>CM063726.1:3112500-5590000 GCA_032441825.1 Chaetogeoica ovagalla
TATATATATAACAAAATACTTCAATAAATGATGCTTTAATGGAACATGTAGATTCTTCCTCCTTATTTTTTACTTCATTGAAAATATCTTGAATAGATCTTGGAATAATACCCTTCTCTTCTTCATTGTCATTATCCATAAAATTCGTACCCATTGAATGCGTTTTGCCTGAACCAGTTTGACCATAAGCTAATATGGTAACATTATAACCTATAATAAAACTGAATTTAATTAATCTTGAACAGAGCCTAGGAATTCAATGTCAAAATAATTTAAGTACATTATTTACAGTATATGCTTTAAACACTTTTCTATATTTTTTTTATTGAATCAGAACCAAAGGTGAAGAAGATACCCTGGGTTTCATTCAAAAGTTAAAAATACACTCAATTTTTTTATAATATCTACTACGATTTTCATGAAATTTTGCACATATATGGTAATTTCTGTAATTCTGATTGTGACAAAGCCCAAATTTTAAAAACTCAAGAAGTAATGGTTATTCATACAAGAAACTTTGGAATTAGTAATATAATATTGTTGATTGCATATTACCTATTAAAGCTTTTAATTTTATAAGTTATTTACTTTTACTTCTATAATTATTTATACATCTCAAATGACAGCTACCCTTCAGTAAGGTTTATTCAATGTTATTAATTACATAAAAAAGCAATAAATGATTAAAAATCATAATTTATAATATGTAATAATAAATAATTACATCCTTACCACTAAACAATTTATTAACTAAATCTTCAACAGCTAATTTATATACTTGATTTTGAGAATGCTCAGGAGTAAATACATAATTAAATGTAAATGTTTGATTAGCATTATTATTCACAATTATCTGTTGATTAATAGGATCAGCTAATACACAATTTGAACATCCGCGTTCCAATTCGGATTTAACTAGAGGACGAATACGAATTGCTACTCTTACAGAATCCATGGTATAACTAAAAAGAAACATTCCATTAAATTAGTATTTTAAATTAAGGGGAACAAAACTCTATATTTCTATACAATATATAAAACAATTATTTTGAATTTAATGTAATTTATACAAAAGTTAGTTATATAAAAATAAATTGAAATGTATAAATTCAAAAATAATTTTATCATCATCAACCTGTTCTTATTTCCGGATCTTCATTATTTTAGGCAACTATAATAACCAAAGATTGTAAGTTATGAAATATTTAATATAGTTCAAAAATATTTGGCACAAATTCATTTTTTTTTTCTTTAAAACTTAAATATTTAAACACTTTAAAAATGACGATGCAATATATTATATGTATTAGTGATTTTGTATTTTATAGGCTAACAGAACCAAACCTCACTGCGTTTGATGTACCCACTTTCAATTACTCGCAAAACTATCTTTTTACAAAGAAAAAAAGTGTGAATGCAAAAATAATAAATTATAATACATATAATATAATCTTAGGCGATATACCTACTTATTAAATTAAGTAAAAGCAAATTCTACTAAATTAATAACCTGGGTGAATAATACATTTGTTGTTATTATATCTGTTCATTTTGTTTAACATTAAACAGTTACAAGTTAAAAACTAATAAAAAATTCATCCATTATTTTATTTAAATGTTGAAATACAATAGTTCCACAAATAAAGTGTAAAATCCTATTAAGACTCAGTAAAACTACTATTGTACAAAAATATATTTCCATTTGTTTTAAATAAAATACAATTGAAATGTTTATGTCGCCCATAACATTTATTGATATCTCTTCTAAAATTATTAACATTATAACGGAAATAGTTTATTTACATACTTACATTTTCAATTAAAATAAATAAATTTATAACGTACGGAATAATATTATATTTTTATTCGCATAAAAATTACAATAAGTTACAGCGAAATTAATAGTTAGACTTAATACGAATGAAAATAAAACCTAATTAAATTCAACTAATACTCCAATTCTTTTTACCTACATAGAAAACTGCATTACATTTTGTTTATTGTTATCCGTTATTTTAAAAGAAAATGAAATGGATAAAATACATATATGTATAAAAACATGTTATAAAATTGTTAACCGACAGTGTGGCCAATAGCGATAAATATTCCAATGAGAATGCATTTTATGTTATCGTTTTCTTTTTCAACTGTAAAACGTATGAAACTCGTTTTTTCAAATAATTATCAAATTGTTTGGATAAATTTAATAGACCGAAAAAAATGAACACGCATTAATTACTATAACGCATACGTTGTATAGATTAATTTGTTTTATTCTTCTGGTTAAATTCCAAAGATTGTTCACACACATATGAACGCATTGGTTGGTCTTGTAATAAATGAATTAAACACGTCATGCCGATGTGATGATGTTAATCCCAAGACCCATAGCTCAAGTCAATTGTTCAATTTCTTCATTTTTACTTACCAGTCGTTAACGGCTAAACCCCTTTCAAATACACGTGTATTTGACTCCGTTAACGTATTTGACTCTAAATTATGTATATCACTGTTAGTAGACTAAATGAATATTATTTTAAGGATAAATCCTTATAATTACAAAAGATTTAAGCCAAATAAATTTTAAAACCTATTTTTTTTTCTTTCGTTTTGTACTGATAAACCAGTAGTTTAACCGTTTAAAATCTATTTTCACGGAACACTATTTTATAAGACAAATATGTAAAAATGTCTATAAGAACTCGGTTAATAACATTTTAAGGAAACAATATTAGAATTACTTACGTAATTACTATTCAATCATATAGTGCATATCAAATAATATATGTACACCAAATTTATTTATATGTTTAAGTGTTGATTTTTAACATAATACTAATAACAGGCGCTGATGTATTGTGTATGTATGTATATATATATATATATATATATATATATTCAATTACCATTTATTATAATATTATACAATCATTTTAAACGTGCTCAATGGTTTTGGTTCTACAATTATTTGAATCATTCGCTGATAATAGAGCACAAATTATGCATATGTAACATTATATATAAAAAAAAAACTTAAAAGTTGGTCTAAACTTTAAAAATTCCTTAAAATAAAATGTTTACTTAAAATAATAATCACGTCTGACAAGTAATAAAAATAGGAAAAACAAGTTTTTCAAAAAGAGAGACGATGAAACACTGAAACATTTACAGTCCAATATGAAAATAATGAAGGATCTAAAGAACACATTGTATTTTTAAAGGAGTGGAAAAAATTTAATGTTACACACAACCAACTGCAGCAGCTGCTGCTGCTGCGGCGGCAGTACTCTTTTTCTTCAAAACAATGTCCTTGATGTTCAGATGTACTTTTTCTTTGCGCTGTGGAGGCACTGACTGCAAACAAAACCGCTTAAATGCTTCTAATTCTCGTTCATCAGCATCCATCTCTCCATTCTCCAGGTCTATGTCTTTTGGCTCGAACACGCTTTCTGCAAACGGCCACAAACACTCATTTTTGGACATTTACTTTCTCGATCTTACTTTTAATAAATAATAAATCTATATTTTTTTTACAATTATTATTAAATATATAAAATAATAAATATATCTTGCAGATTTAAAAAAGTTGGATTTATTTCTAAAAATAATAGTCATACTCATATATAAACCGTACATTACAATATGATGCCTACAATATAAATTAATTTGTTATATGTAAATTTGGCAAAAGGGATTATACAAAATACTGTTTTTGGAAATAGATAAATCATTATATTTCATAATTTGTACAAGCTAATGATCGAGAAAGCATGGTCCAAATTAATTTGGAATTAACTAAATAGATCCCACACAAGCAATGTGCCTTAAGAATTTATACGAAAATAATATATTCATAATAGAAAAAAATTGTCAACACGTGCGAGTGTGAAATCCAAAACCATCAAGCAATTTATTTTGTATAAAGGATTCTATTGTATTTTTAAATCCTTTCTTTTAACAGCGGTTAATTATTTTATAGGAAAATGCTAGTATGTAAAAAAAGCCTATAAAGAAATAAAATGTAAGAATACTTTTGATAAAAAATATATATAAATATATATAATTGACATCAATTATTTTTACAAAATGAATAAAAAAACAAGAAAAAAACTCAACTCGTACCTTAGATACAAACAAATAAAAGCAGATTATAGCTTTACTTAGAGCATAATATAATGCTCTTGATTCATCTAAGTAACAATTACTTAAGTTAAAAACAAAAAAAAAACAATATAAAAAAAATCATATTTTGAAAATTGGACTGATATTAAACACTAATTGTTTTTTTTTTAAGTACAACAAAAATATAATCAATTTTTTTGTCCAATATTCAAACTTTAAACACTGAAATAAAATAAATTTTCATAACGAAAAGAAAAATTACACATCATCTATATACAATGTCTTCATTCAAAAAATAATAATTAAAACGTTAATGCAAATCAAAATATAAGTAATAGCAAAAGAATTATTAATTTAAAAAAATAATAATTAAGCTGCAAAAACAAGCATGCGACAAGTTTTAAAATTATTAGGGGTAAAATTTCCATCACCATAAAAAAAGCAGTTTATTACAGGTTATTATTAAAGCCTAAATTATTTACATTTAATTGGACTAGTGTGTTGTACTTTTTGTTAAAAACATAAAATTATATAGGTGTATTTATCACATATTAACTGAGGTAGACATACAAGTTTATCAGTAGGTATTTAATATTTTGATCTAATATTATTTTATTAGTATTATAGAATTTTGTTATTTGTGATTTTTTTTTTATCAATTGTAACAGTTGTATATTACTTTAAATACATTTATAACACTAATTATTATTGTCTCTGTTAATTGCAGCATTAAATTTATACTTTTGTTAAATTTAAAACAAGTATGTGTGTTTAAACATTGTATATACAATACTTTAGCATTTTATCACATTATATATTGAAAAACACTAATTTTAAAAAAAATTGCATATTTTACTAATTTCCATATTTAGTGTTTTTTCATTTGATAATTGTTTATATTTTAACTGAATTTTCAACTTAAAATATTTAACACAAGTAGTCTTTATAGTAAAAAAAACATTTCATTAACATTTAAAAACTTAACACAATTTAAAAATTGTTCGTGTGAAAACTTCAAAAAAAAAAATGTAATAAAACAATTGTAAATTGTATTATAATACACTGTTCATCCCATTAAAATTAAACTTGATTTTATAAAACAAAAAAGGTATTAAAATACGAAGTTAATAAAAAGTTAGAAAAAAACAATTTATATTTTATCAGATCTATTAAATAAAATAAAACTTAAAAAATTCAAATATTTAAAGAAAATGATAATTTTTAATAACATTTACACTATAAAGATTATAATATAGATTCTTGGTACTAGAATTTATAATTTAAGTAATAAGTACTACTAGAGTTTTAAAGAGATTCAAAAGAATTTTCACCTTCAATCAATTTTTCATTATTGTCGTAATTAAAAAATTAAAAATTACACAAATAACTTTTTTACAAAATGGGTTGAAAAAATATTTTAGGTGATAGTTCAATTATTACATAATATTAATTTGTCATCTTAATTTAATATTTAATAAAAGCTAATTGCTATTTAGTGTTTATCACAACTTAAACGTAGGAGAAAACATGAATAAAGGATTTTTCATTTTCAGGAAATTAAGGAAGACATCTGCAAAGCTCACCCTCAACATCCGTCTGTTTGGATCCGCCCTTAACCCGACGGCGACGACGTCTTCGCTTACCAGACGGATTGGCGTCGTCGTCGTCGCCACCGCCAACTCGTGAATCATTAGTTTCAGTCAGGATTGCATCATCATTGCGCTGGTACAGTGGATTTCTTATAGTAACCATACCACCATGCCTTTGAATAATCACTGGCAACGGCATGGATTGTGGTGTGTTAGTTGATATTTGTCCAGCGATGGTCTTACCTTCTTCATTACATGGATCTCTTGTTGAAGATTTGTTAGTAATTGTAACACTGGGTTGAATATTTTCTGAGTTTGTGTTATCTACATTACATTCATTGGTTTTCTTGCGGCGTCTATTACGTTTACTTGCTGTACCGCTCCATTCTACAAATAAATCGATTTAAAAAAAAGTTAAAAGAAATTTATAATATAATAAACAAAGTGTGAATAAAAAACATCAGTTACTGTTAAAAATACTTATAATACCAAAATTCAAAATCTTATAAATTTAGTATAAGTATATAATATTTTGATAAATACTTATTATTTTATTTTGTGTATGACAAAGGATTTTAAAAAGGTCTAAAATGAAATTTAAAAAATATTAAATTATTATTTATATATATAAACATATATAGCTTATTATTCTTAAATTATTAGTCAATTATTATCTAATAATGTTATAATATAACTAAGTTCTTTAATCTGTTTTCATATCTAAAGACTATAGTGAAATTATAAATAACCGCATTCTCACATAATTAATTTATATACATTAAATTAGATTTTTGATTTTTCAATAATCCTGGTAGTTCTAATATGATTGTATTACTATCAGTGTACTAAATTATATAATAAAATATATATAAAAAAAAAAGAAATAATATTTTTTACATTTCAACCACAGTAACACATTCAAAAAACAACCTCAAAATACAAATTATACAAATTTAATTATATTCAAAATTGAAAATTTTTTATAAGTATTTTAATATTAATATTTGAAAAAAAAATATCCTGCTTACAAATTTATCTGATACAAAACTATACACTACAAGTTTATAAATCAAATTATTCAAAATAAACTTATAAAAAGTATGAACGTAATGGTTATTTACCCGTTGTTCCATCGCAATCATAGCCATCAGTCTTAACAACATTATTTTGAACATTCTGTTGCATAGGAAATGGTGTCACTGTAGTAGGTGAAGCGAATGGAAATTGTAATGGTGCTGGTTTGGTCTAATATATATATATATATATATATTTTAAAATTCATTATTAGCAATATAATTACAAGATAATAAATAATTTAGATACAATTTCCAAACTGAATTTTTCATAAACCTCACCTTTTCAGTTGACTGTTGAATATCTCTCTGTGGTTTATAATCACTAGGGTCAAGTTTTGTGATAGTAATTCCAGGAGGCAACTGTAATTTATTCATATCAATAGGAGCTGAAGATGAATATATTTTATTTACTGCTTCATTTATTTGTATAGCGGTTGGACTTGTAAGTGGCATTGGCTGAGAAGGTGGTGGCAGGGGGCGTGTGAATACTTGATTACTATTATTACGTTTTATTAAAACCGTGTTAGGTTGCGGTTGAATAGAATTTGTACTACTTGGCACTGGTGCAACATTTACACCTGGCGAACAATACCATTTCATATTTGTTGGTAATTTTGGTGCATTTTTGTTTGTGATTAATACACTATCAACTGGTTTAGGATGAACTTGAGTTTCAATTTGTTCTATTTGTTTCTTTTTACGGTTTCTTCTTTTTTTGGTAGGTTTTTCTTCTATTTGTTCATCAGATTGTTTATTTTTATCACATAATCTTTGAATTGCTTTAATAGCTAAAAAAAATTATAAATGAAAAATATAAGATATACATAGGACTAATTCTTAATATGATAGATAATTTTAATACACATAAATAAGAAAATAATATCATTAAATAGTACTTTCTTATTAATTATTTATATTAAATGTACTTTCTGAAAAATAAAACAAGATTGATAAAATTTATGTGAAAATTGCAAAAAAAAAGTTTTATTTATTAAATAAAATGTTTATATAAATTCTGGCTTGGACACTAAGACAACCCTATACTTATACCCCACTTACTAATAAAATTAATGTAAGAAAAAACTATAATTTTAAACACATGACTAATTTAATTATTTATTCAAACATTCTTAAAATTGGATGAAGTAAAATAATAACTAGAAATGTGGTATTTTTTAATGTGTAATTGTGCATATTGTTTCTTGGAAGTACCAGGAAAAAATATGTATAAAATGTGTATGGCGATATGTGTGGAGATGAAATTAATTAAATAAAATAATGTTCTGTATTCTGAGGTGTATACAAATCTACATTAAGACATGTTAATACACATAAAGAAATATTTATCTTATGTATGTGTTGAAATAAAAATAAAATTATAATATATTAATAATTAATAATTCAACGATAATTTTCTCCCAAACTGTATGATTTATAAGCAAGCAGCAAATTACTTCCAGCCATGCAATAGGAAGATCAGATGATTCCTGATAATATTTTTAAACACATTGTCATGAAAATTTCCTTAGTACAAAAAGTAAAATGATAGAAGATACCGATACCAAAAAAAAATTATTGTTTTTTGTTAATGAGAAACCAATGTATAAATAATGTACATTAAATATTTATTTAATTTTCTAATTTTTAATTTATAACTATGTTCTTATAAATAACATAAAATAATAAAATCTCAATAATATACTTTTAAAAATATAAGATTATGTGTACTATTTGTTTTCCTTTAATTTGAAGAGAAATATATTACACTTTATATGTAAAGTCCCATTCCCTCCTCCCCTCAGTGACTATAAACTACTTATTATAATAATTAAATTATTAATAATCTTCTTACCTTTATTGTCATATAGAGTACATGAAACATCATCTTCTACCTCTCCTCTAAAAGTAATAGTAACTTTAGAACTATCAGTATCTCTCTTGATTGTTACCATTTTTATATTGTCCCCGTTACTATTTTTACATTTTTCATCTTTCTTAGTTAACAAATTTTCTTTACTATTCCCCTGTGTTTGTTTGTTTTTCTTTTTAGAAGATATTTTTGTATTTTGAGTATTTTGCTGCATTTGTGGCTTGGTTATTTGTTGGGGTTTAGAATTTTTAATTTGGTTTTGATGCTGATTTTGTTTTTGTTTATTTTGATTTTTCCCTTTTTTCCTTTCTTTTTTTAACGCTTCCTCACGTTTTAATCTTTCCACCATTTCTTGCTTTTTGCGTTCTTCTTCTTCAATTCTTTTACGCTCTGCTTCTTCTTCTTCCCTTTTTATTCTTTCCATTTCCTCCTAGTTTAAATTATTAAATTTTTAAATAATTCATTATTATTTGAAAAGTAATATATATACTTTTTTTTCTCGACGTCTAGCCTTTTTGGCTGCTCTTTTTTCGTTTACTGCTTTATTACCTTCAATAAAATTTACCAACTCATCAATAGGTTTATCAAATAGCGCATCTCCACTATTCCTATTTAATTTTCTATACTCCTCAAATATTGGTTTATTTTGTTGAACGCCATTAATGTCATCTAAATAAATTAAAAACAATATCAAACCTTATTACCTTAAACATAACAAAATGTATAGAAGAATGTTCATACAATAGATAAAAAACAAAATTTAAACTAATAATATTAGGACACTTTATGTCATGAACTTTGTCAAACATATTTAAATATACTTAATACATTGTTATTGAAATGTAATATAATAATATATTATGAGGCGCCAATAATATACAAATTAAAAAAATATATATTTAATGATAATAAATGTAAATAGTGAAGCTAGAAATTGTTCATTACCCCGGCAAAAAATGTTATTTATATGCTTTAAATATTGAATAAAATATCATAAAATAAAAAGATTTTAATCTTACATGAAAAATTGAAAAAATATATATAATATTCTAATGACATTTATAACATTACTTTTACGCTGTTAATGTTATAGAATAAATTATACATCTATTTATAATATGTTGACAGTTTAGCCAATGATTCTCAAATAAACCACAACTAAAAGCTAAAAACACAGTAAATTAATAAAGCATAGACATGAACAATTAATTACATCCCATCTCTACCCATCACAATAATATATATTTTTTCATTTTCGAATAACACATTTGTACATTTTCCCTATATGAAATAAATCTTTGAATGTATGATTTAATTTTAAATGTTTCTATCAATTTTTAATACATAAAAGTTAAAATAAATATTTCTAGAATTGTAATTAATATTCTTTAACTCACCACATTTATCACTTGATTGAGAAAGTTCATTAGGTGAATGAACAGAAAGCGATCTATTCACATTAGAGTCTTTTTGTTTTGTGACATCATTGGTAGGAAGCACATTTTGTTTAGCTTTTTTTAACAAATAAAGGTTTCTTAATCGATCTCTCATTTCTTGGTAATTCCTACTAACAGGCGCAACTGAAGGCTTGAAACAAAAAACATTAATTTTTATACTTTCAATATACATTAAAAATATACTATTTTATAAATACTTACAATTCCATGTCCAAAAACTTCACAATAACAACAATCACACTGTCTTGGACTTGAAGTGGAACGTTCTGAGCAACTATCATCTTGACTTGATCTTCCTGAACTGCATTCTGATGTTTCATCATGATGATGCATACGTTTTACATGTTCAGTGTGCTTATGGCATGAATGACCATGTATTGGTCGATTATTTATTTTTGATGCTGATTCTGTAGATTTATTTACTTGAGGGTATGGATATCGTCTCTTAGGTTCCAATTCTACTTTACAAGTTACATTTTTTTCCATTGTTGTTGAAAGACATTTTAATGAAGATTTCGACTTTAAGTGAATATCTGAATTAAGAACCTTGGAAAAAATATCAAATTAGTTATTTAATAAAACCATGACATATTTTTAAAATTACAAATTAAATACAAAATACAAAATTTCTGTAGAGAATATAATAGTAACGTTATTTTGTAACAATATTTACACAAAAAATTATTTAGGTGTACAATATGATTAAAAAATTACATTTATTAATTTTGACTAAATATTAAACCAATGTTAAATTAAAGTTTATATATTTTTTTAAATGTTATACTTTCATTTTATATAAATTGTATATAATAAAGATGTACATAATTTTAAAATTATGTTTACCTTTTTTCCCAGATGTTTAGCAATAAATTTTTCATCTTCATCAGTAAATGTTTCACCACTATAAAAGCACAACATTTTTTCTTTTATGTTATCATATGAAAAAATTGAATGTGATTTGGTTTGTACAGTTTCTTTTAAATTTGGACATTTTTCATTATGAGCATGATCTACAGTACAATTTTGTTGAGAAGCCACCTAAAATAAAAAATTAATTTAATTTTAATGTTAATAATTTTGTATTATTATTCTAAAAATTAAATATATTAATTACAATAGTATTATCATGTATACAATCACAATAATTAGAACCTCCATCATCATCTACTTCTTCACCATCGTCGTTTTCAACTCTTTCCCTATAAATTAGAACATATTCAATTGAAAAACTATACACAAATTAATTTATATTAAAACTAACTGATACTCAGGAGCTGGCGATTGAGGTGGAGTTGAAATAGAAAAATCTATCACTAATTCGTCATTTGATGGTGGTGAAGGAGGATATAAAATATTTTCTTCTTTCAGCATTGATTCTTTATACTTTTTTAAATCCATAGTCCATACATCATTACATCTATAAAAAAACAAATAACATTAACTTTAGTGTTATAAAATATTTTATAAAATTATAATTTATTACTTGATATTATGATGAATACAAGTCCTTGAATCTGTCCACTCAGATATATTAAACTTAACATCTTTTACAAATTTGGTATAGTCACGGATTAAACTCGCACTTAATAAAGATTTAGACAATATTGGTGTTGATAAAATCTGTATAAATTACCCATTTTAATGATATAAAAATAAATTTAAATGATAAGACATACTTGTTCTATAAAAGTAGTTACAAGATGATATATCGTTCTATCTGCGTAAAGACGACTATGGTACAAATACTGATTCATCATACGCCACGACAAATTAAATTTTGATAAATGATATTCTTCAATAGGTTTAATAACATCTTTTAAATGATCAGTAGCCGCCATTAATCGTCTATAGCTATCTAATAAACCTGTATTAAATACAAATCAAATAAAAACATTAAATTCAATTATATAATAAAATAATTCTAAACAACTTACAAAATATAAAAACTTGAGGCATTTCTGGTGTTTCTTTGTTTTCATTTTCATCATTTTTAAGTATTTGCACTTGCCGACCTCTTGCCTCTAATACAAATTCCATAACAAGGCTTTCAACATTTTGAAATACATGATGAGAATCACAGCTTTTAGATCTAAAAAATAAAAAATATTAAATAAAACTAAATTTTTTATTTACATTTATTAATATGTAAACTTTACTCATAAGCTGCTTCTTTAAACACATTATGAGGTGGATAACGTTCAACTTCAACACCATCCATAGCCATTCGATATATACCGCGAATATAAGCCATAAGGGAACCCCATTTAACTTCCCATTTTTGGATTTCATTATCCACACTAAAAATAATTAAAAACATAACATAACATTACATAACTTTATAAAATTAAAATTAATTACTTCAATTCTTTGTTCCTTATAAGATCACGGAAATTATAATAAGAATCTTTGTCTTTCATGATCAAATGGTTTCGACAATCTTTTTCAAACTAAAAAACAAATATATTAATTATAATAAAGTATAATAATATTTAATATAAAAATACACATAATATATAAATACAAAATACAGGTAAATATAAGCTAATAATAATTAAATACACAATATATAATTTTATTGTAATATGTAAAATAAATACATTTTCAAGAAAAAAATGTTTTAATTTAGTTTAGAATTTAAAAAAAATGTATTATAATAATAACAATGAATTTTATTTTATAACCAACCCTTATTAAATACTATTACTTTGTACACTTATACATATATTGATTCGAGTTAAAAAATAAAAGCCTAAAGATAAAAATGAAATACTTAGATTTACCAATTAATAAATATAAAAAAAAATAATGTGTAAATATAAATTTTGATTATAAACAAATATGTAGCTATTAATATGTTATAAATTAATATTAAACATAGTTAAAATAGTAGTTTATTAAATTATAATATACAAGATGTTAAATACATATACAGTCGACTCTCGATAATTCAAAGCTAACGGGACTGTTGAAAAACTTCGAATTACCGAGAGTTCGAATTGTTGAGTAGTTCGAAATAACGAGAGCAAAAAAAAAAAAATTTGAATTACTGAGAGTTAAGGAAAAAATGTTTTCATTATTGTACATATATAATTTTCATATACATATAATATAATAACCGACTAAGTGAAACTAAAATAAAACTACATTCGGCTAACAGCGGCTAAATTATG
Source organism: Chaetogeoica ovagalla (assembly GCA_032441825.1). Taxonomy (NCBI): domain Eukaryota; kingdom Metazoa; phylum Arthropoda; class Insecta; order Hemiptera; family Aphididae; genus Chaetogeoica; species Chaetogeoica ovagalla. The sequence continues at coordinate 3,125,785 of CM063726.1, forward strand.
ATTAGAGACGATTAAGAAATAAAACGATAAAGTTCTTACGATCATAATTTTATAGTTATCGAAAATAATAAGCTAAATGTCGACATGATTGTATAGTAAATTATTAACAGAAAGATTATAAAAATACAGTTAAAATACATTTGGTGAATATAATTCGAATTGCCAAGCGTTGAACGGATGATACTTCGAATTGTCACGTGTTAGTGGCCAGTTTTCCCAAAATTTAATTTCGAATTACCACGAGATTTTCAAGGGCCCGTGCATTTACTTCGAATCATTGAAGGTTTGAATTATCGAGAGTCGACTGTATATAATTTTTTTTCTTTTTTGCAAACATTTAAAGAATTAAATTACTAAATAAAATTAAAACTTCATTTTTGTTTAGGCAAAGTGATCTTTTATTTACCATAATAATATCTTGTGTATATTCTAATTTACTGTAAAACTGCATAAAAGCCAGTCGATTTTTTGTTTTTTTTTTTTTAATTTCCTTATTTTAATATGCACAAGATTTTACAATTTTTAGACACTAGCTTTATACGAATTTCCCAAAAACCATTGAAATTGTGCATCATACCTTAATAGCAATTTTCAAGGTCGTGAAATCTCATGGTGTAATAATAAAAAAAATTGAGCAAAACGACAATTGAAAATAACTTTAAAAGTCTGGACTCAACAAAAGATAAAATAGATTTACAATTCCACTTAATGACACGAGACGAATCACGAAAAGTTTGTACAAAAATAAAACATGGGCCATTTTGTATATACAGTTTAATTCTGTTATTGTTTATACACAATTATATATATATATATACCTATCGAAAACAAATATAAATTAAAAAATTCACGAATAATTTTAAAACTAAATATTGTTTGATACTAATATTTAATTTTAGTATGACGCTTTCGATCGTATTATTTTCAATATTAATTAATTAACCCTATACCTGTAATGAATTTGAATTTGATTATATATAGAACAGGTGAATACTTTTATCACTGAATTGACTATAATAACTTCTCTATTTTTAATATAATTTATAACAATAAACAAATACATATATGTCGCCCATTCGTTCAAAAATACACCTTTTGTCAAAAGTTATACACAACAAGTTACTCTGAAAAGATTAAAAAAAAATAATAATAAAACGCTTATGAAAATATGATTTACAGTTATGTTAGAAACACAAAATTAGTGAATTACTAAAACGTTCAAACACCATGTATCGTATGACTTATTATTTCAAATAATAAAATAGGTCCGTTATTATCGGTATGTTAATTAATATAAGGCGTCTGAATGCAAACGTATACATACTAATATCTACCGAAAAAAAAAACGAAATTTAATTTAATTAACAATATATCAACTACAGTTTCAAATTAACAATATAAATACATATAGATGGGTATATTGTGCTTTAACATTTAAAGTTGTCGCAAGTTACATAATTATTCAGTCACAATCAAACACGTGAAATGTGGCTTCACTATCCACTGTTGTCTCTAACAACAATAATTTTTTACCAATTACGCACCTGTTTGCATTGGTTTTTCTTGTGGTCAAAAACGGCCATGTCGTGGTCGCCGCTGCCACCGCCGCCGCCGTTGTACTCGCCACAACTGTCGTGTTGAGTCGGCTGACAAACAGTCTGAGGTCCGTTGGTGTTATCCGCCGCATTCACCGCAACGGTAATGCTCATAATTGTCTTCTTTTTTTTTCCCTACTTTTTCCTTAATAACGAACGGATGGAGCGAAAAAAAATGCTCGTCTGCTGTGCGCGCACGACGCGTATAAACGATTATAATAATACCGTCTCGGACACACGGGGTAAATGGACGCGATCAGTCACGCACGCACAAAACAACGCGTCGCGCTTGATAACAGAACAGTAGACGGAGGTGCGTTGTCAAATTGAAATGTTCGTGTTCCGAGAATTATGCACCGAAAGACATAAAGTCCGACAGCGAATTGTACCACTCTCTTATGCAATACGCATGCCACCGTTCCGCAATAAACACAACAATAAACGGTTGAATGTACAAAAAAAAAAAATATATATATATATAATATATGTATGTAATACGCGTATTATTATATTAAACCGAAATGAGCGGCAGCGTCCGTAAACAAAAAAAAAAACAATCAAAATAATTATTGTACCGTGCAAACAACAGCGGGAATATAATATTTTAACACAACTAGCCAGTGTGCAACTCGATCGACAGTCATCTAGATACTCCTCGAAACCTTACGCCATACCACTACCACGGTTATAAACAATCATAATAAACGTACGTTTGTTATTCGTCGCGTTTATAAAATATATTGTTATTAAAAATAAATCTTTCCTCGCGTTGTTTCATACGCGACGTTTGAACAATTCACGGTTCGTTACGAATTTGTAATTTTACAATTTTCCGTATACGAATTACGTTGCACTCAGACTGTGGTAACGGAGCTGTGTTGTTTGCGTTTACTACAAGTTATCGTGGTAACTCAAACAACACAGCTCCGTTACCACTTACCACGCTTGTTGAGTACAAATAATTCATAGCTGTATAATGTGATTGTGTCCGAAAAGCCTTGGACAGGGTCGGAGACCTGTCGGTATGTTACCGTCTGTCAGGTATTGCGTTTTCGGCGACGTACTTTAATCTATTACATTATCTACATGGTCGTTTTCGTTATCATTTCATTCGTCTTCGGACATTGTTAGACAAACGTTCAATCCCCCTTTGTCTGAACGTCCGAGCGTGCACTAAGAAAATATTGTTTTCTCAGTCCATGGCTCATTTACGATCATTACCGAGTAAGAAAATCGGTAGTACACATTATACAATGTATATTATGTATAATAGATTTACATCGACAGAATGTAATTTTGTACATAATGGTGTTCACCGCGATTCTGGCATATATTTTAAATGGGCTTTGGGACGGCATAGCTACAAATTTGGAGCCCCGGTGCAGTGTCAAGTTTTGGCCCCTTGTCTACTTACGTACTACCAAAATTCGTCAATTCGTTTTATAAAATCTAAGTTTTATTACCTATACTCACATCGAATTAATAAAGATATATTATAAATACTTATGTTTTAAATTAATTAAAATATAAATACTATTTTAATATTATTTTTTTCTTCTAAATATTATTTTTTCTTTTTTTTTTACATTTTAGTTTCTAACAGTATAATATGAATTGCAAAACAAATTTCTAAACTTGTATTTGCGAGGGCCCTTTTGGAGTCCAACAGACAAGTCCAAGGGCCTGCTTTGCCAGTGAACAGTACACTAACAGCATCTACCTCTCGCACTACTCTATTTTCTTTCCTTCTAATTGTTTGCAGATAATAACTGATGTGGTCGTACTTACGTATAATATAATATGTAATAATAATAATATTTTATGTTACTTACGTGTATAATATTATTATGATTTATATATGCACAAAATATAGGAATTTCAAATAACTACTTGTTATATAACTTATAATCATTAACCATAACTATAACTTATGACTTAAATTTAACTGCAATGCGTTATGGATTAATAATAATAAAATTGTAATTAATATAAGTCAAATTAATGTTAAAGGATGTAATTTAAATGTGCTTTATTAGTTTATTCATTTTCACGCGTAGATTACAAATTAACATTTAGGGTATAAATAACCAGAAATTTATCAATGAAATTACGAAAATAATTATAAAAGAAGAACGGTCTAAGAAGATGGACAATTTCTTCCAAAATATAGCATTTCCATCTCTCTGATTCCTTTGAATATCTTCATTTTCATTGTTTTCGATCAAAAGTTCTGCTCCCTAAAATGTATTCACTTATATAAAATAAAACCATAATACATTTTAAATATTGTGTTTAATTGTATTTATCTTGCCTGGGTATTAAAATTAGTCAGCAGAGCAATTGGTCTTTTACTTAACAGGTACATTAATAAAGACTTGAGCCCTTTAGGTGCTGCACGAGGAAAGTCTTCTGTGCCATATTTATAGAGTTCATTACTAATAACACTTATAACAAGTGCTATTGCTGTTAGAATCAGGGAGTTGCGATATAATACAACTGAAATTTAAATAACCATATTTTAAAACGTATAAATACATATTATACATATAGTAGTTATTATTCTATTGTACACAACCTATATATTGAAAGGTATAGATATTATTAATAGCTTACCTATGTATACAATGTGTTGACCATTATTTGGTATTTTTGTGTCCAGAAATTGTATATACAGTACTTCAGAAATGAAAAACAGGCATAGTAAAAATATTCTAAAAGAAGTTTCACGACCCATTAAAAATGAAAAAGTTCTCATCAATGATATCACTGAAATTATAAATATTGATATTGATTGAAAATATACACACATATGTCATTGATTTTATAAATATAATAGAATAGAATATGTACTGTACCAATTGCTGGGATAATAACGGATGAATAGTACATGGACGAATATCGCACTATATTTATTTCATATTCCAACAAACAATGTGAGTATGTAGAATTTTGTTTGGAAATAAATAAATCGCTACATTTTTGCGATATACCACCAAGTTCCCATTCCCTGTCAGGATAATAATATTCCATGGACTATGAAAATAAAATAATACTAATATGAATTAAATATCAAATTTAAATTATAAATTGGACAGATCTATATAAATTTATAAACTGAAAATTAATTGAATTTAATAGATTTATTTAAAAAAAAAATTATTTATGTAATATATTTATTAAAATTGATTTTATATAAAAAAAATATTTAATATTATATTGATTAAAATGTAATGTTTACTATTTAGAGTTTGTATACGTTCTTACTTGTATATATTTCTAATGAAAAAAAAATACATATATATAACCGCTATATAAGTATTTAAAATATTATTATTTACTTACAAAATATCCATTTGGGAAAACGTAATTGACATACATATTAGTGTAAAGAGGCGATCCTATCAGAAATGTACAGTTATGTGAATCAAAAGGCCATTTATCCAAATTTGCTGAACATTGAGTTGTTAGAGTTACACGTTGATTATATTTAACTGTGCCCTTATTATTAATCTTCACTATACTTGGAGGTAAAATGTACGAATATTCTTTAGAATCTTCACCATTAAATCCCCTAAAAATATTATTTTTTTATCACTTATTACAATATGAATAAATAAAATATTGCAAAATATAATATGTAATAAATATTTGTGGGCATATATGTGATTACATAAAATTTATATTAAAAAAATATACCTACCTAATTTAGCTACGCTTGTTAATTAACTAATGAATAAAAAAGCTTTACACATATAACTGCAACAGTAGTTAACTTACATATCGTATGACATAATATCAGGTATCCAAATTGTGGTGGAATCTTCAAAAATTTGTTCAATATCATCGTATTTTGTAGAATCCCACACTAAAAATTCATCTTTCCAATACTATGTAAAAATTAATAGATATATAAATATGCGTAATTTTCATTAAAAAATATATATATTTATATATTATATAAGTACCATGAATAATTGAATACTCAATTGTACAAAGTCCCAATTTTCATTCTAGATTAAAAAAAAAACAAAACAACAAGGAAATATTGATGTGGACTGTAGATAATATAACATAGAGTACATAATATTATAACATATTATGTGTATAGTTCATATATAATAGCTGTGTAAATTATATATAGGTACCATGTAAAAAAAAGGAAAAAAAATACCTAGTTGAACAGTATTTACCATATGCATATTGAAAATATAAAATGTGGTATTCACAGTTATTTGAGCCGTTTGTTTCATCACAGGCCTTACGTTTTTATTATAAGAGCAAAATAAATCATTTGACAGTCTAACAGCGGCAGATTTACCAGTCATGTCGTTATTGCATCCTTCGCTGTAGCTTTCACCTAAGAATAATAATTTATTTCAGTTTATTTTCATGTAAATAAGTATTCGGAATTTAAATTAATTTACCAAAAAAAGCAACTACGCAAGCATAAAACAAAGCCACTTTAAAAATATCCATTGCTTTTCAGTTTCTACACACAACTAACCACGTTAGAAGTGCCTAGATATAATAATAAAAAATTAGTAACGCCTATTTCAAAACAGTCATGTATACATTTTATATATATATGTGTGTGTGTCTGTAAAATATCATTGGGAAGCTGTTTATCTGTGACATTTCCGATTATTAAACGTTATTATCATTACACAAACTGACTTGCAATTTCCTATATTTACTTAATATGGTGTTTAATTATTGTCAACATGTAATCAGGAATAAAGTAGTTGGTATTGATTTTATTTAATAAAATAATTTCGTTTTACAAAAAAAAGTCTCAAAATTATATAATAATGGTTATTCAAATACGTAGGTATTAAAATTACACGAAGAATTTTTTAATGACCTCGTACAACTTTATTAGCTCAAATTATTGATTTTCAAATTACGTAGAGTACATATATGTATATTCTCAAAAATTTGAAAATATTTAATTATAATAATTACAATTAACAATTTTATTAATAATTTTGGATTTGGGCCCTCATATAAATATGATCACGATATTTAAATAAAAATAGTTTCAGCACTTATTACCAATTGGATTATTAGGTATGATCATAGAAATTTACCTACATTTTATTAAAATTTAATTTAAATTTTTAAATAATTTAAAACAATTTTTACTATAAGTTTTGGACGAGTATGTACACGGATTTAATGTGTGCATAATATAATTATTTATCTGTATAAACATATTTATAACATCTATATAGTAAACATGCTAAATATAATATTATCAATTATAATTTGAATAAACACTTGTATAATAAATAATATAAAATTATGCAGTCTACACTCTTATACATATGGTAAATATTAAAATAATATAATATTTTGTACAGCGTGCACAAAACCAAATGTTTTTTCATCAAAAAAAAAAAAGATTTGATATTATACACACACACGGGATCATATTATTATGGTATATGTTATATAAACCACATTGCCACTGATAATTTCATGAAATATATATATATATATATATATACTTGTTATTAATTAGCTGTTCTCTATTAACTATATACAATACGTATTATACAAATAACTAATAAAATATAATTTTTAGTTTTTTACTTTGATATAATTATATGTCCTAAAGCCTAATAATGAAGTTTATCATACTATCATGCTATAAGTACAAATAATAATAATATGCCTGGTAACAAGGAACGAATCTGGTTGTGCCCAATCGAGACGATCGCTAAAAAAACAGATTCGTTAAAATAACCATTTGAAGTCTAGTTCGTATCTGGAGTCCATGTCTAAATTTATTTAAAATCGCCCTTCCCTGTTATTTTGTAATGGATCTGCCTCTGCCTAGTAGAGCAAAAAAATAATAAATCGTAACGTATTTGGATGACTTTTAAGAATTGATTTTCGTATAAAATCCATTGAATATTTTCCCAAATCAACCATTTCATTAAGTATAGTTATAATAATATAGTAATTTATCTAATATTCACATTGATAGACGAATTAATATTATATATATATATAAAAATCTCGTGTCAATGTTTGTGGTCAAATTCCTCCGAAACGACTCGACCGATTTTAATGAATTTTTTTTGTATATTTGGTAGGTATGATAATAGGTTGTAAAGTATTTTTTCACCTTTTTACTCTCACCCCTCATTTTGATCGCGATTTTAGACTACAAACACCGTGACAAGAGATATTTATATATTAGATGATTATTATTATTATTATTATTGTATGTAAAATTATCATCTGGGATGAATGCATTATGGTACACAAATATTCGCTTAAGGCGTTCAACAGGACATCGAAAGACATAAAAAACAACGACAAACTATTTGGCGGCACTCTGTTACTCCTTTCAGGTGATTTCAGACAAACACTTTCCGTCATTCCACTTTAAACGTACGCTGATGAGATCAACGTTTGCTTGAAATCATCGCGACTGTGGCGTAATGTTGAAAAAGTACAGCTGAAAGTAAAAAATATGCGCGTTCAAATGCTTTAAGATTCATCCGCTGAAACATTCTCAAAACAAAACAACTGTTAGATATCGGCGATAGAAAAATAGCTATACATAAAAATACTGGATGTATAAATTTGTCGACCGATTTCTGCACAATCATTAATTCGCAAAATGCTCTCATTATTATCTCATCATTTCATATTTTTTTTACATTCATTATATTCAAATAAATATATACCAACTCTCGAAATGCCGAACATATTATAAAAAAAAAAATTTTAATTTCAATACATGTATCGATCCTGCATTAATTCAAAAAAAAAATAACGCTATCATTTCATATCGAACACATGCGGGAAATACTGATCACCAAGACCATACACATAAATTAACTATAGACTCTCGTCTATACTCGTCGTTTCTCAACCGATTTTATATAAAAAAAATCTTAAATAATAATAAAATCATGTATAATGTATATAAAAATGTCTTGTAAAAATAAAATAATATACATAATTAAAATGTATATAAAAGAAAAGGGAGGCATACCATGAATAATCACACTGCGTCACCACCGAAATGTAACAAAGGAATAAAAGCCACACGTTGTTACGTTAATATCGATCTGACTATTGGTCGATCGGAACACCACCACTACCACCAATGTTCCGACATTAAATTCAAATTCCTACATCTGTATACAAAATTCGACTACTTTCTGTGTAGAAAAAATGCTCTGATGCTCGTCATGCGTTACGTTCCGGTAGCAAATATTGTGTTTATAGTTAGTACTTTATATGAAATGTTTTTCCATTTTCTCAATAATTTCCTTATGTATAAAACAACTAAAAAAATTGTAAGAAAAACTATTTTCTCAATAGTTTTTAAACGCGGCACAAAATAATACCAATATACAATGATTCTGAAGTCTTGAAATTTACATCAAATATCCAACTACGTTATAATATATAGATGTAAAAAATATTCTTTCAATTTTGGACTATTTATAGCTGGATTTATTAGATGTTAAGTTATTAAAGTCATAAAAGGAGTAATTGTTGGTATTAAAATATTTTATACAACAATGGTCCTACGTTTTTCTAACCGTATTAAAAAAAATCTTGATAATCCTAAATCATAATTTTTTTTTTTATTAATATCTATTCTAAATTTTTCTACAAAATGTATTATTACAACGAACAAGCTCTGCTCAGAATCGTTTTATCGAATGCAAAGATTTAGCACCATTTTTCAAATGCATAGTAATAACAAAATTCTAATTAATTCACTTAAGTAACATCCACAACACTCGCACCTCGCTGCCTTTTTTTATACTGAATCAAAAATTTAATATTTACATATAGTTTTAATAAATATGATTTTTAATTAAATTTAACTATTTCCTGTGGTGTATGTTTATATACCTATTAGAGACTCCATAATAATTAATATTATATATGTATTATATGCTTAGAAAATTATCTATGAGCTACAAGGTACGGTTTTATGTTTCAACATTTTATATTGTATTGAATTCCCAGATAATAACAATTATTAATAAACGCTTGTATTGTGTACACTATATACATAGATTAAACTTGTGAAAGAAGTATTATACAAAGACTGATAATAATATTAATAATACTAATTAGTATTTTCTATAGGGCACAAACCCTTGAGAGCGTTGTTAACAGGATATTATATTGAGTCAACTTTATATTTTATTATAAACAAATTTTTCTTCCTCTTTACGGCTCTTGGTTTCGTAAGAAATTAAATTGTGTGTAGACATAGATTCAAATAATTTACAAAAAAAAAAAAAAAAAGAAAAATAAAGCATAGAGCATTTATATGACACAAATTTTTGTTTTTGGTACAAACAACTACATTGTAATAGGTAATTATTTTGCGAGATTTTATATTTCACACTTTTTTGCCAGAAATTGTCAATCAGTTTTATCATTGTATACCAAATATTTTTTTCCAAAATAGTTAATATAATACAAAAAATTTTGATTACAAATAAATTATTAGAAAAAAATTAAACAAGAAATTTTAAAATGTAATATATCATTAGTAAATTTGTGAATGTGATAAAATGTGTAAATATTCATCATATAAGCAGATAAACGAGAACAGCATATTCGGTTTTTTTTATATTCGAGAATATAAATTATTAAGTATCAATTTTAAAACTGAAAACGTGGAAAGATCTATTTTAAGTAATAAATGTACAACAAATTGTATTATTATGGTGTTCGGTACAAATTGATAAGTATATTAAAGCAGAGCCGGCCCGAGATATTATATCGCCCCGGGCAAATTTTGATAATTTTTCATTAAAAAAAAGTTCAGCTTTCACTGGTCGTCTATCTGGGATCCTAAGGCGCCCCAGACGTCTTGTACGTTTACCCGTATCTTGAGCCGGCCCTGTATTAAAGAAAATATTATGTGCATGTGCGCCGAAAGTTCTGTACATGACAATTCTTTATAGTATTGCCTATACTAAATTCCTTATCCTTATTAATCATCTGTTCACAATCAACTTTTGGACATATAATTTTAATTTCATGGTTAAAGATACAATTACCTTAAAATTTATATCAACTCATAAACTAGAATCTTTATTAAAAATATTTTAAAGAAAATCTTTGATTTGAAATTGTACGATTTCCATTTATAAGATACTTTTCAAATTTATAAGCATTCTTATAAGAGGAATAACTAATAGTTAAGTATTGTTAATATACAAGAAAATTATGATTAAAAGTAATTTGAATAAACGTATTAATTGGTATAGCAATAAGTTTTAAAACAACATACTGTTTATATGATAAACAGTAATAATAGTAATAACTAATAACATTTTATTAACATAATACTGTACAGGTATAAATAATAAGTATACAACAGAGGTTCCCAAACTTTTTATGGTACGACCCATTTTGGAAATTATTTAAATTTTGGCAACCCACAATAATATATATGATCCTTTTTTTTTGCAGTTTCGTGTAGAACAGTTGCTTCCGACAAAAAAAGAACAGTAAATTTTATTTTTTAATTTTTATCAAAGGATTATTTTTAATTATATATTTGAATAGTAAAAAAATTATGTATATTATAAAAGTGGGTGTATAATTTTAATGTGAAGGATGTAATTGTTTCCTATTTTTCATAACTGCATTGATATCGATTTAGGATAAAACTAAATTTAAACATCAACGAAAAGTAATAGAAACACGGAATTATAGGAACATATATCTAAAAAAATGTATTATTTAATAATATAACGCGACCCACTAATAATAGGGTTGCAACCCATAGTTTGGGAACCTCTGGTACACAACATACAATTTAAGGTAAATAAAAATATTTTGGTTTAAAACTTGAATTTTATGCTTTAAAATAGATTATATTTTGATACTCTAAAAATCAAAATCATACTTAATTAAAAACATACAAATATAGTACTTTTTATATATAATTTTTTAACCAGAACTTTATTTCCGGAGGAATCTATTTTTAATTATACACATGGAAGACATAAGAATGAAGAAAATATACATTTTTTAAATATATGAACACATTTTTTTTTTTGTACATTTATAATTTGTTTCATAGTAGTGTTTCATTAAAATTTTCACTTTTTAATCGTTTCCTTTTTAATAAACTATCAGTGGATGAAGTACACTTTGAAAATTTTAATTGGTTATCATCCATATCTGAAAGCAAGGATTGTGTAGATGATGTACTGGTATCGCCAAAACTGAGATCTACCGGACTAGCAGTTAATACACTCTGGCTGAATAAATAATCTCGAAATGAACTGGATAAAGAATCTCCGGAAGTCATTAAATGGTAAGGATTAGATGATACAGAGTTTAAACTCTGTCGACTTGGTAAGTTAGAAATGCTTGAATCACTGTTACACTGTTTAATTTTATGGAGGTTTGAGTTTGATAATGCTACTACTGGTTTACGACTTCTTGGTGTCATCATAGTTTCCTGAAAAATATTTAAAGTTGTAAGTTTTTATGTAATAAATCACTAACACTAATTCATAGGATTTAAAGCAATCGGGTTTCATTTTTAAAAGCATACATTGGTATTTGTGCATATAAAAAAAAAACTCATCTGACTACCTGCATAGATTTGGTCATTTTCTGTGCTGACTGTGTAATTGGGGACATATCATCATTAGGGTGTTGTTGATGTGGGGTGACTGCTGATGGAGTACTAGTACAACGCTTGGCACGTTTGACAACATTAGGTGTAGAAAAACAATCTACTGGAGTACCAAGATCTATTTTAGGTAAATCATGATCTTCATTTTTACAATTTTTATCATCTTTGACTGGCAATTTTTTTGTCGTAGCTTTTCTTTTAATCTTAAATGATTCATCCTTGTTTTCTTTATCTGAAGAAGTAGTCGCAGAAGGTGGTTTGCTTTTTTCTTCGGCAAGCTGAGCACATACCAATGGACACAACATGCAAAGATTAGTATATTCATGCAACATTAAAAAGAGCAGGAAACATAAGCAATACTAATAATTAAAATGTTAAGTTGTTATTAGTGTAATTATACCAGAAAAATATTAAATAGTTATTAAAATTTATAAATTGTAAAACTAATAGATACAAAATAATCAATCTCTCAGGTAGACATGTCAATAAAAAAAAATCATATTACAAATTATAAAATAGAGAAACATTTTAATAATAAATTAAGAAAATTTACCTTAATTCAAAATTTGACTAACATAGGTACTTAAAAATTTTAATTGATACCATAGTTAGAAAAATGGCTTAGAAAATTTAATTAAGTTCAAAATTTTAAAAATGTTAGGTATTTAATTAACTATTATACAATTAACATTTTTATATAATAGTTTTTGAAATAAATGAAATTTATCTGCAAGTATTGTTATCTTTATAGTACCAAAATTTAAATTATAATGAAACTGATTAATTTTACCATATAATTTTAGAGTCAACTTAAAAATATAATACATAAATGTTGGATACATTTAGGAATAATTATTTAAATGAGAACTCTTTTTTTTCAAATAATATATATATATATATGATATTCCCTTACACCAAAGTAAAGCTATAAATAAATAAATCTCCAACATTTAATCAATGTATACTTTAATTTTTATGGAAATTTTTAATAATAATTTATTAAACACCATAATTTTATTTGAAAACAATATTACTCATTAATAATGTATACTTAAATTTGAATAGACCCATATAAGTACTATATGAAACAAGAAATATTTAAAAGCTTATTTCATAAAATGATTATATTTTGTTAGTTATTACATCATATTGATATGTCTTGCTATACTACACTACAAAAATTTACAATAAATTACCTTTGGTTGTTGTCGGTCTCCTGATTTCATTGGACCCTGTTTAAACTTTGATCCTTTTTTAAAAATATGTTTCTAAAACACAAAATTAAATATAAAAATCATCAAATATTAGACGTTAAATAATAATAACAATTAATTCTATACTTTAATAGAATCGGTGAGACTTCTATTTGGAGTGATTACAGAATTATGATTGCTAACACGTTTAATAAACATTCTACGTTTTTCAGCAGATTCTGGTAGATTATGTACATGTGCATATAATTCAGCTAATGCTTTAACTGTTGGGTTCTCTTCATTTTCTTTAGTGGTAGTTGTACGATCAGTAAATGAAAATACAGTTGTAGCAACTGTTCCTTCTTCCTAATATTAAACATTATATAATTTTAAAAATATTTATAATATAAATTACTTAAAATAATTATTATAGTATACCTTAACAGGCTGTAAAGTTTTTTTTGACCAATAGGCTCTAATATCTACTGCTAGATTTGGTGGAATTTTAAACAAGTCAAATCCTAGTTTAATCATATAAATTACAATATGTGATAAGTTCTGAGTTATTTGATATATTTCTTCCGCAGGAAACTGTAAATTATACACATTACTTCTTAAATTACGTTAGTATACAAAATAATAAAATTATTAATTCTGATTTAATTTAAAAAAGATTATATTTATTACTTTAGAAAAATGTCTAAAAATATAATTTATATATATGTTTACAGTTAAAAGAATGTATTATTTGTAATGTCATGTTGCACTTTTAACTAAAGAATAATCATTTGCAGTTTTAATTTTACTAAAATTAAAACAACAAATGATATACTACTAACCTTTCTTGGAACAATTAAATGACCAGTAAATAATGTTGCTAAATTTTCTGGTGTCATCTTATTTTTGTCTGAATGTTTAGCAGTAAAATGAAGTAGTTTTATGATATCTTTTAATAAAACTAAATTATCAAATGGCAACAATAATAATAATAACTGCAGTGCTCTCAATAAACGCTGGCTATTATTATTTACATCCATTTTTTGACAAAATTCTAAAAAAATAATAATAATGAATCAATGTTGTAAGCAATTATTGAGAAATGATTAACTTTGAAATACCTGAAATTTGACAGTATGCTGGGTAAAATGCTTCAGTCATTATTGGTTCAGGTTGTTCAGCTAAAAATGATTTTAAAACTGTTGCACAATCATGCACAGTAAACTGACCATTGTATAAATCTAACGTTTGACCTTGGTTTAGAAGTGCTTTCAGATCTTGTTGTCGGTTGATTGAACCATTTCTACGAAATATCCCTTCTTGAATAATGTCTAAAATTATTAAATTTAAAATACTGTAGAATATTTTAGACACTTACTATATTCGTACATATTTAAAACATATTATGTAATTCATTCATCACATTTTATTATTTAGTCAACATCAAGACATCATACATTATCCACAATATTACTGAATTTTAGCAATTGTAAATATACAATTAATTAGTTTAAATTGTACCGTTGTTTTTATCTTATTATATAAATAATTATACAAAAGTTTTGAAAAAAGAAAAATTTGATGTGGAAGTAAATTAAATTTGTCCTATTTTTAATCTACATAAAACATTAAAAAAAAAACAAAAAACAAAATCCACGTACTCTCTTCTTGAGACAAGAAATGAATAAGTTGATATACTTGACAAATGCCTTCTTGAGTAATGGGTGCTCCGTCCATAACACCTTTCACGGAACATTTTTCTTTTTTCAAGAAAGACCATTTAATAGGTTTGACTTTTGATTTTTCTTCAATCAAACAATCACCTCTGGAAATTAAAATACACAATAAAATTATTAAAAATCATTACTGATCATTACTCACTCTTTAATGTTGGATTCCAGAATAAACGACAAATGCATTCGAACCAATGTGTAAAATTGTTCAGAATCTTCTATTCTTAATTTATTAGTTAGTTTCCAATCTTCATTCATATCTAACAATTCCATTGCCATTTTTGTCTGAAGTGGAAATAAACGAAGACGAGTAACGAGATTATACACGCATGAGTAGCACCTGTTTCTTTAAATGTTACAATGTTATACACAACCATTAATACATTAGTCTGAAAAATGTCCGAAATTCCAATAAACAGCGCAATAATTATTAAGTGTTCCGACTAATACGGTGACTAAACGATCGAAACATATTTAAATTTAACAACAAAACAGAAAAAAAAGGAATAACTTCACCATTAATGGGTGTTCACCATTTTTAAACGCGAGAAAACACATATTACACATTACAATTATAATTTATAACAATACGATATAACCGTCGAGTTTGAGCAAATAATATATTATAACTAACCATTACTAAATTAACGGTTTTTGTTTTTTTTTTTTTTTTTATTTTAATAAATAAGTCGTAACGGAAGGTACGAACGGTTGTTTCTATATCAATACTCGATAGGAAATTGGCGAGAGAAATATTTATGGTAATGCCAATAATTATCATGTTCACTCCCGTCCGCTGGCCACACTGTTTAAACATCAATTAAAATTTTTTTCGCAAAAGTCGCATTATTTCAATTTTTTTCATATCGCCACTTCGCACTATATAAGTATAAATCGTAAATTGTCAAGTAATCCGATTTTTGTGTTATTTTTATGTATTGTTTGTGTGTGTATATTGCTCGTTCGGCCGACGAGATGTCCGCCACCTTAAATAACACGTTACTTGCGAGTCGTCCGGTGGGTTCCGTGTGATAACCGTTCCCAAAAAAAAAAAAAGTTAATAAAAAGTGTTTCTCGACTGTTAACGAAAGTCCGTGTGGACGACACACGCACACACACACATATCGGAAGAATTTCCGTTTTCATGCTCTGGTCGTTGTGATTTACCGGCAGTGCGTGTTTTCCGTCCAAAAAGTAAACGGGGCATAAAAACAAATACGGATTTCCAATAAAACATGGTCAAGGACGTCCAGTATTAAAAACCCATCCTACAGAAAGCCGCGTTCACCTTGTTGACGTCATTCTTCGTAAGCTTCAGGCGTGGTAAGAAAATGTTTTAAGACTATTTTCTATGAAAATTTCCACACCGCGTTATACCATCAAGTGCGAATAGTTGCATGTTGCACTTGTATAGTAATATTAATAAAAAATTTCGCGTGTTCAACAATAATTGTTAGAAAATTACGTTATCTGTATTTTTCTATAAACAGGTGTGATAAACCATTTAGATACATCATCGTCATAATAATAATAATAATAATATAAATTAGGACCAATGTAAAAGATAAGAAGATATGTGTCATTCGTGGTAATGGTATTATGTTTTACTCGCTGTGTTTGTGTTGCACGAGTTGACCACTGCATGATCATCTGCATTGCAGTGCCTATTTATTTTGTTGTATTTGTTTTTTGTCAATTGTGATATAATTTGTGAAATTCGTTATTCTACATTGTCCATTGATCATGTTTCGAGGTGTTATGAAGGTATGCGTTATTATCTACATTATTGTCGTGTACAGTTTTCATTTCATTCGTTTTACATATTTAGTTTATGTCAGTGCCTAGATACAAAACAGATAATTTACGTATGATTACTGTTTAATATTTGTGATATATAGAATCGAATACTTTTAAACCAAATATTGTACGAAAATATGATGATAATTGAACTGTTGATGATATTTATCATCCATATATATATATATATATATATTTCGTGATTTTTCATTTGTCGTTAGTCATTTCATACACATTATAACACTTATTTGTTTAACTTGAAATGTATCCAATTTATCCTACTACACTTATTTAGCTAGTTGGTTAGTATATAATATGTTGTGTTTACTTAAGATTTTTTTACTTATCGAGTAATTGAATGCGATTTATTTACATAAATTGTTGAGATATATTTTATTTATAAGTTCTAGGTGTGGTTTCAAAAAACATTCTTGTTCTTAATGCCTATTCATCACAACATACTATCTGTCTTTAATAATAATAATAATAACTAAATTTTAGATTTATTATATAGTACCTATATCAAAACACTGTTCAATTTATAATAGATACATAAAAACAATACTTTAATAAATAAACTTGTTTTCATTAAAACAATAATAATCAAAAAAAATTTTCTTTAAATATTTTATATACCCAATACCACAAGTAGAGAGGTTCATAACCCGATAAAAAATGGTTAGTTTTGTATATATTTTGCCATAATCACCTTCTATTATATTCCATTTTCGCAGCTTTTGTTTGTTGTTATTTGTGCTGCAATCACCTTTTGTTGTTGACTGGATTGTGGTCATCACCGACATTCCATCATTTATAGAGATCAGAAAAACGATGTAGTCGACTGTTTAAGTTCATTCAACATGTGTAAAAAAAAGAGTACTGTTTGGATTTATTGTGACCTTGAACTTTTCTTACACTTTTTCATGTATCTTTTAGTTAAATATTAAATGATAAACTTTAAATATCTATGAACTATTAGTTATACGATTTAATTCCATTTCAATTAATTTGAAAATAAAAATATTCTAATATTATTTTTATATACATTTAGTAGGTTACGTTAACCATACATATGTTTTTATGATTTATTTCATCAAAACAAATGAACAAAACAAGTTTAATTTTATGTGTATAAATATTTATTTGTACAGGTTACTTTCATTTAATAATGCAAATTTTGAAAGCTGTTTGGTCATGCAATCCATACGAGTACATCATCCTGATTGATACAGACATTGTTTAAAGGCATTAATAAAATGTCGTTTTTGAGTGGCCTCAAAAAAGTGCTTCACTTAGGTAATAATGAAGCTAAAAAGAAGAAAGTGTTTAACAATATCCATATGGATTGTGATGTTGATGATTCTTGGGAAATGATTGGTGAACTTGGTGATGGAGCATTTGGCAAAGTTTACAAGGTTAAAAAAAAATTATATTCATTAATAATAATAATAGGAATTGTAAGGTTAAATTGTAATAAAATATAACTATCAATCTTTAATATATATATTAAAGAAAAAAAATTATTAAACCAAAAATGTTTAGTGTTAATTATATATATATATATATATATATATATATATATCCTTATTAGGGTGTATTGGACATTAAGACCATCCTGTCCTACTATTCTCTTTATCAGCTGCTAGTGTTTTCCAGTCTGGTTCTTCATTCAGTGATTATCTTTTTTAATTACATCTTCCCATTTTATATATATATATAATGAATTTATAAATATTATTAAAATGAATTGTATTTAAAAATAATATGGTAAACAATTTTTTTGTACATTTTTTTTTTATTTATATTAATTTCTATTATTTAGGCTCAAAATCGAGAAACTGGACAGTTGGCTGCTGCTAAAATGTGTATTTTAGAAGGTGAAGATGATTTATCTGATTTCATGATTGAAATTGATATTTTATCCGAATGTAAACATCCAAATATTGTTCAGTTATATGAAGCATTTTCTGCTAATTCTAAACTTTGGGTACATTGATCACTAATTATAATAATTATCTTATATATGGGTTTTTATGTAAATCTGTAACATTTTATATAATAGATGCTCATTGAGTACTGTGATGGAGGAGCTTTAGATTCCATTATGGTTGAACTAGATCGTGCATTAATTGAGGAACAAATAGCTTATGTTTGCAAATATATGTGTGAAGGCTTAGCATTTCTTCATAAATGTAAAGTTATACATCGAGATCTGAAAGCAGGAAATGTACTTTTAACAACAAATGCTGGTGTTAAAATTGGTAAGCCCTTTATAATCTTATTAGAATTTCATTGTTCTTTAAATTTAAACTTATTTTATAGCTGATTTTGGAGTTTCTGCGAAAAATAAACAAACTTTACAGAAACATGATACTTTTATTGGTACACCTTATTGGATGGCTCCAGAAGTTGTTTTATGTGAAACTTTTAGAGATAATCCTTATGATTTTAAAGTTGACATTTGGTCTTTGGGAATAACTCTTATTGAATTAGCACAAATGGAACCACCAAACCATGAAATGTCTCCAATGCGTGTATTACTTAAAATACAAAAGTCAGATCCTCCTAAATTAGAACAACCATCAAAATGGTCCAAACATTTTAATGATTTTATAACACAAGCACTCATTAAAGATCCAGCACAAAGGCCAACAGCAGATAATCTCCTAAAAGTAATTTTTACATATATTCAACAATTTATGTTTATATATTTTATGTTTTTTTTTTAAATTCAATTTTCAGCATTCGTTTGTTAATGGGAATATAGATCCAAAACCGATTCGAGATTTATTACTTGAATACAAGGCAGAAGTTGTTGAAGAAGAGGTTGTAGATGAAGAACTCGAGGTAAAAATGTGTTTGTTTATAAAATATATTTAACTTAGATCTTGGGCACTGTCCACTGTATATATTTTACAATTGTAAATATATTTCTTTATAATTCGTTTCCTGTGTACATATTCATATAAATGTACATTGACACAAATTATATATATATATATATAATTATATATATATATATATATATATTCACATATTTATTTCCATGCTTACGTAGTCTACACGTGATAGGAAGTACAGAAAAAACAGGGAACAATATCAAAGGGTTGGTGGTAAGTTATCCTAACCCCAAAGTGCACAGTTCATCTTTTTGTTTTGGTTTAGCATGTTCAATATATAAATTATTTTTTATGTTAGTGTAGTGTAATAGAAGTTAACAATTTTATATTTAAAATAAAATTATATTTTATAGGAATCGCCTCAATCTACTCAGTTACCTCCCCTGGACTTGGATGCAGTCGAAGATGACACTGTATCACTTAAAAGTGAACCTGAGGCTAAAGGTAACCAATTAATGATTCTTGCTAGGGTTTTTATTCCATAAACCATTCTCAACCAAAAGTCAATAGTTTTAGCTTGTGTGTGTGTGTGTGTGTATATATATATACGCACACACATATGTATATATTAATATGTAGTGAAATATTGTATGAAATATTCTCTAAAATTAACAATCTGCAAAGAATCAGATCTATTAAATGTTTACTAAATTAATTAGATAACATATGTTTGTGTATTTGTTAAATATGTTGGTCATTCAATAATAATCGCGATGTATAAATAATAAATCACAAATCAATTATCAAATTTTATTTCAAAATACATATTTTGGATTATTCTAATAATATAAAACAAATTTAATACACGTAAACTAATATTAATAAAAATATGTTATAAAATAAAAGAGTGACCTAAAATTTAAAATATGATTTGTTTCTTTTAAAGTATTTAAAAAAAATGTATGCAAATTAATTTCTTTTTTAAATATTTGTCATTTATTTTTATTTTTTTATTTTTAGTAGATCCAGTTGAAGACAAACCAAAAATACCAAAAAAACGAGAGATGGATGATGAATCATCTGATAGTAAAAAAATCAAAACTGATGAAATAACTACAACAGTTATTGAATCCGAGCAAGTCATTTCTTCTAGAGAAATTTCATCTAAGAAAAATGTATGTAAATTAAAATCATAATTTTTTCCATTTTCGTTTAATTTTAAATGTTTAATTAATAGAATATATTTAAAAAGAGCAATTTTTTTCTAATTAAATGGTGAGTCACATAACAAAAATAGAAATTTTAAATAAAATATTGCAAATTTTCCAAAAAGCAATCAATTATTATGTATTGTTTTACTTAATTTTAAACCATTATATAACCATTAAACTAAAGAAAAATGATACATATTATAAATATAGTAAGATCGCTTATGATTATTAGAACTTACTATTAAATATCGACTTAAATAATACTTCTATTAATAATAATTATTATGGTTAACTTTATTATTTAATTTTTTGAAAACATCCATATCTTAAAAAAAAATTTTATATTTTAACCCTTAACAAATTCATATAATTTATTAAGACTATTTAATTGTCACATATTATTTAATTACATAGATGGTAAAAAAACATTCAGAACATAAGGGCCCTGCACCACCACCACCATTGGCATCTGTTGCTGAATCTGTTTCAAATGAAGAGCCACAGAATTTACCGATTATATTAAAAATTCAAGATTCTAATGAAGAAAAGGAAACACAATTAATAGCTGAATCTAAAGAACTTGAAATACTAAAGTCAATGGGTAATGAATGTTCAGAGATAAATGATTCCATTAACAATAATTCTGAAATAGAAAAACAGCCTTTTGATGTTGATGAGAACAATTCTGTATCTGTTCAATCAATACAGTTACGTAAATATGATGTACATAATCCTAGACCTATATCAGTAGCTGCTAGCATTAATAGTCCAACTATAAATCCTATGGAAGACTCTCAAATAAGAACTAGAAGGAGAAGTTCATCTGCATCTAATCGTAATCAAAGAAGACCTTCTCCTCCATCTTTAGACAAAGTTTTACAAATGAATCAGAATATTGAAAGAAATGAAGGCAAAATGCCGAATATTATTGTGAATGACTTAACAGGAAGACTTAAAAACAATCAAGATGAGACTGATCAACTAAAAGATAAAGATAATGGTAATTAATTTACCTAATTATATTAATACTGTTGTATTTTTTTTAATTTACCTGATGATGACTTTTTGTCGAACCTGGTAGTAATAAATAACTTATACAACATTCTTTTATTTTATTTAATACTCATAAGCTTTTTTTTTATATTTAAATATACATTTTGATATATATGTATATTTATTTATTATATATATATTTTTTTACCTAAATTGACTCATTTTTCTTTATTATATACTTCCAGCTGAACAAAATGATAATTTAATCAATGGAGGAACTTTGGTAAGAGTGGGATCATTGACTGCAATTGATTCGAAAGTTACTGTTGTTACCACAACACATCCACCTGTTCTTCAAACACATCCTTCTGGACTTCATACCCAAGTGATTATTGTCGCAGATACTAATACAAAGTCACAGGTATATTAGTATAAAATTAAATAATAATTATAATATATTAAATTGTAATTATTATTTTCAATAATTTTTTCCTAGATTGAGAAACAAGATGAAGTTGTTGTTATAAATTCATCGCAAGCTGATGAAGAATTGGATGCTAGTCATGTGTCTGTTATAACAGTTGGGGAAGAACCTTCTGTAAAAGAATTAGATTCATGGAAAAATAAAGAAGAAATTGAAATATCTAAACCTGTACGGGTAGCTGTAAATACGGCAACAGAATCAAATGAAGTTAAAATGAATGGACGTGCTACTGCAGTTAAACCTAATGACCCAACAGAAGTATACATTGTCGTTAATGATTCGACTAATGTACATAAATTGGTGATTTTATTAAAAAAAGAGTTATTTATAACTTATAACTGAGAAATATTTTTAATTTATATATATATATATTTTTTTTTTTTTTTTGTAGTCAAAACATTCTTCTGATGAAATTGTAGTTAATAATAAACATCATGTTTCACCGACACGATCTACATCCCATTCTCATTCAGATAGTGGATCTGCATATAGTAGTGGTGGTCAACGAACTCCACCTTCAGCTGCCAGTACACGTACATTTGATAGATCAGATGCAGAAAGTGTTTCAACCACAATTAGTCATGACAGCCGTAGTAGTAATAAAGAAAATAATTTACCTCCTCGAGAATATGAAGATGAAGTTGTATTACGTAAAAAACCAGAGTATAGCAGAGTAAGTAATATATTAATAGAAATTATAATAATACTAATTTACTAATAAAACATTTTTTTTTTTAAATATTTCTTTATAAATAAGAATAATTTATATTACTACTGTGCTAGTTGTTATTTATTCAATATTCATTAGATATATTAAATTAAAGAGTTTTGGCCTAATTTTATTTTTAATTTATAATCAATTGCATTATTATTAAAACTTGTTTATTAAATGATAATATTAATGTTTATAGGAAATTAAAAGAACTAGTCGAAATATAAGTAAAGAGGAACTGGAAATAAGAAACATGAAGAAAAAGACTAGAAAGCGAACTAGAAAGTTTGAGGTAGATGGTGTAGTTGTTACAACAACAACTAGTAAAGTAATTTATGGTGATGAAGATTCCAGTCATGGTTACAATGATCAGATATTTAGAAAACAAGAGTTAAGAGAACTTAAAATGTTACAAAAATTAGAACAGAAGCAGTTTCAAGATTTATCATTTAAGGCAACCATATCCAAAGAACAACAAGATAAAAAGTTTGAGCAAGAAAGAATGATATTGATTAAACAATATGAAGCTGATTTAGATACAATGGTTAAACAACAACGTCAAGCTGTTGAAAAAGCTGAAACTCAACAAGAGGCTGATTTAAGAATGACATCAAAAAAAATTCGTTTGGAACAAGTAATTTACATTTTTTTTCTTTTTTAGTAAATAATGTAAATTTGTTACTATTTATATATTATAATTTTTAGGAACGAGAATTGAAAGAATTTAGGGAAGGTTTAAAAAATGACTTGCAGTTATTAAAGAAGGAAATTGACTTAAAACCAAAAGAAAGGCGAAAAAATTTGTTTAAAGATAAAAAAGAGAAGTTAGAGACTGAACATGAGGAGAGAGAAAAATTATTCCTCGAGAAACTAAATGAAAATCATGAAAGTTCCTTGAGTAGACTGAGTGATGCTCATCAGGAAAAAATTGCACTTATGGAACGTCAATATTTACAACAAAAACAACAGGTACTTGAAGTATTCAAAAATTTTTAAAAGCTCATTACGTTTAGTTTCTTATAATAAAAAATTAATGCACTTTATAATTTACTTTTTTATTTATATTACTAAATATATTACTTAATATAAATATATTAACTTTTAATTTTATATAGTAATAATTTATTAAGATAAAATACAATTTTAATTATGTATCTATTATTTATTTATACATTTCTAGTTAATGCGAGCTAGAGAAGCTGCTCTTTGGGAAATGGAAGAACGACAAATTCATGAAAAACAACAATTAGCTAAAAAACAGCTTAAAGACGGCTTTTTCTTGCAGAGGCATCAAGTATATTTATTTACTTTTATCATAAAATATATTTTATAATAATACATTAATTTTTTTAGATGTTAATAAGACATGACAAAGAATTGGAACAGATGAAACGCATGAACATACGTAAGGATGAAGAGTTACAAAAACGACAAGCAGTTGAAAAAAGATCATTACCTAAACGTATTCGTTCTGAAATGAAAGCACGCGAGATGATGTTCCGTGAATCTGTTCGAATAAGCATGGCAACTAATTTAAATCCAGATCCAGAATATGAACGTAATCGTCTTAAAAAATTTCAAGAAAATGAAAAGAAAAGATACCGTGCTGAAACACTAGCATTTGAAATGAAGCATCAAAGACAGCTTGAAGAGCTAAGAATTGCAAATGACACCACAATTAGAGAGCTTGAACAGCTTCAAAATGAAAAACGTACTATATTTTATTAATTTTTATTGTTAAAAGTTATTTTTAATTCTTGATCCTTTATTTGTAGGTAAAATGTTAATGGAACATGAAACAACCAAGTTGAAAGAGCAAGAGGAATTATATGCTCGTGAGTTGAAGGAATGGAAAGCCCAACTGAAGCCTAGAAAACAGGTATTTCTTAAAATGTTTTTATATATGCAACAAGTTTGTAGTTTTAAATATATTATTTAATTTCTTATGAAAGGTATTGGGTAGTGTCTTGAGTTTGATTTATCTATTTAAAAATATGCTTTTCTAGTTAATTAAAATTTTTATAAAATTTAATTAATTATACATTAGGAGGTATTGGATTGAATCATTAATACTTATAAATAATATTTAATAAATGTAACTCATTGTAAAAAATATGGTAGTGTAAAAGCTACATTAAAACATCCACCAATAGTTTATATTTTTTATCAGAACCTTGAGATGGAGTTGGCGCGACAAGCCAAAGGAAATTCATGGAACTATCACTATTCATTGCCTCCATCCCCTGGCAACACATTGCTCAGACGGGAATATTCATTTTTATCACTTTCCTCTTCTCCCCGATTATCCAGTGCTCCTCCTGGCTCTGGATTTCTCCCTAGGCGATGTGCCAATCACTCAAACCAATCCACAATGTAAAATTTTTGTAAACTGAATAAGTTCTAACTAAAAGGTAGCATTTGAACAAAAATTATAGTACTATCCCAAATGGTCTCATGTTACCATTTGGTTATTGAATAAACTATTTCAGTTCCTAATTTAATTTATGTTTCATATATTATTAGGTAATTTTTCATTTAAAATATATTTATTTTAACAAATAATTTTCTTTTAATATTAAGAATCATAAAAAAAAATAATATGATTTATTTGAGTATATTAGGTGTTTTGTATATTTAAGATTTAGTAATTGACAACTATAGATACTCGCATCTTTAAATAAATTTACACTTCATTCATACACTGCATTTTACTATTTTAATATACATTTATAAATATATAATTGTACATAATTGTTTTTATTATTTATTTTGTAAATATATTATATTTAATTTAATTTTTATGTATATTATATGAGATATTTTTATAGTTAGCCAGTTGTAAAAGTGAAAAATTTTCCACTTAAAACAATTAAATGTAGGTAAACAAAAAAGAGCATTGATAAAAAGTTTAGTATTAAATATCAGTTTATGTTATCAATAGAATTTTTAAGATATTTGTGTTGTGTTACGTTATTATGTGTAGTATTTTGTAAATTATGAGATAAAATTGAATGTATGAGAAAGACAAACTATTTATGATTACTACAAATTTTATTTTTTAATACATACTTAGAAAAATATCAATATTTTATCTATATATAATAGTTTAATATATTTTTTTAAATAACCATACTTATTTATATTTTTGTAAACACAAAATTTTAATCGATTCTAAATATTGCAATGAAAATACTTTTTCAGTTATTGCAATTGTTTTACATTTAAGTTACAAATAATAAACAATTGGGGTACATATTATATACTTTATTTGAAAATAGAAGATGATATTGTTATTTATCTAAGCATGACAAAGAACAAAAATTTGCATAAAATTCATTATACACATTGTACATTAAAAAAAGTTTCGCATTTATTTTTATTAATATTTTTTTGCACTTTAATTATATGCTTATTTAGATGGTTAAAGTAATAATTCTTAAGCTTATAATGTTTGTAATAAAATTTCTTATTTTGTAACTATCTACGTATATAAATTATATAATAATACCTCATGTTATTACACACTATCAGTTAAATGAAAATGCGCTTAATAAATTTTTGCATCCTTTTATCCTTGCTTATTCCCGAGTGCTGCTGCAATAAATAAATTATGTAAGTACCTAACAGTGTATATTAATTTACTTTCAATCACATAACGCATGTTTTACTTTGTGTGAATATAAAAAATAAACAGATAGCATGACTGACAATCAGTAGATAATTTCAATTTAATGTTTATTTTCAAATCAAAATCAATGAAGTTTTATCATTTATCAATATTTTTTTCCTATTTTTTTAAAAATAATAGTAAAAATTATGATAAATCGTTTTGTATTGCAGTAAAAATAATTTATTATTACAGAAATTGGAAGAGCAATTTGCTATACAGTTAGAAGAACAAGAAGCAATATTTGGGCCGGTCACTAGTATGTTGGCAATTAATACTAGTCCGCCTTCTCATCACCATTCTTATCATCACAGAAGCTCTACTCGTAGCAGTTTATCTTCTATGTCCGCAGATTGACTTTTCTATACATATTATAGATATATTTATTTTTGTTGATTTTTTTTTAGCCACATGTGCCAACATTGCCTTCACCCCTTGTTGCTATAATTCAATGTATATTTAATTCTTAACAATATTAAGTTTTGTATGTGCGAATAAATTATATATATAATTACATATACATATATATGTATGTAATAAATTTGAAGATACTTTTTAAAAGTTTATAAGATACGTTTATTTATTTATGCAATAATTATTAATTTGCAAATTAAACAATATTTAAAGTCTTTGTTGTACAAATAAAAGCCGTTACATTTTTTTATTTTATTTAATAAAAAAAATTATATTAAAAACAGTTTGTTTTTTTTTTTTTTTTACATATATTTTCAGAAGATCTTCAAATTAATATCTTTTTTCAAAAACTTTATATGTACAACATGTACAAAAATACATTCAAGAATAGTTTGGTATTTTTGTTTAAACATAAACACAAAAATTATTAATTTAAACAAGTTTTTTAGCTTCAAAGAAACTTTTCAAGTGTCGCATTTGCCAGAATCCCATAACTAACAATATGAATAATTGTGCAAGTGACCACCAGAAGACCCGTTGATGTGTGCTTTCACTTGTTTGACGGAATCTTTCTTCACGGAACTGCAAATGCAAAAATTGTTTATATTACAAAAAGTAATATGAATGACAAGAAATCACAATGTTCATCTATGTAGGGGGTGTAAAATAACATTGTAGAATAATAGAATATATTATCCTACTACTTGACGTTAAAACATTTGTGTAATGTATATTCCTCAAAACTATAACATTCTTAAAATTGTTATTTATCAAATGGTATTTGGTGTTGTTATTTACTAAGATGAAAAATATTTAAATATTTTAAAAGATTACTGATATATAATTGAGTATACTTGTTATACATTAAGAACACAATAAATGGCTGATTTAATGTTTTATTTTAACTTTCTGATTGGTTCTTGGAAAACTCTGAATATTGTTATACAGCACTGACCCAAATAAACATGTATATGTCATTACTGTGTTATGGTTTATATTTAATTCACTATGATAATTTATGTTATTATTTTTGTACATCATATTATTATATGTTTATTTGTTGAAAAGTGCAAACAAATTTAAAATGTGTAATAATTAAAAAAAAACCTGAAAAAAAATTATATTATTTCAATTTATATTTTATTTGTATTGCAGCTGCAATGTGAACTAATGTAACATTTTCATAATGAAAATAATAATCAAATATATAATTAGCTAATGATTATAATTTTCATGCATTTATTTTCCAAATCAGATTTTTGTAACCAAACTAATCTTCATACATTAATCAGAGGGAAAAATTAATTATTTATGTAACATAATATTTACTCTTTGATAGCTTTGTTCCTTAATGATCTGCTCAACTTGTTCAACTAATTGTCTGATTCTCAGTTCGAGGTCAGATAATTTTTCTTTTTGGGCTACTTGAGCATAATCAATGGCCTGGTCGCCGACTTGAATATCCAAATGAACTCTCTATATTTGGTATAATAAATAAGTGTTTATAAATATAAATGATATATGTATAATATTTACCAATTGTGTGCCTCCAACCCATGCAGTTGTATTGGAATACAAACATATTATATGCTCGCCAGGTATATGAGATGTAAATGAAATTTTTCCTTCATAACTATAAACCTAAACAAAATAATAAAATATTCTAAATACGTTGTAAATGTACACAATAATTAGTATACATACACGGGATAAAATGATTTTCATATCTGGGTCTTTAACCTCAACATTCATACCAATACCTGGTGTGGGCGGTGTGAAACCTCCAGTTCTAACATCAAACAGTTCAACTTTGTAATGTGCTGAAAAGGAACTTAAATTAATAAACGACATTTATAATTGTTATAAAGACACTAACAAACTACAGTAGTTTCATCAGGAATTTCTTCTATAAAACATTTTCGTTCTGTTTCACTGATGTGGAAATATAAACATTGAACTGCATTTAAGGTATATACACTGAACAACACAAAGGACAAATAAAATTTCATTTTTTTTATATATATATTTTAAATATCAACATTAAACTAAAACAAAAAAAAAAATTTCAAATAGCTATACAGTTTTTTTCAGTAATAATTTTGTTTTTTTTTAATTCTTAAAGCAATGTGTTTTTGAGCAGTGTGTACATGATGAACTTAGAAACGATATTATTTTCCTACAGCTAATACACGTCATTAAACTTATCCTCGTACGTAACATTGTACATTGACATGCACGTTGATAAGAAAATTGAAAAAAAACACAAGATATATAAAAATATCTAATATCTACAGAAAATTAGATATTTTGTATCATACGGTAATTATAGTAATGTACTCGTCTATGAAGTTATTTAAAAATAATGAAACACAATTTAGTTTTAAATTAATATATTTTATTTAATGTACATTGAAAGTTAAATTGTTTGTAATGGATCTTATTGTATTACTTTCAATATTTTCCGCGTCGGTTATTATTGGACTATTTGGTTTTGTGTTTCGATATAAATTTTTTACAAGTAGGCTCATATAATATTGTAATAAAATAATATTAGATTAGCAAATAATTAAGTATTTGAAATATTTAGTAGGATTTTCGAAAGTACTATAGGAGAACTATTATTATTCTAGGTAAACCAAAAAGTATTGTACAAGATGCCCCTGAACCTCAACCTAGGCCACGAATTCGAGTACCGAATAATCGCAGTGCATTACGTCGAAATAATCATAATATTATAGGTATGTTACATAGTTTAAAATTGAAATTATGTTGTGGCGATATCGAATTATCTTCATTGGTTATTGGTAAATTAATTTCTCTGAATAAATATTTTGATTCTATGCTTAGAATATGTCATTATTCATTAGTAATGAGCGTAATTATAAATTTTGAGTAACTTTGTAAAGGATAGTTAATGCTTTTGATTTATTTTGCACATTCAGAAATTAAACACGAAAAAACATTATTTATATTTGATATGCATATCTTCTCCCAATCGTTTACCAATTATTGGAAAAAAAGTTAAGCATGCCACTGATGTATATATTAATTTATGGTTACTTCATAGAACTTATACTTAGACTATTGCATCATTTTAAAAAATGTTTGAAAAAGAAATGTTTGTAATAGCGTGTGAGGTTGTAAATAATGTATAAAGTTGAAAAATGTTCTTAGAATAAATTCTATACCAACATTTTTATATAATATTATCCATTTTGTGCGTGATTAAATATACTCGCAACTAAATGTCATATTTTATTAAAATAAATCAACGTCATTCAGCATTATAGCAAAAGTCTCTAGATGAAATGTATTATTTTTGACATAAATTAAATCACCTTATAACATACTTTGGAATTTATTACAGATGGAGTAGATTGATATGTCACTCAACATAAATATGCGAGTGTCATTGATAGTATATAAATCTAAAGATACACTAATACATTTTGAAAAAAAATATATTTTATTGATAGTGAAATATTTATTGTGGTCTCTTTTTAAAATTAACATTATCCTTATTCAGAACCTAGAAATGAAAATGAGAATGTTGATGATATGGTCGGCCCGAATATTGTTACTACAGCTATTGATCCAAAATTAGGAGCTAAAAAGCGTGCAAAATTAGAAGCTAAAGCAGAAAAAAGAATTAAACGAGAAGTAAATAATTCAAGTAATTTTATTCATTTTCATATTCACTAATAAATGTTATTCTTATAGGCGGATTTACAAGAACGAGAGGAACGTAAAAAAAAATATGAAGCAGAAGAAGCAGAAAGAAAAGTTCGAGAAGATCATGAAAAGCGACAAGAACAAGAGCGATTAGCTTTAGAAAAGAAAATTGCAGAAGAAAAAGCTAAAAAAGATCATGAAGAATACTTGAAATTAAAAGAAACTTTTGATATTGAAGAAGAGGGTTATGAAGAGACGTTAGAAGATGAAAGTGTTACATTAACTCAATTTATTGAATATATTAAGGTGAATATTATTTACTTAGTTTTTTTATTCCGTCTTTGTCTAACATCCACAAATTATGATGGACATTTTGTATTTGCAGTAAACCATTGTTGTGCATTAAGAATTCTCAAAATGGATTTGAATATTTTGTAAAATCTACTTGAGATCAAAATCTTATATTTTTAATTCTTTCCTCTTAAATACCTTCAAAATTAATTGAATAATATATAAATTATTAATACTCAACTTTTGAAGTTTTTAGGATAAAAAAATAATAAATATAAAGAAAAAATTACAATAAATTCAAATTGTTTTCAAAATTCTCTTTACGTTATTAGACAAAATAGTGAATGAAAATATATTTCTTTACCATTATAATATGCACACCACATTTACTTTTCACACAAGCACTGCTTAATGTATGCATAATATAGAATTACCTCTAATACAATGTAAATTACACCTATTTTATTAACCATACATTTTGATTTCAGGAGAACAAAGTAATTGTTCTTGATGAGCTTGCTTTAAAGTTTAAATTAAAAACTCAAGTTACAATCGACAGAATTCAATGTTTACTGGAAGATGGTTCATTAACTGGTTTGTTTGATTTAATGAAATATTTTTAAATTTTATTTTAATTAATAATGATTGCTTATAATTTAGGTGTAATTGATGATAGAGGAAAATTTATATATATATCACAATTTGAACTTAATGCAGTTGCCTCATTTATTAAAAAACGAGGACGAGTTTCGTTAACAGAATTAGCAGAACACAGCAATAACTTGATTGTTCTTGATAAACCAGTTTTAACATCATAAATCTTTACAACTATAATTATATTTTTAATTCAAATGTTTTTTTTATGAAAAAACTATTCATTTTTGTTTTCAAAAAATTTTTGAGAATTACATTTAAAAAAAATCATTTTTGTTATTGATTACAACATTTAATTTTGAAAATAATTTGACCATACCTTCTTTATTCTTTGCGTTCAAATTATCAATAATAAATATTATATTTTTAAAAAATATTTATAATTTATTTACAAAATGTATGCCATGGGGCATTACAATACAAGATTAAAGTATGGTATAAACAATAAGAGAACATTATATACTTAATATATTATAAAAGGTGATTTATTACTGATTGGAATGATCGGAGCATGCAGTGGATAGAATTGTTATGGCCATATAATGTAGTGTGTAGGTATGCAGAATTGTCCTTGATTAAGTGTATTATAAAAAAGTATTCTGAAGGTAATATTTGAAAGTATATTGAATGCGTCTAGTAACCCATTGAGTAAAATCATGATAAATTTCTGGTTGGCAGTGGTACGGAAAGTATGGGATGATTGGATATTTAATATAGCATGTAAATAAGTATAATTTTGGCATCGATCAGGTAATTTAAGAACGAAAAAGTTGCATATTATGCTAGAAATTCATTTTGCATGTGCTCCAGTCTTATTTGATCTTTTGCCAAATATGGGTGCTCACCCACAGTTAGGTTAGGTGGTCAATGTGGTGACTAAAACCGTGTGGAGGAATAATAAATTTCAAGATTTTTAATGGAAGATACACATTGAAGCAGAGTATCATATATATATATATATTATGGATAAGTATGCGAGATCTAAAAAAGGTAATGATGTGACACTTGTTGAGATTCAAGAACAATCTAAGATGAGCGATCCAGTCACTGTACGGGTTGAGTTCATCTTGTAATAAAGATCAGTTTTCGGGTTTCTTTATTCTATAGAAAATTTTTATGTTGGCGGTATAGAGCAAAATCTTCACACTGGAAAGGTACTTAGAAATAGAGCTGACAAACACATTAAACAGCATAGGACTTAAGTGACCTTCTGTACATCTGTTACATTTATAGGATCAGAATAAATGTCACAAATTTTTACAAACCGTTTCCTGTCGCAGGGATAGGATCTAATCCAAGGTAGAAAAGGATTACTTATTCTCGATGATTCTAGCTCATTAATGAGTAATCCATGATTGATTATACCAAATACCTTGAAGAAGTCAGTAAAAATGATATAGCCTTGATGAACAGTTTAAAAATTATCATTAATAAATGACGTGAAGTAAACTACACTAGTAGCAGTAGACTTCCCTGATCTAAATCCATGTTGTTGAGGAATGAATGTGATTAAGTAAACGTTTAGTGCAGTTATAAACTATTAACTCAAATATCTTAGTGATGTGAGGTATTAAAATAGGTCTGTAATTGACCACTTGATTTTAAAATAGGAGTAATTGAAGATATTTTCCATATTGAAGGAAAGGTGCCTTCGTCCATTGATAAACAGATAAACAATGAATGGTAAGACCTTGTGATTCAAGTTTGTGAAAAGTATTTCACCATTTTTATCAAGGTAAATAAAACAAGACATGTGAATAACAAAATACATATTCAAATAATGTATATAGTAAATTGTATTGAACTTTATTTCAATTTTGTTTTAATTAATACAATATTATTATCTCAGATACTAGTCATCAATATCATCCATTTCTGAATCATCATCACTTGTAATGTCGGGATCATTAATTTGTTGTTCACATTTAATACATCGACAAGTAAATACATAATTTTCCCTAAAAAAGAAAAGTACAATTACAGTTATTACCTCAAATTCAAATTATAAAGTTTCAATATAGTTAATATAATAATATTACATAGTACGTACTGTAAATATTTTTGTCTAGTATGCCTACTGTGGTCTAATTCACATGGAGCAATATAGCTAGTATTTATTTCATCACCTGGTTCAATTGTTCTAATAGCAACTAATCTTAAAACGTGGTTACCATTAAATACACTGGCCGCATTTGGAAAACAACTATGGTTAATTGAACTATGTTCTTGAAATAAAGCTGAGCCTTCATTATCCAAAAAATCTATTCCGACAACTGTTTAAAACAAATATTACATTATTCATTTATATGGTCGCCCTTACTATTTCAATGTTGAATATATTTGTTTTATTTACTTTCTTATGACATTATTTATGGTTTTAAAAATATAAACAAATTACCTTGTTCCATTGCATTATAAGCATTATCCACAAATTGTTCAAACAATTTCATTTGATCGGAAGATAGATTTTTTTTACAGTTATTTGACCATTGTTGAAAAACACTTGTACCAACACCTTGTCCATTTGTGCCAATCAAAGCCAATAATGATTTAAAACCATTTGGTGTTAGCCACTACAAATATTTAATTTTAAAATAAATTGAATTTTAATTAGTTGACTATTATCTTTACCTGACTGGATTCTCTAATGGTTATGGACTTGAGAATACCAAAACGAAGTTGTTCAATCTGTTCAGCAAACTTTTCTCCAAGCATTTTGTGCACTAATTTTTCATTCTCATTTTCTGTCCGATGACAAAACTAAAATGTTCAATACAAATATACAAGATTAATATTTACAATTATAAATATTAATATTAATTTACATTAGAAACTAGTTTGTTAGCATTATGCGGCGACGGTGATAATTCAATTGTTGCCAACAAACGACATAACAGCATGATGTTATGGCTTTCAGGAGGATAATGTATGGTCCTAAATTTAATACAAAAACAAATTATTATCTACTATATATATATAATAAATTAGAATCTTTCCAAACAATGTAAACACAATCATTTACCTCCATAATTCTTCTAAATGGTGTAAAGGATCATTTTCGTCTTGTCTGCAAAGAAGTTGGTGATATCGATTATATGCAGTTTCTAAACATGTGAGACTGCAATACCAAACCTATATTAACATTTTTTTTTATTAGAATTTAATTTTAACCTTAGATCCATTATTGTTATTCAAAATATTAACATAAAATATATACAGAAGTCTTATTAATCAAAATAAGTTATCATAATCAATTGAACTATATTATATACTTTTGTCTAAATACGAAAAATATTTTCTGTTTATCATTCAACTCTACTATATCTAGTACACTACAACAAAAATATTCAAGTATAAACAAAAATTTGGAGACTTTTGTACAACCCATGCCATAATTATTTCCATTGTGTCCCAGCATTGTTTGTTTGTTGTCGATAATATTTAATCATGTAGAGAGGAAATTGAAGATTCAGTCAACTGTCGAGTGTTCTTTCGACATGCTTCAAACAAAATTTCCCTATTGCAGTACCAATTTTTGGTTTCACTATTTGGGGAGAGAGAGAGAGAGAGGAACCATTGTAATATACATAATTTATAAAAACAAAACAAAGCAAATTATAACACAGACCTGAATTCACTTATATTTCTAAACAAACGAAAAATAATTACTTTACAAGAGTTGCACT
The DNA here is from genome assembly GCA_032441825.1 of Chaetogeoica ovagalla. NCBI lineage: Eukaryota > Metazoa > Arthropoda > Insecta > Hemiptera > Aphididae > Chaetogeoica > Chaetogeoica ovagalla. Next base: position 3,161,369 of record CM063726.1, read on the forward strand.
GTACGTAATTTTGCACTTTATCTTTTACAGGACAATAGTTTTCGAAAGGCACTTCAGTTATTGCCGCATTTGTTAATCTGGCGATATTTTCCGTGACCGTTTCTAAAGGGCTAAATAATATAAATCTATTGTAATAGAGAACTTAAAGAGTCACATAATGTAAATAAATTGTTATTTACCACAGACAATGATTGCAAGCACGATAACCATAAAGACTATTCCAAGAAAACTGACAGGATACAAAAGGTTCTTCTTCAAAGATTAAATCGTCCGATTTAAAATGTTTAGTCGCGACAATACATTTGCCCTGAAAATAAACATAATTTTTATTTAACTAATGATGAGCTACAGTGAAGGGTGTTACATTGGTAAACGTTTCCCAAATCCCAAATAACCTACATCACACTAATCGTTAAAACACCGAAATTTCGCAGAAATGTATGAAAAAAAAAAGATTCCGGCGGTCTCATTCGTAAAATTTTAATAATACATCGGGTCCATATAATTTCTCATTAAATCAATATCATAACGCAATATTTAAAATAAAACAAATTCGGGTGTGTATGTTAAACCATTACATTTAGTTGTATTATTAGCACCCTTACTAATAATTACATAAAAATAACTTATTGCACTAAAGTGTTACTGGCGATAATATTAATTATATATAGTCTGCATCATAATGACGACGCACGAACGGAGGTGGGTTTATGAAATACAACTTTTATTATACTTTGATGGGATCGTGAGTTATTGTGTATCCTTTGCCGTCGTCACAGTCCATTTTGAAAACATGCGAATTGAAAGTTACGTTACGCGTACAAGCCTCGGTGGAGAATTTTAAAAATTATTTTACGCGAAAATTCGGAATTTTAAAACCGTAGGAATAAGAAGACGACCCGTAAAAGGTTGAACGTTTGTACTATACGTATATTATAATATATTATCAATCGTCAAAATAATGGCGTGGAAGAAAACGGAGGGAATTTTATTTTAGGTTATTATCGGACGAATTACGATACGCGGGGCAGCACTGTCGACGACGATTGGCTGGGTACGAAATTGTTCGTCGCACGAAAATTCCCCGCGATCGGGAGACAAATTCCGGAACCCCCAGACACTCCCCCACAGTTCCCACGGGACGAGTTCGTGCGGGTAGAATTTGTTTTGTTGATGATATCAATTCAAAAATCAAAATCGTTCCGCGACGGAGTGGGGAATCGGTGGTAGTCGCCCATTGGTCAGTTAATATGTAAACAAGGCACCATCGATCGCGTTCTCGTCATGTGACCTTTGATTTCATTTGCCTGAAAGACCAAGATGTTTATTTATTATTAATAGTATATTATTATTATTATTATTTCGGTTTTTTTTTTTTTTATTATTATTTTTTTTCTCTTCAGATCGTATTATTATTATTTTTGCTTTCGTCTCACGGCCAATGCGGCGCTAGTGCTGTGCAAATGTAAACACGAGCCAACGGGTTTTTCACACTCGCACACATTCACGAACGCTCGCGCGAACGTAATCCCGCCTGACGAGAATAATATTATTGTTTTTGTATATTTTTTATTTCGTTTTATATAGTCTACATCGCGTCTCGTGTATTCGGTACGGTTATTCGGAATATTCTGCTCGGACCGACCATCAACAAGTGGGTACCGCGTGTGATAGTTACGTATAATTGCGCGCGTGCGTTTTTTTTTTTTCCCCCCCGTGTTACCAATAAACGTTTTAAAACGCGGTGTTTAATAGAATTGGACAGAGAGAGAGAGAGAGAGAAAAAAAAAATTGAAAACGATTATAAATTCCACGGGGGCCACCTGCTCTCGCTGATGAAAGTCATGGCCGCGCGTGTTTCTTTGTTGTCCGTCCGTCGTAGTGTTGAATTGTCGCCAAAGTACTCGCTAGCGCCGTGCTCGACGTGCACCATCGCCGTTGTGATTTTGTTGGACGACGTTTTTTTCCCATCGACAAAAGGTAAATAAATAAAAAATTGTTTAATCATTTTCCATCCTCGTGGCCTCTTATCATTATCGTGTGTCCTTGATAACCCCCTAATGGTCGCGCACAAAACAATTTTTTGCAGTGTACAAAACTACAAACCTACAGCCTCCTATAAATATTATTGTTGTGCGTATAATAACAATAATAATAATAATAATATATATATTTATGCGTGTGTGAACTATTTAGTTTAATTAGATAGCCTTTCGACTCATGGGTTCTGGTGAAAATTTTAATTGCACTCGCGTTCGCTTGAACGTGAAACGTTTTCATCGAATTAATGGAAATTTTTTTTTATAATTAGAACAAACGAAATGTGAATTTCACAACTCAAAACTCATTGCACTGTGCCGTGCTCAATATGCAAATTTTTTTTTTTTTTTTTTTTTTTTTTCAATAACTGGATGGTACAAACTGTAGGTAGGGAATGGAATTTTTTTACATTCACACATGCACATGATATCTTAAAAATACATCAATAGATAATAAAGTAATAACAATATTATAATCTTGTCTCTAGTTTTTATTTCTAATGTGAAATTAAATTTTTTGTACTTTACGTAGTCTTAGGTCGTACACAATTTTTACTGATTGATATGTTATTATACTATTGTCTTTTCTATTATACACATTGTTGTGATTAATAAATCACAAACAGCTGTTAATTTCTAAAAACAAAGTGTTTTTGTATGTAGGTATACATACATTTGTCTTATTATTATTATTATTATTTTTTTTTTTTTTTTGTGTTATTTACGTGTGAATATGTGTGTGATCTATAACCACGCTGATGCATAATCGAAATGTGTATTATATATATATATATAATATCTGATATCATTATGATTGGGTTTTATAAAGAAATCTTCCTGAATTTTATTAATTTGTAATAATTATTTAAAAAATAGATTTCATTATTTTTAAATAAATATGTTTTTATTTAAATTTAAATAGTAGACATGATGTGTCAATTATAAAATAATAATTTTTATATTTTAAACTATTCTGAGCAAAAAATAAAAAAAATGGAAGGGGTACACTTTTTAGTAGTATGTGAATAAGAGTAAGGTAACCAAGTATTTTAAAACAAGTACCTACCCATTGTAATTTTTTGTTTTAGTTAATCACCAATGTTTGTATGTATGTACAAATACATTTTAGTTTACATTATATTTTACTTTTAACGAATATTAATCGGAATTAAGAAATAATAGTAGGAGTTAGCACCATTATGACTAATAATACTAATAATTCTCCTCCTAGCAAAGTTTGTTCACATATTTGAAACATTAATTATTATTTCTTGTCCATCCATTTACACACATATATAGTTCATTATTAAATTTTCTTATTTTTCGATATTATAATGTTATTTATATTAATCCATAACATATCCATATAACATACTTTATTATTTTAAATATGTACCTATGCATTTTTGTTCTGTTTTAGACGAATAAAAATTGAAGAGTTCAATGAAAATTTGAAATTTATTGTTGTATGAAACTAAGTTAAAAATGAATAACAAAGATTATACAAATATATTTGGTACAATGGAAACCAAGCGTGTATTGAAAGCTGATTATCCTACAGAAAGTTCATCAATAGGAGTACCTATACCAATAAGGAAGAATGGAGATCTTAATTCATTACAAGATTATGGATTTGAATTGTTTGATGCAAATAATGATCTTATTCAAGATCCTATGGTAGTTAATAACGCAGATCAAAATTTTTTCACTAATGATACTGGATGGATTGGAAGATCTGATGAAATGTCTTTTATTAAAATGGATGAAGACATTTTTCAGGTAGGAAAATCATTAAATTAATTTTTTTATTTATATCTATATTATGTTATTATTACTGCTATTGTTATTATTCTAATTTATCATTCCATCATGAATGATTTACTACCATCATATTTAAAACAGGGTGTATTTATTTGAGGTCTTTATAGTTCTTTAATATTTTTGGTTGTTTTTTATTATATACAATCATGTATAAGTTATAATTTTTTAATAACAACACGTGTTGTTAAATATTTTTTGTATCTATACGTCTATTTAACTGTTAGAGTTAGATTAGAAGTTGAATATATATATATATGTGTGTGTGTGTGTGTGTGTATATAATTTCAAATAATAAATTTCCAATTAAACAAGCCATACTTAGTGTTTTATGTTTTAAATTCAATTTATTCATGTGAAATTTTAAATTCTTTAAAAGTATATATTTATTTTCCGTTATATGTTTATATAATATTTATAATTATGGAAATTTATTGGTCATTGATTTACTAATGCAGGTGGATCAATCTGATTTGCTTCATGGACCAACATTAGCAGAATTAAATGCCAATGGTGGTGAATCTTTATTAGAAGATCTCAATTTTGATGATCTGCTTTTGCCACCTGATTCAGTAAAGTCTGAAGTATCAGACACAGTCCCGTTAATGAGTTCATATTTGATAGATCATGTTGTGAATACCAGTCCTGTAAATCGACCAAGTTCTTCAAAATCTGGTTTTCAACTTTCGCCAAATAGTTGCAGTTCACGGTCATCACTTTCTCCAGGTCCAACAAATTCAGTAACACTTCAAGAACTCTTGAAAAAAGAAACAAATTCGCAGAAGTGCTTGTCGCCTCCTATTTTTGGCACTAGTGTTCCCGGATCAGGATTTTTGTTATCTAGCAGATCAAGAGGAAATCTTTCATCATCTGCACCTACTCATCTTGGGCTCGAACAAATATGGCAGCGCAGAGAACCTAGACAGCATTTATTGTCTACTGGGTCATTAGTGGAAGCTGGATCTACATCCTCGCTTTCTACAGGTTATACTGTATATTTTTTATTTAATAACTCTTATGCAAATTTTATTTAATTAAAATTTATTTTAGGAGGTGTTTTAAGTCCAGAAGCATATGATTTTTCTTTGGATGAAGCCATAGATGATTCTGATGATGATACAGAACAAGAAGAAGATTATTCATCTGATAATGGTTTGAATAATTAGATTGAATAATTTTTTTGAATACTGTCAAATACAAAATTGTATACTATTTTTTATTAATTTTAGATTCAGGTGGAGACAGCGATTGTGGAACATCTGCTAAATCATCATCACACAAAGATAGATACTTTTGGCAGTATAATGTTCAATCTAAAGGTCCTAAGGGTCAAAGATTAGTTTTAAAAAGTAAGCTAGAAGATCCACATTGTTTAAATGAAGTTACTGATCCAGTATTTAGTCCAAGTTGTTCAATACAAGGCATAAAGCATAGGTAAATGATTATTATAAATTGTTATCCTATGAATTATAATATTTATTGTAATTTATAGTGGCAAAGCACGGAAGGGAGATGGTAATGATTTAACTCCAAATCCCAAAAAATTACAGTCCATTGGTAGAGAATTGGATAAACTGAATAAAAGCATAAATGAAATGACACCAGTCAGCGAATTACCATTTAATATTAGACCAAATACGCGCAAAGAAAAGAACAAATTGGCTTCCAGGTATATACATTATTAAAAAAATGATTTCTAAATTTAATTTGCATAATTATAATGGTGTTAAATAGCTGAATAGCTGAATATCCAATAATCTTACTGTCTTATGAAGTATTATGAGTACTTGATTTAAAAATAAAATATTGATACTTGTAATTGATTTTAATAATTCTTAATATATTTCATATTATATTATGTATGATCATTATTATCAAAATGATAGTGGTTTAATAAAAATTTTATCTACGCATGTTAGGTTGTGTAGTTTAATTTGATAAAACCATAAGAATTTAAATTGTTATGTTAAAATATAATAATATCTTACCCTATTAATTTATTTTGGTAATATAAAATTATAAATTTTGTAGCATGAACTTTTAATTTCTCTAAGTTTAATTTGTAATAATTTTACAATGTTTTTGTGTGTTTGATTATTTATTTGTATGACTATACATATTTTGAACAATAATTGTATGTTTTAGGGCATGCCGATTGAAGAAAAAAGCTCAACATGAAGCGAACAAAATAAAACTTTTTGGCTTAGAAACTGAACACAGTAATTTTTTTCTATTCATTTAATTTATTTGAATTAATCAAAATAAATGATAAAAATTATTAAAATATTAGGTTAAAAATATAATATTAACGCTTAAAATAATATATGTATTTAAATCTAAAAGACCGGTTTTTTTTTTTTTTTAGGACGTTTGATAAATGCTATATCCCAAGTCAAACAAATGTTAGTAAGTCGAACAACGAGTGACTCATTTCCAAAAGAAAGTCAAGAGCTAACAAAATCTAGTGATAAAATTGTAAAAAATGCTACCAGTACGTATATTATGGTTTTATTTATTGTAATACAATAGAAATTCCACGTTCATAACTCTTAAGAAAACTTCAAGTTAAGGGGTTGCATAAACATGTGAAATTTTTATTACAATTTTATTTTATACCTTGGATATTGAATTATGAACATTCATGATTATATTATACTGATTATTAACAACAACAAAAATCACATTTTTTGCTTATTGAATCACAGATTGCTGTTTCTGAAGTTATTATAGATAAATGATTTAATAAAGAACTCTGATTTTTTAGGAAAATAAAACATTAAATAAGTATATTTATACTATCATATGTGGCTAAGCATTTGTTTTATAGAGCATAAAATCCATTTTTTATTGACTTGAATTGGACTTGATTTTCATACTTTTTATATTTTGTAATATTGTAAACATTGTATATAATAATTTTTGTAATTTTATCCTTTTTCCTTCTATAATATATTCATATTATTAATTGATTTATTTGTTTTTGCTAATGCCAGCATATGAAATTTTCATTTTTGGACATTTTCATTTAATCAATAAAATGCATATTTCATTATTGCACTATTAATGGCACACCACTATTTTATACATATTGATAAAAAGTTAACTTTTTTGGAAATCGTGTTATATGTCTTGAAGACAATTATTAAATTTTAAGCAAAATTAATATACTAAGATAATAGTTTACATTTAATTTTTAAAAACATCAACACTTTAAACTGAAGTGATACCCCCCCCTCAAATCTGTGAAAAATGTAAATGAAAATGTTATTTGTAAATAATTATAAACATTTATCTTTACTAGTTTCTTCAATACATTGTATAAACTTAATTTTCAAAAATTGGTATACATCTTTTCATATTTCTGTCATATTTAAATGGTGTGTTTTATTGTTTGAGTCTGGTTTGTAAATATTAAATTTGAAATGGTGAACACTAGGTTTTTATAGTATTATATTGATAACCAATTTTGCATAAATTATGTTAAAATAAATAATTGCTGTTAATTAAGATAAATTTAACATTACTCACATGTGTTATCTCCATTTGTCTAATAATAATTAAATCATAATAATTCTTAAATTGTGGCATTTGGGTTGAATTTGGTTTAAATATCATTTACCAAAATTTGAATAGAACTATATTTTCAAGGGCATTATATATATATATATATATATAATTATAATTATACAGTGTCTTAAGATATTAATAGCCGTTACATTCTTTTCATATCAATTGATATTACACTAGAAGACTACAAAATGTATTTGAAAACATTTTTTCTTTAATTTACTAATAGTGTTTAAACTCTAAATTTTAACATAAACACTACTATTTAAGTTCCTCTGAAATATAATATATTATTACCTCTGAAATATAATTAATAATTTTATTCTTAAAATACACATATTTCAATGAAGTTAAGAGAAATTTGAATATGAACATAAAATGGTATTAAACAATTTTTATTGTGTTATTTAGGATTAAAAGTTGCCGGACAAACAACAGAATTTGTGAACAAAGTTCTGGAGAAAACCAAATTAGGTGCACGGCGTGGTGGCTTGGATGAACTATAGTTGTCAAAGGTTACGTACCATTAACCTAGTCTTTATGTAAGTTATTAAGATTTAGGATGATCGCCAATAAACTTTCTTATGATTAAGCTGTCCGTCAATGGAGTCATTAATATTATTATTATTGCTATTATTGTTTTCATTTTTAATATAATTATTACATTTAACTATCAATTATAGATCACTACTACTTTCCAAGAAGTATGTTAATTTATATTTGGTATGAATCAGTGTCATTACTGATGTTTGATTTTTAATGACTTCATTTATTTATCCTTATAAAATTAACTGTTATGTTTTTATATAATTAAGTTTGATTTGTTATTATTTTTATTATATTTTTGTCTTTTTTAATATATATTTTTATTACTATGTAAATATACTTGGTTATTATTACTTATTATGTATTTAGTATCATTAAGAAAAGGCTATAATTATTTTAGATTATAATATTTGTGTACATTTTATTGAGTAGAGCCATTTCATTACAGTATTCATTAATAATTCAAGTTTTGATCTTTTACCCATTTATTTTATAAAATATTTATTTTCAAATGAAAAAAAAATCTCTAAAATATTAATATACATTATGATTTATGTATGAATATAAAATAACTCAATTTAATGTGCATTCATATTATATTTATTTAATTTTTAAATATTTTCTATAAATTATGGTTATATTTTTTTTTTAATTCAGAAGCTCAAAAATGTATGTTGATCAATATTGGTCATTTGTCATATATATATTTCAAGTATTAGTATTAAAGGAAAGGTGTTGAAAATCACTTTTGAGTAAATGATTTGTTTATAAGTTTATTAATTTTCATTTCTTTTTTAATGATTTTAAAAATGGTAAAATTCTGTGATGGCTGAATAACATTTTATAGGGTATTTAAAAAAATATTTAATAATTAACCATTTTCTTCACTATTGTTTCTTACAAACTTATATTTAAATAAAAACAAGATGAATTACATCTTTAATGTATATTAAAAAATCATTTTTAGTGAGGAAATAACATAAAAAAAAGAAATGAATATACATTTATATTAATTTTATTTTAGTAACTAATTTTTTAGTTACTAAATAATTAAGTTAAATTTATGTACCGTATTTTGTCCACTATAAGTAAAAATATTTTTTTCAATGACAACATTGAATTTTATAACAAAATTTATTTATTCATTAAATGGTGATTTGTACTGCTGTAAATCAATTAAAACTATATTTTTTTACATTTAAAGAGTATTTAATATTAGTGAGAATATACCACTTTTGAATTTAAAAATAAAACAAAAAAACATTTTTGTTTTCCAGTTAAATTTTTTATTACATTTGGAAACAAACAAGAATATTACACAAAAGTGATTTTTATTGTAAACTAAACAAATTAAATTTAATGTATTAAATATATATTAATTAGTACTGTGATTAGTTTTTATTTGCATCAAAATATGAATATCGTTAGTTAAATGTCTATTTCAACCCTGACATCATATATAAGTATACCTGTAGCTTTAAGTATATTTCTTATTTAATATTTGGATTTTTTTACAACTATTTTATGTATCACTTACAATTTTAATGTTAAAATTAATTTTACTACAAAATATATAATACAATTAATTTGAAATTCATTATGGTTATATACAAATATAAAACAGCATTTTGGTAATTTAACTTCATAGCCAATAGCCTAATTATAAATATAATTTCATATAAATCCTGCTTTAAGTAGTAAATAGAGTTTGTAAATTTGATTTATTGTTCAAGTAAAATTCACAAAAACTAATGTTTTAAGGTTTGAAAATTACAAATATTTATCTGTGATCATTTTACATTTAAAGGTCATTGCTTTAGTATTGTACTTCTTTAAATGTATAATTGTTCCCAGACCATTAAAAATGTGTTTGTTTAGTTTTATATCATTTCTACTACATAAATAAGTATTAATTTAAAGAGGGGTCAAGTTACTAATAAATACGATTGGAAAAGTCTAGTTACCTATACTCAGAGAAATGTGATAAAAACACGAGTTTGCTCATTTTATTAATTAATAACGAATACCAAAATATTATTTTATTGAATTCCATTAAAATGGGCTTCGTAATTATTTATAGATCACTTTAAAATATATGTATTAAAAGTATTGAGTGTCTTTGGAAATAGATTTAAAAAATATCTTTTTTACAAATATTTGGAAAAAAATTTTTTTCATTAAATCCAATTCTATCAGATTGTAAGCCAAACTTATTAACGTAAATAAGATGAGTGAAAAATGTAAAAATTATTAATATAATAATAAAAGCTAAAAATTATTGTGTAATTTAATATTTTTCCCCTACTGAGAATTCAATTAAAAATGCATCATGAAATAAATTTTATTATACAGTTTTGTAGTAAAATAAAACTATTATTACAACCATAATCATATTTGTTGTATTATCGTAAATTTTTAATAATTAGTATTAATATTAAAATCCGATTACTAATGGGTTGAATAATTAATTTTTGTCATAATATTATAAAAATTACTTGTTTCTAAGTGTTTGACAGATTGTAGCTCTTGTAAAAATTGAAATGCTCATTAAAAATAAGAATAAAAAAAAAATTTAATTATAGATAAACATTAATATGTAATTTTGTGTCATGTTTGTGTTCAGTATGTGATAAACCCAGTACCACTTTAAATTTTTGTTTAACTATTTTTTTAGCTATTTTTAAACTTTATTAAAGTTATTATATTCTTAAAATAAGAATTTTAATATATATTGTATTGTAAGTGATTGTTGTATGACAGTTGGTTGATTAAAAAAAAAATATTTACTAAAAAATTATGATTAATGTTATGTAGGTATTAATTTTAAAAAATATATAAGGATTTCTCTCTGTGTAAACCATAATATGCGATTTTCACTTTGCAACAATTTAAAATTTGTATTGTGTTAAGTTTATTTTTATGTCATGTATTTTATGCGATATACTTGTTATTATTATTATTTTTTTTTTTGTTAAAATTTTAATACTCAAGTAAAAACGCACTAATTAATACTTGCCAAAATTGTTTTAAAATATATAATATGTACTATTTTTTTTGATTTAATAATGAAAAAAATATTTTTTTTGTTTTTTTTTCCTAATTATTTTTACATTTTAAAACCATATAATGATTGAAAAATAAATATTATATAATAAAATACTGATACAGAATAATGTACGTGTATTATTAATTTAACTTAAAACCATTGTCCTGTTCCCTAATACCTGACTGAATAATTTGAAATGCAGCACTTAAGTGTTTACAATGGATCATGTATTATTTATAAAATATGAGTATTTGACCTTTAACACTTTAATCATAAAAGCAAATCTATTGAAATGATGAAACACAAATAATGGTATTGTAGTTCAATTAATTCTTATTGAGTTATTAGTATATTTTAATACGATAGTTTTTTTTCTTCAAAATTATCATAAAAATCTTAGAATTAAAAACTATTTAAATTAAAAAAAAAATATGCAAATTGTAAGTCTATTTGTTATTTGTTTTGTATCATTATTATTATTATTATTATTATTATTTACTTTTTTTTAATTAGAAAGCAATAGTCAGGAAAATGATTCAGTATGTCACAATAAACAATATAGTATTTTATATACGGTTATGTGTATAAGCTAGACAGATCTAGAAATAAGAGAGATTAAAGTTAGTGAAGTATATTTAATAAAATAAGGAAAACTATAAATTAACTCGTAACTAATAAAAATAATTTTTATACATAAAAACGAGGGCTATCTCAAAATCAACCTCCGATGTGTTGTAAAATGATCATGACCTAAGATGTCATTCACCAAGTTGATCAATTTGTTCAAAAAAACAGGCGTTTTACAATTTCAGATCTTTCAATAAGATTTTCCGAAAATTTCTCAAAGTAGGTACACCTCTACACAGAATTGTGTCAGAAAACTTGGGTTACCACAAGATAAGTTCTGTGCCCGTCATGATCGATTTGCGCCTTTGGCCCGCTTCATTATGCACATCTGTGCGTCCGTTTTTAAATTGTCTACATCAACCACGTACCGAACCATACCTCATCGCTGCAGTATAGCCGTAAACATATAACCGGCTATGAATTTGAGCTACGCTATTTCCTTCGGTTTGCAAAAAACGAATTATATTTCGCACCTTACAGGGGGCAGGAGATAAAATTGTATTTTCCATGTTGCTACAGCAACTATTAGAATAACACTGAATGAAAACGATCGAAACTCGTCATATTATAAGCGAATAATGTACAGGTTGCGACATGCAGACACATGTCACCAAAGTGTCCGTGTGTAGTGAATTGTAACATGTCGGAGGTGGATTTTGAGATAGCTTTCGTATATACAACATAAATATGTATTAAATAAAGCCAATGAGCTAAATAAAATAAAAAATATGGAGTTGTATTAATATACATATATTTTTATTATTTTTATTTTTTACATTTACATATTTATAGTTGTATTAATATACATATATTTTTATTTAATATATATATATATATATATATATATATATATATATATACGACTTATTTTATCAAATATATTTTTATTTAATCTGGAATAAATAACTGGAAAATTATATAAAAACACTTGTATTTTAGAGGTTTGACCATAGGCGCAATTTGGGTTTTAAATTTGAGGGGGCTAAAATTTCCAACAAAAAAAAGACCAGTTAAAATCTCTAATCACAACTTCCTATTAAAACATATTTTTATACATTATTATAAAAAAAATCGTATGTTTCTTCATATATTTTGAACCTGGTAATTTTTAATAAATACACTTAATTTCAAAAATATTTAATTTATTTATAAAAGTACTTATAGTAAAATATACATTATTATGTAATAATACTTATAATTGTATGCGGTGATTTGAAAGGGCAAATTTATTTAAAATATCTTCCGTATTAAGTTCTTTAGGAATGTCTTTTTCAATATAAATTAAAGAAGAACTCGAAAATCGGTCCTGAGACATCGACGTACGTAACCAATTCTTTATCCTCTTCATGGCTGAGAAAGATCTTTCGCATGTACTAGAAGAAATTGGTATAACGAGAGACACAGATAAAAGTTTATACAAATTAGGATATATTTTAATATCTAAAATTAATTTGTGAAAATAACAATAAACGGCAAAAGCGTTGATGCCGATTGCGATAATGATCGACGGAAGACAGGGTTCATAATAAACACTTCCTTCAAATACCCGTAAAACCCAACAATGTTCTATAAATAACTTATATATATATTTTTTGTGGTTTCATCTGTCAATGACAGATTGTCATCACTAATTTTTTTTTACTTTAACATAGTGAATTTATTTGGAAATATTTGAGGGGGCTAAATTCATCATTGGGGGGGCTTAGCCCCCCCCAAGTCCCCCCCAAATTGCGCCTATGGGTTTGACCACAGTGGGCTACACATGATTGTGTACCTACATACTTAAAATACTACTGTATTCTTCCATTTTATTTATGTAACGTAAAATATCATTAGTACAATGATCTTGTTTTCAAATTTTAAGTAATCATAAAAGAATTTCGTAAAGTTAATAAAATAATGTTTAATTATTAATCTAATATCTCAAGTATTGTCTGGGGGGAGGGGGGGAGAAGTAGCTAGGATGTTGTTCGAGTGAATTACTTAGACAAACGGTTTTAGAGTTTTGATATTGCTACAAATTTGAAAGCAATAATAAATCATTGTATTCGATAAAAATGATTCTGAACGGACCTACCGTGTAATATTATTTATAATAAATATCTCATATTTAGACAGGTATTATGTATGTATATCCTGTATATAATGCAGGTAAGTATTACATTTTCATGAATTACAAAAACATACAAAAGTAACGTACAACTGATGTATTCCATTTTCCGGTCGTAAGACTAAAAATTAACTCTTGATTTAAATACCTCGGAATCTAAAAAAAAAAAAAAAAAAAAATAGCACATAACTGAAAAAGCCGAACATTTGTATTAGTATACAGTATAAAATTATATATTCTTTGAAATTATCAACACTAATGTAATTGTTTTTAGAATTATAGGGAAATATTTTAATGAAATCGCATTTTTTTTTTGTTTTTATATAATTTTTTGAAGGTTTTGAGTTTTTTTTTAAACGCTTTTAAGAAAAACGACCTCTTTTTTCGAGTACTAACTATATAAAATTCGCTTTCAAAAAAATTTCAATGTTATATATTTCGGGATACATCTTCTTACATAATTTTTGATTACGGGCTTATAGGGGAAACAATGGTCAATGATACAAATTTGAGAACTACTGCTTAAAAAATATATATATGTATATTAATTATCTGCAATTATTACAATACGTGTAATATTTAATTGAATTTATTAGTCAATGATTACCTAATTTTTTTTAAAAAAAAAAATATATATATACCTACTTATAAATAAATCGAATCATTTACGTATATGTGTGTTAATGTGTTCGTATTTACATAAAATAAGATATTATAATGTATATATATATATGAAGTCGTAAAAAATTTAGATTTTGGTCAACAACCGGAAAAACAATGACGATTTTCATTTAGTATTATTATTATTATTGCATATTTTATAAAATTAAAGAGATATAAGTGATATAATAATTAGTATTTAAGTTTAAGCGAGTGCGTGCTGCAAAAAAAAAAAAAAAAAATGATGTAAATTTGCGACGTCTATATATTTTTTAATCCTACCGATTGGAATTTGAACATAAACAGTGATTATTATTATTATTATTATTATTATTAGTACCTATATAGTAAATACGAGATTATATTTTAATTATATATTATTAAGTTTTCAAGGAAATTGCATAATGTAATTGGCTTTTTTACATCGATTTTTTTTTTATTTTTATACATTTTTCACCTCTTAAAAATTTAGGTACGATAGTTTTTTTCCGTGCGGTATACCTATATACAAGCTATTACGTAATATATAATTGTCATATATATATATATATATATATACAGTATACACGTCATAATCGAACCATACAAATAGGTTACTGCAGATTATAATATAACAATATATAATAATATGTATGACGTTTATGGTTTTTCTTTTTATCATCATTTGTTTGGAACCTGTATTAATAGTTAGTACAATAGCTGATGTACACACACACATATATATATATTAATTGTTATATAGAGCGGAATCACTGAGTCGTTTTTACTGTTTTCAAAGACCACCGTTAAAGCTGAAAAATAGTTTATAATATTTTATATAATATAATAAGTCTCCGTACATAACAATCACATTCGATCATCATATTATTTATGCTGTAGTTATATATAGTTACTTGTATATACACATTTCAATTTTGTATATCAATTATTTATTATGTAAACACAGTATAATATATTATAAAGGTTAGAGTAAATTAACTATTATATTGTAATAGGTATTATTTCAAACCCTAATATGTTTTCGAATTTATATACATATATATGTTACGGGCAAAGTAGGAAATATAGTCAACATAGATACAATTTTAATGGTCAATGTAGAAATAAATAAATATTTAATAAATAAACTAAAATAATTATTAGATATTTAGATAAATATTAATTATATTTGTTTAAAGTTTGAAAGTGTTCGTGTTACTTCTCTCAAAGAAATGTTTATCTGTGATAGGTACTTGATTAGCCCGGATGAAAGTCTCCTTACATACTGTAAATTGATTCCTCGTCCATTTATTATTTAATTAATTGTAGATTATAAACGTACCATCATTTTTGCAAACAATACGTTATTAATTCATTTATAAGTAAATGTAAATCATTCGAACGCGTCTCATTCAGGAATAAGAACATTTCCTAATGTTGACTAGGTAAAAATTTAAAATTTGTACCTACATTAAATTATATTCCATAAAATACACATTGTCGTCCACAAGAGTTCGAATAAAAGAGTGCACTTTCCGTGGAAATAATCGGGCAATGTAAAGAATATTTTAGTTTTGAAATACAATTGTTATTTTGCCCAAAAGTGTTCGGTCATTGTATACAATGCCTGAATTTCCCACTTTGCCCCTAACATATATAAATGCGTCCTCCTATATCTGGACGATTTTATTATCCGCGCACAAACTCGTATAAATAACATTATTCTACTATCATAAATTGTAAATAATATAGAGACGAGATAATGCGTGCGTATGTATACGATTTATTATAGCCGAGTACTTATTTCACAAATTATTTACACGCGTCTCGGCAGTTTTTTTTTACATTATCATTAATTATTTGCTATAGGACTGAAGCGACGATGTTTTTTTATAAAAACTGTAAATATAAAAATATAATTTCGCATGCGTCGCAATAAAATATGTAGCAAAAAAAAAAAAAAAAAAAAAGCGTACGTATTTATAGCCGTGTAGGATCGTAATATTATATATAGTTTGTAATTTACACAGTTTTTATTTTTAGCAAAAAAACATATTTATATGGAACCCGGCTTTGTCCCACATTGTACGATTGCGCGCGCATAAAAACAATAATTCGTCACGTTGGCCATCGTGCGATACACGCGTACCGTCTATTATGTCACGCGTTTATGTGAACAACACATTTTTTACGTACAACGCACTACTACACAGCAAAACTAAGTCAACGTACCTTAATAATTATTTATTTTGATTTTAATGATATTGTAGCCTGTGCGATTTTACGGAAAACGATTATTTTTTATTAAAGTGAACTCCATACACGCCGCTTTAAAATCCGTTATTATTTTCATTAGTTTATATCACGTGGATGAGAAAAAATAAAAAAATAAAAATTCCGCTGTGCAATTTCGTCTTCAGTACGGTTGCGTACGCGGATATTTGGTCACATCCGTAACGGAGCTTAACATTTTTGTTTCATTCGTTAGCGTAAGACCTTTTTCGATGCTTCTTCAACTTACTAACTAATGGTTACTATTACCACACACACACACACACAAGAAAAACGCGAACAACGTTGTTTCCACTGTGGTACAACCAGGGACGTATTTACTTCATTCCTTAGGGGGGGGGGCGAATAGAAAAAAGGGCCCGTCGAATCTGTTGCCAACTTAGAATTATCGAAAAATTATATAAAAATAATAAGTTTTAAATAAAAAAATGTTTTATGACATTTTAGTTTTAGTTCGATTAATTTTAGTTGTCAGTAGACATAGGTACATACACAAGTATCTAGGGGGGGGGGCGATCGCCCCATCGCCCTCCCTTGTATACGCCCCTGGGTACAACTAAGCTATAGGTTCTCAAACATATTTCATACACCGCCCAATTTGATAATCAAAATTTTTTTAGTGCCTCCCAAAATTTTTAAACTTACCAGTTGTTGTTTATTTTTAAACAGTTATTGCAATTATTATATCTAAACATGCCATATTGTATTTTAGAGTTCAAACTTACATTTTAAAGGAGCATTTTTAATAAGAGCAATTAAAACGCATACTCAATCGAATTTCAATGTACTTTTATTAAAATTTAAACAAATCTTTGAATTTAAATTTATCGAGCTTACTTAATGTGATGGATGAACCCGATGTAGTTTAATCAGTTTTTTTATATCAGGCCCGAATTTACTTAAATACAGTCGTAAGTCGCCACGTTCGGTAACAAGCAGCAGATTTCTTTTTTTTTTAGTTATTAGTGTTGTTACAGCACTAAATCCACGTTCGAACAAATACGATGATGGAAACGCTATTAGATATCCTTGAACAATCGACCATAATCCAGGGTAAAGTTGCGGGATTACATCATTTTTCGCTATTTTTTAATCAGCTATCGCCCCCCAAACTCCTTTAGGCCTTTTACCGCCTCCCTGAAGGCCACTAACGCCCACAAGGGGGCGTTATCGCCCACTCTGAGGAAGAATGAATTAAGCGGTCAGTCAGTTGCGGATCCGCTATGTAGCCACCCCCTCTTTGTTGTGCCGTATCGCTATATATGGTGATTTTCTCTTCCGGTTTTATTGCGTTCAACGGGCGCGCTCTGTTGGTATACGCCGGTGTTTAGTATTGACGTGAATAATTCTAATTATGTACACAGATATGGGAAATACCTAAGCTGTACAATTACTGCGGATAAGGAATATAATAAAACATGTCTCTCCTTATATTTTATTAAGGAGACGTTATCGTAAATGTTTTTGTTATTCTGTATTCGCACGAAGTAAGACGGTATACTATTTGATGTATATTTTATCAAACGATATAAATCACAAACGACGGGAAATCAATAAAGGAAATTAGAAGCAGAATAGGCCAAGCAAAAAATGCATTCCTTAAAAAGAAGAAATTATTAACATCTAAAAATTATGAGCATAGTTAAAAGGTTCGTAAAAACATACGTCTGGAGCGTGGTTTTATACGGAAGCGAGACGTGGACAATAAATAAAAAAAGAGAGAGATATGTTAGAAGCGCTAGAAATGTGGTGTTGGAGAAAGATGCAGAGAGTAAGTTGGACTGAGTGAAGAACAAATGAAGGCAATAGGAGAAAAAAGAACATTGTTAGATACTCTATAGAGAAGAAGATGGCAGATGATAGGATACTCGTTGAGGCATGGGGATGAATTACACAGTTTAATAATTGAAGGAATGATAGAAGGAATACGATCAAGAGGAAGACCAAGAACAAAATACATTAGCCAAATAATGCTACTTACAGTCACTACTTACAGGGAGCTCAAAGACATGGCGAGTGACAGGGAAAGATGGAGAAGACATTTGTCGTGAATAGAAAATTTGTTAAAAACCAAATTTCTGGATTGATATACAAAAAAAAAAAAAAAAAAAAGTTAATTGTAAAGGTATAGTGTACCTACCAATATAGTGGCTAAAAACTTCGCGAATATTAAATTTAATCTGTGATTTTTTTTTTTTTAATTCTATAATTATATTATATTAAAAAAACGTATTACTATAGTATAGCTAATTTTCATAACGAAATTTCGTATATTTATGGGACAATTTTTTTTTAAATTTCCAATAACTGTTTTTCAAAAACACCCCCCAAAATTTTTTTTGCTGCTCACGTCCCTGATTTGTAGGTACGTATTATAATTAAAACGATTATTATTATTATTATTATTATTCAACAGCACTCAGATCGGTATTACAAAATTTAATTCAAATATTATTTATTGCACGTACGAATTGGTTTTGTAGTCATCATATCTTTATTGTTGTTAAATTGACGGAGGTCAGAGGCATTCACTAGACACGCGGCGGACTTTGGTACGTTACTCCCTCTCATAACATTGCCGCATGATTCATAAATGTTATTAAATTTTAACCCATGTAATACGTCATTTTACAATGACGTTGGTCGAATATTAACAGTTCACGAGGCTATAAAACAAATCGCTCGGACGATGGTTTATTACAAATATTTTTTTTTTGTCCACCCCGTATTTTCATTTTTTCAAAACAAAACTCGACGTAACCGAACCAATGCAAAAATATCGCGACAGTCATTGAAGAATTACATTCTAAAGATACAAAAACAGTTACACATTTACACAGCGGTCCACACTCTCCCAATAACACTTACCTTGGAAACTCTAGTGTCAATGATCACTTTATAGACTATAATTCTTTATTTTTCAACTGAACGACGAGTCTATGGTTACGACTGAGCTACCATAGCATCAACATCCAATAGCTGAATCTATACGCTCAGAACGATTATTTGTTTTTAAATGCGTATAAATTAAAACACAATTCAACAAAACGATTTGTACAAATGCAGGGCTTATATATTATATCGAATAGTGTTGCACGAAATTTTTTTTTTTTTAAAGTATTACAAAATTTGTTAACGAGTATGATTTTGTATTAATAGTATTAAAACTTACAATTTTTATTTCGGAACATGAGGAATCTCATAAAGAATTGGCTTAGTAATTATTGATTATGGATGATGAAACATTCAAAACTCAACTTATCCAGAACTCTTATTGCACGAATTAAATTTTTGAAGTCATACATTTTGTATAAGTTGTTTATAATAATATTTGGGAAATAAATGATTAAAATAAAATATATATATATATACAAGATATAATGATTTTTGTCAGAATAGGAAATATATATATTAATAGGTACATAAATATTACTTATACAAATACATATATAGACGCATACTGAAAATAATGTATTGTCTTTATGTTATAATTACTTTTATACTTAAAGTTATATAAAAAAATAAAGTAAAAATAACAATACTTAAAAAAAAAAAAAATTAAAATGATTTCTACAGGTACAAATTTAAGGAGAATATAGGGGAAAAATAAGGATATATTTTGAATTATGTCAAAGATATGCATTTATAAAAAATAAACAAGCGTAGAAAATCATTTTTTTTTTTTAATGAATAAATGTTTAATGTTGAGCCTGATTGTTTACATCGATGTAGGTGACCAAAAATTCATCTCTCTCAGCTCGGTAGGTTTGGGTTTTATGTATAAATTGCTGGAAGAAGATGGTTTTGGGAGTCCTTTGTGTTCTTTATCCGACAATTCTTCTTGTGAATCAGCTCTGTGTGAAAATAAATTTGACAATATCCATGACGAGCCATGTTTATCTTTAGATTCTTCTTGAAAAGGTGCTGTGAAATAAGGGTTTTTACGAGACGATCGTGGTGACCCAGGCGGTGAACTCATAGGACTTGCAGGGAGTGATTTGCTATTCCGTCGTTTTGATAATGTAGATGGTGGTGGTCCAACAAGTAAATCTTGAGGACCTGATGAGCGCCCTTTGTACATTCTACGCCCCGATACCATTTGATGTGCCATTGCTACAATAGATTTACCACATTCAGAAGCACCACTTTTAAATCCGTCATCTACTCCCAATGATTTCGGTGGGTCGGTTACATTTTCACCCAAGCTTGCTGCTGCTACAGCATCTATAAACACATAGGCGGCATATTGATTTACTTATTTTATATTTTTTATAGTAAAATTTAAAAATAATTCAGTGGTTTAAAAACAAAATGTTTCTTTGTAAACAAAGAAAAAATTAATTAATGATTTACAATATCGAGTAATTATTTTGCTAATGTTATAATATATATATATATTATGCACACTCGCAATTATTTTACAATAAAATATTTTCAAAGATTTCCTAACACAAATTTCATTTACATATATTTGAATATTATTTACAAAAGAATTTGATTTAAAATGAAAAACTATTCAGATTTAAAATTATATATGTAATTATATTTTGCGGGTTAGGTAAATTATTATTTTTTGAGTTTTCATTACGCATTAATTATAGGTAGTTAAATATGTTTTGAATAATAATTTGAAGACATATAAATACATAATTCATTATATATTAATGAATCAATAACATTTCTCAAAAACTAGTAAAATACCTATCAAAAAATATATCATATAAAATAATTACGTACCGGCACAAGCATTTGTGATGAAGCGTTGGCAAGCAAGCGTATGACCCTTATATTCTGGCGTTTCTGTAACAATTAATGCTGGAGGCATTTTATTTAAATGTTGAACTGTTTTCCCTGATAAATGATTTTCAGATGTATTTTTGGTGACTAAACTATCACCACTATTATTTTCATTAATTGTATCTTGTTTGAAATAACGGACCAAAAAGAAGCTGTCGTCGGTTTCTGTTGGAGCAAATGATGGTTGGTCCAGGTCGTAGCTAAATAAAACAAAAATTAAATTATAAAAAATAAATTAGGTACCTGTAAAGTCAAGTAGTCTATTTTATAATGCACTCCAAAATTAATAAACCATAATTAAATTTGAAGATATTGTAAATAAAACATTTTAACAATCGGTCACGAACAACCACTTGAAAAACTATTATTATTTCACAACATTGAATTTTATGTCATTAATAACTATTGTAATAGTCATAATCTTATATTATTGACTTATAGTCAATTTATATCAAGTCATGCGCTAAGCATTCACGAGACGGTCAACTAATATTTTATTATGAAAATAAACGTGATTAGTTAATACTTTGATATAAATTAATTTAGAAATAATTATATTCTTTGCACTCGAAACGTATCTTTTAGTTTCTATAAGTACTATATTTAAATGATGGTATGTCTAAATGATGAAATTTCCATAATAAAATTTAAGTCACAAGACAAATGGTATGCATGTTAAAGTATCTACGAATTATATGTATGGTACAAATGGAATCTATTTATCACGTGATTCACTTCTTTTTATGTGCTCTATATAATATCGTGTTTCACACTATGTGTTGTTTGATTTTAGTGCAAATAATTCTTTTCAATATTATAAAGTACCTATTATCTAAAACAGCATATTTTATAAATTTTCATATCAAAAGTTGTTTTTAACAATTATATATATAGTTCATAATTAAGATTTGTGATTTACATAAGATGATTTTTCATAATAAATCAGGAGGAATTTTTTTTTATAAAAATTTGAACACAAGCTCTAAGGCGGAGGACTTGAGTTATAGTCGAAACATATACATATTTTTATTTTTTTATAAAAATCGGAAATAATTTTCTTCAACTTGAAAATATATATAAGTTTATGCTGCTAAAAAAGTTTTAGATAATATTTTATAATTTCAAATCCCTATAATTCTAATACTAAGTGTATAATATTGTTTAAAACACTCAATTTCACATAGATTCCAAAATAAAAAAAGTGAATAAAAAGCACGGTGTGGCTAAATTATATTTGTTCCATTTATATATATATATTGCATTATCAATAATTACAACTGACTTGTTGGTAAGAAGCTCAGAAAACTTACTCTAATATTTTTGTTTTCATATGATTATGCAAAGAAATCTAATAAACAATTCTAATTTCAAAAATACCAGTGTATACACAATGGTTGACAGTTAAAAAAAACAAAGGAATAAAAATAGAAATAACGTATGTGTTAGTACACAGTTTTATATAAACTAAAACAGTTGAACGGTTTTTATCCAATAAATTATCAATCCAAATGAAATATGGCGTACAGTTAAGCCATTTTGTTTAATTAACTTAATTTAAATACCTACAATAAATTTACCACCACTTATATATTCCAAAAACATTGAATAAGTCACTCATAAAACATTTAATAAAACTATTCAAAACACTATAGTTAACAATTCAAATTATATAAAACAAAGTTTAATGAAACGACTAAATGCGAATAACAACAATAACGCAAATTAAAAAAATACACGTCTATTGAAAGTTGTTTATTTAAAACATAACGACATGTTATTTCAATCAGTGCTACATTACACACACACACACACACTGTTATCTATAACAATGCGATTTATTGCATATACAGTTCAATAATCGTTTCAGCATTAAGTTATCAAACACATTTATTGAACAGTGAACAGTTGTTTTTTTATCTTTGTATAATATTTTATAATGTAAAATATTTACAGTAAACTCTGGATTATCCATGTAATACGATGACGCGTCAATCATGGATAAGCAAATTTTGCGATTAGTTAGGCATAATACAAATTGAAACAAAAATCCTATATTATGTATATTATTAAAAAAAAAAATTATATTATACAATATTAAATAGTATTTAAAAAAAATTAGATTTTATTTAACCATTTATATAATACTTATATATATATTTTTACAAAAAAATCACCGACTTGTTTTTGTTTTTAAACACTTTAATCTTTAATTGCGATTGAAATTTTTTTAACAACACATTGTCACAAAGGGTTACATCATAGGTTCTTAACCTTTTTTGGTCCATGGACCCCTTTGAAGTATAAAATATAATCACGGACCCCACCAAAAAAAAAATATATATAAATAAATAAATAAAATTTTAATTTTAATTATTTTTTAATGATAAATCATAATACTACAAATTTAATTTTGGGTTATTTTGGTTAAAAATTCACAGCCACTCCGTGGACCCCCGAGTAACCATCTACGGACCCCTAAGGGGTCCATGGACCACCGGTTAAGAACCAGTGGGTTACATCATCACCTTGTTCTTCCAAATTAAAACCCAATTACACCGATTCGTAATATTTATAATTCAATTAACAATTAGACGAATTCGTGGAACCGTAAAGATTTCTTATACGTACGTAAACATTATTTCTATTACATATATAGTTCCTGGGAACACCACGGATAATCCAGAATTTCGTTTAGACTAGAAAGTACAACTCGGATTGTGATTATACAGTAAAGATACTTACCGATCATTTATTTTAGATTTCATCCATTGCGGTATCGGGAATCCGGACGATATTGAACGATCCGCGGAACTCATTTTGTCGATAGGAATTGATTGACTAGAGGTATTGAGGGGGTAGGTACTGATTATTGAACGTTCACGGAGAACAAGATTGTTTTTTACTGGTTAAGAATACGCTTTTGCTATGATACAATTCGACTAGAAAATAAACGATATCCGAAAATTATTATGTAATAGTAAAAAAAAAAAAAACAATAAAACCACAAGCGATTGCGTTTCAAAATAATTGCGCGGGTTTGGACGCGATACAAATATAAAGTAAAGTAGTAATTTCTTGGCCTTGATACGGTGGAATAAGGCCAAACGAGTACCACCGGGCTGTGTGTGGTATTACGTTTGGTGGTAGTCAAAACACACACAGGCACACTCACCTTAATGTTGTCACTGTCCATGGATACGGTTGAAAGTTGGCTTTTCATTGTTTTCATAACTAAAGTCCGTTTTGGGAAAAATAACGTCTACTACGGAAGACAAGAAGAAGAACGCGCGCACAAACACACGGAGACGTTACCGCGGAACACTGAAACGCATTACGCAGAAATACGGTGGTCGTCGTCGTCGTCAATCGTATTATTATTATTATTATTATACGACGGCTATTAAAATTATCGTTCCGTACGTGTTTCTGTGCAAAAGTAAAACACTTGCGGTGGGGACGAACATTGTTCGAGCGTGTGTGTGTGTGTGTGTGAGTGGGGGGTGATGATGATAATCGTTGTGTTATCATCTTTTTGTTGGTTGTCGGATTCGAGGTCGCTCTGAGCACAGTGTGGTCTCGACGACGACGACACGAAAACACAAAATATACATTGACGACGATTTTCGTTTTGTCACAAATAGATGATTTCCGTAGTATTTATACGGGGATCGGATGGAATCCCACGCACGGATCATTCCGCCAGAATACGCTCTTCTGATCGGCGGACACAAATCAACGGTTAGGAGGCGCGCACACAACGATATAAATTATTGTGCTATAATAATACAATATTATTATTATTATTTTTATAATAATATGTGGTGCAACTGTGCCATTGCATTCCGACAAAACCCCCGTTTTTTAAAGGCTCACGAAAACCTATTGGATATTGATACGCCGCCAATAGGTAGGTATTAAATAAAAATCTAGAGATGGGATTTTCAACTCAGTGACACGAATCGGTTCACTTAAGTGAGTTGACTCACTGAGTCAACTCATCGAGTCAACCACAACTCTCAATTCATCAAATCAAACAAATCTTTTTTGATAACACGTCATACATAAAGGCGCGTTAAAATATTGGGCATGGGTTCCCCGGCACCCGCGGGCAATGCTATTCTACAAACGTTAAAAATATTTAAAAAATTTCACAAATGATTTGTGTTAAACAGTAGAAGTAATTCGATAAAAAATCTATATGAGGGTGTGTGTGTATTGTAGTGTTGGGAGTGAACCTTTAGTTGCAAAGCAACTGGCTATGTGTTCTTAGTGTGGCACATGGAGAAAATTAAAATAATATCTAAAAATTAAGACAAATAATTACATAGGTTAGCTCAGAATATTTTTAAAAAATTGGGCAGGGGTTGCCCGGCGCCCGCAGACAAAACTATTTTACAAAAGCAAAAAATACAAAAAAAACAACGTAATGGCCTAGAGCAGCGGTTCCCAACCCATGGGCCGCGAGCAGCATGGTACTGGGCCGCGAGCCATAGGTATAATATTAAACATTATATAATATATAATTTTAAATATATTATATTTAAAATGCTATGGGTGGGCCTCAAATATTTTTTTACAAAATTAGTGGTCCGCGAAACTAAAAAGGTTGGGAACCGCTGGCCTAGAGTAATAACTGCACATAGAGATACATAGGGACATTCATACATAGAGGTATATACATACATATAGTGAAAAATACATAGAAGTACATATATACATAGAAAAAAAGTACATAGATAGATACGCACATAGAGGTACATATGTACATAGAGAGAGACATATATAGACATACATAGAGACATTAGTACATAGAGGTACATATATACATAGAGAGAGAGAGAGACATACATAGATGGAAATACAAACATAGAGGCATGAATGAATGTCTCTATGTCTCTTTGTACTTTTCTCTCTATGTATTTATGCCTCTATGTTTGTATTTCCATCTATGTATGTCTCTCACTCTATGTATGTATGTACATCTATGTAGTATCTCTCTATGTACTTTTCTTTCTATGTATGTATATACCTCTATGTACTTTTCTCTCTATGTTTGTATTTCCCTCTATGTATTTTTCTTTCTATGTCTGTATATACCTCTATGTACGAATGTCTCTATGTATATCTATATATGTCTTTCTCTATGTACGAATGTTTCTATGTATCTCTATTTATGTCTCTCTCTATGTACGTATGTACCTCTATGTATTTGTCTCTCTATTTGCTTTTTTTGTTGTTATATCTGAATGTATAATATGCAGTCTATAATATTATTTTTTAATAATAAATAATTTTGATATTAATATATGTGTGCAAAGCGTGAGAGAACGATGTAACACTACTTCAAAATGATGTTTTATTTATGATTTATTTATCAATTTTTTTTTGTATGTATGTATTAAATAGGGTTTGTGGCCAGTTTTGTTTAAGACGACGGATTTTGCGGACTATAATGGATATACCGTTAAAAAGTTATCGAATTTATTAGATAATTTGTTTCTACAATTACATCGGAAATAACGTCGCGAGTATAAGATGACAATTTATTCAAAATTATACGTACATTCTTATAAAGTTTTACGGATTGTTTAATAATATAAGGTTTTCGAAATCTTAAAAATTGCTCATGTTTTGACCAAATAGGTGTACCAAATTGTAATTGGACAATCCTTATTTTATTAATTCTTTGTTATCATATATGAAAATATTTTTTTTATCTATTTTATCAATCAGTTATTACAAAACCATGTGTGGGGAATTGATAGCCAATCAATCCGGCACATGTGATTTGTAATATTGTAAATTAAAAAATCACATTTTTGTACGTTTTAATCAAATCAAAATCAGAAATCGCCAAAAATCAGAAATCGTTTTCAGTTTAATATATAAACTTGCATGGCACAATGACTTGAACAAAGAACGAAATGTTTTTTAAATGGCTAAACAAAGTGTTGAAATAATAAAAAAAAAAATTTATGACGTTTAACAATAAATTAATAATAATAATTTTTATGTATTAAATTATAGTTTACGATTAGAAGTTTAACACAATGAAAATGAACGTATTACTTTGTCTATTATAGATGATTAAAATGATATAAAATACCAAAATATCGTAGTCCGCGTGTTTGTCCTTTCACGTACTTTCAAAAGTGAAATTTCCCACGCTATTTTCACTTTGTTTCGCACGCATGTTCATTGTGCGTGGATAATTACAGTTGTTAAAAATACCAAAGTGATATTGGAAATGAACAAAAATACATTATATAAATTCGACAATAGTGCTATAACTTTTGTTCTAAATTATAATATTTAAAAATTGTTTTTTTTTTTTTTTTTTGTTAATAATTATCAAAACCACGCGCTACAATATTGTTATATTTTATTTTACTAACTAAAAATAAAAAAAAAAATCGATAATAGTTATTTTATAATTTTATTAAAAAAAATTTGATGCTAGAAATGTTTAACGATTAATCGTTAATAATTTTTTTTTGGAAAACGAGTCGTTTATTAATAGTATACTATTCATTTGATTTGAACAGATTCTGAGGGACATTTTCATTTCCATCTGACCTTGACATAAACAGTTAAAAATGTTTACTTTTGAAATAATACATGTTTTTTTTAATAAAATAGTTGTAATTCACGTGTATTTATGAAACGTTAATTTATTGTTCATTTATATTTTTTAAATAATTTGTCAAAAAATGATAGTTGTGTAAAATTATTAATTACAGTCAATATTATGTTATATTATCAATACAAATTCAAATAATAAAAATATAAATCGTTAAAAATTATAATACATAAATTTACATGAAAAAAAAAAAAATCATTCCATGTATAAAGAAGGGGTAAATACAATATCTCTTTTTATTTTTTCCAGGACATTTTGCATTTTTTCGCTTATTGTATTGGTACCAATTGTTTTTGCTGCATTTTTAATAACAGTCAAAATTTCATTTAACTGAACTATGCATCGCACTATAATCCCTTCTTGTATATCCGTTATATCCATTATTTCGGAAAAAGGCTGAGGATACGAACATAGTAATTAGTAGTGAGAAAAAAATAATTTCATTATGAATAAAAAAAACATCGACATGAACTAACACTCATGTCATAAATAATATTAAACCGTGTACGTCAATTATGTGTGGTTTATGTAGTGAAATTACCTTTCCTTGGGCCCACAAGTGTAGTACTTTGACTAAATTGAAATTGAGATCAACACGTTCGTAATTACTCAAATAGTTGGCTTCAACACACTGAATGTAATCATGCTTTTGTTTAATTAAATTCATTCCCTTAAATAAATTACAGTTGAATATTTAAGAATTTTGTTATAAACATATATTAATCTATTTATACTTTTATTAAATTTTCTTCTTTAATGGATGCGCAATCAAAATCAGACTTTGACTCGCAAACTAAACACGAAAGTACGGCGGCAATTTCTTCTGGTTTCATTTCTTCAAACATATTACATAACAGTAGTTCGGTGATTAAAAGTTCATGTGATCCCATAGTTGCAGCCACGTTTCCCTTTTGAGTAGCTGAAATGCAAATAGTTAACATATTACATGTTCTTATAAAAATGAATAGTTATTATGTACTTATTTCGTTTTTTGGATTTATATATTTCAGTTCTTTGAGAACCTCTACTTTATTGATATATTCATTGTATAATTGTAATGCTTTATTTGATATTTGGTGTTCTAATTCAGTTATTTTTTCTTTTCTAGTTTGATATTCATAACATTTTGTGAACTAAAATCATGTAATATGTAAATAGTTTTGAAATAACTAATCTAATGTAGTTCATATTAATAAATAAAAACTATTATAAATTATTAATATTATTAGTGTCTTTTTCAGAAATATCCATGTTTACCGGCATTTCGGACCCATAGGTTTCGTCTTCAATGTGTGTAGTTCACATTTTACTGTTGCAATTGTACAGAGTAATCTGAATTTTTTCATTGCATGGATGAACGATAGGGTACGTTTTTACTATATCAGAATGTGTAGCTTTTGCTAATGGTAGTGAACTGTAGTATAATATTGGTGGATAATTTCATTGTTTTACTCGAGGCCCATTATTTAAGAGGTCTGGGTTATGCTGTGAATTGGAGAGTTTCTCACATTCATTATAAATTCTGTATAAAAATTGGCAACATATATTTGACAGAAAAAACTATTAAGGCAGGCGAACCATAGGGACCTTATCTCTCCCTTACTTTATACAAAGCTTCCATTAATTATTTACCACCCACATAATGTTTCACAACCTTATTCTTTGCAGATGACACATTATTTTATTCCAGCAAACCAAATTTAAATTATGTCTTTACAGAGCTCCAAAGACAAATTAGCATAGCCATGAACTGGTTTTTCACTTGGTATCTCTAGCATAAATATCTGAAAAACAAATGCTATCCTTTTCAGCAAGAAACACACAATGACATATAGTGATCGGAAAAATACCAATAAAATGGTTTCAGATGGTAAAATACATCGGCGTTACAATTAATCGTATCCTAAGTAGGCACAATCACTGTAAATTAGTCATCATAAAATCCAAACAATCTCGTGTTGCTCTATATCCAGTTCTGAATAGTGTATTATTATTTTTCTGGAGATAAGAATAACTATTTTCAAGATTTATATTACATGTCCAAAAATAAATAAATAAAAATATGTGCATTAATACACATTTAAAACAACTGGGTAGATCTAATATTATACTACTTAATATTCCAAACCACTAATTCATGACATCTTATCCCAGGGATGGCAAATAAGTGGCACGCGTGAGATTTTCGATGGCACTCGATGTTTGTGATATTGTTGATATTTTTTTTACATTATTTCCATTTTTACATAATTTTCTACATTATAATCATTAATTTTTCATTTATATTTTGTATTTGTATTTTGCTGTGTTAATAAAAATAATTATGGCACGGCTGAAAATTTTTTTTTAATCATGTCATAAATTGGCACGTTGAAAAAATCCTATTTGCCATCCCTGTCTTATCCCAATAGTATCCGAAAATAGCTATATTAACAAATTAATTATTTAACCCTATATTAGAGAAAGAATGGTTATCCCGGAGCACTATATAGGATATTAAACTGTCAAATTAAGCAATTTCCAACTTGCAGACCACTCAATTAAGTTGTGGCAGTAACACATGTGAACTACACACACTCTAATGACGAAACCTGCAATGGAACCAAAATGTTAGTATATAACTGAAATCATTGAATATTTCTGAAAAAGACAACATTTTAATCCATGAAAGCATTGAATCTGAAGTTCATAAATGATGATAGAAAATTAAAGTTATATATATGATATAACATATTTAGTATAAATAATCTACTTACCTCATCTTCAAATGCAATAATACCAGACAAATCAATACTGTATATTTTATTTTCCAATGCATGCATGTGTAACATAATTCTGTGAAATTCAAAGTTATCAATTCGAAGATCTTGCAAACTTAATAATGACTCTGTAAGTTCTGATCGATTTAATAATAATGTTTTTTCTGATAGCATTGTAATAGCTCGTTGACAGTGAGTTGAAATAGGAGCATCTCTAAACAATTTTGTGAACAATTTAAAATAATTTTAACTAAATTTTATTTTTGCTACATATATATATATATATATATATATATATTTTTTTTACATACTTAAAACGTTCATTTTGTCTCATTTCCCAATTTTTGATAATCGAATCGTTATCAAAATTACCATAAAATTTAGTGATTGCCATAATTGAGGTTGAGGGTAAAGTTAAAATAGTATGCGCGTTATTAAAAATAACATCTAATGATTTATCTATTGATCTTCTTTTTTGAGATAAATAAATAAATTTATACCAGGAGTCCGTTTGATTAGTTGGTAATTCACTTTTAACCTTATCATTTTCCAATATTAATACTCTGTAAAATAAAACAAAAGCGAAATAAAAATCATAGGCAACATTTTTCATCAAAAATTATTTCAATTAATTACCGAAATTCTTTTGGATTTTTTTTTGCATTACTTGATAGTATAATAGCTAAATTACCAATGTAATGTTGATGTGTTATAATGACAAATCTGCCAATTTCACTAAAACTTTTATCACTTGCACCATAAAGTTTATCCTGTAATTAACATAAAATCTTTATATATATATATATTGTAATTTATTTGTATATAGCCTTGACATTGTACGATTCGATATGTTTACTACGTTTTTTATAATAGTGGTAAAATATATCTAAGATTTTGATGAAATGTTTGTACTGATTTTAAACAATGTAATTAAAAAAAAAAAAAAAAATTATTTTGGTTAGTCAGTATGTATGTAACACATGTTTCATGAAGTATTAAAACAGATTGGATATTTAATTGATTAAAAACTTTTTTTTTGTTACTAATTCAAAATGTCACATTTATTTAGTCCTGCTATTTTGCAGGAAATTGGTTTAATAATAAGCAATTAAACTTGTTACTATATCGTTTTCCATGAGAGAAAGGTACCGTTTCGCGCATCACGAATAAATTCTAATGAATTCCCTTCCATGCACAAGTTACGTTTTTGTATTACTATTTTACTATAGTGTATTTTACCGTATTTATCTTACTTACATAGGGCAAAGATAATCTTTATTTTTTGAATTACTTAATAATTCAAATATACAGAGTAGGTTAATTATTTGTACTCGATAAAACAATATAAATAACACAGTTAATTATTAAATATAAAACTGTATTATTAATACTCTGTATACTGTATGTAAACAAACAAAATGACAACAGTTGTGTTGAGGACATGATAGTGTAGTGAACACACTTAATAAGAATGTGACGACGAGTGTGCGGTAATGATTAATTCTGTCATCTGGTTCCTTTCTCTCATGTAAAATAGTATAATTAACATTGTTTTATTTAAATTATTATTTACCCAGTCTTCATTTCTGCAGTCCAAATAATCTTTGGCGGCAAAATAAAAATCTTTTACAATTAATTCTTGCTGACCCATTGGTTGCCAACTATCTCTTTCATCTATTATTTTTAAAGAATTTAATTCTTCAATATATTCATCCTTTTTTTTGGCTCTAGCAGCTTCAATAAAACTACTGCCCAAAATTTCTTCTAGAGTTTCAGAGTTTTTTTTTTTGAACATATTTAATATAATGGAATAACTAACTTTGAATTGAGATTCTAATTTCGCCGATTTACCTAAAATAAATGTAAAATCGAAATGAATATAATAAAACACAAAAATGATTTGATTTCTATTTTAATTTAAATTTAACCTAGCATCATATTTGTAATTTCTCTGTCATTAGGTAAATGATCATTTGCCATGATTATTACTGTACCACTAGGGTCATGACCACGACGACCTGCACGTCCTGCCATTTGTGTGTACTCAGCTGGTGCTAAATTTCGTTTTTCTATACCGTCAAATTTGTTAATAGTTTCAAATACTACTGTTCTAGCTGGCATATTAATGCCTATTGCAAATGTTTCTGTGGCGAATAAACACTACAAAGTACAAGTAATTTAGTATGTGATATAAATGAAAATCAAGTTTAATTTAAAAAAAAAATCACCTTAACTA
This sequence comes from Chaetogeoica ovagalla, assembly GCA_032441825.1. Classification (NCBI taxonomy): domain Eukaryota; kingdom Metazoa; phylum Arthropoda; class Insecta; order Hemiptera; family Aphididae; genus Chaetogeoica; species Chaetogeoica ovagalla. The sequence goes on from CM063726.1 coordinate 3,194,485, forward strand.
AACTTTTTTGAAATTGCATTTCTACAATTTCTTTTAATATTGGTAATATACCACTGTGGTGAACTGCGATACCCTGACACAGCAATTCTTTCATCAAAACTACCTAAAAATTCAAGTATTATTAATTATAATATTAAATGATACGATTTAACATAATGCAACAAAAAGCACTATTATTTACTTGAGGTAATGCTCTATCTTCAGGTTTTAATTTTTTAATAGCATCATTGAAAAAATACTCATTTGCTTGTGATTCTTTATTATTTAAAAGGAAATTGACAGAATTCTTTAGAGATTCAGCCATCATATCACATTTTTTTCTAGATAAAACAAAAACCACTGCTGGAAACAAATTATTCTTATCAAGAAATCTTAGAAAATTAATCCATTTTGGTTTTTGATCTTTGAAATTTTTTGAATCTTGATATTTTTTCATTTCTTGATTTTTTTTAAATTGTTCTGAAGCTTTCCGATAGCTGTAAATGTATTAAAATTTAACTTTAAAATTATATTGTTCCAAATTCTATATTAAATGTACACACCCTTGCATAAGAAATCCACTATCTGCTTTTCGAATTAGATGCATGTTGTTATTTATCTCTAAAGATGTGTTTGAACCAACATAAAGATAATGTTCAAGTGGAACTGGTCGATAAAGAGTAAAAACCACATAAATTTTGGAATTGCGTGTACGACCAATCCAGTTGGCAAAATCAATAACATTTGTTACAGTTGCACTTAACATGACTAATTTTACACGTTTAGGAAGCATAATTAAAATCTGTTCCCAAATGTGACCTCTCTGCAATATTATTATTGTATTGTTTTGTAATAAAATAAAATTATAAATATCTCAATATATTTGATCAGTTTACTTACATCTCTGTCATTTACATAGTGCACTTCATCGAGAATAACAAATTCAGTTTCTTTAATTTTATCTGAATCACTATATAGCATTGAACACAATATTTCTGTTGTAACAATTAGACACTGCGCTTCTGGTTTCACTTGAAAATCTCCTGTAATAAGACCGACATCTCCAAATTTTTTTTTAAAATCCCGGAATTTTTGATTGGATAATGCTTTTATTGGAGACGTGTATATGCATCTAAATTAACAATATACAATATTAAATATATTTTCATAAGAAACCATTGGTGTTTATCTTAACTTATTTCATAAACACTATTTTTATAATTCACATTTTATAACCATACAATTAAATATGCAGAGTGCTTTTTTAGTGTGTAGGCAGAAATACTTAATGTTACACAAACATATTTACCTCAATTGGTGTTTTTTAGCAAGTGCTATAGCATATTCTGCAATCACAGTTTTGCCAGCTGATGTATGAGCTGCTACAAATACACTATTTTTTTTTTCCAACTTAAGTATTGCCTAAGAAAAACAAAATTTAAATGTTATAAATGTGAAGAAGTAAACACTTGGAATTTTTTAAAATTAAAGTTAAAAATATATTTAATAATTATAATTTAATGGTTTACTTGTTTTTGAAACGTATCTAATTCAAATTCCCATTTATAAGCTGGATCAGGTAATAATTCATCGAAATTATGAATTGGTTTTGAAATATCTAATTCTTCAACCCACTTAGATTTTACAAGAGATCTTTCATAGTTTCCAGAAATTTTTAATATAAAGTTTTCATCATTCTATTAAAAAAAAAAAAAAAAAAAAAAATAAATTTCAAATAAATTATAATTAATGATTATTAATACATACTTTAATGTGCTTAATTTCATCTTCTGGAATAGGTTCTGGTATAGGATTCGACTGGTTTACTATTTTTGGTACTTCACCATTCCAAAATTCTCCTATATCATCATCCCATTCGCCTTCAAATAGTGCGTCCATATCAAAATCATCTACGTTTATGTTTTGATTAGTTTGGTTTATTATTAACCTACCAGACATTCCAGGGGCTATTGGTAAATTATCTAATATAGAAACATATGATAACGTTACTATAATAATAGAAAATAAAAATGTCTATTGTCTTATTAGAATCACTAACAATTACATCTCTGATCAAATTCAAACATATATTCTACAACTTGAGGAACAACATTTTGATTGTTTATTGATTTTGAACAAGGTATTAAATCATCAATAGACTGAGTAATTGGATCATTCATAACTTCTTTATAGCGTACGATTTTACCAGTCTTGGGATCTCTCTCAGGCTAAAATACATAAATCATTATTTAGTAGCAATAAATAAATAGTAAAATCACTTACAATCAAATCAGTCGGTGTGGTATTTAAATTGTAATCGGCATATAAGGACATAAGATTAATTTCTCTAGATGGCAGAGTTGATTCACCTTTGTAAACCCGCAGATTCTCTGTGCAGTTTATATAACTCATTAAGTCTGCCGGAATGCTTGGCATAAGTGAGGTAATACCGCCAGGTACCTTTATTGAGTATTCATATTTTTTTTATTTATTAATAAAAATTGTACGAAATATTGATAAATATATTTTATGGACGCCATTTTTTTTTTTAAATCTTGAATTATTTTTAACAACGAAAAAATGACGCGAAAACAGAAAACTGTAGAAATCAATATGTTTTTGTCTATAGATTTAACAGTATCGTTCATATGTATTAAATGTGACACATTCTCGGAAATAAAAAGTTGCATTTTTTTTTTCTATGAATAGAATAACTTTTTTCATCAATTCAAAAACCCATAATTTGCACAATTTTTTTTTCTAATCCATTATTTTTATAACGCTGAAATCCATAAGCGTTAAAAAAAAAATCGTAAAACAAAATGATTCAAAGTAAAATGTATTTGTTCCATAAACGTAGATAAAATATAACGAATAAGAATATTATTGAAACATATAATTTGATCAACTAAGGTTATGATGGAGTTATGCAGAAGAATGACTATTGGACATTTAATGAATTTAAAACATTTAATAGCGACCTTTACGAATAAAAGAAAACGTGTTTTAGAATATCTTTTTTGTGAACTGTGAAAATGTTTTCAGTAATTAATTTGATTAAATTGTTGAAAAATAGAAGTAAGTATTATTATCGTTATCAATCTATTCACACACACACACACACAAATATTTTAATATATTCGTAAATTTAAATTCAAATGGTCTTCAAATAACAAGAAATGGAAAAACAATAATATACCTATAATAATGTGTTCATAGTGAATGTGAAAAAGAAGTGAATTACCTCGTATTTCATTTTCATATTTTCCATTTTTCAATCGAAACGATTCGCTCTACCGTGTAATGGACAACAATAAAACCGGACAGTTTTTCACTTATATTTACAGTCTCGAAAATGTTTAACATCCAGTTTTCAAATCATTTTCAATCGGTAGCAATCAATCAGATTTGTGTTCATCCGATGTTAAAACGACGCGACACAGTGTGCGCGCAACAACACCAAGGCGGATTGATATGGACGGATGGTATATTTTCTCTGATAAGAGTTAGAAAATTACCACTAGAGTGCACTGTCACAACAATAAGATCATTGATGTCGGTGAGGAGGAGGCGCTTTAGAATCGTGTCGGCGGACAATATTATAAATCATTAAAATTGTCTACAATACACTATAGAACCGCGCACAACTGCGGAATATTGCGTGCGGGGCAAAATTTTAAATTGCCCCTCCTCCCTTTTGGTTTTACTACTCATAGAGTATTAATTATACATATATATATTTAATTTGAATAAATTATCGTTTAAAACAATCGAAAACAATAATATTATATTTTCGTATTGTTATTATATTCATTTTTTAATTTCTTAAATTTCGCGCCCGAAGCACCAGGTAAAATCTTTCGACGCCCCCTGCCCTCCCCTTGCTACGACTCTGTAACGCGCTTATGTAAAACTAGCTGAATTGCCCGGCTTCGATCGCGAAAAGTTTTGCCCGGGCTATCAGAGGTGTTAAATTGTAATATTGCTATATTATAATATAAATAGTAATATTACATATTATAAAACAAGTAATATTAATAAAAGGTGTAAAATTTTCAAAAATCCTTTTTGATCAATAATCGGTACTCGCTACATAATAGCTTATTAGTGCGTGTCAAATTTCAGCCCGATCTATCCACTGGACACGAACTGTGCGAGGACAGACCAGTCAGTCACCTTTCCATTTCATATACATAAGATAAATAGTACAATTAATAATATTAAAACGAAAGAAAATATACTAATGACGCAATAATACCTATAAATAATATTTACGTTTTCGTATCATAGAATTGTAGCGTGTACGGCGCCAGTGTATACGCGTGTTTAGTTTAATACGAACGACAAAAAGGACTTTAGAGATGTTTTTTTTTTGTTTTTTTTATAAGATCGTATCGTCCATTTTAATAGCTGCCGGGTGAATGTTAAAAGCCTGGACGTTAAAACTTATTTCAGTCTTTTTATTAGCATAATTTCGTGTCTGTTATTCCGGTATCATTATTATTACTCTAAAGGCTGAAGAACACTGAAGGTTAACATTTCAAAGTACTATTGTTTGAGTAGGTAATTTGAGTAGGCGCGTTGTGCCTATATAACATCACGCGGGTAATTGGCAATCGGCGAAGTCATTCCTGCGTAGTTTAAAAAAATATAACGTAATTCGTAAAAATAAAACGCACAACGTGAAATTCTGGCAATAAATATTTATTTTTCGTACACCTAACTGGAAACAACACAAAAAAAGTTCAGTTTTCAGGAGGAAAATCGTTTTGATTTTCTCATTATTTACTGGAGCAACTGCGTGTCTAAAAATTCTATCTACGATTGTGTGTAGTTAATTATAACTTATGTGCTGTCGAACAACAAGGACCAAAAAAAAAAAAAAAACACGGCAAAATTGAAAAACTTCAATGTGAATTTAATATATAATAATTTAGAACATTGACAATATAGAGGTAAACATTAAACATAATATGATATTAACGCATTTATATTAGTAGTTTAATAAACATTTATATAAAATAACGCGTTTATTGTTTAAAAGTATATATTCACGAGCTGCTAGATTTGTGTTTGTGTGTTGGAATGTACACGTTAAAAAATAACAGCGAACAATTTAATATAAATACATTTATATTAAAAAAAAAGGTCGGTTTTAAATCTTTCTCGACCGCTGGGGGATAAGCTGACATTTAGTTTTTTTTTTTTAAACCAGATATTAATTATTTCTGACATAGATTAAATTAGAATATCTTATAATTGTATGCATCGCGTATATTATAATGATTGGCCTACCCTGCAGTATCCACTCAAGCGCTATATAAAGCATTTTATTAGCTCACATTCAATGGTTAATAATAATTATATTATAATTTACTGAAAATGTAAATGAATAAATTAACATTAAAATCGAGCTGCTAATTCTGTTTTTGAAATTAACGATTTAGGTACAAATATACATATAATATTATGTAACACAATGGTTGAGAGAGTTAAGTTGCGATTCAGAAATTTTTCAATTTCGTGCTTATACGTTTCACGACTCCTTCCCGACGTTTTATGTAATATTTTCGAAAAATTTCCAAAGAAAATCCGCGTGTTCCTCGATTCGCGTGAATATGGTTTATCTGCTTTTCAACCGTGAAAAAATGTATATATTATGTTCGGCATCATTGAAACTATTTTAAATGTCGATTTTTTACCGAAGCAAAATCACGAATGACTCGTTTTTTAAAACAATATTGTTATAGCGCTGTAGTACTATATTGCACAATATTATAACACAGTTTTCGCAGTATATATGCGTCTACGCGAACACAAAAATGAAAAAAAAAAAAAAACGCTTTTTAATACATGACGAAAGCGCGTTTTCATCAGAGTCAGCGTGCGTGTAATACGTAGTGTGTATATATAGTGAATCGAGCAAATAATAATAAATATAGTTGCAGTATAATAATATATGATTTACTTAAGGAAATCGTAGACACGGTGTATTTAATATTCTTTGTATCATTTTGGACGTAAAAGTTGGACGAAAATTCAACGACTTTAAGTGAAAAGAATTTGGTACTGAAAAAAAAATGTTTAACTCATTATATATATAATGGTTTTTGTGGGAATCGATTTTCCATACTTGAATTTATAACTACGTTAAAATACGATATTCGTTTTTACGAATTTGTATAGATGTCGCGAGTGGATTACTTGAATTGATAATGATTTAAGAGTTTTGTTATTGCTATACATTTGAAGGCAACGATACGAAATCATTGCATTCGATAAAACGATTCTGAACGGAGTTTCGGTGTAATATTATTTATTATTAATAAATGAAATGACGTAATTTTCCATAAAAAATAAAATACACTTTTTTAAAATGTTTATAAAAGAAACTTGCGACCAACTATCTTTTCAAGATTTTTTTGAATATAACAATTGACGTAACGTGTACGTCTGATATTATATTAAATTTTTAAGCTTTACCGGCAAACATTCACCTCATTTATGAGTTAAATACCTCAATACCTATAATTGCTATAAATAGCTCAAAATTGAAAGTAATTTTTCGTAAAAACATTTTTCCTTAATACAATAATGTAAAGTTACAAATTCAGTGAATATTTCAAGTTTTTATACTTGCATTAGTTCGAAAATGACGAAGAAATAACGATAACCGGTTTCGACGAAATCGCGTTTTCATCGCTTTTATGTAATTTTCTGTAGTCTTTTTCTGATGCTCGAAAAAAGTATTGAGAAAATCGAAAAAATGGCCTGTCTGAAGTACCAACAACTAGACGCTATTTGTTTTCGGGAAGAATAGGAGGGATGACTGTAAGGGTCGGAGCACTCCTTTTGGTAGAATTTATGATTTATGGGTATAGACATAAAAAAAAAAAACATACACACATTATTTTTAAAACCAAATCATTTCTCGATCTGTTCAGAATCTAAAAAAAAAAAAAAAAATAATCCAACAAACAATTAAAAAAAAAAAAAAACTCAAGTTAATAGTATTTCGTTAACTCGACTTTTAACTGAATGGGGGGGGGGTATATAACAAATTTTCAATTAACTTTTAACTATGACTAACTCAGTTCAACAGTTCGTGTACTATTATTATATTTTTTAAATAATTCAAAACACGGTAACTATGAGATAAGAGGAGTTTTCGTTTAACGAATCGCCGGCGACATTCGTACTCTCGGCAAAAAGGCGTTGTAGTAGATACCCTACAGTTTTGTGTTGGTGCACGACGCCTACGTATGTGGCGGTAGGAAGAAATAAAATTATGCCCAAAATATTTTCCTATCACGTGTCATACACATAAATATTATGCTCATAGTTATATGTATATATATATATATAGTTGTGTGTGTGTGACACGATTTGACGCGGCGGGGACGGGTCAAATTACGATATAAACGTAACCGACCCTCGAGCCGTAAACTAAGTTACGGGTTCGTAATTATTCGGCGTGGATGGGTGTTTAGAGGATGGACGACGGGTGGATATCAGGGCTATGGTGCAGTTATTTGATTTTAGGACCAAACATGACACGGACCCTGCGAAATACACGGGGGATAATTTGTAGCCGGTGAGTTTGTGGCGAAACTATTTACCGCAGGCCACCGTTGTCGTCGTCGTTTTCACTTTGTCGTCCACTGACGACAGTTGCGTACGTAACTAACTTTTTTAATTTTATTAAATTTGTTTATTAATTATATTTCCTTTTTATTTTCCTTCGCGGCCATCTTTGTTATTTTTCTCACACATTACGGTTTAAAGTCGATTTTTTTTTTTTTTTAATGCGAATCATTAGACGTTGTCAAGTGTGTTGAATGTGCATATAGGTGTGTTAGACGTATATCGGATTTTCGATGGAACAGAAACCATCGCATATCGTTCAAATTATTGAATAAACAGACACACGCGATATTATTTTAATTCTATTCATTTCCAGGATTTTGTGTTTAAACGAACTCGAAAATATATATCAGTGGCGTAGACATAGTTTATGAAAGGCGGGATAAAAAAAAAAAATAAAAAAAAATAGTTGCTCTCACTACACACTGCATGGCCTTCGTCAAAACAAATAAATCTCTGTTATGAATTGAATTCTGACCATAACATCTGAAATCGGTTTTCACCACGCGAGAGAACACACACGTCCTTCTTGAATTTAGTTATCACAACATTTTTTTTACAAACGTCACGTGAATACGATTTCGTATTCCGATGAGTGTCGTCGCCTCGCCTCTTACACTATATAATATTTTATAATAATAATATACTACTTATGTGTAATTATATACAAGTATTCAACATATTATTACGAGAACTATCTGAAAATCAACCACCGACGTGTTACAATTCACTGCACGCGGACACTTTGGTGACATGTTTCTGCATGTCGCAACCTGTACACTATTCGCTTATAATATGACGGGGTTTCGATCGTTTTCGTTCATTATTATTCTAATAGTTGCTGTAACAACACGGAAAATACAATTTTATCTCTTGCCCCCTGTGAGGTGCGAAATGTAATTCGTTTTTTGCAAACCGAAGGAAATAGCGTAGCTCAAATTCGTCGTCGGTTATGTGTTGTTTACGGCAATTGCGGTGATGACCGACGAGTGATGATTGGTGTAGACAATTTAAAAACGGACGCAAAGATGTGCAGCATAATGAAGGGGCCAAGGGCGCAAATCGACCGGCCATGACCGAAGACGTGGTTCACCGGGTTGGTCAATTTGTTCGAGAAAACCTTGAAAAAAATTTGTTACGATTTCAAATTTTTCAATAAGATTTTCTGAAATTTTTTCGAAATACTCTACACAGAATCGTGTCTGAAAACATGGGTTACCATAAGTTCTGTGCTCGTCGTGATCGATTTGCGCCCTTGGCCCCTTAAATATATATATCATATATTTATGTAGTTGGATCTAATTAAATCTATAAATAAATAAAATACATAGATATAAAGAAAAAGAGATCTTTATTATTTCAATTAAATTATAACTTTACGTACTTATATATATTATAATACAGTTATTAAATTTATTTATAAACTTTTATAGTTGTATATATATATATACCATAAAACACTAACAGTGGTATACACAATTACTTAAATTTTATCAAGTACTAGTATTTTAACGTTATGGTGTACATAATGTTCAGAATTCATGAACTCTACATCTTATGGGGTGAAAGAAATTTAAATTATAAATAAAACCAATCATAAGAATTTCTTATTTTATTGTTAACATTTTGTCAATTTGTGTTTATATAAATCATGTTTATTTTTAATTTCAACAATGATGGTATACATTATTATCGTTCAAACCCCTTATTTTGTTAATATATTATATCTAATTATTATGCGTCTAAACTTGCGCTACACAAAAATTTGCTTAGAATAATAAGTACCTGCCTACAAATATAATACAAATAAAAATTGTACAGAGGTATCTATAACTAAACATTTCTTGAACACTTTTAAAATAAAACTTTTATGCTTCAATGGTCTAATTAATCACATAAAAAAAATAAATAAAAAAAAAAATCAAACTAAAATTGTGTTCAATAAAATGTGATTTATTTAATGCGTAAAACGTTTTCGATTCAAATATTTGTTCTTTAATTAATTATAATTATTAAAACAATATAACGGATTGTTTTTTTAAATTGTTACTATATATATATATATATATATAACATTTCATCGTTAGAAAATTACTGTTAAATTGTTAAACACTTTTTAGGGAAGATCGATTTTAAATGACATTGTTAGAGAATACTCCTGTACAGGGTTTTTAATTATTGAAGTTAAAATAAAAAAATTATTCGTAAAAAAATCGTGAAATTAATATTTGTATTGCGTAGTATTTTCTAAGGGTCCTCAAGTGTGCACATTCGATTTAACCACAAAAGCTTAAAATAAGTAGGTTATGTTAGAGATTTATCCAATATCTCTGTGTTTTTAAACAAGTACTTATATTCTAAAAGTACCTAACTGACGCATTTTTTTGAGTTCACCTTTGATTGAATTTGGAATCCGTCTCCTCAATATTTTTAATAAAAAATAATTTTATGTATTTGAAAGTCTATTATAATTATTATTAAATCGTTATGCTATAAATGATATGTATGTCATCAATTGATATATTATAAATCATTATATATATTATTTATAGTATTATAAATAATAAATATTCGAAATGCTTTTATTGTAACAGTTTACAAAATAATGAGTACATAAATGGCCAGCCCGAGAAAAAAATGTTTAATTATAATTTATATAAACAGAGATACGTAAGGTTATTATAAAGTTACTCGTATATCTTTAAAAGTTCAACATTTTAGATATTTTATTTGAGTATTACTATATATATTATATATTATCTATTATTAAGTGAATTAGGTATTTTATATTTATATGTAATAATGATTGAATACTATGTGATAAAAAAAAACCAAAAAATTCTAATAAAATAACTAATAAAAATCAATTGTTAAGATTTAATATTATGCAAAAATTTAAAATATTTTGTACATAGTTTTAATTTAAAATCTTCATAAATTGATTTTTCAATGTGCATAGTTAAAAATGTTTTTATGTTCGTATAATTTACCAAATTTTTGACGGAGACGGACTATTATTACAAATCTTCGATTTAAGTGCCGGTAATAAATATTCACTATTTATCTATTTACTGATTTCGAACCTAATTTATTACAAATAAATTTTGTATCATGTAACAAATAGAATATTACTGTACAATTTTGAAAAACTTCTGGATAAATCCCTTTAACAATACATTTTAAATTAATATTTACAATTTATAGTATTAAAAACTTTTTACATATATACAGTAACATTAGTAATTTAGAACACGATTTTGTGAAAAAGGAATAGAACAAACGGTAACAAGTACATATCATGATCTCGGGTAAAATAACAATTACCATGTTTATCCTTGTAAGTGATATGACTGGAATGTTATAGGGTAACTATTTACTATTTAAACGTTTTTCCGCTGACTAGTCTATAAAACAATAATACGTATATATATTATATATTCTAGTAGGTAAAATTGTAAAATTAATAACAGCACAATATTAATTAATTTATAACAAATATAACTTCATAATATTATATCTAATTTATCTATTATATCAATTATATCTAATTGTTTTATGGAGGATATCGAAATGAGCATATTAGTTTGTTATTCTGACAATGTTTTAATAATAAGAACGGAGAGAGGACTTATGACAAACAAATTTATTTCATTTCACTTTCTCATTGCTCCTTTATTTTCGTGAAAAATAAAAATATTGGCCGTTAACAAAAAGTTATTTAAAAAGTAAAATAATAATATTAATAATTATTATAATTATTTTGTATTATTATCAAACTAATTGGTTGATCAATGAGAATTTTTTTCATCACCGTCGTTTTTTCACTAACTAATTGGATTATTTGAATTTTTTGGCACATATCAGATGTTGAACATATCATGTTGATTGACAGTGGCGTATGTGACCGTAGCTGGAGCTAATACCATAGACGCTCCCATATACTGAAATTAAACATAAAATTATGTACGTATAATATGGTGTAAATATAAATTAAAAAAAATTAAATATTAAATTAGAAAAAAATATGTTTGGAACGTGTCATTATAAAATATGTTAAGATGTTATTATTAATTTTTTTCCCCCTTACAAAGAAATACAACGATAGTACAATTATAATATACTCCAACTTTACTGAAAGTCGACGGAATAAAATGTGTTATAGTGAATCCAAATGATATATTTGTTACAAATATATTGGGACCGTATAGTAAAATTGCACTTGGGTCAGTTTAATATATTCCACGTAGTAACAGATAGTCAAATCGTATAATATTATAATAAATTTGTATTGCTTTATTTTCGACCTTGTTTTCAAAACTTCTCAGAGATGATTCCATTTGTTTTTTCTTTTCTGTTTTATGAAAATCCTATTCAGCTCCTACGATGCCCGTACACAATATCATACATTGTGTGTAAATTAAATTTAATTCGTTCATAGCTACTTTAGGTATTATAAATAATTTCTAAATAGGCTACTGTACGAAAATGTACTCGTGTATTTTGTTAATTATCAAATATTATAAAATGTTGTATGCCAACACAATAGAAATGTACACATATACATAATATGCACAAATACATATCATATATAATATGATGATTTTAAAACTCAGATTTCCATCAAATATTTATTTAGTAGGTATCAGGAAATTTCAATGTTAAAAATAATGTATAAAATTTGGTATAGTTTTAATACACCACGTGCATTGAAATTCCGTACGATTATTTTTAAGAATTTACGAATTCACAAAGGATATAAAAACGTACATAAAAAAAAAAATTTTAACGCAGTCTTTGAACTCAACAAATAACTTAGTATGTAAAAATATACAAATGTAAAATTGAATCTAAGTTTTTTGTGCGCATCGTAGGATTTCCTTAATGTTACCTTACTTAGGATTTTATTTGCAGGGCATAAAAAAAAAGGATTACATTTTCATTAATATATGAGTATGTCGGCTGTGTAAGTATAAGTGATTAGTTATCGAATTATACGTGTGTGTGTGTGATAGTATACTGAAATGAATGATTTTAGATTTGAAAATTTCAAAATATATATTATTGAAATTTTATTTTCATTATAACGAGAGCAAAAAAAAAAGTATATAAAAAAATGTAAATTATAAGGCGGTTTATAATTGATATTATAGATATTAAGGACATTAATTGTGATAATATATAAATATTTTTTATTTTATTTGAAGTTATACAGATAATCACGTTATATTTCTTTACGAAATGTTAATGTTTTACTTTATACACAGTATAAATGACCTAATATCATTATTTATGAGGGTATAATTAATAGTTTTTGTCCAACATTCAAGTATGTACATTATACACAGTTTAAACTTATTCAAACTTAAGCGATTCTTGTGATGGCATACATCCAACGAAACAAAATTTTGATACAGAATTTGCTCAGAGATTAAAATGATTTATGATTATATTTTAACTAGTATTTTAAATTGATTAAGACGTGTTTAAAACTATGTTATAATAAGTGATATTTTACTTGAGATTTTATTTTTTACGTAAATAAAATTTGTTTTAAACCTGTTTTGTTACTCTTGATTTTGAAGAACGTAAATTATACTGATTTATACAAGTAATTATTATTTATTTCCATACTTATCACAAAGTACTTCAGATTTATAGATGATTATTTTCAGATTTGAAGTGTTTTTTTTTTTTACTAATATATATACCTACTCATAGTAACAATTATATTGTTTTACAAATATTTTTGTAATTAAAAAAAAGTTATTTACATAAAAACTGCGGTAAAAAATTTGAAAAAAATATATAGTATTATCATTTTTTATGTGAAATTAGTATTTAGTATTTTATAGTACCTACACAGTATTTTAAAATATTTTTAAAAAAAGACATTTATGAAAAAGCTTTATAAATTTATAAATAGCTGCCGACGGTAATTATATTATATCGTAATAGAAAAAAAAATATTTTTCACTTTTAATTTGATATTTACAGCTTTTAATTCTATATGCAACCGAGTGGAAAATATTTATTTTCAAATAACAACAGACAACGGTTAATAATGAAAGTGCACATTCGGACACATCATACATTTACGTTCAATTATAAAAATGAATGACTAGGTATACGTATAATAATTTTATATACTTATAAGAATAATCAATATTTTGTTTTAAATATTTTAGGTAAAAATTATTTAATGATAATAAATTTATACTAAGTACTTAAGTACTTTATATATATACATATATATAATAATCCACTATATTTTTAATTCGATTTGATCGCAGAAAAAAATGGTTGACTAACTTTGAATTTATAATAACAACCGAAATAAATGTCATCTGTATACCTACATCAGGAATAACACGACGGAATAGCGGTACTGTAGTTTATTTTATGTTGCGATATTTGTGAAAATCATTTATAATTTTTGTAGCTCATACAAATATCGAGACCATTATGATATTACCCTTTTTTCGTTTTCCTCTTATTTCATAAATAAGACTATATTACAATATTCATGTTTATAAATTGAAATTTCCATTTTGCTTTTGGATTTCGTTATAATGTTCTATAAAATATACACATTTTTAATAACATTTCATATATTGTCCCGTCATGGATGGATCTATCACGGATAAAAAAAAAAAAACTAATAACATTTTTCAATATATATTCGTTTCTTGTTGGAAATAAATTTGAATAACTATGGATTTAAAAATAAAAATAAATAAAGAAATATTATTTATCTATTATGCATATTATATGCACAACCCAAATCAAGTTCAAATTAACGTCTACTAAGATGCGTGGATTAATGTCAAATTGACAATAAGTAATAGTAAAGTCATTTAAATGCATATATATACATATATATATATATATATAAGATGCGCATTTTCATTCTATCAAAAATAAATAAACAAATTATCAGTGTAGATTTTAATTGGATAAATTGATATAAATATATGATTTCATATTAATAATTATATTGACCTCATATTTACCTAGTTTAATTCAACAATAAATTCAAACTGAAACTACAGCAGACATAAAGTTATTTAAAAAGAAATTTCCCTAGAGAGTGATAAATTGATTTACACACTCCAAATCCAAGACTAAAAAAATTTATATGTATTTAAATTTAGTTTTATTTTACATGACATCTTACAAGACGTTTTTGGCTTTTATAATATGTTATAAATCATAAAAAAACAGTTTTTTTTCTTTTTAAACCAAACACAAAATTAAGTGACAAAGGGATATATATATATAATGGAATTAAAAATAATCATTTACATGTAAAATTATTATATATACATGGTGATACTTTTGGCGTACAATTATTGTACGAACACGAATAAAATATAATTATGGTGTACATATAATGAAATTGATCTATTTAAAATATCCACGACAGCCAAACACTTATTTTTATTTAAATGACAGGCGAAAAAACATTTTTAAATACTTTTTATTTTTAAAGATGTATTTTTTATTTGTATAAAAATTCTGTTTTTTTTTTATTATACAATATAAACTTTTTTATATTAGTAAAATATTGGATGTCTTTAGAATTTCGTTCGATTTTCAATTAAAAAGAAAATGGAAATTAAAAATCTTTAAAATATATATATATTATTCTTTGTTTATTGTAAAAGTAATCACGTAAACAAAGCAATTGTTTACTAACCGTTTAAAAAAAACTATTTATATATGGTTCTTGAACAATAATAATAATTACTATCATAAGCTAGCCATTAAACAATGTTTAGTAAAATTGAGTTTTTGTGGTTTTTCGTTTTTTTTTTTTTTTTATAATAATTATTTCGACATTTTATACATTGTCTAAATTAAATATTCAAACATCCACGCAAAATGGCCAATTATATTCCAATCGATTCAGATTTAGTATTTATCACTAAAATGCAATAATTTAATCAATATTATTTCAATTATTTAATTGATAAATAGTATTTATCAATTTAAATGAATCGAGATGAGACAAAATATTCACAATTGATTATTTTCGCGCAATAATAGATACATAAGTAAAATACATATTTTAACACACGTTGATAAAAGTTTATGTATCATTGGCACATGTTTACAAAAAGATTCTATCTCGTTAATCATAACGAACGAGATCTGAAAACAAAATACTTGGGTTTCATTCGATTTTTCGCTTCGTTTGGTTTTTATTTATTCGATGGATCTAGACGCCGTATAGGTTTTTGAGATATGATAGGAAATATTATTATTATTATCCTTTGCATAGGATTTTTCCGGAAAACACATTTATCGAACGACGAGTTCAACAATGCAAAATAAAAACCCAATTGTAAATATATTTACGCCAACATTATTGCATCTCGAATAAAAGAGTATGGAAAGTTTTATTATCTCTAAAAATATTATTTCGATAGTGAAAACGAATAATTATTGTGAAACATAAATTATATTTAGATTTTCAGATCACCAGCAATGATAGTTGAGTATTGAGCAAACGATAAATCATTTTTCAAATCTAAATAAAACAAAGATTGGATGCAGTTGATTGTGTTACATAAATAATACGTATTATGATTGATGAAATATTTTATGGTAGGTACATAACAATATGTTTTATTTATTGCGTATACATAATAGGTTATTATATATATATATATAAATAATAATATATATATATAATTTTACATTTTTCCGCAATGTCAAATGTATACGGAAAGAGGTAATTTGTAAAATTAAAGTTATTTCATAAGTTAGAATAGTTATGGGTAAAAGTACAAATTAATCAATTTTCAGTGTTTCGAATTCCAATAATATTATATTACAATGAATTAATTATTATTCATGTTACGTATAAGTAAATTTAAGAATGAATAATACATCGTATTTATAGTTTTTTGAGAAATTTTGAATAAAAAAAAATGTTTAATATACATATATAATTCGTTTATACAAAAAATGACAATACGATATGTTTGAAGGTTTGTTAGCAACAAAGTGTTTTTTTATTTGATTTAATAATTAATACTGTCTGTTTGATAAGTGTAATGTGTCATTCGTAGTTTACTGTATTTATTTACTAAATAAAATAGAAAACAACTTTTATTTATATTTATTTCTGTACATTATTTCCAATAATATTAATATGTAGTAAAAGTTTGTTGGACACAATATTCACGCCAGAGATGGACGTATGTTTAACGAAATATTATTATACACTTCTTGTTATCAAAAATGAATAATTTTTTTTTCTATTTCAATATTAAATAACATGTTTATAATCAGAATTTGACAGATCATCGTTGGCGTTTGATAATGTGATGTACAAGAAAGAAGAATCGGTGTTTATTTTTATATTAAAATCTGTCAATCTTGTCAATAATAAATGGCATCGCGATCGGCATTATTTTAATATGTATACAACTAATATTAGATCTCGTGTATGCAATATGATTAATTGGGTTTTATTCAATTGTGCTGAATAGCTCAGAAACAACGAATCAAAGGATTATAATATTATTGACAACATTTGACAAGCATCTTTTTCCTTTAGATGATGTAATGAACAAAATATACGATAAGTATAAACAACGAAGTGAGGTAAGAATAAACATTTTTATGTTATTTAGATTTTTGATGATATTCAGCAATTTTTATTTATTACAATAGAATAGCCACGCAAAAATTAATCATTTAAATATTTTAGAGAGAGAAACAACTTTATTTAAGTGAACTGCCCGTCAATCGGGTTGCCTATATGACAACGGTGAAACGATCAGACATGGTTGCTGCAAAGTTTTAAAATACAGATAAATTAAACGAGAGAGGTTAACGAAGTAAAAAATACTTAATTACATAATATATGGAGTGATCTAAAATATAAAGATAAAACATTATGTTTAAAACGCGGCGGTCTAGTTTAGTAATTTAAGGAGAAGAAATATGGTAGTTTAAATAATTGTGTAAAATATTAGGAATATAAATGTTTATGTATAATAATAAGCGTGTCACGCGTGATGGCTAAACACATTTCTTTTAATTCTCTTAATTCTATTAAAGTTTTTTTGAAGAAGTCTTTGAACAGCGGCGATGCGGTTACACGTGTCCCGAACGTGGGCACATGTTATTATATAGTAATAATTTAATGATATTATACAATAAAGTATTGTTGTAACAGTATAAAATACATTCAAAATTTAAAGATTGAAATTTAAACAGATTAAACGATTTAATATTGTAAAAGCACTAAAAACACACTTTTGAACTTAAAAAAATGTATTTAAAAGTTTTTATTCAATTTTTGAGTATGAATAAAGTAAACATATTTGTGAAATACCTTAACTTCCCTTTTTTTCACTTTAAAAACTGAACGTTTAAAATTCTATTAAAAGTTGGGTAATATATCTATGACAAAAAGGAAGAAAAATTAATA
Organism: Chaetogeoica ovagalla; assembly: GCA_032441825.1. Classification (NCBI taxonomy): domain Eukaryota; kingdom Metazoa; phylum Arthropoda; class Insecta; order Hemiptera; family Aphididae; genus Chaetogeoica; species Chaetogeoica ovagalla. Next base: position 3,212,552 of record CM063726.1, read on the forward strand.
GTTCACCAAATTCATAAAAAATATTTATTTAATAATAAAGTTATCTAAGTATATATAAGTAATCCTCATAGTTTTTGTTGTTTGACATTTTACTAGACAACATGGTGTTTGTGATTTTTGTATTAAATATGTGATGATTGATAAGTGATCAATAATATAATGTATATATTTGTAAAATATGTATACATTTGAGTAAAAGATGGTTAAAATATATGCTTAATTATTATACAAGTTGTCGGTGTCATCCATTTGCACATTATGGTGAATAGGTGGCATTATTATAATGTATACGCATTTTCTTATTATTACTATAGTTTTCAAGTTCACATTTTTTCATTAAAAGTAGTAGTTTGATTAATACGTATAAAGCTATGTATATAATGTAGGATATTTGTTTTCTCGATAATTTTCACTTTTGTACATAATAATGTTTTAAACATTTTATTTTACGTATAATTATAATTATATAATATTTTTATAAGAAAATCAAATTTTTTAAATTAGAAATTAAAAAAAAAATTTATCAAACATCAATCTGAGAGTTCATTTTTCATTAAAATTTAAGTTTAGAATTTAGATAAGAGCCACGTGGAAACTGGAAGGGTCGTAAATATATTTTTTTAGTCCTGTGCGTAATCTGGCTGTCTAAACTTTAATTGTTAATAAATAATAAACTGTTCGTTCAATGTTTAGTAATTATAAATCACAGTCTCCAAAACATGATTTTGCTCGATGTTAAAAATATAGGTCGCCATTAAAATATTCAATAAACTAAAAAAATCGTCATCAATAATAATAATAATAATAATAATAATAATAATAATAATAATAATAATAATAATAATAATAATAATAATAATAATAATAATATATAAAAGATAATTAAATGTTTTCAGACTATACTAATAATTACTTTAGACTAATCATATTTTTTTTTCTTCACAAATAGAAAAGCGACCGAGAAATGAGCATTCTACGTTCTATGCCGTTAATGTGTCGTGTTGATATTTTGTATTCATATTTTGCGTTTAACGGTTGAAGATTTTATACGCGTTCGACTAAACGTTTGATATTATAATTAAAAAAAAGGCACATACGTATGTACACGTGGTGTCCGACACTAAAGACGCATTTGTTTTAAATATTTTTTGAAATGATTTTTCGTTTTTTTAATCTTTTGAACATCGGATTTAGATTCACTACGTAAGTTATGTTACTTTTTTCTCCGTTTTCGAATTGTCACGTTCACGTCGAACACATAATTAATTAATCGGCTTACTCGCGCGGCGGCACGGTGTTACCGTCATTTGATTATTATCATATAATATATTATGTCTTATCCGTTGCCGCCGTCGTTATAAAACGCCGCCCCGTCTTGGCGCGTCGTTTTTTTACCAGTCCTGGTCGAGTTATAATCAGCGTTACACGCAAACCTCTAAAATATCATTGAATTTCATTTTATAGTTATTGTCTTTCGTTTTTTCTCTAACATTCGTATTATATTATACTCATCATCCCGCATCCACTCCATGTTCGGCCTCTTATTCACGCCGTCGTGTAGACACAACCCAGCAATGTTGTTTTTCTCGCTAGACTCTAACGCGCGCAGTCACTTATAGTTAATACACGTGCGATGAACATGGTAAGTGGGTCGACGTGTATATAAGTGGCGTGTACTGCTTTTGCAACAGTATTTCAATCGTTGTTCGAGATGACGTTTCAATAAGAGAAATTCGAGAAAACACAAATGACATCCCATCCCGACAATGCGGACTAATGTTGAAGTACCGTCGTTTTTAATCAGATAGCCGTTTTATTTTTCGTGTCCACCACCCACGTAGATACGAATAAGCGTATATTATTCCAGGCCAGTGGTCCTCAATCTTTTTATAACCCATTCGCAGATTTTGAAAATTTTCACGTACCGTTTGAATGAGAATCTCTTTAAAACGAATGTATAAGTAAATGGAAAAGTTCTGATTTGGAGATAAATTATTATGAAAAGACGTACGAGGTACGTCTGGAAAGTAAGTTAACGTTTTCTATATTTATCTCGTTTGCGATGTTATCTTAATTACGGTTTTTTACCGATTATTTCGTTGATTTATTTCGGGCGTTTTAAAAGCATTTCGAGACTAAAATAGGTTAGTGTGCGTACGTCACGTAGGGCGAGTGTTTTAAAATAGAAAATTTCGCCACACGTGAGTTACGATCTGTGATTCGTTTTTTAATGCAACGAATATCAAACCGGCTGATATTCATCGTCGAATTTGTGTTGAAGTTTATGGAGGAAATGCGATGAGTGAGTTCAATGGGTAGGAGATGGGTGCGACTTTTCAATGAAGGCCGTACAATAATGTTCACGATGAAGAACGAACTGGGCGACCATCTTTGGTTAATGATGTGCAAGTGTGACGAAACAACTTCTTGCAGATTTTGTATGGGAACAATTTAATCATCCACCCGACAGTCCGGATTTGGCACCCAGTGATTTTCATCTTTTTTTTACAAATAAAATCGTTAATAGGTGGCCCAGAATTTCGACGAAGATGACGAGGAGAAAAAAAGTTGTTAACACATGGTTACAATCACAGGCGTCATCTTTCTGTGATGAAGGAATAAAAAAAAACTAGTACCTCAATATGATAAGCGCTTAAATATTGGTGGTAGAATAATGTTGAAAAATAGAGTAGTTCGTGTATTTTATATTCAAATAAAATTTATTTTTAAATTTTTTTTCTTTTACTTTTTAAATTCACATTCACGTGTTTCCTCGGCCGACCGGTTTAGTTTTAAAATTGACCGACTATGAACTTTAGTATAATTTTTGTATTGATTATACACGTTCTCTTGACATTAAATAAAAACTAAAAAATATTTTGTTTTCAGTTGGTATTTATATCTATAAAACTTTATGTAAATAAAATGCTTAATTCCGTATGATCGTATTATATTTCACTCGATTTTGTATAAATTAAAACAACCGTATGACGTCATTATATGGTAAAACATTTATCGTGCTTCTCTTTTCGTATTATATATTATATATTATCAATTGCTATGATGTCAGCCCGTCACTTTTGTTTATGAGAGTCGACCTAATATCTTTTGATTGATCTGCGCTAATAATATCCAAATATGTATAGACACGAGACAAATTACTATATTATTGTGCTATAATGAATTTTATGATAAATAATGTATTCTAATATATGTATATAATAACGTGTTTTATAAATTATGAAACATTTGGCCACGAATAATATATAGGCCCCCTCTTAGTGTTATACTTTTTTTTTTTCAACAGTAGCATATAACGTTATGCTTGTGAACTGAACAAATGTATTAATTTAATTCGAATTTCCTTAAATTTTAGCCAATAAAAATACAGTATGCATTTTATCGAATACGATTTTAATAAATAACAAAAGCACTTACTTACACGATAGGAGGACTTATGCACATAATTTGTCGGTCATTTGATGAGGTCTAAAGACTTGGACAAAGGCAAGAGCCTTGAAATTCACGAGGTGAATAGAAAGCGGTTAGTTGTCGTTTTTCCGCACTCTGGTTTAACTGACTTGGCCGTTTAGAGGACGGTAATTGTTTTGACGGTGATTGGCGACTGCATTGTCACTAATCCTAATTGCATTGGTCTATGATACGAAGTCTCGGTGTCAGAAAAATCGAAATTTGTGTTGGCCCATCGAGAGCGATTGGATGGTGAAGGGCTCTGTTGGGAGATATATACTGACAAACAAAACAATGTATCTACGATCACTATCCACTGTCAGTCAGTCAATTATCACGATGGATGAGAGAGAGTTTCCTCCCGTAATCAGACACGATCATTGTGTATATAATACAATAAAGCTTTACTCGGTATATATACACACACACATTTAACAACTAACCGCAAGCGTTCGATCGATATCAAACATGTATTTCAAACATACATATTTATTTATTCGCAGATACTGTATAATTAACGTGTCTACCTAATGGCAACTATAAAATTAAGCTGATGAAATATTCCGTTTTTATTATTGATCGCAATATTAATGTGTAATAAAAAGAATAAAACATATCATATTATATTAAATGTTTCATAAACTTTGATCGCGATTGAAGTTTCTGAAATAAATTGTACAAGTATAAAACATACGCGAATGTAAGTAGTAACATTGAAATATTGTCGAATTTTTTTTATAACGAAGAGAGGAAAAACGTTTTAGATCGATGTCAATTGGAATATTTACATTATTTTCGTATATTCATAATCCTTGCGTGTGTTGTATTTTTGAGCGTTGCGCAATATTTATTTTATAACTTTATTACATTTATTATAAGATCATTAAACAAAAATGTATAAATGTTTTAGTACCACAAAGCAATTTATTGAAATAATAATTAATATTTAAACATTACGCATATTGCTCAGTATGAATTATAGGGTCTTATGTAATTTAGAATAAATTCTATTGTAATAACTTTTATAATAATAAAAATATATTTTTAATCGTAATTTACGATTTTCCCCCTTCGCATCTCCAAATCGTATATATCTTTATTGTATATGTGTTGTAACCGCAGTGTCAGCGATTCAGAGGCTCCGTTACAAATTAAAATTAAAATTACTTTTTTTTTCTTCTACACGAAAAACTGCAATGATTAAATGACGAGACGGAATCGTTTTTAAACGCGGAATAAAAGAAATATGTTAAAAAATATTAAAAATAATTTAAAAAAATTGCGTTGATTGTTTACCCGAAATATTTCTAGTGTTGCATGAATTGACTTTAAATTTTGGCCCGGTTTAATTCGATTTATTCGTAGGTAATTAAATACGATTTAATACTTTCTCCCTCGTACACGAGTTTCATACGAACGTGTATATTTTCTAAGCTGAAGATTATAAAAACCAAATTTACGTTCTCGGTAATCAAACGCGTCTTGTGTGATACGTGGGAGACAATTTAATTCAGTTTAATTAACAAAGATTAAATAATTGATAAGTTTGCAGGGTCTTCGAGTCAAGAATTAATAGAATACACTGTTCTGATATAGAAAAAAAAAACAAAAAAAAAATAAATATGTTTTAATAAACTCCAAGTTATACTTTAATGTATATAAGTTTTGTACAAAGGTTGTTTTTTAAAATATAATTTGATTTTTTTTTAAATTTCGATAAATAAATCGTCTAAATATTATGTTAAGTGTTCTTATTTCCTTTGTAATCTTATATGTCCACAACTGATTTACAAAATTACACATTACAAAAACTATCCCAGTGCAACCAGTCTAAAAAAGCATTTTTTTAACAATATATATATTGTATTATATATATATAATCGTGAAATAAGAATCGAAATAAATATACATTGAGCAAAAAAAAAAAAAAAGTAAAAAGTTTTTCGGAGGGGAGGGGAAAATGTCTCTGTGCCCCTCCCAAAGTACGCTGCTGGGATGTAAAACGATCATTACTTTACAATAATTATTAATTTTTTTTTTTTTTCCGTACGTCGAAACGTGCCCGCGTTTGCAATATTTTTAACAACTGTGAACTAACGCGATCGTTGTGTTTTACAACGAATACACGAGATTTGTATAAATAAATATAATAAACGATTAAAATGGAGAAAAGTCGTGTGACAAGTGCAGTGCGCGCGCGGTTCGTTATATCGCGTAGCAAATACCACGTAATGAGGGAGGCCTTCGACACGGTAATGAACGTTTGGAACGTAAAACAACGGCAAAATCTCAAAGGGGAAAAAGATAAATATCTTGAACGGAAAAATTTTGCATGTCAATATATCGAACAATATAACGTTAAAACCACCTGATTGTTCATAACGAATCGTGGGATATTTTTGATTTAAATATACAAGTGCGCGATTGAAGGTATCGTCCGATTGGGCGTTGCGATCGAGGACTCTCGTCACGAGCTAGTTGAAATTTTTCGCTGAAAAACGAATTTGATTTTTGTACAAATTATTATAATAATAATCGTAATCGACTGTTTAAAAAAAATGTTATCGTTCGCGACTTTGACATCCGAGATTTTGCCATTATTTTAATGTTCAACATGTTGACGTTCAAACTTTTGTCGTTTATAAAGACTTCCCCCCGTACACCTATGTGTGTGTGTGTATAAGTATTGTTATATTTTTTATTCTATTTTGTTCCGTTCGCGATGAGGAAATGCCGTTTGGAGACAAGCGCAAACACGCATGACCTGTGTCGTGTATAATACATTCACACGTTATAATAAATATGTTCCTCGACAACCGTTGTGTTTACACAGATATCACGCAAAAATTGCGTTACATGTATTTTGATATAATATTACGACGAGTGTGCGCGAAATTCGACGAATATTATTTTACATAACACGATGTGTGCGTGCGCGCACGTTTTCTCACCATTACAACTCGTACAAACAATAATATTATGACGTGCACGTTCCGCTGCGATCCGACAAGATTGCCGCGTACAGGATAACAAATAATAATATCTAATAATTTTTTTTTTTTTGACTTACGTATTTAAATTATAATAAGAACAGTATTGTTCTAATAATATATATATAATTATAATAAAAAATTCCGAAATATGGATATTGTGCACATTATATACACTTGGGATAAAGTAGATAGTGGACATTTTATAAACTCGTAATTTCGTACAATAAACCGTCGGCTATTTTTTACACAGCCATTGATGTATGAATGAAATAACGCGTTCGCCGTCAGTCCATAGATTAAATGAAACCAGATAGTTCACTCGGGCCTGGTGTAATAGAATCGTAAATAAGACGCACCACTAATTGGTCGTCCGCAAAACGGTATATCTGGTTACAATAATTAAATTTATTTTACGCTTTATTCACAATACGTCCATAGACTTTACGACTATATAGACTGTGCCTTCTACGCCCTCCTACCATATGGAAAAATCAGATAAGCAAAAAGGGGTGTTGTGAAAGAGAAAATAAAAGTAAATTCGTTTATTCCGTTAATTTTTTAAGTTAGATAACGGATAATTTAACGTAGACAAATTGCACTAAAATAATTTTCAATTTATTATTCGAAATTATTTGATTTATATTTTATTTTATTATAAAATTAACTAAAAATATATAAAATTGAATTATTCGTGTATAGAACGGAAATGCGTTAACTGTTCATGCCACACGAGAGGTGTTATAATTATAATATAATATAATAATAACTTACAATCATTGAAAACGTAAACGTACTCCTCAAATGTCTAATAACGAAAGTACTGCATTTTGAACTAGTGAAAATGTTTTCGAATCTAACAGTTTTAATAAAATGTTTTATTCAAGTGTTTAATACACACTAAACTATTATTATTATTAATTTTAAAATTAGGATAAAACGATTTTATGCGATCTTGCCAAATATGTCTAAGTTTTTCAGATATTGAAAACCTATCATTAAACACCAAATATATTAATAAAAGATTAAAGTGAAAAATAAAATTTAATATATTTATAATATTACTTGTGTAACTTAATATTATGTTGTTTCGATGCAACACCTTTGCATAGTGGAACTGAACAAATTTTGATCATTGTGACTCAAAACAGATTATTAATCAAATACAAAATAAACGTCGGAAATCTGGACGTAAACCCATAAAATAGATTAAACTAATAAATCAGTATAAATGTACTATTATTCAAATTTTGTTCGTGTACCGCGGAATCGTAATGTAAACACACGTTATTAAATTGTAGAAAGTAATGGAATAAACGAATTTATTTTTGTTTTCTCTTCGACAACACTCCTTTTTGCTTATCTGATGTTGTCTGATTTTGTTTTGCCCCAGGCGCAGTCCATATAGTTAATAGGTCTATAGTTTTATCACACTGACCGTCAATTATTATTATTATTATTATTATTATTATTATTATCAATGTTAACATTATCAACCTTATGACTTCTATTCAAGTCGTATTGTAAAAAAAAACATTTCTTGTAACTTTTAAAATACGCGGAGGATAAAACATACATATATATTAATTTTTTATCATTAAGTACAAAAAAGAAGGTCTAATAGGACTTATTTATGACATATTTACTAAACTTCGAGAAGTTAGGACTCGTATAAAACAATAATTTTAATTTTCAAAATGTGGTATATGGGGGTTGGATAGTAGCAACTATCGAGTCGATTTTTTTTCCCGAAAACTACTGAGTGCACTGTCTAGTTTAATTTTGTCTGTGGTCAGTTCACTACGAGTAGCAGACGGAGTTGATAAAAGCGTCTGGGGTGCCGAATAATAGGTCATTTTGGTCTGTTGGAATATTCGGATTTATAATACCTATTTATTTTTACTCTTAATATTTCATTCTAGATCATTCAGCGTTCTATTTTCTATGAATTTTTTTTTTATTAAAATATTAAAACAATATAGAATTTTCTCCAGCTATTACCCGAGTACTACGTACATGGAACGAGTAAATTCGAATTACTTGGAATTCTCCTTACAATAAAGAACGGACGAATCATATTTTCAACTCTATACTATTACAAATTGCAAAACAAATGAACGCAAATGCAAAGCATCAGACACTTTATGTAATTCGAAATGTCATCAAAGTCTATCTTGTGTAAATAAATAACAAAAACAAAGTGTATGCATCTTTATCCGAATACGATATAAAAATAAATTTAATATATTTCGCTACTTAATTTTCTTTTTTTTATTTGGAACTTTGTAAAACAAATAGTTACAACAATTAAAAACTCGCTACTTAATTATTAACTTATATTTATTTTATTGAAATAAATAAATTACGAATTTATTGTTATCATTTTACATTGGCCATATAACCAGATGTCTGAATAATATTTACTTTATTAACGTATAAATCTTAATAGTTTTTCTTTACGGCTTAGGACCGAATGTGCACATTATCCAATTTCGGATTTTAACCGTAACATATATATATATACATACAAGTACTTACGCTCAATTATTCTCAACATACGCGTATGATGTCGTTCATTATTTCAACGTTTTACGGTTTAACGATGATGATTTTTTTTTGGTTTTTGAAATACATTAAGTACCTATTTATTATATAATGTTCAAAATATTACTAAAGGCACGTTATTGACTGTGTTATCAAAAGAGAGACAATAACGTTTCAATATTAAAAACAATAGTGAATATCAATACGAGCGGAAAATTGTAAAAAAAAAAAACCTATAAATTTCGTATAACATTCTTAATAGATAACGTTTAGTTAGATTGAAAAGATAAAAAGCCATTTATGTTTCTAAAACGATTCCGTTTTTCACTTTTAAATGGGGGGGGGTTTTTTTTTGTGAAGTGTAGTCTTTATCTATGAAGAGTTTAAATGTGCGAAAATAAATTAAAGTTTCAATGTGAGAGAAAAATAACAGGAAAAGTTATTTTAATTAAAGGTATATCATACATGTGTAGTTATTTAAACGTGTTTCTGTGTATTTAATACGTTTGTTTGGACGTATGAAATGGCAGTACGACAATATTCAAAATATTTTCACGAAGCGTTGCCTTTGCTCATATTATGTTCCACTGTTGCATCAGCATCACTATATTCATTGTATTCCGAACATCGAAACCGTCTAAAAATGATAAATATTCATTGTGCTGTAGATGAATACGTATTCGGAATTGGATGAAAAAACTATTCGTTTGGTTTCGAAGTGAACCTCTATAACACGATTTCAACAAAGAGATTTGTAATATTTTTACCAGTCTCCAATAATCCGCTCTTTCGAAGACATCAATCATTTTCACATGTTTACCTTTTCATTGTACGAAACGATCGAGTTCTTTTCACTATACGTATTATTGCTATTTATTATTTTTATTTACATCTATTTGATATTCCTACACAATACGCTGTACGTGGATGGTACGTATATACATATTATGTATTATAATATTATATAAGTTAACAATATGCTAGTGAGTTCTTATAATAAATATTTGGATTGATTGTAAAAATAAATATACCGATTTAAATCCATTTAAAATGTTTAACTAAATATTTATTCATTTTTATATTAAACATAACCGAAATTAATATTTAAGATTCAAGTATTTTATGTAAACTTTAGTGAAAATGAAAATTTAGTAGTTTTTTATTTATATTTCATAAAGAGCAAAACATTATTAATATACATAAAAAAAAAGAAAAGAATTGGCACTTAAACACACACACACACATATTATACGCTTTTAATTAAAGTTATGGAACACAATATATTATATGTTAAAAAAAGGTATTTCATAAGTTTATAAACGAGGAAAGGACTTTTGTATATTTGGTGTGTGTGTGTGAGTGAAAATTAGGTTTTCACTCGGTAACGGAAAACTCGTTTCACATATGTTTTATACACAGTATAAGCACTTTTTATGTGCGAAATTGTTTATTTATTATAAAAATTTAAATAAATAATAATAATAATAATAATAATAGTTAATTAGTTTTTTAAGTATAATTAATTTAATATTTATATAATTTTATAGATTTTGAAACACAGTATCAAATTATTTAATTAGACCAAGTAATTTTTATTTTTATCCGTTGAAAACAATAATAAATAACCAATCGAAAATTTGATACTAAAAATAAATAAATAGTTTAAGGAAAACTCAATTTAAATGTCTGCTGAAGAGTGTTTATGTTATCTATAATATAAACGTTAGTTTTTTTTTAATATTCCGTTAGACTGTTATGCCAGAGAGTCATTATAACATAAATTATAATTATTATACTACCTGCTATACAATATTATAGCTTTTATTAAACTTTCTATTCTGCGAAATTTAATTAACCACCAGTTTTATTTTTTATTTATTGTTTTTGGTTTAATAACGAAGTTAATTAAAATATTAAAAAATCCTTCTGACCACTTAAAAAATGCGTCAATTTCAAGGCAATTTATTTTATTTAACGGCCTTAAATCTTCAATATACAATTAACAACCCCCTCCCCCTTCTTTGGAGAAAAATAGATATTTCATAAACATTTTTTACAGAATATGTTTTAAATATTTAAATTATTTGTTTCAATGACGACGTGTACAAACTTATTCATTTAGTTTTTTTTATGATATTCATACGCATTTAGATGTCGTTAATTTTCCAGAAATATTGTACAATTTCTAAATTCAACAAAAATAAAAAATATAATATATTCAATGTTTAAAAGTGAATGGAAATGTTCAGTTACATTCTTTCATTAAATATTTTTTTTTATCACCCAGTTGGACCATGACAGTCTCAATTTACACTGAAAGTCTCAAAATACAATTGAACGTATTTTGACACCGATTTAAGAAATATATATTATTTTACAATATTCAGTTGGTAGTAAAATGATTTCGATGGTCTTCTACTCATCTCTATTCATCACATCGATTTGTAAAGGTTTTTGTAAATTACTTTTTCTATATTCTCTATAATTTGTTTAATACATACAGTTCTCGGTCTACCTTTTCCAGCTTATATTTTTGTTAATACAACAAAAACTTGATTCGAAAATATCAAAAATTTGATATTTGATTTAACTATTGATCAAAAATACAAATACTCATCAACGAAATAAAACATTTGCTATATTTTTCTGCTACATATATTTTTTTTCCTCCAGACTTACAACATAATATAAATAATGACTGTCCCTTAGGTGTTAAGATTACAACAAAAACTTGATTCGAAAATATCAAAAATTTGATATTTGATTTTCAAAAATATTTTATAAATATATATATATGTGTGACATGCGTATTGCACAATTCGAATAGATCGATATTTTTTAACTATTGATCAAAAATACAAATACTCATCAACGAAATAAAACATTTACTATATTTATTATTTAATATATTTTTTTGACGTTAAACATAATATAAATAATATGTTTAGGTGTGAATTGAGACTATAACATTTCGTGGTCAATGTATTATGTTTCATTAAAATGCTATACAGAAGATCCATACAGACAAATATTATGTTTATTATAGAAAATACAGGATTTTTTCAAGGGGTCTAAAAACTTTATGAATACTTTTAATTTAATAGAAAATAGATTATATATTATAATAATATAATATAATCAATAAATTGTTAACATCTGGTGTTATCTATATCGTATGCGAAATTTTAACAGAAAAATATGAAAGTTGTATCAGAATTTGGATTTTCATCTATAAATGTAATACTATTGCACTAGTCAAGGGGGGGGGTCCGGACCCGGAGTCCATCCCCTTGGGTGCGCCACTGACTCGAATCGATTGGAAAATATAGATATTATCAAAAATAATAAAATGAAATTTCTTTCAAAAATCAGCAACTTCTTTATTAATGAATAAATTGAATAATTACGTATTGTTTTATATTATCTCAATTGTAAAGTAAGTTTTATTTTATTTTGAAATTTCAACAATATTTATTTTTCATTAACTTATTGATTGCTTTTCTGGTAATAAAGGATCAAATAGTATCGAGTAACAGTTTTCTTTTTTTTTTTTTGACAAAGCGGAATTTTGGCATTCAAATAAAATTTTCCAAAAATATCTCACGAAACGTAATTTTTTAGGTTCAATTATTTCTATTTTACATTAGATTTATATAGAGATCGTAGTACTCACAAAAGTAGTGTAAATAAAGTACATTATTATTATTATTATTATTATTATTATTAATATTATACCGATTTGTTTTATTTATAATTAAAGAAGAAAAAATTTTATTTTATTGAAAATTAATACTTTGCCAAGAATTATATTTTATTTGTTCATATGCAATATTTGTGCCTCGCTTTAAATTTAAAAATAAAACGAAAAATCCGATGTCATATTATTGTAACGGAATACTGGTGGTCCGGTCAATTAGTATTGGAGAATTCACAGTTTTGATTGGATCTAATGAGATACATTCTAATTTGAAATGAGTTATTACAAAAAAAAAAAAAAACAACGAGTTGTGTTCAATGTCTTACGTAGATAATTATTTTATCAATTAAAAGTGTGGAGTCAAAATGAATTATTATATACGACGGACTAATGCAAATCGGCTTTTAGGTTGTGAGTAGAAGAATATTGACTGGATTCTATGAGAAAAATAGATAATTCACATATTTTTAAAGACTTTTACCTTTGCGAACGGCGATTGTTATCAAATTTCAACCCAAGTTATTTAGCATTTTTTTTTCTTTATGGGTATTACTGAGGTCATGGGTATTTGGCTGGTGTGTGTGTGTCACCAGGTCGTCACTAATGGCAGTTCGAAAACTATAATATGTGCACAATTGCTGATGCTGAACCAGCTGACAGCGTTGTCGACGAAATTTTATTATTATTTGTCAATAGCGATACTTTCCCATCGAGTAATCATGCGAAACGCAATCGCATCTGGTGTAGTAGACCGAAAGCGAATCTACGACGACGATGCGCATTGCGTTCGATTGGTCTACAATCTACATTATAATATTATATAACAATATTAGCGATAACTACAACAAAAATAAATAGAAAAATTTATAACAAATATTACTGTTTTATATGTTATACGTTACATTATATTATAAATAATATTAGATAATAATAAAAAAGATAAAACGAACATAGTATATAAGGACATTTTATTTAAATAAAAATAGCCAATACATATTATGTTTTATTTGTTCGTTAGTATTTATATAAGGATTATCTGCGCGAGTTAAATTTATATATATATATATATATATATTATATTGAAAGTGTTAATAGAAATCACAACATCAATTATTGGTCACGCACGCTGCACACAATATTATACTGGGCATTTAAATTTGAATTTGTTCTAATAGTATTGTCTGTAAGACGTGTTCTCAATATTATCGTGTTTAATCAAAGTTTCAAAACAAAAAAAAAAAAAAAAAAATTAAAACAGTTTAAATATATAATATTACGTTAAAACGAAACGAAGCAAACAGTTTAAAAAGTATTTACGCCACTTATTGTGCACTCATCGTTCGGTTAGTTTTTAAAGTTTGTAGAACTTAATGTGTAGGCGAAGAATCTGTATTAAAAAGCATTTTTTTTTTTCTTGAATAATAATACAGGTACATTTTGTAAACGTTAATAAGTACATATATTTATTGATTACGTCGTAGTGAATAACTACTAACTTAACTTTATAATATAAAATACGAGTAACGAGTATACACATTGCGTATTATCTTCTATTCGCATCGGTACTCCGTGTGCCATATAAATGTATACCGTTTTGTTCTTGTTAGGCGTTAAATAATAATAATAATAATAATAATTCATATGTTCAGCGGTGTGGTAAATAAACAAAAGATTTTTCATTCTATGTTTATTATTAAATATATTATTTTACAATTTTTTTTTATATAATAAAATAATATAATAATAATAATAATAATTAATACCTCTGTAATACTTACTTGACTCGATCTGTACCGCAGTGGTCTTCGATATTTTCTTCGTACCTTCCTGGGACAACACACGCACAATATCCGACCATATGCTCTGGAAATATACAATAAAATCCACATTTCAATGCATATAATAATTATAACATTTCACTGTAGGTATATTATAACAACGTAGTCATGGTATATTTTTATATTTTCTTCAAGTGACTTTTTTTTTCTTCTCTATATTGTGTACGGCATTGAATGTACTTTATTAATTGTACTAATAAAAAATAATAAAAAAAAATAAAACGCAAAACAATGTTTTATAAACGCGAAAAAAAATATGAACCTTAAAAATTTATTTTAACCGTACAATTCATACAAAGAGTAAATTAATTTACTTTGAAACCATTTTTATTATTTCGTCTCAATTTTTGTTTTCATTTATTGTTTGTTATATATATTTATATAGTACAAGTATTTCTTTTCCTTTTCTTTTATATTTTTATCGTGACCCTAGTAGTTTACGCGTATTTTCTGCGATAATAATATTAATAACTACACGCAGTTTTGTTAAATACGGTCTTAGATACACTTTTATTTTTTCAAAATTACCTAACTATCTTTACGTATTTAATGTTTGTTGTTCGCGTTTGGAAAAGTCGTATTTATAATTTTTTTTGCGTTTTTATGTTCATAAATGTGTTGTTATTTCGCGTACGATGAGATAATTTAAATTTTCTATTCTGTATTTCAAGACACTAAGCGACTTTTTCCAGATACCCATTTAACCATTATCAATGTTTCCATTGCTAACAACAGTGACAGGTATTGCAATATCATATATATATATATACGTTGTTCGTACTCAAAGTGGATGGTTAATTTACACTACTTTCTCATTTCTTAAACATTAAAAATTCCATAATTTTTTTTCTTTAGTTTCTACGTGTTGTTAATATGAATTATGGTAGTTAAATTGACTCGATCAAGCCTTATTATATTATATCACTTTCTTTCTCTCTTTCTCTGTGAAACGTATGTCTTACATTCTTTCAACACCGTTAAAAACACTATGTTAAACGGGAATTTATTTTTATTCTTATTAAACTTACATAAAAAAAAAAAAAAAAAATAGTAAAATTTAATTTTTCTACGGAAAATAATAATTAAATTCAATAAACAATATAATCTAATATTCAACGTTTTCAACATTCGTTCGGTCAAATGTCAAACGTAATACAAACTATTGAGTTATTCAAGAAACACTTATGTTTAATACTGTAATATTCGAGAGCAGATAATTATGCAGACACTTTCGAAATAATTTCGTGTAAATATTAATACAATTAATTTAAAGTTATTATTTTCGAAAATGATAGTAAATGTTATAAATGAGAATTTGAATAAAATTCTTCCTTTTAATCGCGAATTGCGTTTATTTAAATGAAAAATACGCGTATTAAAAGATGTATAAGGGTGTTGTTTTTATAATGATTTTTTTTTTTTTGTTTTTAATAGTGTTATCATAAGATTGGCATCAGTGAGTTGAAGCGCAATGTGAAATGTAGCAAGTTTAATAGAACACTTTGTATATGAGTGTTATGTGTATGTGTACGGATATAGAGTGTATCATATAAAAGTATGACAGTCTTGATAATGGAAACTATGCGTATGAAGTTTCTAGATGGTTATTAACACTTTGTATATATTACCTATACGGTACTAGATTATTAATATATGTGTAATTATTATTTTGTCGAAAACAAAAAAAAAAATAGCTCATCCAATTATTTATATGAAGATATTCTTTTTCATACTGACATAAACCTATTGCCTTAAAGTTCAAGAAACTTAATTATATATGCACATAATAGTGTATGTGTGTGTGTGTGTGTGTTCTGACTTTGATATATATATAATATATATTAACTAGCGTACGTACTACGTAAAACAAAATATATTATTCGGGAATCAGGAATTCGTGAAAGTTTAGGACGCGATACAATAATAACCAGTTGTCGATTATGATTTCGTTGCTGAAAAGTTCTCTTAAAGTACCTGTAAAGTATTATTAAGAATAAACAATTTCCATGATATTATACAATCGTATGTGATTCCGGTATAAGGCAGAATAAATTTGATTTACATAACATTTTAACACTTAATTATTCGTTAGTGTTATTGGTTGATAAAAATTACGACAAGGAAATCAAATGTCATAAATTATTATATTTTTCATTATCCCAGCGATTCCAAATTATAGCAAAATTAAATAATTAATCGACGTTCTTTTTCTTCTCATAAACATTTAAACAATCTATATAAATATATATATATATATATTTATTTTATAGATAATAATAATAATGTATCTATATGAAGGTACGTAGATTGTATTATCAAGTATGGAGTCTGCTCATAATAATGTCATATTATACGTCATTACGTACGTCGTAAATATATTCGATTCTATATAATATACATACATATTTATAAATAATATGTACCTAGTGTGCACATATTTCAAAGTTGTTTTAAAAATGAATGCGAACAGTTTTTGGCTAGACATTACACGTAAGATCAATACATTTTATCACGAGAATGTTTATAAAAAAAAAAGGAATAATACAAACACAAAATTATATAAAAGTATATTGTAAAAAATATTTCGTTTCCACGTTCCTCTCTTTACATATTATTATTATTATTTATAATTTTCAATATATAATTACTATTGTTAGGTATTTAATATTTAAGTAATATTCTTCAATCAGCATACACAGATGTGAAATGTTATATAACATTATTATTTTCGAGAATTAGTTTATAGTTTTATAGTTTTTATATCTATTTCTTTTATCTATCATTTTTAAATTCTTCTATTTACTTAATTTTTTGTTTTTTTTTTTAATATTTAATTATTTTTTTATGATGTTTTTAATTGTTGAATATAACTAATATTATTTGTTTTTATAACCATTGTTTCCGTTACATATGATTTATTTTAATGTTTTATCTATTTATGTAAGATGACTATTATATATATATATATAAATTGTGTGCTCGTAGAATATATATTAGAGATTTGTAATATTAAAAAAACGGATGTTTTTTTTATATTCGTAAAAAAATGTTAAAATTATAAAGGTAGTGAACTGTAAATGAATAATGTACTATTTATGATTAAAAAAAAATATAATTACATTAAAATTTTTAGTCGATTTATTGTCAGCCAATTAATTCCCCCATATCGCATGCATTAATCACGCGAACGTGTAAATGTGTACCGTTTAGGCGCAGATAAAATAAATTGTATCCGAATTCATGCAATTGTTTCCATTGATTTTTTTAAATGCCTTCAAAAAATTATTTATAAAAATATTTTTACGATTTCAGTACAAACGTTAAAATTATTTATTTATTAAATATCTGTTATATTTCGGCGTACAAAACAAATAAATCATAATGAAATTGTATATTTTGTTCTTTTTCAGACGATATTTTAAGTTTAAAAAAAGCTATTACATATTTTCATATGTTTTATTTTTGTGATTATTACTTTTGTGTCATTACATTTTAGACTAGGTCGAATTAAAAATATTGTATTATGAGTATCGGAATATTATTATACGTGTTTAAAAAAATGAATTACAATTACTTAATGATTTCATTATTCAAAGTTCCAAATCTGTTACTTACTTTTCATAGAAAACAACTTCGAAAGAGAATTCCAACAGAACTCGTGTATGAATTTCATACAATTGTAACTTGTACCAATTATATAAAACATATTAATTCATTAAGCTGAAATATGATTGAAAATTAATAATAAATGTCCATTGCCCATTATGAATTATAATTTGAGTAGGAGTATAATACTATCGTGAAATTTGATTAATATTAATAACTTAATACAAGTTACTGTTATTTCCTTATTGTTCAACAACTAACAAGTAAAATCAGAAACATAAAAAAAAAAAATATGTAAAGCACAAACGAATTTACGATACGCTTTTAATTATTTTTAATTTAGTTATTCAAACGTTTAAGGCAAAAAATAAATAAATATAGACATTTTTTTTACTTGTATAATAATAATATATTAGATATAATATATTCACATTGAAATTGTATATAGTTTTATTTTAAACGTGTGCATAAATAATAATTGGCCACATATACGTAACATATAATATTAAAACTTTTTTTAGTTTCATATTGATCACTGAAAATCATTTGTAGACTTGTAGATGTTAAATATGTAGAAATTGTTTAATCATAAAATAAAATGTAATTAATACTTTGTAAAATGCCAATAAAAAAAGGAGTAATATTACTTTTATTAGATAAGTCAACACTATAATATGTGTAGGTACGTTGGAAAATGTAATGAATAATTTGATTTATTTATAATAATAATAATAATAATAATAATAATAATAATAATAATAATAATGAAATTTCTCTTAAGTTATTGTATAATTTTTTATTTTTTAGATACAATGACGTTTATTTATTTTTTTATGTAAAAATTTTCGAATAAAAATAATATTTGGATGATCTCGTTATGCGTTACGTTCCGGTAGAAAATTGTAATCTAATCGTTATTTTATTCGGTAATGTTTTTCGATTTTCTTAATAGTTTCCTTAAGAGTAATTCAAAAACGCCGAAAAAATTGGAAGAAAAACTATTTTCACAATAATTTTTAAACTCGGCGCAAAAAAAAAAAAAAACCTAACGAAAAAATCGTGTTAAAAACGGCAAAATCGCGATTTTGAAAAAAATTCACTATTAACAAATAATAGTACACCGAAGCGCAATCGTTTTGTTGAATGCAATGATTTATCAGCGCTTTCGGATTTACAGTTATAACAAGACTTTATCCAAGTAATTCATTTAAGTGACATCCACAAAATTCGTGTTTTTTTTTTTTCAAAATACGTATTAATACATTACGTACAATACATGTTGTAATGTTCGCTACAAAATTTCGTTCAATATTTTTGTTTCCTTGAAATACAATTTTCAGGAATAATTCTACTTATTATTTAAAAGGTACGAGGATAACCAATCGAAAACGGGTACTTTTTAAAAAGAGACATAAAAAAAAAGGAATCCCATGTTCAGGTAAATCTCTGTGTATAACGTTCGGCAGCAATGTATCATGTAATAAAATATTTAGGGGAATAAAATGAAATAAATTGGTACACTGTACTGCGAAAAGCTGTGGACGCGAATTGCCGACATTTATTAGCTGAATGACGTGACGGAGAAGAAAATAAACGACTGATAAATAAATCATCACGAGTCTAATGGATGTAAAAAAAAAAAAAAAATTAAAAATAATAATAATATTTTACATTTTTATAGAAACGATTATAATAAACTTCCTCGCATTAAGTCCTGTTTTACTGGACGTGCAAGTCATTAAACTCGATTTAAATATAACACCATCTGCTTCGAACTTTGTCGTTTTTTTAAATTTCATATTGTCACCTTAAATCGTTATGCAATTAAATTACACTTCTTGTGCAATATTCATAAAAATAATGTATTCGTAATATTACTCGTATATTATAAACAGAAGAAATACGATACGTTTTAATATTTTTCTATAATATACACTCTGTGTGTTTGGAAATTCGACGGAATATTTAATTCAGGTAGGCCGGTAGAATAATAAGAGTGTCACAGTATGCATAGGTTATTCAGAAAGATCGGTAGTTCGGAATTCAGAGTAGTGTATTCTAGTTAATTTTAATGTATTAGTGACATTTAAAATTAAAAAAAATATATATATATTAATGAAGTGTATGAGAAAACGAACGCTATACAAAGATTTTTTATGATATTGAATTACGCGTTATATAATAAGTAAAAGATATATTTTTCAAAAATCTTTCTTAATTTGTATTTTTTTTTTTATGTTTTGCCTTAGATATTTTTTAAAAAAATTATTGCGAACATTTTTAAGTGCTTTGATTTTTCACGGCAGATTGCCTATGTTTACTACACTCGATTTCGAATATTACAGTGGAACACGACGAACACGATATTTTTTATTATAACTAACTCGAGATATTTTTCCGGAATATTAAACATTAAAAAAATAATAAACGCGTGTTTTAATAAAATATGCTACACTTCACAATGGGACACAGGCATTAAAAAAAGAGAGAAAAAATGTTTTGTGTTTATTAAATGTCTTTATTGCGCATCGACATAGTAATATATCATCGATTATCCACGTGATCAACGGATACAATTATCATATAGATATTCAGTAAAGATGTCATATATTTTTCGAATTCAAGTGAAACGTATATTTATGATTGGGAAATATTTAATTTGATTTTCAAACGATTTGTGATAATTAATTATTTAGGTTTTTTTTTTTTTTTACCGAATTATATTCGTGTTTTATAAATCGTTTGTTTATTGTTTAAACTAATGGAATATTAAAAACAAAAATTGAAATAAAAGAATTTAAATTATAGGCGGAAAAAATAGAAAAAAAAATTTAATAAATTAATACACGTAAATAATAAATTTACATATTATGAATATACAATAAGGTTAAAGAGTTTATATATATATATATATATATATATATATATATATATATATATGTATACGAATTTATTGTAAACTCGTTGTTCATAGTCATATTTTCGTTCGCCGTCCGTAATCCGATGAGCTGTGATAATTGTTTTTAGTTTCTCACGAAACCGTAATAAGTGTATAATATTTTTATACGCGTGCGCACACGTCGCCAGGTTTACGGGGACTCGCAGAGCTCTTCCTCAATTTTTTCGTCATTCGTAATTTTCGTTCTTCCGCATATTCAATAATGGAAACTTTTACGCGCCGTTTAAAACAATCGGTTTCAATACGTTTTTACGTCGACACATTCATCATTTTATTCGATAGTATAATATTTGTAATGCAGTACACGGAAATCGATTTAATAAATTTTAAATTTATTTAAACTATAGGGGAATTAATTAAAAAATAATTTTTCACCAGAATTTATTTCAGTTCAATATTATCCGTTTACACACCGATAACGCGCGATAAAATTATTCGCAGAAATTCGTATACATAATATGTATACAAACAAATTTCTTCGAATAATATATAATATGAAAATAATAATATATAATATGAAAATAACGTAATTTATAAGAAGATTCGTAGAAAACTACTCGATCTCGCTGTCATTCAGAGTTATTTTGTTGTGTTTAAACATTTATATTGTGTAGGTTCAGAAGACAGGGGGAGGGGGCATTACACACACGAGAAATTCTCAAAATTATAATAGTTTCGATGTTCCCTACTCGTTTCAACGATAAAACATTTGTTAAAATAATAATCCGTTAAAAATATATTATAAAATGTAATGCCGTTAATATATTACGCGTTATACTTTAAATTTTACTCCTTTAATCACAATACGCAACACATTTTTTATTTTTTTAAATTGCGTTCGGTCACGACGATACACAAAAATTAAATGAAAATAACGTGAGGACAGGTCGAGTGGAAATTATATGGGGTTTACACTGATGTTCATTAACCCCAGAAACTGGACAATTTGAATAAAGAGAAAAGAAAGGAATCGTGGAAATAATAACTAATAAATCATATCGTCCTTTGAACGTTTTGGCAACACGTAAGAAAAATATATCGAACAAAAATGCAGAAGTGGAAATAAATGGGTTTAAAATCTTGGAAAATATAACAATTTAAAATACCGACGAAGATTACTTTTTTTTTTTTTTTATTGCGACTATTCTCCAATAGAATTTCACGCGAAAATAATCTCTTGATTTCGTTTCAATAGGGGAGGGAAATGAAAACTATAAAATAAAAAACTTTAAAAGACCGCGTTGAAATAGTTATGGTTGCGTTTTTTGTTTTATTTACAGCGTTATTCATATACATAAAAAATTAAAAATGAACATTTTGAAATAAGTATAGCTTTGCGAGAACATGGACGGTTTAATAAATTTCTCACAAAAAAAACAAATTACGAAAATAGCGTTTCGTGTAAATAAATTATTTATCTTAATCGAAATAACCAGAAAGAATCACGACGAGAGTTTCTCATGATAAAATATTTAACAATTTTATTCTTTTTTTTTTATTCTGAGAACTTGGGAACAGGTCAGATGAAAATATCTGTTATAGATTGGATTACATTTTATTGGTATTTTACTTATTTGCGCTTAGTGTTTTGAATTAATAAGTTGAACACATACTGAACTTTTATTGAGTATTCGAGGTTTATTGACTGAAAACTCAACACTGTATGTGTAAAGGTAAAAAATATTAATAAATTAATGGATACACTACCATTGCTTGTCGCGATTGTAACGTGCCCGCTCCTTGAATTAATATAAAAAAAAATTATTAAAATCGTTTTGATTTTATCTTTTTGTTCATTTAAATGTTTGAACTTACGAAATGCTTTTAATTGCTGAACAATACGATGTTGAATTCGGTCGAAACAAACTTATATTGTGAAGAAAAAAAAAACTACAGTATAACTTCTCTTAAAGATCCAATTCTTAACAAAACGGTAAAAAAAAAAAAATGAAACTTTATTTTTTGTTAATTTAAACTTCAAGTAAAATCAAGTATTCTACAACAATTACATATTTAAAATTATTTTTACATTTGTACTTACGTACTATATATAATTTATTATACAAACATTACCAAAGACAATATGTTTTATATCTCAACTTAATTTGGAAATATTTTAATATAAAATAGAATTGTAGTACATAATTTTTTTATAAGAAAAAATAAAATATTTATATTTTGACTTGAATTGCATTAGTATTACGTCATTTTTAATAATTATAAACTACGTTAAATGAATTTATTTAGGTCATATTTTAAATATTAACATGTATACACGTTTTAATTTTAATATTATTTATTATGTAAAATATATTCCGTGACTATTAGTGAAACAGTAGCCATTTTCACTTTTTGACAAATTTAGGAATAATTTTTAGCCATTCTTGTAATTGACCACCAAAATATCGTACGAACGTCATTTTTCATTATTTTCTCGTTATACTTAACGATAAGGTGATTTGATAAAATTTCTAAAACGATCAGGCAAAATATGTTTCTATCATCATCGATAAAATATCACGATATTCGTTTAAATGTTTGAAATACTTATTTTTATAACGGACCAAATATCTATTTATGCGTATTGTTAAATTGGACATTATTCATTTGCCATTTTCGTCCGGAGCGAATATTTATTTCAGTTTAAATTTGGTAGGCTATTCTATTGTTATTATTATTATTATTATTATTATTATTATTATTATTATTATTATTGTTGCATGAATTTTGGCGAGACCATAAATTGCATTATATTATTACGTGTCTACCGCGTATAGTATATGAATCAAAGTTTATGCAAAATAGGAACGCGTATACACACGCAATCGAGATAATATTTAATTATAGATCATTGCGCTGGTTTTTTTTTTTTGTTGATCTAGATTTAAATGAATACAATTTACGAACAATTGGATAATTTTATAATAATTACCGCATTTTAAAATATCGGAAAAACAGTAGCGAAACACAATTCGTGAATAATTTGTTGCTATAGGAAAATATTAATTTTTAAATTCCTCTTTCTCTCTCTCTCTCTCTGAAGGTTTTGTGAACGTTATAATTAAAACAAAAAAACCGATTAACATTTTGTTAAATGGTATTACAGAGGCCATGAAAGCATTATTCGTTCCAGTACGAGGGCAAGAGTAATCGTAAATGGCTTTCACGCGGTGCAGACGAATATTTTAAAAGCAGAGAGAGAGAGGAAATAAAAATACGAAATGAAATCCCGTCCATGTGTGTATTATTCCGGCACGTTTAATGACGTGGTTCAATACCGATGGTTGGAAAACGAAGTGAAATCACAGATAAATATATATAAATACGCGTCAAGTCAAGAATCTGCAAATATAGGCACGGGCGGAATTTATTAGGTATTGTTATACAACAGATGAACGTACATTTTCTATACGTATAATACACGAGCGCACATCTCCATCTGCAGGAGATTTCGCGATGAGGCGTGACGGTGATGACGAGCGGACGCGATACCAACAGAAATCGTGACACTCAAATCCGGACGAATTCTCGTCCGTGTTGAATCCGTAAAAATGGAATTAAGAAGATGGTATTGAATTCTACGAGTGGAACGACGGTATCGGTTTTACAATGATGCGGTTTTTTTTTTTTAATGTATGGATGTACTAAAAAATTCAACCAGAAGGAAGTGTTCCGTTCTTTACGGCCGTACGTATTGTTTCCGGTAGGAAATCGCGTATAGTCGTGGGTACTCTAAAGATATAATTTTTCGATTTCATCAATATTTTTTCAAGAGTCATAAAAAAAAAAAAACTTTAAGAACACGGGTTAGTTATTTCTTCGTGATTTTCAATACAATTCATAAAGGAAAGTAATTTTTGGATTTGTGGCATAAAAATTGAATACAATGGTCAAAGCGTACGTTATTTAAACCGTATTGAAAAGACCAACAATTTTCTTTTATAAAAACGTTTCAAGTTTTTTGACACGGTGTATTCTATTTTTTTTTTTTTGTTAAAAATTACGTTCGTTCGAAAAACTGACGGCCTTAGAGTGTTTTTTTTTTTTAAATTTCGAAATTATTTATCGCATTGTCTTACCAAATTTGTCGATAACAAAACACCAAAACTTTTGTCCGAGTAATTCGCACTTGAGCGTCATCCACAACAGTGCGCGGTTCGCTACCTCTTCTTTATTATTGTTATTACTATTATTATTATTATTATTAAATATATTTCACTGCAACGCTGCCTACTGTGCGTGGAAAACTGCGGATTTCAGAGTCGGTACGTGTTATAAGGTATAGCTACTCGGATGGCCATTAAAAGACGGCGGGTGATTTAATGGCTGACAAAGGCAGACCGGGACCAATAACGTGTACGTTCACATACGTTGGCCATGTTTTCATTTCGCTTTCAGTCCGATGGTTTGCGCGATTCGAGCGAAACAACGATTTTCGTCGCACCGCAAGCCGCGGTGATGCGAATAATAATAATAATAATAATACATGAAAGTATTATGTAGCGCACATGACAAATAGCGTGACCGCCAGTCGTTTCCACGTAGAAAAAAAAAATAATAATAATTTTAATAACAACAATAAATATCACGGTTAACGACAACTTGTTGTTTTGTAAAAATTGTATTGCGATTACAGGGTGAATAGCCGTCGGTGGGTATTAAAACGAGTGAAACTGAGAATGGCTATTCTTGGTTTTTTTTTGCATATTTGTCGACGTTTTTGTTTTGAGCACTTCCGTTATAGCGGGGCAAATTGCATAACAGTAAAAAGAATAAAGTAAAATACACAAAAGAAAAAAAAAATGTTAAAAAAAAAGTACAGTCAATTTGTTTTTTTATTCTAATAATTTATAATGTCGTAGTCTTTGCAGCGGCGTTATGGTGAGTTTATCAGCGCAAGGAAAAAAATGTGTGTGGATTGACCGCAATAGAATATTGTAGCGAAAATAAAAATATATTATTAAAACGATTCTTTTTCCCCGCGATTTTATTGTAGACCGATTAAATAACATATTTATATAAATCACGATTATCAAATAAAAACATATCGTTTATTGTTATTTTATTAAATTTGATTATTTGATTACAAATTATTTCTAATCCAGGCCATTTAATATTAAACATTTAATTCGTTACACATCGTGTTATACAGGTGTTATTGGAAATCGTCTTACGTTATTTGGCCAGTGTTTGGAACGTTCACTTAAAAAGTGAATTCGTTCGCGTTCACGTTCAAAGCGTAATAAAAAGAACCCGTTCACGTTCACGTTCGTATATTTTTTTTAAGAACACGTTCAAATTAATCTTTTCAAAAGATTGAAAAAAGTGGATTTAATATTTATTTCCAACACTTAGACACATATCTTTTTGGAATTTAAAAATTTTATTTCGTACAGTATTACACATAAGATACTTTGATACCAACTTATATGCACTTTACGAAAGTGAACTGTTGATTGGTAATACGACTTTAAGACTGAATTATTCATTTTGTAATAACGTCGAGTTGCCCACTTCTCACAGCAAATCATAAATTAATTATAAAATTGATATAAAAACCGTAATATACAATTTTGAAATACAGTAGAAGCCGCTGAATAGAAACACAGTTAATTAATGCAATCGCGTTATTGAATCAAAATGTCTCGGGACGGATCAACCGTTAGTTTCATTAAGCGTATCAATCGCTTAATTAATAGAAACAATCGGTTAATTGACACATTATTCCTTGGTCCGAAAGTGTTCCTAATCAGCGGCTTTTACTGTATCTTAAAAATGCGTAAAAACATACGGATTATTTCTTTTTGTGATTGTACTTTTTAAAATAACGATCAACTTTAATTGTAAAATTTAATTCGTCGATAATTATTAATCACTTGATTTATAAAGAAATACACGTAGACGTTGTAAACTTATAATGGCAACACGATTCAAATGCCAACTAAATATTTTGACTTTTTTATGTAAGGCGATCATGCATTTATTTACATACTCGTAATATACCTTAAAATTCCCATTCCCATCATTTTGGAATTCTCGGTGATAAAATCGAAAGTTAGGATAATTGTGTATACCTAATGTTAAAGGTCTCGCAATTGGTCCTCGCAACACGATGTCGTATTATTACAGGGATATTTTTGATGCTAAATGTATTAATCATTATATTATCCAATAACCGTTTACCGATGACACAAATTCGTAGAAACCATATTATGACCCTGTTATGATTTCCAGACGGATTTATTGGAAATCTGTGTATTATATATATATATATAATAAAATAAATATAATTAGAATAATTTTAGGAAAATTTATCACATAATAATTAATATGTATATATTTATTTTATTAAATAGGTACCCATATATATATATATTATATATTTGAACGCCCTGAAAATCGTTCGCGTTCATTAAAACTATGGACTTCGTTCACGTTCACGTTTTATTTGGAAAAAAAAAAAACGAGTGACGTTCATAAAATACAAAACGTCGTTCTTTCCAAACACTGTATTTGGAGCTATATCATACTGTTGGTATGCAAAGCATAATATAACGTGTATATCGTGTAAGCAACGGCTGCGGGAAATGTTCAATAATAATTAATGGAAATTTATTCAAAAATAATATCTTTTTTTTTTCGACGGCTCGTCGTGAACCACGTATATTTGAGAAACGGCATAAGTCACAGGAATTGAAAAATGAGGTGCAGATTTTTCGAACGCGCCTCTCGAGACCGCAACAAGATAATTTTTATTTTCATTTTTTAAATATACACCTCGCCGTGTACTTTACATTGAGCCAATCGGTTTTACCGCCAAACATCGCATTGGTAACGTAGAAAGAGTTTTTTTTTTATTGTATTCTCCCAGTTATCTCTTCTTCGGACTTACGTCATTTCTCATATGTATTTTTTGCCTGAATCTTCGATTTCTCATTGCACTCGACTATTAAAACTTGATTTGATTAGCAGAATCGTTTTATTACAATGAAAAATTTTCATGTTTTTGAACACGTATTTATATATATATTTTTAATATTATTATAATTGTCGAGTTATTTTATTAACAATAATACGTAGGTATTGAAAATACTTGGGTTTTATCACAATTGTTTACAATATAAAAAAACGCCCGTATATTATTTAACATTACAACACGTCATATACTTTTATAAATGAACACGTTTGAAACGAAATGATTTTTAAATAGAAAAATATTTTTACGATTATTTTATATTACATTATTATTTCTGTTAAAATCTATTCTAGTGATACATTTTTAAGACGTATTCAAACATTATCGTAACATATTATTCAATCGTTATGAATTTAACGAGCAATACACACCTACGCAATACCAGCTAATGTTTTACAACTCTGGGAATTCGTATACATCGAGTTACAAAGACATGTTTTATATTAATTTTCATGCGTAGCCGAATGAAATAAAACTCGTAATATCTTATATAATTTCATATTACATTTATGTTTTCTCCAGTTTCATATTACATGTTTGAACAAAATATTACCTTAAATGTTTGTTGTCTTTAAATATAATAATTTCCAATAGTTTTAAATTTATCAAAATCAAATAATCAAATTCGCATTTCATGGTTTTTTTTTTTTTTTTTTTTTGCTGTAAAACGTGTCATATGATATTATTTCCAAAGAAATGTACGTGTTTAACTGAAAATAAGTTTAGCTACGGTATATAATATATGGATTCCAAAAATTTTAAATGACCTTTGAAAACGTCCATTAAAAATCAAATGATTTCCAATCACTTTATTTCGTTGAATATTGGATTTACTCATTTGGAAACACGTTAGGATCAAAATATTGTCAGCTTTTTTTCATAACATTTATGTTATATAAATATATTGATATTTCATTAATATTAATTAAAAAACACATATTTTATAAACAAACTAACACCCGAGTATAAAAAAAAATGCTTTCCCACATAAAAGCTACTGTTGTAAATGAAATGTCCTGATACATTATTAAAAAAGGATATAAAAGATATTGATTAACTGTAGTTAATATTATTTGAAATATGGTTTTAAAAATATTCGTATATACTAAAATTAACTATAATAATATAATTTAATTAATAAAAACCTACCCGGTTTTTTTTTTTACGGTTTTAAACCAAATGTATTATTACAATCATTTAAAATTGGTACCTACTTATTTCACAATAAACGTAATACTTGTTAGGCGTATTCAATTATTTTTTTGTGTTTCGACGAATACATTTAAAACAGTGTTAAAAATACAAATAAACAAAAGAGATTACTTTTATGCTACTTTGTATACAAGCATACTATGAAATTTATCTTATTTTGAAACGATATTCATTGAGAAATCCTTAAATATCAATTTGATTCGCAATCATTTGTGGTGGATAAAACATATATTATCTGTGTGTATGTTATATAATATATTAATAACACATATAATATAATATAACAATAGGGACTGTAGCTATTCGTACTAATAAAATAATATGTCTTATATTTTCCATTACGATAATATGCAATAATATCAATCCCACATAACTACTGAAATTATAATTATTTATCATTGTTTTCAAATGTTACATAAATTGGCTAGAATTTTGATGTTTATTAATTGAATCATTACAAAAATGCGTTAAATTAGAAAATTTCCGATAGTTTTTGAGAACAAAAATAAATAAATATTATTATTATTATTATTATTAGACATTAAATTTAATCAAGAATTATGGTATTTTCGTAGGCGTACTTAAAAATAATTAATCAAAGAAAAAAATATTAATTGAATATAATATGTATTTAATTTTTTGTTTAAAATATACATTTCATAATAAACATATTGAATTTGAGAAACGTAACTCAAAATATCTGATATAACTTTTATTCTCATTAGAAATAAATAAAATGAAATCGACGTCAATTTTAAAATATTTATCGATAAATCAATTATTTAATATTATATTTTTAAAATTAAAATGTTTATGTGTCAAAACAAAAAAAAAAAAAATGATTTTTTAATGACCAAACAGTATATAAGTAAAATTAATAGTGTTTTTATGTTTATGACATATTTCCAATACGTCGGAAATCACAACCATTTCACATAATAACGTTGTAATGTGGTGGATTAAAATTTGTGTATAATAATTTAGTTTAACAACGTGAACGGATTATTTTATTTTTTTTTTTTTACGAACATTTTGCGATTTTATTTTTAGAATATTTTATACCGAGTACATCTGAGACCATCTAGAAAATAAAAATCTCGAGCGTGGTTTAAAATTGAGAGATTAATTAATCATCTAATTAATATACGTGTACACGAGTAAAGTATTAAAATTCGCGAACATAATGAACGTATAATATAATTTATTTATATTTTTGTAACGTCGAACTGTCGTAGTGACACAGTAGTGACTATTGTAGAGGAGACTAACAATGTAAATATTTACTAGTGGTCTGCAGCGATACGATATGACAGTAAAATCAAATACATTTGGAAATCCTCGGAGTTCTCGAAAGTCTTCGAAATCCACGATATTCTGAGATGTTAACGGTACGAGTACTCTTGAACATCCGGTTTTCAGACTTCCGAATTGAAACGGGGATGATATTACAAATCCAAAACGATCGTGAAGAATACATTTTTTTCACGAGTTCATCGAGTCGGAGAGTCGTACTTTATATTAGTATCTGTAGAAATTGTGCCATTTTTTCTTGTAACACGTTTTACGTGTGATATAGTTTTTTGTTTTACAAAACAGTAGCTTTAAAATAAACATTTTTACACGTTACGAATATAATCGCACGGAGATTGTTTTTAAACATTAATGAATTTGAAATTAAACTATTTATTACAAAAATTAATAACGAATTTTGAATTTTTCAAATGTATCTTTGTAAATAACAGGGAGTTCTCCTTTAGGAAGACGTGTATAATATACTATTGTGTAACAATGATGCGCATTATATTACGGCGAAATAATATATTTTTGTACAACCAATGTCGTTTGCTGTTGTTTAAACGGAGTTAATATTTTTAACGAACACTTTTTTTTTTTTTTCAAAAACCACTGAAATGTTTTCCAATGTATGTATTTCAATATTCAAAATGTATTTAAAACAATTCGAAAGTAAAATATCCAATATTTTATAGTTGAGTACTATTGAATGTACGTCTAAAATACGTCGTTGTCATTTTTGTTCAAGACGAATATATCAATTACGTTTTGAAGGAACTAGTTTATAGTATGTGTTCCTATAGTGTTTTGAGAAGACGTTTTGATTTTTTCTTCTTTTTAATAAAAAAAATATAATAATATACGGCACATTTTATTTTGTTGGTTTTTCAAATAAGACATACAAATATTGACTTTACTTACGCGAACAAGTGTTATTGAACTTGTAAGGCAAGAAGTAAAATTTTTTTTATGCTTATATTAAAAAAAATTCTATGAAATAAAGTAAGACATAAATGGTGACGTCGTGTTAGTACTTAACCTAAAAAAAGGATCGAGAGAAAGTATATATTTTCCTAATAAGTAAATATTGATAAAAAAAAAAAAATAATATGATTATTAAATGTTACAGAAGAAACAATAAATGGTTTACATTTCTGTATACGAAGTCAAATAAACGAATACAGTAGAGTTTCTACTAAAAATCGTATTCTCGTTGTATTTCTCTCACGTTAGATGAAATGTTTTTTCAAGGATTTACACACAAACGTTAAATTATATTTTCGCGCATGCATTTGTGCTCCGTATTCAATTTAAATATAATGCAATATTTAGTACAATGTTTTCAATATACGATACGTATTATCATTATTTATTGTAAAATTTGAATGTATGGAGTCTTATACACCTGTTGTTATCCGATCTCTTCTTCTTCGCGTACGCATTTAATGGCCATATAACGAGAACGTTTCCAGTTTCGTTTTGGTTCAAAATCACTCGGGAGAATTTATTTTTATGTAGGACGAATGCGTTCACCGCGATATCACCATCGTTTATAGTCGTATAATATGTAGTATATAAAAATTGAGCGTGTGCATGTTCCTTATAGGCGACCAAACGGTTGTATTAAATTTAATAAAAGTCACACATCAATAGATTGGTCGGGCGAGTGTCATGGGCTATTACGATTTTCCGAAAGACATCGATCAAATAAAGACCAAACCAAACTTTTAAAATTCTTCCGTCGATTACCAGGAGCAATATACAAGTATATATATATATATATATTGATTTGATTATTTAATATATTGGTTTATTGACCAATCTTGATTGTTAGAATTTTCGATTAAATCTCATTTTTACGATTTGGTCGCGTAAAAGAGATTTTGTATCAATTATTATAAAAAATATATTTCTGTGTAAAATATAATGTCCCTTAAAAAAAAAACGTCAATATATTTGTCGCATACAACCAAAGAAAAAAAAAAATAAAACATTTTATATGTTTGTCGTTATTATTTATAATAGCTAAAAAATCGGCTTTTTGCTTAAGACTGTAATGCAAAATATGTTCTTACTGACGCGACGGTCTATTCTCATTACTTAATATCGAATTGTTTGTGAATGTTGTATTTATAAAAGTGTGTTTCCGATAAATTATGTTTTAATACTCCGAGTATCCTTTTAACCCGGCACAGATGGCTTTGCACGGAACAGAGAAGTTCATTATTTTCTAAGGCGATATTCCGTTCGAAACTGCGCACGTCCAATATTCAACTAGTTAGACAAATAAAACATAAATATTTCTCTAATACGATTTCGGTTTCTCTTTAAATGTAGAAGAGACTTGCGTAAGTTTCCACTGGAGATTTAAACGTTGTTCTCTGAATGTGTTCGTTAACGCGTCGACTGCGGCACGGGTTGAAACGAGTGACTAACCCCTCTTCGCACCTAGGCGTCGCGAACTTACAAAAATATTCGATAAATCGTTTTTACGCGAAAACACCAAGTACAATATTAAAAATTACCTTCTTATAAATATATAACGGTGAGTCGATTAAAAAATAAATAAATAAATAAAAATATACTCTGTACATTTGATGAAATCCACTAAGCGCACACTGTGTTACTCGCAATGTCTTGGAATAAACGGTAATTTCGACGACCGGCAAACACGTGACGATTCAAGAAAATGACAACAAGTATTGGTGTGGGGCCTCTCCCCCTCTCCACGCGGAGTCCGTTTATAATAGCAATAAAATATAATAAATAATTATTGACGATCATCGTATCTTTAGTAGTACGAAAATTAAGTGTAAATCGAATACAAAAATATTTCGGGCGGCGACGGTTTCATAATTTCCACACGAACTAGAACAATATTAACGACGGTCTTGTTTGTTTTCGCGGAAAACGTATACAAATAATCGTCGACATCAGCACTCGACGTGAATTCAGAGTGCTTTATTAGAATATTGATTGTTTGTTTTTTTAGTCGTGGGGGGGGGGGAAGGTATATCCGATTCCGTACTCCGATTGACAATAAAAACACGGGACGCCGGCGATGAGGGCAATGTTTGGACGTTTCTCGCGCGGGGGGGGTTTTTTTTTTTCCAGAAAATTGCGAATACAAAGGAATTCGGTTTAAAACCGCGCAAGGGCTATTCGGACAAGAGGAAAAACAGAAAAAAAAAAAAACACCTCGGTCGGACGTTTTAAGGCGGTGGTGTCGCGTGTCCGGCGGGTCGTGTGCGTCGAGTCGGCGGCGGGCGTAGATGAACACCGCAGAGCAATGGTGGCGGCGACTGGCGACGCGCATCTGTCGAAACGGTTACGCTCTCCACTTTGTATAACGGCGTTGCGTTAGGACGTGAGATCGATGGCATATATTACACACACGTATATATTGAGTTTGTGCGCGTTGCACTCGAAAATCCGAATACATCAATCACATTTCGTGTCTGGATGGCTAAGGTGGATTAATGAAAACTTTACTCTATATATACTCTTCGCGGGCCACAGATGCACACGTCGTTCCGAAGCCACACACACACACACACCGATGGTCGTCTGCGGTTACACCAGAGTCTATATTGTTCCACGTACGTTTTAATCCTTTTCCATCTCGACGCGTCACGACGACCCCTCCTCGTCCAGTCCACCAGCAGCCCGCATATGATCGAACGCGAACTGGCCAAGACCACACCGGTAATGGTGGTGCGCCTTCACACGGTGTGTACATAGCCCGTGCGTGATTCGTGACCGTCAACCATTCGTTTTAAATTATTGAAACAACGATCGCGACGTGTTTGAACAATAATATTCATGACACAATCGGCAACGACATTGGCGTATTTACGGGCGGATAAATCGCCCGCCCCCTATCCCTTGAGTTTTTTTTTTAGACGTTCTTATTTACAATAGCCGATAGACGCGATTTTACCGGGATAATCTAATAGAAGACGGACGGATACCGTCAATAACACGCGCTTTATTAATCACCGTGTAGTAGTAATAAATCAATCGCCGTATTTTTTGAGGAATGTGATGTGACGGGACAGGCCGAAGGGAAGCCCTCTCTTCGGGTCTGTAAAATATTTTTCAATACGTGTCCCCCCTCTTCCTCCTCCTCCTCTCATTGACAAAATCCTAAATACGTCCCACTGCTCTCGTGCGCGACAATGGACAAAGCGCGGAAACGACGTTTACAAGAAAATCGGTCGTAAACACGGGGCCAACAAAAATCGAAAACGAATACAAACGGATCTTGGCCTGGAGGCGTTGAAAAACCGTTTCCGAGTGTTCGAATATAATCTTAAACAGTTTTCGGACGATACTACCGTTTGGTCCGTTATTGACATTTACAAACGCGAAAACGAATTTACTCGAATTTTCGACCGACAATTACATGTTGTTGTGCCGATTAAATAATCTTCACTATTATACTAATAATTCGGACTCTACATATTGCGAATCCTATACTGACTCAAACCTATTTAATCGCCTCGTACGATCATATATTACAATTCACATTTGAGCCGCGGGAAATAAATCAATAATAAATGATCGTATTTTTTCTTTCTCTTAAATTTCGCTATTGTTCACTTTTTAATGTATACGTATACGACCGAATTTAACGCTATAAATTACATTTAAACACAACACGAATATTATTCACCCACGTAATCGTACAATTAGTGTTATATTACAATATTTGTAAGATAAAAAACAAAAAAAAAAAAAAAAAAATAAATATTTCTCTTTTATTCCCGATGACTTTCATTTATCTGTCTCAACTGTTTCAAATAATTTACAAAAGTTTTCAGTTTGTTTTCGCATTATTCGTTATATTATTATTACACACTCTGTTGATCGCCGTTCTCTTGTCAATTCCAACATTTTATTTTAATTCTTATAGTTTTTAACTAAAACTTTGTCCATGAAGTTCAACATAAAAAATATTACAAGTTGTAATCAACGATTATTATTATTATTATTATTATTATTATTATTATTATTATTATCAGATGCTGATATTAAATTATGTTTCAAATGTTTACGTAATATAATACCGGTTTAGATAGTGTAAAGCTCAAACGCAAATTTGTTTAAAAATATAGGACAAAGCGCTTCTACGAACGGATGTAATACGAAGAGATAAATATATATTATAACAGACAAATAAAAAGAAGGACTTTTTTATTGCAAAAGACTCGCAAAATATACTGTATATCACTTTTATATTTTCACACTTTTATCTTTTGATCGAGTCATTTTATTGCCGTTGGCTATTTATTTGTTTATTTTGTAACACGTCAATGTATGTACCAAAACATTTTGTTTTTCGATAAACTTTTTTTTTCTACTATTGAAATAACTTTAAAATAAAAATATAATTAACAGCGTATTAAAAATTGCTGATCGTGTTTAGAAAATATTTTACGGAAATTCAATTTTAGATGATATTAAAAAAAAAAAAAATTCAAATTTCTAGTCATATTTCATTTAATTAAATTACATATAAATTATAATTATTCGCGGTTATCTACACAGAAAACGGGATTTATAAATCCAAAATACAAATAGACAACTCTTAAAAATAAATAAATATTGTCACTTAGATCTTAATCAAACCGGTATGACGTTTTTCGGTCTATAAAAAGAAAAGTTTCAGTCGTTGTTAAACACTGAAGGTGGAAACATCGTTTCCGATGGTATACTAAATATTTGTAAAATAAAACAAACTGTTTAATAAAATTTTGGTTATATATTTCATTTGTAAAATATTGTTTGTTTCTAGTTAAACTCATCTAACATTAAACTATATTATTTTTAACAAGAGTGTGGTGACGGCATCGAAAAGTAAATATTTTTACAAACATTTGCTGGCGTGAAAAAATAAAAAAAAAAATTGTTTTGCGTAATGCAAAACACACTGTAAATATACAATATAAAAAATATATATTTTTCTTTTGTATTAAAATTACGGGGAAACTGGTGTACAATATGAATGCCTCCGCGTTATTAACTGAATTAACGAAGTTGAAATTTGAAATAAAATGAAGCCATATTTTATAATCAAATAGTTTTAGATTAGTTTATGTTATATTGCATATTTACGAATTAATCAAACTTTTAAGGCATTTTTTCTTAAATTTATTTCAAAATTTATATAATTTATTCTGATTGTTTTACGTTTTAAAATTATTCCACAATTTCTAAATAATTTTATATTCTATACATATACAATATCTATAGGAATAGAAATTAAATATTATTTTTAATGTTTGGAATGTTTAATATATATATAATTATGCCAACAACGTTTTCACACGCAAAATTGCATAAAAACAAAAATCTGAATTTCAAATTGAAATTATATTTGTTTTCTTCTTGTTCCACATTTTTATCACAAGTTAAATACACCCATAGAAAAAATTGAAAAGACGTTCAAATAATAATTTAATATATATAAAAAAAAAAAATAAAATATATATATTCTCCTCGTGTAGTCGTGTGTGAACTCAAAATACATTTATACAGGTATTTTTTGAATAGACACGTGACAAAAGTATAAATACGATAAATATATAATTTATATAACAATAAAAATTACTTAGAACGATTTTATGTGTTTTTTTAAAACACTTGTTTCAAGCGCAATAACTTGTAATGAAATCTATTGACGAATTGTTAATTTTTTTTGTTTTTCTAATAAATAAATTATTCTATTCGATGATGAAATTATTAATACGAGTATATTGACGATTGAAAACAAAAATAGTCACTGATAACAATAATTGATTTATAAAAAAAAAAAAACGATTAGACGATACCGTCCACATTGTATAGTTTTGTTGAACATTGTGAGTGGATACACTTATGAGAAAACTATTTTTAAAAAACACTTTAAAGTAGAAAAAGAACGTAAAAAGAAAATAAAAAAATCTAGGGAAGTAATCGGATTGAAAAACAATTTTATTTTTTCTAAGCCACCATTTGAACTTGACGATTCCATTATTCCGACGAGTTATTGCGGAATATATTATAATATTTATTGTCTCGAAACGTACGTAGATCAGCTTGGAGATGAATTTATTACAAAGTGGCGTGCTCGAGAAGTGTGTATTCGCGAAAACAAATACGGCTATTTTCAACTGTAAATGTCTGAGAAATCAACAAACTTACACTATCGTTAAACGACGTAGTGCATCAAAACTTTGGCCTACCGAACTCACCTAGTGTTCGTAGTGTTCTATGAACTCCTACAACAAGTTTTCTTGTAGATTAAACGGAAAATGGCTTGTTTACTTCGATTTGTTTGTAATTGTTTTGCAATTCAACTGTGTAATAATTGCGAGCGTTTTTACCATAAAAACAAATGTGACTGTTCGAGAGACGTAAATTTGTATGCATTCATCACGCGGGAGCGTATAGAAGAAAACTGGGCAACGACTATACTAATCACACTCGTTTAAACTTCTAAAATTATTGGACGTAATTATTAAGAAACTTTCGTTTATTTTATGTTCAATGAAATATAAATGTTATTTCAAATTAATTATTTTTAATAAAATCGAATAAAATATCGTGCGGAGTGGATATTTCTCTTTAAGTCGAGAATAATATTGCACTGTAGCTTAAGAATTTTCTGTATATTAAGAATATTCTAGTAAATCGAATAAAATTTTACATAGGTAAAATCGTCTTTTTTTTTTACTTAACAACATTTTTATTCGTCCACTATTATTGTTATTTTATAAACGCGTCGTTAAATCAAAACGATTTTTGTTTTGTATTTAAGACGGAGTATTTAAGCATTTTTACTGTACAGTTTTTAAACTAAAAAACGTTCCGAATATAAACGAATTAATAACAGTATTAATCGAACATTTTTAATAGTCAATAGAAACAGCATAATATTTCAATTAGTACTAATTATTATTTCATTCTCTTTGCACAAAGATCATTAGGTATGATTTTCAAGTACACGTTTTTAGATCTGTGTTTTATAAATATACGCAGAACGGACGGGGAGTCAAACAATGATTCGCGATAATTAAAATTCGAAAAATAAACTACAATGATAAAAAAAAATTTGAAAATTAAATATTCAAAATGTAATAATAAATGTAATAACTATGAATTATTCATAAATTATAAAAAACGTACTCGATAAACAATTGTACAAAATACACTACAAAATATTATTTCCAGTAAGTAATTAAAAATTAATATATTCGAGTTTAATAAAAATTAATAAACTTTTGAAATCACAAATGAATCAACCACTTTCAAATTAATATAATAACATTTTCGAGATCCCACCGCTTTAATTACAAATACAATATGCGTGTTCTTAACATACTTCTAGAACTCAGGATTTTCAATACGTTTCCGTATTTACTTTAAAATTATTATTATTTAAAATATTTCGACGGACGTTCTTAAATGAATAAGCTTGGATTTGCCCTGTTGCGGTTTTAGCTGAAATTAATAATTCATTATTTTGCATTTTAGTTGATACGTTCGTAGAACATAAATTTTATTAATATTCATTTTAAACCGTAAGCCGAATGCGTTTGGAAAGAAATATAACCGACGTATTATAAAATTTTGAATGTATTAATTATTTACATTTATTTTAGTTGCGAATATTGTTATATTGTGATAAATAATTGTTAAAATTATTTCCAATCGATAAATATCAGAATATTCCTATAATTTTCGATTAGAAAAACTATTTAGTTTTACCGGATGTTTTATAATTTACATATTCAATTCAATCAGATTAGATTATTCAATGAAAAGATAGGTGAAATGATAGAAATCGAGACAAAGAACATTTTTTTTTTTTTCATATCACGTGTCGGTGAACGGTGTTCCAGGAATACAATTTTGCGTAGAGTTTATACCAACAGTTCGCTTGTTTGATATCGTATCATCGTCCTTGTCGTTTACGGAAACGTTTTTATATATTAGTCAACTCGGGTATAAATAAATAAATAAAAGAAATACAAAGAATACAAAAAACTAAATTCTAAACGATAAAGACAACAAAGTCTTTATAGTTTTAGATTTTCAGCAAATAGACGAATTAATTTTGCAACGGCGTATAGAAGTAGTTTAATATAAGGCATTATTTTTTTTTGCCACCCTCCCTCTCCCATATAATTATTATGAATTGAATGCGGCGGCATATTTTTATTTAGAAAAAAAACGTTAAGAAGAATGTTTTTCAAAAAAAAAAAAAGAAAAATTCCTAATAACGAGGAAAAAAAGTAGTAAAAACAAACGACCTCGTTACTGCGTAGTGTTAAAAAGTGACTTGTCCGTTATAAAACGTTATACTTTACAAAGGCTGTATTATTCTCAGACGTGTTTTTCGGCGTACGATTTCATCGTGATTCCCACTTCTCGTCATTGTCGCATATCCGAAAGACGCAACGGACACGGCAACGGATATTTTGAAACCGTCCTTACAGATGCCGCCGGAGTAGCATTGCTACGGTTAATCGTCGAATAGATTCGCAATACGTCGGAAACGTTTCTTTTAATCCGGTTTCTCTTTAAGTACTCGCTAATTTCCCACGTTGTTCCCGCTAAACGTGCCCGTTAAGCCAACGCGTTCTTAGACGCTTACCGGTAATTTATTGTTATTATTATTAATTTTTTTCGCCACCACGCCCGTTCGTCTATTTCCTAATACGGCACTGGTTCGAAAAAAACGCTCTTAGACATTGTCTTTTCGGATTATCGTCGAATCTCGGCGGCGATTGCGTCGACGCCAACAGTTGTTATCGTAATAACAGTCGCGTATGTGTCGCCGGCACACCGACCGGAGCACACGGTCCCATAGCGTTTTGACGAGCGGACGCATTATTAAACAACGATTTATTGTGGCGGTGAATTCGACGACGACCCGGGGCGGTAAATATTTATTCGAGCGGCGGCGGCGCTGACGACGGGGATACGTACAACAACGGCGGCGTTCTCGTCTCACGCGCGTTCTTCCGCCACTCGCTCGTCACCCGTTCTCCGCCGTCGCGTCGTTTGTCGGCCGCCCCTACACGCCGTCGCATTATGCAAAACGTATCGAGCCCGGGGATGTGTAAACGAAATACGACGAATCGTGATGGAGACGTGTGTGGGGGGGGGGGGTGACCTCTGCGGCTGCCGAGAGCGTTTTTTTTTTTTCCTGTACGTCGAATTTTTCGATACGTTCGAACGAAACGGGGGACGCGGCGAACGCGTTGTTTCGAACGCATCGTTTGACTAAACCCAGCGGTTCCCAGCTCAGCGCTCTAGGCGCACTAGGACCGATTTTTATAGAATTTCCACCGTCACGGGGACCCCTACGACCCGATTTCAATCTCCCTTTCCCCCCCCCCATCTTTATATCACTTATTTCGAGTGATTTTTCTATATTCGTTTTTTTTTTCTTTTAATTCAAATTTCTTCGTTCGCGGACCACTTGCTTGGGAAGAGTCCACGGACCACCACCGGTTGGGAACCACTGAACCAACCGCACCACGGATACGCGTACGTGTCCCCCCTCCCCCCGTCGGCATTATTAATTTTTTCGTTTTTTTTTTTTTTGTATCATTAAAAACGTATCGCGATTTCTCATTCGTTTCCTATTGCAGACGTCTCTCGCTCTCTTGTGATATGTGTGTAATGGGGACGTCCGGTGGTGAGAACGGTATCGGAGAATTGAAAAAGAATAGCGTCCCCGTTTCCCGAAGTCTGAGAACCAATACCACTGGTAAATACCGTGTAAAAAAAAAAAAAAAAACCGTCTTCCGGTTCGTATAACTCGACCAATTATCATCGCGTACTTCTCCGACCGACACCCCGTGTCCCCGTGTCGTCTCGTTTCTTTCAACGACGGGAATGAGCGCAATCGATTTTTTTTCGACATCCAGAATAATCTATAATAATGGCAATACCACTCGTGTAAAATGTCGCGAATATTATATGTTATACACGTGAACGTAATAATCGTGTCACTACACCGTATTTAACGTATTCGACGTGCTGTTGGAATGCCCGTTTTATAACGCGCGCCAATATTTTTTTGTAATTCTCGTACCGTGTCAGAGTGGCTGGTAGTAACCTAACCGCCTGGTGGTCGGTCGGCCGACGTTGAAAACGAGCCGGTCCTCCGACGGCGAATAACACGATTATCATCACCGAACTAATATAAAACAATAGCGATTGGTAGAAATTGAAATATATTTTATTTTATAAATAATACGGAGGAGTTTGTTTTTTTTTTTTATCTCTTTTCAATGGAACTGTCCATTTTTCGTAGTCCAATGGTGCGAGACGGGGTGGTGGTGGTGGGGTGGGGCAAGGGAGAGTTCAAACCCCGTGTGAAATTCCCTGGAGCGGCGCCGCGATGTGGATCACCGGACAGTTTGAGGGAACCTCTTTTACACGGCAATTCAATTATTCAATCGGTTTCGGTGTGGTTTTTATTTCTTTGAATTTAAATAT
This sequence comes from Chaetogeoica ovagalla, assembly GCA_032441825.1. Taxonomy (NCBI): domain Eukaryota; kingdom Metazoa; phylum Arthropoda; class Insecta; order Hemiptera; family Aphididae; genus Chaetogeoica; species Chaetogeoica ovagalla. The sequence goes on from CM063726.1 coordinate 3,254,634, forward strand.
TCTGTGTTCACATATACAATTGGAATGCAGATTGTACCGATGCTATCGTGCAAAGTTCGTTTCGGAATATTGTCCGATAGTTACGTTACGTGTAATAATATAACACGAATCGGTTTTGGATCAAAGTGAACAGAGTATAGAGTCTCGTATTATATTCAGTTCATTTGTATCGGTAGGTCTGTGCAGTTATTGGCTCCGTTGATTGTGTCGTTCAGTATCTGGAGCGCATTAGACGTCGAATAAATCTTGACACAAATCGAATACACCAATATTATCCAGTTACCCGGCGCTCAGGAGACGAGCCGTATAAGAATAATGTATTCAGAGGTGCGATTCACAGAATAGTTTCGAAAACACGCGCGATCCGTATATTTGATAATGTCACGGGAAAAACAGAAAAATCAAATTGCCGCCGGTTAACGTATAATTCGAGTACAGTGAGCTGTTGTCGGCACACATTGCGAACACACCGTAGGTTACAGTGTATCTTAGAAATTAACAGTAAGTCTACTTCAACGAAATTCGAACTCCACGCGCAGAATATGGCCGCCAAGTATCTTATTTCGTGATAACGGTCGAATTTTCAATATTGACGTAATAAGTTGGAAATGGGGAATTCAATCGAATATTTTGTGCGCGTAGTTATACGTGGTGGCGTTTACACTGTAGATCAATTTTTCGCAGTTCAAAATACTCGGGTTTCATACAATTATCATAATGTTATTGCGTTTTGTTCACCGCATTCAGAAACAACGTAAAATATTCGTGTGAATACTATTATTTCCGTATAATTAAATTATAAATAATTTGTTTTGTACGAGTTGTAAGAAATGTGTAACAAGAGCATATTGACATTGTTTTCTACCGGTTCGGACGGCATTGAAATCACGATGCGTCGCGTACGTTATTTAAAAACAACTATTACGGACGATAACTTATTATCGTTTAAAAGGTTTCAGTTGCAGACAGTGACGAATCGTTATTGGTCGTATATAATCATTTTAATCCGATCGTAAATTTTAAAACATAAAACGTTTACAAGAAATTAATTATTACAACACGAGATTGTAAAAAAGTCTGTTGAGCTATAATAATCCATTGATTTGCAAAAAAAAAAAAAGATTTAATATCCATGTTAATCCATTTCGAAATAAATTTAACGTCATTACTACAAAATAAACGATTTATAGGATTTTTATTTCATTTTTTTTCCAATAAATATTATTATTATTATTATTAAAGTCGCCTGTAGATTGTGTATAGATTTTCAAATTTTATTCGTATGTTGCATTTTAGGGGGTGGGGAAGGGTGTTGGGGAAGAATGTGAGGAAAAAGATTGAAACCCAGTATGTATTTGAATTTAGCATTCGTTATTATAACGTACGTGGCATATTGTAATGTGTATTCTATTAGGATTTTAATAAAACGCTTTTCGTTCGTTGAACTGCTATATTAGCGACGTATAATTTTATTTTATTTCTATCTCCACGCTGTTTTCGACGACGCGTAAATATATAAATAGTATATGTTTATAATATAAATAAATTTAATAATAATAATAATAATAATAATAATAATAATAATAATAATAATAATAATAATAATAATAGAAAATAAAACAAACCGAAACGGAAAAGGGAAGAAGTGTTAGTGGAGAATGCGCGATGTGACCTCAAAATGAACTTTCCATTGTACTCGGTGTGATATCACAGGTGGTACGCAAATACACGACGGAACGATATAGTTTATTGCTACGGTTCTTTTCCGAAATCCCTTGGTGACGTCATGATCGGAAGGATGTAGCCGTAGGTATTTCGGGAAATGGATGTAATTTTTAATAATTTACTATGTATATAAGTTTCTATGGCAACTAATAGTCTAAAACGAACACGACAAATTTCGATCGGATTTAATACTGGTAGAATAATCGTTCAATTCACAAGATCGACGTATAATTATTTATTAATTTTTTTTCTCTATTAAAATATAATAATATTTATTTATTTTTATGAAAAATCCAACTGTACACCTAAAGTTGTAAAACGACGAATTTATTATATATCTCAATGCTATACACGTTCGTATAAACGCTGTCTAGGGACTTATCGAAACGTTAAATGTTTTATTACGTTAAGCAATAAAGCAATGTCTGAACATAAAGCAATTTGATTTTAAGTTTACATCTACGAAAACATATTTTATGCTGTTATTCATTAGACGAGAGCGCAAGACAAAGACATAAAAACACGAAGAGTAAAAATGTATAAATTACGTTATCACACGTATAAAAATTATATGTAACATTAAAATAAAATTATCTAATATGTATTTAAATCATAACAGGAACAGTATTGTTCTAATAATTTATAATAATTTTTAATAAGTATTATAAATAACGCCAGTTGGATAATTGTAAAAAATGTTTTGGATATACGCTTCATTTCAGTAATATATGTATATGTTATATAGGCGAGGAGTTTTGTATCATCTCCTTATACAACATTCCAATCTTTCAATTGACAATCCGATATAATACATCGAAATTTTTTTATTTTTATGGTAGGATAACATTTGAATTAAGAATAAATAACACGATATAAGTTTTCTTTATTTTAATTAATTCATTTATGGCGAATTTAATAAAACAGTTTTTAATAATTATAAAATATCCCGTAATATAATAATAGTAATAATAATAATAATAATAATAATAATGACACAATTTTTCTCGAATGATGTCATTCATTGATGATGATTCATCAGCTGTAAATATTTTCCAAAACGTGTTTTGTAAATCGTAAACGCAAACAAATTTATTTAAAATTATACAAACATTATAAATTACAATGCAATATTTCTATGGAGATTGTATTCGTTCAATTTTATTTCCTATATAATATAAATACGCATTTTAGAATTTTAACGAAATATTTAAAAGTACATGATATATATATTTATAAAAATTTAACGATGAACAATTTAAACGAAACGCGCATAATATTATTATTACAATTAATTTGTTAATTTTAAATACATTTGGTTATAATTGTATGTTTGCCTAGTAATGCGGTTAATTTAGAAGTGTGCAGGGAAAGTATTGCAAACGTATTTCACACACAATAGGTTCGCCCTCGGCGATTGTTATTTAAGAAATATGTATATTGTTTGTACGCTATAGCAACGACATCTTTCGATCACCTGTATAAATATAAATTTATTCGCTAAATATCCCCCTGTAAATACAATGGTTTATTTATATGTTACAAAATCAATGTTTTCGAGGTTTTTGAGTATACCGTTAAAAAAAAATAGTAAACACTTCATTTGCAAGACTTTTACGAGTATATTTACAGCAGCGTTTTAATTCGTATTATCAATGTTAATACGCACGTAAAGTACTTATATAGACATATATATATATAAATCTATTTAGTTCGTGATATTTACCATTAAGTTTTGATATTATTTGTGCGCTAAAAGTAGTTGTAACAACCAATATATTTTTACTTTAGACGTAATTGTTTCAATAAGGATTGTACTCATTTGTTGCGTTAAAAGTTTACCGTAAATTCATCATTTATATGAATTAATACACCTACTTATATTATATCCGGTGAAACGTTACGTTTATTATGAAGTTGTAACCGAAATGATTTCAATAATAATCAAAACTTTTAATGAGTTGTTGTTTTATGTTATGTTTGCATAATAGTATTATATTCAATACAAATTTAACGCTATAGAATTATATAACTAAACACGATTAAAGTGTTGAACGATTATATACTGACATTGTATAATCATTCGATATACGTCATATATTGTGTGTATTATAATGCATAAGTCATTTCATGCAAATTATTAAATATATATATTATATGCGCGTTTACTTGATCGCGAAAAATAATACTTAACTAATTAATAGACTTATTAAATATATTAAATTTATAATTTATTTATACATACTTAAAATAAATAAATATTTTCTTGGACAATATTTAATATTATTATTATTATTAAAAATTTTTTTCTTAAATTTAAATTTAACGGAAAACGTTAATAAATAAATTTTAACAAATATTGTTATTTTTAATTCGCAATTACCAGAAATATATATATATATATATATATATATATATATATATATATATAATGTATGACAAATAAGCCTTAGATCAATATTAAGATGCAACTAATTTAATTTAAATTTTAGTAATTTAACCCATTTTGTTGGTATTTCAAACATGAAGAATCCATTATTTTAATTAAAGAAAATGCTTTACAATTGGAAACGGTTTAGTTATATTATATTATCACGAGATGAATAATGGATTAAAATTATTTACGAATTTGATGTAAAAAAGTACAAAATAAAACAATACAATATTTGTTTATATATTCTGAAAATTATAAGAATATAAGTAAAAAAATTATATACATATCGCCAACATGTTCTTTTATATATATGAATATAAAAATTTTAAAAAGTACTTCGATAAACATGTAAATAGTGAGTTAATGATATGTAACTCGTTGTGCGAGTGTAAATAAATGTAATTTGTAATAATGTCTGTCTGACATTCTGGTTGAAAATTTTTGGGAATATAAACAAGTTTTACAAGTTTTGCTTTGAAATGGATGTAAATATAATATATCTACTGAATATTTAAATTTAGTATATATATATATACATAAACTTTTCGTTTCTCAACGTTTTATATTATCCGTAAGTATAAAAATTATTTGAGTTCTAATTAAACTTTGAATTGAAATATCAACAAAAATTGAATAATTCCTGAATGTGGTGCTTTCCACGCGTGGCTACCAAATCTCTTTTACCATATATTTAGCGTAAAACCAAATCAATAAGTATCATTATCCAATTTTATTTACTTTTTAACGAATAATCAGAATATTTTATAAGCCTATTGTGTTACGTGCAAAAATGTTTATATTTTAAACTTTTGGTGTACCAAAATTGGTTTTCTAAATATTTCGTTTCGATAATAGAGGCGCTTCTCTTGTTTATGTCTAAATACATTGTTTTCAATTTTCTACGTCAAATGTATTTATTGAAAAAGCGTGTTATTTTCGTATATACATATATATATATATATATATATATATATATAGTTTTTTCTTCAATAAATGGCGTACAATTTACGTGGGAAATTACCCTTTTCGCAGCAAAATCGTGTATTCGTCAAATTAAATTTAACTGCTCGTTTTACTCAAATTGCGCAATAGAAAATTTGATCAACAAAAATGTGATGAAAGTCGAATACAGATATCAACCGATTCGATCGCGTCTCAATGACAGCGTAATAAAAATAATGAGTTAATAAATTATAATATAGTATAATAATAAATTAATACACTATAACTTGATTTCAATACACGAGATGTACCGAAAATTTGTGATACTCTTAAATTCTGTCGAATCCCGTTCGCGTATAAAACGCGATAAATATTTTATAAATAACGTCATGAGTAAATGTGACGTGAAAATATGAATTAAAACATTTATTAATTAAATCGGACAAAGAACCGTCAATAACACGCGTTCTTCTGACTTAGTAGATTATACAAAATTAATGTAAAATAATATAATATTGTTAATTACGCGGCTTATAAGAAGTAGCCCTTCGATCGTCACTCCTATTGATACTAGATTGTTTAATTACTTAGGTGTATTATTATTATTATTATTATTATAACTACACCACGGACCTTTGGAATTAATACGATTTTTAGAAATCGTTAGAGAAGAGAGAGAGAGAGCTCATTACTGAAAAACCTAGAACGGATTTGAAAGCGGCTTTATAAAAGTTGTTCAAACGAACAATGACAGTTTGTGAGAATATGGATGTCTGTTGTGTACGACAATTCTTCAAATTTTAAATAAAAATTATACAAATTTCCACCGATCAATGAAATTAGGCGAGAAGCACTCGAATAAAAAATAATATAATCGCATGATTTTTGCTATCCGTCTACAACTCACTGTTCGTCATAATTTTCGTGTTCTAATGAATTTATTTTTAGAAAATACTATCGCCCGATCGTCATGGACGCGTTCCCATTTCAGAATGTCAAGAAACCTGTTTAAATCTAAAGTAACATTTTTGCTTTAAACTGTATTTTGTAATTAATTAATTCAATAAAAAAAAAAATCATTTAAACGCGTATTTTTTATGCATATTTTACGGGATTTCAGTGCGTGTTTTCGAGGTTATTTTCACGTTTTTTAAGTGCTACAGGTCCCGAACCCTGGTAACAGGAGATAATTGAAATTACTGTAATCGGAAAATTTGTAATTTTAATATTTTGCTACACTTTGAGAAAAAGCAACGTGTGCGCCGCCACTGGTGTACGATACGTTACACATTAGACTAAATAACGTCATTAGGAACGTACGTTGGAAATTTTGATTTTTATTAGAAATTATAGCAGCGTCCCAAAAGTTTCCGTTCCGCGTGCACCATAACGTATAGGTGTTGTTCATAAAGCATTTGTAAATCATTAGTTTAAAAGCGGTTTTTTGAAATGTCCGGGTTAAAAGGCTCCGAAAACTCCGTATAACGATTAACAGGGGGGGGGTTTTAAATGCGCGATGAGGGTCGTCGTCGGCTGTTATTAACATTGGATTATGCGATTTTAATGGAAACGATAGTTTAGATTCGAATTCAAAAATCTTCATTACAACGTTTATATATTATGTATCAAGGCGTGGAAATTCGTTACTTACGTGACATATATATAATACAAGGAATTTATGGCATAATATAAAATAAATAGATATTGACAAGAGTCTAAAGTACCGAGACTACGTTCAAACCGTTACCTCTATGCACGTAAAAATCGGATCACTAATCTTCTTGAAGAATTTTCGAGTACGGCTATAAAAAAAAAAAAAGAAAACATCATCGTAAAATACGTTTCTCGATCCGCTCAATATTAATATTATAAAACACATTTACGAGACAATTAAGAGACAACTTTTTGGTTTCAGACGCCTTCGAATTAACCGTATGAACTGTGTGTGTGTGTGTCTTGTCCGGTTCGACGCTATAGTAATCGCTGGGATTCAACATTAATCGTCGTCGACACTAGTCGTGAAAATTCTGGTTTTTTTTTTTTTGTTTTGTGCCACTCCGTCATCGGCACCGTTCCCGGTCGAAAAGACACAGACGGACGACGTACACACAATTAGGGACACAAATCAAAGGGACGTTGAACCCGTTTAATTTTCCCGTCACGTCTCGTACTCGTCCGCAACATCGACGAGTCGTAGTCGTCGTCGTCGTCGTTCGACGGTGCAAATCGACTCGAAGCCCGTCACATAAATCTGCTGCTGTACTTACCGCGGGGGTGGGTAAAGGGGGAAATTGTGTTTAGTTGGAAACGCGATGGCGGTGAACGAGCGAATCGGCGGCGGCGGTAATAGGAAGAGAGGGGGAACGTCGAGTATTTATGAACTATTTTTGCCCGACGCGAAATTGGTTAAAAATCGAAAACGATTTCTCCCCGTTGATTGGCCGCGTAACGACTCGTTAAATACGTAAAAAATCGTTATTACGCTGCCTCAACAAGTATCATTATTATTATTATTATTATTATTATTATTATTATTATTATTATTATTATTTGTACACTGAACGGGATTGTGTAAAAAAAAAATGATTTTCAATAATTGATGCGATTACTTTTTTTCGTTTTTTTGGCTAAATTCTCTTAATTGTAACGTTTTATTATTATTATAATAATAATACTAATAATAAAACATACAACTGCTCTTTTTTTTTCTTACCATAAAAACCTTTAATAATATGTAATGTCTCTGTCACCACAACAACAATTATACGAACAATTAAACTTTAAAAATAATTGATTAATAAATACTTGGCAAATAGAACGGTGTTAATGTCAATTTAATTACTTGTACAAGATTATCTAAATTAAGTTGAATTAGCATAATTATTGTTCAACAATAGGTAATATTTCAGGAGGTCTTAATACTCGTTTTTCACGTCGGGGTTTTTTTTTTTATTTCTAACAATGCAGAGTTCTAACTTTTAATTAAATTAACTAATTTTTTTTTCGTAAGTTAATTTTTTTTTTTTTGTAGTTAAAAATAGTATAAGTAAATTTTAACTAGACAATATTTTTTTTTGTATTATATTTAAAGAGTTAAAAAAATTCTGAAACTTGCCAGACCTTGATGATATTTTTTTTAAATCTACAAATATTATGATTATAATATAAATAAGACATTTTTTATATTTTTTTATATATAATTTATAATGTTTTAACATTTTTTCTTCGGAGAAAAGAACTATACAATTTTTTTACTTGAACTCATAGTTCTCAAATATCATTCGGTCGTTTTGTCGTCGCATTAAGTCATGTAATCGAAACAATAAAAACTTAAATTTCAGTTTTAAAGAAAAAAAAAAATCAACAACTATACTTGTACTCGGATTAATTCTTATAGGAATTTCGTTATTTTATACGACACACTCTTGGTTTCTTTTAGAAGACATATCAACGTGGTAATATAAATACTTATATTGTTTTTAAATTCAATATTTTAAATAATACCGAGTAAATAACGCGTACCTCGTTGTTTGGTTATTATTTTTTGTTCGTAAAACCTTTTTTTGTTACATTCTCAAATACGCAATAAATATGAATTCTTTATCAAACAAGAGAAGAGAACAAAATCTAGACGTATAAAGAAATAAAATGAATCACTTTTTTCTACTTTTTTTTTTAAGTGTTTGTATATTATTCCGTTATCGTTTAACACGTTTCAAATGATTTTACATTCAGTCGCAAATATTTATATCCATTTTTTCCCGAATAATATTCCACACTTGGATAAATAATAATATATTTTTTTGGCAACGTCGAGTAGTATTTTATTTTTATCGTATTTACATAGTGTATAACACAATACGCGCTTAACACATCAAGTAAATCTTTCGTTAATAAAGATTAGTTGATAAAATAATTATTATTTAAGGAATAGTCTTTTCAAATGGCTCTGCGGTTGGTATTTAATCAAATAGAAATTGAATACGTTTATTATTATTATTATTTTTTTTTTGTCATTTATTTTTACATTCGATTTTATTTCGTTAATAAAGTAATGAAAATTATATGTTAATACTGTAATTTAAATGTTCACGTTAAAGTCCGTTGGAATTAATTTCAAAAATATGAGTAGTGCGTATTATAATCATAAATTGTAATTTAATACTATTATAATTGCATTTCTTTAACGAACTTTTCGTCACTTATTGTGAACGTTCAATTTATATAAATGAAAAATTGTATACTTTAATACATTACTCGGATTTTATAATTTCTCGTACTCTTTTCCTAGAATTTTGTTGTTCGTACATTTTTCGTAAATTCTTGATTTTCTTGTATGAAATCAAAATTCTGCTAGAAAAATTCAGTATGCAGAAAGTTCCTGTATAGACTTTCAAATGGTCGTGCTTCGTGACTTAGAAATGTTTGGTGTGTTTTCAACATGTTTAGTCATTGCGTTATTTGTAAGCTTTAAGATCTACCACATTACACCCGGGTTCAGTTCAATGGGATTATTTGTATATATTCGCGTTTACTAATTATTAAGTCGATATGCGAATTGAGAAGTTCTTTGAAAAATGTTTTCTTTTTTTTATATATTTATATAACATTCGGTATGTCGAATAGTTTGCTTAAGTTCGCTTTGAACTCTTATCGTTTCGAACTTGATTTTCATTACCTACATATTATATTTAATTAGGTAAACACGGTTGAAAACATACAAAGTACCCCTATCTTGAACTTCATATCATTCGATCATTTACCGAGTAATTTTAAACAATTTATATGTTGTTTATTAATTTCAGATTTTCAGGTAGGTAAAATTTGAAGAAGGTTAGAAAAACAACTTTTTTCCTTAACATTTATTCGAAATTATATAAATTATTGTTAATGGGAACTTTTATTCATAAAGACATTTTGCAAATATAATGAAATTAAAATACCCCTCTAACCTATGATGGTTTTATGACTGAAATATATACATTTCTTATAAATACTATAAAAATTAAATAAAATTTATAATAAAATAAAATTCTACGAAAAAATTTTCATTTTAAATATCGCGGAGGAGCAAAAACCGTAGGATTTGATTTTTATTTCGATAAAAATTAGAAATTGTTAAAGCGAATAAATAAAACAATTCGCTTTCCCTTGTAGTTTAGAAACATTTTTCAATAAAAATCGCCAGGTTATAGTAATAGATTGTAAACGCGTGATTCGTTTTAAATGAAATTTGTTCGTCCCGATCAATAGTAATGTAACAATTTCGAACTTGAATCGAACAAAATATTTATTTAATCCATTTACACCCAATAACGTATGATCGCAATATTCAATAATAATAATAATAATAATAATAATAATAATAATAATAATTTCGCTATTTTCGCTTTATTTCTCTTTAGTTCGTCGAACGTCATGACGATTTTTTTTAAGAGTGGAAAACTTACAAGATGCAACGTTCACACCGTCATTCAAATGAACAGTGCCAATATCGATTGTGGATTATTTATGACAAAACCCTGCTTTGTTAACATAGGGCGACAAGGGTACCTAAATAATATAATATTCTCGGGGCGTTTCTATAAGACTAATCTAGACACGTCTGTTGTGGGGAATCGGTGTAGATGATGATGGATCTCCCGTTGGAACGTGCGACGCGATCGATCAAAAACCGGCGAACAGACAGGATACGAAATTAGACTAAAGAGATTTTTGCTATAATTTATTGCATAAATTTGTGTTGTGTATGCACGCAAAACACAAATGTCTGGTTTTCTTCAAATCAGGTAAAATCAGTCACCGCGGAATGCGTGACAATAGCGCAGCCGCGGTTCATCCGATATGTGAAAAATTATCTCCGGTGACGTTCCGACGACGACTCCATCTATCGCAATCGCTTCCAAACGCCGTCACGGAGGAGCGACACACAGCAATAGATTGGCTGTTAATTTTCACATGGTCGGCGGTGTCCGGTGTAAAATACGCGGGATGACGTAGTCTCGTACGACACCAGCTATTCGGAACGCTATCCGTCTTATTCCCGACAACGACGGAGGTAAAAGGTAAAAGGCCACACCATCATCATCATCATCACCACTCACGGTATAAAGCGGCATTAATGCCATCGTTTTCCCACACTCCTCATTCGCACTGCCTGTAAGTCCGGATTTGCCAGGTGATATCCGCCATGTTCTGCGGTTTCGGTTTCCACGCTGGGTCAGCGGTTTATTATATAAATGGCATTCGGCTCTTGTCTTCACTCCTGTCGTCTGCCAATATACGTACATGAGTTTATTACACATAATATATTTAAACGCTAATTCGCAGGTATTATATCGTGTAACGTTCGTGTACGACACGATGTGATTGTTGTCGGAAGTTTTCTATAAAATTATTTTTAGGCGTTTCAATGACACTTTCAGACAAGATTTATTCCGTTTTAAATACGTGCGGTTTTTCACAAGTTTTTTTTTGTTTTACTTTCCGTACATTCGCGAACGCGTTCACATTGGCTATATGATTGGATTGATTATTTTTTCGTTGACATTTTGTCGCACTGGCATTTATTATATTTAAATATATTTTTGTCCAGAAATATCTCGAATTTATGAGGCAATCGCGAAAATACATTTTGTGTTCGGTGAAATATCGATTTACCTGAAACTGAAACACTCTATTACATCCCACATCACATTTCAATTTCATACTCGTCTCGTTCGAAAAAACATTTTTTTTCTTCTATTACCTCTAAAGACAACACAAAACTAAAATTTCACACAAAATACTCCTAACTTCATATGCCGGCGTCACATTAATCTTATTATTGTTTTTCTGTGAAAGTCATGAATAATTCACCGAAAATTTTCGCCGACCTCTCGATTCGTATACGTTATATTTACGCGTCGCCGTTAGCAAAAACTATTAAATATAAATGAAATTTTAAAAATTGAATATTAACGTCGCTGAGAAAATCGACACATTTACGATGTCATTACGTTAATACGCTTAATTATAAATAAATAATAATAATAATAATTGGATTTTTTTTTTTTTTAAATATATTATCTTACGATTTTTCAGGAACACTTTTCAGTATAGATTAAATGCGATCGAAAAAAAAGAAATAATTGAATTTTCGTACAGATGTTTTTAAATTGCCAAAAATCAACGATGGTTTTGGCGAGCGCTATAACCGCAGTCGATAACAAACGTCCGGGGACAGACAATTATCGAGCGTAGAAAAAAAAAATCTATAACCAGTTAATAATAACAATATGTGGCGGAGGATCTCCGCGCTAATAGACATGTTAAACATTGTATCGAGTACACGTACACATATTTTAATAATAAACACATTATGTGAGATATTTATCATCTCGTTCAGTGACGATTATTTTAAAGCAGTGCGTCGCGGAAAAGTGCTGGTTGCAAAGGAGTTTTTTCTTTCCATACGGTTCGACCGCATGCATGTATATTAATTTATGTACTGGAGAAACGAGATTACAAGAACTCCGTGGATTCCCCCAACGATAATACGAAATCCAGAGACTTTTCGTTGAATACAGATGAACATTGGGAAATCTAATTTATCTTTACTCCGGCATTTCCTTGGCGATTCCCTCTTTTGAACTACCCCGTCCGGTCCACCACCGTGCGTGACGTTTGCGTGAATGCGAACAAGTAAACGGTAAAGCGGAAGGAGACGACGCGTCAAGTCTCGGCGGGTGCTGACGTGACAGGCGTCGGATGAGAGAAGTTAATGGATTCTATTCAAAAGAGAGTAGACGGCCGTATATGCATCGTCTCATGTCGAATTCTTCATTACTTTTCTTACCGACGCGACACGGTAACCAGAGAGAATTCCTAAGCCACACTTATTACTAAAAAGTGTTCGATTAAAAAAAGAAAAAACCTCGAGCTTCTACCATGGAAACCAGATATACGTGTGGTGTACTCGGAGAAATAATTTCGGTCGGTAACTATCCGCACTGCAGATTATAATAATATCGTAAAATTACGCTACAATTGAATTACCTACTCGTGCGGCCGTTTAAACGGAATGTCTTCCTTCACTGTTACATCAATGATTATTATTATATTATACAAGTTGACGCGTACACAATAAGAGTAAATTATTATTATTATTAAATGCGCGTTAACACGCAAAACGAAATATTTTCGTTTTAAATACACTTTTATAAACATTACACAATAATGATTGTCAATTAACATCTTCTAGACATCATCATTGTACCATTGACGATCGATTGGTAAATTTGTGACAATAAAATTAGAAATACTGTTTTGTCTCGCTCGATATTAGTTTGTACAATTTGCGATTCTCGCTTTTGACATTTTACTGATTAGTTTTTGTTTGTTTTGACGTTGGTTATTATTATTATTATTATTTAAAAATAAAAAAAAGTTTAGAAATTAAAAAAAAAAAACGAGTGAACTTGACAAATAATAAAAATGCAATTAACACATACAAGTGTATACATAAAACACATTGAAAATGATATTTTATAATGATAGCGAGTTATTTTTGTACGTTAAACCGAACACTCGTGATTGGAAAAATGGAATATTTACAGATAAACTTCCAAGTGAGAGGTGAAATATACGAGTCATAGCGAAAAAGGCCATCATAGACTTTCATTTTGAAGAAAAGTGTGCGAATGAAAGTTGCAGAGAAGAGTTGGGGGAAAAGCGTATGGCACGCTAAACAAATTTAAAAGTTTTCTTCGCGCAGCAAAAGAGTTGTCAACAAGAAAGACGTAATCGTCTACTTTTATTCTATAAATACGCCAAATTTGGTTAACCCGGACGATGTTATATTGTTCTTTTTTTTTTGTAATTTTTTTTTTAGTTTTTATCTATAATAAATTATAAACGGTATATAAATAAGTATAGAGTATGATATATTATATGGTACTTTAATACAAGATAAAACGACGCGACTTAATTCTAATTCGAGATGATACTAAGTCATCTTTTTCAACCATTACCTAATATAGATGTAAATATATTATACATTTAGTTTAACGGTGTATCGGACGAGATAAATATTATATCAGTGATTGTTAATATCTGCCTATCAACAAAGAAACAAAATGCAGACAGGTTTCATACATACCAAATAATATTATTTTCTTTTAAGACTATAGATAGTAAATATGTATTATTTTAAATATATATATGTGTGTGTGTAGATTTTATATTTATAAACATAATTTAATATTACATACTTTATCTATGTGAATAATAATTTTGTCTAGGAGGTAATATTGTGACAAAATATATAAATAAATACAAAAGATTTAAATTTAAGGCGATAATTTAATAATTAAACGATGATAATCTCTCTTTACAATAGATACGAGGAGTAAATTTCACAAAATGACGTATAAATAAACAATAATAAAATAATACTTCGTTGTCTTATGAATTCGATTCAATAAAATTGTTTAAAATACGTTTTATTACGTGCGGTAATCGTCTAGTTTATAAAGTATTTAATATAATAAAGTCAACTGAGAGATCTATTCAATGGTTAATGCGTATGTGCGTGATATTTCACAAACCGCGATATAGATTTTTTTTTTGTTTTCAATTTATGGCTTCAGATACATATCTTGCCCGATACGATTCACCGAAGCTTTGCAGGCAATAGGGACAGGTAGGATTGGCTTTTTCCAAAACTATAATTTATAGATCGTTGATGTTCGCGACAAGTGTTCGCTTTTGAATGTCAGTGTGTGTGTGTGTATATTTATGTCTCTCTTTATGCGTATATGTGCTCTTAAGTGTTTGTATAGCGTAAGGGAAGAGGAAAAAAGGTCAACCGAAAGAAAAAAAAGGAATAAAGAGAGGAAGATTGAGGAAAAATGGCATCGGGTTCTAGAGAGTGAGTGAAATGAAAATGAAATAAATAAAAACGCATTTGAGACTAAGGAAACAACATGCCTCTAGGGAACGGGCCGATCAATCAAGTCGAATGACTTATCTCATATATGGTCACTAGAATCAATCCGTACACCGGTCGAAGCATTCGCGGTGCGAAAACAGTGATTGACGTTAAATTAACAATATACCTAAGCGTAATATAGTGTTGATACGATTAATTATTATAAAAAATGTATGGAAATGAAATTGCGAAAAAAGCTGTTTTCTTTCACAGGAGTCAGGAACGTTATCAATAAAATTTATCGATAATTACAATTCATTTTATTAATGCTTTTAGTTAAAACACAATTATCTTTTAGTTATTTGATTATTATAGAAAAAAAAAGACGGGTTTATATGGAAATGAAATTTAAACCGACTACAATTTCGGTGCTTTTAGTCATTTCCCGTTGCAATACGCATAGAGGTTAAATAATGTTGTCATAGTGCACGGTTCACTCTACCGATAATAATTTAATGTTTTACTTAAAAAGGTGAATTGATAAATTTTCTGGATCGGATTGTAACTCAAACGTCTTTCGTTTCCTATTATTCGCGCCACAGAGAAAAAAATAATAATTCATACAATTTTTCTGAAAACTTCATTCGCTATGTAATATGCGACGGAAATTTGTTAGGATAATTTTGAAAACGTAAAAATCGAATAAGTTACGAACGACTCGATTTGCACGGTGTTCCGGATAGACGGTTTCGATACAGACACGTGTTGCGACGGGACAACGGTACTGGAGCTGTAAATCATTATTATAATGTTAAACGACGGACAATAATGAACATGTTACTACCCTGTTTTCTGGATACGGTTGTGATAATTCTACATTTGACATCCGATTAATAGAATAAAAATAAAATATGTTCATATCATATGTACAATATTGGTCAAAAAACGTCAACAGAAATAAAAATGAAAATAAACCACATATCAGTAACATTCGATTTATCTACTTTATGGAATACGATTCCCTAATAATTTATTAATATTACAAAAAGTATAATCGTAAATAATATAATTTCTTAATCATATATTATTATTTTGAGCAGGAAGTATCAAAAGCAATTTTATGTTACGCAATCCACGTACCACGTATATATATATATATATACCGCATAATATAGACATACGTGATATGCATACGTAAAGTACGTATAACATATTATCTAAATAGTGGTTTTATCCAATATATCGTATTAAAATATTATTTTATGATAATGAATCTATCATATTCATCGTGATTAAAATGTTACGTGATTAAAATCGACTGGTTTTAGTTGTACAAAACGTTTGTCTTTACATGACCGTTTTATTCTTGTTGAATTTATTATTAACATCTATTTATATTTTATTGTTTTTCATTCTTTTCAATATCAAACAACAAAAATAACAAAATAGAGACGATAATGTCATCGTCGGAGGACGTGCTGGTGTATAAATACGATTTCACTTCTCTTGATTTTTTTGTTTGTGGCACGAATTGTTTTATTATGATCAAGGCGGTTAAAGTAAATTTTATAATTAGTTTAATATTAATTATTTGTAAAAAAAGCGCAAAAAGTCAACTTGGAAAAGAGAGACTCGAACAAATGTGTTACGCGCATCAATCCAATGGTTCAATCCATTAGATTACGGAGGTAGTGAACGACATAAATGAAATTCACTAAGTTTATAAGAAAACATCGTAAAATCGTCTAAATTCAATTGACGATAACTTCGAAACTAGTCTGATCTCCAAATTCTGATTTCACCATTAATTTTTTTCGTTGCAAAATACGTATATTAAAAAAAAAAAATGAAAAAATCCGATGTTCCGGTAAAGTAAATAAGTTCCGTGATGTGAGCTCGGTAAATTTTACGGGTAAATGTGAATGTTACCAATGCTCCTTGTATCCGGTAAATTTTTTTTACCGTTCTTAAAAATCGAGTGACCCTACTCATTTTCAACGTTTTCACTAGCGTAACGTTTGTTCAATTATAATTTCTCTGTGCTGAATAAAACTTGATGGATGGTTTAGCGTCCTAGTAAGGTTATAAATTTCCTTATTGTTTTTGAATTTTTTTTTTTGAGGGTTTCTACTCTCGAAAACCCTTCGCGTTTGCTCCTGCTAAATAATGTTAAATAATATGGGCTCGAATCGGTTGCGGGACGCTACGCACGGAGCTCGTTTACTATCTTTTAATGATAATAATTTGACGGCTGTGTTAAATTTTCTACCGAATTTGCGGGTTTTCCGACTGACATAAACTCCTTATAACTTTATAGACCCTCCCCATACCCCCCACCTCGTTCGGAACGCCACTGGTAAAATCTCGTAATTAAATTTAAAAAAAAATAAATAAAAATACTAACTCGTTTTACAGTTGTAATTATAAATTATTTATTATAATTACCACGATTAAAAATTAATTCGATTTGAAATGGTATTCTATAAAACCGAATCGATAGAATTTTATAAGTAGTAGTAAGTATTTTGTAAATGATTTTGGCACGCGTTCAACGAACCAACATGCTCGCGGACAGTTCTGATAAATTACAACCATTTATATCGTTTAAGCTCTGGATTTCATGTAAATACAACGTTTGACAAGCATTAGATGAGTTGGAAATGTACCAAATAATTGTCAACTAATTAAGCAAGTAGGCATAAACGATCATACATTATACATTGGATTGAAAGACATTTTCGATTATACATTATTTTAAAAAGTTTCACTTTTCAACATTTTTTTATTATTATTAATTTTTTTTTTTAAATGAAACTTTTAAAAGAACACAATGGACATTAGTTATGATAGTCAATAATATATGTTCGTTATTTTTTTCCCGATTAATATTTGAATATAAATTTTATAACAAACAATATTTTAATTTGTATTGAATATGAATCGCGTTGTATTTCATATTATTTATATATATATATATATAATAATTAAAACAAAACCCATAACATACAAATATGAGGTCGACTGATGCGTTTAAACACATTACGAATCAAATGATTTATCACTTTTAGATATACGAGAACAACTTAATGTATAAGTACGTCTATGAACAGTACTTTACTCGGAACGCGAATCAAATAAAGCTTACGTCAGACATTTTGAAAGTGAGGTAAAATAAACGACAACAATGTATACCGTTTATTTCGAATTCTTTTATTTTTTTCAAAAAATATATTGACTTTTAAATAATAAAATTCTATATTATTACAATAATATCCTGAGTGTGACATTGTTTTTTACTGCTCGTAATCAGTTGCTGCCACACAGATAGAATTTATAGACGGGGATGCGCGGCCGCTACCGGTTTGTGGTCTGGCGAGTGGGGGTGAAAAACACGTATAAATAGCGGTTCGAAACCAACGGACCGCTCAGTGTGC
This sequence comes from Chaetogeoica ovagalla, assembly GCA_032441825.1. Taxonomy (NCBI): domain Eukaryota; kingdom Metazoa; phylum Arthropoda; class Insecta; order Hemiptera; family Aphididae; genus Chaetogeoica; species Chaetogeoica ovagalla. Next base: position 3,273,076 of record CM063726.1, read on the forward strand.
CCCCGGCGGGCAAACGCGAACAACGTTGTTCGCGTTTGCTCCCAGTGGCTACACGCTATGAGTGTGTGTGTGACGTTGACGTTTACACTGCAGTCCAATAGTTTCGAATCGCTGTATATTTATAAGCGACTACTCTCTTTTACTTTTTCTACATCTGCATTTCGTCTTAATAGATTCTCAAACAATTTTTTTTTTTTGTTATTATTCTTCGTTGCGGATATTTCATTAGCAGAGGGAGTTAACTCCATTTTCGCCTCCTCTCCTTAAACATCTCGTATGATTGCCACTGCTCTGAACCGAACATAGTGTTTAAACATTTTGTGCGAACCGTTTAATTTCCGTCGGTGCGATAACACATTCTCGGCACGATCCAGTGTCGGAAGCACCGACTTAGAACTATTAAACGTTTTTTTTAAATATTGAATTAAAATTTGAAACGTTTCTCAATTATTAGTTTATAAACCGCGTATAACCTGTTAAGCTGTCACGATTATTATAAACCGGCATTGAATGGCGAAAATGTCGCCCGTTGATGTGTCAACAGTTTATCCGTTTAAAACAAAAAAATATATATATATTGGTTAATTTTTCCTTAAATTTGGGTATAGTAATCGTAAAATCGCGCACTACGATTTAGTTATCCATTATACATTGAGATCGAAAACGAAGAACTAGGAATGCGGAAAGAATGGAAAGGAGTTGACTACTTGCCAATGGGTTGTTAAACTAATAGAAATCGCGCAAAATTAAATTTCATATAGATTTTATATTTTATTAACCATCATATATTAATAATATAAAATTTGCTACTATTAAATAATACCTACTTGTGAAGTTCTTCTATGCACTTTTTTTTTACACGTAAAAGTGTTAACAAAAAAAATTAAAAAAAATCACCTAATTGTAAAACCATTATACATTCCTCGGTTTGTGTTGAATTCAAAATGATATTATTTATCGCGTAGAAACATGAATATTTTTTAATGATACATGATAATTTTGTCAAATATTATTATTTATAAAAAATAGGTAATTTTTTTTCGAAATAAATCTTTAGAACATCGTTAAATATAAATTAATTGGGAACTATACCTAATCAAATAATTCATTTCCAAGGCACGAAAAAATATGATAATATCGTTGACGATAGTAATAAAATAATAAAATATGCTTGAAATTTAAGCCATATATCATCAACGTGCCTAATTGTTTATTTAATTATAATAAGGGCTATTTAATTTTTTTTTTTTAATTTAATTTTTACGGTCTAATATAATATATTGTGTGAAGAGGTTTTAAGTTAGGTTAATAGTAATAATTCACGTTCAAATCATGCTAATATAGAAATAATTAAAATCGTTTAACTGCAAAAATAATATAAATTACACACACAAATAAGACGTATAATTATAAAATATACGATAAGCATTTTAATATTTTTGTTTTCAAATATTAACATAATAAAAACATTTATTTATTTATCTATACAACTTGTATCACATTAATCAGCGCGGAATACCACATAACGGTTTTTATATGTTAAAAAAAAAATTAATAATAATAAATAAAAGTTTTTATATTTACAATATAATGTAATCTAGTGAATTCTACAGTATTATAAATTAAAATATTAATATTCACAATTGTGTATAAAATATAAATTAACGTGAAAGTCTCTTGATTAAATACATAATATGTAATTGTACGTGTTGTTCAATGAAATTTAAAATTTAATCTAATTATTTCGTCTGTAAAATATATTTAATAAATGTTTTTATTCGTTTGTAAATTAGACGCATGTAATTTTATTGAAAACTATTTGTTTGTTTAATGGATATAATTTAAATTGCCTACAATTTTGAACACAGTAAAGAAAAATCTTCTACAATCTAACGATAGTATGATTGGTCGGCTGGGAAGAAGACATAGACGATTTTTGGGCGATAATTTTACCCTTGTAACACTATCAATGTTCATTTTTACCAGTTTTTTTTGTTTTTTTTTAAATCTGTTATCCCCAGTTTAATGTCCGTGTAATTCTCATACGAATAATATTTTTAAATCCGAGGGAGAAAAAAATTAATTTTGTTTACTAAAAACTGTGTTATTATGTTATGCATGCACCGTGTTGGACTCTATCCTCACTTTGAAATGACGGTGCGTTGAGCGTATTATTTCTTAGTTTATACCAAACAGGAAGCTTAATGTTTTTTTTTTTTTTTTAGCCAGTCTTCAAAATCTCATTTGCTGAGTTTTCCATTTGTCGTTAGCAGATCCTTCCATTCTGTCTCGACCGATCCTCGAACACGATGGTATAATGATAAATGATATTAAGTGTAAATATAACGGATGGGGCAGGAAAAAACCTCCCGTGGTCCAAATCCTTATGGGGTTGCGCGCGTACAACAAAAAGCCTGTCAACCTTTTTTTTCTTTTTTTTTTCGCGTAAAAGTTTCCAGGGAGAGAAAAATTGCAAACTCCCACGTTAATGAATTGACGAGTTGTTGCAGATTTACCACGTTATAAATAAATATACGAATAAACTAAACGAAACACGAACAAACCATCGATTTTGTGCGGTGGTTTGCAAAATGAAAATATGCGTTATGGCGATTTTTATACTTAATTATTATACCGACTGTATTTTCCCGAAGTACATTATATTGACCATTCGATACGATCAAAATAATTGTTCAATGTGCGCGTATTATTTTTAATTTTTATTAAAACTGCACGTATTATTGATGATTTTAAACAACAATAGGCATTTATACAATGTATGCATTTTCACACGTCGGATAATTTTCATCAATATTACAATATGATAACACATTGGACTCGTGCACGCATTCCATTGTTACAATAGTAATAATTTATCGTCGATTGTTCCCGTTTATGCGCAATTACCGATGACGGAGATAGTCGATCGTAGGGATTCCGTTGAACGACCGAGAAGAGTTCATATGAAAAATAAATACACTTGTGTACAAATTGACGTATTCAGGATTGCGGTTTTTTTTATCAATAAAAACTTATAATTTGTGTAAAATATCCATAAAAAAATTGCTCAACTCGTGAATTTAAACGAAAAATGTTGACGAAAATTCATGATATTAGTACGAGTTATAACATAAAAGTTATTTTTGGATTAAATGCACGAGGAGGTTCTACATTTTAAAGTTGGCTCAATGAATAACGACAATATTGTTTAGTATAGACTCCTTATAGACTACACCAGTTCTCTTAACATAAGAGTAAAAATGTACCAAAAAAATGTACTCTTTTTGCAGTTCATTTCCATGGCAAAACGTGTACGGGTTTCGTATGTTAACGGTTCATAAATTAAAGAACAACAGGTAATTGAAATTAAAACGGAACTGACATCTCACGAGAATAATTAAGTTATTATATACTATATTGCACTGCATTAATATCGTGTAACTAAAAATTATTATTACTTTTTGTTTTTTAAAGCAATAAGTCATTAACTAATAAGAAGTTAAGTAATAAGCTTAAAAAAAACGAATTAAATTAAAATATAATTATAAATATTTAAAAAAACTAAATGTCGTCTTGACTGATGGATTGAATAAGGTTTAATAATATTGTATTTATTGACTTTGGATAAAAGCGATTAATGATTACCATGTCATGTAGCGGTAACGTGAATACAAGTTATTGGGAGATTTAATTTTTGTGTAACTATTAAATACTAATAATTAATAAACTATAAACGCTTTTTTCTTTTTTTTTTTTTTTATTGAAATTTTGGTAATTTTTCAATGGTATATCTCACTTAAGTAATTTCTTAGTTTCTTATATAACAATATTACGTTAGATTTATGTGTATATTGAAATAAATTTCAAATGTTAATTAACTTCTGTTTTATATGAACAAAACTTATGTAACAAATACAAAAATTATAATAATAGAATAATAAATAAATAAAAATGATTATTCGTCCAATGAACAATGTTTCGATTCCTTCATAATTTCAATTTTAATATTTAATCACGACTTACCATCACGAAAATTACTGCACAAAAAACGACGTCGTCAAATGTGTCGTCCGACAGAGACTAATCGATTGGACTCCGTACAAAAATTAATATCGCCGTGATTCCCCTTCTCCTGTCGCACGTTATTTTTACCTCCTTCCAACTATAATCGAGACTGCCTTTCGGTCGTCTCTTCCGTTTTACGATCATCGCACACCGTGGTGTTACGATAGCGCAGTTATCGCCGATTTCAAGAATAGCTCCAGAAAGTATGTACGATTGATTCGTGCGTACAAACACAGTACACACGTATGAATATAATATTATTGTTTAAGATTTGTACCATCGGTAACACAAATAATTGAAAATATATTTTATTTTTTTTTTCAAAAAATTAATACGGATTTTTATTTTGCCGTGTCATAATTATTGTGGAAACGCCGTCACAAAGTTTCCCCTGACGCACCTCCTTCAGTTATATATATATTATGTAAAATATTCAGATGGTTGAAGTTCGGCTGCATCAAAACGTAAAACGACACGTACGTAATCGTATTCATCATTTCGTAATATTATTCGTATTATTATTACCTATCGATTGATTTGAAGAGTGAAAAAGCGATGGAGAGAGATTCACGAAGTAGCTGTAAACCAGTGGACAAAAATGTGTTAACTGATTTTTTGATTACGAACCAACAGTAATATGAACCAACGAGACCCATTAATGAGATGAATTCTCGCTTTATCATTCTTTTAACGGATCGTGTTTCAACGGTTTGCAGACAACAAGAAAGATAAAAACATAAATCCAGTGCTCTTTATACGTCTGCGTCAATGTGATATTGAGAGGTAGAGAAAAATAGATTTTTTTTTGATGGTATGCATAAATACTTCATCATATTCCTTCGTTTGATGTAAAAAAGAAGAGACACCAGTTTATTTGAACGCTTAAAACGCAAAACGACTCGGACAATAATAATTTTTAAATGTTTTATTTATGTCGGGGCATATATTTTTATGTGTTATAGCACAAACACACACACAGTGTAGTAGCAAATACGTGGGTGTGTTTTTATTTTGGAAGCCAGCTAAGCGGTTAGTTTCATATTTTCACAGAAAAGCAATTATAATATTATTGTTTTAAATATTATAGGATAAATGTAAATGCGTCAAAACCACATAGTACTAATGTGGAGAGATTATTATAACATTTTATAAACTCCAATGTGATTAATTATTATATAATAATTGATATTATTACACGACACAATTAAAAATATATTACGCGTCAAAATTAATATGTCTACATCAAGACGTAAATATAATCGTTTTCTTGCAATATTTATACTTATCCCAAATAAAAGAAATTTCAAATCGCACTCTAAAGCAATTTCACAAAATTAATACAGAGTTATGTTACCAGAAGCTGGTGAAAGCTAGAGAGGAGTTGTTGAAATAGAAATTGAATCGGATAACCAAGATTCAGCTATATCATTTAAATATTATTATTTTTTAGTATATTAATGTTTAATAAATGAGAAACTTTAATATTGTTAATCTTATTAACCCGTCTCTCTTTTTTAACTCCTCTCATGATCCATTCTACTATTTTTCCCTTATTCTTTCACAGGTGGAAATCCACGGGAAATTTCTTGGTAGCAGGGTGATTAATAATCTATGCCATAAACCAAGCCGTAGGAAGCTTTGTCATACATTACCATACAAAATGACGAAAAATCTAAGGGCTACCGGACCGGAGTTATAGAGGGGCGGGATAAGCTCTCTTTCATTTACATCTATGACCCCTTTTATTAATATTATGACGTGCAGTAGTAAAAATAATAAAAAAATTACCCATGGTATATGTTACATTCTGTCTATATAATAAACTAATTTATGATATTTTCTAACTTTAATTAATATTAATATTATAACGCTTTTTTATAATACATATATGGTAAATTTAATTAATACATGTGACAATTTCGTTTTCAATGAATATTGATTAAGGATTATTGTAATGAGTTAGATTTGTATGACGGAGTCACGTCACAATTATAATTGTTAAATACTGCGAGTTCATATTATTATTCATATACGATCAATAGAAAATAAATTACCAAATAACTTAGTTTGAATTTTACCGGGAATACATTAACGAAACGTATTGATTTTCTTTTTATTTAGTAATTTTCGTAATCAACATACAACAAACACATTACAGTAGTAATTATAAAATAAATATTTTCAAAGTGATTGGAAGGCCCAATGTGTAACGTAACACATAATGACGTTTATTTATATCCTACGTAAAAAAGGATTTATATACATAATTTATAGTTTTGATGTAATTATTTCATTAGTTTCATAGTTTCATATACAACAATTTAAAAATAATTTAAATACTCGATGTATTATTGAATAGCTGTTGTATTCAAATGAGTCACTCGTGTTTAGCGATAAAAATTATTATACAGTTAAATACGGTTTTTGTTACGATAATAACCCGAACTAAATCAATCCAAATAAGATTATATAATTATATGAGTTATATAAAATAATAATAAATAAGTAAATGTAGTAAATTACCTGATATGCATCGTTAATTAATATTGTTATATTGTCTATATATTTTTTTTTAAGAAATTCATTATTATTTATGGGGTAAATCAAAATATAATATTAATTTTATTAAATTATTAAATATGTATAACGTTTGTACGATGAATCATTTGCTAAACCGTATTGTGCCATTAAAATTATTATCAACACCTGTGCTTTTGTGTTGTGTGTATCCATTACGGAATATTACAAAATTACATTTAAATATGAAATAAGTTATTGTATTTTACTGCTTTAATATTACATTTAAAATTAATCAGGTATATACGTATATATAATAAAATATATTTTGTATATATTATACTTCGGTCACAAAATAATCACTCTTATTAACAGTGACACTTTGTCAAAAGTTAAATATTATTTCATGAATATTGAATAATTTTAATTGTTTATATATCACTGGTAGGATTTAATTGACTTAATAAAATTTGGAACAATACATTATGCTAATGTGTTTGACATTTTGATTATTTATATATGTACTACGCTGAAAGCTTAATAGACAGATAAATAAGTGTTTAAAATTATTTAAGTCGTCAATAAAATTAAGTGAAACTATGTCAATTTACCTTTAAGAGTATATTAGTATTTCTTTTTATCATTACATTTTATTCGGTTCATCATTTTCAACATATTTATTTCATTGATGTTTTGCAAATATTTCATTTACGTAATCAGTAAATTTTAAAATATGATATTAAATTAACTGTAAAAAAAAGCCCATTAAATTATTATTATTATTATTTATCAAGTTTTTAATAACGTTTCAATGACAATATTAGTTGACGGTTTTATGGAGTTGGGACTTTTAATATATTACGAACATCTTATACAGGAAATAAAATGTTAAACGACGACGTGTTTGTAGAAAATTATTTCGTGAATATATATATACACGAGTATATTTTGTATAAGCGCAGAACGTTGAACACTTTTTATTAGACTTAAATGCTATAGCTTTTAAATATGTAATAATGTAAGGGGATTCATTCGTGGAAAATGAACTCACGACAAAAATATTAGAGTTATTTATTCTTTTTAAACTTCCACAACACTAAACGTGTTTATCTTGTACTTGATTAAAAAAAAAAAAAATCGAATTTTAATTTGTAAATTAATAATAATATATAAACGACCACCGGTGTTCATGAAGTTATAATTTTCAATAAAAATTAATAAAAATTTTTAAACGAGCTGTTTATATCGCTGTCATCTCATTATGTATTTATATCTGTATTTGAAAAATATCGGTAAACGAAAGTTTTTCAATTCCTCGGAGTTTCTGCGTTTTACACGCTAAGTGTTTAAATCCTTAATGTTCTGCTTCACACTATTTAATACCACTGAATTTTTTACGATTTTGAAACTCTTTTCCTGATAATTTATTAATTGAAACTCCCACGCTCGCGCGCGTTTATTCTGTTTAAAAATAATTTAGTTGCCGCATTTATTATGATTCGCAATCAACTGGACCGCGGTACGTTTCGCATTATTCAGAAACACGTAAAGTATGTTTAAAGTGGCCAACACGTATACGATTATGAAATGGGGAACGTAACCGCTTGGCATATCGGCGATCGGCAATACAAACCTTTTCTACATTGATTTTTATAATATAATTACGTACGTATACCTTAATATTCTATTACGAATTAGTTCTGTAAAAATCCTTTTCAACGTAACTGTGAATTCGCTCTGTGGTTATTTTATGCATACGTTTTTCGGACGTTTCTAATTATGCGGGCGGTGGACGAACATTTCAATTGAATGAAATTATCTCGTCACGATGGAAGGGGGAGGGGATACATTTTATTATCGCGGGCTGTTGATTTCACGAGGGAAACTATACCTATCGGAAAATTGCGGAATCACGAGGGTTAGTGGAAACGAGAGATTGCATCTCGTTAAAAATAATTCCGGCAAGACAGAGTCCTTGACGAATTAATATTTGTTAATATTATTACGTACACGTTTATACCACGCATTATGTGCGGTATGGTGTGGGGGAATTTTAAAACTGTAAATTATTAAATTATTCAATATTATGTTTCATTTATAATAATGGCAATAATGGTGATAGTGTGTGTATGCATCGTGTGTCGATTTGTACGATACGACACGACGGTTTCAAGGGATGGATGTAAAAACCAATAATTTTCATCCGATTTGAAAAAAAAAAATTATATAACAACTGAAATAACAATTTTTTTTTTTTGAAAACTGAGTCATAAAATATTAGGTTATATAAGACATAATATCATAAAAGGTGACGATTTTTTTCCCGTTCTTTATGTAGACATAGAATTGTTTTTCTTTTTTTTTTTTTTTTAGACATTTTTAAATAGACTACTTTTAGTTGAATTAATCTATTAGTGTTTATAACCGAAAATCAATTTTCTATGCAGTCATGTTAATAAAGTATGAAACATTTTTTTTTACAATAAATTTAATCAACACAAGGAATTATTACGACGGTATTAATAAATAATATTGTATATACTTCTTTGTAAAATGTCCGGTATTGCATTATGAGTCGTAAAAATGTAATAAAGTATTATAGTAATGTATTGTAAAGTCATTAAAACTGTACACGTATTTTTTTTTTTTTTGATAAAAATTTAACATTTTAAACGTTAATAATTAATTGCGCTCTATTTAAAATCGTTTTTCGAATGTAATGAATTATCATTGCATTAAAATTAAAAATAATAACGAGTTGAACATAGATTGATGAATTATAAATCGCATTATTTCAAATTATACAATTTTTTTCACTCGACGTAAACTTTTATTGTAGATTTTTTTTTAAACTATTACACTATTATATTAAAATTCAAGAGCATTAGTGGTTTGTGTTCACCTCGAAGTATTTCACAGGGAAAAGTTTAATAGAAAATTTTTGCTCTGACTTTAGTTTTTGAAAAAAAAGAAAAGAATCGAGTAGTGAAAAAAATGAACTACTTTTTCACGGAAAAACTTATACGTAATTGTTCAACAAAAATTACATATTATTTAAATGTTATAATATAACATATGTTTGACTAATTAACAATTTCAGATTTTATCAAATAAGAGAATAAACAGAATACATATATTTATTATAAATTACGACGCGATAATAATTTTCGAGTATGTTATCTATCTTGATAATGTGCACCAGTGATATATTTTAACTGAACACGTCGATGAGTTCCTCATTAAATATTGTAAGAGGATTTTAGATATTATATTATAATAACGAGCCAATTTGTTATATTGAGTAATATACGTTTATATGTGTGTGTGTGTGTGTGTGTGTATTTTCAATGTATATATTAATACGGACAAAAGGTTAAATTAAATGCATTTACTTTACCAACGATTGGGCTAGGATACATTGAAGTCCTGTAATTAGCACTTAGATTAGTTTGAGAATTTGGACAGAGAGCGCAAACGAGACTGCAATCCACGCATCAAACAATAGATCATCAAGAGAATACTATTGAGTGCTGTTTAATATTATGCTGGAATAATTAAATGTATTTAATTAGTCCACGGAGCAGAGTGTAAATAATAAGTTTTTAGTATAACATCAATAAGTTGTGGAGTTTTAACTTTTAAGAAGAAACGGAACGTAAAAATATATGTACATATTTGTATATACGAGTACATACCATGTTTGTATATCATTCACTTTTGTCCCAATTAAATAAACCAATATTTATGTATTAATTACAGAATTTCGTTTTAATACAAACCATTAATTTTTTTCTCAATATATTCATTATTTTATATGACGGTTAAGTAATATACACATAAAAGCATAGGGCATCGTAAAATTTCCTTATGTATCTGACGAGCTAAAAATGTTTGGTCACGTGAAATTTAGGTTCTCCATCGTAATGACACCTTGCCCTGTATCTCTTTGCCAAACGGCGAACGCATACGACGGGAGCAATATAACGTATTCTAACAAAAATATATGAATAGAATGTAGACCGACGCCGCCGTATTACCTAGTGGTGTTCCAGTAAAAACGTGTTGACGGCTTAAAACGCACTCCTTTTCAATCGCTTGTGTCAAGTCGAATAAATGATAGACGCTGAGAGGCGATCGATTCGCGTCGGGAAATCAGTGAAAATGAATAATAATAATAATAATAATAATAATAATAATAATAATAATATTTACTGTGTTCTGACGGACCGGCATTAAACAGCCGGCATATATACAGTGCGTTCAAACGTGAAACAATCGACGTGAAACGTGTCATTTAATATTATTTTTCCTAATTTCTTCTAAGTACGAGCGATTGAGCTTGACGAGTATACGGAAAGAGGTTTACCTGCGAAAATCTCTGCTCCAACACGCGTAGATCACGGGGTTCATGCCGCTGTTGATCCAGCCGAGCCAGGCGACGACGGACGATAGCAGTTGGTCTTTGAACACGCAACTCTCGTCACAGAAACCGGAAAGCAGGTTAACGACGAAGAACGGTAACCAGCAAACGATGAACACGCCCATCACGATGCCCAGCGTTTTGGCAGCCTTTTTCTCGCGGGACAGCTTGCTGAGTTTCCGGCTGAGCGAGAAGTTCTTTTGAAGCTGATGGGCGGCACGCGTGTAACCGTGCGCGGTTGACGCGGAAGTGGTCGTGCCGCGACCTCCTCGGTGTATGCGGAGAGTGAGTTCCATCCGTCCACCGCCGGTTCCGCTCCCGGTCCCGGCACCGGCACCGTTTCCGCCACCGCAACCGCCGCCGCCGCTGCCGCAACCGCCACCACCGGACGGCGTGGACGACAGCACTTTGGTGCCCAACCGTTGGCACCGTGTCTGCGTGACGGCCGCCGTGTAGATCTTGTAATACGTGAACACCATGACCAGAAGCGGCACGTAAAACGATATGGTGGACGAGAATATCAGATAACCGGTGCTGTTGGTGAACGGGCACGTGTGCCGGGGAACGGGCTCGGTTCGGACCAGTCTCCACCAGATGATGGCCGGGAAGCTGATGACGCTGCTGCACACCCAGACGGCGGCGATCAGGCGATACGCCCGTTTGCGGCTCATTTTCGTCGGATACGTGAACGGGTCGGTAATAGCCCAGTATCGGTCCAGCGATATGACGCACAGGTTGAGTATGGACGCCGTGCTAAACAGCACGTCCAACGATCGCCACACGTCGCAAGCGTTTATGCCGAACGTCCAATAGTGGTCGAGCACCTCGTGCACCGCGCTCACCGGCATCACGACCAGTCCGACCAGGAAGTCGGCAAACGCCAGCGAAGTAATGAAGTAGTTGGTGGCCGTGTGCAAGTACCGTTCCCGGACTACGGCTATGATCACCAGACAGTTTCCGAACACGGTCACCATACAAAACAGCATCAGGACCACGGATAGCGGGAAACGGTCGCCGAAAGTGGACCGCCAATCGTCGTCCGTCTCCGAGGACGTCGGTTCGTCATACTCGTCCGTATCGTTGAAGACCACCGCCGTCCAGTTCATCGTTTCCTCCTGTTTCGCGCGATCTCTCCGGGTTCCTCCCTTTCACTTAACCGCTGTACGCCATCGTTTTGCCGCTCGTTCACCACTTTTGTCCCCCGCTGTTCCGCCGCCGGATAATTATTGTCACTGCGGAATAAACACATATTAAATAAACATACGTTTATTTTTTCAATTTATAAAAAATATTTTTATACGTGACATTTTCCATTCGGATCGATTTTGCATTGTTCAACAGCGTATCGTGTCACGATTATTTACAAACGAATCCGTTTATCACGGAACGTACATAATAATAATAATAATAATAATAATAATAATAATAATAATATATTGTATTTGGTTTTCTTTTAAAGCGCTGCATTTGTTCGAGTTCAGTCGAATTACCGTGTCCTAACCAGTTGAGAATATTAATCGGTCCGAAACAATTGTATAATGCCCAACGGAACATGTTTTTGTGGTTTTCTATTTTGATAATATTAATTTTCTAATGAATTTCGGATATGTCATCTAATATTATTAGTCATTATTGTCGTCGTTGTTGTTATTGTTATTATTGTTTGAATAATGCACATTTTTTGCGGACGCGGTGACTGACAGAAAGAAATAAACTAGGTGAAAAATAATGTTTGAATTTGTGTTTCGTTCTCGCTATTGTCATTTTATTTTACGAATATATTCATATTTTTATTCGATGTGAGCTATCATATTTATTATTAAATTTGATTTACGATCATATTGGAGCAAATTTCAAATTGAAATTATTTTTAACGATGACTTTCAGTATTTTCAATTTGTTCCATTTCATTGAGATATTTCATATAGTGCCGTGTTCGTGTAACGTATATTTTGTCGTTAAAAAAAAAAACGTTTATTTATTAATTTTTTTTTTTTTTCACTTAAACTTATATACATATATGTATTTCAATTTAATTTCTTTATATCCAAATGTATATAACGACATATTGTAAACAATAAAATATTGATTTTTTTCTCGTTAAACATTTATAATTATATATATGTATATATTTTTTTTACGTAATAGCTTTAATTTTAATACGTACATAGTAATCATGTAATGTTATTTTTAAATATCTACACAAATTAGACTGTTTAAAATTGACGTTTATAGCGTAGTTAAGAATTTTTTTAATTTTGTCAAATTTCCTTGTGATTTACTTGAAAACCGTATATTATAAGTTAATAAGACAATATATATGTTTATTAATGCAATTTTCTTAGTAAATAATTTATTGAACAATTGGTTACGTATATCTATTCGTATTTCAATTTCAAAACTGGGATTCTAGAAAGAAAAAAATATATTAATTATATATTTAACGACGAAATTGAAATTTGTTTTAAAACGAAGTATCAAAATTAAATTGCAAATACACGATAATTTGCAAAAAAAAAAAAAAAAATAAAAAAAAATATTAAATATACATAAAATGTAAATTGTATTGTTATCAGCTAATGAATATGAAAAAAGTTAAGGATTGAAGCCTAAACGCAAGCCGATTAAATGATATTAAACTTTTTACGTTTTTATTTATTTATTTTATTTTCAGTACAAAGAAAAAAGACTATTCGACAGCACGTATATTATACACTCGCAAATGAAAAAGGCACGCACGATGGAATGTAGTGCAGTTACTAATAACAGTATCATATCCCTTCAGCTGTCATTCAGGTGTTTTAATGGCATTGTAATGTGAATCATAAATCAGATGGAACGAGGGTTGTACACAAAATGTTCCATTTAATCCGTAGAATTACATCTCGCAAGAATCTATAAATCATAATATGTACAAATCTTCGGGAAATATTAAGAACCTCAATAACAATATGAGCTTACGGAACGGAGGGATTAGTGAAAATGAACTCAAATATTATTGTATCATTGTCGTAAGTAAACTCTAAACGAGCAGGTTATTATACGAAAAGAACAACGAAGACGTACCGAGTTATTAGGGTCATTTGAGGAAGAAACGTTTCCGACCGGAACTGACGCGGAAAGACAAGAAGAAGAAAAAGTCACTGGATCCGGTGCTGTATGTGTTCTGTTGTCGAAACGTATAAAACTTCATCTGATAATGATTTGTACGAAAATTTAGGAAATAAATATTTGTTTTATGTTACGAATTTATAATGATCGACGATAGAAAAACCCGTTTATTACGTCAATTATTTTTAATATTATAATCGAGTTCTAATAAAATGAAACGTGATATTATGTGTTCAAACTGATTCTTATTAGTCGTTGTATTTAAATTTTTTCGAAAAAAAAAACGAGATTCAATTACAATTGTTATTGGATTTTTTAAAAAAAATAGTCACATTTGTACTCGTATTTAGTCGAATCGAGACTCCGATTGTTGTATAGATTTATTTAATTTCCGTGAATATGTTTAAATCTTATTATTATAATAATAATATGAATGCAAAATCAATACTCTTGTGTATAAATAAAAGTTAAAATATAGTGTACTTACGCGGGTAAATATTGCGTGTCCTAACGATACAAAAAAAAAAAAATATGAATATTAAAACGTTTCTTCTCAATGCCAAAACATAAAGCGTATAATATTATTTGCTAGGACGAATATTTGACTCTTTAAAAGGTTCGTGATTTATTATGAAAACTGTAAATTAAACAGTACCGTTTAATTGGTATATTTGTATAATAATAATTTGGTCTACTTAATTCTCGGTAATTTGTTTCCATTAAGTAGTTTATAATTTTTCCGCTTAAAATCAATAAAATTATATTCAGGGTGTTGTATTCATAAATATTGTTTCTACAGTCTTGAAATGAATTAAATCACAATTGCTCCATAATGTTCGTAGTATATTCTATAAATCAGCCAATTCAATCCGAATAACAACACAAGCAAAATATTATACAAGAATAAGAATTAATTATACTTTATAAATTCCACGTGATGTTTGCTTATATATATATAAATATATACATTAAACGGTTTTTTCATCAGAAATACTTAAACTATAAAATAATATACAATTATTTTCAACATGAAAATATTATCTGACGGTAGATAGTAACAAAACGTAGTAGACCTTTGGTTAGGACACATCTTTGATTTCTATGGCAATTACGCCTTCTCATATATTGTAATACGACATAATAAATTGGAGTAAAAATATTATATATACAAAGTAAACAAAATCAGTTTAAAAGTTTTATATTCGATATAATATTGTATAGATATTATTACCTTTAATTATATTGAAATATGTCGTTCATAAAACTTTATTCACAAAAAATGAATTCATCAACATTTTTTATAAGACAAAAAGAAAAAGAATTGGTTAACTGACAGTAGCACACGTATTTATATAATGTACTAACATTATCGAAAAATAATCACAAAACATAAATCTTTTATAAGAAAATATATGGATTAGGCGTCTTGTAAAATATAGTCGTCAGATTGGTTTTCAGAAAACAGTATTTACTTTTTTCTTTTTTATTATTATTATTATTTTACTGTGAACTACAGTAATTTACTGTAAAGAAAATCTCACTTGATTTATTTTTTATTTATTTATTTTATGTTTATTAACAATTCATTCGGATACTATATATTATGTATATTTTACACTAAATTATAATTTATGAAATTCGTAAAATTACATAATCATTATTAATTGATTTACTATACATCAATACGTCTTGCAAAGTAAAAAAAAAAATCTATATTGACTAACCATCAAATAATTTATAAAATGTAACATAATTTTTTTTCTTAAAAATGTAACAAAAAAAAAAACCTATGCATTATATGTATTATTCTAAGTGACTTTTATGTACTCGCACGGATATTCGTATACATTAATTTATAACGCGTACAAAATGTAACTATACACGATGATATACGATCTTTCATAGTACATAGTACATATTATAATAACGTATAAGAACAAAACGGAAATATATAACGCAAAAAATATAAAATGAATCGTATTAAAAAAAAAAATTATAACTTATAAGGTTAAGGAAGATGGCTTAATTATTATTTTGTATCTGAATATCATATAATATTATGTAATGAATCGTTTTACAAAAGTATACATTTTTTTTTTTTTTGATAAAATATTATTCTCTATTTATAAATGCTTTCAGTATCGTATATAATAAGATGAGATATGTAACTATTTTTTGTTAATATTACGCATAAAATATCGCAATGTATGGTAATTAATTACAGGAATAATTGTTAGCTAAAAAATGACAAATAGCTTTTTATTTCCTTAAGGTTTCTAATTAGTTTTATGTAAAATTAAATTTCTTTTTATCGATTAGCATAGAAACGTTGAAATAGGCTAGTAATTTGTTTATGCATTTAAATTATACGATTATTAGTTTATACTTATTAATTTTTTGGCGAAAAAATTAATTGGGTCATTAAAAAGGAAAACAGATGAACAAGTTGTTATGCATGTTTAAAAAACAAGACCAAGTTTAAAGTCGATAATTTAAACACTTCGTGTAAAAATATTTAAATTTAATAAATTGAGTTTATGAGTAAAAGGTTTAATATTTGTAATACAATTTTTTTTTTTTATTATACACCATCATAATGTTTTCTTCAGAAATACTTATATATATATATATATTTTTTTTTTTACTATAACGTGTTGTGGCGTATTACCCATTCGACGTAGAAATCTTTAAATCCTCCAAACCACAAAATTTATATAACTACAAAATTTATTACATCTCGTCCGTTGATACATTTTAGATTTAACGCGTTTCACACTTACAAATAAAATACCCATACATTTCGTTTAATCTCTCCTATATCCTAAACAGTGTACTTAGTTTTAATCCTTTTATGTACATTATATATATGTATATAAATTATATTCTCAAAAAATTATTATAGTGGTATTAAAAAGGGAAATATTTAATGAGTAGGTAGTTTCATTAAATAATTTATAAAACTGATGAGTTTGTCGGAGAGACGATAAGTGTATTACTTGTAATACTTGTGAGAAAATGTGCACGTGATTACAGAGAACATGGTATAAATCGCCGTTTTTATTTTAAAATTATACTCATAGATAATGGTAAAAAAATATTTATAAAATACACCTACGTAAAAAAACCAACTAATTGAGTTTTATATTAAATACGTATAAAATAAATTAATGGTAAATAAAAAATGTACTCTGGTGAAAAATGGTAAATATGATGAATTCATGGAATTTTATTGTATTTTATTATTATACTTTGCAAGTAATTAATAATAAAACGCCTAGCGTAATTGAATTTCTAAAATCATTCACAAATATGATTCGTAATAAATATCTTGTAACACATGCGTTTTCATTAAAAGGAAATAATATGTACTCCCGTCAACCGATTTTTAAATGATTATGAAATTTCCGTTTGTCCGAAATCCATTCTATGTGAATTTCATATTTTAATATAATGCGCAACTTTACTTTTATCGAGCGTTGTGAAAAAAAAAACGTATAACTTCATATAAATTTATTTTAATTTATATTAGAAGAAAACAGATTTTAAAATAAAAAAAAATGAATTATCCCGCCAATGAGGTATAATATGCCGGATTTACTGAAATAAACCTTTTCAAACATTTTGAGGTAATTTCAAATCTGGCGAAAAAAAAACTATTAAATCCGACCATTTATCTCTTATCCATTTAACGAAGGTTTTTTTTTTTTTTGGGTGCGTTAAATTTGCATTTCAATTCTAACTAAGTAACAACTATTCTTATTTAGTGACGTTTTTAGTTATTTCAAATTTAATTTGTTTAATTCACAAATAAGAGATTTGTTTTAAATATATTTGGAAATTAAATTTTTTCAATTGTAGAAATTGATTTTTATTCTTTCGAATTCTCGTAGGTCAAGAACGAGTGTCACGAGTATTTCACTACTCATTGAAAGTTTTTATTTATTAAAAATCTTTCTAAAACATATTTAGATAAAAACAAAACACAATATTTTCTTATGAAATTCGAAATTAAAATATTGTAAAAAAAATATAAATAATAATAAAAAGGATAACGATTATATTCGTCATAAAAAAAACATACATACGTATATTTCATTGAATGTGTATTTTTATATATTATACGTAATAATAAAAAATTTACTAAATAATTGTTTTTTTTTTAAATTTAAAATCTTTTATGTGATAAAAAACATTAAAATGACGATTACAATTATTTAAAATTAAAATTAGAATTTACAGTTAAAATGTAGTTAATGAAAGTGTATACATGGTTTCGCACATGTGGATTCACACTTGTGGATTTATTTTCAATATAATATACTTCGTTGTAATGATTCTTACAAATTGTTTTTTTTTCCGTGATACCAATGTACGTTGTCTTTAACTAAATAACCTAAAAAATTTAATATTTCACTATTAATATACTTAATGTGTATACACTAGTATTATTTGTCGATAAAAATTTAATTTCCGATTTATCGCGTAAATGATTTTTATGTTGATTTTTTTTTTAAGTAATTAATGATAATATTTCGATACCGGGGAAAAAAAATATTCGATTTCAATAATTCGTTTAAATGTTTATGCACACGTACACGATAAATATTTATTGAATGTACCTATGTAAACGTATTGAGTGAAAAAAAAATGTTTTTAAATTTGTCGATATAAATTTAATTAAACTGCACGCGAATGAAATTTAAAAGTGTTTGTTATCATTTTCGTTTTGGTTCTGTTTTTTTGTTTTGTTTTTTAATTATCCGAGCGTGAAGCGTAAATTAAATTATTATTACACTCCGACAACCGTACGGCAGCGGGGGATAAGTGAAAAAACGCGTAACGGAATTGTTACATGTAATATTACACTCGTTTTTTTTTTCGGGATCATCCGAATCGGACGTGTGCACGTTTTCGTGATCAATCGAGTCGCCCCAGTTTAATTCGGTCGAATCGGTGGGAAACTCTATTCTCAGGACCGTCTCCCGTGGATTACGGTGCCCGGATCAAAGGAAAATCAGCAGGCCTGAAATCGTAGATCAAACGTGTACCACCAATACGGAGTATTAAGAAGGGTGTTCAACGTTACCACAAATCACAATTAGGAGTGATAGGAAGATTACCCATCCCCAGCCCGTTTCTTTTAGAATGTAGAACACATTAATGAAATAACAATTTGCGTGTATGGGACTTAATATTTTTTTTTCAGATTTATTAGGCATGTGGTATTATCCGAATTTATGCGATTTAAGAATTTACATAACAACACACGCATTTAATAATATTATATAAAATTTTTTTATACATAGGTACTTAAATGATCCGTTTTTGGATACAGTCCCGTAGTAGTAATGGATAAATACCGACAAAACACAACACGAGAATTGGTTAAATGAAAATGACAAATATATATATACATCTTGCAATGATTTGTATACGATATGCGTAACAATTTTGATGATTTCTTTATTTTTATGTTAAATATATAGGTGTTATATAAAAAAGGATTTATTTATTATAAACTGATCTTTCATCTTTTAGCGCCATCAAAAGTGTCTATAATTAAATATCGTCATACTTTAGACGGTAAGCGATTTCATTTTCTATATCGGTATTTATAACAGCCTAGTGGCTTTTTCTCGTGACGAAGCGCTTCGGATAAAGCTTTTTAATTAACTTAGAACGGACGTTCTGTAGAAGCACCGTAGTTACCGAGTACGGTAACGATATTTTTAATATTATTTTCACCATAGGACGTGCCAGGGGTGTGCACAGGGCACGCCCAAAACGAAGACAAAAAAAAAAAAATCGCCTCTATCTTCTGCGAATAATAAAACACCACTCCAACAATGTTTATGATATGTACGTGGCACGAGATTTTGTAATCTGTATGTTTACGCGCAATTCATACAAGGGACAATTTATATATTAAATAACAATAATTTTATTGTCGACAAGTTATGGTTCCGTATTATTTCATAAAATAGGACACTAAAAAGTCGTTATTTTTTTTCGACACTCTCGTGTCTCGGGGATGTTTCGCTAAAAAACTCAACGCCACCGGTGTGAGTCATTAAAACTATAACGTAGAACACTAACAATTGTGAGTAATAATAATTAATGTATGTATATAAATGTGGATAGATATAAATAAGAAAGTGAAATAATATTATTTAAAGTTATTATACGATATAGATAATCTGGATACGTGTAGTTAAAAAATATTGAAATAATAATTTTACGTTGTTGCTCGTAAATGAAACGTGTATTGAATTTATTGAAACGAATAGAGTATAGTATTGTATGTAATAATATTTAAAAAAATTTTTTTCGAGGAGGGCAGATCTCCAGAAATATTTGCACCGTCTGAACGTCGAGGCTCTGCCTACGATTTACACACGCGTTACTGCATAATATTTTGTATTATATTTTTTTTGTTTGTAGATTTATATGTAGTTATAACTACGGGAAAAGCTCCGGATCCCTGTCACTAATCGTTTATTCGCAATACAATAATAATAATAATAATATTTATAATAATAATAATAATAATAATAATAATAATAATAATAATAATAATAATAATAATAATAATAATAATAATAATAATAATAATAATAATAATAATAATAATAATACGTGACTCAAACCTGTTATATGAACGCGGCCACTCAATATCAGTAAGCACGTTTCTATCTCTAACCGTTCCCGGGGTTAGACGATACGGTTTTCGACTCGTAGACAACGTGCCGAAATATACGTGACATCATATTATATGCCGCGCGGCACTAAAACCGTTTTTCTCTACACGCCATTTACTACCACCACCACCACCACCACCACCATCACCATCATCACCACCACCATTAACCACCACATGGCTACGAAACTGTCGTATAACTATAAATATCATATAACTAAAAATAACTATATATATAATATATATATCGTATAACTACTACGTTCCGTTAGCGACGCGTGTCTCTAGCTAAAAACGTGTAGACGAGCGTAACGCGCGCGGCCCGAGAGCGCACTGCGCCGAGCGATTTCGCGCGCGCTTTACGGCCGAGCGTCTCCGGCGGCGCGGCGATCGTCGTCCGCGTTACGTGTAACGGCCGTTGCACGCACACTCGTGCAGGGTGTGCGTGTGTGTTCGTGGCGTGCAAAAGGAACGAAGACACGAATTTTCCAACAGTCTCCGGTTAAAAACTACCTCAGATCACCAGAAAAAAAATTTTTTTTTTAACCTAACGATAATATCAACGTTATTATTTGACACGTTGGTAGAGCATTTGTTGAAATCATAAAAATTAATCGGATAGGCGCGAGTGGGGAAATAGTGGAAGTGTTATGTAGGAACGATAAAATTGATTTACGGAATAATTTCGACACTATAGTTGCGAAAATCGTGCGCATGAAAAAATTTTTATGATAAATCATAATTGTTGTACTCGATTTTTTAATTATTATTACGTGTACGATCGTTAATAACTAAAATTTTTCCACCAACCCGTATTTTGGTTTTTTCTTTTTTCACTCGAGACATTATCATAGTAAATTTCAGTGTACACTCATATGAATTATTTGTAGCGAAACTCTTATTTCTTACACTTTGTCCTAAAAGAAGGAAAAGTGTCCGATTTGATTACAGTGGATTTTCAAAAAAAAAAACGTAAAACAATTCGTTCCGTGTCCGGATAATAGAGATAATGCGAAATTTCCCCAAAGTGAATTTTTCATTATCGTGTTATTATATAGGTTTGTATTGGGGCGATTATAAGTTATTATTACGATCACATCAGATTTCCACGTTATCACTCTTCGGACCTAACTACCCGTTTATATACGTTACTCGTATAACGTCTATGGCGCGGTATTATTATCTACGCGAATTATGAACGCTATGAACTCCGACCGTATATCGTAAGCATAACACGATTATTGTAGTGTGATTGCACCAGGTGTATAGTGTAAATTACTATGTTAACGTTTTTTGACAAAATATGTAATCGAATTGAATTGAATTCATTCTGCGCGGTGAATCGTCTAAACGAGTCCGTATAAAAAGAAAAAAAAAAATAATTATAAAAAAATACTATAGAAAAGCGGACGAAAAACGGCAAATGAAATAAAAAAAATACTCGAAATTTAAATTCTCGTTTGATGTCAAACAAGTAGAGGGGAAAATTGTGGGATAAAACGAAAATTTGAGTAGGGCGCTTGTCCTACCTTTTATCCCCGTCTCTCCCTCTGGCGCCGTCACTGAACACGTGTAAACGTGCTGTGGTAGTTCATAGGGAAGCGGGTCGCGCGGTACGACGAAACGGCGAACGATTAATCAGTAAATGTAGTAAAAAAAAAAAAAAACCACGACATTTGAACAGTCGGACTCAGACGACTACGTACGGTTTGTTTGCCGAGAAATCTGCCGTGGAAAGTCTTACGATTTCTTTTGAGTGTATAGCAACGGCTCTCCTCCACGCCTATCTCGTGATTTTTCTTTTCAGTGAAAAAATACGTTTTATCGTGTAAAATCACACGTGCATTACGGTGTATTTCTTTTCCCCTACAACAGCGCTACTCGTGTTTAACGCTAATAAATAATATAAACATTTTTCACTCGCCACCAACGTTTTTGGATTTTAAACGCGTCGAGCAGAAACGTGCGTTGCGGTGTCGTATACGAGGGGTCGCGAGATTTTCATACCTCGTGACTGCGACGAAAAAGAAATACTCGTTTAGCCTAATTAAAAGCATAGTTGCGAATGTTCCGTAAGTATATATATATATGCGATTTAAGTGAAAATCGTGTACGCGCGCACTATTTTCCGCGATAGGCTCTGAAATCCCCGAACGATTATCCGAAGGGAACAGCTAGTAGAGAAAAACATCGGATAACGTTTGATAAAAAAAAAAATAAAAAAAAATACTGACATTGTTACGTCAGCGTTTTTCCGAATATTACTTTCGATACGAAAAATTCTACACGACACTGTTCATATTCGATTGAAAACTTCGGATATACACACGAATGCAATACAAAACGAATACTATACGCTTCGCCTAAAAACGTAATCGATCGTCAGTGTACGAAATACCGGTTTTATTGCGCTCTTTACTATATTGTTGTCGTCTATCGGAATCACCGTCACTGGAAGTGGCATTTACGGATAACATTTCTAGTAAGCGTTCGTCCTGTAATCTTTCTGCGATTTTATAACCGTAATTTTGATTCCGCACAATAAATCACAATTGCGATTTTTAAGTAAACGCATAAACGATATCGAGTAGCGGTACACGCTACAATTCAATAATCGTATTCGCTTGTGTTCCCGACGTTAAATTGATTTTCGATTAAGACGAACGGAAAGATCTCCTCATTCTACAAAAGGGCCCTCGTTGAAACGTCAAAGGAAATTTAATAGTCTCTTAATGCATTCACGTATATAATTTCTGTTATCGCAGACGAACATAATTTATTATTATTAGTCACCGCCGTAACAATTATTATTATTGCCCGTAAGTACATAAACAATGAAATGGACGTAGCCGAGAGTTTGTTATGGACGAAAGCCAGCAAAATACCATTAGAAACTTATGATGCATTCTACAATATAGAGGTCACTCGTCGCGCTGATAAAGAGAGTCAAATCTAATATATTTTCTCGTTTCAAATGGGCGCGCTATGAAATGTCTAACAATAGGTTTTTCATTTTTCAACATTCGACACATATTCGAATAATTTATGTTCGCGCGTTTCGTCAATCGATAATGAAAACAAATTAATTATTAGGAAACAAAATATTAGTGACTTATTACCACGTTTGTCCCATATTATAGAATTTAATATCGTAACTTCGTCCTCGTATTTTCATTACACTATATTTTACCAGTGTCTCCCGGCCATTACTTCTCCGATATATATATACATTAACATGCGAAAGTAACACTTCATATTACGCTAAGATTTCGAATAGTACGACGACGTATTATTTACATGCGAAACAATGAGTGTTACGTGTACAGTATGCGCGCGAAAATATACGAGTGTTTTACTCGTAAAACGTAGAAAATAGCGCGGGTGAACCGAGGCGAAATAATTCGCGTTTCCGAGACGATGGAAACGATAACCGACGAGTTGATACGACAAGTCAAAGCAAAGCGAATACTAAATGGACCGTGGTGAAAATCGCGAAGAAACAATTCTCCGGTCTTGCGATTATTTTTGATTCAATAAAAATCGCGCGGTCGCCGGATAGCGATAAATATTATTGGGTTGTCGTTCGATATTTTACTGCATCGGTACGAATAGTCCGGTAACGGTCAATAATATAACCATAGCGCGAGAGAATTGTTTCGTTTTCAAAAATATTGTCAACGGCTAGACGAGGACGACAGATAGATAACTTATAAACGGTAAACGTCTGACTGTTAATCATCACGACGTAGTCGAATAATCTGTTGTAGCAGGTGACAATGAAGGCGGTCGATATCGGCACGGGCGTGACAGCGGGTTTGCGACTCTAAATGTTCGATTTCGAAAACGACAGACGAGGAAACGCGCCGTGAATTGTCTGATTTCCGATTCGTTTACTAAATAATCTCAATGACGACGGTGAGCTTTTTTCCCGTATGCCAAAAAATAAAAATTATAATTTATATCACAAATAACAAACCTCCCATTCCTATCTTTTCCATTCCTTTTACACTAGGATTATATGAAACAATTTGATTCCGGTCTGGTTAAAATTATGTGTTTAATACAAACGACCCGATATTGTTCCCGCGGGTTTCAACTAGTCATATCTCGTCCAGAATGTATATAGTTAAGAATGAAGGGCGGTCGAATTACAACAACGCGTGGTATTCACTCAATCATCTTTTAATGTAAAATCAAAGATATGTTTTGTTTTTTTTTTGCTCGAAATATTTTTAAGTCTTCAAATGTACATATGTATGTTATTTCTTCTGATTACAGCGTCCAAAGCGTTTTTTTTATACGTTACATATTTTATATGCGATTATATTATGCTTGATTACATATAGCGAATACAAATAAAACAACAAATATCAATTAAAATCTTTATTAATTAATAATAAATACTAATACATATATGGAACACAGATGAATAATATCCTGAACGTGTGATATAAGCGAAGTTTAACTGAAAAAAAAAATAATAATAATTTATCGGCGTGCCGGTTAGGCAATTGATTATCACTATTGTGTAGAATGTTTCGATTTCGTCGTATTGGTTTCGAGTTCAATAATAATAGTTTCGTTTTAGAGTTTACTTATGAAAATTAAAACTGGCAAAATGGTGAGATAATCGGAAAAATTATTTACAATTTAAAAAAGAAAAAAATTGCGAGTCGGAGTGCTAAATTGGTAATTTGCAGAACTGATATATTATATGGTTATTAACTTTATTAAATGTTTTAATATATCGATCATGATAGGCAATGAACAAGTCATTATACATTTAAAGTGTTTATTATAAATGTACACAATTTTATTTTCAATTACGATGCGTAAAATTTCGGACCCCGCCTTACTATCTAAATAAAAGCATTGCATAAGTATTACGAATGATATATTTTTTACACGTAAAAAAAATTATTATTATAAAATCAAAATGTTTATATATTTATTTACTCTGACTTGTGTACCTAAATTGTTTATCATTATTTTATCAAACAAATTATTTATAAATATAAACATTTTGATAATAAGAGGAAATTTTTATAACCCATGACTGTAAATAAACGAAAATATCGACATTAAAAAAAAATTGTAAGTGTATTTGCATTAAAACGGCAATTATTTCTTCGAGTGGAAAAAATATTTTCTCTAAACATTTCAATATAAAAACTAAGCATTGTGCATTGGGTGTATGAGTTTTCATAAGAAAAACTCTATTTTCTCGTTTTCACCTGATTAAACAATATCATATTGTTCATTGACCTACCATCATCTACACCTGCTATCAAACATCAGTATTGAAATAAATATGTTGGCAATATTTTGTATTTTGAATTTGGATTTGATTAATACAGACTATATATATATATATATATATATATATATGTATATAGAAAGAGAGAGAGGGTGAAATAATTTTTTACACAACACGAGTTTCTCATATTACATTAATGTCAAGTTTAAAAAGTATAACAAAAACAATTAGAAACACATGTTTAATTTAAATTTTCAGAATGATATTATAAAGTAGGACAAGGAAAATGATAAAAAACATGTACGTATATACAATACTTTACTACATAATATTCACTCAAAAAAACGTACTGCGTTAAAATATTTAAAAATATCTATTGCTCGAATTAAAGTTTACGGTTTACTTAATTATAAAAAAAAACAAACATATTTTATGGCCAATATATTATTTATATTGTGGTAAAAATAAAAAAAAATTGAGTATAAATAAGTACTAGTATAAAGCAATAGATTTTAGAACATGCATTTAATCACCATAAACCAAAATAAACCATTTAAAAATAATTATTTATAGTTTGTATTTATTTGTAAATATATATATATATATAAAGATAATATAGAATAAAGCTTGTATTATTAAATGAAAACATTATTATTTGAAATTAATATTGCACGTATGTTATAAAAGAAGGACGGGAATAAAATATAATATTTTTCAACATTTCAAAATATTATAATATAGAAACAAATAATATTGGTATAATAAAAAAAAAATATAAATTTAAAATAAACATTTTGTGTTTGGAAAAATGTCAAATATCAGTGTTATTTTTTTCTTTAATTTCAAAAAGACGTACAAGTCAATTTTTATACACCAATAATGCTTTATGTTTATACGAATATACGAATACTGTTTTTCAGTAATTTTATACAATAACGCGAAAATTCCAAAATCGGTTTCTTAAAATTATGGTAATAATAATTTATGTCAAATATTCAATATGAAAAATACGGTACACAAAATAAGACATTGATTTCACACGAAGGACGAATGGACGGGTGTAATAGAATTTCATTTGTCTTTGGTTATAGTTGCACGTTCGGTTATAGATTTACATGAATTACATTTACCCTATGAAACAACTAACACCTCGTCTAATGAATGTGATAAATAATGACAAAAGAAAAATATTAAAAGATAACGTTGACACTAAGAGTCGATATAAACATATATTTTTATCGATTATTATATACAGCCTAAAAGCACAGATAAAGCTTTTACGATAATAAATTTTGTTATTTTTCTAATCCTACACACCTCTAACGTTCTCACTAAATCCATTTAGATTCTTGGTGGTATATTGCTGTTCTTAGTCTGCCCATTGTTCGTCTAACCACGCCGAACATGAGTCAAACAATAGGTTTCCCTTTGCTTGTAGTTATTTGTCATTTACCTTTCCATTTCCGTAATCTTAAACGACGACAGTGGACCCCATGGTGTTTCTATATTAAATCATTTTTCAAAAAATTCCTTCAGAAGTTCTGCGGGAAGAACCCGCAGGGTTTCGTGCACGCAAGAGAAATTAGATTCATTAAAATAGTGATGAAATCATTTAAATGTAGTCTTTTAATATTATATATATATATATATAAATTCACATTTTATACTTAGTTGAAAGAAAATTTCTTAGCTATAACTCGAATTTTTGCCCTCTTATTATTTAATAATGTATTTACTTAATTTAACAGAAAATTTTATGACGTGATCAAATTAAACACTTAAATTGTTAGAAAAAAATTATTTTTAAATAACTCGGCGGCTCGGTCAGTAAATAACTGTACGTAGTGTTATTTTTTAGTGAAAAATGGAGGAAAATTTTTTTCCGGGTTATATTTTATTTTTAAAGTTAAAAGGACGATGTCTTTAATCAGACTTTATCGAATTCAATTGATAACCAAAAATTGTACGCGTTTACTTTTTTCAATAGAAGAATTTAAATTATTTTAAAAAAAAATTTCCTAATTCCAATATTAATAATACGAATTTGTGTAAATGTAAACGATTTCTTAAACCAGTGTTTGATTGCATTAACAAATTAATGGATTTTTTTTTTTTGTAAATAAAATTCTAATAATATGTATTTGTTCTGTTGTACAATATTTTCGAATCATAAAACTAATTATGTGATATTTGCATCATAATATTACGTAAATATTATTTACGATTATGAGTAAAAAAAAAAAAATACACAAATTGAAAATAATATGCACCTATTTTATATTAAGAATTATGTTGTATTAATAATATATAATTATAATAATAATAATAACAACAAAACGTTTTGTTTGAGTTTGGTTAGTTTTTCTGTAGATTATTATTATAATAATAATACTTATTATTACTATTATAATTATTATTATTATTATTATTATTATTATTATTATTATTATTATTATCATTATTATTAATTTACGTACATATCGAAATTCGTTGTAAGATTGATTCCTTAATAAACGGATCGGAATATCCTACACAATATACGTACAAAATAATACGAGCTTGTACGAGAGATTTTATATGTTATTTTCTTTAAAGTTATAATATACGAGAATATTATTAAAATATAAATTATATATAACAAAACATAAATATAATATAAAATGTAAAATATTATACAGTCACGGGTTTTCGGTATTTCAATTTGGGAAATCATACAGGAGGGTGAATACATAATACACGGTTCGCCAACAAAGAGTATAAAGAAAAATGTATAGTCGCCAAAATAATGCAATTGTTGTCATACGTTTAACTGAAATGTCCATCCATTGTGTCCGCGGTCGAGGTTATTGCTGTCAGATCGAGCGAACGTTAATATAGAGGCGGTGGAGAAGAGGATCCCGAAGCCGAAATATTAAACAGGAACATCTCATTCGTCCCTTGTTTTAATACGTACGTAATCATTGATATTTATATTAACGGTATACTAATTGAAAATTAAAATTGCTAATTTTTATTTGAATATTTTGCGTAGAACGTGTTTTGGAAATATTTCGCTAAAATCCGCGTAATTGTGACGGAAACATGTAACGTTAAATATCACAATATTGTTCTAAATTATTCGTACGAGATTCACACTGAATTCTAAAATGTTTCTAATTTTTTTTTAAAAAAAATTTTTTCTATATTTTATTTTAAGTGATATTACGGTTTGTTTTTATTTTTACCAACGACGTATGTACTGGTGTTTCGAAAGTACCCCTTGAATTGACACGATGATACATTGCGTATAAGTCGTTTGAAAAACAGAAAAAATTTTGTACAATTTAATTTTCACGTAGCATTTGGACGAAAACCAAATGTCGACGACAGCTCAATATTATTATTTTTGCGCAATTAAAAAATTTAATTTCTCAACTAATAGGTGTATGGTAATATTAATAAATAATTATTGACAAAATTATGTAGTTTTACGCGTTGTGATTTTAATATTTTAATACACACACACAACGTGCCGAGTGTTTCCGTCATATTAAAATTTCACTTATATATATATATATATATGTATATAGAAAAAAAGTCATTAGTAAAATATTCGACGTTATTGAGTGTGCACGGAAATATATTAATTCAATTATTTATGTAAAATTGACGGATTTCATAAAACGTATAATAAAATTAAAATGCGTCTTTTTTTTTTTTTTTTTTTTGTAAATAATTTGAAATTTTAATCAATTTATGTAAATGAAAATTACGTGTACCTGCTACTCGCGTAGTATTTAATTAAATAACGTACCTGTATAATATTAATGTTTTATTATTCGTCAAAATCGTGAATCAATAAAAATCGTTTAAAAACGTAGAATACTCCGGAACATACGGTCATTTTAATCGGTTTCGCCTCGCCAATACGAATTAATTTTTATCCCACCTAATCGATCCCATCGAGCAATTACCGTTTAACTACGACTACACCGAGATATTAAACCGCTATTGATAGTAGTCACGTTATTCTCGTTTATTATTGCGGAATTGGACAGTAGAGTTTTTATATGTATTATATAATTTATTAGAAAGAATAATAATAATTATTCATTTTCCGCAAAAAGGGGTGAGGGGGAAAAAAACCTCCCGATGTCTTATCCGATGTCGGATTAGTGTGAAAGCGCGATGTGACACGTGTCGCATTGCTTGTCGATTTTATCGTTGTAAAAATTATATAATCAAGAAATAAGAAAATATAACGGCGTTTTATTATAATCCGAATGTTCCGGCCGGAATTACAATTTAAAGAAAAAACAAAAAAAAAACAAAAGCCGCAGTACATTAAACGTATAAACACAGTGGTATTTTATTTGTGCATTCTGAGTGGATACACGATCGTCATCCACGAGGGACAGCTTAAATTCATACGGAAAACCGCAATTATATTTTGTGAATCCGTGAGTAACACCGCGGAATGAAATCAATTTCGAAGACGAATACGCAGGGAAAATTCGTAGAACAGGAATGTGTATTTTTTTTATTTTTTTTATGTCATTTTATAAACTATATTATAGGAACCGCGAACGCGAGATGAGAAGACTATTACTTACGAATATTAAAACGATTCGGGTTTCCTAGTGGAAGTAACACATATATCCGTCGAAATAAGAGACTTTACTTCGATCGTTAATCAACGGTATAACGATCGCATAGAGATTATTATGTGAAGGATCTGTAGAGAACAGCATAGATTTTGCTACTCGCAAGGTTTGCGCGTACACGTTTAACCGCGCGGAATAATTTATATCGGATTAACTGCAAGGATTGTAAGTATCGCGTAGTGTTATATTTCGAAACGACGATTGCGATTTTCAGTCGACTCAACGATGTAAGAGCTAATGTAGTACGCACGTGCGGTCAACGATACGGTGAAATTTATATATATGTATACTCGCATATAGATAAAACGAGATATAAATATTGTAAAACCGTATAGTATTCAAGAATAGAGAAGAATTCTTCTTCTCTAACAATACGTACGAAAGCCGATTTTTGAAGAAGAAAAAAAAAAAGGTTACGAGGTTTTATACACACATGTGCATTATTCAATAATAGCGTAGTGCCGGGATATAAGAGGAAAATACTCTTAATCGAACGAAAATAATGCGGCTAGGGGGTATAGATTTACCGTCCATATGTATGTACGAAGGAGGCTGTATAGTGTCAGACAATTGTGTGTAAAAATATAATCAACGATACAGACCATAATAGTAATAATAATTCTCCGAGCTAAACACTATTATTATTATTATTATTATAGTGTGTAAGACGGTGCACGGGATGAAAATATTTTGTTTGATGAGAATATCGACATATTCTCGGATTTCGAGAACAACGCGCGCGACGTATTCGATGGATTCTTTTGACTTCTTTTTTCGCGTAATATTTTCTCGTCATTATAATAATAATAGTATGATGTATAAACGACGGCGGTTTAGTGATAATGTTGTGTAGTACGGTAGGTTAGGTTAATATTAAATACATCTAATAAGACAAACCAATTTCTGAATTTTTCCGCGCCGAGAAGTGTTTGCGGACTTACTTATGTGTTTTTACGTATTTTTTCGTAAGTTGAGAAGTGTCTGGTAGAAAATGTCAACTTTTGATTTTCCGTTGAAATTTCAAATCTCTCTCAACGTATATGCACTATACGTATTTGTGCGTGCGCGAGTGTGTTCAAAATCAATGTACATTAAAATTAATACAAACGGATTTTTGATAAGCCTTATACACAAATATAATAATAGTCCATTTTATTAATAATAATTTGGCAAATATCTATTCGGCATTCCGGAATCTGTAGGGGAAAAAAATGTAAAGAAATCTCAATAACGAAAAACCGTAATAATTACCCGAAATTAAAAAGTAACCGCGTTTTATGAATTCAAAATGAGATTGTCGAATATAATATTATACGGGTATAATTGTTTTCACCAGAGAATAGTAATAAATAATAATAATAATAATAATAATCCCATTGCCGGAAACAAACGGAAACGAGACAAGTATATTTTCTCGGCTAATATTTAATATACAAAATAATAATTTCCCCCCCCCAAGTCTTTTCGTTTTCCGCGTAGCGAAATACACTCGTGTAATATTCGTTTATGTATAAAAAAAAAAAGTGCAAAAAATTATGTTGTCACCGATTCGCTGCGGACAGGGTTCGAACCTGTGCGGGCAGAGCCCATTGGATTTCAAGTCCAACTCCTTAACCACTCGGACACCACAGCTGACGTGCACGTACGCGTTTCGTATTTAATTTGAAAGCATATCGTCCACACTATTATTTCGATATCGATGACAATCGCATTTCCGTTGTTAAACGATATATTTTTACACACTATGAATTCGTAGGCTAAAGAAAATGTTTTTAGAACGGTTAACGTTTTAACAAATATTCAGAATAGCATCTATCTATACCCGTTGTACTACATAATTAATAATTTATTTATTTATAACATTATTTATTAAAAGATGGAAAATTAATACAGTAATGTAAAATCCCGGCTGGTTGTTATAGAATTTTAAACTATAGAACTGATTTTATTTGCTAAATATTCCCTTAAACGACATACCCCCACCTAGTACAAAAATGAATAATTTTACTGAAACTATATTTTCTCCTGATTTCCTTATATATATATATATACCGTGTAAGAATTGACTTATACAATTTACATTTCTGTGCGTAAAGGAAATTAATAATACACAAAATGTCGTGATTATGTAAAGCAGTAAGCCTTTTAATTTTTAAACTTATGTGTTATAATGTAGTTATTCTTGTTCGTTTGTTTACGTTTCTCGCGAGCCTCTATCAGTTATACTCGTCGTTGTCGATTGTTGTGTATAACGCATGAAACGTGTGCGTTCATTAAGAATAAAATCTTTCTCGACTTGTTGATAACTTTCATCACAAATTTCTTATGATGTAAAAAAAAAAAAACATACATCACATATTAAACATGTTTGTATATCTACTCGCTATGCAGGTAACGTAATCAGTGTAATAAATAATATATACATATATAAGTATTTTAATCGTTTTTATTATATTTCGTGCGAGCAAACCTAGGCGTGTTTGATTGTTTATATTAAAATCGTTAAATTAAAGTGAATATAGGAAATAAAATTTAAGTTAAATGTTAATACAGATTATTATATAATTTTTTTCTTTACTTAAAAAGTTAATTTGGCTAAAGAAAAGCTTTGGGTTTTATGTGATAAATTGTTATGAATTATTATATAGAAAATCGATTTTATGATATATTATATATATATAAAAAAAAAAAAGGTAGAGCGAGCCGTGAGTGTCGTGACTCGTGGATGTCATTTAAGTGAATTACTTAGACGGAGATTTTCAGAGTTTTATTTTTATTATTATTATTATTATTATTGTTATGAATTTGAAAGCAATGATAAATTATTGTATTCGAAAAAAAAAACGATTCTGAGCAGAGCTTCGGTGCAATTTATAAAACTATTGCTGTCACTTTTATATATATATAATATACACATATATAATAGCTCAGTAACATTATAACTACCGGCGGCGGTTATGCATTTATAGTATATATTTGATTTTGCATATATTCATTTTAGAAAATATAATATTGCAAACTAACACAACATTATTTATACACTTTGGGGGTATACTTTTCGTATATTCATAACACAATATATTCTGTACAGTTCAACATAATAAACCGATCACCTGACGTTGTATGAAAATTTTCAATTTCGAAAACCAAATATAACACCTCTTATATATATATATATATATATATTGATTTAAACGCATCATAAGCCACTATTGACATTATAATAATAAATAACCCGGTATTGGAAGAAGGTTATTGAAAATATTTACCCGCCATTAGTGATGCACATTCATTGTACACTTCGAATCTCCGAGACCATCATTTTTAAAATCACGGTGATTTATATTAGTTATATGTATGTAAATTTGTTGAAATCGCGTTTTTACCGTTTTTCTGTGACGCGTTATGAAATACTGTTGAGAAAATCGAGAAAAAAAAGGACACTCTACGGTGCCAACTAGGCAACATTTACTATCGGGTTTTTATTAAGCACGTAAACACTCTTTCTACTCAAGAAAGTTGTGCACAGAAAAAAAAATCATTGTAAAACCACTTTCGCTCCGTTCGGAATCTAATGTAAAATCAATGTTAAATTTTAACATTTTGTAATTCGCAATAAAAAGTAGCGCGCAATATGAGATTAGACGTTTTCCAGCGTTTTATTTACCCAGTCGATATAGTCATTAATCGCATTGATCCACCATATATATATATATATATATAATGAACGTTAATGTTTCCGGAAAAGTATATAAATAATATACGTTATATTTGCAGTATCGTTGGTATAATTTAAATTCAATTTCGTATAAAATTATCTTATATAGTTGAAAAACGTTATATTGAAAAATAAAATTTTATTATTTAAAAATTAATTAAAAAAAAAAAAAAAAAAAAATGTAAAGCGTTAAGTTACTTAATTTTAACTTTTAACTGCTAGTAAAATATCGTTACGGTTGTATAGTAAACATTACGTAATATTTAAATTGTGTATTATCGTCGCCGAAAAATGAGAAACGAAGTAATTGGATTTACAATAATGTGTTATGTGTGTCACTTTTATGTTTTTCCCATCGTTTTATCGGCTAAATACGATAGAAATGTTTAATTAAGACATTACATTATTCAATACTATAGATCTATATAATATTATATATGTAGACATAACGGTCTCGTTATACTTGTAATAATAATTATTATAAAATCGATGATGATGTGAAAGGTATTTTGATTTAACTGAATCTAATTAGAATATGTAATGAATCTATAAAAAAAAAAATTGTGTACCTTATACAGGTTAGAGTAAAAACTAGTTTTCTAAACTAGCCGGAATCAAAACGAGAATACTGTATTGTCGTTGTCGCAATGTAATCTGTCGTCTTTAAATAATAATTTTATCTATACCGAAAATTCAATTCTGCATAATGTAATTTTTTTTTTTTTTTTTACGAAACGTTTCGTTTGATTTTTATTATTTACATTTATATTTTATAAAACCGGTGCATCCGAGTTGCTGAGTCTAAGATCAAATACGACACGTTTTACAAAGCGTATAGATATTATTAATATTATATTTTATTTACTCAAACACAAATTTAAAAAATATCAATGAAATTTGTGGTTTTTTTTTTTGTATAAAAAAAAATCACGTACCTTACACATATGTTTGATTCATAAACGATTGCGGGACAAAAAAAAATATAGTTTTTTTTGTAGGTCAGCTATTTTATTATTATTGTTATTATTATCTCTTTGGGCGTTTCTGTAGAGGATAGTTATTTTTTTCTTTTTTAGTAGAGATCCACCGGACTCCTTATTACCCGCCACCGTATGCGGAATACAGTCAGAGGCCACCCAGTCGTCTTTGCGATCGCGTATCGCGTCGATTACCGCGAGGTGGTGTACAACACTCGGTATCAAACAGCACGCGATTTGCCTGTAACTATACCATAATACGACCGAATATAATAATAAAAATTATTATTATTATTATTATTATTATTATTATTATTATTGCCTCGCTTGGCACGCCGTCGGATCAACCGCAATAACGGTTCCTATTCTGTCGATATTGGTCGTATACGAACAAGCTGATACCGTAACAGCGGCGTGGACCATAAAACTCCGTTGTACGTTAGGTTAGGTGGCGCAGATACGATTTCTTTCTGGTGAGATTCAAATGGTCTTTCTAAACGTTATTTACCGTTAAACGTGTGTCTTTATTAAGTGAGCGAATCCACCAATAATTACAAGACAAAATTACCTCGTCGTTTTTTCTACATTGAGGGTACATCCAACAAGCGCGTTCCGCACATTACAATTCGCATT
This sequence comes from Chaetogeoica ovagalla, assembly GCA_032441825.1. Taxonomy (NCBI): domain Eukaryota; kingdom Metazoa; phylum Arthropoda; class Insecta; order Hemiptera; family Aphididae; genus Chaetogeoica; species Chaetogeoica ovagalla. The sequence continues at coordinate 3,309,114 of CM063726.1, forward strand.
GTAAACGGTTTTTGTGAAGAGTAGGTTTTTCAATAGACTCAGTTTAATGAAACCGCCGAATTTTAAAACCGTAATTCGCTATTACTTTCACAGTTAACGACAATAAAATTCCAACATTTTAAATAGGTAACGAAAATAACATTTTTTTTTGGAAGGGGTTTAGGGTGTGAGTTGAAAACCATCCCCGCATTTACGTCAATGCGTTCACACCAGCTCTAAGCACTGTCGTGTCGTTTACATTTTAAACGAAATATTATTAGAGAAATTTTTATATCATACAATTTACCACGCACATTTTGACCGTCATCCATGTCAAATGCGAAGTGATTAGCGATTTTTCACATTTGATCTCAATCATCCGGCGATTCCGTTCGATATTCTTAATTCTAAATCCGCCATTCCCGTAATATTTGCATCAACACTACGGCTTTCTGATTTAAAATTGAACAATTTTGCGTTTTACATTTTTTCCCTCTTTTCTTTATAATGTTATTATTTATTACACTTTTTGTGTTACGTTCTATTGTATTTTTATTCTTTTTCTCTCTTTATTTTGTAATTGTTGAACCATAAAATAAGTTTTTTAAGGAAGCCTAATAATGATAAAAAAAAAAAAAAATGATAATACAGAAATTTCACCAAACAGTGAAAATTACTCAAAGGACTTTGATGAAAATAATCTAATGCTTTGTGGACGAAAATGAGATTTTTTTTTGTGTGTCTATAGATTTCGAAATTGAAAAAAATTATTTATGGATATCAGAGTTAAAAAAAAAAAAAATCGATTAGATGAGATTAACGATGGCGCGACAAATGGAAACGAATTGTTAAATGTCAATTTTATAATGTCTGAAAAATTGTTTTTAAAAATTAAATCAAATGATGCTCGTTCTTAAACATTTGACAATAATTTACGAAATGGAATCAATAGACAAATCATTCAGTTATAGTCGGACTGTAAACAATCGTATATTTTTAACTCAAATATACTACTAATATTAAATTTTTATATTTGTAACTATAAGTGAAAAAAAATTGTTTTTTTTTCTTTTAATAAAAAGTTTTCCGTTATAACATAAAAAGTAAGTAAGGTTGAACATAGATTAAAGAAAACAACAACGGCTTAAGTATAGTAATCGATACCGATTTAAAGAATACAATAAAAATAAATTGAATTTATTTTCCTGTGTAGTTAAAGCTATTTTGGCTCATATTTGTTTTCAACTTTTCGAGCAACTACCTAGTTATTATTATTTAATTAGTTGTTAATACAAACATGGCATTTATGAATTCTTAACATAAAGTCACATATTTTTTTTAACTACGAACATTTCGATATAAAGACAACACAATGAAAACATATCATAACACGATTTTTATTTTTCATTTCGAACGACGAAAAATTAATTTTTAAATGTAACAACGTAAAAATCGTGTGTAAAGTGGGGAAAAATGTAAAAACATCCGTCATCTTATGATTGCAATTCTGTATCGATTTAATATCGAAGTAACGCGTGTGCCGTTCGAGACGATATTCTATATCCATTTATGTATATTGTTAAATCGTAAAATTAATCATCGACAGCTACCTTTGTCTTCTCTCTGCCGGTTGTCATTTATCTTATATAAATACGATTTTGAAGAAGAATGATCTCTCACACTGTACGAGTCCACGTCTCGTGTTTACGCGAGCACTACTACCATTATTATAATAAATGTGTGGATAAAAATACGATGTTAATTTAAATCTGACGTTTCGAAAATATAGATTTTTACACGTTCGCCAGACGTAATTGTAATTGGATTTTTAAGGAGAGGGGCGAGTGATCGGTTTGCGACGACGACGACGTACGGTGGCAGAAATGGGTCACGTCAACCGGAGAAGGTGGTAAATTTTGCTTTTATATTTACACCGCACGCGCGTATATACGCATACATTACACTCGAATTACTTTCGAATTCTTTATTCCTCTGAAAAAACATCTGAAATTAGAACTTCGAACGATTTTCGTGTTTATTCTACACGGTTTCCATTTAGTAACTGTAATTTTCATTTCCACAAAAACCTCCCCTGAATGATTTTTCTCAATGTCTTGCGATCGGACTAAACGGCTTTCTAAATAAATACAATCTCCAATGGCATTCAAGGCTTGTCATCAAGACCGTTTCGAGAACGGGAAAAAGTTTGTCGCTAAATTTACACACGTTTAACGTTGATTTATATTGAGACACTGCGTTTTTTCTCTACACTGCAACACGTATGTATAGAAATAATTATTCGATTATTTATCCATTCCATTTTTTTTTTTTTTTTTTTTACAGTCGTATATTACTCAGAAAATACGTATTATAATCGTTGGTTTTATATTGTACAAATTTTCGATCGGAAATTCTATTAGCGCCAACGAACGGATTTTCACTACGGGGCGTGTATTCTGAAAACGGAAATATTTTGCGCCCCGCGTACGCGTACCTCGTTAACTTTCTACAATTTTTTTTTTTTTGATAATCACAAAATTTCGACTATAAACCGAGTCGAGTAATTCGTTATTATTTTTTTGCAACGTTAATTTTTAATAATTCGTAGAGTTAAAAAAACACACACAAAATACTGGTTAACTCTTAAGTTAACGGGTCGAAAAGAAGGAAAAAAGAAAGAAAAAAATTTATTAATTTGCCCACGCAAACCGTAATTTTATTTGTCGCGGTATAATATATTATTACATCGGTACGTATAATATTATAACGAGACATTCGAGATTTTGACAGCGTATGCGTACCGCTCTATCCATATTTGATACATAATAATGTTTGTACGCGAAATGTCCTAAACCGCGAATTATTCTACCGTCTCTCTCCACACACACACGCACTTTAAAATAATACCGTTTCTCTCTCTCTCTCTCTCCTGATTATCATTTTTCCAACCCCTACGATTTGTAATATAATTACAAAACTCTCGTGTTTCTCCGCCGATCAAAAAAAAAAAAAAACTTAACGCTCTCGTATATTTCATACAAATACTCGCCGACTGGGTGTGTGTGGTTTAAACGTCGAGTATTGTTAAAACACGTATTATAAATATCCCGGTGGCCGAAACGATTTATCACGACGACGACGACGACTGACTGACTGACACACAAACCGGGGGAGTTCTCGCGCGAAAATATTGTATCATCTCGTAAAGTATTCCCCGGGTTCGGCGAATCCGGGTCCGTGATTATATACGAGTATGTTTTTTTAAAAAAAAATAAATTCGTTAAATATTGACTCGGCGCAATCGTTTATACGTCTGTAAAAAAAAAACCTCCCCCGTTATAATATGCAAAATGTATAGGCGGTAGCGTGAAAACGGGATTTGTTTTTGTTTTCTCCGCGAATTATATATTACGTTGTGTTCGCGCGTAATATAACGTGTACATTTCGAATTCCGCCGTAGACGTACGAAACTCCGGAATTTTCGTGCTCGCGTTAAGTCGATCGGACTCGACGAAAGTCGTTCCGTTCCGACAACGGGACGGAGAAAAAAGTCAATTTTTTTTTTTACTTTCGCATTCGTATGTTATACTCCCCGATCACAAATACGACGCAGAGAAGACGATATCGATTTTGTCCGTCGAAGACGAAGAAATTAAACGAAAAAAATGTATTACTTTTAAAAACTCACGCGTGTACGTTGTCGAAGACGCGAATTCGTCTAATACTCGGACTTTCGCGCCTATCGAATTGTTTGTTTTTTTTTTTTAGTGTTATTATTATTATACCGTTATAGTTTATTCATAAACGTATTTCGCGAAATCGATAATGACGGGGAAATAGAATAAAAAATTTCGCCCCAGTCACGTTATTAAATAAATACGGAGAAATTCGAATTCCAACAGGTGCGCCAGTAGTTTTTGGACGGTGGTGAAACGTATTCGACGACGTCCAGAGAGACTCGGGTCGCGCGCGACACACGAGCTGTGGCTTTCCATAAAATAATATTTTCTCCGGGAAAATATTATTTGTATCCCATCATGTGCGACGGAGTGACCCGGGCGGCTTCCGCGTAATCTTTATAATAAAATGAGAAATCCGATAAATCCGGCGTTTACGTCAACGTTCGATTGACTTTTTCGTTTTTTCATTTTTTCATTTTTTGCAATATATTATTATGCGCGCGCAGCGAAATGGATAATAATACGCGCCGGTCGCACGGGCTCCGGACGGGACACTACTATTAACGTATCATATGCTATTTAGATTATATTATTATGTACGTCAAACGCGCGTCTTACTAACGCGCGATTTTTTTTTTTTCCGCCCATTTCATATATTTATATATAAAAATATTACGCGGCGAACGAGTGAGTGATGTGTGTGTGTGTGTGTGAGGGGGGGTTTTAACGATTTCTCGGGGCTCGTCTTTTGTGCGAAAAGTCGGGCGGTGGGCGTACGCACACACCGACGACGCATATCAATATCAAAAAAAAAAGACGTAAACGGTTTCTTTTTTTTTTTTTTTTGAAATTTATTTTTTCCTTTCGCGCTTTATTCAATCTCGCTTCCATTCTTTATATAGAAATATACACGTTATATAATAAGTATATTATTATTATTATTATGCGCGCACGTAGTAGTAGTGCGGCGGATAAGGCACAAGGAAAAAAAAAAATGTAAAAAGAAATATAAAGTTACGCGTTGTTCTCGGCGAAATAATATTCGATATAAAATAAACGAGTTCCGGGCCCGTAGAAATACGAAAATGTAACGCCGAAATCGGTGGGTTCACGTCTTTTCGATTTTCTCTCGGCCGTGTCGGCGACGAAACACCCCGGTTAGTTATAACAATAATAACAGTAATAATAATAAATAACAACACTGGACGATAAATAAATCTTTGAGCGTATACCGGCAAAACTTATCGAAATACTTTCAACGAAACATTACGAGCGTTGTATAAAATGCTTTTGACAACTCTTTTTTTTTTTCGCCTCGAGTCAAAGTATTATTTATCGAATAAATTTCAAAATTTTTCATAGTTTATATTTTACGGCTGTAAATTCTGTTGTTGCGGCCGTTTTTTGTTTTTTTTTTCATTTTCCCAGTTCCATAGTTGGCACGTACGTGTATGTTGTAATTGCGAAAATAGTATCAACACATACCTATTATAACATTTCATAAATCAACAGAATAAACGCGCCGGTAACGTTTCATTCGATGAAAAAATTATTGTATAACGTTTACTTCGACCGGATAATTTTCGTTTATAATATTATATTATAAAACATTTTTTCGATACATACTATGCATTATACTTTTCTCCTTTTGATTAAGTTCACCTTTACGCATTTCCTCCAGCCCCCTGTCCCCGAATAATACGCAACGCGCCACCGATATTTCGCGTGGAAATTTTTTTTCCAAACAAACTTTATAAAACAAAACAAAACAAAAAAAAAAAAAATGTTAACGTTTCGTCGAGTAAAATTATTGAAACGCGTTAAAAACTCGAAGTTCGAATTTGGCGTAAAAACGACGCGGTCGTTATTTGTTCGCTCGTCACACCGCTGTTATTGGATACGTAATAATTATATAGTTTTCTATAATCTATATTATGGAGGAGCACGGACATTAATTAATATTATTATTATGACGACCGGCGTACTACAACAACGGTTGTCGCGATTGAAATGTATGATAAACTCACGCGGAACGATTTATTCGGATTTTCATTTCATTTCATACGTAATATATATAATACTATATACATACCTGTTCGGCGCGTAGGTTCTTTACATTATTTTTGTCATACGCGTAATTTATTATCGGTTTGAAACAAAATATTCCCCCGTATTATTTAAACAAATCAAATGTGAAACAGTCCGTCGCGCGTATTTTATACATCGAAAAAAATAACGCCGCGGTATTCCGACCGTTTAAATCGCGTGACATTTTTCAATTTCCAGTAAAACTATTCCGCGCCATGTATTATTTTTAAGGCGAACCGCATATTACTTACGTATACGGTTGTTGCATGCACGAATAGCGCACAATAATCGTTTGAACATATGTCACAAAAATATGCGCATACACGAGTATATATATACATATATATTATATTTCGTTGAGAACGTATTCATTCCATTTGAAAACTAAAATACCACCATAAAACGGCAGCGTGATTTCGAACGGATTGTATTATTAATTTATTGTTCTACCGTTTTCTCCGAGTATTCGTGGGGAAATTAATAGTTATAAATAACGATTCCTATATACGTTTCGTTGAATAATATTATTCCATCACTGTTCCCGTTCGTAGTACGGCGGATTGGGGTTCGTGGTGGTTTCTCTTTGAAAATGTCTCGTTCGAAAATTCCGTCACATCGCTACGACGGCTGCGCGTGCACGCGACCTCCTCCTCCCGGTGTTTTGAGCGGAGTTTGAATTATGAATGAAAATTTGAAAAGCGCTAAACACGAACACCGGACCTAATCATACGCCGAAATTGACGATCAAACTAAATATAACATTCGGTACACGTATTAAATTGTTACAAACCGTACGACTCGCGAAGTCGCGTTCAACGCGATGGAACGTTAGAATTATTTTAGTCGAAGAAAAACGGATCGTTTTAAAAATTTCATAGAAAAAAAAGAGAAGAGAAGAGATCGATGAATTAATTTATATATATATATATATCGTTGTGTCTCGTATTTATATGTAAAATATCACAACGATCGGCTTGACGTTCACGTCGTTTGCAAAATTATGCGTTTTAGGTCGACGACGGCGATGTAATTATTATTATGAATACGACGAGTTCGTATCGTTTGGTGTTGCTGAGAGACATTCGCTCGAGCACACACACGAGACATACGCGATGCGCGTCGTCGTATTTATCATAATGCATATTAATTTGATTACGTTCACGGTTGAAACATACAATAGGATGTTGCGTCCTGTACCACATCTCTCGTCCGAGTTTTTTGACGATAAACACGAAAACGTCAATACGGTGCGGTGTAATAAAAGCGAGTTGATGATGAAAACGGCTAATAGCAGCAGCATTACCGGGGGGGGGGGTTATTCGTTTCAAACAAACGAAAGTAATATTATTGAGTTACGGCGGATCTTCATTAATAATCGCATAAACGAATCGATTTCCAGTTTCGACTAAACGAAAAATCTCAATTTATACGTTGTAAATTAATTCTGTTTTTAGAAATAAATTTAATTTTTATGGATCAGCGTTATTACACTCCCCTTTCGTCCTCATAAGTCGCCGTTTCGGTTTTTTTTTTTTTTTTTTTTTTTGATAACGATTTTAAAATCCGAGCTTACGCGCAATAAACCAACTCGTGTAGTATATTATTTCAACCGTGATTACGTTACGCGTTTAACAAAGATAAACGAACTGCAAGCACTGTAAATTTAAATCGTTATTATACGCGTTACGATTGGATTTTGGAGAAAAATGGTGCGCGGTCAAGTTTAGACGAAAATATTAATTAGTTCGTATGGAATTGAAACGAGTAATTTTATCGGGAACTTATGGATTTTATTTTTTCAGTTACATTAATAATGATAATAATGATAATAATAATAATAATGATGATGATGATGATGACGATGATACGTATTTTTGTTGTTTTACGAACACAACATTTAGTGTTAGCCGAACGTTTAAAATTTTGAGAAAATTCAATTTTTCATACACGAAAATCAATGTATCATGATTGTAAACAGGTTTAGAGAAACTGAGGAGTGTGTGTTAGAACAAAATTCGTAGGAAATTAAAACGTCCTTAACGATATAATAAATTTCAATATTCTTTCAATATTTCGTTTACGAGAGACATTTACAAAAAAAATCCCCCTCCCTACTTAAATGTGTTAATAATGACGAGTAAATATTAACATATGGGTTAAATTTTAAATTCAATTTGGCACGATTGAATTATTCTACAATGTCTCGAAATATTTTGTATAGTTCATTTTTTTTTTATACGCGTATGCGTGTACACAAATTTAGGCGACGAGACTGAAAAAAAATATTGAGATCGATCAATAAGACGGACACCTCAATATGGGTATTAATTTCATATAATATCGAGTTTTATACAAACCGTAACGATTTACTTGTTTCGTTGAAAACTCCAACACATTTATTATGATTAGTGTCCGGATGTTGATGGCCAAATAAAAATGCGTGTTTATGATCTGAAACACAAAAAATATTCGAAGAACGTAAAAAAAAATGCTGCTGAAAAATCGAATTTATAATCTGAAAGTACACAGAAAACCTTTGAAATTATTTATTTATTATTTTATTCATTACGACGGATTAATATGCGCGCGTGTTATTCTCGAACGGCAGTAAATATACGGAGTTGAATAGTAAGCGATAATTGTGTATCGTATTAGGTATACGACGTATTTTATATTTCTTATTTGCAATTTTTTCACAAACCATTTATAAAGCTAATATCTATGCGTAAATGTTAAAAAAAAAATATATATATATATATTACGTGAAATAATAATAATTGGTGATTTTTCCGTCGATTGTTGAAGAATAATTAGTTATAAAATGAACTAAAATTGCAAAAAAAAAATGCCATAAAAAGTTAAAAGAAGTAAAAAAAAAAAAAATTGAAAAAATAATAATTATTTATTTAAATTCGTACGTTATCGAATCATATTTTCAACCAGCCACGAGTCTCGCATCGCGGTCTGAAATACCGTAAGTTTATTATTTTTTTTACTAATTGCTCATTGTGAGTAATTGATTTTATTCCGTGTAATTTCATACTTCTAATGTACACGTCAAACTGTTTTTGAATACCGTTTAGTACATTTCATTATTGTTTGTCGAATTTACCGTTGTTTTCGAGATCTGTAAAAAAGACCGCGTGCGACCGACCGAACTCCGTATCGATTTTGTTACGCATTATTTTCGTCGGCGTCCAATTTTAAAAACCAACGAAAACAATCACAATCCAATCACTTACCTCATTCAAATAATTAACCGAAGGTTGCAATATTTTCGTTTAAATTTTTACCACGCGTCACGTCGGTCGTCACACGCTCACGCGTCTGTACAAATATTTTACAAAAAATTCATACGTAATTCTCTTTCAATCGTATGACTTTTAACAATAAATTTTCACTTCAACCTTTAGCATAATAGTTCCATTAATACCGACTTTCATTGTAAAATATAGTATAATTTTTGTGAATCGACGCGTTTGTACGTGTAAAATGTTTAGAAAAATATGAGATATAAGTCGAACGGTCAAAAAAAGACCTTGTGCGATCATCATATGTGTTACAAATAATGATGCGACTCGCGGCGTGTTGACGAGCAGCAGAACATCACTCAAGACGTTCTAAAAAACAACGCAAGAGTCGTCAACATCATCTGGAATCTAATTATAATAAAATTACAGTTCACTGTATAGGAATATATGCTAATACATAGAAAATCCGTAGTAAATGTAAAATATTCGTTTTAACGTTCTCCAATCGCGTTGTTATTTTTATCAAAAGGCCAATAATGCTGTTATTTGTTTCGTTCAACGAATCCCGTGGATATCAATCCTTCGGACTATGCGTACACGCCAACGTCTCGTCTGTGCACCTGTCGGTTTTCCGTTAACACCATTCGCTTTTCCGTAATAATATTTCAGGTACTTCTTGTGTAGGAGAAGAGGCGAAACACGAGTGCGTTGCACAACAGCACGCGATGAATTCGTCGTACACGTCGCAAACACTTGTTGATGGACAACTGAAATCTGCCACCCACGGTTTTTTGTTCGTCGTCATTCCGCATCGATTTTACTTCGTCTTCGATTAGTTCGCGCCATGGGTTTGCTCACATAATATGTTATATAACATGTAACTCCTGTGTATACTTTGAAAAACCTTTGCCACGACTCGTCTCGATGATTTTTTTTATTTTTTAGCTATTCGACATATTATATATTTATATGCATGTATATATATATATATAATGGGTTTGTGTGAAACGAGATTCGGTTTACACGTAACGTCCGACTGCTTTCTCAGATATCGAAATATTCAAATAGTAAATACATAATATATATATATATATATATATGTAAAGTAGATTTTTCAAATGATCTTGACTCGTTTTAAGAAACTATCTCGTCATTTCTCGTACGTAATTACGAATTATTTTCTACGGCCGGGTGTAACAACAAAATCAATATTTCTCATCAATTATTTATATCTTTTAAATGACTTGTATACATTCACATTCGTATGGCATTATAATGCTCAATATTTTGAATGTCATGTATTTTGATATATATATATATAGTTTTCGTCAACTGTTCAAAATCAACTTTACTAGTAAAATAAACACCGACAATTAGATAATATTGTGATATAATCTGAGATCGTCAAAACACAAATGGACAATATTTTAGATCTCTAAAATATATGTAATATTCCTCTGATATTTGGCCTGGAAAACTCGGTACCGACTTGTACAATAATATTAGTTAGTGCAGCGAATTCGTGAAATCGTCAATGCTGTTAAATACCCGAATACGTGAAATCGGCAATTCGACCGTATTGACTTTACGGTATCGGCACAGACTTGTCGCGAATACACGAATTCAGCTTTGTCTACATACGCATATTCCTGTACACACATACACACATTTTAAAACGAATTTTCTTTCTGGAGAATATTTTTTCCCCTATCCCATAATATATGAATTCACTATGAACTATCGGATGTACAATTAAATGAATATATCCAGGCCACGGATACCGACGATGTCGTTCGTACTGCACGCCGTGCACAACAATTCAATATAGCCACGGTACGTTAATACCGAAGATGAAAAGTGATTTTTTTTTCTACTACCATAAAATAAATATAAATTAATACTAACGTTTTGCTTAAGAGAAACGATAATATTATCTAATTCTTTAACGAAACGCAATGCTAAATTATTGAAGTAAATAATTAAGTTTTTCGAGGGGAAAAAAAAAGAAAATCTCGCCTGATCGACAGTTATATAAAATGACGTATTTTTGTTAGCCTGCAGGCGCGCGAATGAAAAGATTTTGATTCGACGACGAGTAAGTAAAATAATTGAAATGGTTTATCTTATAACATTTGTGGTGGATACGACAATACACTACGGTGTAGTACACACAAACGGTAACACGCGCAGCCGTTAATACGATTCACGTGAGTATACGTTTACGTTATAATTGTTGTTGTTCCTATTAATTCGAGTACGTGTGTTAATATACACCGCCTTGTATTGTTTGTGCGTAGTTTATTACTCCGTGCGACACAAACGTCGTTCGCTATTATCCGAATTAATTGAATAAATTTCCGACTAGCGTGTTTCGTACTCTCACGATTTTCCCGCTTAATTACATAGCGTCTTCGATGATATAAATTTCAATTTTTAATCTAAAATCGGTATTTCTCGGGCCTTTTCTCGCACTTCCTAACAACAAACCGGGTCGCTTCTGCTGTCCCGTGGATTTTTTTCAATTTAATTTTTCACATACATAAAATTACATTAAATCGCGTTGAATGTCACTGCGCGTCCCGTCATGCCGGTCGACATACACTACACGCTAACCTAACACAACCACCTGCAGTACTCATAAGACCGTGTACTATAAAACTATTAATTATTGCATGCCTACTCGTGGAATCGAATATAGCGTACAGCGGTTAGGTTAGGTCACCTAATATGACCAACGAACTTTTTGTTCGTCTTGTCCTAATTATTATTATTATTATTATTATTATTATTATTATTATATATTACTTTATTAAAAATATCGACAACCATACGAGCCGTACTTAATTTTAAATGTTTTTGTGCGAGATTCGTAAACGTTTTATTATTATTATTATTATTATATGGCCGATATAACGCGACGATGGTTTAGTCTCGGCGCGGTGAATTCTTACACGAAATTCATCTTGAACTTATTGCAGTTGAAAAGTTCCTTTGCCGTCGGTTCTCATCATTGTTATTGCAGTGCACAGAGTTTTATTACTCGTAATCATTACCAACACGTGTGTATATTGTGTGCGTTCTACTACAGACCTCTAGTCTTAGTTATTTGAATATAGTAGAAATTACTATTAACTGCCCAATATATACACTGAATTTCGATAATAATACTGTAATGGGGTTTCGAACGGAGATTATTGAGAAGGAACGGTATATAATATAATTGTCGTGAGTGGAAAAAAAAAATAAATAAATAAAATCAAAAACTTGTGTTTTAACCGTTTTAAGTTTCGACTTATCTTTACAAACTCGAAAAAACTTTTTAGAAAACTTCGTTCGTGAATTCATAACCACTATAATATTTCCATTATTCAGTATACGCCGCGTCTATTGTGCAGGCACTTGCACGTATATTTAATAAAACGTATTTTGTCGAGAAATTGAAACCATTTTACGCGCACTGTAAAACGTTATACGTATATTGCGGATATTTTTTTCACCGAAAAGGTATTGAAATATTAAAATTAAAACCTTATAATACCTACTCGTTGTATATTCATCACCTGGTCAAAAAAAAAAAAATAAAAAATAACGTTTAATACACTCATTATTAAATCGAGTTAAAATATTATTACATTTCACACATTTCTGAGACGTACTTTTCATCGACATTTACTTATTATACAGACCTTCAAATATCGTTGTTTAACGAAAAGTTAATTATTGTTTTCGACAGTATATACACTTGTTTTACCGGAAAAAAAAGTAAATCTGTTGTCTCTTTCGGACAAACGCAATAAATATTACCTTTTTTTTTTTTATTAAAAATGTAATGCGAGGTGTATATTTATTTATTATATCATATAACTATACAGTTAGTTGATTGCCATCATCAAGCAATACGTTTAAACACGACTTATTTTGACGGCACGCGGAGAACTCTCGAGGCGATCGTTTAATGACGATTCGTCATCTTTTTAATGCAATCTACTCCTCGTTGGTCCGGTCTCTTTATTTTTATAAATTATCCACTTTTTCATATTCCGTGTTTGTCGATGTTCTATGTAGGTATAGGTGTCTAGAGGTTTTTTTTCTTTTTCTAGAGGGGTTAAATGATTTCTTTTTTTTTTTATATCAAACGTATTCCTTTAATCGTGAATTCGGTCTACGAATTGAATTTCCACCGGGAGGGAGGGGATTGAACACCGAAAACCTGCCACTATAAGCACGCTCCTGGACGATCGTAACATTTTTATTATAATGTATTAAAAATATATATATATAAAGCGCGTAGTCGGCCCGTGTAGCTGTTTGACGAATTTGTTATCAATTATTATCACGATCCATCAAGGCTGCGCAATATGTTTCCGAATAATTTTATTTATTAAATTAATAAATGGCAATTAACGGTAATATTAATCAGTAAATATGTCAAAGCGAAAATGGGGGGGGGGGGTTTTTTTGTAATCGATAATTTAGAAGGAAAAAAAATTATCCAGATTTAGTGTTTTGTTAATTTAACTTTTAACAATTAACTGCGATATATTTGAAATTTTTTAATTGACTTTTACTCTTTAAACAAATTTGATTAATTTAGTTTTAGGGAGTTACAAAAAAAAAAAAAAAAAAAAAGCATTAATTCGTCCAGTCTTGGTACGACGCAGAAGGAAGGTAGAACATTGTAAACGTACAGTGCGTGTGTCGGGCGACTATTTTGAATCGATCGGTGCCCGGCGCCTGTATATATTATTTTCTTAATTTTACTTGGAAATTTACACATTTTTATTATTACGTAGTGTATACAAAATGATTAGGAGGTATATTTTATTATATAAAATTATTAAAAAAATTAACATTTAAAATTATCGATGGAATTTATATGCGCGTCTGTCGCGTAATAAACAATAAACAGCGTAGAGTATTATCGTAACGTGTATGTCGTCGTGTGCTTTATGAAAATACTTAATATTTATATATTATATTACACTTGATCGATTATACGAACGTAGATTATTTTGTTTTCGTATAATAATCATCAAAGGCGGCGGAACATTTAAAATTTGATAATAACGCTTCTACAACGGGAAATAAAAAAAGTAATTTATTGCACACATTTTACAAGGGACGATGATCGTTCGTGTGCACGAGCCATAACTGATATATCGGCGGTACCCTGCAGCGATTCGGTTATACGCGTTAAGTGTGTTGTTTCAACGAATATATATTTTGTGATTTTCTTTTTTCTTTTTTTTTTTTATGTATTTTATCAGAAAAATAAATGAACATAAATTTAATAATTCAATATATTATAGTAAGTATGTATTAAAAATATTGAAAAATTAACGCGCAGAAATTACAATGACTTTTTTTGTGCGTGATCAAGGCAGTGGTCGGAATGGATAAAAAATAAATGATGGAAGCAGTGTTCGTCATTTCAAGTTTCGGAAGGTTCAAAGTTACGAACGGTCCGTGTTGTTGAAAAATAAGCAAAAAGCTCTAACATAATAAAAACTCAACTATTAAATATTTATGGTGTACTATATCTATTTTTTGTAATCCGTCTCTAAGTGATGCTCGTACGGCAAATGTTACAATTTTGGAAAAAGAATTAGTTCTTATAAAGAAAAAAAACAACGGGTCAAAGCTGTTTAAAAAAAAAAAAAAAATTAAGCAACATAACAACTACAAATTACAAATATAAAATTTTATAAAGTATTAAGATAGAGTTTTTAAAATTTAATAGGGATGAATAATTTTTAACGAAATAAGTGGATGACAGCATCTCACATGCGTCCTTTACACTTCGACCACCGAGTACTTATATAGGATAATATTAAAGATTTTAAATACATTTCTGAGCCTCGAATATAATTGATATTTTGTCAAATATTGTACGTACATGTCTAAATTTATATACTATAATCACTATAATCACTGTTTTGAACACTTTAAAAAATACAATAATTTTCTGTATCCAACCAAACGAGTATAAATATCGACAATTTTACCGGTGGTTTTTTCAACTTTTCTATTATTTCGAATTAGGTACTTATACGACTTAAGTCCCGCTTAATGAAAGTAGTAGTGGGAAAATCGAAAAACGTACCAATTATATACAATCTGCAATCGGAATGTAAAGCGCGTCAAGATTATCCCTGTATTACTTCCACACAAAATAGTGTTTGCCGACAAAAAAAAAAAAGAAACAACTTTCTTTTAATCAACTTCTTTCTCGGGATTTCTTAATACATTCGAATTTAATAATTGTTATGTTAGTTTTCGGTGTTTTTATTACCATTTTCTAATTATTCGTACAGTTAATAATAACTGTTGTGAATATAATTTCATTTTTTTTAAGCATATTTGAGTATTTATATAAAGGTTTTCATACAATATCTGTGATATACAAGACTCATACAATATGATTAAAATAATGATTAAAATACCATTTTTAGTACTATACATGAGTCCTGATAAGTGACAACAGACACTCAAGCTTATATGCCAACTAGACTTATTAATTGCTTTAATATATATATATTTTTTAAACAGGTATTCATATGTTGCAGTCGTACAATACGAGTATAATAAACTATTGACGTAACTTAAAATAGAACTCACGAGTTAATAATTAACTGTTTATGATAAAGATAAAAGTATATGTAAGATATTAATATTTATTTTAAACACCCTTAGTTATAAATTAATCAAAATTGCATTAAAGTAAAAATGGAAAATTATTAAAAACAATATTTTACATGATAAAAGTAATTTAAACATAAAATTATATAAACATTAAAAAATGTATCGTATAAAAATATATTTTTTTTAATAAATTAATAATAATAGTTATTCTGATATTAAATTATTTCAATAGTAATATATACCTGTTCTAATTTAATAGTACATTCATACGTTAATTTGCTTTCACTTATAATTTTTTAAAACTGTACATAATCGAGTGAAATTTCACTAAAATCCATATGATTTATTGTAAAATATCTCTGCTTATTATTTTTCATAATTCCATAAAACACTTATAAAGAAGACAATGTATTTGTGCACATAGTGGTAAATTATAATTGAAATATTTCTTGATTCGAAATAATTTATATCCAATAAAATAGATTAATATTACATCAATACGTATAATGATTAATTTAAACTATTACATAATAATACTTTAAAAACTTAAATAAATATTATATTCTTTTTTTTTTTATATATAGTCAATTAATCGAGTTAAAGATTAACAAACGTAAATATTTCAATTGAGTTGTATAGTTTAATAAGTATCATTTTATCTTTAATTAATGTTTATTTATGAAATAGCCAATGGAAATAGAATTGTAAACACTATAATGTTATATATTTTATATGTAATAATAAATTTCTTAAAATATCAAGTAAACAAAACCAGTTGTTTATATTAATTGTTATGTATGTATAACAATTTTTAAATATCAGTGTTTTAAAACAAATTTGTAACATTAGAAGACATCCTATAAAACGAGATGGCTCCACATTTCTATTTATGTAGTCTAATGAATTTGTAGGATTAGGATTATATGAAAAAATATAGTTTTAATGATCTTTTAAATGGATATAAATGCTTTATTAGAATAATAAAAAAAAAAAATCAAGTTAAGATTAAATAGTTTTTTTTTTAATATCAATTATGATATATTTGTTACATATAATATGTATCAAATGGTAAAATGTTTTAATAAGTGTACCATGATATAATTTTTAATAACAAATAATAACTAGTGAGATTAAGGATAACATATAAATTATTATTCTTACTAATACTTAAACAAAATGTCGATTATTCTGTTTAGCGATTACAAATTAAAGTTTTATGTCAAATCACTGCCAAGTATACTCATTTAAAATGTTAGAACCACTGCAGATTCAGCAGACAGACTCAATTTGTTGCTATTAACTTTTGATCTGAAACAAAATATTATTATACAAAATACAAATAATAATATATATTTTATTCGTATGGTTTTAAAATCGTCCACTAATGAGGAGCTTAATAGGTGGTTGTAAGAAACCATTAATAAATAAAATAATTTAATTTCAATTTTCTATAAATACAATTTTGAGCATTAAATAATTTGTTTAGAAAAAATTAAAAAATACATTTTTATTTACCAAGAACATCATAATTAAAACAAAATTTTTCTAATAATAAAAAATTATATAAATATTTTGATAATAATTATCCTTATAACCATAAGGTTCTTTTCTATACACTTTTGCACTTTAATAATAGCATTTTTGTTTTCTTATCATTTTTGTTTTTCTTGAAATTTTAATTTTTAGGTGATCTTAACTCCAACATCACAATGTACATTTAAGGAAACTTGGTTTTCATATATTAATTATTAGACAAAGATCGTAAATTTGGATATTGTATCACATACACTTATTTAAACTGAATACAAAAATTAAAAGCGTTAATGAAAATTTCGTTTAGAAATGTAATTATAAAAAAATATCATAATAATACAAAAGTTAGTATTAATAACACATTTGTTTTCATAATAGGTAATAAAATCATATTGTGTGTTAAATAAATTGGGATTAAAATGCACAATTTTTTATGATTTCTGTATATTTTTATTTAGTCATTTTAAAAATTGTATAAAGACCAATATGTTTTAATGTTCATTTTCTTTATTATTGTTTTATTTGTATTGCAATACAAATCTATCACGATTAAAAGTAATATTTGGAAAAAATAAACAAAACTTACTTGAGAGGAGGAAGTATGGAACAAGCCGATTGGGTACAAAGTGATAAATGTGCTTCTTCAGGAACTCCGTCAAATGAACTTAGATTTAGAACAGTGACATTTTTACTCAAGTTCCAAGCAAACAAAAGGCTGTCGGAACCACTTATTACCCTAAAAGTAACATGTGATATTAAAATACAAATATGAAAATAAGTTTTTTTTTTATTGTATATAACTTTTACCTATCAAACGCAAACACTGTGTAATTATTTAAGAGTTTGGCATTAAAAGAACCAAATTCAATTGTAGGCATTGACCGTAAATCTGTCAATGTCCTCTCGATTAATGTGATATTCGGTATGTTATTATTTTCAAAGAGTTTAGGATCTGCATTGATGAAAGGTGTACCCGGCAACAATGCGCCAAGGATATTAAACGCATCGATCATTTCACTCGTCCAGCATTTCGGTTTGTCAGCACAAATCCACTAGATCAAAAATAATAATAATAATTATTATTTATTCTGTAGTTTAATTAACATGTATTACTACTAACTTCCCAAGATGGCCACGAAGATGAAGACGTAGTTGTTTTAGATAAAATTGCATTAAGTAGTTGTTCTCCAGTAAAATCTGATGCCAATGATACAGAACTATGAACCATATCTACCCCATTAATATCCTTAGTTTCTAAATCACTCACAATCAATGTTCTGAAAATTGGGTTAAAAAAAAAAAATATATATATATACATACATATATTAAATAATCTCTTTAATGTTTTAACATTGTAGTTATTAATAAAAAAAAATATTACAAAAAAAAAAAAAAATATGTTACTTCATTATTACTTAGGATTTTAAAAGATATTGTGGCTAGATAAAGAAAGAAAAAAAATCAATCACTTATTGTAAGTTATTATTCATTTCATCAATAAAAATAGTATTTACTTGTATATACTTATAACTTATTAACAACATAAAATTCTATTTAAGTTTTTAAATAGATGTCTTAAAATTTTGTTTATATATAAATGCATACAATTATGAGTTATTATTTATTAATATTAAATTATAGTTTTCAATATTATTCTTTAACTTACTTAGAATAATTGTTTCCTATTAAGTTTCCCCATTGTGATAATAAATTTTTGGTCTCTGGAAGATTAGAGGTAGCCTTATGACTATATGAATTATAATTATTGGTCACAGAAGTTTGTGATGGAATAATTGTGTCATTTTTAAAGTCTTTATCTTCAAACAAATATTGGACTTTATCTAAGTACAATCCATCTACTCCAGTTTCCAACCAGAACTTGAATACTTCCTAAAGACATTATCGTATCAAATTTTAAAAAATGAACCGTATAGTTAAATAAAAATATGTATATACGTATATAACAAAAAATATACCTCAAAATAGTCTACAACATTTTTATTACGGAAATTGAATTCTGGTTCGTCTTCAGAGAATTGATGAAGATAGAATTCTTTTCGCATATCATTCCATTTCCAAGCGGACTCTCCACTTACGTTCAACTATCAATAGATAACAATTAAACAAATATTTATATATTAATTTATTGCAGTGACGGTGTAATATTATAATACAGTGGGTTGCAAAATAAATGGTACACTCTGTATTTAATATTTACCCAATTGTTTATGGGATAGTGATGAGCACCAACGGTGTAACCAGGATTCCAAATGTAATAATCTTTGTATAGAATTTCTTTTAAAACTGATCGTTCAAAGATCAAATTTGTTGTTGAAGAATGATTAGGAATTAATTTCAACATCACTTTCATACCTAAATGGATACATAATAAATTAATAACGTAGGTAACTAATTTTGTAAGTAAATAGAATTAAAAAAAAAAAAAAAATTAATATATATATATACCTTTATTCTTTAATTTTGTTACAAGGCTTTTCATTGAATTTATATCACCCAAAGAAGCATTTACTTTCATGAAATCTATAACGTCTTCATCTCTGTCAGCTTTGAACACGGAAGACAACACAACATTTTTGATACCCAATTGCTGCATGTATTCGATTTTTTCATCGAGGCCTTACATACAATATAAATTAATGCATTTTATAATATGATTGTAAATAATTTAATGCATATTAAACAACTTTCATTAACATTTGATTGATTAAAATATTTGTCTAATTTTTATATTCAAACAGCCATGTAAACACATAATATTATAGTATTTAAAAAAAAAAAATAAATAAAAATAGTTTACTAATTTGCCGACGAAAAAAAAAATTGATCACACAAATGGATGTAAACCGTATAAATATCGATTGACATCAACAATTTATTTT
Source organism: Chaetogeoica ovagalla (assembly GCA_032441825.1). Lineage (NCBI taxonomy): Eukaryota > Metazoa > Arthropoda > Insecta > Hemiptera > Aphididae > Chaetogeoica > Chaetogeoica ovagalla. The sequence continues at coordinate 3,329,187 of CM063726.1, forward strand.
AATTACGATTAAAATTACAGGAATTAGACAAACAAATCGTACGTCTACTTGATTGTTATAAAATTCCTATTTTATTTACGGGTTCTCACAATCGTTTAGATAGTGTACTATGAAATAGTCGATGAACTCACTGTCTTGGCTGACGAGAGAAGCTGCGTTAATAACGTACAGCGGACTCTTTTGATACCATTCGAGCTTGGACGACGGAAAACACTTGGGCGTCATGAATATTATGAACAGGGCGCCGAACATCATGGCGAACCACGACAACCAGAACGTAACGAACAACAGCCATCTGAGTCGTATCCAGAACGGACTGTTGGCGTACTTCATCAGTTCTTCCTTGCCCATGCCCGCGTACGCCGTTTCCGTCGTGTGATCCGACACTTCCAACTTGTTCAGTTCGTCGTCGTACTTATCGCCATTATTGCTGACCGTCGGTTTGTTTCCCTGTTCCATCAGTTTCTCCACCGCACCGTCTTCTTTTTCCAACGACATTGCGCCCACGCCGAGGAAAATAATTTTTCAAAACCGTAATAATCGTAGTTTTTCCAAAGCGATTTTCTTCTATGACGAGTGGACGAACAAAAATGAAAAAAAAAATCACAGTCCGCGCGTTCACTTCGACAGACGCTCACGCGCATTCAATTGACGCCCGCCTCCAATTGTTCGGGCAACGGAAACGCATTGGCATTCACGAGCGCGCACGAAAAATCATCAACGACAGCTGAGAAGATTCGCGGCGGCGATGAATCGTTTGTTGTACACGATAATATTATCGTATCGATCGCAATATTATTGTTATTCGCAATTACAACAAATTACACAACGTTCTCGCGTCCTATCGCGGAACAGTGTGCTCCAAGACGAGGAGCGATAACGATAGGTGATAACGTTTGGAGAGCACGAGAGAAACAAAAAAAAAAAAAATAAAGGACAAGACAGTCTGACCAACGGGAACGGCGTGCTGTGCTGTGAGGCGTCGACGGAGACAGTGAGGCCGCGAATATGGGGCGCGCGATCGAATCCGACTTTGAACACACGCGCACGCGTACCAGTCCTAATAACGAAGATCCATAACGAAATATCTATAACCGTATTCCATAGATCTTCACACGCATACACGGGATCGTCGTAATCGTTGTGCCGCCGCGCGGCGTGCGAATTATTTTCAAAACGCTACGGTCACGCGTAGTAGTGAGTAGTAATACGCGCGATAAAAAATTAAAACTATACAAAACGAAAACGAATATCGAACTAAAATGCTATCCAGTATCTCCTACTGAACTAAAAGTAAAACGATGTACGAGTTTGTAGACGCATGATGTCTGGAATGCGACACACTATTTTTTTTTTTATTTTTTTTTTATTAGAACATAAGGCTTCAATTACAAAGATTATTATTAGCCTAATGAGAAGAGGGGTTACATATTGTGACGTAATTTATACAATTCTAATGTCGATTTTATGTGATGCGTCGTGGTTTAAAATTTACAAGTTTTTATCTGGATCTATATGTGTTTGAAGAATTTGAAAATATTGTGAGTGTTGCTTTGATCGAGGGCTTCTTCTGTCGATGATGGGATTATTGAGATTTGAGAAGGTGGCGTGCTGCGGAGTACTTGGGGCAGTCGATGATGATGGCGACGACACACTACTATTCTTCGCGTTAAATAAATAACAATTAAATTAAACGTAAAACGTTCTCGCATATTATAACAAAACAACGATTTTGAAACGTGTATGTTTTTACGTCTAATTTACTTACGACGATGTGATTTATAATATTGCAATATATATATGTATATAGTTTTTAATAACGCGAGATGTTTTGCGAAAAAAAAAAAGAAAAGTTTATTACGAAGAAAATCGATAAAGTGGTGTAAAAAAAATTCTTCATCAGAGGACCCCCGTGCCCCCTCGCGCCTCTTACAAAAGTATAATAGCCCCGCTGCTATTATAATATTATTTAATTCGTATAATGTATGCTCCGAAGTCTATTAAACGCGTACACTACGTAATATAAGCTATATGACCGTACGGAACAGCGTTGGCGAGTGCGACGTGAAAGAACGGGCCCGGGATATTATAATAATTATTACATAAACGTATATGTATATATAGTTATGCGTAACACACCTGCCTGTACGCATTATAATAATAATTTTAATATTTTAAGCAATAATAATATTGTAAAGGCACGCGTACAAAATATTAATTGCGATTATATTAAAATCAATTGTTTATCATGCGCGCCGAAGTTTTATATACATAGAAAAACAAACCTGTATACGTAAATGCATAATGCGGAGTAAATTAGCCGATATTATTAATTGTTAATAATAAACTCGTATTTCGGGTGTTCAATGGATTGATATATTGATCATTTCAAACGAGTGTTCATAGCGAATGCAATGTTTTCATCGCGACAGACTATTCAAATACGCGTTAATCAATATAAAATTATACGCGATTTGAAAATAATACTATTATTGTTTATATGTACTCGATAACACTCGTATACGATGTGCAGTCCCACGGAAATCCGACAAATGCTGTACAAAACCTTTGTTGCTTTTATATTCAATATTTAATTATTATTATTATTTTTTTTTTTGTGCAATGAATACCGGAACCGTATACGACGGTACAATATTATTGTATTTTAGAATCTCGAATTTTTTTCGATTTTTTTTTGCAAAATCCGAAATTGCTGTCTAATGAATTTATTTATAAACAAAAAAAAAAATGTGTGCTACGAGTGTTGTATTAAACAATAGGCATTACAGATTATCTAAATTTGTTTTTATGTTTGTGGATATTTCGATTTATTTGGTTGGTTTAGCTTAGACATAATTGAGAATCGGATGGTCTCAGTGAACTGATGCGAGCGACTAAACCATATGTTTTCGAAAGAAATCGACATTTTCGCGTAAAATGTAAAAAAATCGTAAAACATCGACCATTAACTTTAAAACAAATTTTTAAAATCAACATTTGTTTTTTTTTTAAACAAATAATTATAAAATGGCTTTTTTGGCTTTTCTAAACAAGATGGAAATGAAATAATTTTTTTTTTTATAGTTTTAGTCGTTTTATTACAAGAAAAAAAACAGTTCTACAAATATTGAATAGGACAAAAGTTATTACACCATTTGTCGGATCTCCCTATGGAACATAATGTTTATTATCATAGAAATAGGTTAAATTGTACATTATGCGACAATAAATACTCGATGTACTACACGTTTGAGTTTTACCGATACACGTAATAACAATAAAATTAATAATTTTATCCGAATAATTTTATTCAAATGTCACCATTATTATGGTAAAATGTCTTTTATTATGGGCGTTGTAACGCGTCCGGATTTCGTTCCTTGTGGTGTTTGAATTGGAAAAATAAAAGAAAGGGGAGACTCCAAAGCTTTAAAAATATTAACATCCATTACAATGATTAAATAAAACTTGACTTTTTTTTGGGGGGAGGGACGGTTTTGAAAATTAAAATGAATATATATTTTTTTTAAACTTGTCATTTATTAACATATAAAAATTTGGTACCTAATTCATTTTAAATAACTGTGATTTACTTCTGTATTAAAGTTCAATGCAAATTTACAAAATCAAAATTTCAATATTATTTTAACAAAATAACACGTCCCGTCCACATCATTCTAATGAAAATAGTTTGAAGGGGTGCTCTTAAAATATGAAAAAATTGAAGAGGAGCTCTTCAATTCGAGCATCGGTTATTCGAGTCTGTATACACGTATACATTTATAGAGTTGTAGCGATGTGCGTATAATACTGAATATTTATAAAAATATTATAAACAGTTGTAATTTCACTAGCGGTTAATTTAAGTTGTTTTGTGTTCATTTAAATTATTGCATTCAGCAATACTTATAATTTGTATTATTATTTTTTCAAATATTTTTTGTTGTGATCCATCACGTCAAAACAAAAGTATAATGTAGTAACTGTTTATAAATAATAATATTTTACAAAAAATAAAAAATAAAAATATTATTTCCTTATAAATTATATACGCGGGTGGGTAGTTAAAAATCATGTTTACACTCTTATAATAACAGTTGAAATGTTTGTGAGGCCAATGACGTTGCGTTTATATGATATTATATTGATAGTAAAAAATAATTTTTTTAATAATAACAATACGAAAAAATAAGTATGAGGTTTTAACGTATCGTGAATCGCATCCATTGTGATTTCGTTCAAACCTGTCATTGTTTTTGATGGCCGTGTGATAATATATACAGAATGTTTTTTTATCAAACAAATTGTAAGGCGTATAAAAATAAATGTTTCGTTTTTAATGAATTAAGATTTTTTTTCTTCTACGTTTTTAGTTGTTTTTAGCTTATACAATATTGAATATAATATATGGAAAAATTAATAATATCACGGGAAGGGGTGCCAAATTTTGTCAAATTTTTGTTGGTGTTGCAAAAAAATGTAAAAAAAATAAAATATCCACGCGATTATGTTTAAAACTTTACGTAGAGTTATTACTTTTTTTTTTGTAGAAAAAATACAAAATGTACATGGCTTAGGGTGCTGCATTGTATGTTGGCTCGAGTTAGCAAACTTAGGCTTTCTGGGAAAATTAAATATTCAAGTTTCACTCAGAATCGTTATTTTTTCCAGCACATACATTTTTATTATTGATCTCAAATTTAATATAATACTATACTACACAATTGAATTGTGCCGAGGAAAGTGAAATGAAAAAAAATTAATACTCGAACAGCACAATCATTGCATACACGTTAAAAAAACCATTTAATATTCTTAATTAATATTTTGTTATTTCAAATAGGGTACACTTTTGAAGTTAGATTAATTTTTTAACTCGTACCTAAATATGTGTAATAATATTGTTCATTCCCAGCAAATTTTCTTATTTTAAATCAAATTTGGTTAATGACTGTAATAATATATTTATATATAAGTTATACCACGTTTGCAATATATTTTAAATATTATATGAACAATTAAAATTCACTATTCAGTAATTACAATGAAAATACTATACGTATCTATCTAACTCATTTTTTTGTCTCTTTTATTATATTAAAATATGTAATTTTTTTTTAATGCAATATTATTAATTTGATATTTAAATATGTAATACAAGGCAAGAATAAGTATAATAACACAATAATATTTATGTAACACAATATTAGTAATTTCAGAACTAAATGCTTGTCACTGCGATAGAATGTGGAAGTGTCTAATTTAAAGAAATGACGGTGTGTGTAATAATATGTATAAGTGTAGTGAACTGGTTTGTATAAACGACAATTCGGTACAATCTAATATTATTGCGTTTAACAGTCTCGATTTATTTTCGACCTGAAGCCTTTTTCACTGAGAATATTATATTAGTATATATCATTTTGTATTTACATATGCACAACGGGCTCTATATACATTTTACAATAAAAAAAAACCTATACATAAGCTGTTATGTTATATGTCATATAACATAACTACTTTAAATTATATAGTAGTAATATTTGTTAACAATTATAAAATAATTAACAGATCAATAATAATACGTTATAATTTTTTACACTTATTAATATTTTATAAAAAAAAAAAATGTTGACATTTCACGTTATATTCTAACTATAGGTATCCACATTGAATTGTAAGTATAAAAAGTCGCTGTAATGTTTTATTATCAGAAATTGGTGATTATCGGTTGAAAATGACGAGATCGAATGTCGAGTGATCGTTGAAAATCTTAAAAATTATAGACAGAATTAATGTTTAATAGTTATGATAATAATCATTGCATTTAAAAAATGAATAATGCGTGTAATGCTCGATTCGTAGAAAAAATAAAATAAATAATAAACGTAAGTTCTTGTTTTACGCTTACTCAGAGAAATATAAGTGTAATTTAGAAATATACAAGTTTTCCGCGATTTATTGGAAATTTGTTATACATTTTTAAATTTGCATTAAAAATTAAAACAAATATTTATTTATTGTCAATAATATATTTGGCCTATAATCGAAATTTCATATGACTAAATTTATATGTTGTATAAGTTAAAAATATGTTTTATAGAAATATTCGTTAAACGTGATGTTTTGTTGAGCAAAATAAACACAAAAATCTGTGTTTATTTCACAAATAAAGTTTGTAAAAGTTAATTAATTTAAAATTTTTGGAAAAATAATATAATTTTTCTTCTTTGAAATATTATGTTGGGTGATACATATTAACAATTGTATTTTAATTTAATTGCCTAATTGTTTAATGTTGAAATAAAAATAACATTTAGTTAATTAGATAAGTATAATTTAAATAAATACTTTATCGAAATCATATAAAAATGCATTAACTTTTATGACTCCATATACTCGGAGTATTTTTCTTTTTTTTGTATTTATATAACAATATAAAGCATGAAACAACGCTATTAATAAGGATAAATTAATCAAAAGCGATGTATTAATTATTCTGTATTCAATGGTTTAATTTTTAACGAACACGGAGAAATTGTTTTAATTATTAATTAGTTAGTGTATAACAAAATGAAATAAAATTTAAATTATAAATTTTCACGAAATTCATACAAGAAACTTGTTGTATTCAATGATTTAATTTTTATTGTAAAAAATCTACATTAATTAGAGTTTTAAGAAAAACTATTCAGTTTTATAGAATTATTTCAAAATCTTAAAATTATTTATAATATATACAAATCATTTATATTTGATATAATATTGTTATCATTTTAATTAATAATAATACTCGTTAATAAATAAATTCAAGTCAATTTTGTTGAGAACTTTAGAAAATATAAATAAATATGTCATTTAAGTACTTCTGAGTAATATTTCCGAGGAATCGTGTAAAGAAGATTTTCGTCTTAAGTGCAAAAAAAAAAAACAGTGTTTACAAATATACCATTATAAGGTAAATAACTCATTCATGTAAGAAGAAATCTCATTACACGGTGTGATTTACTGAATTAGTCTAACATTGGTCTAACATTTCCATGTATGTAACCATTGTTTTTATAGGAAAGAGAACTAAAGGTGTATTTAGCGGCCGTGTTCTAAATGTATTTCATCTAAGATATTTATTATCACTAGGTTAGTAGTTGCGCACAAATGGTACATTACAAAGGTAATTTTTTTTTTAATTTCTCATTTAGGTTTCTTAAAATATGGAAAAATTACAGCAAACAAGAAATACGTATTTATCACAATTGTTTGTAGTGTTATACTTAAATATATGAGTACGTTGCGAAGCATTGTTGACGTCGACCTATTTGATTTTTAGTTGCATAGTAACCACCATGATCTGTATTTATTCATTTTTTTTATTATTTTTTTAACAATCAATATCTATTTAAATTTATATTTGTAAAATGTTGACGTTTGCTAAAGAAATTACTTTGTTTAAAGTGCAAAAAATAATATTATTATTAAGAAAATGTAAACTTTAATCCAGAAATGTTAGCTTTTTTTTTTGTAGTGGAGGCGGGGTTGACTATGGCTGTTCTAAAAAAAAAAAAAAAATAAACGGACTGATGTTCTAATGTTAATTGGCAATTACCGACTTATCAAATATGAAAAGTATATCATACAATTACACACTATCATCTTGACATTTATCGTCGATAACCAATTAAACTTACACAATTCTTTCATAATAATCAATTTTGATATTTATAAAAAATATATATAATATGTGTGTGTTCTGAATAGTTTATAATTTGTATTTTGTTACGTATAGTGTACAGATGTACGTGTTATACTTATTATTCGTTTAAACTAAAATGAAATGCATAAAATATTTTGATGACAGCTTGAGGATTTTTAGGACAATTGATCTCAGAATACGGAAATTATTTAAAATTATGTGGAAATTAGTTTTTTTTTTTATAAAAATATAGATAATGTAAATAAATAAAATTTAAAACTAATATAAATAATAACATCGCTTGACATTTTGCGTGGTTTACAGTTTTAATAGCTTTAATTTTTGGACGGACGCCATTAATGACTCGACAAGAGTAAACACTTTTTTTACTCTGTGACTAGTATTACATAATAAACTATGAAAAATTATACTTTTCACTAAAACATTATAGTCGATTAAATGATGCAATGTAATTTGTTATATTTTCTACGTCGTCGATATTGATAATAAGTGGTAAATATTTTATTAGAAGTAAGGATCATTAACCATATTACGCGCTATTATTGTGTATTAAATGATAATTTCAGAGACAAACGAGTATAGTTACGAATACGATCAAGTGTAGAGTTTATCATGTGATTCATGTTCATGGTAAATTAATAAAATTAATTGTATATACATTGAAAATGTCAAATAAATATAAGTAGTTCTCTTTTTTCCATTTTATTTAAAAAACGATTAAAAAGACAAAATGACAACATGGATGACAATCAAAGAAAATGTAGATACGCAAAACTACATCGTAACTTATTTTTAAAACTTTAAAATGTTGGCGCAAAGTCGGAACATTCGAAGATTTTGAGGTATCGTATTAAAACTTCCACAAATTCAAATATAATATTTTTATGAATGTTGGTGTTTTTTCCATTTCTAATTTAAACTACTTATATAATTATTATTGATACGCCAAAAAACTTATAAAAAAATTTATTAAAAAATAATACTGTGCAATATAAGAAAGAAATTAACAATCGTAATTAATTAAACAATTTTTTATTTAAATATATATATAAATTAAAGTCAAAGTCTATACAAAATCCAAAAAAAAAAAACATAGCCTTTGTAAAAAAATTTTTTATTTACTACCGATTTTGACTAAAAGTTTTTGTCCGAGTATAAAGTAAAAAAGAACACCCAATAGCATATTTATTTTTTACTTTTATTGTTGTATATTATCTTTTTCATTTTATACCTGAACGTGGCATTTAGTTGAAACCAGTATAATAAATAAACGTGTTTTATACATTTCAATAGTTTTTGATTCGTTAATTCTTACTGGATTTATTTACAATTTTTTTATTAATAATATCTGCTATAATAACATTCCAAACACATATTACCATATTATTGTTTATGAAGTATTTATTATATATTCGTACAAAATGGTTGAAACAACGATCGTGTATTAAAGCATATGCTTGCACACTGGCATGTTATATGAGCTTTTTCATTTTTGGTTTTATTTTAATTCGATGATTACATGTTTCGTTATGATATATATATATATAAAATTACGTGAGTTTACTCAATGAGAATGTGTCTTCTATCCCGAATTTGTTGCAGAGAGAAAGAGAGAAAAAAAATTATGTTCGTAGGTATATATTTTCTGCCAGTTTTTCATTTGGCGCAATTATTGTATTGATATGACTGTTCGGATGATTTGTGTTTGTTTATTATTATTAAAAATTGCCGCTCGATCAATGTTCTCACGGCGCTCCGGATAGGCAATTCTGATATAGTTCCGCAGTGTTGGCCCACCACAAATAAAAGTAATGGAACGAGCAGTGTATTGGTAACAACGGAACAATATAATAAATAATAATAATAATATTATTATTATATATTTGTTTGTTATTTTATCGATGTTATACACACTGTACAACGTACACTGTTATTATAAAAGTAGCGGTGTTTTTTTTTTGCATCAAATAAAATACCTTTGAATCGTTTTTATTGACTTAATAAAAAAAAAGACGCGGGGAAAAAAGTACATAATAAAACATGAATATTCGTATACGGAGACCGACTTTTATGGAAAATTACCCGTTCCTTTATAACACGCCAATTATGAAACATTTCAATACTGATTTAACTTAATTCGCATAATTTATCAGTTGTTAATAGGAGAGTATAACTTTTTTTTTTTAAATATTATTATAAGAATTTTGATTACGCTACCATGTGGAATGGACAAATTTGTATTGAAAACACAAATGTAGAATAAAAGTTGTAATAATTGTTTTACGTATAAGTGTATGAAAACAAAATCGTTATGTTTTGTAAGTTAATCATAAAAAGTCGTGAAAAAAAAAATTGTAAATTTCTTACATTTCCGTGTACCTACAACATCAGCATGTAAAGTAGAAATAAAATGTATTTAATAATATTGTAAAAAATTATGCGCGGAAAAATTTCATCATTAAAAATGAATTTCTTCGTTCTGAATATATATATATATAAAAAAAAATAGTTAAAATAATATTTATTTGAGTGCGTTTTAAGTGTATGATTAATACGTGTACAACAATAATGGTGTATATTTATGATGCAATTAAAAAAAAAAATGTGTAAGAGGGTTATTGTTTTCTTTTACCATATATAATAATAATATAATAACGATCCATTAAGAGGTTGTATATCTTACTTTCGTACACCAATACATTGTGAAATAAAGTAGCGCGGTCCGACGGTTTTTTTTCTTTAACTTCTTAAAGTTAAGGAAAAAAAATTGAATATACCTACCGTAAAAGTTAAATTATTTTTTTACTAAAGGGTGCACTATATAATTCCACGAGCATAATTTAATATGTAACGGCGGCGGCGGCGGTCGGTCGACTCGAAAATATAATAATACACTATTCCATGTACTTTACGAGTACAGGTGTTAATAGGGCGGATACACTTTTTTTTTTTTTGTTTCTATTTAGTTTTTTCTATTACTATATATTACGAGTATATATAAATATATACATTTAGATAATAATAATAATAATAATAATAATAATAATAAAAAAAATAATAATAATTTTCCGGGAGAGGCGCTGGCACCACTGTCGGATTTTTCCGCGCGCCGGGGTTGAAGGCGACGCGCGATAGACCGTGGACCGTTTTCAGTGTTGTGTGCGGTCGCGTGTCGTTCGTTTCGCTTTTCGGTTTTCCGACGCCGCGCCTGTTGACTCCGAGAATTCTTCGTAACGTTCGAAAAAGTGCGCTGTCTATTTCGCATTGTGGTAATTAGAATATATTTCATCGAATGTTATCGAAAGCGTTGTTTTTTTTTTTTGCAAATATTCTTAAACGTGTCGTCGTCGCGCATTTCTATTGTTACCACCACCGATTGATATAACTCGCGATCGTGTTCGATTCTAACGCGCATTTAGATCGGTCCGGCGATTTTGTTTTTGAAATCGTTTCTCTTTAATATCGTAAAACTCAAAACGGGAAAAGTTTTCGACTCTTTCGTCATGTTTCCCGAGCGATGTGCCCTGATTTTCGGATAAATCTATCACCGGTACGTTTTATGATCATTTTGTTAAACTGCACATTTTATAAATATTAAATTCTCGTTAGGAACTTATACGTCCTTATACGGTCGGTTAGGCGTACAACGTAAACGTCAAAACGTAAAAACAACACCGTAACTATATACTAATATTCCATAACTGGTGTACGCCCAATATAATATTTCGCAGATTAAAATACAATTTTTTAAACAGACGTTTTTAATTTTATTCGTTTTGTGCACTTGTGAACGTTTTATTTTTGAATCCGTCACTGCTTTCTTTGTGAATTTCATTATGGTATTTCGGATAAAATTCCTATAAAATAATATAATAAATTGTTCATCGCGCGTCTTTGTGAATACGAGCAATAGAAAGATACCAAAAGCGAATTTCAAAATTGGAATTTTAAGACGTAAACATTTTTACGTAGATTCGGTAAACAATATTATACACTATTTACATTTAATGAAAATAATAAGCGTTTTTCGCGTGTGGTAAAAATTAAGATATATTTTATTAAAGAAAAAAATGTTTTTGTGTTATGCCAAATTTGAATGTTTTTAATTTTTCTTATGGATATTTTACATTGATTCAATAAAACGTTTTTAGGTTTTATTATACGCCGTTAATAACGCCGTTTGTCGTACAAACCTATTATACTCGTATATGATAAATTATTTTATTTACTGTTTTATTTATTTTATTTACATTGACATTTCGTGGAATATGCCTATTTATTTTATGAATTACTTTGTTTCAATTTATTTTCCAACGAGCGTTTAATATTGAAATATTTAAAGTTTTTGTTTAAATTTATTTTTATTCCCGAATTATCGTTGTTATTTTTCTGTTATTCATCTAATTAAAAAAAGTAACACTTTATTTACACATTTTTGTAATTTTGATATGTTTTAATACAATTATACCATTGTAAAGTTTAGTTTTATTAAATATAGAGTATATTCCAATTTGTTTTTTAAACATTGCAACACAAAATACACTACAATGAAATGGTTTAGTGAGGTCTTTCATTTATCATAACGAATAACGATATAATATATTATAGTTGTCAGCTTGAATGAATCTCTTTGTAGACAAAAAATAATGAGTGTTTCTCATATTTTAATTATACATACGTTTCAAATATGTATTATTCGTTTAATTATTTATTACAACGAGATTTTTATTTATTATTATTTTTTAAACATAATATAGTTTGTTGAAATTTTACTGAGACAATACTAAAAAAGATGACATACACGAATACCTAATGTTACTGGCTAATGGCTTAATAGGGTTTTTTTATTAGGATTTAAATACTAAAATGCTTTTAGTTGTCTATGTGGCGTTAATTTTAATTTTAAAATTAGGAATAAAATGTAATTCAAATAACAAAATTATTTGACACAAATTTATGGCGAACCACGCGTGGTAAACATTAAAAGTCAGAATTACGGGGAAATAGTATAATTTGACTGTGAAAGTATTTATTTTGATAACAATTCAAATTTCAGATATTAAGAGCATAAAACCTTTTTTTTACATTAAACACATACTATATATTCAATGCATTTCTAAAATCACTAATCATAATTTAATTTATTCACTAAACGATTTTGATCAAGCGAATAAACCTAATATAATATGACACCATCATCAAATTATATCGGCCATAGGAAAATACGTACACTCTGTTACTAAAATAATAAATATTATTATTCTAAATAAGAAAAAATAAAAATACACGAATAGTGAATGACGAATATTATTGGCCACGATAATAATTATATTCTTATATTAAAAAAATAAATAAAACATTTAATAAATATAGATATATTGTTTTTGGACCTGAGGGTTTACAATTTTGCGTATTGTTATTCATGTAATTGTATAATTTTTATTTTTTTTAAAAAAAGAATTCGTATACCTATTGCTGTAGAGAATAATTGTTGATTCCACCTACACTTGTGGTGATATGTCTAATAAAAACATCGACGAACGAATTAAATTATCAAATAATAATAATAATAATAATAATAATAATAATAATAATAATAATAATAAAATGTAGATGGATGAATATGGATCTCGAAGTACCTACACGAGGAACGGTAATTTTTGAAATTTCCGTTCAGTTTTATTGGAAATTAAAAAAGAAATTAATATAAAATTAAAGAAAAAAACACTTATTGTTTATTACACGCCAGTTTTTCTTTTATTAATTTAATTGTATTACATTGTAAATTAGTGTTTGATCATCGTAATGTAGTTTTATAAATAAGATTGAACATTTTTAGATTTTATTTATAAATATTTTAGCGGATGTTTAATATTCTAAGATTTATGCCAAGCTGATACGTTGAAACGAAAGAATTGATATTTTCTTTTCATAAATTTTATATTACAGTAGACAAATAAAAAAAATTTAAAAAATATTTTACTTAATCTTTTAATTATTTTTTTGTGAGAACACTTTTAATATTGTACTGTGTTTTTTAATAGTTTATAATACTAAGTATATAAAATACACGATTTAATTAGTTCATAACTATATATATATAACTTGATATTTATATTTATTCAAGTACTAATGTAAATATATTTATCTAACGAATTTGATTTGATTAAATTATTAATTAATCTTCTTCGATTGAAGCAGTAAAATGTATAAAATAATGTATGTTCCGAGATTTATTGATAATTTATTAATATTTTGATTTTAAATTCTTGTCAGAAAGTTTATATGATTATTTATTAGTATTAGAGTTACTGATTAAATTATTATTGTTTAATGTTCGTGTTATTATTAGTTTGTGAATGTAGGTATAAATTATATAATGTAATAAAATATCGCGATTAAATATTTTGTTATATACATATTACCAATATGTACATTATATTCTGAACAGCTTTATTGATTTCTAAGTATTAAATTGTTTGCTTTAATTTTCCATTTTCTTAGGGCTCATCCTATTATAATAATGTTCAATTTTGGTAATTCACTGAATATGTCCAAGGATTAAATCCAGTTTATTTTATTAAATTATAATAATTTTAAATTTCATTTATGCACGAAAATTTATGATAAAATACTAATTGAATACATACATTTATAATAATATTATAGTCTTTAGGTTTATTGTTATCTTTTTTCTGTACGAATATAACCGCAAAAAAATATATCGATGCTGTCTGTATTTTCTTCTTATTTTGACATGCCACACAATAAAATATAAACGTACGTTGTATAGTCTTAAATTATTATTGACAATTCAAAGCTTTATTGTTGATATTTATTGAATTAATTGAATTTTCATCAATAATATTATCGTAGAAATTAAAATGTAAACTATTTGATTCTCTTAGCTTTTCTATCTTTTTATCAATGGAGCGTAAAAAAAAAAATTATTCAAGTTAATGTCCACTGTGTGAGTGTGTTAATTTTCCCGTTTCCAAATCTATTTATTTTTTATTATTTACCTAAAATATGTTATGTATGGATTAATCGATAATGAATGACCAGTAATAAATAATCAATTATTTATGATATCGATTATTATCAATGGATTGTGAATTTAACAATCTCTCTCGAAACACACCGAGAGGATGGAGGACACAACTAGGTTATGAAGTATTCAAACTTTTGTTTAGAAACGTAAAAATAAATTTCATTAGAACTATATATTATTTTGTATGATCAATCATTTTCATTATACTTAAAAAAATAAATAAATATGTCAATCAAATTTATTTTTCGCTAAACTAATTTAAACTTTGTTTTTAATTATAAATATGGTAATAATAGGGTTTTGGCCTGGATATCATTAAAAATGTATACGAATATTATTCTAAAACAATTTACAATTCTAAAATTATTTTATATAAGTAAGTATAAATTAAAATTAATTATAATATTTTTTTTTTTAGTTTTGGTTCAAATAAATCAATAAAATTTATTATGATTTCATTATCGCGTTATTAAATACATTTTGTTTTTGTGTTTTACGCGACAAGGCTCCTTCGATCAATTCACACGACGCCCCTGGGGACCGCGACGCACAGTTTGAATACTTTGGTTATAGAAAATTGAAAAATATATTGATTTGTAGTGCTTACAAATGAGTTATTTGTGTCGTTTATCACAATGCATTCTCAGTAAAATTATATAAGTTGATTCGTCAAATTTTTTAATTTATAATAATATCCAATAAAATTATTTAATTAAGATCAGTTACGTTTTTAATATTTTTGCCTCCCCGAGTCTCAACCTAGCTTTAATTCTATTGATGTATATAAGTAATTAAAAGTAAAAGAAAGTCCATTTTATTAGTGTTTATGAATGGAAACAATTTTAGAAAACTACGTTCTTATATACGCGTGCACAAAGCAAGACGGTTAAAAATGTGAAAATTTTCTTATTAATATTTTAATATGTTTGAATAACACAAATAAAAATAAATTAAATGGAATATCGTCAGACATTATTATTTCATAATATACTGTTTAAAGCGTTACGTTTTTACTCGAAACCCTCAAATGTATTAATCGCCGTTTACAGATAAATCAATGATAGCACAATTTAAATGTTCTTATAGATTATTATCTTTTCGTCGACGCAATTATTGTGTTCGTTTAAAAAATTTTTGCCCATAACGGGTGTATATACAGATTTGCTTTAAAAAAAAATATAAATGTATAATCTATGTTTTATGGGTGTCCTTTACTATTAAGACCTTTGAATACATTCAATATCCATTTCTTGCTAATGGCCCTCATCCAAGTCGAGTGGCTTTCATTGTATGCACTGAAACGTTTAATCTTCAAGTAATGACAGGTTTATACCTATCTGAAACTATATAAGGTTTCTCCTTCACTTTTTCATTGGAATTTTTTAACACCGAGTTGCACTCCGCTATTGTAAATGCACGTAGCCTTCACGAGTAATTATGCACGGAACAGCTATTACCTTTTTTTTTTTTTTTTTTAAAAGCACTTTAATATTAAACTTTGTGATAGTGAAAATTTATTTTAAAACTACAAATTCTTGTTTAGATCGAGAGATTGGAAGGAAATTTATATACACTATAATGATAATTACGTATTTAAGTACTGAATTTACACTAAAACCTACGCCCCGCGATAGTCATCAGGAATACTGATAATATAGTAACTGTTGATGTATTTTGATTGTGTTTTAGACGACTTTTTGATAATACGAATGCGCCGATTAAATTTAATCCTTAAAACTTTAGCTCGTGAATTTAAGAAATAATTGGATTTGGCAGTATTTGTTTTAATAATTCCGAACAAATTGAGAGTTTGGTGAGAGTTCCGGCGTCAAATCTTTGTTTGGTCGGAGTCGTTTACTGTGTATATGTGATGTTATCGTCGTCATAATCTTAGTGAGTTTTAAGTGGCAAATACTCCATTCCGGTTTTGTGACAACATCTCTAAACAATGCTGATGACTCGAACACACAGTAGCCATTTGCAGTCAAAGAAGCATTTAAAGTATATACACCTATATGATACAATTGATTAAAACCATTAAAAAAAAAAGAATTAAAACATATATATAAATATTAGTGATTATTATGAGAGGAATAATAAATTGTTTTTGTAATCTTCAATACTCAGGGAAATTAATTAAAATATTTTTACTTCGTGTATTGGTTAAGATTAAATATGACATAATCTCTAAGAAGATTTATATTGTTCAATCTGATTAATATTTCTATAATACATGGTTATTCTATTTTAAGATAAAGTGTATGTAATAGAAGGGAGACTATAATAATTGTATTGACTTTTATGCATCGTTTAATATTTTTGTTATAAACTATCGAATTTGTTTTAATGTTTTTGAAGAAAATACATTATATTATAATAATTAGGAGGTGTAATAAAAACATACAAATGGCAATTAAAGTATTAGAAATATATAACACAATTAGATAGGTATTGTCAATTAGGTATTGTCTTAACGATAAGACGTAAATTATTTATTTAAATTACAATTTTAAAATATATTTTAATCAAGTTTTAAAAATGTATTGCACAAATATTTAGTATCTATTTTCTTTTTATTAATGATATAGCTTGTTATTTTAAATACAATTTATTGTAATTAAATATTATATTTTCAATAACTATGCAATAACTTATTTTAATTGGAATTTAATACTTAACATCTAATTATGTTTTTCATCGTGTAACTTATTATATGCTCCTTATAAATAATTGGAATTGTGTAAATTACATCTAAATACGGGATTACATAATAGTTTATGTTGTTAACAAAAATATAGTTTTTTTTCAAAAATAAAAGACATTAATTTTAATGCAGGTATACTGTTGACTAATTTATATATAAATATATATTATTTTTGTTTCAAAATTTTCTTGTGAAATTTTTTTCCGAATTTTTTTTTCATAGATTATCGTAAATACGACATTAATTTATGAGTTATTTTTCGTTGTTGGTGAAATCGTCGAAGTAAATTTTATGTTAGAAACGGATAGTTAATTGTCTCAACTTGTTGGGGAAACATAATTTTACAAATTGTATCTTAATATTGCCCAGTCCGTTTTCTAGTGTTTACATCCTTATTGTTTGTTAACAGTTTTCAGCACAGTCAGAAGGATATTTTGTTAGAAATTTATTTATTTAATACGATTTAGATTGCAGACATCATTAGTATAAATTTAAAATTTATATAAACACATAATAATTATATTATTTGTATTATAATGGAAGAATATTGTCTTCGTGCATAATGTACACTAAAACACATTACACGTTTTCGTTTTTACTCCGCACGTTTTTTTAAATTATTATCATTTAATTCTATTGTAGTTTAATAGTTATCTACATCGCAATAAATGCTATAATGCGTTTCATATTATTGTATTTATGTATTTACTTAGCAATAGCTATCGTTTTATAAAAATTATAATTAATGCTTATAAATATTATTAATAATAATTAATACTTGTCAATATAACGTTTTATTATATTTAAAATCAGAATCGCTTTTAAAAATGAATATAAATTCCGTTGCAAAAATAATTAGTTTTGGATGTTTTCTTTATTTAGACTTTCTTTATATTATACGTCGTTGCAAATGATTAGTAATTTAATAAATAATTTATAAAATATCCTGCGTTGTTGTTCATTTTCGCGGCGTAAAATAAAACTTAATATTAGACAAAATTGTCGTATTGGATTATAGTTATTTTAGCAGAAAAAAAAACTTTCTATAATTGTTTAATTATACTCTTATTCGGGCTTTTATTTATTTTAATACGATTTGTGTTTTTACCAATAAATGAATATTCAAAGTAGATTATTACTCGTATAGTTGTGGGCGATATACACAGATTATAAAATATATACGAGTATCTTTGAAATTCGATATTCGAATTCCCATCACGATGCTTCACAATGTACGCATTATGATTTATAACATTAATAAACCGAATTAAACTGAATAGCGTGTCGCTTAAACCTAATATTATATATTATAATGTTGTAATTTTAACAAAATCAATGTCCTCCCGATACACGTATGGTGAATCGATTGCTGTTATACGTATATATATATATATACATATATTGCAGAATGTTAAAATGCAATTATTTATTATCCGTTTTTTATGTGCCAGTCGTTGTCGAAACGAGATTTAAAATTATTTTATGTCCGTATCGCTATATATATATATATATTATAATATATTATTATGTAGTCGTATGTGTTCATTAATTTTATGCTAATGTCGCAAAACGTTCTAACTTTCAAGGTGATGGAATTATGGTATAGTTGTAGACTGGTTGATGGTTATGATTTAATACTCCGAACAGTAGAAAATAATACTCCTATACGTTAGCTTAACACGTACTGTTTATAAAATCGATTAAATTCGGGCGGGTTACTATTACTGTTTATTTAATGTCGTGATGTAATATTAAATTAACAGAAAAGCCGTGTATAATGTTGAAAAAAATAAACGTACCGTTAAATATTTTTGATAGAATTTTAGAGATCAGAAAAATTTTATGACTCGGAATACGAGAATAAAGGAAATAGTAATAACGATAATAAAAAAAATTAAATTCTCAATGTATTTTTTTTTCCATTTTCGGGGTTTTTGATCTATTCGTGTGCCGTTAAATGTAAACGTGATTAAATTTATGTTATTCATTTGTTATACTATAAGCGCAATGTAAAATAATATCGAATAGACGCGCTTCGTTGACGATGACGTGAATATTTAATAATAAGTACTATAAATAGACAACGAATTTTTTAAGTGTATGCAATTGTGTCCAATCGGATGAGTTTTCTCGACGATTTATTTTTCCATGTACAAACATTTTTAGTGCGTAAAAAAAGCGTATTTCAATGTAAGACAATATTTTGTGTAAAATGGTATGTATTCGCAATATATTGAGTATTTTAGTTTGAAAATTTTACAAAAAATGTAATGGTTTATGGAAACAAAATGCAAAATGAATCGTGAAATATATTTGAACAATATAAATCGTTAAGTAGGTATAGTGGCTTAAGTAATTCTTTTAAAAATCAGTATTGATTTAACTATCTTATAAATCGTTACTTTTATATTTGTTTTTTTTTCACTAATCAATATTTTTTTTATGAAATGTAGTGTATTTCTCAAAAAAAAGTAAACACACACTTGTCGAAAAACTCGAAACGTTTATAAAAGAAAATTGTGACAAAATGTTTTCAAGATTTTTTGTTAGTGTATAATTGACGTAACGTCTGACACATTGTATATTCAATTTTTAAGCCATAAAACAAAAAGAAATTAAACACTTCTTTTCCTATGAAATGAGTACCTCAAAAATCTATGATCGATAATATAAAAATGAATAGAAATTTTTTTTTGAAAATTTTTATCGATTATGTGGTTGAAAATAAAAAAATCAAATGACGAGGTAGATAATCTCCTCTCTAATCTCCCTCTCACACTGACCATTGTACACAATGCCCGAATCATACGCTTTGACCGATAATATGATGTAATATATAACGAGAGTCGAATGGTAAAGCGCGTTTTTATAAAATAATAATTGCCTCGGAACTTATTAGAAGAAATTCCAAAAAAAAAATCGCGATATTTCGGCGGGCGAGGTGCACAGGTCATCGGGTTTACGCGTGCAGCGGGGGTGTAATTAGATTTTTTCTTTTTTTTTTCGAGCGAAACCGGCTGAAGCGCCAAGTAATATTGATGAATAATTTTCAAATATTATCCAAGACTTAACCTTATAATTAGAGAAATTTTCAAATTCTAAACCCATTTAAAACGATAATAATTGTTTAATAAGAATTAATATATATATATTTTTTCGCCGTTACGTCGTCGTGTGAACGTTGTTGTAATGATTTTTTTATAATAAAAATATAAAATCCCGTAGGGCATAGTGGTATTATGTCGAAGAAAAAAAAAATTTCCTAAAATCTCAAGAGAACTGCAGCCGCCTTCCATCAGCCTTTCTTCGTTCACCCATAAACACGCCACTGATCCGTCGGCGCGGCGCGTATTTATTTAGGCGATAATTATTTCGTTGTACGCGCTTTTTAAGAGAAAAAAAATGATATTCTGCCGTGACAATGTGTCGTTCGTCGTACGGAAATAAATCGTACTACTTCTGTTCGCACGCGCATTCTCGTATTGATATTATTATTATTATTACGGATTTGTTGAACGACAGGAGTTGGCATCGGTTTTGAATTACGCACGTGCCGCCAATTAAAACGGACCGTTATGAAACGTTCCAGGATTAACATTGCCAAAAACGCGTTTATAGGACGCGTATACACAGAACGCGCGCGCGGCTAGTAACCGGCGTAGTGTGTGTGTATGGACACGACCGCGACGGTACAACTACACTAGTGCGGGGGGGCAAGTGCCTGTTCGGCCAGTGTAAAAGCGTATTGCGGGTATAATATCATCCGACGTCTCGTCGCCGCCGACGATTAATAATAATTGTCGATATAACGACGGACGGTGTAACTGTTGTGTGTAGGGGTATCGCCGCCAAAGGCCCGGCCGAGAGATCCGGTTCGTCCCCGTACACGGACGCCGATCATATTTAACGCGTAAAAAAAAAGATTCCCGTGCGCACAACGTATTTATACACGCGCGCAGTGTGTAAATAAATACGCTGCAAACAATCGCCGGAGATTTTGACGGGATAAACGCGCGTATCCGTTGTCGAAAACCGATTCCGTTCGTACAACATAACGTAAACATACGTCTATACGAGCGTATTGATTGCATATTTCCTCGTCCGATTTCAATTTTTTCTTACGAAAAAAAAAAAAAAAAATTCTAGTTCCTTTCTAAAATGTTTCTTCTCTCTCTCTTTCACCCGTCGATTGAAAAAAAAAAAAAACCGGCGAAAACGATATTTCGCTTAAACGACGTTATTTCAAATCAAAACTAACTTAATAGTCGTTCCCACACGTTCTGCATTTCAATAAAGCGTCCCGGTTTCCCGACGACAAAACATTGCAGGCAATGTCATTTTTGTCTCGTATTTTCAAATATACCAATCCCGTAATTATGTTAAACTCCAATATGGGCCCCCATGTTATCTTTATTCGTTCAACTGATCAAAACTCGATATAATATTCTTATAACCACGATATGTTATTATTATTATACAAATATATATACTCGTATATGTAATACGTAGAATAAACGATTATTTGGATTTCGTTTATTCTGCGATTATAATCTTGTTATTATTTGTCGATAAAGAATATTATGTTATTAAATTATATAACAATATTATATATATATATATTAAATATTTCACGAATTATATGAATAAGATAGGTCACCTTAAAATAATATCTCTCTCTCTCTCTCTTATAACAATAATATACGGAAATTGTATTATACCGTTTTATGTATATTGAATAATAGTCTGTAGAAAAAAATTTACCATATTTTTTCTGCGTTCTCTAATTAACTATTCAACTATACCATTATAATCGTATAATTTAATAACATTATGATCACGCACCGCTTTGCTCTATTAAATCATGACACCGGATTAAAATTTTATATTAATAAAATCCGTCGAATTTTAATAATTATACATAAAAATAATATTTTCTTTGTCTTATCGTCTGCACGATGAATTTTTGTTTATATAATAAACATTGATTTAATTCTACGGTTACCTTATATCGTAAGTGAAAAAGGTTATTGATGATTGCCTATTGAAAATTCGCAAAATTCCGTCAAAATATTAATAAATGTTAATTTTTTTTATATATAAAAAAACGTCGTGATTCGACGGCGAATTATCGAAATAAAATAAATTAGAAAATACATTTCCAATGGTAACGTGTATATTATAACGAGATGGGGTGCAATGGCACTTAATAACGATCCTAAAAAAAAAAAAAATGTTAATTTCTTGATTGGAGCAGTAGGATATATTCAATATTCTTCTGGATTTCCGATTAAAATTCTATTTTATGTTTTGGACCTATAATTTATCTCGATTATACGAGTATAATACGTACCCAATATTTCAATTCAAAGCACTCGTGTTCTGAATAATACATTTTATTAACAACACTTAAAAGAATTACTGCAGGTTTCCACTTACATTAAACTTTTATGATCACTATACCATCTGAATGTTGCCAAAAATAATTATGGTATATTTATTACCTGAGTAGTACGCATATCCTCGTTTTCAAACAGGACGTTGAGGTTTACTTTTGAAAAAATATTTGTTTTATCTACATTATATTATAAATTTCTTAGTTTTTTGAAAACAAATTATTTTACCATGTAAAATTCAATAACTAACGATATATTTTGATTTCTTTCGTAATTTTGTAATATTTATAATGAATATATTTATATAAATATATATAATACAGTGTTTTGACTTTAATATAAAAGTAAAGAAATAATTTTATATTCAATTAATGGAGATATATGAATATTGAATAATTGGTGTTGATTTGTTTAAATTCTTTACTTTTTACTATAAACGTGTTAGATCTGAATGATTGATAAGATCTTTGAATAAAAATAGTTTTTTTTTTTGGTATTTTCCCGATGGAATTTATTTGTATTTGTAATTTTCTATCTTTTAAACGTAGACCACTTTACTATCTTTTATTTCGTATTTACGGTCTTAGTTGAATTAATTTACGGGTAATAAAATTAATGCTAATAAAAACGAAAGTTATACGGCTAGCCAGAAATTATTTCGCGAAAACCTTAACGGAAACTTTTATAACCACGGTGTAGTAAAAATCTTCGTGAGGATAAATTCCAAAGTCTATTCCTATGTTTTCCAAGGTTAATGTTAAAACGAAACACATTATATGCGGACACCATAGGGATTACTATTGAGCACTATACATATAAGTACAGCTTATATATATATATTTTCAATGTGGACTCGAAGTCTTTAGGGACTGACAGTATAATATAGACGGGAATGTCGTTTATAACAATATTAATCCTACGGGTTTTAATCGATCTTAAAAAAAAGATTATTGTTATTTTACTTTACTTATGATCGCACGATTTGTGGTGTTCATATTTTACTGAAATTCACTCTTAGCAGTATGATTTTAATCATACAATCTTTAGAACTTTTAGTTCTAACGCAACGGTTGACGATATAAGTTATTGTACGATACGAAATTAGATTTGTTCATTAGTTTTACGAGGATTTAGTAATAATTTCTCATCAATTGATTAACACGTTAAATTCAAGAACAATTGTCGCGTATTCATATATTCAAGTGAGTTAATCACGAACGAGTCTCTTTATTGTACACATTTCGTTAACAAATTTTCTATTTCATAGAAATTATTTGAAATATTATGTTAAATAATTTATCATACACAATGCAATGGCAGTTGTAAAACGATTTTTAACTATTGCTTATTTTATTTTACAATGTAATGTGTCGACGTAATGTAATTATCATATCAGTTATTTGTTTCCATTATAAGCAACGTTTGTTTTGACCTATTTCACGTGAACTACTCGTATTGTTTGTTTGGATACGAATCAAATATTATTGTCGGTCAAATTATATCGGACTAAAGATAAATTTTATTGAAACTTATTATATTAGATAATTGTTACCTATACTAAACATTATATGGTATTGAATAATTTATATTTACAATTAAGTAATATTTTTACCGTGTTTTGTTTCAAAATTTTAATGGTTTCATTAATAAATGATATTTCTCGCAGTACTTTTTATATTTATTTCTTTTCTTTGGTCCAAAATAGTTAGCTATTGATATATAATATGGAAAATAGGATTGAAATGGAAGACTCTGTTTCAAATAATAATAATATCTCCCTTATGTCTTTTATGGACAATCCCTTAGAATATTGTACCCGATACGTTGGCTGCCGGTTTATTCACACGGAGTATTTTTTTCCTTTTTACATCAATTCGTTAGAATAAACAATCTTGCGTAGGAAATCTGATAAAAAAAACATTACAAGTAACCGTCGACGGTATGTATTGTGTGCGAAATCCTTTAACCCGATATCGAGTAAGGACACTATAAAGCTAAATTGGAAGTGGCTTTATGGAAGTAACCCGGTGTGGTTATAAACGATTATGTTTGTCTTTCACACTTTCGCTTCATTTCGTTTCTATTCAACCCCATCCATACATTGGCGGATGCAGATTGCTCGGATAATGTAATTGGAATATATTCAAAAAACAACTGAATAATATATCAGGTACAATATAATATAGTTGCCGTTATTTACTACTACTACTAGTACTATTGTATTATATTATTTTTTTGATAAAATAATTTTACCCTATTCATCGTAGTGCAAGTGTGACGTTCGGGATGGAAGATTTTTTTTTCTGCTCGGAAAATAAAAAATGATATCTGTCAAAATGATTGAATTTCATATCTCAGTCAATTCGCTACAGTAAAATGTAATTTTTTATTTACAAAAAAATAAAATACGAACAGTACAGACAATATGTATATGCACATAAATTGCGTTTGGATGCTTCAATTTACTTACGTGAAAATAAAACTTTAGCTTTTAGTATAATAATGTATATAGGATTTATTGCAGAGTATAATACTCCTCGTAATAATAATTCGTATGTTTTAATTAAATATATTCAAAGAAAATAGTGCGATTATATTGTTTTAAGTATTTCAACAGTATTAATATTAATTTGATATTTATAATGTATATTATAAATGTATTATTAAACACAAATATTTATATAAACAATAAATGTATTATATTATACATACACGTGCATATATTTTACGTGTTAATATATTTTTGTTTACGTTCACATTTATATGGTTTACGATATTTACGCAAGTTTAACCAACACATTACGGCTATATGTATAAAATTTTTCTCACTATTGTTTACATTTGATCTCCATTTATGTGCAAATGCAAAACCCCCAAAACTCTCCAAACACTTTTAACAAAATGTGTACTGTACGTTAGTAATTTAAAATTCCACACTATCCGTCTATTAGTCTCCGTTCGTTATATTTTGTGCTAATATGATTCTGATTACAGTTTGGTGGTGAGTCGTTCGATAGATTCACTTTGTTATACAAACCTTAACGCGCGTTTGTTGAATTTATTAATTCTGTTGTTTTCCTGACAGTAAGGGAACAATCATTTGCGTAACAACAACCAGTAATTAGGATGAGGTTGACCAAGTACTCAAAACAGCCATTTCGGTTATTTGTATTATTATAAAATTTAATTATATCTTTAAACTAATTAGATAATATAATTTCAACAAAATCATTGGTAATATAACGTTTTTTTTTTAAAGTCAAATTTTCTATTTTTCATGTTTAACTTTTATGTATTTAATCTCGTATATCAAATATCATTTATCCGAATTTCAAGATAATTATCTTTGATCTTGTGTACATACGAGTAAAGTTTCTATTTTTACTTCAAACAAATATTGGAAACATGTGTTAGGAAGTGTTCTTGTTTGTTACGTTTACAGTGCATTTTAAATTCAAGTTATCTGTATCATCATTAAGTCATTAGGTCAGTGGAAACGGTTGGTAACGTTGCCATACTTTATCAGCGTTCATTTGTCAGAGTTAGGACTATACTATACGAATCCAGTGGTGTTCCATTAATTGTTTTTTTAGACTATGCTAATCATACATAAGGTATTTGAAGGTTAATAAGGGGGAAAATGTGGATAGTACGAAAATTAGATGAAAATAATTATTATTTTCTTCTCTAAAGCAATGTAATTCTTTCGATGTAATGCAAATGGGAACGTAATGTATACGGTATGCGGCGTATAAAATACGTGCATGCAAAACAGACAATGATAATAATATATTATAACGAATATTTTTTCCTAAAAAACTGAACTTTTTGAGTATATATATATATACGCAGTATGTCCATATTCTTATCTGAAAATGTTCTTGAGTACATACGACGTATATGTACGTAGTATGTCCTATGGGAACACTTGCACTATATGAAATTAGCAGTATTGGTTTATTAAGACAATTGGGATACGTTGTTGATGCAATATGCTTAAAATGATAACTATAATTGTCTAAAATAATTGGATGTGGATTGTCAGAGGACTGATATATGTAGGATAATGTTTTATATCAGTAAGAGATAATTACAATCTTCATACGTTTGACACCGATTATTGGCAATATATATTGGATTAGTAAAATGAGAATAATAATGTCTTGTTTTAGTTCTATTATGTGTTCCAATGTATTATGAAAATTAGTACACAAATCCTAAACAGTAATTGCCATTACTCTAATTTTTCAAATCCAATAGAAATATAATGTTACTTATTATAGCCGGATTGATGACATCCAAAAAATCATCTCTACGCTCCCTCTTTCTCTCTCTTAATTTAACATATTATTTAGACAGTTTCTTTTGTTTTTATCAATGTGAACAAGTAACACAGTGTAACTAAAGTTTTGGCACTTAAAATATTACTTTTATACATACTATATAATGTCAATATATTTTGGTCATTCAATAAAATATTACTTATTTAATTGATATATTTATTAGTCATAAATTTATTCACATATAACAAAAGTAATGTTCCACCACCATTGTGCTTCAGGTAATTTGAAAACGGTTGTCTAATTCATATGATATTATTATCGTAGTTCATATATACATATATATTATATATATATATACTATTTATATAATATTATATATAAATATTTTATATGTATAAATATATATATTTAATAAAAGTACAATGAACATTATCTGAAATTAGGCACCGCTCTCGTGACTTACCTAACATAACTACCTAAAAAAATTCGCTCACGTGTAACGTAACATGAAAAAAATATTTTTTGTTTTGGACAAAATTGTAAAATAAAATACCAGTATAGAAAAATCAATTGAAAATTTTGTTTTCCAAATATTGAAAAAAATTTAGATATAGTTAATAATTGTTCGAAGACGAAAAGTGTAACGTGATGCCCTGTGTTGAGCCAACACCAACGGAAAAAACGGCGAGAAATATACTCGGCAACGACGAACGCCGCAGCCGGTTTACGAGTATAATAGAAATGACTACGAGTAAATTTTAGATGACAAACCCAATGTGCGGCCAAAGCAAACACGGTATACGGCGACTAACCGTATGAGGTTAAGCGACGTCGTAGCCACCGAACGTGTTCGGATCCGGACAAGGCGCAGCCCGATGACCGGCTACCGACGCGTTTCGATCATCGTCGCCCGTGGCGATGATGCTTTTAATGCGGTCGTTGAACCGGCGTACCGGCTGAACATCGGTCCGCGTGAAACTAGTCAGAGGCCGCGGTCGCACTACAGACCGACCGTCTGTATATTCATTCGCATTCTAGCCTTCTAACGAACAAAAATAAGTGGAAATTTAAACCTCGTAAACGTTGCAGCTGGAATATAATATTAGTGACAACGGGTAAATTTTCGATGACGGCCCCGTGTGCGGCCAACGCAAACACGGTAAACGGCGACTACTCGTATGTTATTCCACGACGTTGCAGCCACCGAACGTGATCGGATCCGGACGGAGGACGGCGCGTTGAACGGTCGTTATTGCGGCACACATCGTCGGGCGGGCAGCTTAAAGCAATACACCCGTGCGACGACGCGGGACTCTAAGAGTCACTGGAACTTTGCCATCTGCGCGCTAGACCGATCGTACACCGACCTTGTCGCTTCTGCAGAACGTGTGCGGCGCGCACAAAATATTTTTGTACGCGACGCCTTTTTACGAATATACGGAGTAGTAAAGCCAGATGACAAACATTGAAATATTAAGACGACTCGACCTATCGACGTTGAACGCCGCAGTGGGAAAATAATTTTAATTATCACGGGTCAGTTTTCGACGTCTGCCCCTTGTAGAGTCAACACCAACGGGACAAACGGCGAGAAATATCCTCGGCAACGACGAACGCCGCAGCCGGTTTACGTGTATAATAGTAGTGACTACGGGTAAATTTTCGATGACGGCCCCGTGTGCGGCCAACGCAAACACGGTATACGGCGACTACCCGTATGACATTCAGCGACGTCGTAGCCACCGAACGTGTTCGGATCCGGACGAGGCGCGGCCCGATGACCGGCTACCGACGCGTTTCGATCGTCGTCGCCCGTGGCGATGATGCTTTCAATGCGGTCGTTGAACCGGCGTACCGGCTGAACACCGGTCCCCTTGAAACTCGTCAGCGGCCGCGCTACAGACCAACGGTCTGTATGTTCATTTGTGTTCTAGCCTTCTAACGAACAAAAAAAGTGGCGTTTTTATACTTTACTTAATATACTTATATTTAAATGTTATATACGTTTATATAATATATATATATATATATATATATATATATATATATATATATATATATATATATATAATAATATTGGATAATTCGTATTAAATATTTAATAAAATTAAATTAATTTTTATATGTTATATATATATAAATATATTTATCATATATATATATATATATATACACACAAAGGGGAACGCAGGGTGTTTCGGGAACTATTTTGTACGCGTTTACGTCACTATATATTACGAATAGTTTGAAACGGAATGCATAGATAATATGCCAGTCTCGTTGTTCGTTGTCGCATCTACGTACGAAAATTGAAATCGATCGTATTTTTCTTATAGTGTCTACACAAAACTTCGGGTGAATGGTTTTAAATAGTTATTGTTGTGTAAGACAAATTGGTAATGACTTTTGTGGTATGTTGTTGTTGGTAGTTCTGGATGATTTGCAATTAGGCGAGTACATAGTGTAATAGGTGTACAATAGTGTATAGTGTAAGGCGAGAAATTACAGGAGAACTACTGGATATTACACACTGTAGTTGATACGAGCACAAAGCGGAAAAGATCAATTGGTCAATAAAAAATGGTAGCGAGTCGTAGAGTGTTGAGGATGTCGCTTGAGTGAATTACATAAATAATGATTTTGGAATTATGTTATGACTGTAAGTTTGAAAGTAAATGATAAATCATTGCGTTCATTAAAACGATCCTGAACGGAGCTTCGAAGAGTAATATTATTTATTATGCATTTTATAATTTTTAATAATACCATTAATATTATAGTGTGTATAGAGAATGTAATTTATAATTCAAATCTTACTTGACATTTTCGTGTATTAAACCCTAAAATTATCACTTTATCCGATACAAATATCAAAATCTATAACTTCTGTAAATAGTTTAAAACTGGAAAAAAAGTTTACTGACATTATATGGTAATACAATACAAATTTGGTTATAATTCTAGTCCCTAAAAAGTAGCCTTAATAAAAAAAATAATTAAATTAATTAATAATTACTAAGTAAGAAGTTGTACACTTAAAAATAACCAATATCTGTTGTGTGCCGGCAAAATTTCTATGTATATATTATTTGAAATTGATGCCTTTTCACAGATTTATATTCTGTTCTAATAAATTATCCAGTTGAAAAGTACATAAATATATAATTTATTTTTCGTCTTAAACTGATGAATTGCTTAAGAAATAAGAGGAGTTATTGCTTAGGACTTTTAGAAAGAAACGTGATCTACATATTATATTGTTCTTGAATATTACATAATTTTATTTCGGTAGATTAAAAAAAAAATTATTTATTTTGTCATTTTTAGCAATTTAAATTAATTACGCGAGCCACTAACTGTGATTACTTTTGTGGTTATTATTCGTACTGACTGTTTACTATAATTTCAATTAAAATTTCGAAGAATTAATACGCGCCCGATATTGTGTATCATTTTGTAATGTACGTTTAATATTTCGTGCTTATGGTGTTCACATTTGCGGTGAAATAGTTTAAACACATTTTCAACTACTATAAGTACAATATCGTAAGGAATAATTTCACACATTCTAAACTATCAAAATTGTTCGAAGTTTAATACGTCTTGTTGGAGATGTTAATCGAGATGTTCACTTTTAGCCAGCTAGGTGTGTATGTGTACGATTTCTTGGGAACGAGTTGAAAAGTTCAGTCATTAATTTGTTGGAAACTATGAATCCCGAAGAGGTCTTATTGCGTTGTGTTTCGGATGAAGTAATTTTGTATTCATTTGTACATTTATAAATATAGCGTTATGAGATAATATACATTTTTTTATGGTCATTTTAAGATCCAAATCATGCACTTATTTACCCTTAGTGTAACGTTTATATTTTAATATTCACGAACAAGGATTTGCAAAATTTAATATTTAAGGTACATATATATATATTTTTTTTTTTTTGCTGGAAATTAGTGTAACACATGTTTATAAAAATACACATAATTCATTCTGTTCGAGTAATAATAATATCATATAACACATTCCCATACGGAATTGTATATAAATAAAAATAGTAAAAAATGTTTAGTTTGTCTGTTATTCAATCGGAAATTAATGATGATCGGCTTTTGAAGTTTTTGCACGCCAATGAAAAGATAAAGCTATATTGATCTGATAAGTTTAAAACTTCGTTGACGGTGAATAACGATGGGGGATTTATTTTTAGCATTGAGGTTTATCAGCACCGCATCATTATTTTAAGAATGAGTTTTATTTTGTCAACGATTTTACTTTTTAGGTAAAAGTAGATTATTATGTACTCTGCACGATGCTTAGTTACACGCAATGTTCTTGTTATTCAAAATGTCACAAATCATTGTTATAACAAAATTTCAATTCAACACAAGAAGTAAATAAAAATAATAATATACATTGTATTGTTATTGTAGTTATGACTATAACAATCTGAGTATGCAAAGTTTATTTAACTTTTTTTACACTCAAATCACGTATTTTGATTTATATAATATATTTTTTAATTGTAATATTTTTTATATTATATTACTGAAATAAAATAAAAATGTAATTTTCATGTTCGCGTTATCTACTTAAGACACGCGGCGCAAAAATCGCGAATTTTATTGTTAGGCAATACATAATTTATTTCAATAATTGTGCATTACACGTATAAGACAATTTAATATATATGAAAATAAATATAACTATACGTTTAAAATGAAAACCGTATTATTTAATTAATTGTTTTATCGAAATGTTTAGCAATCGACCGAATATCAGTAATATTTATTAATCGTTTTTAATATCGTAAAGGCGAGTAAATTATTGTTTTTAATTTAAAAAAAATTATACGTTGAATGAATTAGTACAAATAAATCCACAGAAAAATTCGTTCTGTTTGGATACTTTATGTGCATTCGCGTATACAGAGTTTTGTATTATAGGTATTTAGAAATTACAAAAATAAATAATAATCGTTTTTTCTACCAAATTGTCGATTATATTTTATATGCACTGTTCTCGATAAACAAACTAGACGTTTTTTTTTCTCTACTCGTTTACCGTTTCAATTTTCGAAATGAATATTTACGTGAATGTAAATTGGAATTCAATGCACGTCTGTCAGAAAATTCGCGTTCACTCTTGTCAAGCCAGGAGCGCGATAATAATCGAATATTACAGTTCTCGAAAATTATATAAACGAAATGACCGTAATAGACAATTATTATCGATGTGAAATTTGTTTTAACGTCTATACTGAAGTAATAGTTCTTGTTAGGCGTGATGTGACACCGTTACCGAATTCGAAATCGTCGCAGAAACGTATTTTGAAAATATCGAGCTACGATAATTATATAAATCCTTTGACACATTTTTGGTCTCCTTGTGTAAGTCTGAAATGAAATAATAGCGATCAGTAATAGTTAATCGACTTGTATTATGCACTCTGGTATTTTAATTTTCAGATTATTTTTCTTTCACATACTTTATCGTATAATTCATCATTCCCCGTCGTCGGACGTCTTTGTTACGCGTTAGCGTTTCGTCCGGACGAACGACCGAATTCACTAACGTTCCACCGGGTTCTTTCGGGGAGAACTGAAATGCGGTCGCCTACAAATTATTACCCGCAAGACTACAACAACGACAACGACGACAATTGTGCTACTATTTCTATTTATTCCTACTTTTACTATTTGTACCATAACTAATACTGTGCTACTTACAACCATCCACTACGACTGTGTCGACACTATTATTATTATTATTGCTGACTCGAGGACAAATACGACTGGCTTGTGTACAAAAGACGTCGCTTTTCCGTGAAAACCCCGAAGTCATCGTGTACATCATTCACCTCCTCTAGCCCTACGACTTCAGCGCACACCGACGTTGATTTATTCGGTTGTTTATTCAATTCCGGTTTGCGACGGTGTCGTCTACATATTTATACAGTTTGTCTGGCAGAGAATATTTGTCAAAACGTCCACGGCGACGATCGGTCGTCTCCGGACAGGAAATTATCAGGCTCACGACAAGAGCTTAAACGAACGCGGTGAAAACGGGTTAGAAATAATAATAATAATAAATAATAATAATAATAAAAAATATGTAGTAAAACCTTAAAACCGCCTGTAAATAATACGACCACGGTTAAATCGAATATGTGTTAATATAAATGTAACACACAATTTTCGATACGATTCAATTGGTTTTTGAAAAAACGTACATTTTTCCCCGTACGAAATAGAGTTTTGAGAACGGACACGTGTATTATCGGAGGTTATTGCGCCGATCGACTGGATTTGGTTGCGCGAGTCACTATAGAACGGATATAATAACCCTTGGGAATTTACACTGACACGGGTCACACCACTTTGACCGAACGAAATAAAATTGTACGCGTACTTAGTAAAACGTATTTGTTTTTTTTTTTTTTTTCTGGTTTTCGTCATCAGTGCAAAGAAATGTTTATCCAAACGTCGTGAAATTCGTTCGAATAGGTAATTTTCTAACAGAAATATTAAGAACATTATAAACACCAATAAATTATTTGCGCCGTATTATGTAAATAAGAAATGTATTATTTAAATAATAATATCGCTTAGGCGGCGAGTCTTAATTGTTTTATGATAATTAAAAAAAATTTTTTTTGGCTTATTTCAAAACCAATTCAAATTAGTTAGGCGATTTTGTTTATATATATATATAAATACCTGTCGGTAAACTTTAATTGCAATTGTCTATTCTTGATTTAAATCGTTGGTTTTTAGTTGAAAAAGATTTGAATGAAAAGTAATCAACTCTTTTTGAAAAAATTTTAACTTTGGTTAGTGCTCGACATAAGAATAAGTTATAATTAGTGTTGTACCTTCTTTTTACTGAATTATACACGCTTTTTAAACTTCAACATAACTTTTTCCGTTCTTTATGCACGTGTTAGATTATGACAGGTATTTCTTGTCATTTCATTAAAATACGAGAAAAAAAGAACTCGTTTAACGATTTTTTTTTACTATTTTTTAGCATTCTCACATTTAAGACGTTTTATGTAATGTCAGATTAAAAACAAAAAAATTTAATACAAGACCGAATTTTTACCGGTAAATTATAATATAATATTGTGCGGTACGAATATCGGTAATATTTATCGGGAGAAATTGCGATCACAGTGTATTCAGCAATTATGGTCTTTATAATTATTATGTAGTTAAATTGCTGATGTATTCGTGTTTTTTTCCCCGTTTCGTGTTTACGGGCACATTCTTTTTCTGAACGGATCAGAACAATGCAATAATTTCAAAATGTTATCATTAGATTTTACAATAATTATTACATTACCAGAATTAAAAAAAAAAAAATGTAAAATCGTTTTTTTTTTTTTTTTATTAAATCGACGGCATAGCATAAAAATCAAAAGTTTTATGCGAAATTTTCAAAATATATTTGATATTTGAAAAATATCGGACGTGATATCCAAAAATGCATCTTTTAGTAATGGTGAACAATTTTGTTTAATTTATATAATTTTATGTAATGTAAATAGTTTAATGATCGTAACATTTCATAATTATTGTGCGCAATATCAAGTGGTAACAATTTTTATTGATTAAAAGTTGAATTTTAATTAAACATTAAAAATTATTGACAAACGAAAATGGCTAATATGCTCGATAATAAATAATAATAATAATATAATACCGTGTATTAACATATAGTTATAAATTATAATGATCAACAGCAAATGAAATATTAGAACTAATACGTAATACATGAATCGTTTTACTTATTTAACAAAAAGAAAAAAAACGACAAGGATTTCTTTTTTTTTTTGGGGGGATTAGTTTTAGTTAAGAATTATTATATAGTTCATAAACACCTAAAAAGTTCATCGCATATTATTAGTTGGCACCTTAAGTGGGCTGGGAATTAATAAAAACATATGGACGTGATGATGAAAAATCGGATGAAGAAAACGTGTAAATTCTTTTCTTTTGTTTAGTGAAATGTGACACGTATGGTTCCTAAGGGAACGTAAACCTGATTTGGAATAGGATTTATTATTTTAGCGAAATTTAAGAAAATTCTAATATTCCGTGAAAAGTAAGACATTTTGCATTTTGGCTCTTTAAACGTAATCGTCAGATAGAGTTATTTTCAAAATAGTATAAACTTTCAGACTCTTTTTTTCTTATTTTTTATAATTATAAAACTGTGATAAAATATAATTTTTTACAGATAAACGAATGTATATATACAAAGAATATATGTAAAACGACAATTTTCTATAACAACGTGTATTATAAATTGTAAAAAATATGCATTTGTTAATTGTTTAGGATATCATCGATGTCTAAAATTATTAATATAGACTAATGATATTTAATGTCGAAATATATGTGACGCGTATTAAAAATGAAAAAAATAATTAATATTAAAACGAAAATTTAACGTTACGCTCTAAATAGCATTGTGGAATTGGACAGGCTTTATTTACATTTATTTTTTTTTAAATCTCAGGTTATAAAATTTTTTGTCACTTTTATTGTCAATATAACGAGCTCAGTTTTTGTATACTAAACCTAGAAACGGTTAGCATTGGATTATCGTGTTCTTCGAAAGATGTATGCGTTTATGTGTGTTATTACAGTCTTTTTTACGGACCTTTTTTCTCGTCGTCACGTATTCGATGTTTTATATCCTACCGTGCTAAATGTTGTTTGGAAATACGACGTAATTGTTCCTTTTAGGAGGGTCAAGGCAAATGTTTCTCACATATTTTTTATCACCGTAAAATTTACAACGGATTGATCTATTGCGGATACTCGTGAATTTATCGATCGGTTATGGAGTTGTCAAAACGTACAATTTAATGACGTGGTAAGTAAGTCGATTAAATATCGACAAATAATACACTCTTTAAAATAAATATGAAAATAATACGTTTTTCATAATGAAGTTCGGCTTACATTTTGTGATATAACTTTTTGATTTATTTTTGTATTTTTTTTGTTTTTATTATTGTACTTTCTTTTAATAATTTCAGTTAAACAACTTTCTGCAAAAAAAAAAAAAAAAATAATTATGAAAATGTTATTTTAAATTCAAGAATTAATAACGTCACATGAATATTTTATACATTTCTTGGCATACATCTATGTATCAAGTAATTTAACGTGAGTAATTAATACATCATGTTCACGTGTTTTAAAAAAAAAAACACAATAATACGCGTTATATTGTGTACATTATATTTTTGTAAGAGCTTCCGCCTCTGAGGGGGGTTTCATTCAAGATCGAATATTATTATTATTATTATTATTATTATTATTATTATTATTATTATTATTATTATTATTATTATTATTATTATTATTATTACGTGAGTAATTAATACATCATGTTCACGTGTTTTAAAAACACAATAATACGCGTTATTATTATTATCATTATTATTATTATTATTATTATTATTATTATTATTATTATTATTATTATTATTATTATTATTATTATTATTATTATTATTATTATTATTATTATTATTATTATTATTATTATTATTTATCATCGGTTATATTGTCGGACGGGTGAAGAATAAAAGTTAATGAAATTGTCGGTCAGCATCACGTCCTAGACGGGATTTTCGGGATTGATTGATGACCATCTATTGACGACCTCCAGTGATCCATCAGTGGTGGCGATGATAAACTCGTACCACCTAGCCCACAATATATTCCTTAGGCTGCACAAAATTTATAATCATACATACATAATATGTGTTTGCATGTATCTATTTATAGTTTTATTAATATGTATAAAGTTTATGCGCTAATATTCAATGCAAATTATTATTTTAATAACAGATAATAATCGATTAAGTTCAATCGATTATAGTTTATAATAACGTGTTCGTCGAAAAATACTTATTTGTGAAGTGCTATTACGATATTAATATATAATAAAATTACTATACTCCTACAGTACGTTTTTTTCTTAAAGTCAGTTTTCAATTTATATCGGCTTAAGCGAATGTTTTGTTCTACATTGTCAAGTATGTGTTTATTTTTATATGGTGAATATTATTATTTTTCAAATCGGGAAGTTGGCTTACATTAATAAATATTTAAAAATTTGAGAACAACAACGAATCGTTGTATTTGAAAAATAATTTTGAGCTGAGTTTCAGTGTAATTTACAAAACTAGTGTTGTCATTTTAACATAATATCATAGAAAACTATAGAAATGACATTCTCCAGTTTCTGGGCGGTCATACAAATATGATATGAGTTTTGCATAATCATAAAACTGTTGTTTGTAACATCACATCTTACCGTAGTGCTTTTAGACAATTATTCAAACAATTGTTAGTTCCCAATATCATGGTTTCCGGCTATAGGAGTGTACCTTCAATTGAATTGCTCTGAATTTGAAAAAAAAAACTATGATAATAATAGACGTTTTTATTGCCTGATTATACAATGTTAACATAATGACTCTAATAATCATGTTCTAAGTACTGTAAATTTGACGAAATCGTGTTTTTGTGTAATTTTATTATAGCACGTTAAATACCATTGGAAATATCGAAAATGAGATTTCTAAACCACCGACCAGATTATATTTACTACTAAAATAATAATACTTACAAAACAATCATGCGTTATAAATACGAGTAATAAGGTATGAATTGTAGTTTAAAAATTTAAATTTTACATTATCATTCTATTATTAATTGTACAAAAATATAATTTATAAAGTCGTTATTTTTAAACAAAAAAATTAATTGCCATAAAAAAATTTATTGCATAAAATTTAACATTGCCTAAAAAAATCGAATATGAACAACAACAATTTTTTTTTTATAATATAGTCTGCTGAGTCAGTTCAAGAATTAAAGTCAACTTTTATTTGACTTTTCCGTATATGCTTTATATCATAAAAGATAGCCCAAGGAAAATAAGTATATCAGTGAATATTTTAAATTATGAAAGTTTGGAGCCTCAAGCTGAGTTTGGTCTTTGGGGAGCTTGTCTTTTTTTTATTTTATAGGTACTTTCTAGTTCCTTATTTCATTATTTCCTGTGAAATATAATGTACATAACGTTTTTTTGTGAAATAAATAATAATAATAATAATAATAATAATAATAATAATAATATCTAATAATTATATTAATTATTGATTTAAATGATACATTATCTATGGTGTACACTTATATCCTCAGTGTAAGACGACATTTTACTATTGAAAACAATTTTAAAATTATAGCTTTATGGAACCGAGATTTCGAACGGAGCGTATTCTTATTTTTTACCATACGGCAATTGAAAATGATTCGATTTACTTAATAATTTATTGTTATGTTTTGATATTTCAATTATATTTTGTACATTATTATATAATTAGAATTTACAATATAAAACATTATTTTTCTTTTAAAGGGAGGAAAATATTTTATTTCAACCAATATAACGAAAGCAGAAATTCCCGTTGTGAAAAGTTTTCATCCGTTAACATTCAATAATTAGTACATATAGGTATACTATTATAATATAATCTATATAAGGATAACTTGGACGTTCAAGAGTATATTTATTATCATAAAATATAGAGTAAAATTATAATCAAAAGTAATAATTATTATTTTTGTACTTCTTTTTTAATCCAATTTAATTTTACTCAATCAATATCCTATATTAGTAATATGTTATTGTAAATATTTGTATTATTTCCATATGCCTTTATATAACATTAAAAGAGTTATTTTTCATTTATGAAATATAAAATGTAACTGTTTTATTAATTTATGTATGATTTTTTTAAAAATAATATCCAATGAATATCAAATAATTGTATGAGTAAGATTGATTATAACTATATTTATTGATTTATAATAGGGGTATTATTACACTTTTTATATAGGTAATGACGTTTTTCCTCGTTCTAATAATTGCTTGCACTTAAATGTTTGAAAGTATTAATTCTCAAATGTAAAATTTTGAGATTAATGAAATCCAAAGCGGATCCAACATACATTTTGGTAAGTAGAAATCTCAGTCGTTATTCTAAAATGTCCCTTTAAAATCTATTCAATATTTCTTAGTATATTTTTTATTAGAATTTGTCTGTATTCTTTATATTTTCTACTTATTTACCGTAGTCTTTATATTATTTGTCAAAAAGATACTTTAGAAAATATCACTAGAAAGTTTTTTCCTCTTCAATTTTGTTTTATCCTATATTCTTGAAGATTCCCATTTCTAAAATATGCTTTGATTACATTATTCAATCTCATAATATTCGAAAATCGTTCATAAAGACTCGTCTTATATTTTTCCACAGACGTTTGTATATACCTTTAAATCAGTATTCGCGTTTATTCCATTTTATATAATAAAAGACGAACGAACTTATTATAATTGTATATAAGCACACGATATG
Organism: Chaetogeoica ovagalla; assembly: GCA_032441825.1. Taxonomy (NCBI): domain Eukaryota; kingdom Metazoa; phylum Arthropoda; class Insecta; order Hemiptera; family Aphididae; genus Chaetogeoica; species Chaetogeoica ovagalla. The sequence goes on from CM063726.1 coordinate 3,368,774, forward strand.
GTAACCAATTAATTAAACATGTACATATATTGATGAACTCAAAATGTCACAATCTTATTTGAAACTGAGTAATTTGTCGTTAATAATCAAATGTATAAAATGAATTCGCGCATGAAAAGTAATTAAGAGAAAAAAGATTTCATAATAAAAATCGTATATTTCAAGCCACTTATCACTGACAACACGGATGTGTAAAATTATGTGAATTCTAGAACTTTTTTTTTTCGAAAACAAATATTTCACAAAGTCTCCGTACTTATTGATAATGATTGAAATAACCACCATTCAATAGGTACAGTTCAATAATATTATGTAAATATACGTTATAGAATAACCATGTCAGGGACTGTCAAACGCAGAAATTTCAAGATTCATTCATAGATTTTGTTTTTTTTGGAATTACGTAAGAAGTTGACAATTTAGTTAGAAATTTAAATAATGTTCTCCAATTATACACACATTTAGCTAATTTTTTACTTAAAATTGCATTTTTTGGCGTATGGGAAATTAAACTTACGGTTGGACCAAAAAAATTTTCTAATAAAACTATTACTTTAAACAAAATTATCGTTTAAAAATCTGTTAATTACCTTTATGTTCTAAACCTTGTTTCAAACTGATGAAAAGATTAAAATTAATAATTATTATTATGATGGCAATGTTCTTCATATTATAATTTGTTTTGTACCTAATTTATAGGATAATACTCTATTGTGGTCGAAAAATTTAAAAGTTTAATTAAGTATTTAATGATGCTTTCAAAAGTACATAACAAAAAATAATAAATAATTCGAGATGGCATACTGTTCGACAAATTTATATAATTATTAAGTGTGAATATATCTGGATAGAAACGTAGAGAAGAAAAGTCACAAATATTTCGTGTTTTTCATTTAACTGTCGAATGTGTGCCTTGTTTTGATTCGTAGTTTGAACATTGAATAGACAATTTAAAAATAATGACGGCGCGTGGATAAGAAAAATTTAACGGAATCGTAACGATTTGTTGGAAAAAATTGAAATAAAGATTTTTTTTCTCAGATTATAGGAACCGATTTGGAAAATCATATTAGATATTGAACTGTTTTCAAATGACTAACGTACTATAAATTATTATTGCCGAAACGAGAAATATGAATATATAATTAAAAAAAAAAAAGGGGGGGGGGAAAATTATTATAATTTCGTATCTAAATATTAGCGAGAGACATGTAACTAACAGTTTTCCAAACATTTTCGTTTGTTTCAATACGTATGCCCCGAATGGGGCGACGCCTGCCTGCCGCAGTCATAAAAATATTCCGAAATATTACCGTCACTTTATTATTTGACCTCGGACGGGGAGGAAAAAAACACGCATTTATCTCCACGTTGTGCAAAAACAACACGAGAAGATATATTTTTACAGCTCCGGAGCGGGTTTCTAATCCCTCAGCCCGTTTGTCCCAAACTACATTCATTATTCTGACAATGTACGCCAACAAAAGCACCGAAAAAAAAAACATACGGTTTTTCGCAAAATGTCCACATATACCCACGGTTTTTCTTTCGTTTATACAATGCGATTTTTTTTTTTTTGAATAGATCAGGAATTCGAAATAAATAAAATTGTTAACATACGTATATAAAACAAGAATAAATGACTGAATTATGTAAATTGTATTACGCTTAAACCTAAAAAGGATTTTGTTGTAAATCATTCAATTATGCGACTTCAACGTTAAAACGAAATTCGACATTGGAGAATGTTTATGATATTCAATTACGTCATTCATAAATAGTCGACTATTTGGTTTAGATATTCAACTCACTAGTTCGTAATATATTGATTTTTATTGATCACGACCTGTGAGATTTCAGAAAAAAAAAATGTATATTTCTTCGAATCATTATAAATTGATATTTTATGTCCATATAGTCCGAGACAGTCATACCAAAAAAGATAAATATAACGAAGCGAAATGCATTAAATTATTTACAGTTGTTGTTCTGGTTGGTAAATAGAGGATATTTCTATTTGTACAAAATGAGTACATATTGCGTAGCGCAATAATTTAAAGAAATTCTTAGCGTCCAGAATAATGTAATATGTAGACGATGTTTTTAATGATTTTAATTCAAGAATCGTACGTTTTTTTTTTTTTATTAATTACTTTTTTATCGCCATCATATAATGTTAAAGACGTCGAAATAGTTTAGAGATCGTCCCTTAGTATATATATATGAATTTTTAATGAAATATTTACGAACTAACCATAGGGTAGATCGATGAATACATGTGAATTTTTTTTCTTAGTAAATACAATATTGTATTCAGTATGCAACTATGATTGAACGGTTTTAATGATATGAAGGTTACCCGAGTACCGTTTTAAATGGATAGTCAAACTATAGGTGTGTAGATTCATTTCGGACGGTATTGATAAAATATACTTAAGCAAGGATCTCACTAAGCCCATATATTCGACTTATAATCTACATAACTAGTTCGTTGGAATTTCATATTTATGGTAATTCATTCTGTTCATCCTGCATTCGAATTTGTGCCGAATTCAAATCCTTTGCTGTGTTTTTCCTGTTGGCTCGGAAAGAGAAGAAAATTAAATTAAGAACTCACTTTCAAACGAAAATTCAAATAATATGCATGTTTCGATTGAATTCACGAACATTTCTGTTTTCTAATTACTCTTTGTATAATATTTTGTCATTCGGCGTTTTTACTTATTTATGTACTATTCTACACTGCCATTATCTAAGATAATGTTATGATTTATTTTTCTCGTGCTGGCGGTTTCACTATGAATAGTGCTCTTCCAGAAGATTTTAAAATTGTTTTCGTCCGTGCATTATAATAATGGATACAATTCACCAGATAACTAATCATTTTTATTCGCGTTAAACATATAACAGTTTTAATATTTAGTTTTTAATTTGGTCTCGCAGAATTGTTTTAAAAAAACGAAATAAAATTACGTTTTTTTATTCATTTGCATATCGTTATTTAAGCAATCTCGAACATAAAACAAAATATAGATGGAGAATATATTGCATAAATAAAAATATAATAATTACATATATTTTTTTAGAGTAAAAAAAAATCGTTATATCGGTGTAATTATTGAGGCTTCGTTAATTTTTGGATATAGGACAATATAGATAAATCGATGAAGCGGTTAAAAAAAAAATGCATTTTCTTGGCATAGACTGACAAGTGTGGAAAGCGTTACGGAACAAATGTAATTTTCTCTTAAAACCATTGACATATACGAAAAATGGCACGTCTGACGTTGTCGACTAGAAATATATACGCAGAACCCTCATAATCTACCCTAATGAACTCAGCTGTGTTTATTAGTAGCTTCTATACTTTTTTTTTTTTTTTTAATCTTTATAGGAGCTCTCCCATAGACGCGAAAACTGTTCTTTGGACAACAAAAGTCACGTTTACGTTCATACACGTAGACGAATAAAAGTTGTTTATAGTGGGCTTATATAAATTTAATACAATGCGAGCATTAGACACTTTTAGAAGGCAACAACAAATAGTACTAATGAGAAAGTGGTGCGTACTGTTTTTTTCTTTTTTTCTGAACGAGTGCCTTGGATGAAATAAAGGGTCTGTGTTCAGTTTTGATTTCTATTCAAAATGAAGTCGTTTTGGACTGGAGAAATAAAAAAATCTTTTTGGATTTTATTTTATTGAATTGAGTAAGCACAACGAATCACATTCAATATGTTCCTTATTTATCTGTTTATTACTAATTACGATCTTACAATTTTTTTTTGTGCTTTCGAATCGAAAACAAATTATTTCAATAATTTTATTTCCTCATTAATTATAAGATTATGCATTGTATTGAAAACGACCTAATAGAGAGATTATATTATAATAAAATGCTTTATTTCGGTTTTTCTGTCGGTTGGCTTTATATATTTTTTTCATTCGCATAGAAATACTAGTATAATCGATTCGTCATTTTAATAATATAATTATTAATTTCTTTTGATAAAATATACGTTACTTGAGGTCCGAAGTACTTTTTAAAGTCGATGTATGAATTTGAAAAGAAACCATTTTTCCCCCTGTTTTTATTATAAAATAATCGTTATCCGAATGGTCGAAGGACGTTTGCAGCTAATATTTATCATACGATTGATTATTTTATTAACGATTATCGCGCATAAGCTCGTATTCGTCGATATGGGTTTACCCGAATAGATATATGAGAATTTTTTCTTTTTTTTCATTCGTTTTGCGTATTTTCAAAATTCTCCAAAACAATTTACAAACCGTCGAACGCCAGACGGCGTCATTCTACGGCAAATGTGCGTTGTAAAGTTTTATTTACTTTTGAAAATTGTACACCGCCGTCCGGTAATTTTTCGAAGACCATTTTGGCATCATATCAACACTCGTTGGCGATAGATTTCAACGCCAATAAAACGTATTCCAAACACGCCCAGTTTAATGGATTTTCGTCTCACAGCCTCTCGAAAAATAGTCGGGGACATGCTATACAGTCTGCGTCGAATGGTCTGGATGTTGAGACGCCCTGGTCCAGAAACTCCTGAGTACACGTGTGCGTGTTGTGCGCTATAAGCATTTTAACTGTAAATCCGTAAAAAGCACCAGCAATTACAAGCGAACTCGAAAAGTCACTTATCCGACTTGGTGAAATAACCAAAAAGGAAAAATCCATTTGCGTATTGCTTTACGATAAAACGTGTTAATATGAAACAATAACCGTATCGGTATACCCCGAACGGGATTCAGTTCGATCACACTGTAAATAAATTAAACGCGCCGATATGTTTTCTGCGACAGCGAAGCGACCGTGTGCGTACGGTTGCAAATACGGTTATAATCCTCTGTAGAGGATTTCGTTCGGTTGGCTCACAGGTTTTCGTGGCTCGCGCTAATTTATTCGAATTTAATGCGCGGGTAATTCATACGTTATTTAGTACGGTTAACAAGGCGTGAAAAGTGTTAAAAATAATGTCGGTTTCGGTAAATTCCAAAAGAAAAAAAAAAAAACGGTACGTTCACGGGACGACGAATAAAAATCTCTCGGGCTAGCCCGCTATTATTTTCTTAAAAAAAAAAAAAAAACAAATGGAACAGTCGAGTATTAAGAAAATTATTTGAAATGTCCCCGGTATTACGACTTGAAATTGCTTTTTTTTTTGTCTATAAATCAGTGGTTTCCAACTCAACACCAGACCTGATTTAAACCTCCCTCCCCCCTCGGTATTTATATCACTTATTTTAAGTAAATGACAAAAAATCCAAACATAATTTCGTTCATTTTTTTTTTTTTTTAATTTTAAATTTCTTCATTCGAGGACCATTTGAGACGAGTCCCCGCGGACCACCGGTTGGGAACCAACCGCTGCTATAAATCGTGGAGAATTTTTTTCACCTGCGTACATAATGACGTGTTTTTAACACTCGAACGCACTTCATATCGATTTCACGCGAATTTTGTTTTACGCGTTTTACATCGCAGCGATTATTTACGTCCGTCTGACATTTATTCATTTCAAAATAAGCCGTATAGTATTTCGCGAGCTTATCGGTTAAGTTGGGCGTGACCGGCGACAATGGCCTATACAGTGTATGGCGAATGTTTGTTCGTTTGTGGTGGTTTCGGTAGTGTTTGTGAGCATGTGCTGCGGTCTTGAGTTAATGGCCATTTATTTGTTTATGGTGGTCAACAAGCGCCGGATTTCTCTGTGCTAAAAGAATGCGTATTCGGAGAGAATCTGCTCGAAAAGCGTAGTAACGATTTCCTACGAGTTTTTAAAGTTCCGTACAGACATCGGTTTCGCGTTGTCTAAACTATTTTCGGCACCATCTGATGATAATAATCAGACAATTACATAATATTTTTATCGGCTACGAAAAAAAAAATTATTAATTTTACGAATTCGCATACGAAACCCGATTGTCGATTCACGAGACCTTTGATATTGGATTACATTTATTTCGACCGAACGTACACGATTTGTTGCTGCAGTCCAAAGATGATCATATGAAAATCACGTTTACAAAACAAAATGATTTCATTACTTTTTTGATTCTCCATTCCCAGTGATTTACGTATCTCGTAATGTGTCTTAGAAATACACTGGATATTATGTTAGCGATTTACATGTGCAAAATCTTTTTGATGTATACGCGTTTCATGAAATATTTTATCATAAAAAGTAATTTTATGTGACAACGAGTATGTTACATTATTGTTTATAACTCTGGAGTTCTCTAAATAATAAAGACGGGCGTTGATAAAAAATTATATTCCAACAAAATTCCGATTTTTTTTATGTTGTACAACACGAATAATTATATATTTTAATTTCTTTCGAATATTTTGTAATTCTTTTTATATCATATATAAATTTTGAATAATTTCGAGTGGATAGTGCACTTTCCTCTTATTCCTATATACGTGGAAACTTTTCACACTGTTTCTGTTCGTATATAGATTTCTGAAACGCATAAACGTATATGTTATAAAATAAATATCGCTTTTATGCGAGTTTTTCATAAAATGATCAGATGTTCTACTAATATTTTCGAAATATGATACTTAAATCCACGAGTTTCAATAAATCGCACGATGATTATCAGTTTCATTATTCTTCAATACTTAAACTCGTCTTTTTCAAAATATGTAACACTAGTTGACGTCATATATTCGAAATTATACGTTTATTCTATTGTCCAACTAGTGCTTTTAAAGTACTTTAAAATAAATTACTGTTATTGCGTCAAATTCATAATACTCGTACATGTTACTAACTGAAAATATACAAAATAAATAATTTGTAGAATTTTTTTGTTAGTTTTTAACAATTATTGCTTTTTTTTTACAAGTAATTGGAATACATAAATATTCAGAAATACATTGTCCACGAGAATTATAATGTGTATACATTATATTTAACTGAATAAATTATAGGTAGTATTAAAGTTTAGTATTAAATTACAATACATTGCGTACAATAGAGACCTTCGGAAAGAAAGAGCTTATTATGTTCTGTTACTTTGATGATGAAGTTAGTTTTTTTAATTATTCTAGTCGAATAAATGATATTTTTCTTCTTTTAGATTTTTTCTTGTAAGTTTAGTATGTATTTATCTAATAAATTAATCATTTGTAATTTTTTTTTAATTTTAGCATTTACCAATATAGGAACGTACTTATATGTTTTTATCTATTCAAATATAGCTTATCTATTTTAAGAATATGTTCAGTCAATTTATTTTGCTTGGTCATACGTATATAAATACTAAAAAATAACCGAATTTTCAAAATTACTTTTTATGAATATTTTATAACACATCAATCAAATTATGCATCTTCAACATTTTATGGTGTAATTTAAAAAAAAAATGATGTTAATAATAACAAACATAATTTATAAATAACATGATTTGTCTGTTTCTGACACAATAATTATGGAAAGAATTAAAATAACTGTACTTTTAAAATAAAATTAACTAAAACGTGTTACGAATATATACCTACTCGTAGTTTATTTACGTAGTGTGGAACAAATTAAAAATTGTGTAATTGAAATTTTATTCTGAAGAAAAAAAAAGTTTAAATCCAATTTTTATAATTCAGACATAATGTATTATCTATATTGTTTAGGCTATATAATAATGGCTGTATTATGTTTTTAATAAAAATAAAGTAATATATCGAAATTAAAATCTTTATTTTTTAAGACATTTTTTTCGTTTTAATGAATAATAATAAATTATATTAAATAAAATAAAAATATTGAGGTTTGACAAAAAGTTATTGTATTTTATTTGCTGTCTTCATAATTCACTTTTTCAGTTTTTTTTTTGGGACTTATATAATACAATCATTTTTCTTATTAGAAACAAAATATACAATTCTAATGCTGTTTTATGACGATAATATTTCATCATTTAGAAAAATAAAAACAAATAAAGAGATCGAGTTAAATATAATATGTATTATCTGAAACGAACCAAAATTATTAGGTATTAATGGTAAAAAAAAATTATTTCGTGGTAATTTTTGGGTATTCGAACATTTTTGGACATTTTAATATTTTAAAATGTCTGGATTGTATATTGACAAGTTATTTTATCGTATTTTTCGTACAATATATGGGTTTAATTTTTAAAATAAAACTAGAATTGAAATATTTTCCTATTAATAAACTGTTTATTTTTTATATTTGATAATTTTTTTTTTTTAAATTTATGCCGTACTCTGTGTAGGTACGACTTAAATTGCCACGGTGATTATATGCGCTCTTATTAATTGTGTAAAATGAATTATAGAAAAGTTTTGAAAGAAATTTCAACGAAACACTCCTGAATTCGTACTGCTCACGTGGTATTAAATATATTTAAAGAAAAAAAATAAATATTATTAAACTAAAACTGTTTAAACTCGTTATGGAATTATCGTAGAAAAACATTTATGCCAACAAATCACAACAGTTCTTTAAATTAATAAATTTGATAAATACGAATTGTGTACTTCGTAATTTACGATAAACTAATAAACGAGTACCTATTGTGGGAAATTTCATTTAAGAAAAAATTTACAACAAAGTAATAAAACGTTTGTTATATATCGTATACTGCATATATGTATAACCTCGGTAAATTATTGTGGATAATTTTGAAACGCTAATACGCACTGAACTTGGCATTTTTATGTCACGTGTACAATGAACAAAGTGGAAAATCGCAGAGAACTAAAATAAATTTGCAGTTTGCACCGTATTTTATATATTATACACGTGTACGAGCTTTTTTTTATTTACTTTTGGCAACCGGCTTTGATGGTTTTTACTCGGCGGATATTCGTACTCGTATGTTTTAATAAAAAAAAAAAGAGATCGCCAACTTGTCGCTCTCTGAGAAATACATTTTGGCAAAATATTCATGATCGCATACACAGTATGTACGAAACTAGCTAATATAATATATCGTTCATAATAAATATATACGCTTATTATCTAACAAATATATTTAAAAGGCACATATTTTAGTGTGGATATGGAATTATTGTTTATACATTTTTTTCTCAAAGACAAACGTCCAAATCTTATCCAGACATCAAGCTGTGTATACTATAATCATTAAAATTTATATTTATTTTTGAAAAAAAAAAACGTTTAATTTAATATATTTAAAAAAACGTTTAAAAAGGATATTATAATATGTATAGAAATTAAGTATTGGGTCTATGCGTTGTCGCTTCATCTTAACCTCTGAAAATGTTCGTATAATATCATTAGTTATATTATATTATTTTAAGTTAACGATGAATAATTACTGGATTCGAAGGTAACCATTTTGAATCAAGCTCGGTTTACTATATCGTACTGTAGGGAAAAACTTTTGGGAAATTACAAACATGACCTCTTTTAAAGTACCAACTGTGTCCAATTTCAAATTTCCTACAAAGGGATTGTATGAAACGTTTAGATAAACTTTTACTCGAAATATTAAAGATGCACAAAACAACTAGGCACATGTATATGTAAAATTGTCAATACGTTATTCGCTTTAAATTATATATTTTGTGTTTTCCCAAGGGAATGCATTAAATAGTAAAAAGTAATTTTTTTAAATTAAATTTAATAAAATAAGTATTTATTATTCAATGGTATTGTTTAATGAAATTCAAATGTCATTATTCAATGCTGGTAAGCCGAAATAAAATTTTTATAAATGTCCAGGTGTTAGATGTCTTAACGTTATTCACATTACATGTGTAATATGCGTACCGTTGAAATGTAATTTTACGAATATATTTTCGTTTCAGAACATGGCGTAGAATAACAATAATTACTTCTTTCGAAAGAGAGATTCTATAGATTTCTTTCATTTTTCTACCAGTATATATATACGTATAAGTTTATTTTCATTTTTATTACCAAACAGTTGATCATAAATTGTAATATAATACATTATATTACAATATAATTACATTGGTAATGTTATTTGCATCGAGAAAACTGTAAACTTTAATATGCATCGTAGAATGTAAATAAAAGAATAATATTATAATTTATAGACTATCTCAGTATCGCATGAGTTATCGTCATATATTCAAAGCAGAAATTAATGTTTTTATACAAATATTTGTATATAGAAGTCTTCATTTTCTTGGTATTTACACGTAACAAACAAGTCTGTGATAATATGTAGGAACAGAATATAATTATATTTTATGGGTAGTATCGAATTGAACTAAACATACATTTTATTGCTTTATTGAAAAAAAGATAGAAATCAATTATTTTTACAGTCAATATATTATTTGAGTCATTTTAACTTGTGTTATCTATATAATATAAATACAATTTATATATATATATATATATATATATATATATACATATTCTTTTAAAATAATAATGAAATCGGTTCAAATATTTTTCTTCTAAGTTTCGTATATGTAAACTCTATTTTTATTAAAATATTTTTTGATGGTTTTAGATATAATTTATACTGAAACGAAATACATATACATATATATATATATATATATATATTAAAATGTTGTTTAGGATATAGTGATTTTTGTTATTTTTTTTTTTGTATCGAATACTATAAATTAAACAGCATTATCGTTATTATTGTATTATTGCCAATTCTTTTGAGACGTACAGTAAACTTAAATCTAAACATTATGTTTAGTTATAAAAATATGTACCTCGAATAATATACATTTCAAAATGTCTCCCACAATTTTAATTTTGAAAATTTTAAAAATAATTTTATAAAAACATATGTCATTTGAAACAAAATTGTTGTAGTACCTACTAAATTCTTCTGTTCAACTCGCGTGGTGTGCATTTTGTTCGGTGAATACACTATATTTGATAGTATTTAATTTAATTATAGTAAAATCATAAATAGTTCTATTGTATTGTCTATTCATAGTATATTATTTGTTCATTGAGTTCAATAAAAATATATGCAAAAATAATATTGTTGTTTCAGTATTTGAACAACAGTGAATAATTTTAGTTATTTATAATTATTAGTTAAAAAAAATGTGCACGTTAAAGGTAAACATATTTTATGATATAAATTTTAAATTAAAACTGGGTTTTGAAATAACTTTAAAATCCGTATTAAAATGTTTGTAAACAAATTATATTCATTTTTTAATAATGTTGATATAATACAAATATACGTATTTACATGATAATTTATATTTTGTATTTTATTTTTATATATATTTACTATAATATGCGTACATTTGTTACTAAATGTATTACATTGAAATCACGACGACATTAACGAAATGCATTTTGTTTACACAGCTATGTCGTAAATTACTCTTGTAATATTGTTCGTAGGTTTATAGTACATTTTTCCTATTCTTCTAAACAAAATTTAATCGAAACCCGAGGTATATAATTGACTTTTGTATCCAATTTAAAACCATCAAGATAGTAATTTATAAACAGTATCATAAAATAATTTTTAGTATTATTTTTTTTATCAAAAAACATGTATGCATAATACATGATATATGTGTACACGACACTCGTATATATACAATAAACAGCATTAAACAGATAAATTTTTATAACTGTTTAAAATGTAAATTGTTATTTTAATTTCAATATGATTATAATTAAATTAATTTTGTTGTTCTAACGAATATACTTAAGACGTGTACAAGACGTATAAGTTAAAAAAAAAAAAAATGTTAAATATAAAATATCCTCATTTATCATTATTTATCTAAATACTTTGGGGGGAAAAGGTCAAAAGGCAAGCTAAATATTGTAAGGCAACAAAAAAAAAAAGTAATAACAGTTACTAACAATGTAACACATCACTAAGAATTGAATATTAAAAAATTATTTTTAGGTGTATAAAAATGTTGACATGTATGAATAATGGAATGTTTTATATTTATAATCTGCAAAAAATAAATCATAATGATAATATAAAAAAAAGGAAAAAAAACAATTATTTCCTAAATGTATATAATATATCAAAACATTCAGATTTTAATTATTTAAAACATTGGAATTTATTTATAATTTCTTAACAGTCATAATTTAGTCTTTTTAAAATATATATTTTGAATATTATATATATATACATAATATATAAATTAAGTCAATGCATAACCGTTGCATTGAGATTAATGCCGTAAAGTTCTTATTATTAAATACCAAACGTGTTTCGTTCATTTTAGGTATTATACGTTTGCTTGAAATCACAATATCCATGGACTGACAGACGATTTTTACGAGAATATTTTATAACTATTTATATCTTACGTGAATTTTACTATTTTACATTGAAATGAATTTTTACTATTTATAAGACAAATTATTTTTGCTTTTCAATGATACTGTTTTAAATCCACCTTGCGAACACATGTTACTTGTTTAGTTTAACAATTAAATAAGAATAACGTAACTGCCATGTGTATGTAAGCGCTAAAAATAAAAAGAGGCGGAAGATGAAGAAGGGATTGTAAGATATTAGTATAGTGGTAAATTGAGTTGATAAACAACGTTAAAACTAAAACTATTTTACAATAAAGGTATCGTTGTAATTCATATACATAGCGAAATATCAAACGGTCTTTAAGACGTGTCGCGTCATTTGCGTGTCAAAAATTATAAACTACAATGAATTCTTGGGTTGTATTTGTGAGAAAACGAAGACAACGAGAGGAATAGACCATTTAATTTACGAATATGTATATATAATACCACCGAGAGCGTTGTTTCTATAATATAGCCCAAAATATTCATTTTTTCCACTAATATTCCTGCGTTTGTCAATACTTATTTTTAAAAATGTTATTAGTAATTAGAAATGTTTTTTAATTTAAATGCGGTCGTGTACCTTATCACAAGCGTTAACAATCAAAATGTAAATATTTGATCATTTGTGGTCTATCTGTGTTTGTCACAAATTGTCATATTCATCGATCGGGTATAATTCATTACACGCGAATATTAGATTTTGTTTTTCTCTCCAAAACCGATGTAAATCTCGAAAATCTATTCGTGCAATTATTAATTATTAAAAAAAAAAATCATAAATTATAAAAACGTTCGAAAATATAAATAAATTAAATATGATTTGAATTCTTACATTTGTAGTTGAAATAATATAACGTTCGGTATACGAAGACACCGTTTTTGGTTATAATTCATAAGATATTGAAGTGCCTTTACTTTGGGGCCGTTTGATCGTTAAGATGCTTCAGTGGCGGGTGGTTAGTGGTAGTTGCAGGGTAAAGCGACTCAAATGATAAACTGCTAGACTTTGGAAACTATCGAGGTAGTTTGAGGGTACGCAGTTATATCTCTCTTAGGGGATAGCTTCCGGCTAATTACTTAGGTTTAACATTTACGAGAATTCACGCCCGTTGGTTCACAATATCGAGGCGAAACGTATTTTTTAGTCAAATCGACACAGTTATAATAATAATAATAATAATAATAATAATAATAATAATAATAATAATAATAATAATAATAATAATAATAATAATAATATGTGACTACAGAAGAAATTGTTTTCGTTTTTTTTTTTCAGTTAATGAAAGAACAAGTGAATGGTAGTTGGGGGGAGGAGAGAAAGATAAAAAAAAAACAGCTCGAAACTTTAAACGGCGCAACGACTTCTCAGTCATTGTCGACATTATCTTCTGTTCATTTTATGTTTAGTGGTTTTTCAATAATACGCGCTAAGCGAATATTCCGTTCAAAACCGGTCGATTTATATAACGCGTGGTATTCGTCAACGGAGATCGGAAAACCATTTGTCACTGGACGTGGAAACTGTGTGTGAACACACTACGGAAAACGTCGAATTTCTTTTCTATAACCTCTCATCCATCACGGCTTGTCCATAATTCGCATTGCTAACACGTCTCCGCTTAAATTTAGAGGGCGTCGATTACAGTGGTGATTCAAACTACACTGTCCTCTCAAATAAGATACACACACAGTGGTCTAGGCGATATTACGGTATCGGTTTGATATTTATTTCAAGACTGTAATGACACCGACAATTGTTTTAAATTGCAAGGACAACGGATGATAAAAATATACGTTTACAATTCAAAAATTATGTTTTTTTTTTAATAATGTTCGTTTTGTCCAGTTATGAGTATAGTTTTGGTTTTTAATCGTTGTTTTATATAATAAAATTAGGGTTTATATCTAGAGCAATAGCAATTTATATCCAGTCCACGACCCTTCATTTCAGTGTATATTAGAAAGCGTATATTTTTCATTATAAAAACAAATAATTTATGAACATTTTCATAAATCATATACTAAGAAATCGTAAAAGCAATTATTTTTTTAATTGAAATTTTGCTTATGACTGATAAAGAAATTTTAATTTTATATTACGCAGTCGTACGTAATTATTATTGTACTTTGACGAATTAAAATAATAATTCTTATTAAAAATACACACTAAAAAGTTGAATACTGTACATTGTAATATGGATTCTTCTGAAGTTTGTTTCAAACATTTCAGGACATTGAGGAACAAAGAAGTGCCCTCTCGTAAATAATTTTCTTGAATAAACCTGCAATTGAGAAATGCCGGTATTATTTAATTTGTTTTCTAATGTAGCTAAACCAAAAATCAAACGTGGAAAAAAAATAATTCAAAGAAATCATCATATAGGAAAGATAGGAACACTTATTACATTAAGAAAAAATAAAACTTTTTATAGAAACATTACATATTTAAGATATTAAAATATTATTACATTTCGATTACTAAGATAAAAATTTACTTTGCGTAACTAAAACCATTGAAAAATAAAATAAAATTTGTTTAATTTTATGAAGTATTTATTGGTTTGTTATTAATTTACTATTTTTTTTTTATTTGAATCAAATTAGAATTGTTCTATTTCAAATATATTTCATTTGATTTGTTTATAAAAGTATTATTGGTCACGCATTTGATGAAATACATAAATTACAAATCATTCAAGGTCTGTGTGTAAATTGGTGTAGAATGAGACAATTACACGTTCTAAAACTCGGAATATCAATTTGATTATAATCAATAAGATTTCAGCGCCAACTTTAATAGCATGTGTTATTTACACGTTGATTTAGAAAAAAAAATGAATAACAACGGTAAGGGGAAATATGGGGAAAATTAGTGGTTAATACACCACGATTCGTGTTTGCTTAACGGATAAACTATTCCAAGTTATGAATGAAAATGGACAGAGCTACGTATGATTTACTATTCACAATTAATTACGTATCCCAACTATGTTATTCCGTGTACAATCAAAACTTTGTCAATAATAGTTATTACAAAATGTATGTGTTCGGAGAACAAACACACGAAGGTATATCGATTATAATTATAATTATTATTGTTATTATTATAATTATAATTATTATTATTATTATTACCAAATAATGAAATAATAAATTATTTAAAAAAAATTTTTTTTTATAATTACACCTGTTGTTTGGCGTAAAATGTTGTGTTCATTATCCTGTAAGAAATCAAATAATGTTCAATGGGGAAAAACAGTTTTATACATTAAATTAAAAAAAGAAAAATTTAATTCACAAAGAGAATATATATTATATATAACAGATATACGTAGTGTTACTTAGTAAATTTAAATGCAAAGCTATCAAAGTTTCCCAAGTCCCTTTCATGAATAATCTGATTTCTTTAAGGTATAAATTATTCATTTATTATTATTTTTAAATGTATTTATGATTTGCAGATCTATTAAAACATTATTCGATTTTTATTGAAAGTAATGCGCTTCTGATGATTTTATTTAAGAGAATATCGAAGTCAAAACACAATTTTTTCAATTTCCCGTTAAATTACGTATCAGTTCGTGTAGTGAAAAATGTACAAATTATTTTATATCAATATAAACTTGGATAAGCGTTTAAACAAAAAAAAAAATACATTTCTGATTTCTAAATTAAATATTTCTAACATTGAATAAATAAATATCGTTATCTAGTTCAGTACGACTTTGAATACAAATTAAGAAACTTCAAATTACCATAAAATTAATAATAAGCGGGCTGTCAAACGCCAAGAGTAGAAATCATCACGGATTTATAATTAACACACCGGTAAAGATAATAAAAGTATAACGTTAATTTGCATTTAAAAGTACTAACATTTTTCTATAAAAAAAAAAAAAATCGAATAAAATAATAATAAACAAATAAATTTGCGTTTTTATCGACATAAATCGACACGTATGGATACTAATAATTACACAGGTATCGTAATAATTATTTTTAATATTTGAATTTTTTCAGATTCGTATTGTTTTGTATACCGCGTGAAATTTTCACAAAAAAAAAAAAATTGTAATTTTCGATTAAATTTTATACACGAGTACACGAATTTATTTCTTAACATTTACTTATATGTATGCATATGAACGTTCGTCGCAAATCATTGGATAATTAAAAGATAGCACTTGTTACAGTTTCAGTTTTTTTTTCGTTTTAGTCTCCGTACAATATTATTTTCTAATTAATAGATTGAATCAATCTGATTGAATAGAGATTTCGACCCGGAAAAATAAAAATTAGCAGCCCACGTATTGGAAAAAAAAACTTTTATCAATTGGACTTAACTATAAGTTACGAGTACAATTATAGACACATTTGGTTCGAGAGTGTTGTATTCATACTTTCACAGAATCGACGAAATTTAAATTACATTAACTATTAACCAATTTTTTTTTTTTTTTAAACACATTTGTATGTTTACTTTTTAATATTTTTCGTATTTTGATTTCGTTGAAGAGAACACTGTACCGGCATTTCTTTCCTCCTTGTCTGTTTTACGGACAATATAGCAAATTCACTTTTTTCACGTAAAAAAAATTTGTACGGGAACAGACACAAATTCAGTATGTTATATATCACGTCAATAGAGTCAATAGTGGAAAATGATATTTTTATAATTTCGATAGCATAAGTAGATTTTAAATCACATTATTTGTGATTTTCCTTTTTATTTTTTTAGAT
The DNA here is from genome assembly GCA_032441825.1 of Chaetogeoica ovagalla. NCBI lineage: Eukaryota > Metazoa > Arthropoda > Insecta > Hemiptera > Aphididae > Chaetogeoica > Chaetogeoica ovagalla. The sequence continues at coordinate 3,385,823 of CM063726.1, forward strand.
CTTAAAATATTTGTTCAATTATAATTTATATATAATGATATGAAGGCTTCGTCACTTAAAAAATTGTTTTCTATTAATTATAGCAATTTGCACGATATTGTATATTACAAACGTATATGGTGTCTATATTTGCAAAAACTTTTTCCTATATGAAAAGAGTAATTTTGCAATGTTGCCCGTAAGGCAGATAAAAAAAACGCTTGCACAGCGTCCTCTTAAACATAATTAAATCCTTTTTTCATTATATAACATATTGTTAGTAATGCGTATGTAATTCGTATAATATATTCGTATATTGTTTTTGTGTGTACATTCAATTAAATATTTTCGCATATTTTCGCCGCTCCTTTTCGAAATCGTATATTATGCGCGTTGTGTAACACGTAGTACGTTCTACTTCTCTCAGGTAAATTTTCTCCGGTCGCTGAATATTGATTAAACGCCTAAACCCGTTCATTCTCTAAATAACCGACCAGCGAAATTACAATTTTCCGCGATCTCCAAAAATGTCGCAGGATCACGTCACGATAATTACCTATAATATTAATTATATATATATTTGCTATTTATTGTTAATCCTTCAATAAGCGATTTAATAATATACAACTAAAGAATTATCAATATTAATATAATGTACAATAGTCGCGTATAAAACACGTAATATGTAAGGAGTGTGTGTACTCTTTTTGAGATGAATTCGGAATGGAGGAGAATATCAAAAATGTTATTTTTTTTTACTATAGAGCTCTCTTTATAAAACTCATATTGATTCGATGGCATGCGTTGTAAAAATAGTAACGTTTAAATATATCATAATATCGTATAAAACACATTTGTTAGACAATACTGAGACGCTCGATCGATTATTTTTTTAATACTATACGATATTTCTCGATCGTTTTTCCTATTTTGTTTCATATTATAATATTTTGTGATTTATCCGGATACCACTGCAGCTACTACCGGTATCGTCATTCGTGTAAGACCGTTTTATTCGGAATCAACATTAACACCGAGCCACATAACTCATATTAAGGGAACCACAGGCTACGAAAAATGAGCGCGGCTTATAGCGAAATGACAGTGTATTCTCTTGATATATGACCCACCCATTTTGTTTCATACCGCCACCACTGAGTTTCGCTATCGAGTTAATAGCATTGTCTAACAATATTTTTGGCTTAGATTTAATGAGGACGAATGTTTTGCACCGGCCGTGTACACGTACACTTTTGAAATATCAACCTGAAATAAAAACTATCCGCAATAACTCTCAACACAACATGGCAACGCTGCGTTCTGCAGAACATAAAACATTGCTTATGTTATATTCAGTCTCAGTGCGGATAATTATAGACCTGTTTACGTGGGTTAAGTTTTGAGGAATAAATTTGGATAAATCAGGTACCAGTGTACTCAGTGTACGACATATAGGTACTTATTATTTTTTTTTTTTAATTTATAGCGGGAATACATGATTTTTGAATTTTCTTGATCAAAATTTTCGTTTTTTTTTTTTAATATAATTTTTCTTTTGCCGTCTTCTTATATGCTGCGCAACTTAATCTAACGCTTTTGTTTGACTTTTTTTTTAAATAACGTAATTTTACAATCAAATCGTATTAAATATTTTAATAACTTTTTACATAACTCATTAAACTGAAATGTTTGCACGTCTAGTGGGCAGACGTGCAAACATCAGCACGTCCCGAATTTATAATAATTTTTTCATTCTCATGTTGGTTCTCAAAATTTTGCATATCTCAGTGTCACTTACACCTTCCTCCCGTTAAACGCGGCTCTGTTCAGTCTAACTTTAGGTTTAAATTGCTTCAATGGGTATAATTCGAAAATTATATAAACTTGAGAAACGTCATCGTCAGTGTTAAAGTATCGTAAATAATTATTAATAATGTTGAAAATTATTTAACCCAGTTTGAGTTAGTCAATAAATTTTTGCAGTTGAACTTATAAAATAATTATCACAAGGTGTAGGCCAAATTTCTTATAGTTCGAGTGGAAGGGGGGGGGGAGGAAGACCGTATAAAAATCAACGAATACGAAGTACGTGAATTTTATTTCGAAACGCGATTGAAATTAATTTTTCATTTAAATATATTTTATAATTTTTATTATTATTAAATAATTGACCATTTTACATGGGAAAAATGTGGACACGAGACAAATCATAAATGTTAAAAACAATAAACTCGAAAGAATATGCGTTAATAATAATCTGCCAAAAAGTCACGTACAATATGTAAATAGGTTGTGTGTATTGTAATGATTGCTGGAAAGCGTTTTGAATATTATGTGATAGTGTATTAAATTTGAGCCGTACCTATTTGTTATTTGTTACGATTCGAAAGTAATTACTACGCATTAGGCCGTTCATTAAAATAACCAAATTAAAAAGATATGGCTTCAACATGACCTATATTTATGCTTAATCAATTAATAATAATAATAATAATTAATACTGGCGATTTGACTGTCATTAATACGTTTGTTTTTATTATTTTCAAAATATATTCGTTACGTAATTACTATAATTTAATATAAAACGCGAAGAAATAGAAAAAATGTTCATAAAAAAAAAAAAAAAAATCAAAATCTATAACAATTTTGCATTCTTTCAAACAAAAGAAGCTTTTTGTAATAAGTTCGCTTTATCAAAACAAAGAGTAAATGTATGTGTGTACGCATGTCACTTCTTTTTGAAAATTCGAGCTTTCCAAGCTGGTTGGCATTACTGATGCAGTCAACCGAAATACTTCTTTGACAAGACTAAAATTATTTCGCTTTTTCCAAGAAACAAATAGAAATTGTAAGATTAAAACAACGATCCTATTCATACTATACCAATCGTTTTATCGCGTCACAATGAATAAATAATAAATAAAATACACGTTTGTTTTTATTGAAATACAAGTAGAAAATATCGCGAAAATTACACTTTATTGTTTGTTAGCTAAAGTACAATTAAATAACACGCATATTTAGCGGCTTGAAATATTTAAAATAAAATCTATTTTTTTTTTTTTTTGTATCTAAACATAAAAAGAACAAAGGGAGAAAATTATTTCACAATATTGTATTTATTATTTACTGTTTGTTGAACCAGGAGAATTATATTAATAACAATGTTGAGCTATGAACCAATAACTGGAGCAGTTTTAGAAAAATGCAAATATTCTATATTATACCGGAAATCACATTTCAAGTTTAGGAAGATACTTTTGTACGTCTGTGTAAAAATACTTTCAGAAACTTTTTATACATTTTTACATCTGTTTCAGCCATAATTTACACCCGTGCTTATGCGAAATTCAAATGGCACGGTCGTGTTAAACTATCCCAATCCGCATATAACAAGGTTTCTGGGTTTCAGTACATCGCAATTTGTCTTTTCACCTCTGCGTTCTGCTCTGTACAGTGAGCGATCAATAATAACGTATAAATATTTGGGTTTTTGAATTTATAAAAATTCTATAATTGTATTTTCGATATCATTTATAATATTACACTAAAACATTAAAAAAATAATTAAATTTTCTAATATTGTTTTTTTAATCTCAATTTATATATTTCAATTTTTTATACACACATATAAATAAGGCGATTTTAATTATAATTATTATTTATATTCAATGAAAATAATAATAAATAAACTTATATAAAAAGTATATGCAATTATTTTGTAATATGTCAACTCTATATTTTCTGTAGTAAATTATTTTTTCAACACGAAATATTTCTAATATTCGGAATAAAACATAAATCGGATTATTATAGATAGAAATAATAAGGAGTAGCCTTATTTCCTTGTCGAAATAATTTTATTATTAAACATGAAACTCGTAGACCGTATGAAAAATACATAAATTCAAATTTAATGTAGTGTATTATTCATTTTACGACATGTTGAAAAAATTGAATAAAATTCATTTTAAATTTAAAGCATACGCGACAAATAATGTTTACTAAGGAAATAACTATAATATTTAAACTTGTTTAATGTATCCCAGCACTTAAGATTTTTAAACGTTACAATATAAACCGAACGAAATCCATTATACGCCAAAAAAGCCATTACAGGTTTTAGGAATTACATATTTTTTTTTAAACCTCCTTGCCATAAAAAAAAAACAAGAAATCATTATTAAGATCAAATTAAATAGACCGCTGGAAATAATGCTAAAGTAATCACGAAATATATTATGACTATGTGTTATATGAAGTAAAATTATTCTTATTCTCATTATTTATGATATAGGGAAAATGAAAACGTTCCGTGTGTGCACGCGTTATAATGGAAATTGAATAATAATATATATTAAGTAAATGTATGCAAACAGTGGAAAATACGAAATATAATATTATGATATATTTATATAACTCGAATTTAATTCCCATTGTGATGATAAATTATTATTTTACATTTCTATTACAGTAATTATAATATAACATTACATAAAATTACAATTGTTTCGTTTCAAAAATTGCGCATTTGATTTATCAATCCGTCATACGATGCAATTAATTAATAAATACATATTCATGTTAAATATAACATTATTGCATTTTTTTTTTATCCAATAGTTCAATGTGGAATGCGTTTATAGTTTTTATTTCCCCGGTAAACGTGTGATATAAAATAATTTCTATGAATTATATGGATTTATAGTATAATTTTAGTCAATCTAAGTGGCTGACATTTGGGTTATTTTCAATCAAATCGTGCGGGTTCAAAACAAATCCAATTCGAAATTGTTCGTATTTAGATCGAATAGGAAGAGCTTTTGTGGACAATTGATCTTTCTTAATTCGAAAGCCAATATTTTTTCCCGAAAAAAAATAAACAAAACTATGATTTGTTAACAATTTTTAATGAGAACCCTTTGTATTATCCGTAAAACCGTTTACATTTCTCCGACTTATCCCATAAGTCTTCTTATCGTACACGCACACGACCTGCACGGACGATTCTGTTGGAAAAAAATAAATATATATATATACATATATCTGATTGAAATTCTACACACAAACCAAACCTAATACATTTTATCAAAAAATAAAAATAAATACTTGCGTATTACGACCCAATCATCAGAAATCCGCAGATTGTATAGTCACTTTGTATTGTGCTGTCATCCTACCATATATATATATATATATTTCTGCATGATTGAAACCCAATGGCGGAGGTGTCCGATCTACGATTCATAATACGCACGCGGGGGAGAGTATGCGCTTATGTTTGTGCCGCATTTAATGGAGTCCTTTCTTTGTTTGCCTATGTGCTATCTGTGCCCATGTACCCGAAAACTCGCCGGAATCTCGCATGGAGTTATACTATATTGCTCTGCGTCCGTGGTAGTCAATGTGTGGACCATTGTATCAAACCGGGAATGATTAAGCTACCCTTTACCATCTTCGTCCAGGTCATCCCTTTTACGTCGTCAACTGCAGACGTTCGTTATAAGGGTCATTAAGGATTATGCCAGCGGCTACAGGGATTGCCGGTGTCAACAGTAGTGGTGGTGAAGGCGCGCACAATCGACGATTTTGACGGCAACAATATCGTCTTTCTCTATTCCCCTCCGCCGACGGACCATCAACTAAAGTGCGACAATAACCCTTATCCACCAGTGGCGGCGAGGAGAGTAGAAAGTAAATTATTAATGATACATCGAATACAATGAGCTCGGAGACATCATTAGCCTTCAAACCACCCTGTCGGATGAAATTGGTGTCATCGGTAGTCCTAAAGCTTACAACAAAACCGTAGTGAGTTCAGCGTATGAGTTATTAATTTTGTTGGTTTTACGGGATTTCATTCTATGTTTACGAGTCATAACACTTTCAATTGGCGAGTCCATCCCTTTTTATTACATAAATAAAAAAAACTTCACGAAAATTGATTTAATGTATTTATAACAGTGTATAATATTATGTACGTTCAGAAGTTTTTGACGATAATATAAAATAATCTATTTTATTATACAACATGTAAATAATGTAATAATATATAATTAATACTTATCGTTGTTTATATACGTTTTATTATTTTAAATAAAATTAATAAACATCAAACGAATTACTATTATTATGTTCAAACCAGTTATAATTCAAACTGTGTAATGATGGCACAGATTTAATTCTTAAAAAATATATAATTTTTATGCCAACATATTAAAACGGAAAAATAAATTTCGTTTGTAGATATTCACCGGGTATTGTTAAATCATTTTAAATAATTCCTCGTTTGAAAATTAAATTAAGATAAGATTGTTGATATCGCGTTGTCATTTTTGTATTTCTCTTAATAAATAACGTGACGATAGTCCAATCTGACCAGCGCGGTATAATAATATGAAAATTGGCAACAACGCTTGAAACTTCGTACGTAATCGTGTACCCAAAAAAGGCACCACCAGTAACAAATCGATACGCAATCGTTTATAACCGCAGGAAATATTTTTTTTAAAACATTAATCAATTATTAATGCGTATTAAATTAACGTAAAAGACTATAGGGAAATATATATTCAAGTTCTTTGGAACATATTTTAATTAATATTAAAATCAGGAATAAAAATATCCGTGAGAAATTGGTCGATAATACGTATATTTTATAAAATACAAAATCATCAATGTTGAATGATATTATCATACTATCGAAGGAACGAGTAACGGTTTTTATTATTCAATAATAATAATAACAACAATAATAATAAAATATAAAATGCGTGTTTTCAAATGGATTTTTATTATTCCCGTTGATAAATATATAAATATTCACACACATTGGCATAAGTGGTGATATACATTTTTTTTTGTCACTAAAAGGTGTGTAGGCGAAAAACTATGTTTTATTTCGAGTGAATTATTCACGTGAATATTTCACGAATAGTTTCGTGTGAATTATTTCTGAACGGTTAAGAATATTGAAGGAAAAGTAGTATAACGATAAACGTCGACATCGCCGAATTCAATACAACTGTGTTTATAGTCGTAAAAATTAATATAATTTTTTTTTTCTATAAAATTAATTTACAGTAATGGTACGCGATACGGATTTATTTTGCGTTGAACGTGTAGTGGAGAGAAACGTGAAAATTTATTCTTTTACATAAATCTGCCGATTTTAACGCAATTCAATAACAGTAAAACCACTCTATGACGGACTGTCTATTAAACGGAATTCTCCTTGTAACGGAAAATGTCAATAGTCCAGCTTCAAATAATTTACGAAATTGACATTTCTGAGACGGAACGTCCACAAAACGGAAACGGACAATTTTCGTGATCCAATTAGTAAAAATACTCTTCCTTGTAAGACAGAAAATAAAAATTATCTGATGATAAATTTCATTCCTGTATGTACGTATATTAAGTAACTGGGTAATACATTTTATCTGAAAATCGTTATTTATTACCATCTAATATAATCGGGTAGACGTAGCAAAGATTAGGTATTACGTAATGTACTGTGTTTTAATAAAAGTGCTCGCGTATGGGTTTTATCGTCGATTTCGTTTGTTTTCGTATTCTTTTAGTATTATGTAATATGTTTTTTCTCTAGTTCTTAATTTTAATTCTTTAGTACATATTAATTATATACACAACACATTTCAATATTAATTCATATATTATTATAATTATTTAAGTATAAATTTACGTCGTACGAAATATTTACTTAAAATATATAAATACATATATTTTTTTTAACACATTTACGTACATTCTCGAAACTCTATTTATTTTCTATTTCTCTATATGACTCTTTATAACAGAAAAATTCGTTGGTCCTAAACGTTTCTGGCACAGAGAGGTTTTACTGTGTGTGTGTATATATATATATATATATATATATATATATATAATAGGTTCACGTATAAAAATACGATACCAACTGTACAAATTTAAGACAATTATCAATTGTCGCGCGCGTTAAATGCAATTAAAAAGTCAAATACTGAAATGTATAATTTACGTTATATATATATATAATAATAATTGAAATTCTGAACGTGCGCGTATGTCGAACATTAACGAGTCTTCGCCCGTTATAACAGTTATAAAAATACGAAATATAACGAAAATATTATCTGTTATTAAATAATTGACGAAAATTAAAATTATTCTTAATTATTTTCACATTATAACGTTTATAATCATTAACAATGTATTAACTTTTTAACGTTTAGACATTTAAAATACTTTTAACCCATATTTAACTAAGTAAATAAAAATACACATCAATGAAACTTTGGAAAAACTGTAGAATTTCGTATGCAAAATATTTGTTAGTTTTTTTTTTTTTTTAGAATTCTATTGAATTTATATTAAAATATTTTAACTTTTAAGTCTTTGAATATGTTCGTTTAAATATCGTGTTTTCATTCGTTTGTAAATATAATTACCGATCGTATAATAATTTTGAAATCAATTGAATTTCATGTGATAATTTTAAAATACTATATTGATTTCTCGTCGTGGTATTATGTACATTTTACGTATTCGTCTTAATAATAATAAAAAAAAAAATTATAAAAAACGGTAATGTTAAATACATACATTTTAAATACAACATGGTACAATCATATTTTGTATATTATATAAAATAAAATGTAAGCGTACGAAATAACGTTGTGAAACAAAACTGTATATTAAATCTACAGTTTTATACAACAGATAAGCGCAATCAGATGGAATTTATTACACCAGACACAATCAATATTTCATTTCGACTATTTACAACCCTACCATGTCATGCATGAATGTGTAGCTTAATAGAATTTTATGAAATATCGATGAGAGAATTGTAGGAAGACCTGTTCAACCGTTAAGATAAATCATCAAAAAATACGAATTTAAATAATATTTAACTAAATTTGTGACACACGTGTACACGTGTGCAAAAAAAAAAAAAAATGAAAATGAATGGAAAACGTAATAAACGTATATGACATTTTATAACATGTAAAGCATAACTTATTTTTAAAAATGTCGATACACTATTTTATTATTATTAATTTTATTGAAAAGTGATGGCAATTTTATTAATTATTCTTTGTCGATTACAATCGCTTTTAGTGTTGATTTATTACTAATTAAGTATATATATATGAACATTGAATTTTTGTGTTATTTAATGTTAAAAATATTTGAAGTGTACTCTTATAGGTTATCGTATTGCTATAACAAAATTCGCGTAATATAATATTCAAATTAACATTAGTTTATATGAACGTTATAAATAATAAAATGCGCTGGGTTTTCTTGTTTTAAAAACGTATTTTAACTTGAATTTAAATATAAATAAAGAATAGAATTTTTTTTTAAGGCAAAATATTTATAGACATTTAAATAAATATGTATGCGTGCACATTAAATATATATATATATATAATATATTTCATATATTATATGAAATAATAATTATCAAATAACTCATTTATAATACGCGTTATTTATTTTCGTATTATTTAAATACCGTTACAGTAATCGTTTCCGCGTATACAATGAATTTATAATTCCCAAACACACACGCGAGTTGTGATTCGCGTACGTTTCGAAATAAAAAAAAATTATTATTTAACAGATTACGCACGATGGAATTTCGGTATTAACGATTAACGATATATTGTACGATACAATGTATTAATTATATTATGTAGGAAATTATACAGTTTTGACGCGCGTAACCGTTCTCCGCGGGGATTTGTCATTTGATCGAACGATGTGCGGTGTATATCGACGTAAAAAAAAAAAAACATTATTTTACGTATTTTTTTTTTTAATATCGTTGTTAACAAAAAACAGTGTTTTCTAGACCGTGCAATCGATACGTCTTATCCCTTCCTGCCGCCGCGGCGACCATTGCCGGTGGCGCCCGGCTCCTGTGGTCCAGTTGTTCCGGTTAAACATTACGCGTACGCCCGTGACCCTACTCGGCCGTCCCTCGTGTCTGTACGGTGTTCCCGACAGTGGGATACGATCCGTTTTACTCGCGCGCACAAATATCCACTCAGAAAAGAAAAAAGCGGGGAAAAAATCCGATTAAAATGTGTATTTTCACGTCTAAAGGAGAGTTAAACAAAAAAAAGAAAAAACCGAATCGATTCGGTAACAGACTTGCAGGAGGGTTATTCGTAAACGCTTACGCGATTTTCTCATCAGCGGCGTGTTCACACGGAGTCTCGCCTCCCCTTGATCCCCTTGTTCCGATTGAAATTTGATTGTAATCCGTATATCAATTATGCATAAATTAATATGTTCATGCTTAAATGTCGCACACGCGTTTAGTGTCTCGTCGTCTTCCGCGCCGACACTTCCATTCCGGTGTGTTCTAGCTGCGGCGTGTCTCCCTTGTTCACACGTTATACGGGCGTCGCGTTTGACGAGGAAAATTTACGAGAGAGAGTTGACAAATGTCTGTTCGGTCGTGTTATTTTCGTGACAACAGTCGTGTACGTCACGGATCGCGCTTCTGCGAATAACACTTGCAGAGCGTGTCGTTTTTTTTTATTATTTTTTTTTTTTTAACAAATCCTAGTTTGGCGAACCAGATCAATAATTGTTGGCCATCCGTTGGTGACGAGCCGCAATCGTCTTGCAGTAAACGAAGAAAAGAATTCGAGTGCGGTAAAATTATTATTAATTGTAACGATTGGAGACCGGGATTTACATGCGTTTAATAATCATAAAAATATAATGTTTTTTTTTTACGCTCTATAATTCTAATGCATATCGTTTTGCGCAAAATATTCTCTGGCTTTGAAATACGCTTTTTTTTGCGGTAAAATCGTTGTACATCATACATAGCAAAATGAATCATGGAGAAAGCTCATTCAATTATTCTGAGCAAAAAACAAAAAAAAAAAAAAAAAAATTTAAAAACATAAAAATCCGGTCTCTAGAAATAATAACTAGAAGAAGAAGAAGAAGGAGAAGAAGAAGAGGATATTAGGCGTGCGAATAAGTTTACAGTGTTGTTGTTTTCCTGCACGTCGCGACTTTTATCCGACAAAATACGTGAGACATTGTCGCTTAGTAGTTAATTCGAAACTTGCGCACTGATTCGAACGTTCCTTTAGTATAACGTGTACGGGAAGCTGTATAGATAATCCGAAAAGAAAAATGCGTATGTTCTTTTAACTCGACACAACGAAAACAACGTACATCCACGTCAATGCACTCTATTGCCGTCACGTATACGAGATGCAATAGATTTTTTTTTTATCACGAAATATTTTTTCCTCAATTCAATGAAATAATTGGATTCGACAAAATAATATTTTTCTACACTCTTCACGCTCTGCGCTGCACGCGTAATTATGTGCCTTTTGAAACGCGCACACTTCATCGACTTGATTATATTCGTAATAACCGTGTCACTGGAGAGTGTAGACAACTCTCGTTACTTTATTTTTTATTTTATTGCGTTATTCTGAATACAATTTTTTTATTAATTTATTCGTTTATCAATGTCAGTCGCACTAGATGTGTCGTCGCGATATTTTTAGTTTTTCGATTCAAAAAAAAAAAAAAAAATCATGACGCTGCCGCCGCTAGACACTATCCACAACTATATTTTGTGTATAAATATTTATAAAATCGTATATATATATAAGATTGATTTTCTTATGACGTATCCAGTCTGACATAGTCTATAATATATATATATACAATTCGTATATAATATCATTGAACGCGTAAGCCTGACTAGAGTGACTTTTTTTTACTTGACAGAAAATATCACCTCAAATTTTATTTGGCACCAAAAAATAAACTCGATGTATCTACCGTTTGGATGAAAATGGATTACTTCAATGATTCAAAAACCGTCGGTCTGACCCGGCTACATTTTTTTTACACGACGTGTAAAACTCGCGCGCGCAAACAATTTCTTTCGAAAAGTATTCGTTTCAAATTTGTTTTTTGTTTTTTTTTTTGATGACCGATTGTCACAGTATATTCGTATATGATTACATTAATAGCGTTACGCAATGAGCGTATTTTAGGGGGTACAGGGGGTCGTGCTCCTTCCATTTGTTGTATTTAAAATATATTAAATAATAATTTGCATTTTATTATATTTTACAAATGCTAAATCCACGTTCATTAATTTAATATCCGAGATTGCGACTTGTAATCATATTTCATGTTGTTGTAGTGTTTTGTTTCGTTATTCATCTATAAAGAACAACTCTATGACGTATCATATATGGGCATTGGTTCATTGTGTCACGGTTAGTATAGATACAAAACACGATTATGGATTATTCACAACTGTGTTATTTGCCACGGTAGTTATTTATACTGTTTGCTGATAACAGGCGTTATAGTAACACTGCAAACGTTTTTAATATTATCGACAGACTGTATGTAATATATAATTATATTCTTTATTTGTGATATTTTTTCGTGAGCTTGACATCACAGTTTCACTCATTCACATAAACAGTTAACGATTTTTTATTATTATCATGAATTTTCACTAAAAGATGTGAATAATTTCTTTTCGATTTTCTCGTATTTTTTGTCGCCATTGGTTTAGCGTGTTGGAAAATATTGACGAGCAAATAATAAACGCGTCCAGCGACACTGAGTGGGACTCGTACGGATTTTTTCTCCCAGCTCTATTATAATATAATACGTAAAATAATTGTTAGATTTAAATTGAATTTCGATAATTAATTATTATTATTTTTTTTATGCCCGTTCTAAATCCCGTCGGTGACCCCCCTTCCAACTTCTCATAACACATTTCTAAATACGCCCCGTGATTGCGTTGTAGTGTGCATTATTGTCGCGTGTAAACTTTCGGGAACACCGCGCGGGCGCGTCGTGCGTGGATGAGAGGTTGTATTCGCGGCGAAATCACGTTGGGATTTCGCCTCGTCGTATGTAGTTAATGTCTCGGCGCGTATTATAGCGGAACACCGCCGATTTATATGTGTGTGTGTGTGCCACGCCGCATAGTTTTGCTTCTTGTGTATTCCATCGGCGTACCGTAATAATAATAATAATAATAGTGCGTCTTAGTCCGGCAACGGTGTGAAAAGGAAAAGAAAACGGGCGGGGAAAAGTACACAATATATAAAAATCATTCTCCGGCCCTGATAAATTAATTGATGGTCGAGTCCGGTGGCGTTCTTTTAGGAGCGGGGTGCCACACAGAGCACACACACACACACACCGCTGCAACGCGAAGAATTATCGCTTTGTTTTTGCGTGTCATCGCATCGGTAAAGTGGAACGTCCATTAAGCGGGTTTAGAGCCCGTTTCACGTAGATCCCGCAGGACGCCGGCAGCGTAGGAAAAGGGATGTAATTTATTAGCACCTCCTGTGGGCTACCACCGGCGGCCGCGGCAGCGCCAGCGTTTTTTCCTTTTCATCCCACATCCCCTCCACCTACGTCCGACGAGACTCGTCGTCGTCTCCTTCGGCCTGCGCACACCACCCTGCAGCAGCGCCCTGTTTTCACCCTTTCTCCGACGGCAAGAAGAGTTCTCTCCGCCTGAGTACATACATATACACATAACCGCGGTGAATTCTCGTTTAATTTTTTTTTAGCGTTCGCCTATTACTATCATTTGTGTATTTATTATCATTGTCGCTGTTGTTTATAATTGAGTGTTCGCTCGCATCGAAAAGCATCGGGAAATTAAGAAACATGTGCTCTGAGTATAGCCTTGTATAAGTATACGAAACCCGGACGCAATCAACAGCGGGAGAACGAAAAAGATTGATTAGAAAAGCGTTTGAAATGCGAGGGCGTAGGAGAATGTTAAAAATAAGCTAGACGGATGGAGCGTAACCAATAATGAGATACTGAAAAGGATGTCAGAAGGAAGGCAATTATGGACGAGCACAGTCTGACTGTAAGAAGGTAAGAAACACAGAGGAAGGTCGAGACTAGAATATTTTCATCAAATAACGAAAGACCAAAGACGCGGACTCGTGTGTACGAATGAAATGCAAAGCGCGGACAATAAAGAAGAGTGGATGATCCACAAGTCTACGAATTGAAACTACGCGTACGGAGAAGAGAGAATTGCGTATCAGTTATTTATATCAACATATTTGCATGTACAATATGAATGATAATATAAAAAGTGTTTTGGCGAGTGAAACGGTCTGAAGTCAGAACGTTTTGAAGGTCTTTGATAAAAATAAGTCTGTGTGCGTGTACGCGTATCGTATGTGGTTTGAGGTTGGTCGTAAAAACCGATGTTTCGCGGTCCGTTGAACAAACGCCACGAGATTGGTGGTCGTTAGTTGTCTTAAAACTGTTTCGAAAGAAATATAGACGGCGCGGATGCGTTTTCGTTTTGTTTTCAGACATAAGGTCGCTTTCGCGATTTCCTTTGGTGCTTTTTTTTTGTGCTTCCAAAAAGAAACACCGAAAGGTTTACGTTTTATGTCCGGGCCTTTGGACCTTTTGGAGACAAAGAACATATAAACTGACAACTTTTATGGTGTACAAGTTTATCCGACGAATGGTATTGGTATAGTAGTGGTTTACTTGTGCGCGATAAATTGTTTTTGGATTTTTGAAAAGTGTCTGTATAATGGAATAATGAGTACTAAGAAAAGTTTTATTACACCGCGCGCGGTTGTTACAATATTATGAGTAAAATTACGATTCGTGTTCGTATAAATATTAACGTTTCTATAATCGTCAACATACCTAAGATTACTGTGCAGAAATATAGTATTCAAAATATGTATTCCGGGCAAACCGGAGGAAAAATTATTTGGAATGCCTACGTGTATTCGAATACACTTCAATTTATATAAAAACGTATTTAAAATATTTATTCGAATAATGTAAAGAGTATTTGAATTGTATTTCACAATTCTCACGACAAACAGCGTCAAAAAAAAAAAAAAAAAGTTTTTTCTTTATGTCGGCACTATTTGATTCTCAAAAGTATTTAGATGATAATAAATTAGAATATAAGTGTAAAAAAACATATTTAGAGTGGTTTTTCGAATATTAAAAAAAAAAAAAACCGTAATTAAATAGTTTTATTTGTATAAATATATACTTGTGAATACTTTACAAGACTTCTGTTGTGAAATGTGTTGTGTAATTTTTTGTTTATACTAAATAGTGCCTTGTTGGGAAAAAAATAGTCAACATTGAATTCAATCCGTACTAGTTGATACATACTTGTGAAATGCTTATACCACTCGTGAAATATTTGATAAAATCGTGTCAATAACGATACAGTGTTATAATATAATACACTCGTACTATACACTACCAAGTAACAATCAATTTCATCTCGTCTACAGTAACACTTTCTGCTGTAGGACATTGTGTGCTTTATTAATTTTACGATGGGACTTCCAACGACTCATCCCTTCGACAATCCACTATATTTTTTTCCTCCCATAGATTCACGGTCGTCCTCCACGCCACTTTAAGAAATCATTATTGCCGCCCAATTCCACTGTGTTTATTGACCACGGCGCCGGCCGTCGTTTACAATAAAACACTTCAAATCATAAGCGTGTGTGCGATATTATTATTATTACTTTATTTTTCTGTTTTATTGCCGTATATTCGTTACTGTTGTCGACGAGGCAATAAAATATACAAAGACAGGAATGGAAATTATATATGAAAACTTGAATCGAGCGAGCATTGCCACCCGACTGCAATTGTGAAGAGTATATGTATATATATACACACTAAGTAGACGCAAAAAAAAAAAAAAAATTGAAAAGCGTATAATATTTGACTGGTATACTGTTACACGCGATTCACATCCTCTTGTGTCAAGTATTCTTTCAACGGCCGTCGTGGCATCTGCGGTCGGTTTTCATTTCGTGCTCATTAAACACGCTGGGAGAGAAAAAAAAACTTACTTTGCATTGACTTCGGTAATATGTACACGTATTCTTGTACAATAAATATACTCAAAAACGCATAATTTTTATTATAATATATATATATATATATATATATACAGTGGCGCAACCAGGAAATATTTTCGGTGGAAGGGGGTTACAATTTATACATATATACACTAGATAATTCGAATATATGCTAAATTGTAGTAGGAACATACTACATGCCTACCTACCTACATATTATATTAATACATGTGCTTCGAACATCATACACATTACGATTTGCATAATAATTTTGTATTATATTTAGATAATTTATTGATAAATTAAAATGTTTACTGCACATCATCATATGTGAGTAAATATGAATAATGAGAAATATGTTACCACAAAAAAGTAATAATACGCTATAAGGATATTTTATTGTATATTTTAACTGTTATCACTGTTATATCTTAAACATGGACGTATATAAACTATTTGTGTCTGCATCGATAGTGTTTTCCATACCTATAAGTGAAACACCATAGACATATAAACTATAATAAGAAAGAAAAAAATTTCGGAGGGATGGGGTTGTAACTCACAAATCCCCCCTGATTGCACCACTGTACATTATATATATATATATATATATATATATATATATATAGAAAAAAACTAAAATTGTTTAACTATTACCTGATGGCAAGAAGTAATGACGGAGAAGACAATGTGTTCATTACTATACGTTTTGTAGTGTATACGGAGTATAACATGAAAATCGTGACTTATTTCTAATCGCCATCGTAAAAAAAAAAAATACAGACACACGTTATTATTTACAATTCTATTGGGGAATATGCTGCACACAATGTTCTTTTCATTGTGCCTCAATAGACATTTTCTTTTTTTCGAGTATCTCGTGTTTTATAACGCTTTGCTAATAATCAGTGTATTATATAACGACGCGTTTTTGCGCGAAAATATAGAGCGTTTTCTAACAGAATACGATATTATACATCCATAATATATTATGTACATTACATCTCGTGTGCGTAGGAACACTGATTTTAAAACGGACTTTTTTTTCTTTTTAAATCATTAATTTAATAAAATCATTTTCACAGTATTTTTTCCTCCAATTATTTATACTCAATAATTATTATTATTAGTATTATTATTATCAACTGGTGTTTATACTTCATTATTATCATCAATTTTTATTGTTATTATTATTATTATTATTATTAATGATTATAATCGAATAAAAAAATAACGTTTGTGATGCATAATTCGCGCACGATTAATGAATATCACAGAGGAAACATATTTTATCTTATTTGTACTCGCTATTGTAGTTCAAAGTTTACGATAGATCGTTAAAATCTGTATAGACTTTTCTTATATTTGCAGTTTGGAGTTTACCATATTATTTTAAATACATAAATTTAATTTTACGCTTGTCTATAAAATGTTATCCGATTATTTTATTGTTTGATTTACTGAAAACGTTATTGTACAGTCAAATAAAACATCAACGGTTTCTAATTTCAAATAATAATAGAGAATTTTAAAAATCCTATTCAATAATAGATTTTTAATAAAAGAAATAAGTACTCGTGTTGACTAATACAGTTTTTCATTTGAATTTTTTTTATGTCAATTAATGGAATTTAACGTGATCGCAATTTATAATTAAATTTAGAGACGTTCTATATCACACTTCATACTTTGATAAATTCCGCAAATAATATTATGTGCTTATAGTTTTTCATGTTAATGGTGTTATATACGTTTAAAATTATATGTACAATAATAAAATAATTCATTTTCTTATAAATGATGAATTCGCCGTTCATAATGCGTTCTTACCCATTTTTTTTTAAATTTAAATATTGAATAATTCCTAAATTATATAAAACATGTATTTACAATTGTTAAAACTATTCTATAAACCATTAAAAGTTTTTATTTTGAAATCAATATATACATATTCTTCATATAATAAATATATATAGCAGTGGATTCAAGAACGGGGATGGGAAGGAGATGAAGACCTTGGAAGCTCGTAATTATAATAATATAAGTCAATAATGACTATAAGTCGTTAGAAATCAAACATACATTTAATATACTTTCCAATTTTTCGTGTTAGAAAAATGCAGGAGTCAATATTTTATTCGATGTCCTAACATCAAATCCTAAATATCGTGATTGCAAAATTATTATGAAAACTTTTGATTCCTACCAAAAAAAATCCAATATGTAAGAATATGTAATAAATATAGATATAAACATCAATCTGAACATATGACTAAAGTGAATTCGGACAGTTAAATTTAAATTTTTTTTTTTTTAAACAGCGACCGCTAGACATTGACTTTTTGAAATTTCTACATTATAATCATAATAATATACAAAATATAAATTTTTATCATATTATCAATTTGTTAATTGAAAATAGACAAATTATTATTATTATTTTTATTATGATTATTATTATTATTATTGAAGAATTTGTCACGAAAGAATCAAGAAGAAATGTATGGTTAAAAAAAGTTAAATGTTATTTATGTAATATTTTGTTGTATTTAAATTTTTTTGCCGAATAAATGAATTATTATTTTTGAAATAAAAATTAATAAATTGTGATGAATACGTATAGATGGAGAAAAGAGGGCGTTCTGCAAATTGTGTTATCTCGGGGTGCAATAAATTTAATACGGCCATGTCGCGTAGTCAATGAATGACATTATTATCATTATCAGATATTATTTATCCATATAAATACGTCTGTATCAAAAGATTATTAGCACAAAATTATGATCAAATAAGTCAATCAATTACTTATTAGTATATATAAATTGAAATAATCAAGTAATAAATAATTACTTGTACGATAATATTATAAATAACGAATAATGAAATGATTTTATTCTAATATGTTCATTAATGATTAAATGCGCAATAAATATGTTAAAACGTACATATACGAGTATTATATAATGATTTGAAAATTATAAAATTATTAATAACTAAATGCAACGGATTTGGAAATAATCCGTTTTCCTCGGATGGCAGCGAATTTCCCGCGTCGTGTGTTTTACACTTGCATGATTATTTATAAGGTAATATTAAAACAAAAAAATAAATAAATTTTATTATTTTATTATGTCGGAAAAATTGAATACGTTTGCTGCATAAAGTTTATGATGTTGGAATATAATTCTTTGATCAATAATGTAGTTACGAGCGCGTTAGTCACCTCTCCGCAAACCTTTCAAGAACACGTAATCCCCTTTATGTGTATCCAGCTAGACGAATGTTGTAGTAGATTAATGAATTCCGAATCATTGGTTCGAAAGAAATGTATTACATACGTTTTACGAAATGGAAAAAAAACTATCTGTCTATTTATACGTTATACACTGTATTAACTAGTGTATCCATAACATTTCGTAGAAAACACGTACGTGCAATTATAATTTTACTAGTCCGTGTGTAAAAACACGAGTATTGAAAAGTTCATGTTATGCATTCACTACGATATTTTCGGCATTATTTTCTGAAATATAGCGTTACGTGCGAAACCGAATAATTTTCATTATCATTTGTTAGTAATAAAAATTGCTTTTTAAAAAAAAAAAATAAAATAAAACGATTTGTTTGTTTTTGTTTTTTTTTTTTTTGTTAAATTATAATAAATAGATATTATACATTTTTCAATGGTTTTATATAATTTTTATTATTATTCACCGAATGTGTGTTCATATTATACGTCATATTTTTCTACTCTTTAAACTTATTTCAAATTATAATTAATTAATCACTATATATTTTATTTAATATTTGTAAACATATTTATATATTATTGTTTCAGAATATGTTTTTCGAATTCGATACGAATAACACAACTTACTATTATATTTATAAACCAGTTTTTATTTCTTGATTTAAATATATTGTGTATATCGTTTGAAGTAGATTTATTAATAATTGGACGTTGCAGTGTTAATAATAAAAAACTTTTTGAGAAACATTGTCTATACGATTATTGATGAAAACTCAATTTTAAACTATTTACGGATAATTTTATAGTGTTTTGAAGTAAAAATTAAAATAGTAAAACTAATTCATTGGAATAAAAAAATATGTATAATATACCACAATTTAAATATTAGTTTTATACTCGCTTTAAATATTTCAACTAAAATAATTTCGATTTTATTTTGCATTTTTTAATAAAAACAGCCGAAATATAACGAATAAATGAAACGACCAAGGTGAATATAAAATATATTTAATAAACATTTTGAATATAATACACATTGAATTAAAACAACGAATATTGCTTACTTTTCTATTTTTTTCTATCTTTATTATTTATTATTAAATTATTGATAACGTTAAAGCTTTCCTTTATAGCAATACATTGCTTCAAACGGAACTGTATAGAGATGGTTAATTACGATCATTAACTAAAGTAATAATTTCAAAATTTTTGTATTAATAATAATAATAATGTCTAATCAATTCAATCAATTCAAAATTAAAATTCAATTGATATATAAATATTATTATTAAGCTATCCGTTACAGTTAAGCTCTATTCAAATATTGGAACGGTTATTTGCATTCAGACATTCAGGTATCCCGTAAAAATAATTTTCATATAATGGCTTGTTTGAATTCCATTTCTGTTTTGTTATTGATTAAGGTTTCCGGTCATGATACGCGTTCAAAGAATTAAACTTCGGAGAAAATATAATTACAAAATGTCGTACATTGTGATTAATTGAAGTCGCTTTCGATTCTTCTTCCTTTTTCATTTTTGTAAAATAATTGACACGCTCGATTTTTAAATGAGAACAGCGTTCTTTTTTTACGAGGACGTTCTGATATCTGTAAGATATCGACATTACAAAGGAGATGGTGATACGAAAAACATTTATTTATACACATAATATAATCAACTGAGAAAAAAACAAAAATTACAATATTTAAATTTTTTTCTCCTCGCATATAATTTAAATATGTATTTCTTACCTCTAAAAGTTGACCAATTGATTAAGTACGAGCAGGAAGAATAAAAACGAGATTTTTATTTCTACTGAATTGTAATTTTGTCGTGTAGTCACTCGTGTACTTTTATTTTTTTTTTTTTGTTGTTGTTCTAGGTACCATCAGATTTTCGACATATTGTCTGCATTCTAGTAAACGCTTTATTAAGTTTTCTGACGTTGAAAAATAAAACGACTACGAGAGAATCTTAAATTAAAAAAAAAAAAAAACGCTGTCAGCAGAAATTTTGTTAACAGTTTATAAATATTACGTACCAGATGTTCGAATTAAATGAAAAAATGTAAAGAAAACGTTTAAAAATATACGTACATTTTTCGAAACCGTTTATTCATTATTTAGTGCAATTTTTTAATGCGAAACCATAACCACGTTTAAATAATAATATGTATTGGCGAACGTCGTTCTTTCTCGTGAGCAGTTGACGCCATTCAACACCCGGGACAATCGATTGAGGACGAAAAGACATAAAGCCGCGTTTACACGGTTCACCGTTGATGATCGTTTTGGATGAATCATCCACAACGAAACATTAAAAATTAAAACAAAACTGTTTACATGGTTCAAAATATATGATCACACCTGTCATTATGTAATGAGCTATTATCATTATTTTTTATTGTATAATTGGTTTTTTTTTATAGTACTATTATTAAATTATATTATCATAGTTAACAGACAGTACTTATTCACCGGTACTTAAGGCGAAAGTAATGTATACACAAATCGCTATTGATGATTCAACGTGGGCGATTCACTCCGAGTGAAGAAAAGTTGGACGTGACCCAACTTCGTCCATTGTTCCATGAGGATGATTTAAAGTTTACATTGTTCATTGTTTATTCACTTTGGATGATTCATCCAAATCGATCGTCACGAATGTACCGTGTAAACGCGGCGTTTATTAAAAGGTAGAAATTTCGAGTTAAAAAAATACGAACGGGAAAGGGAGCAACAATGTTGGACGCCACCGTGAAACTGCTGGTGTTGATCGAGCGGGTTGAGAAGATGGAGCGGCGCGGTGGAAGGTCGGGGCCGGTGTAAACACGACGTGAGTTGTCAATACGAGTGAGTAGTCGTACTGACTAGTTGTCGGTAGAGCAACACGTACGGTACAGTAACACAATTATATAGTTCACCGCATGATCACGTGGATCAATGGCGGTCGATAACAGATGGAATGAGAGAGAACAAAACTCCACGAGGGAATTAAAAGAAGAGCTACCTAAAAGGAAGAATTGGAAATGGGAGGAATGGAAAGCATTGAATCGCTTAAGGACAGGAGTCGGAAGATGCAAAACCACACTCAAAAAATGGAACATATTAGAAGAAGAAGACATTACCAACTGCGAATGTGGTGAAACGCAGACAATGGGCCGCCTACTACAATGTCCTCTAATAGGAACCACTTGTGATAAAAATGACAAAGCGACAGCAGTCGTGGCTTTTTGGATGACAGAGATCTGAACGACACGAAAGAAGGAGAACGGCGGTCGATCGCGCGAGAACGCGTATTCAGTCGCGAATCGCGAGACGGTCGCCGTACGTCTACGGGACGACTCGTAGCAACTAGGTTTTCTCCGAAAACTCCTTGCTTTTCGAGCAGTTGAATTATCGTTTAAAAAACGGTCAGGTTAGGTTAGGTATCTTAAGCTCCCTTGATAAAGATCTAGATCGTAGCAGTTTTATCAGTCCATAGAAAGCTCTATTGCCCGCAAGTATCATTGCTGAAATTTCCTTGGCTACCTCATTGTTTTCAGTCATAACTGTTCCTAAGTATTTAAACTGCTTGGCTCTGTTGAAACCATTAATATTAATCGATAAGATATTTATTTATTTTTTTCTTTTCTTGTCGATTCGTTGCCAGCAATATGTAATCACCCGCAATAACTGTTCGGCGTGATTTTCTCATTTATACATCCGTAGCTGAACAATGCGTACCCTGCAAAATACACAAGCGTATTGGCGTGTACACGCTGTCGTACGCTCTTGTCCCCATTCGGCCACGTCACAGATAAGATTTTCGTTAAGCACTCTCGGTGTGTCCGGGATCGCGCGTAATAAGATTTCACGCGGTCCCGGGCGTGTTGTACGTAAGCACAAGACCGCGGGGTATAGTCGTCGAGGAACACGGGAATGGTGTAGGACGATGTTCGCGCGCGTACAATTATTGCGTCTGGGCGGTTTTCGCGAAGGGACGACGGGCGCAAGGAGCGCAGGGAAGAGAGACTGTCTGAAATTATTTGCAGGACGTGCCCATAAATAAGTCGGGTTGGGCCGTTCGGGTCCGGTGACAGATGTATGTGTGTGTGTCGTTTTCGCTACAACTATTATTGCCACCCCACTACTTTTACCGCTCGCCTTGTGTGTGTGTATACTGTACATGTATATAATATATATAATGTTTGTGTGTTATACCGGCTGTTATAGTGAAGTCCGTGTCGTGACTGCCACGAGATGATATTGATAGCGGTCCCTGCAGCAGAAACCCTCATAATTTGTCCGGATTTAATTTGACAACAAGACAGTTCCCTTTCCGTCGTCGAACAACGCCGACGACGGCCTGCAACTACTACGTCACACACATTTTTATTATTATTCAATTATTTTGCCTACCGACCGCTGTTTTTCACGACATTAGTAGACGCTACTGTCACAGCTATTACCTCAGCGACGGAACCAGAAATCAGTCTAAGCGAGAAGGGGAGTTTACTAAATAAATGTGATATAATTCACTATAATACACTCATAACACCTATTCGCAATGAAATACGTTCTGTCGATTTGTGACAAACTAGATACCCGTTTTATACAAAGACGAGTATAAAAAACTAAAATCCAAAACGCGTATTTTGTGCCAATTTTTAAAAAATAATTTGCGTATTTTTTAATTTTTGCGCATATATATATATTTTTTTTTTTTTTTGTAAAAACGTTTTTTTTTTTTTTTTTTTAATATTGTTAAGGGATAACTTATTACGGGAGTTTAATCAAATTTTATTAGCAAAACGCAATTATTGGTTTTAGTCTGTTGCGTGTCGTTATCAACAGTGACGTAGCAAGGGGGTGTTTAAACTCCCCCCCCCTTGCTTTTTTTATTACGTTTTTACTGAAGTGGGTCCTTATATGATTCATTATGATTATGAACATTGAGCAACAAACCTAAAAAAAAAAAATGTAAAAACCTATAATTTCATTTATACTTAAACCCTCCCCCACATCGCGTAATCCTGGCTACGCCACTGCGTGTATATTATGTGTGACATACACACACGGTATGTTTACCGCGGTTAGAGGTGAACGACGTTGTTAGCTTCTGCTCGCAGCAAAAAACACCATGTGTGTGTCTGACACACACCACATACCGCTTACCGCTTACCAGTTACTAGTTACGAGTTATTACACCACACCACACACACACCCAATAATTAATACTTACCATTTACCACTTATCACTTACCAGTGACCACACCATACGAGGCGGGAAAACGCGAACAACATTGTTTGCCTCTGATCACGGCAACACCGTGTGTGTCAATTAATATTCGATGAGCGAAGACGATATAATTGCACCGTTTAAATCGGATATATTTTGTCATCACGTACATCACAACTAGTTGGGGGCATGCTTATGATCTAATGATCTTATGTGCTAATGCACCCCTCTAATAAATTAAAATCGAAATTTCAGTTGAGAATTATACGTTTTATATGTATTTCGTATGAATAAAGACTCGTTAAATTATAGTGTTTATAAATTTATCTCTAACGTAGACGTAAGTATTTTATTTATAAAGTACTTAGTTCTAACGTATCCTCTCACGAATTGATAGTATGCACACAAAAACCTGAAGTTCAAGTACTCTGCCTTGTTCAAACGTCTATACCGTTTTAACTGTTTCAAGAGTATTTTTCCACTGTTGGTTTCATCGATTCCCCGGTTCTTCCGACCACTCGATCAGAATATCGCAGTCATTGTCTTCTTTTTCTCTCTCTCTCTCATTCTCATGCCGTCGTTGTTGTCGATAACGCGTTTGATAGACGGTCGAAACAGACCGTAAAAACAGACTCTTCAGGCTATGCGATGCAAAGTCCACAAACCCAAGGCGGAACGATGAAAAATAAATACAAGAAATTATTAATTTCGTTCGCGCACTACACGTACGTTATTATTGTTTACTCGGATATTCTCTGAGACGTCTGTGCGGCATACAGACAGACCATAACGGAGTCTTGCAGTTCACAGTCAATCGTAGAAGTCGAACAAAATACGTTTTTAAATGCGTCACGCCAACTGAAACATAAAAAAAAAAATATCACGAAAATTTTAACTTTTCGTACAAATTTATGTGATCATGTGGGTGGTTTACATGCTATTATGTTATCGTGTACGTAATCGTTTATGCGTAAACGCATAACGTTATCACTAGAAACTTTATGCCCCTGATATATGTACCATCACTAAAATCCGCTCTAAAAGTATATGCGTTAAAAACCAAAACGTTTAAATTGCCGTATCTCTATTAGATATACCTATTACTCATAGATTAATGAATAATAATGAAAAAATTATTAATTTATATTGTTGAAAATGTATACTTTATGCAAAAATTACTGAATAATATTGAAAAAAATTAACACCGACTGATTTTAAAATAACGTGTAGATTACATTTAATTTACGTGCGTGTACAAATAGACGAGAATACGTAATGAGTGACGATGCATTCGCGTTATATTATGTTATTGACAAAATGTTTATATAAAAATATGTCTATACATTCGTCTAAACGAACGATGAAATCCCAAAGTGAAAATTTCAATTCGGCTCTATAACGGACGCGTATCACGGAATTGTACGTTTTTCCTCTTCGTATTCCCAATTTATATACGAATTGAAAAAAATATACAATTTTTGAACGTTATATATATATACATTTTTTGTCAGTATAAAAGAACACGCACGCGTTTCTGTTGAAAATATCGACTTTTAAAACGTGCGAAATATTTTCGCGAATCTCTTTTATAAGAATATATGTAACGTTGTTTTTTTTTTTATTCGTTTTACATATTGTCATATTTAATATGTCCGCGTGGAAAATTAATTTGATCAATATTTTCGCGATTAGTGTGATATTTTGCGACATATAAAACAGTGACATATAGGCCTGCATTAATAATAATCACGATAATTAAACCGTACTTGCAGATAGTCTTCATAATATTTATAACAGTATATTGATAAAATCGATTTCGCACGCTTACGCATATGTGAAACGGTTATACAAAAATACGATACTCAAATGCATTACTCTTTGAGTGGACAAGTGAAAAATTCGTAATGAAAACGAAAAAACCGCCATTTCGATAAATTTCTCATAGCGAATATTCTCTTGTAAAATATTCGTATTTAAAGAACAAACAAAAGTTTATTTTTATTAAATATTTTAATTTAAAAACAATGATTTGATTAATATTGTTATCCGTCACCTACCACGGTGGTGAGCGGATAATGAAATTTAGGAAAAGATAAAATAAAGACGGAGTTTAATAATCTTCTTAATACATCGCGACGAAGCGATCAGTGCAACAATTCGTTGCGGAGCAAAAGGAGTAAATAGCGCTTTTCAGGGCCAACACGTCTGGCCTGTACGGAGCCCAGCCGCCGGGGAAACCGTATGTGTAGAGGCCGCGGTAAATCAAAAATATTTGTTCCATCTCAATCAGCAGTCCAACAGTACACATCAACTTGGATACGACGACTGCTGACAAACGGCCAATTCCGAAGAGGAAATCCAATCCAGACGACCGCGATACGAACTCGTCTACGACGATCGGAGCCGTTTTTTCGTCGACAAAATCCCGGAGTTCGTGTTCAACGACAGTCAGCCAGCCAGCTTTCCCGAGGCCGACAATACACAAGTGAACTCGCTACTGTTCCGACGACGCGGATGATATCCAGCAGCTGATGACGGGACGTGGCAATCCGGGCGAACGAGCAGCCAGGCGAATCGTCCACCACCACCACCGGCGGCGTATACCATAAAACAGCCTTTTCCAGGATTAAACATTAAAAAACAGTCCTTTTGCCAGAACTAACGATCTATTTAGGCCCGTTGCATCATTACCTTATATTGTAATCTCACGCCGCTTGTACGTTAGAGCGATCTATTTAGGCCCGCGACCTCTTGCGCATTTTCACCGGCGAAACCGACTTATTTTAGTCTCGTGTCCGCGCCGGCAACAAAAAAATGTGTTATAATCAACTCTGTGCATAATATATAACATCTAATGCTGTAAAATTTGTAATATTATTGATCTATTACGGATGACATCCACGTTATCTTGGACTCCGTAACATACATATTTTATCGGAGACACAGGCTTATATAACCTCGTGTACCCCGGCCGTAACGGCCGTATTTAACTTATCGCGTTCACACGACAGACACGCGTATCGACACAGAGTTGTACAGACATGACAAAACATTCTCCTCGAGACGGTTTAGTCAGTTAATTAGTCTCGACAGCACGCTACACTCGCATTTGTTCTCTCCGTATGACAACGCGGCAAAACGTCATTCTCTAATTTCAAATGCCGCGTAATTTCAAAACGACTTGGAGAAACGATATTGCAAAGCTGTTCCGAATACGAACAGTCCCGTCACGTTTTGCCGCAATTATATCTTCAAAATAATGTTTTCTTTTTCTTTACACGGCCCATTATTATTTACACCGTCTTCCGGTGCCGTATCATGAAATCGTCACTAAGTCAATCGGTTTTCAACAAAACGTATCTTCTCATCCTTCGAACAGCGGTGCAATTTTGTACCCGCGTCCTTTAAAAATTACACGGCATTTGAACATTGTGGAATGCCGCTAACGCCGTCGTCGTTAGAAAGACACCGAGACAACAAATGCGGGTGTGAATCGTATAAAAGCGTTCAAAAAAATGTCGGCTACGTGTAAGGAAAGTCTGATCACTAAACCTAGTATACTTTCCTATTAC
Source organism: Chaetogeoica ovagalla (assembly GCA_032441825.1). Lineage (NCBI taxonomy): Eukaryota > Metazoa > Arthropoda > Insecta > Hemiptera > Aphididae > Chaetogeoica > Chaetogeoica ovagalla. Next base: position 3,413,769 of record CM063726.1, read on the forward strand.
ACCGGGACAGAATACAATCAGTTATTCCGTTCTTCCCATGTACGTATCCAGTTGCGTGTCCAATTCGTCAACGCTCGGCGTCATAATTCTCCTCGCGCCATTCCGTCCTCTCCGGTCACCGCGATAATTCCCGCGTGCCCCGTCGTCTCCGCGATATCTCTCACGTGCTGCACCGGCAAGCGACGTTCTGAAACGCGTGGGAACGTTGGACGAACCTGCGGCCAGTTTTATTCGCATAAAACGACCGCTCAGACGCGCGTTGTCATAGCGTTGCTTTGCTCTCCACGCAGCTCCTGTACTGTCGAAGACGACATCGGCTTTGCCCAAAGACCTTCCAAACTTGTCGAAACGAAGGGCCGCGCTCTTTAACGGTCCGAATTCGTCGAATATCCTATGTATTTTCGCAGACGTCACTCGATAATTCAAGTTCGACACGACGATTTTACGGACACGGTTGTTCGGATATCCAAATCTCGGCTGCCGTCTTCCGTTCTCATCGGGCGTAACGGGAATCCGCGGTGAATGTACAACACTGTACCCCGATTGAGTGACGGACCTGCGAAGACGTCTGGCGATCTGTCTGTCCTGACGCATAGGACCGCCGCCGCCGCCGCCGCCGCGTTCGTTCGATCGGTAATCCGATACCGCTCCGTCGTCGCATCCTCGACTTTCGTCAACACAGTCCAAACACAGCTTATTTTTAATCAGTTCTTCTAAACTCATGTCCATCGTGTATATATAGGCTACGGCGTTGAACGATTCGATGAAACGTAACGAAATGTTACGGTTAGATGAGAAACCAATATCTCAAGTAATAATAGGAAAACGCGTGTGTTCGCACTACACTGGTCGGCGTTCTCGGAACAATTGAACGAATATGGGCTGACCCGTAGAATAACGCTCGTATTATTCAGACGCGTGTTGACGGATGTCACCTGGCAACGGTTGCTTTGACGACGGTTGAAATCGGCCGAGAGAAATACGAAAAAAAGAAATTAATCAGAAAAATATGCTATACGCTCTCATACGGCGCGTGCACGTGCTAAATCCGATATACGATTGTCGTGCGTTAAAAAGAAAAACAAATGGATTTTCTTCCATTTATACATCCGTCGTTAGAAATATAAAAAGCGCATACTAAAACTTGTTTTATTTATTTAACGTTATTTTATAATTAAATACGCGTTTGTAAATGAATGTGACAAAATTCGTGGTAAAACGAATCCAATCAACTGGTGTCTAGACATTTAGATTCGCGTGCAAAAAGAAAAAATTGTAGTGATAGCAATACGGTTTTAAAATTTGTCGAGACATCAAAAATCAATATCAACCGAGTTTCACTACATAAATGTGTTTCGTATGTGCAGCACAAAACGACTGACTCTCAATCCCCTTGGTTTACATTTTATCTTACCAAAAGTGATGTTTATAAACAAAAATGTTGTAACATAAAAGTTTTCAAATATAACACGAAAACAATTTTAAAAAAACTGTTAACGAGCGCGTTCTTCGTTGCAGTTGTGAATTCATTTTCGAAATAAACTTATATACGATATACTTTACATTTTTATATATATATATATAAAAAAAAGGGGGGAAAAAAGTCATATTTATTCGGATTGTAGGAAATATAAATTCACGGATGGCGCGAGATTCAATTGTCGTCGAATAATCGCTACCAGCCTGTGTGCGCGAATTCTTTTTGTAAAAAAATTACGCGCGGTGTACATTTGCCATATTAAAAACGTCGTAACGCGGTTTTTGCTCATTTACTGCGCACATCCCGGTGCACAGCGGATCGTTTTGACGAAATCGCGGTTGTTCTTTACGAAATACTACACGTTTTTTTCCCCCGCCGCAACTTAATAATTGAATATTAATTTCGATCGTAATCGCGTTATCCGGTCTTCCGTCGCTACGTATGTATAGTCGTACGTTATTCGTTGTCTTCGTCGTGGAAATAAAACGAGTCGAGGGAGGAAAAAAAACGCATACGTATATTAGCGATAATTATTATTATTGTTATTATTATACGACTAATTATTATCGAACGCGTTTAATAATTAATAGTTTTAAATATTCACTCTTCTTTCCGTCATTTTGCGTAAAATTTTTTTTTTTTTTTTTTTGAATTTATAAATATACTCGGCATTATTCGATGTGATTCGCGCGAACGAATATTATTGTAACCACCTACACGAAACGTGTTAAACGTAATTTTCCTAATTATTTCGAAATAACTTGTACAATTTTATTAATTTTTTTACCGATTAAATCACGCGTACGTGCGAATCGTGTACGAATAGACATTAATTCGTTAAATCATTCGCGTGACGATACAGAAATTTTCTAACGATAAAAAGTCACGAAAAATTTTCGAAACGAATTAATATTTTAATTTTTTTTCAAATCAAATTATAATCGATTGTAATTTAATAAACGCCGTATAGCGCATTGCGTAAATATAAATGTAAAAAAAAAAAACGGTATATAATTTTTTTTTTTTTTTTATAGTCGCTGCAAGCCGTACGATACATAATATGTACGTGTATAAAAATTTAAAAGACATTTTATTATGCAATTTACTATTATTATCGGTTGTACTCGCAAATTTATACCAGTAAATCCGGAATAAATAAATAAATAAATAATAATAATAATAATAATGAGAAAATATCCACGAATCACAAGCGCGCTCCCGAGGCGTGTCGTTTTCCTTACCGATTCTAAAGCAATAGACGTTGACACTGCGCAAACGTTATAAAGTATTTATTATTACTTTTTTTTCCCTTGTTTTCCGCACATACACATATATATTATTATGCGCGTATATCACGTGGCCGGGAATAAACCCGCGGTGGATTTCGATTGTATTTCTTTTTTTTTGTTCAATAAATTATCCACACGATAAACATAACCGAAATAAACAACACCGCCGCGTTATGCGTGCGTACGGTTTGACGTGGAAAAAAAAATATTATACGAAATAAACCCGCGCACAGAACCGTGGCGAGAGTACAATAATCGTAATAATAATAATAAAAAAAAAAGAAGTTTCGTGTTATTGGGTGAGAGTAAACATTTTTTTTTTATTATTATTATTACTATTAAAAAAAAAAACATTTCCAAGACGCGTTATTAACATTCGACTTACGTGTTTTAGACGGCCCGCAGAAACGTATATAATATTCGTATTGAATTCAATTAACCGCCTATTCGCGTATGGAAATCAATGGAAAAGAAATATTTTTATTTCAAGTAGTTCTGCCCACTTATTAGTGACAATCAAAATGTACTAAGTCTTATGAATTTCATTCAACTGTTCATTTAATTCAACAATAATTCAATCGTTTTAAAGCATTGCATGTATGATAGCGATGATTAGAGAGCAAGTATTGGACTTTGAACTGTGTGACAACGGCAGACATAATTTTTGTTTTTTTAATATATATAATATTCGAATTTAACGTTCCTATTTCAGAAGCGAATATCGATTTTCGAAATCAGTAATTCTATATAACCGTTCCGAAAGATAAATCACTAGGATCTTTTTGAATACGAATCACTGTTCATCGTCGTTTTAACCATAATAATGTTTTTTTTTTTTTTTTTTAATTTTCATTTCGTGCACTTTATTATTCATAACAATTGACGTTATTACTTGAAAAATTGTATTAACTAAACACGTTTCAATGGAAACACTTTTTTTTTTGTTTATGCTAATACAAATATTTCACTGCCATTTCGTGTGTCATCAAATAACATGTTATATCGATTGAAATATTTAAATTTATTTCACAATAGTCTATACGAAATCGAATAAAACGAACATACAAAGCGAACCTTTCCCTCGCTCCATTTCCCTTAAAAAAAAAAATTAAAATTATAAATTTTCAAATGCTATGCGAAAACATTAAAGTTTGATTGTCTATAGTTTGATAGTTTTCGTATGATATATATATATATAAATTTAAAAAAATCTATAAACTTAAAGCGATTCGATTGTTTTGCGAAGTTTATTATTTGACATATGAAATGTATGGAAATGTTTTAAAATTAACGATTAGTGTTCAACATCATAATTTATTTCGAATTGAAATTGATTATTTCACTGTACAAGAGATTATATTTCCGGATCATTATTATTGTTTTATTCGTGAGTGATGGTAGATTATACGGTCTGTATTATATGAGACGTGAGATGGATTTAGCTTAAATACGCTTGTCGGGCGGTGTATATTGATAGATTCCTTCGCCATTGTTGAAGGATGTATTTATGTAGCGTAATGTATAGTTAGTAATTAAGACTTTTACATTGATGGACTTACCGGACTTACACGTTTGATATCGTCTATCCTTTTGAACGATTTTCATGTATAGGTTTGAAAAAAAAATATTACGAAGTAACTTGCTAGAAGCCTTTGCTACTCGTGTTGCGTCCAATCGTAAATATTTCTAATCAGTAACTGTATATACGTATTTTGCCTTTAAGCCAAATGAACACTATATTTTGAATGACACAAATAGGAATTACGAATAAGGAAATTTGCACAATCTCAAAGAACAGATCCGTAGATATGATAAACAGAGGCATTTAATTAGTTAATTTGTTTTAACGGTTGAATTCGTAGAAATTCGAGCTCAGTATAATAACGTACGCGATTATATGCCATCGAATCAACGTGAATATATTTAAATGTAAATGTGTTAAAAACATAAATACGTCATCAATATTAAAAGCAACGGATTATAGATGCTTTAAAGGTTCGAATAAAAAGTGTATCTTATTATGGGATAAGTGAATTTCTACGATCTACACCATCTAATTCAATTATGATTGCAAACGCCTGAAAAACATCAGTGTATGAGTGATATGATGTGTATACCATAAATAATTATAAAACTGAATACACGTCGTTAGACGAAATCGTAGTAATTATGAATATTATTTTAAAGTTTAAAGTCCGGAATATAAAAATGGAAGGAAAAAACAGTTCTATATTGATAAATATATTTAAATGTTTAAGCTGGGTAAAAAAATTAAAAATTGTTAATAAACAAACATCTTTTATATTTGTCGAGCTTGCCATAAATGAATAAAAAAATATTTAAAATATATATATATGACAATGTTGAATATAAAATCCAGTTATCGTATTACTAAGAGATAGAAAAGGAAGTAAAAAAAAAAAAAAAATGTCTGTAGAATAAATACAATTCGAATATATATAAATGTATGGATTTTATGTGTTGTCAAGAAGCGGACAAAACGAGAAATAAAATGTATCGAACAGAACTTTAATTAATCACGAATATTATAACGAAATTTAAATTGTGTAATTTAATTTTTACACACGTATTGTTTCGAAAAATGTTTTTCGTGTTCCCGCGTTGTTTTTATCGGACAATAAAACCGATAGAAATACAGTAGAGTTTATAATTTCGAATGTCAATGACAATAATTATATGAGAAATCCGTCTGCGGGAGCCAAATGCGTGTGTGTATAGTCTTAGAAAAAAAGTTACGTTATGCATATTAACTTGTTGTGAGAACTGTAGAATTGACAGAGGCATTTAACCATTACAGTGTGACCAGGGGGATGGACAGATTGTACGGAAAGAGGAGAACGTTTTGCGATAGGCCTGTCGTTGTACGAATTTTGAGTACGTGTTGTTTTCCCTGACACATATGGTCAATAAAAAACCATTTCTGTCACGTTTCGTTTGGCTCTGAAATAATGTCATTATTATAAGGCGTGTATAATAATAATAATAATAATAATAATAATATTCCGACCGATAATAATTTTGTCCACTTCGCGTTTGGACGTTATTAATATTATTAAGAATAATACTAGTAGTGCTTGGATTCCAACCCTGCCCCGTTCCCAAAAACGAAAAAAAATTTAGACTTCAATATTGTATTCGTTTTAGATACTTGTTCAGTAATATTTGCGAAGTTATTCATAAAAAATTCAAATGATAAAACTATACCCAAAAAACATGTTTTGTAGAACAACTGGCAAAGAAAAATTAACCTCTTTTAATAATAAAATAAAGAAATTTATTTTATATCTATTATCGAAAATAATGATTGTGTAGTGAAATTTAGTTGAAATTCATAGAGTTTTAATCATAAATTTAAAACGATAGGAATTAAGAGAAAAACGAAATCGAATCCTACGCGGTATCCGAACAAATAGTGTTCTCTATAACTTAACTCCATCGGCTAAATCCCCCCCTAAGGAAAACCAAATAATAATAATAATAATAATAAAAAAAAAATCGAAAACAATATAATAAATTTAACGTAGAACGCGTTTGTACGATATATTATTACATCTACTCTACTCGTCATAGCGATTTACGCGCGTTTTCGTATTGCGCTTCTCGCCGGCGTATCGTCGTGGTCACGTCACGCGCGTAACGGCGAAATTAATATCAAAGTTTTTGTATAACGCGTCGCCGACAGGTATTTAATCAAATTAATCGACACAAAACGAGCGGCGGCGGTACACGCTCGCGTATAAATCACATTGCGTGTACGACGAATGTGCAAATTTTTTTTTTTCCTCTTGGATTTATATTAAAACGTCGTCTTGGTCGCGACGCGCGTAATACCGCTCAGGTGTACGATAATCGTAATCACTGTCAGTTCTCGACGAGTTCCGGGATACGTTTTTTTTCGTCCAACGCGTAAACCGTATCCATCTCTTTTTCTATTTTTTTTTTCATTTTCCAGACGACAATTTCGTACACGCTCAATGAACTGTACCGCGTGTAACGGTTTCTTTGAGGGAGCGACCCGATATAAATGTCTCCCTTCGATACACGTATAGAAATATTAATTTTTAATAGCGCACGGTGTACGAAAAACATTTGATTTTCCCGTAAGTCTGTAACGGATTTATACAAACCGAAATAAATATATAAACGACGTGTACGTACGAAAAATATAATTATAAATAAGACAACGGACAAATCCGTATTCGTAACTCATTCGTGGGGAATCGCGGTGTTTTTTTTTTTTTTTTTTTGAAGGGAGAAGGGATATATTATAGTGTAAAAATTTATGGGAGATTCGAACGAGTCGAGTTTGTGAAATATGGGGCCCGGCTGTGCGCGAAACAAAATAATATTACGTCGTCGTCTGTTTTCGATATGTTGCAGGTCCACCCATCCCGGACAGACGGTATGTGTTGGCCGCCGCCGCCGCCGCGAGACGGTTTTCGGTCGTGAACGGTTTTGAACGGATCGGCGACCGAATGAAAACGGCCGTCGGCAACGGTCGCGAATCCGATTCGCATCTGCAGGTCGTGGTCGGTCGGAGTGGACGACGTGACGACCGGCCGTCGTGCGCCGCGACGTCATACCGGTACTGCGCTGGTGGTGGCCGCTGCTCTGGTCGTTGCGGTGTCGTCACGGCGGTGCTCGGGGTGATTGCCAGACGACGGGTGCGCCCGTGGTGGCGGTGATGCGACGGGAGAGACGTGGACGGTGATCGGTGCCGTCGGCGCCGCAGCGGAACCGCGACCGATGAGGAACGGCCGCCGTCCGACCGCGAAAACGACGATCACCGCGAAGACGACGACGGCGGCGGCGGTGGCGGTACTGGTGGCGGTCGTCGCCGCGTCCCTATGGACGACCGCCGCGTACGCCGCAACGCTCACCCGCGTCGTGCAGACCCGTTACGGGAAACTGCAGGGCGTGGTGCGCACCGTGGACGCGACCGGCCGGTCGTCCGGAACGGCGGCAGCCGCGGTCGACACGTTCCTCGGCGTGCCGTACGCCACGCCGCCCGTCGGCTCCAACCGGTTCGGGCCGACGCGCACGCCGTCGCCGTGGGACGGCGTCCGGTTGGCCGACGCCCCCGGTCCCGTGTGTCCGCAACGTTTGCCCGACGTGTCCAACGAGACGGCCGCACTGCAACACATGCCCGTCGGCCGGCTGGTCTACCTGAAGCGCCTGTTGCCGTATCTGCGCAACCAGTCCGAGGACTGCCTGTACCTGAACATCTACGCGCCGTCCCAAGGTCAGTAATCGCTTGTCGGTATTGTAGTCGTGCGCGTGTTTTGACGGGCGGTGAGGGGGGGGGAGGACAGTTGTACACCGCGACAGACAATACGCCGCGGCTAATCCAACGGTCGTGTTAAATGTGGTTTTGGCGAAAAACAAATACAATAAATTAAATATATTTATTTTTAAATAAATATATAATACACAAAACTGTTTAATATTTTTGTGTTTTCTTTTTATAATACACATTGGGTTTAATCGATTATTTTTTATACCCATTATTTATTCAGCTACGTATTAAAATTATTATTATTTTTTTTTAATTATATATATATAAATTTATTTATTTGCGTATAAACGTATTTATTTGATGTTTGATTTTCACTTCAATCCGGGCATTTTATTATTATTTTATTGATTTATAAAAATGTAAAAAGAAGAAACCGTGTAATTTCGTATAAACAAAATATAATTTGTTATTTGAAAATGGTAAAATAATATAAACATAGCGGACGCATGTAAACACCATTGGTAGTTGATTATATTTCCAGTGAACGTTTTATACGTGTTGATTATAATTAAAAAACTACATGTATTGTATAAAAATAATAATTAATATTTCGTAAAAAAAAAAAAAAAAGATGTATTACATAATACGCTATATAATTAGTTGAATATATCATACAGAATTATATGTATATATATATAAAAGAAGATCGACGAGAATCAGGAAAATGTGTATCGTATTACAAAATGTTTTTGCATGCCTATAGTTTTGAGACATTTGAACCACATACTTTTGTTGGATCGGGCGCCACTGTTGTCTGCGACGTCCTTTGTACGAAAAGTTTTGACGTATGTAAAACGATATCAGGAAGTGCAGTGTTGTACAACATTTAATGTGTATTTTATATTATAACGTTACTGAGTTTAATATATGGAATTTCCGCTCCTATAAAAATCCAAAACGATTTATCGATCAGAAATATAATAAAAACGACGGAGAAAAAAAATGATTGACACGAATCAATAGCGGATCGTTGGCGTTTCTCCACGGTTTTTCGTTATTCTAACGCTTGTAATAATATCCATTAGAATTATTCTCCTCCCAAATGTTTTATAACGGCGGTATATAAAAATTAAAATTATACGCCTTAATACAGTCACGCAGTGTTTTTTTTCGGAGCCAAATGTTGTCTTAATCGGAATAAAATACGCTGACGCCTTTTTATTATCCGAGTAGCGTTTTGGGTGTAGACGCCGTTTTAAATCACCAATAAATGATGGTTGAAGGTACGGTGCAAATCTGGTCCGTAGCACCGTGATTTTGACAAAACTGAATACCGAATTCCTATATGGGTTTAACCGTGCATATGATATGCGCTGATCATCGGTAGTGATCAAGCGTTTAATGCTTAGCCAAAGGTAAACTCGGTCGGTTGAGGATACATGTGTGAATGTGAATAAACCAGTAAAAGTTAATCAAATAGTAAAACGTGTAAAATAAACGAGTAAACGTGTAAACGAGTGTACAACGAGAAAGAATGAATCGTTGTGTTAAAATTTATTTCGTTAAAATATGCGAAATAATATTATTATTAATAAAAATAATAATAAATATAGTAAACGCGCATACGATCGATCGTTCGGTCAGCGTCTCGACATAGCGCGTCACTCAACCGCCATAAAACGAGAAACGAAAGTAGTCACCAGATTGCGCTGCGATACAAACGAGAGGGGGTAGCCGCACACGTATAAATAACGGTCCGCAATCAACGGACCGCTCAGTGTAGCCCCGGTGGTTGGACGCAAACAACGTTGTTCGCGTTTGCCCCCTGTGCTGTCCAGCAATGGTTTCGAACCGCTATTTTATAAGCAATTACTTTCTTCTCCTTTTTCTACGTCTACATTTCGTCTTAATAGATTCTCAGACAATTCTTTTTGGTTATTATTTTTACACGTGGATATTTCATTGGCAAAAGTAGTTGACTTCATTTTTGCCCCCTTTTCGAACGTCATGTATAATCATTACTGCTATGAACCGTACAAAACACTGAAAACATTTTATCTGAACCGTTTAATTTTCGATCACAAATTTTCAGCATGGTTCAGTGTCGGAAGCACCGACTTAGAACTATAAAATATTTTTTTTAAATATTGTGTTTAAATTTCGACGCTTAAATTGAACTACAACGGTTTTCAATTAATAATTTATAAACCGTGTATAAACTGTTAAACTGTCACGGTTATTTTAAACCGACATTGAAGAGTAAAAATTGTACACGGGTAATGTCTCCATGTAACGTATTGTGAATATTAAAATTACTCATTTCAAAAAACTTATTAATATGTTTTGACAATTTTTATAATATTCACGAATTTGTGGACATTTTTAAACAGCGTTTTCACTTCGTAAATTATATTTTACTGTCGATTCCTATTCGTGTTTGTGAATAAATAAAAAAAAAATTATTTTCTACAAATTCAATCTCAGAGTATCCCGGATACTTCATACTTGAAGCGAGTCGCACGTGCAGTAGTACGAAAAATAAATAAATGTTGTACTCTAATATGAAATGTGATATATCAGTCGATGTCGATGCATTTGTATCAATTTTTCCCCTATTATTTCAATTTATTCTTAAATGACATTCCACGTGTATGGGACGAGTTAAAATTATAAAATGATTTCATTGAAAAAAATTGTTTAGTTTTTTTTTTCAAATAAATTAATTCATCTCAACTTTTATATAATTAAAATTTTGTTCATTTTCAATGTTTCTTTTTTTACGTCGTTATACGTTTTAAACACTTGATGAACTGCTTTTCTGTGAACATTACGACAAATGTTAAATTCATAAAATTATTTTTAGATTATTATTAAACAACGCAATAATACAGTCGGCAACTGCAAGTAATATTTTGTTTCGTCTTTTTTTTTTTTTATTATTATTCAATTTTTAAATACTGCAATACATTTTAATAATATTCTTTTGCGACCCTTTATATACGTATAATAAAATCTAACAAATCGTCACTTTTAATCTCGTATCGGTTATAGAAACACTTGGTGTTCGTGACGATATTTAAAAGCTACAGAGTATACTCGTACACACAATAGGGTATGAAAAAAAATATTCGCTTCGCACGTCTGTTATCGTTTATATACAGAGAGACGTAGAATATTTAGTGTTTTACTTAGGAAATTTAAGGACTGCTTTGTATCGTTATACGAGTTGGTACAATCATAATTCATGTTTTAAACCGACCACACGTAAACCCGCGGTGAATTAACAGTGTTATTACATCTATATAACGCCGCACGACTGTTTGCCAAGACAAACCGTAACAAGTGTTATATAATATTTTAAAACTTAAGCCATTCCACAATTGGTCCAGTGGGTTTCCAGAAATTCGCGTTACTGTGTATTTGACGCAGGGCTTCGGTGAAACAACACCGAATCGTAATCTACAAATAAATTCGTATTATTCCGTTTCTTTGGACGTTCTCCTTTTTATCCCTCTTGATATATATTATAAATCTGCTGAATACATTAAAATCTACAGTAATATATATGTATGTGTGTGTGTGTGTGTATTGTTCGGTTATAACGCGATAAAATTAATGCGTTGAACATAAAATAGAACGTTGTAGTTTACTCGAGAGGAAAATTGAATCTAACTCATTGCGCTTATAAGAAAAATAATCCTATATATATTATGCGTAATAAACAATAAAGTTTTAACAATACACACATCTGAATATCCAGATCCACGTGGATTTATTGAAAGCAAAAAAAAAAAAAAAAGAAAAAACTGAAAAACAACAAAATAAATGTGTTTATCGATTTTTTTTTTTTGGTTAATGAAATTTTCGTGGTTCAAGCTCTTATTATAGAGAGAGAGAAAAATCAGCAATAGAAATCGACGTAATTTTTACCGTGCGTTTTGTTTATTAACATTAAACGGTTTTGCAAGTATATCGTGTTGTATTTCGTAATCGTTTTTCCTGTTGTAAACGGTATTATTTTATATTGTACGGGCTGTGTAGTGTATATGTGTGTGCAGTCCGTCAACGGCGAATAAGGAATCCGCTTGATCAGCGGATTCCACCATCGTTGTTTGCCGGACGCTACGACAGTATAGACGGGTGGTCAGTCGGTCGTTCGGTCAGAGTACTGAATACACACGCACTACACGACTCCTCTTATAGTTATTTGTAAGAGATCCTATTCTAGTACATTTAGTACTAGATCTTGCTAATTTAGTTCCATACGTTTTAAATCGTTATTTTGTTTAAGTATAATTCGGTCTATAATAATAAACTATCTTTTATATGGAAATAATCTCTTCATTTGCTACCACATAATCGATATCACGACACAATACGCCGGAGCACGAAGCCGTATCTCTTGGGGGCAACTTCTGTCGTCAAGAATACATCATTGGTGGCAGCGGTAACGGCAATCTTTTTAAAATAATTATATTTCATTGATTATTTTTTTTAAGATTTGCCGCACGAACCTTCGCGTCACGCGTATATGTCAAGTGTCAGTATTGTAGCAACAAAGAGTTTTTTTTTTTCATAAAGTCTGACGGCACTCAGTCAATGCAAATGAGGTAAATAACTGAATAAATTCGATATAATTCGTGTATTCGCCGTCGCCGCCGCCGCAGCCTTCGCCGTCGCCGCCGCCGCAGTCGCCGCCGCCGCCGCAGTCTTCGCCGCCGCCGCAGTCGCCGTCATCGCTACAGTCGTCGCCGCCGCCGGAGTTGACGTCACACCACTCGCTGACGTCATAACAGTCATCGTCGCCGCCGCTGTAGTCATCGCCGCCGCCGCCGCCGCAGACAAAATCAAAACAATATTATCAGCAGCACGCCGCCGCCCGTGATTACATCGTCAACACCGTCTCACATAAACGGTTTTATTTTCTCTCAACGATGTTCTCTATTGTAATGTAAGTTTGTTGTTAATACTGTATTTGTTTTTTTTTTTGGATTGTTATTGGGTTGGATTCTCTATTGGCTTTAACACACATTTACATACGTGGCTTCAAAAAAAAAAAAAAAAAAGGACATAAGTTTCTGTCGAGTATACTTAAATCTCATTTTGATTTTTCTGGTGTAATTTTAAAAAAAAAAAAGGTTATTTCATGTCGAACGGTGACCGTAATTTAATTAATTTATCCGATTCGGAGAGTTCGGATAGTAATTCTAGCGAAGAATTATATGTTCCTAGTCATATTCTAAGTAGGACAAAAGAATCTTTGCAAAGAACAGATGACACCTTAGATGCAGCGAGATATTTTCTAAGATCCCAAAAGTTGTGTTTGAATAGGGATAATCAATTATTCGCAGGTAGTAACCCCGTATGAGTATTAAGAAAGAAGAAACCCATACAATGTTTAGCACAGTAGAACAGGCTTTAAGACATGTGCCAATTTTCGATGGAGTAGATTCGGACGAGTCATTTCGTTTTTTTCGAGCATGTGATTTTGCTACTAGACTAATAGATCCTGCACAAACTGATATTTTAGTCCAGGGTCTCATCACAAAACTTTCAGGCAAGGCTTTAAGAGCCGTGCGTTTTAAAGACATAACGTCATATGTTGAATTCAAAAGAACGCTGAATGAAATTACGGGAAGAAAATGGACATTAGCTCACTTACAAACGAAGTTAGCAGCTTGCAGGAAATCAAGAGAAGAAGATGTTCAAAGTTACTTCGAGAAAGTAGAGAAACTTTACCATGACATCGTTGATGCCACTTTGGAGAAGGATGAATACTCCAGTGTAAACGACGTTCGCAAACTTTTACAAGCACAAGTGTTAACAGCTTTTATTGATGGTTTGCCAGACACGTATAAAATTATTCTTAAATCACGAAATCCTGGAAATCTGGACGAAGCTCTAGCTTTGGCTTTGGAAGAAGAAATTTCGTTTCAGTCAAGTAAAGAAACCAAAAGGATGGTATCCACTTCTTATGAGATAAATCAACAAAGGTCAGGAAAATCGAACACTAATAGGAACATTAAAAGCGAAAAATTAGGTTGTTTCAAGTGTGGTAGAACAAACCATATTGCTAGAGACTGTAGGGCTCCAACATGGGACCAATCAAGACATCAAGCAAAGAATCAGCAAGATAATCAAAAATCAACCTACACGTCAAGAACGCTAATATGCCGTTATTGTAAGAAAGAAGGGCATTTACTAGAAGACTGTCGGAAAAGACAACGTGTGAATTCCAGGAAGGCAGAAGAAGAAAATCATCTCAGGGACAGAATTCGGGAACGAGAAAGCTCCGGACGCAGATGGCCGACGTCCGGTAAGCCAAATCAAAACGGCCACCCTCAGTATGCGAGGTCTCTCTGTTTCGAATCAAAATTAATTGATAATCACATCAGACTTTCTATAACTCAATGTATACAGGGGAATACTTATTTTCTTTTAGACACAGGAAGTGATCTAAATATGATTAAGTTGTCTTATCTCCGTGATGAAATATTAATTGACGAGAAGCTGGTATATCAACTGAAAGGAATAAATGAGATATTAGTGCATACTATTGGCTCAGTTATCCTAGATATAAAGCTGGGAAACGAAATAAAATCAACAGAATTTCAAGTGGTCTATGATGACTTTCCTGTTCCACATGCTGGTATTTTGGGCAGGACATTTTTAGCCAACAATGGAGTCGTTATCGATTATCAAGCTTCGAAAATATTTCAAAGAGAATGGTAGTGACACATCTCTAGAATCATCTTTATCCCCGTCCTCAGAACCTCAAGTCAAATCTCGGATTAATCTAGCACCCAGATCAGAAATTTTACCAGTTGTAAATTCAACAAAGCAGAAGGTACAGATTGGGTCATTCATTCTCAAGATACACAACACCCATCTGTACGTATCGGAAATGTTCTTAACACAGTCAAAATGGGCAAGTCATGGTTAGCATAGTTAACACATCAGAAGAAGCGATTCACATCAATACTCCTGTTCTGGAAGATCTGAATCATGAAAGTTATCAAGAAGCACAATCAATGGTTACTACAAGTGTGTCAACTGTAGAGAACCATGAAGTAGATCGGGTATCGGAAATCCGAAAGGTTATCGCAACCGATCATTTAAATTCAGAAGAGCGAGGAAGTATATGGAAAATATGTCGGGAGTTCTCAGACGTGTTTCATTTGGAAGGAGATCCGTTCCCTGCTACATCGGCAATCCAGCACGAAATCCGTTTGAAGGAGGATGCCACGCCTGTTAACATTAGACCGTATAGATTACCATATGCTCATCGTCAAGAAATCATCCGTCAAACAAGGCAGTTAGAACGGGATAACATTATTCAACCTTCCGATTCACCGTGGAACGCGCCATTGCTCGTGGTACCTAAGAAAGCGGATGCACAAGGAAACCCACAGTATCGAGTGTGTGTAGATTTTCGCAAGTTAAATCATTTAACCATTGGAGACGCTTTTCCAATACCGCGTATTGATGAAATACTTGATCAACTGGGCAGAGCAAGGTATTATACAACATTGGACCTAGCTAGCGGTTATCATCAAGTTCCCATAAAACCGGAAGATCGAGAGAAGACTGGTTTCTCTACCGATAAAGGGCACTATGAATTTGTTAGAATGCCTTTTGGTCTTTGTGGAGCACCGAGTACTTTCCAACGGCTTATGAACAATGTTCTTACGGGAATCAACGGCACTAAAGCTTTTGTTTATCTGGACGACATTATTATTTATGCAACTGATTTACTGGAACACGAATCAAGACTCTCGGAGGTGTTTAAGCGACTACGTAAATTTAACTTACGTTTACAACCCGCCAAATGTCAGTTCCTTCGTCGGGAAGTGATATATTTGGGACATTTAATAACTGACAATGGTGTCAAACCAGATCCCAATAAAATCAGCTGTGTCAAGAATCATCCTGTACCCACGAATATGACCGAAATCAAACAATTTCTCGGATTATCAGGGTACTATCGGAGATTCATAGAGAACTATAGCCAGATAGCAAAACCCATGACTAAGTTGCTACGAAAAGATACCCTTTTTTTATGGACCGCGGAGTGTCAATCGTCGTTTGAAATCTTAAAAGAAAAACTCGTGAATGCCCCTATACTTCAATATCCTGATTTTGAAAAGCCATTTATTCTCACAACAGACGCCAGCCAATTCGCAATAGGGAGTATAATTTCACAAGGTCAACCAGGACAAGATCGTCCAATAGCGTACGCATCACGTGTTCTAAACAAAGCAGAGCAGGCATACAGTACTACGGAGAAGGAGCTGCTCAGCATCGTCTGGTCAATAAAAAATTTCCGACCGTACTTGTTAGGACGAAAATTCCAGATATTCACGGATCACCAACCACTCACGTGGCTCTTCAACGTTAAGGACCCAGGATCGCGTCTCATGCGTTGGCGTCTCAAACTCGCCGAGTATCAGTATGAGGTTGTTTATAAACCTGGAGCTACGAATACAAATGCTGATGCACTAAGTCGAATCAGTAAAGCATTAGTCGCTAAAACAAGATCACAGGAATCGACAGCTAATGCCCTGTCTTCATTATTGCCTTATGATGAATTTAAAGCAGAGTCATCACTTCAAAATATTGCGAACCCAAAGATACAAGAAGTCACCGAAGACATATTTGAAGCACCAGCCGATTTCCATTTTGCACATTGCGTATCAGCCGATCTTAAGCTCAGTCAGGAATAGCCCTTGAATTTCGTAGGCGATATGGACATATGCAGGACTTGAAGTTACAACAGCCCAAGAAAACTGACGTAATTTATTACCAAATTAATTCGCGTTATGTATGGCACCTTGTTACTAAAGACAAATTCTGGCAAAAGCCGACATATGAGGATATGTATAATACACTTTGGAGACTGCGTATTGCGTGTAATGAATTTGGGATCAATAAACTCGCCATACCTCGGATAGGTTGTGGCACAGATCAATTGGAGTGGATAGAAGTTCGAAAATGTTATGTTATATATTTCTCAATTCTGATGTTACAATACGAGTTTATTCCAAACAAAATACTAACGACACAGATAGATCGCAAATTATTAAAGAACATCACTCTGGAATATTAGGAGGACATAGAGGTATCCAGCAAACGATTAAGCGTATTCAAAAACAGTTCAATTGGGACACATTGAGACAAGACGTGGAAGAGTACGTAAGGAAGTGTGCATCTTGTCAAAAGAATAAAACCGCAAACAAAAACACAAAACAACCAATGGTAGTCAGCACGACTGCGACTGAACCATTTGAGAGAACGTTTATCGATATAGTAGGCCCATTCCCAAGGACACTTAATGGTAATGCATATATACTCACGATTCAGTGTGACTTAACAAAATTTTCAGTAGCAGTACCAATGGCTAACAAAGAAGCAAACACCGTGGCTTACCATTTTGTCACCTCTTTCATATGTATCCATGGTCTACCGCAAGACCTTATCAGTGACCAAGGAACCGAGTTCCTGAGTAAAGTGTTTACCGAAACCTGTAAACTTCTTGGAATTAAACGAAATACAACATCACCTTATCATCCACAGTCAAACGGAGCTCTCGAGCGAAGCCATCGTACGTTGGGGGAATATCTTAGACACTACGTCGACGCCGAGCAGCAGAACTGGGACACGTACGTGCCATACGCAATGTTTGTATACAATTCCTCTACCCATCGTTCCACAGGGAAGCAACCATATGAATTGCTTTATGGTAGAACGCTCTATGTTCCTACTTCAGTCACAAGACCCGTAGAGCCACGATACAATTACGACGATTTCCAGGAAGAATTACGGAGCAAACTGCAGCAATCACATCAAGTTGCTCGGGAACATCTTGTAGAAAATAAACACCGTACCAAGGAGAAATACGACTTAAATGCAAAATCAATCACGCTTCACGTGGGGGATGAAGTCTTACTTCAGGATAAAGCTAGGAAAGGGAAGCTTAGTCCTAAATGGTTGGGACCATATATGGTGATCGAATTAAATGCCAATGAGAACGTTACAATCCTCAAGGGCAAACGGAGAGTAAAAGTACACAAGAACTTACTTAAACTCTTCACTAACTAGAAAAACTTTCTTGTTTGGTCAATGTACCAACCACATTTTATTTGTAAATATTTTGTACATATATAAATATATATATCATTAATATTCCGGATCGTTGAGATCTTACTTTTACATTTGATGATAATTCACTATTCCGAGGGAAAACCCTGTACGTAACAGATGTCTGACTAACTCGTGGGTGAAGTTATACCTTAAGAGATGAGTACTGATTATTCAATGTTATCTTCTAGAGTGTTGATATGGATTGCTAATACTTCAAGCCAGGACACAAACCTAGGATATACAATACAACCAGTTTCCAACATTGGACTCCTGTATCAGGCAGCGGGAACTCTACATCCAGTGGACAGTGAATATAAGTTGGTCACTTTCGTAAACATATCAGCGTTTGAAAATAACCATAATGACATTGTCACTGTACATATTTTGCTGCAAGCATTTTGCGAAAAGTATATCAAAGAAAACCCCTCCACAGATATCAGATCTAGTTGTGAATGGATGGAATCAAGCACCTCAACAATTTTTCACCAGATAGAACAAGTGCAAAAGGAAATTCTCGAATCAATAGGAACAGATTGGCAACCAACTCGCAGTAAACGAGGATTAATCAACATGGTAGGACGCGTTGCGAAATTATTATTTGGCGTTTGTTCAGATGAAGACGCAGATTTCTTATACGGAAAAATCTCAGAATTAGGTCTCACATCAACCAGTACATTGAATCTAATCGCTGCGCAAACTAGAGTGGTGCGTGCAACTATTTCAGATTTTAACGCAACCATTGCACCAATACTGCAAAACCGGAGGAGTTCAGATCTCATTATAGCACGTTTATACGATAAAATAGGTCGTACTGATGCAGTCATGTCAGAACTGCAAACTCGGGAAATGTTAGTCGAACAAGCTATTGTCATTAATCTGCTTCTTACTCAACAAGCTTTTGGAGTACAAAAATTATTACATATTGTAAATTCAGCTATACATGGACAGATTCATCCGAATCTCATGTCAAACCAGGAATATAAACAGCATCTCCGTGAGATCCAATTAAACTTACCGCATGAATTAAATCTGCCTTTTCCAACAGAAAAGTTTTCTATGACTAAACTTATTCAAATTTCTCAAGTATCCGCTATTTTAGTGGAAAAAACCTTAATATTTATTCAAAAAATTCCGCTAATAAATGTCAATGTTTTTAAGGCCTATAGAGTTATTCCATTCCCTTTAATTCAACAAGGGGACATTTACTCAATGTATACTTCTGTTGAACCTGTATTAGCTTTAAGTACCAACAGAGAATATTTTATTTCCCTTTCGGAAAAACAGCTCGAAGAGTGTAAATATGTTGATGATAATTTTTATTGTAATCAAATTGCACCCATGTATACTGCGACAAATAAAATATGTGGCCTGAAACCCTTATTAGGTCAATCTGATTTATCAGCATACTGTCATGTTAAGTATATTAAAATAGTAAATCCAATTTTTAGTAGGTTAAGTAATTCAAATACATGGTTATATGTAGCCATTAATGAAAATATAGCTATTAAGTGTAGCAATGGGGATCCACTAAACGTCTTTCTAAACGGAACAGGACAATTAACTCTAAATCCTGAATGCAGTGCTTACACTAAACAAACTATTCTCATTCCTTCTCGAATTTTTACAAAAAATGTTACGCAAACACTTTATACGCCTATTGAAGAAAAATATGTAAAGAAATCTGCATTATTGACACAACAACAACATACTATAGAATCATTTAATTTTTCTGAATCGATCAATCTAGATAGCCTTAAAAGTCTGGAACAACATTCCAAGTCCCTCTTAGATATCGAAAATGAAATAAATGCATTAAACGCCGAAGATAATCATATTATGAATAGTGAGTGGTATTTGATAATACCTTTAATTATTGTGTCCACTATTTTGATAACTTCACTTCTAGCTGCATACTTCATTTTTAAGTATAAATCGAGGAAACCTGTTATATATCATCCACAAGACGTTGTAGCTGAGACCTCAATCTAAGTTAATTTTAAGAGAACCTTTTCTTTGTAAGACATGTATCCTTTAATATTAAGTGGGATTGCATTGATATTTAATAATACTTAAGACACCATGTGTTGAACTAGGTGTACCCGTATCTTTAGGAACGTAAGGGATAGTTAGTTTTTTTTTGTTTTGTATAACGAGCTACTTCAAATGTTAGCAGAAGTCGCAGGGACTGCTCCTGTTTAACACGGGGGGTATGTTGTAAACGGTATTATTTTATATTGTACGGGCCGTGTAGTGTATATGTGTGTGCAGTCCGTCAACGGCGAATAAGGAATCCGCTTGATCAGCGGATTCCACCATCGTTGTTTGCCGGACGCTACGACAGTATAGACGGGTGGTCAGTCGGTCGTTCGGTCAGAGTACTGAATACACACGCACTACACGACTCCTCTTATAGTTATTTGTAAGAGATCCTATTCTAGTACATTTAGTACTAGATCTTGCTAATTTAGTTCCATACGTTTTAAATCGTTATTTTGTTTAAGTATAATTCGGTCTATAATAATAAACTATCTTTTATATGGAAATAATCTCTTCATTTGCTACCACATAATCGATATCACGACACAATACGCCGGAGCACATTAAACGGTTTTGCAAATATATCGTGTTGTATTTCGTAATCGTTTTTCCGTTTATAGTTACTACTGTTTGTTTTAATTAAGTTTACAAATTTCAATCGTTTTTAACATTATGATCATAACGTTTCCGAACCCCTTCTCGTATGTGCACGGAGAACCTTTCTGGTTTTAATTTTGTTACCCGGTGTACGCCGAAGCGGTCGATCTCTTCAAAAATTGTGCAAACACATACACCACGTGATGAATAATTGAAAAAATTAAAAATTACCCGACAATATCGTTTCTTATTATTAATTACGGAATGATTTTAGTCTTTGTTTGTTAATTGATTACACGGTAAATAGTTGTTGTAAATACGAACGGAGCAATCGTTTGATATTCAAATTATCGAATTTACTTATTGAGTGTGTACGAACAAATATTGGTAAAATGGTCGTCGTACACGTTTCAGCATTACACAGAAACGAATTTGATAATTTCTTATTTTTTTATATAAACATAACATGAATAAATTTTCGTCAAATTTCCATTTACTTTTATAAAACTTGCATTGTATTTTCTCTTTTTTTTTTGTAATACGACGTAAAGAGTATAATACATTGTTCAGACACACAAACACATGTAATGCATACTCTCTGGTTATTTTATACTTTATGTGCCGTTGGCTTTGAGACAACAGAGGATAGGTTTCAGGTTTTTTTCTCTTCACAGAAACGAAGTATAATTTTATATCATACGGAATTATTTAATGACGTATAGAACAAATTCGTTTTAAACTTTTGAAGTATCTTAAAGTTTTTTTTTTTATGAAAAATGCTCGTTCTAACAACAATTCAATTGTGATATAACCATAAAATACATTAAATTGTTTATATATTTGTGTTTCGTACACTACGCGTTTACTTCTCTGCCGACTGCGAAATACGGCGTGCTTTTAATATTAATTTATGTATAAGACAGATATAAATGTTAAACTACTTTTCATGGGCTTACAAAGTAAAACGGCTTTTTTTTTTTTTTTTGAAAATCTTCGATAATAATTTCATTTTTTCGAAATTTTATATACCACTTGTTATCGTACGTTAGAGGTAAAACGTAAAATCACTGCGAGTTTAAATGTAGGCAATAAGGTGTGCGCGCTGGATCAAAAGTGATAATTAGTTTGGTGTTTGACGAGCGGTCAGATTAAAGCCACGGGTCAATTTTTCTTTAAAAAGCCGAATAGAGTGAAAATAATTCAATTAAAATTTCGATTTTAATTATTTTTATAATTAATTTGCTGTACACATTGCACGGATTTATACGAACTCGCATTTTTTTATTTTTTTTATTTATAATTATTGGTCGTTCTGTAAACACATAAATTATATTTGATATCATCGTATTTGTTAGTTTTTCAGGAATATTTGGCGAGATTTATAATTCAAATTATATTTTTTATTTTTTTTTCTATATTTCTATGTTATAATACAAAATCTATGTTTAAGTAAATATAATTTTTCAAAATTATACGATTATAATATACTTACCAACGCAGAATCGATTGTATGACGTTTTATCATAACAATTCGCCATGTCTAATTTTAATAAAAAAATTATTTTTAATAATTGCGGTAATTTATGTCGAGTGACATTAGTAACAGACTCGTACATTCACGTTGCATTGGAAATAATCGATTGTACCGCTATATTGTTTTGAAATTTTAAAAACATAATTTTTGCGGCTTCAAATCGTTATCATTCAATCCACAAATGAAGTCTGTGAAGCTCGTATTGCGCGTAATACAATGTTGAGCGATATAATGTTAAATCATTATTTTACATTCAAATAGTAATTCAAACGGTGAATCATCGTTGACACGACGACGATTCGAAACAAGTAAATGTATAGAAAACGTAATTTATGCGTGTGTGTGACACCCAATGGTACAATGGTAGTTTTTAAATGATGATTTTTAAAAACAAAAAAGAGAAAGAACTTTGCATAAAAACGTATTTCCTAGCTGTTAACACAATAGTTTTGTCGTTTTACAATATAGTTATTGTTTCGAAATTATAAAATAGAACATTTGAATAAAGTTTAGTTTAGGAATATTAATGCGTGTTGTATTGCACGTCCATCATTTATCATTCGTTATTGATTTTTTCGTTTTATTAACGCATAATAAAAAAAAAAAACGTATATGAGTTGTCGAAAATAAATACTTTTTAAATTAATTTAGATCCCGAAATTGAAAACAGCATGTTTCGGAAAGTGAAAATTTAAAAAAACTTTACTCTCTCTCTCTCTCTCTCTCTTTCTCTCTCGAAAAACAGAAGCTTAATTTTTAACGAAAACTTTAAATACATTTTTGTTTTAATTCCTTTTAATGTGAATTACTTAAACAATCAGGTAGTCAAATTAATTAAAACACAGATGTGAGTCACGTTTGTTTATAATTAGTTTATAAGCCACTAAGCATTCTACATTAAATGTAGGTGCTCAAGATACAGAGATTTAATTATTGACGAAGGAACGACGTTCACTTGTAGGCTAATAATATTCTGGCCATTTATTTGATTTCGGAACGAGCTATTTATGTCAAACGAAGAAGAATTCGTTATTTATATATTATACGTTGTTATTTGCTTATGGACTATGTTATTAGAATTAGCAAATTCTAATAATATACAAGATTGGTTGCATTTTCAGAATTTAATTAATTCGATATGGAATTTTTACTTAAACTACGAGTATATATTATCATATAAATATAAACGATACCAAGAAAGTAACAAATTTCTTGTCTCCTAGAGACAAATAATAATAATAATAATAATAATAATAATAATAATAACTATAGGAACATAAGAATTATCATAAATGAAAAAAAATATATCGCAGCAACTTTGAATGTACCGTCAACAATTGAACCCCATTTGAGGTTAAAATCGATTTCGTAGTTCGACAAAATGTATGTCATTTTCTGTATATAATAAAAATATTAAAATATTAAAAAAAATATATTAAAAAAATATTAAAAATTAAAAAAATATTAAAAAAAAAAAAAAATTGGACATAAGCTTATTAGTAAATGTAAATATTTTATTGAATAAAATGATTTCTATAAAAAGTTGTTGTATAATATTTAAATTTTAAAAATATTTATTTTCGAGAAAATGTTCGAGTCAAGTGTCAAACGTGTCTTCAATGGAATTTCGTCATTAAAACAAAAAAATAAAAATTGCGTTATTACAAATACGAATTGTACACGTTTATTGGAGCGTTCATTCAAACAGGTTAATTTATATGTTCGAAATTCGAACTGTTCTAAACGTACCGTATTTAATTATACAACTTTGTGAATGTCGGAATATTAATAGATAATTATCATTTATTATTTATCAGCGTCATTATAACTTTGAAATTAATAATTACTATTTATTATCAGTACAACTTTCAAACGAATGCGTTAGGATTAAAGTAGTATAGGACATATAGTACGTAAAATAATATTTAAATATTCATATTAGGCCCCAATAACACACGTGTGCTAAAGTCTTATAAATTGTATCACAAATTGTTGCACTTTACTTAATGAAATTATATGTTTACAAATTTCGGAATTCAAGTATAAGAAGTAAGTACTCTAACACCAGGGCGTAATCAACAACAATGTGGTTATTTTTAAAATCTCGATCATTGGAATCTGTATGACTATGAATTTAAATGTTTATAATAAACACGTTTTTACGGTTTTTATTGTAAACAATTAGGTTGGGTTAAAACGTATAATAACTTTGCATTCGATTGTAATTGAAGAGGAAACAACAAATTAAATACGAAATATAGGACTCCTGTCGTCATTCCAATAATTTAAATTTTATAATTGCAGTATTGCTTTAATTTTATTCTCCGCCGTTATAATCGAAAAAACGAGAACGTCTTACGTTTTTTTTTTTTTTTTTTTTTTTTTAAAAAATATTTGTTGTGTAATGTAAAAATTAAACATTTCCAATGGCTCCGAGGAAAACTTTTCAAACTTTCGTTCAAAGTAAACATCTCGTTTTGACGACGTCTTAGAGTTTTCGCCTACACATAGCATAATATATTACGTACTTTAATCATCCCGAGGGAAATAAACCGATGAAACAAGACGGTGGATTAAGCTGACCTGTATTTATGCATTCTACCGTATTCAGTATGATTTAGTTTTAGGAAAAGTGAGTGACGTTTAAATCCGCGTTATAACATGTTTGTTCGTTTCCTCAAAACACCGCGGCCCGAACTCGATATTATCGTTTTATGGTGATCGAATACGCGATTTTGTACATTCTGTTTGTTTTTTTTTTTTTTGTACTTTTATTGCGAAATTCGACAATGTAAAAATGAATCGAATTTTTCTAGCTTATTGTACAAATCAGTTATCGATATTTTCAATTTTAAATTATGCGTTAAAACGAAAAAATAATGTATTCTTGTACAATCGTTTTTCTAGTATATAATAATAATAAAAAAAAAAAAATTAATAAAATATTTAATCACGCAATATTATAGGAAAAAATACCGATGAATTCGAATATTTTGTCCCCCAATATGAAATTGTATCCATTCTATATATTATGACGATTGCATTTTCGTTGAAATTTACGAGGCGAAAATCAACGTGATTTACGCGTGAAACACGATTTGGAATGAGTTTCAACTATTAACGCGATTCCATTCACACTGGTTATCATTATTATTATATACTTTTTACACGACAACAATGTATTGTTATGTAGAAAATCGCGTGTCCAAAACTCTGGGAAATAAATGCGTTTTCGATCTTCAAAACATCATTTGCAATATTGATAAACGGTTAATATTATCGACTAGAACGTAAATCGTCTTATTGATACAACGAGTAAACAAACGAACCGTAGTGACTAAAGCACTGGTGGTGGGGTGAAACGCGCAAAAACCGCGTAGCGATTAAATTAACACGGACGCGACGTCCCCGACGTCGTTGTCTGCGAAGTGAACGAACGATTGGCCGACGAGTCCCACGTGAATCGGTCGTAATAAATGTGTTATTTAAAGATTTTTATATTGCGCAATACGTACGGGACGGAATTATCGATCGCTCATTCTGTCTCCGCCCAAAGATATACTCGGAAATTTGCGAGACAATAATAGTTGCGTGATTTTGCCAATAGGAACGAATTCGCGCGATGAACGTTCCGTCGCGGTAATGCGTTGTGAAATTCGTCTTTTAGTTACATATTTTTTTCTTTCCGAATTATCACCCCCGGGACTCATCTCTCCCGCGCTGATGTTAAATTGTTCCGTTCGAGAAATTCGGTTGTCCCAGCGTCAATTTTCAGAAGAAACGCGCCGGCTTTCGCGACAATGAAATTTTCGAAAGATTCCGTCATTTCGATATAATATTTAACCATCGCATTGTGTACACGAGAAAATAACCCATCGCGTACAGCCCGATTATTGTAAACTTTCCACGGGACAACGATGTTAATCTCGTCCATATTTCACACCGAAGTTATTCCAAACAATTGTTTTACAACAAGAAGTTTTACGAGTTCTCGGTTTATTTGAACGGCCTCCGTTGGATTATTGTTATTATTTATTAATAAATGTTGTGTGTATAAAAATATACACGCATAATAATATACCGTTTTACGGAGTGGAACGGCGGTTATCGTCGTCTCGTGTGCGTTCCGTCCGGGAAACGTTCGTTACGCCGCAGCCGCGACGTCAAATCTCGCTTTTCGAATTCTACACACGAATCGCGTTTACGCTATCGCACGTCGTTTTGAGTTGTATAACGTGAAGACGATGCGTGTGACGAAACGTTTTTAAAATGCATTTTTCACTATTTTTCTATAATTATAGAAGACAAACGCGATTCACCAACGCGCAGTGAACCACAGTTCCGTCTGTCGTTATCGCTTCGTGTCTTTTCCGCGCCAGAAGACACTCGCGGACGCGCGGGGCAGCGCTTTCGTTTAAACCAGCGTTATAGACTGTCTCTCGGAATCGTTCTAATATCGAGTAAATTTTTATAAATATTACACGCGTTTAGCGTGTGAAATATGTGATAGAAAAGAAAAAAGGATTAATCGTACGTACTCTTATACGATATAAATTTCGAAATGGAATTCGGGCGGATGAAAAAAAAAGCATTTATAATTATTTCTCATTCGCGGCAGTTGAACGTATAAAACACAATTTGTTCTAGTTTCGGGAAGACATTAAACGCCGAGGTGGAATTTATTTTACGGGTTAACACGTTTATTGTGCGCTAGAGACACCTCGATTCGAGTACAAACACACACACACACATCTAAAACTATATTTACTTATAAAAATATATATTTTATCTTACGCGCGCGTATTCTTACGTTCTCCGATAATTCGATTGCGTCACGCAGAGAGAACGAACTACCGAATCGAATAATTATATGGTCGATGATGTTGACACAAAACTTTTGTCGCTCAACAATACGTTTTCCCCGAGGTCATGTTTTCTCGCGTGATTAGATTTACCATCTAAATAAAGTCGTACGGTTTATAGACGATATTGTTTTTAACCACATAGACGTTCCGTACGAATACAATATAATTTTAATATAAACAATAAATATACGTATATATATATATATATATATACGAGTAGGTATATATTCAAAAAAAAGACGAAAAAAAAACCAATTAGAATTAGAAAATAGAAACTAACAAGAATACGCGGAGAATATTACGATTATCACGATGACAAAAACATGTATATATATATAGAATAAATTAAAATTTTTTTCGGAATATAAAATATATTTATTTTTGTTATTAATTACAAACATTAACTTAAATTTTTTTTTTATCAAAATTATTCACCGCATTAGATACACATATAAATATTAAAAAAAGAGATATAGAGATCACGCGATATAATGTGTTGGTTTTCTTCTACACGATAAATTGTAAAACTGTATTTTATTATTGTTTTAATATTTATTGTCTTAAGTAACAACGTAATCATAACCGTGGAGATCGCGGCAAAAAAAAAACTATATTATATATTTTAATTTTATCTAAGTGTAAAGTTTGTACTGACGCTCATTGCTTATAATAAATTAACGCGGTAAAAGAGACTTCTATCCGGCGGTGGCGGTGGCTGTTTGGTCCCGTTTTCCATAAACGTTATTACTAAAATAATGAAATCCCGTTTGGTCTTGGTATACGGTTAAAATAATTTTCAACAAAATACGGCCTATAATAATACGAAAAGGATAAAATTATTATTTCGCATATACGTACGGTGTTATTTTATTTCTAACCACGTTACTGGCATTCAAGAATTGATTCGTCAAATTTTTTATTTTCGACAATTCATCGGTTTGATAAATAATAACGATGCGAGTCAATTCCCACTGTTCTCCAATCATTACGACCGTCAAACGACGATATCATCCGAATTTGTTCACGAACGTCTGACGATGTTATCATCATTTTTTTTTCGTAATTAGGTTCGCCTTCCACTGCGCGAACGATTCGCCTTCAATTCACTCACTTCCTTCTGAACACGTTCCCCTGGCCACCTAAAAACCCTTGAAAAAACGCCGCCTCGCCAATACGATCGATGAAGTTTTTGAAAAGTTTCCGTTTTCAAACACTGTGCCTGGAATCTGAAGCGAAATCGGAAATTGTCGTTTACAGAAAGCACGAGCAAAAAACCGCCGTTTACGAAAATAATCGTTACAGACCAACACGTGACTTCAAGGAAGTACGAACTCGTAATGAATGCATCTTTATAGACGTTAATCTACAAATCTGTTCGAACGGGATGCCATTGTAGCGTCATTATAGATTGCAATAGCCATTCGCGACCGATTTTATTACTTTATATAACTCGTATACGATTTAGATTGTCCGCACGGATAAATAACAACGACAAACTAAAACGGACGTTTGTAGACGTCGGTAAACACACATGAAACCAGGAATTGTATAAACCGTGTACTTGTATAATAACGTGTACCTACTCAATGCAATAATATCATGCAGGCGATTGTCGATCAAAATCAAGAGACATCAACCACCGTACAGACACG
This sequence comes from Chaetogeoica ovagalla, assembly GCA_032441825.1. Taxonomy (NCBI): domain Eukaryota; kingdom Metazoa; phylum Arthropoda; class Insecta; order Hemiptera; family Aphididae; genus Chaetogeoica; species Chaetogeoica ovagalla. The sequence continues at coordinate 3,442,620 of CM063726.1, forward strand.
CATTAACTGTCACGCATCGCGCCTTCGTGTGTCATCCGTAATAGCCATCGTAGCCGAAAATCGCCACATTATTATGTATAATAAATCGGCCTTCTTGAATTCTTCGTGTTAAAAAAAAACAAGAAACTGAAGTGTTGATTTTTTTAAATTGGAATATGAATCTCGTTGCGTCCAATACCGGTTTTTGTATTTTTAACGACAAGTTCTTATAATAAAAATACGCTCACGGTTAATAACAGATTGAATACGAAATACGAATAATTCCGTAAACGGCGTATAGGCAACGCAATCTGTTTCGCGCAACGAATTTTTCTATTACGCACATATTTAATGAAGAAAAATTTGCTTCTTAACGAGCTCGGGTCGTTAATTGAATTTTTTTTTTCTCTAAATGGACTGAAATCTCATTTTTACGTGGCCCGTGCGTTTTATAATAAAATCATTAGCGACGTGAATCACACATATACAGTGAGCGACATTGCGGTGTCAGTAACCGAAACGACTACCGTCAGACGCACATAGTCGTCGAGAAGCAACGCGATGCTGCGTATAGTCTCGATCCCCGATCTCCACGGTTCACCACGTCGAGATGTCGTGTGTCGTGTCGGCGGTAATTGGGTTTGCCATTAGACAAAAGACGATGCTCGTCTTATCATCAGCTCCTCCGATCAATCCATTCACCGACTTTTCAAATAAAATACGTCTCGCCCAAATGGAAGCTGTGGCAGCAGCGTCGATTATAGCCGAAGTTGTAGAAGCAACGACGACGGGCGGTGATGATGCCGTTTCTGAAAATTTAACGTGTGTGCGCTTTTTTCGAGAGTAGAATCGCCGTCACGAAATCGATTAGATACGCGCGCATACCAATTCCTACAACCGATAATAATACACTTTATAACGACGTTACCGTTTTCGTTCATTTCGATTTTGTATCCCAGAAATTGGCGAACAAATCGATTAGATTCACCGCGATTCCTGACGCTACACCACACGACACGATAGTGCGGCTACTGAGTTCCCCTCTCGATGCCGTTTACTTGTTAATCGTGCGTTTTATTTTTGGACGTTTATTTTAATGAAACGTTTGAATTTATATCGAAACTATATAATATATATATATATATAATGCGTATCGTATTATTGACAATATACATTGTGACAATACGCATTAAAATAATATATATATATATTTGTTTATAAGTTTGCATTTCAGCATTTCCCGGAGGGCAATAAATAAAATATTTAAACCGTTGCGCGTTGGAAATATAACGAACGCGCGTATACCTACCTATACACAATATTGCTAATAAATCTTTGCTCGAAATGAAATTACCAATTATTATTATTATTATTATTATTACTGGAGTGAATTTATCAAAAAGTGTTGCTCCATACACGACGTATATACCGTTCGTGTATTATATACGCATATTTTATTTTGAACGTTACGCGTTTCTAGTGTGTATAGCTGATTATTACCGATATACGTTTTATTAAATATATCTTCTTTGTTTTTGTTTTTTTTTTTTTTGATACGAGACAATATTAATATTTCCGTAACCGAACGTGTAAATAATATGTCGTGTCAAAAACAAGTTTGAAAATTACTCTTCGCAATCTTTTGAATAATTCGCGTCACGCGTATACGATTGCGTATATATGTATATATCCTTGTCACTGTTTAAAGAACAACAATATTTAGAAATAAGAAATGCGTATTTTTTTATATAGACGGTCGGTTACAGTGTGACGAATAGTGTAAATATACCACTGTAACGGTTAATTTGTAAAAAAAAAAAAAAAAAAAAATACGAATTTTCGTTACTATTTCCGAACAGAACGATTTTTACAAACACGTACGGATATCGAAGTATAAAACGGAGTAGTACTTGTTGTTGGAAATCTGATTGCGCGAAATGGAACGGGACGGATTATTGAACACGCTATTGACGCAAACAAATTGGCGAAATTATCTTTTCGATAATCCACGAAATAATAATAATTGTTTCGTAGGTTTTACTTTTTTATTCGGAATTATCACATAAGTGTAATAACATCGAAATATTATTTGTGTATCGTCGCATTTGAAACTCCCGGCGAATATAACACTGCCGTTTTATCGATAATTATTATTATTATTATTTATTGATTTTTGTTTTCATCCAAACCGGGGGCATGACGAAACGGTGTTAAAACGATCGTCTGATAGTTTGCGTTTTTGGCGCGTGTGTTTTTTTAAACGGCAGAACACGGAATGCTCCCTCGAATTATGTCGGAAAAAAAACCGCTTATTATCATAACCCGTGCGCCAAACACTTGGTGTGATACGCGGTGCGTTTTTCCAACAAAATTCTTCCACAAAGCGCGGGAAAAAAAACGAGAGAGTTTTCCCTGTCGTCGAACTGTAGCGAATATTCTGCATTTGCTCGAATTCGTCCTTTTACACTCCTCGGTGTACACCGCCGATTCACCACGACTCGACCGATATAACGCCACGTATAATTAACGGGCTCTGTGCACGCATGGTTATTATATCGTCTTTGTGCGACGAACTGTTACGCGATATTTCTGTATACGAGTATATATATTGAATTTTCAAACGCAGCTAAAAAATATATATATATGTGACGTAAAAAACAGTTAACAGATAGATGTGAATGTGCGGCGACGTGCCAGAGGAAGAAAATTTAAACGGGAAAAAAAAACACGTTAATAACACTGTATACTTTGAAGGTTCATTTACACAAACGTACGATATAAATATTAATTTCCACTGAAACGAACAACGTCACACTGTAATAACACACTGCGCGACGTAAATAATTTATATATATATTATAAAATATGTATATATGTACACGGACATAAAATTACAGTAATAATAATTTATGACCGCGTTGGGGTTTCGGATAACCGTTAAATCCCATCTGGAAATTTTAAAACAAACGTTCTGCGAAAAGCGAATAGTACGGTTATTTCGTTCGTTTCGATTACAACGACGCCTAAACCGTTCACACGCACACACGGTTCATATTGGATTTTGCGTTTTCATCCGGATACGCGGGGATCATCAGTCGGCTTTTATAGCGATCGTTGCGGAGAGAAGTCCGAATCGTCGTCCTACGACGACTCGGAGCATATCCTACGCCGTTTTTCCCGAATATAGCAACGGTGTAGATTGTGCTGCACGAATCAGTCGATCCGTGTCGGAGTATCCGATAAACTGTTAATTTTTATTTTTTTTTATTATTATTATTATCACGAAAATCGCGACAACAGAAAACGAATAATAAGAGATCGGCCAGCCGTCGGGTTAAAAAACAGAAACGGAACAAGGAAGAGGGAAAACATTTTTTCCGCTAGTTTTCTCGCTTGTCACACGCGTTTTCGAACGTACCACGGCGCGCGCGTGTATACACTGCGAGTACTCATTATTATGTATCGGCGGATTTCCTCCCGCGGTCTCCTCCTCCGACACACGAAACCGTGCAAAAATATTTTCCTCCGCGCCGGACGAAAAAGTTTATTTTTTCTTGTTCCGCGCGCGAAAACGTGAAGTTTTTATCGCCCGCGCGTGTGAATGTAGAACTGCTTTTTTTCTCTCCTGTCTTTTTACACGACAGTGTTTTCCATAATAACAATAATGTGTATGTGTGTGTAACGTATAAGGATAAAAGGAAAAAGTGCCCCCCCCCCGGCCCAATAACGTTTCGGTGTTTCCGCGTTTCCGTGTGGAAAAATTCGTTCTACAGACGACGGGTTTTGCGCGGCGCGTTATTTTTCGCCGGATAAACGAGGAACGAACATAACTGTTTGGTCGACGGCGCGGGCTGCGGGGGACGCAGCAACGGCTGACGACGGACGACGGTGCCTTTTCTTTAAAAAAAAAAAAAAAAATTACCGCGCGAACGCCGCGTAAAAGGAAATCCGTTGTCTAAACACGAGATAATACGGGCCAGTGAACGATGCAAATTTTTGCTAATCGCATTAGAATTCAAAAGTCGATGTGCGAACGTCTGAATGTCCCACGCCCCAGACGCGGGCGACTTAGTGACCGTTTTGTTTTTCTCAACTTCGGCAAAACATTATATACCATATAATATTATTATTATAATGCGTACGTGCACGTGTACGACGGCGTCGCGCAAAGTTTCTACTGGGCTTAGAGATTTTCGCGTATACGTCGTATATGTGTGTTATAATGTTGTTTGACGTAACGCGGGCCGAGAGCAAAACGCGCGAGTAGAAAATGCAATGAGATTTTTCTCTTTTTTTCCGGTGTAAAACGCGTCGACTTGAACACACCGCGCGTGTTCGCTCCACTCGCCGAATACCGTATTTTCAACGCGCATATGTAATAACGCGATGTAATATTTTCCAATGAAAAACGTCTGCCTGTCGAAACGCGTTGAAAAATCATAGCCATACTCAGTCGGTACTGATGAGTAAAATTTTCAGTGTGCACGCTAATTTCAAAATGTCCGATATCATACCACACCGCGATATAATATCATAATACGCCTTTACCTCGGTTTGAATCGTTATTGCATCAAATGAACACTTGTTTCGTCCGCGACAATGTTCATCTTGAATTTTAAAACGATTGTGCTTTTGAAAACAACATTAGCGGTACAAAGGTAATAATAATAACGATTTTTTTTTTCATTTATTATTTATTTATCTATACGGATTGTTTTGTTTTCGGATAATAGTAATAATAATAATCTCTTTATTCGATTCGAACGGTTCAGTGGTTTTTGTTTTTTATATACCTTCAGATGTCCATGTAAAACGCGAAACACCCAATCGAAAACGAACGATACTAATTCGTTAAAAGTTTGTTATGGGTTTTTTAATACGCGTGTTATATCTAGTCAAAAACGTAAATGATCTCGCGAAGAAAGCGTGTCTTTCACTTATTTCAAATAAAGAAACTCGGGAGCATCGTACGGTGTGAATATCGGGGGTGGTAAACGATTTCGTCGGGGGGGACGTCCGTGATATCGAAAGACGCTCTACCGAGGGAGATTGAATGCGAGCGTATGCTAGCTACTAGCTACAGCTGGATGATTGAGCGGGGAGATGGAAAATGGAAAGCGAAAGTGTGTTTTGGAGGCGCATCAAAGGGAAGCGAAAAGGATTGAACACGTAGAACGTTTTACGCGCATCGTGAAAGCATTGTTCGTTTAATTATTATACACGTTTAGCTCGATATAATAATATTTGCGATTTTTTTTCTTCATCGCTCTTATGAATTTTTATTCTAAAACCCATATTGTTTTGTAAAAAAAAAAAACAAAAACAAAATAGTACGCGAAAGGATGGAAACGGCGGTCGTTTTTCGATTCATCATCATAGTAGAGAACATAATATTTCACGAAGCTGAAAAAAAAACATTATTTTTACAGACGTGCGTACAGATCGGCCGTTTTCGATTGATTTAATTACGAAAATCAGCAGTCGTAATAATCTCTATACTCCTATTTGACTTTGTGTATAAATGTAAAAAAACTAATAATAATAACAACAATAAAACGTCCGTCCTCGCATTCGATTAGCGCTTTAACGACGTTCTACGATCGACGTAAACGAGTTGACGTAATATATTTTTTAACAATAATAGTTTTAAGAAAATATTGTGTAACAATTAAATGTCGGATTCGTATAAAAACTCCGCCAGTTTTTGTACTTCGTTCGGCAAAAATTCAATCCGAATGCGTTTTTTCCCCTTTTTTTTTCTTACGAAATATTCGCTGTGTGCCGTAGTTAATCGACGTGAAATTACTTTTGAGTTTTCCGTTCCAAGGTGAATTGTGAATTGAAATATCGGTAGCATAATTTTCTGCGAATCCTGAATAACTTACCACGTAACCGCGGGAGTGGTTTTTTAGATTTCCAGGAACCGACGTTATTATTATTGTTATTATTATTATTATTATTATTATTATTATACACTATAACGTCCTTGTTGTTTTATTTGCGATGCCTTCGTCGTGTAATACACTACCGGTAATTTCATGGTTTCGTTTTCCGCGCAAAAGCAGTTCAAAATGTAAACCCCGCGAATATTATTCAAAGAGTGAGATGATAATAATAATAATAATAATAATATATACCTAAGTATATAATTAAATGATAATGTTACAGTATGCGGACTACGTATTAATTATTATCGACCGAATGACATTAGTATTTATTTCTTTTACAGACGGATAATAATTGCAGTTTGGAATTCAAACGCGTTTCGAATGAATTTAATTACGCCGTAACGACGTTTACATCGTTAAAAACTATTAGTATTTGTACAAGTATACATTTGAAGTCCAAAAACGTTATTTAAATTAGTGTACCTACAATGTCGTGACGACTTTCGGTATTCCGTTTCGAACAGTGTTTCTTATATTCAATTGTGAATAATAACTTTCGAGAAATTTCATTCGTACAATTTTAAGGTCATAACCATTAATATTTTATACACAATATTATTGTGATTCGTGAACAATGTTTTGTGAAACTCACGATTACGAGTTTATTAATAATCATATTTCGTTAAAATAACGTATTAATCATATTTAAATGATGAATAAACAATTCGTTATTTTATTTATTACGTATATAGTATGGAATAATATTATTGAGAAACATTATGAATAACAAAACGAATTCAGTTTTGGTAAAAAAAAAGCACATTTTATTCATAGTATAATTTCTTTGGAGGAAATAAAAAAATGTAATTCCATATAGTTCTCCCCCCCTCTCGTGTAAATAGAATTTCACGACTAAAAACAAAATATATATATTTTTTTCTCGGTTTTCTTTAGAATATCGTTCTTTATCGTTCAATATTACTAAAAAAAAAACCGGTAATATAAGGTAAATTTTAACATTTTTTATTTTATGAAATTTTAACCGCGAATTATATTTTATTTCGTTTTGTTTACATACGATTTTACTACTGGACGTAGCAAAAGAACGTGCGTAAAGTGTCCGTATCGTCACAATTATATACGATAATGGAAAAACTGTTAATGTTACCATTGAAAAACTATTCACTCGTCTGTTTTCTTCGTGTTTTATTTAACTTCTCGGACATAATCGTAGTAAATCTAAATGAAAAGTGACAAAACTTTAGTGTAGACGAAATCTCTATAGGAAATTCGCTTACAATAATTGGTGATAAAAACCCGGTCAAAGCAAAACCGTTTTCTAATCATTGAAATGCCACACTTGTAGTGTATGTACACATTGTTTGATTGACCCGAACGGGATAGAATTGAATTTAATCTTATTGCTTCATAATCTCTATGCGCATATTATATCAGAATCGAAAATAGACAACGTGCCTATATGTGAATATACACAAGACCTAACCGAGCAATTTCAATTTATTATTCTACGAAATAATTTATACGTATATTGTGTTCGAGGAAATTTTAGCCAAATTTAATTAATTTTCCATCACTTGAAATTTAATTATTTTCACTGTTTCAAAGGAAAATCAACTTATTAAATCATTGAATATACGTATATGCACTTTTTAGTAATATCGCGTTATTATAGTTGCGAAAAGTTTAACCTGAACGCGATAGTTTACAATACTTAAAAAAACGAAAATTTCATTCAACAACAATGATAATATTTATTATTATTATTATTATTATTACTACTATTATGTTATCGAGCAAATTTTATTTCATGTTTAGAAACAACCTAATTTCTTTTCTCTTGTCAATTATTATTAATAAATAACTTTACTGATGGTTAATACATTTCCATACGTTAACTTTTGATATGTCTATTAAATATGTATGCCTGCGTACTAATGAATAATACACTGGACATATAAAGTCGAAACGCCGGAGAGAAAAAAAATCGAATTAAATTCGTGTTCATAATTTTTTAATTTATTTTTTCGTCAGTTATTATACACTTAAGTTTTATAAAAAATACTGCACTGAACGTCATCGCAATTAATTTTTTCAATTCGCCTACACAGTATATGGTTTTATTCGAAAATTGTTTCTATTCACGTATATTATTACGCCGTTACAACATTTTTTTTTCGGTTATCATATTACATCCAAACGCTCTTTGTGGTTTTGTTTAATTTTATTTTATCCAATAGTCGTACATTCAATATAACTTTTACACTTATACATAACATGTGATAGACGATAACGTGGTACGGTCTGAAGATACTGTTGAATCAATGATCGATATTGTTATGTGTTGATGCGTTACCGCTATTTAACAACGGGATGCAGACAATAAATAATTGTATATAAAATATAATAATCATTGGTCAAGGACTGTTTTGAAATCGCCTTTGACGTTTAATAAATTGTAATTGTAATAGTAATTGGTCGGATTGGAAATTTTATCCATTTGAACAATTATTTATATTAATGATTTTTCTTAAACTTAGTAATATATTATATTATATGCGCGTTTTCTTGTTAATACTACTTGTTTTCGTCCGAAAAACCAATTATAATAACGTACACCTTCGCGTTAAATCCGATCGTCTTTTCATCTGATTGGCGTGTATTGAATTAAGTAAAAGCAAAAAAAAAAACAGAAATGTATATGTATATTACGTATATATTTTATCATTATTTTCGTTTGATCGATATATCGCGTTTTTCTAGTAGTCCAATTTCAAATCAAACCAAACATTTATTTAAATATATGTTACGAATAATAATTAAAATAAACGACGTGTCACTTGTACGTTACATAATAAACTTGTACGAATGTCGAGCGTATTATAAACAACGCGATTATAAAAAAAAGCCTTCGAAACGTTATGTGTATATATATATAAAATATTATATTTTTGATACGTGAAAACATCATCATAACATTCAACGGATCAATTGTACAAAATAAACTGTAGTTATATGTAGAAAGAATTCGAGTTTTATCTCATTCTCGACGAGTTGAAAAGTTAATAAGACGCGTTGAATGTCGAAAAAGTTTCCCCGGACCTTTTGAGGAGAACACGCGAAATGTATTTAGTGCATAATTAAGATTTGTACAAAGATGTTGTTTTTCAGTTGAAATAAGATGAAAAATAACCATGTTCTTATAGTTAATAATAATAATAATAATACGAACGGAACGAATAACAATTTTGAGTTTTTAAAACGTGTTTTTCCTTTCCGTTTTCGTTCTTTTTCGTTTTTTTCCTAAGAGTCGACTTGCAGATTTCCCAAAGTTTCGAATTCATATAATAGAATTCTATTCGCTCAAACACACGATAAAAAATAATTAAATCTCTATTTGTTACGACTTTTTTCCAAATGAATATCGCAAAGCCAGGTGGATTAAATTTTAGTTTTTTAATAGAACAGTAAAAAGTAAACTGACTTCAAAACTTATTTCAAAAGGCATTCAAGCGGGGGTGGGGGGTTTATTATTATAACTGAAACAGTTTTACAAAGTATGCGTGTCACTCTGTACACTCGTATAACGCATAAGTAAATGTAATTTGAATAATAATAAAATTCGTTTTTTAGTATATTAGCGCAGTGATCCGACGGCGGTGACAGTTATATTGTAAAAAAATCGTTAAAAACGAGTTTTTTTTTCTCGTAAATATTATATTTGTATGAAAGTAAAATTTTGTAGTTTTACTCGCCGAAACCTTTTTGTATTTATTCGTGATATACATTTTAAAAAAATATTTGTTTTTTTTTTTTTTTGACGTGTCGTAATTATTTATTTAGCATTCGCATAAAGTGGCGGTGCAGAATGAAATTAAAACGAATGTTTTACCGTTTATAGAGTACGCGCGCAGGACGTAAACGGGCCGATGGTAACACGATTTTACTCAAAATAGATTTTTTGGTAAACACTATTCGATATTGAAGTTAGAATATTATAGTTTGTTGAATTCCTTTAACGTTTGATAATTTTGTAATTTTTTAAAAAGGATTTAGCGAACAGCGAGATGTTGCGTGTGGTCGCTTAAGCGAATTGCTCGGATAAATATTTTACAGTTTTTTATTATTATTATATATGTAAATTTTTTTTTGTGAGTTTTTTAAAATGATTTATCGCGCATGAATCTGTTAACTGTGTTAGTTTTCGATTAACCACAAAACTTCAAATACAAGTTGTCGAAAAAATTAAAACGGTTTATAAAAGAAAATTGTCACTAACGATTTTCAAAGATTTTCGTTTTCTTTTTTTTTTTTATGTAATTCAATTAGCGTACGTCTGACGTCGTATCGAAATTGTTAAGCCTCTATAATCGAAAATCAATTTTTTTTTTTTTTTTATAAACGTTAAAAACGAATAATTGTTATAGAAAGGCTGTGTAATGTAAAAGAAAAAACGAGTCATTGTAAGAATCCACCTCGTTCCGCTCAGAATCAGAAAATTATGTTCGTTTGGAAAAACGTTGAAACATTTTCGTAACGCGTAAGACGGACACTATAATGAATTACGTGTTTTTTTTTTCTTTTTGTGTCGTGTGATAACGGGTCGCCGACAGAAAAATAATGTAATAATAAATAAATTGTCGTTTCTCTTTTTCGTTTTAAACGAGAATTATTATTATTTATTTTTATATTTCGTATAAAAAAAAAAAAAAAAAAATATTACAACACCTCAGTGTTAGAGTGAAGTCGCGGGACTGCGGAAAAAGAAGCGTTACGAGCGGATACGATAACGGTGACGGAGTAGGAAGTCAGAAGAGAATATTCATAATGAATGTCCCGGGGAAGTAACGGCGCGCGCATTGCGATTTTGGCAATAATAATAATAATAATAATCGCCGCGGGCCATCGGCCACCACCGTCCCGGGAGAATATTCCCGGTAAAAAACTAAACACGAGAAATTTGTATTATTCCCAGCGCCGAACGCATCTCCGTTGTCATCGTGTCTTTTCAACGGTCTGCCGTCGTTTCATTTTTTCGTATAAACTTCCACTTCGCCGCGCCGCTCGTCCTTATCCGCCCGCAGCCAGCCGGACGCCGTTTCTGGTTTGCGCGCCGCGTCGCACTAATAAAACGATTCGCGCCGCCAGCCGTCCGACGACGACGACCGGCGAAACGCGTACGGAACGGACGTCGTCGGGGATTTCGCCGAGGTTTGCGTACGGTCCGCCGGATAAATAGCAACGGGCAGTGTTTAATTTTACACCCGTCGAATAGAAATCCGTTCCCCAGGCCGTCGAGAATTCTCTCTCCGTCCGTGTGCTCGTCACGAATTTACATCATTTGCACTGTAATAGTTGTGCACGCACGATTAATGGGGTGAAATGATTGTTTATAATTTATATACCCGTTCTGTACTCCACACTACGCGCTGCGCGCGAAACCGGCCGTCGTCTCGATCGCGTTCTGCGGACGGCCAGCTGTGAAATTGCCGCCCCCGCTTGTGCGAGTCGATACCGTTCAATATAAACTCGTCGACGACGACGACGACGGGCAAAACGCGGTATACGCGCCGTCGCGATAATAACACGAGTTGGGGAGACAAATAGAAAAAAGAAAGATTCGAATTTATAGCGACTAGACGAACAATTATTATTATTTTCCGATCGGTTCGTCAAGACGTGGCCGAGACCGTTTTAATAAATAGCTGCCGGACGAGTCATTATTTCCACTGTACCGATGAGGTTTTCCGTTAAGTCGCTCGAAATGACCGATTTTTTATTTTCTTCCAATATTATTAATTACGGACGACGTACTCGCTGGAATTTCACGCTTTCTCGTCGCCTTTTTTTTTTTTTTCCCCCCCAAACACTTTAAGCCCTCTCGGCGCGTGGTAATTTCAGGTTTTTCTTAAAGCCGTAACACGAGTATATCATGTATACGTCAAAGGATTTAAATACGAATCTCATATTGTATAAATGTTTTGTGTTCGACTGACAGGTAACGTCAAACATTAAACGGGAAAATTTCGTGATATCCAAAAATTTTTTTGGTTATGTCTTGTTACTTCGAGTATTTGAACAGAATTCCGTTCGCTCTACAGGTCACGAAGAAGGTCGATGCAATAACTATTCCGTTCGCTTTAGAGAAGAGTTCAAAATAAATAGAAAACCGTTTTATATATTTTTTTTTTTTTATATTGTATAAACAAAAAAAAAAAAAAATGTATAATATTTTTCTCGAGTTATTTCGTCGTTCACGGTTACGTTCGATCGTGTGTAGATTATTATCACGACGATTCTCTCCCGTCGTAGTTGTTAGTAGATCTGTGTCTTATGCCGGAGAGTGTGAAATTTCAAAAACGTTCTCATTGTGCGCACGACACCGTTTTCGGCCGGAAATTCGTCGTCATAAAAAAACAATACAAAACGTCAATCGAAGTAACAAAAATGAAAAAAAGAAAGAAAAAAAGTATGACTTAATATCGCGCGAATACGCGTTGTTATAAAGGGAATTTTTTTTTTTTTGAACGTACGATACGCGTTGTTTTTAAAAAGAAATTAAACCGCGTTGGCGGTTATGAAAGCCCATCTATTTTGCCGTCACGAAAACACGCGCGAGAAAAAAAACAACGAAAAAAAATGCCGAAATACGTCTTTATTTCAAAGAGAATTTCGAAGTCATCATGTGCAACGTCCGTCTGTATATAATATCGTGTAGTTTTGTAACTCTGCTCTCGTAAAATCGTAAGCTCGACAACACGGAGTACCGGCGGCGGCGGTAAAGTGGTGTCGCGATCGATTTCCCGTTGTGTACTATTATCGTAACCGACAATAACGGGGATGAGTTTTATTTTTTAACCATTTCCGATGGCTGTACGCGCGGGGGGACGTATCGACAAGGATTAGCAGCCGTCACCTGGCGGTATTTTCACTTTTTCATAAATATCGGCTGTCTCGTTATACCACCGTTTAATGTCAAATGTATTTATTTCTTTTTTTATTATTATTTATTTGTCAATATCGATTAATTAATTAATCGAAATATTTCGAAGAAAAAAAAAACGCCCGAAGAGAGTAATTTCGACGGAAAAGAACGAAAAATCGAAACGGACAACGTGTACAAAACGAATTACGTATGCTGTATTCATAGGCGTTTAGTAGTATGTGTAAAACAAAAATTTTAATTTCTTTTTCAAAACGGTAATCGTATTGGACGAACACGCTAATACTCGTGTAAAATAATACTAGTGATTTTCAATTATAATTTTCATATCGAATTACAAGTATTTTTTTTGTTGTCGTATCACGTGTTACGAAATAAATTAATAATATTTTATGGCCTTATATAAAAACGTCGACTTATGTATTGGATATTCGAAAAAAAAAAAAAAAATAAAGTGCGTATTATTATACACGCGTTATTTTACCGCGTCGTTATTTCTCGCCAACACAATCGTCCCGTAAAATTTCCCGAGCACTTTTAACGTTTTGCGTCGTGTTCAAATTAATATCGATTTATCGAATTTCTGCACAAAACTCTCGGTGAAACGCGAACGTATTAAAATGTTAACGGTAGAAGACGCAAATCTCTAGACTTGAAACGCGTAATGGAACACGAATTTCGAAATGATATATACATTCGTTTGGAATACCACAGTGATTTCATAAAAGAATATTGCGATTGGAAATCTTACGAAAATATTGAAAAATTTCGTAGTAACAACAATAACATTGTATCACGATATATCCCAAATATTCTCACTGTATAATTAAATTACGTGGATATTGTAATAATAATAAAATATTAAAAAAAAACATTTCGTATAATAATAAATAATTCGTAATCATTCGAGCGATTTTAATACGTTACATAATGAGAACTCGGCAAACAGCGAGCGTATATCTTTATATTTTATGTTAAAATTATCTTATTTTCTTTATATCGTTTTTTTTTGTTTCTGTGAAAACTTTTCATCATCCAAATCGTTGTAAAAAAAAAAATTACATTTTTTTCCTCTCCGTAATTCGCGACAACAAAGCCGTTATTGATTAGTTAAACGTGAAATTTCGAAATTCCGACATCTTTATGTATATAATATATATATATTGTACATCTTAATATATATTTATTGTAAATCGGTTGTATTTTTACATTTTTCTTTTCGGATTTACACTCGTTATACACTGTTTTCAATGTAAATTCTTGTGGCAATTTTCGAATGGAAACGAAACGCTTTATCGGATCTTGAATCTATTTTAAGTGATCGGGACACACGTCTTGTCGTATTTTGTGTCATTCACCGTGTTTACACTTGTCAAGTAGCGCATAAAATTGAAATACAAACACGTACGTGTACCTAGCAATTGCCGTTGACGTGTGTTCGACGGATGCGTTTGTCATACGAACAATAAAGTGGATATTTAAAACGAACGTTAACAAAAGTTTTTCACTTTTTCTTCTTCGATTTTCCTTTAAATTTTCGAATTACAATATTTTCGTTCTTCCAAAAAAAAAAAAAAAAAAAAGTGTAATTTTGCTATTTATTGTGTCCGATAAAATTGTATGAAAATCTCGTCGATTATTAAATTAAAAATTGTTTACGTAACCAACGGGACGGTTCGCGTTTGTGTCCATGTACGTACAAATATACGCTATACGAGAGGATTTTACAAGTTTTTTTTTTTTTTTTTGTTATATACTATAATAATATTGTTAATTCAATATCGATATTCATATAGGTAATCGGGTTAATAAATACAAACATAATTAGTATGCTGAATATTCGTGTTTATAGAGTTTATTTTATACAAATTAAAATTTAACAAGATGCGTATTTTGCGAAAAAAATAAGTGTCTCACGCGACTTGTGCAACGATTTTGAAATAATTTTTGCGGACAAATTATTTAAACACGAAATGAATAGAAATTAATTAAAACCGAGTGTATTTTGCGTTGAATTCCTATGGCTTTCGAGACGAATCGGACGAGTGGAAATTATTATATTTTATTAATCGACAAAAAAAGTCGCTGATACACGAAACGTTCCGGATGATATTATTTTGTACGTCTCCGAGATATTATAATATGTCGGTCGGACCACTTTTTGAATAAACAAAACACGACTGTTTGAAAGCGTTTCGCGAATGTTTTATTATGTTTATTATAACGACGACGACGACGACGACGACGATACAATAAAGAATTCGCAACGCTCCGAATACGCGTCGTCTCTTTTGAGATTGTTTTTGTCGTACCGCTGTTTGGCTACGAATAACCGCCGTCGCGATCCGGATATCTCTGCTGTTGTGCTGTTGTGCCATACACGTCGTCTCCGTATTATATATACTATCACTTTTGAAATAATTCATCTCTCGCGTTTAAGAAACAAAACAAAATAAACGTACCGCCGACATCCGTTTCGCATCCGCGTATTATGGCAACAACATAATTGGTCGTAAATTATTACGCTTCTATTCGTTTCGAATTAATTTCTCCGTTGGCTGATTAACGTTTTTCGCGGCAAAACTTCAACGTCCACGACGATCTTTACGTTTCCCCCTGCCGCTGAAACGTTACAGTCAAATAACGTTGTCGACCTTTCCGCATTTTCCTCTTCACCTATTGAAAAATTAAAAACGAACACGTGCCACCGAATTTCAGGACTGAATCCAGGCAATGAGACACGGGAGTATACGTCCTCAATCGCCTCCAGAGAGATGCCCGATCGAATTGCGGCACGGTTCAAAAAGAGTTGAAAATGATTATATTTTTTTTTTTTTTTTTTTTTTGCTTTACACTTTTGATAATTCCATTTATTTTCGTAAATGTCGAAAAATAAATTCGTTCGCCGCGTCAGTGGATTCAACGGGTGATTTTCACACGTACAGGTAGAAAATATAATTTCACGAGCTCTTCGATGAAATATTTTCGAGAATCTAAACCAATTATATTAACCCTTGAAATAGTCGCACGGTTTTGAGTTCACACCACGACCGCGTGCGTATCGAAATCGATAAATTGCTACTGAAATTTTCATTTACCACGACGTATTTACCTCTCCGTACCTCTCCGTTTCCGCCACATTGGAGACGAACTTGTGTGAGACCCCGAATTCGGTCCACGGATGATGAGCTAACGAGCAATAAAACACGGGCGACCGTTCATCGCCCCCAGAGAGATTTGATTAGAACGCGGTCGACCGAGTTTGGTTTCGACCGCGACATTTATTCCACACGACCGCTGAAACAGTAAATGTCATCTGACCAAAATAGATGCGTCACGTACACCATATATAATACTATAGCTCTTTTGACCGGCTCCACTCAACCCTGCTTCGTAAAAAACCAAAAAAATACGTTTTCTTGTACTCGATCTTTCGCCTTGTCGTCGCAAATCTGGTTCTCCATTATTCTCTGTTAAAAGCCAGTCTTTCCATGTCTACTTATCGGTTACAGTCAGCTTGTTTTATAATACCATCTATTCTGTATAACATGTTTTTCATAAACATATTTGATGTCTCAGTAGACCGACCATTTCCCAACTTTTTTCTTTTATGATACTTAACAGAATATTTTTTTCTTCTAACTACTCGGCTTAATACACCTATATCGCTTTTAATTTCTGTCCAGTTGACTTTTAATACAGCGTTCTCCAAGTTCACGTTTCTATGGTTTCCATGGTTCTTGTCTTGCTCATTTTGATTGTCCGTGATTTACAGCAGTACGCTGCATACATATCATTTGACATAATTTTTTCTCAATTACATCTGGAGAAGTATATATTTTCCGTTTGACAATCAGTGCAAGTAAGACGTTTCGTCGTCATTTCCAGTTTTCGATAAATAATATTTTATTCGTACGAACGACAACAGTCCCAACTCGCATAAACTATTCCTACACATAATATGTAGGTTTGAGCGAATAATTTAATTAATTATTTTGTGACTGTGAGTTAAACACTTTCAAAGGAAACTATAAGTGTTCGAATTAGGAATCAAAAAGGGATATTTTTCTTCTCGCGAAGCTTCTGTAGATGTCCGGGTTTTCAAAAATCCTCGTTTTTCACTGTGTCGGAAAATTCGAAAAGATTTTCTCAAACTCATTCGAGACCGCCGAATTTTCCGTTCTTTCTAGTTTTCATGATTCGTTCTGCACAAATGTATCCATTTTGCACGGTGAACACGTTTTACAAACCTTTTATGCCATTATAAATAACGTATTATATAGGTTTTCTTCTACGAATAGTGAAAAATGTTTTCGCTCTTACGAAATTAAAACTCTGCCTGACACGTGAATATATACATAACTGATTTATACTAAAAATTTTTTTATTACAATATTAATCGTCTTTCGAAAACTGCAGCACAAGTTGCGGCTTATAGCACCGCGTTTCTAGCAATAGAATTAATGTTTCTACGTACTGTGTCGTAATTGCACTCAGCAAAATAAACAAGATATATTTCGAAAGAAAGAAATACTTTTATTACAAAAAAAAAAAAAATATTAAATTTGTATTATAAATATTCGACAAAAGTACATTACTTCGTTGTGTGAAGTATTATTAGAATGTCTTCGCCGTCGCACACGAATTTCGCCAAAATGAATCGAGTAATAATAACAATCATCATTTACGTTGACTACACACGGAATCTATACGATTCGAACTGTCTTCTTTTGACTGAAATTTCGTTTTTTTTTTTTTTTTTTTTTGTTTTCTTGTCCCCGAAATTACTTTTGACGTTTCCGTAAACGTATGTCGATGAAACCATTCTCGTTCTTAACACAAAGACGTTCTTCGCTCTGTGTTTTAAACGAAAAATTAATAATAAATTCGCGTAGGTTGGGGGAGGAGGTGGATGAAATGGAATATGATAATAATTAAAAAGAGTTGAAGGATTTCTCACTTCGACTACTCCGCTGGTAATAATGTTACATGGTTTCGGTGTTCGCGGAACACTTTTAACAACAATTCTTCAGACACGCGTTCTTTTGAGACGGGCCGCTGTAGTTTTCACACACTATTCTGCAAAACTACGACTTGAATTTATCTCGTTTCGAACCCGACGTACACGCATTTACATACTATTATTATTATTATTATTATGTGTAACGGTACCGAAAGAGAGAAATAATATTCGGCCGGGACATCTCGTAACCGCGTGGCCCCGCACAACACGCGCGCGCGTATCGATTGGTTGGGCGGTGCGGCGCGCACAGCCGAAACTTGCCGCGAAAACTTAACGGCGGCGGCGGCTGTAACTTACTTTTTCGTGTACCGGACATCACGTCGCGCATTATATCATTGCACGGGGGGGGGGGGGCCGATGTGCGGCGTGTGACAGTCGAAACTCGCAAGTTTTGATGAAGTTCTCTTTTCCCATTTCCTTCCATCTTCCGCACTCGCCCAATATAACGTATGTATTATATTATTCCGTCGTACGAGACTCCCGTTATTTATTATTATTATTATTATTATTATTATTACTGTGTCGTATATTTCATTATCCGTTCGTTCGTGTGGCGTCATTACAAACATTTTTTTTTATTTTAATACGCATAGTCTAGTGCGGGCCAAGACCAAACCAAAAGACTATTGGATACAGAAAAAAATAAAATAATTTGTTTACAAATGGAACAGCGGAGCGTAGCGACGTATCGCGTTTTAAACGGCAAACCGATAAAATCGATTGAAGCTTTCACACTGGACGGCGGAGACGGGGTTTTTTCCGTACGGACGATTTAAAACACAGCCGTCTCAATGACTGAAATACACGGTGACGTGTTAAAACGTTTTAATATTATATTTTATTGATAATTATACGATATTATAATTAAATGGTTTTGTACGTCGACACGATTGATGGTGTTGACGCAGAATTACTTATTTCTCTTGTCGAAGCTGCGTAATGGGACGAATGACTAGAACTCTATAAAGATAGGAACGGTACGAGAAACGCGCGGGAAGATGTGTTTGCATTGAATTCAAGTCAGGTTTCAATGAATTACGAAACAAAGACAATTATGCATTTGGCGAGTATTTATATTATAAAGTATAAGTATAAATAATTAGTGTTTATATGTATATAATAATTAGTATTACAAGTGAGTATTTAACGAAAACTTGTTATCGTCTGCGCCTAATTCTTTCATTAAATAAACGAATGTTCCCCCCCACTAAATACGATTTCGTCGTTTCCGATACTTTTGAATACGACGACGACGACACATGGCAATAGTGCGCTTTCGATGCATGTTGAAAGCCAACCGAGTCGAAATTGAAAAATATCTGAAATATAACCAAACGTAGACGAAAACAAAGTCCGTACGGAAAAAAAATCGTACGGACGGAACCGTTTCGTGTGGAAAAAAGGCCACCACGCGTTTATCGGACCCGTTTCTTTTCTTCGTTTTGGGGACGCTGTTCTTAAACATTTTGCTTTCGTCCCGACAGTCAAGTGTAAACAAAAAAAAAAAAAAAATAGAAAATCTCCTAAATCATTGTATCGTTTTTTTTTTTCGAGATCGGCCGCCCCGCCACATAGGACGGAGTAAATAATAGATTTTTTTTTGTTTTCAATACGTCCGACCAGTTGCAATTTATGGCCTATTTATTTCAATGACCATTCGACAATATTTGACCCGTTACACCGTTACAGCGATTTGTATAAATCACCGTTATCATTACATTTAGTAATACGCGTCACGGATTTTCGTTTTCTTTTTGTGCCGCAAGAAAGTCGAAATAATCCCCGTACGTCCGTGGGGGAACTGTGCGGTAATATAATTTTATTTTAACGTCCGATAAAAATAAAATATGAATTGTAGCGGAGAGACTTTTTTAATGTCTTCTCTCTGTGTGTTTTCGATCCTTATCAGAACGCAATTTGGTTTGGAAAACATTTATACGCTTTATTTTTTATTTTATTTTTTGTTTTTTATCCGCGTAAATAATATCCAAATGAATCCCTGGTGGCGCGAACCGAAACGGACCGCGGCCGCTCGTAACGCAGCGAATCGCGCGTAAGACATAAACGTTTGACGAATCGCGCGAGATTCCGAGTAATCGCGTTATTCGTATAGGTACAACGATAGTGCTCGGCGCTGTAATGTTATCAGAAGAGAGAAAAACGGCCGTTAGCCGGAGTAACCGACTTTTATGCAAAACAGCGATTTTTATTCAAAGCGTACGGCAAAAAACGATTCGATCCGACTCCAGATTTACTCTGATTGCGTGTACAACGCCCCGCCGAATTCGGTGGGGCGAATGGCAAAAATAACAAGAAGAGAACATTGCGCGTTTCACCCCCTTGTCGTTCTTGCGCGTTGCTTAACGCGTTTAAGACAACGACCGAAGATTAGCGTATTCTCCGCGGCAGGGGAATAAAAAACGTTTTTTTACGTTTTTCAATTGTACCGTATAGTCGTCGTGTACGGAGAACGCGAACAACGATTGTTATCGACGACGCGCGGTGGTTAGGTGCCGCGGGCAGCGTATTACCGACAATTTCCACTCTTTTTGGTTTTCCGTTCGCAAAGGACGAAACAGTATTCGGTTTGTGCGCACGAATCTCTGTAAATCACTGGAATATCGGAATAACGGCGTTTGCGCGCAAAAGCCAATGATTCCGCCCGCTGCCGACGACGAATCCCCGTTACGCGGATAAGGTGGCGGATCCGTATAGGAAATTTCAAAACTGAACGAATTTCGAAACTACAACCGCGGGGTTTACGCGCGCGAACCGTCGGCGGACCATGGGCGTCACCCCCCCGAGATACTTGTGCATGTACCTACCGTCAACTAAAATTAATCGAACTAAAACTAAAATGTAATAAAACATTTTTTTTTACTTAAAACTTAGTATTTTCATATAATTTTTCGATAATTCCAAGACGGCAACAGATTCGACTGGCCTGTTTTTCTACTCACCTCCCCTAAGGGGATGAAGTAAATACGTCCCTGCGGCGGACGCGATTAATTCAAAACTCGCGTACAGAATCAGACAGGAGGAATCCATACCTATTAATCGCGGAAATCTTTGGGTTTATCACGTTTGTTTGTTAAACGTTTTACACTCACAGCGGAACGTGCGTTTTTTTTCGTCGTTCGTCGCGTTCCCGCGAACCGTTGCGCAATAATAAATGCGATACGAGTGCGACGTGTTGACGAACCAATTGATCTATGACGAATAGCGGGTGACCGTAAAAATATGACTCGTATTCGGGGACGAGGAAATTAATAAAGCGATAATACGAAAGAAACAAATAGCGGATAAAATTTCCAATCATCAAGCGCGCTAATTTTCTAGGATTTTTATTTTTTTCGTTCGTTTTTAAAAACGACGTTATTACTCTGTTTCATTTATGTTAATAACCCATAAATCACGCGTTGATTCTGTCCGAGGAATTATGATTCCCATGAACGGTTACGATACAGATAAATGCGTGGAGTAATAAATAAACGTACAAATTACGAATGTAATAAATAAAAAAAAAAAAAAAAAAAAAACGTAATATATCGTGACAGCAATAATTGTTGCCGTAGCAACGGATTGTATTAAAATCACGCGACTGGAGGTCGGATTTATATGCGTTTAAAATAAGAGGTTTTTGCGTTCGATAATTCCATCGAAATAATCTTTTAATAAAAAATATATATTTATTTTTTTGGGGGGAGGGGGTAGTGGAAAGTAGGGGAAGTTCACAATTCTTTTTGCGTTTTTATTTTCTTCGCAAAACATTATTATTTTGTTGCGAAATGTTCACAAAAATAACGATAGACAACATGAAACATATCGTTTTTCACGAAATATCCTCCAACGGTGAAAAATATGCTTCTGTGTTTTTTCAATGCGCCACAAATCGTATTGTACAATATTGGTGGACGGAATCGTCGAGAGAGCTCGCGTCCAATTTGTCGTCGTATGCTCTCGGTACACGTAACGTACGTGTAAAATCAACAAAAAAAATCCGATTTCTAATGTCACGACTGACGCTGCAGTGGTGTCGTATATCGCGCGCCAATAATTATATATCCGCGGAATAAAATTTCATAATAAACGAACGTTCGGCTTTCTCTTTTCGTAGACGAAGGGCGACGACGGATGGGGAGCGATGATCGTAGAAGAAAAAAAATGCCCACTCGAACGCATCGCGATTAATCATTATAGACGAACAGAGTGGCCATTGGCAATGCCGTTTCCGCACGTAGGATGTTGATCAACGTGAATTAACCGACGTTTTGCCGTGTGGCACATCCATCCATCGCGTTCGTATAATCTGTCGCTAAAACGAGACGTTTAAAATTTGGAATTTCGATTTACGTTTTACACGGTGCGCGCGGAGAGTTCGGACCGTCGGTTGCGAGACTTTTCCACCCGTCGCCTATTAATTTCTTCTGTACGATTTACGCGCGTATGTGTTTTCTTTGCGAGTGGCAAGAGTGCGTTTCTTCACGAGGAGAAACGTAAAAAAAAATAATAATAATTAATAAGCGTTTCACGGCGACACCGTGGCCGCGGGGACCGGTCCGTGCGGAGCGCATGCGCATTGCGCGGGGATCTGGGCCGAGCCCATAAATCGGCCGGTCGACGTAAAACCACCGTCGCGTTTCGGCCGGAGAATACACTCCGCCGAATTGGCACTGTGCCCGGCGGACCTTAAGGCGCCTCCTCGGGGGCCAGAAACGCTCGGCTCGAGAGCTGCGCAGTTCCCGCGCCGTATTTCCGAGAGTAAATCGCACAATGTCTCGTAAAACGAGACATTTCGGACGCCGGACGAGCTCTCGGATTTTCGCGGAGAACTCCGTTAACGCGTAGGAATTTCGATTCGATTCCGCGCTAATGGTTTTTTTTTTATCGTTATTATTATTATTAAAATAATAATACATAATAATTATCGTCGGCGAAGTCAACGAGCTGTTGTGCACGACGTCGCTAAAATGCTATAAGGACAACGACGATTTTTAGACTTTTGTCATTACCGCGAATTCGAAATCGACGCGGCGGATAAATCGTATCGAAATAACGCATTTCATATTAGTTTTCGAAACGAACGTAATTTTCCACACACAAAAAAAAAAAAAAAAAAATGACGGTTCATTAAAGAATATTGTGAATATTAACGATTTTCGAGATTTTTTTTTCTTTTGAAATATATATTTATAGTTGAAGAGTGACGTACGCCTGACGTTTTATTGGAATTTCAACTCTTGAAACCAAAAAATAACGTCTTTTTTTTAAATTAAATTCCTCGAAACCTTTAATAATTGCTACAAATAGCCTAAAATCGACCTAATGTAAAGTGTTATAATATGTATTTAAAATTTCTATAATAACCATTTGCTTTAAAATTACTGAGGAATAGAAGTACAATCGATTTCTTCCGATTTCTACCGTCTTTGTGTACGTTTTTTAGTTTTTCTTTTACACGCTTTTGAGATAATCGAAAAATGATTTCTCTAAAGTACCAATTAAATACATTTTGCTACCGGAAACATTGTAGAGATCGGAACATTATTTCTAGTAGAATTTTTGAGTACAGACATGAAAAAAAAACACACACACACATCATTGTTAAACCAATACGTTTCTCTTCTCCGCCCAGAATTAAATAGAATTTAAATGAATAATAAAAATAACAATAATAGTCAGTAAGGGAATTTGTATTATCAGTGAATTTTTTTTTTTTTATATAGACTTTTTCGTAGTAATTTATATTATATCATTATTCAATCGACTCTTCTTAACCCGTCGATTATGTTACGATTTAAAACTCGTACCACTCTCTATCGTTTGTTTAAGTATTTTTAATGAATATATGTAGATTTACATAATGTACGGTATTATGATTTCATACGAGGTTTTCACGAGGTCGCGGCGTATTTATAATTAATTAAAAGCATCGGCGGCACTTGTGAACATTGTTATTAAATTTACATAGAAAAACACACGTGACTGACACAAATTATTCAGTTTTAAGTTCGAAGTACGCATTTCAACAACGATGTTTGTTATTGCTGTCTTCACGCTTGCCGTACGACGTTTTGTGTATCTGCGTACACGCCGGTGAAAAAAAGTGATATTCTATAAATGTGAATTAACTGCGTATATTATTCACCCGTTTCTGTTACTGTTTTTATTGTTCTCTTTCACTGGAAAACCGCAAAATATATTTGTAAAAAACTTTCAGACAAATAATGTAAATATATTTATTTAAAATTTAATTGGACAATTTGATTTTTCGACGTTTTTATTTTTTTTTTTAATTTAGTTGTCGAATGATATTCTCAACATTTTAACTGTCGTAGTAATATTTATATATTTTCGATCATAACTTCTTTATTATTATTATTATTTTTCGTGGTTATTCGAATTCCACGTACGTTTTATGTTTTCTAATAGTTTTTTTTACTCTAAAACTTTTTATTGACTTTTTTGTTTTATTTTTACTTTCTTTTCTCGCGTCCAATTTTAAATTGCATTCCTTTTATACATATTATACGAGCATGGTACGTGTTTATTAAAAAACTCGAATGAATATTATTTTCTTTTTCAATTTTAATCATGAAAAAAATGTAGCGTGTAAATAAGTTAGATATTGCTTATTACCGTGCAAACGTATTAGGTTCTCGATTTTTAAAAGTACTTTTTTTTTTTTTTGTAGTTATGACTGGCCTGCAACACGATGTTAATAGATTTGAAAAGAAAAGAAAATCACTATGATAAATAATTTATTAGCAGATATCAATCGACTGTACAATCAACAATTATCTCCGTAAATTATGTGCCAATATTAATATTCATATTACTAATAATAATAAGTAATTGTAATAGAAACTAGGACGGGGCAACGACGGAGATATAATGCCAATAAACTTTTGTTTAAAATTTAAAAAAACAAAAAATACGAATATAATGACATAAATTTAATTCGATAAACGGTATATTGTAATACGAAATTTATCGTCGATTTTGCGATTTTTTTTCAATGAATATTGCTTATTGTTTTTAAGAATATTCTTGATGATTACGGAACAGTAAAAATGTCAAAGTTTCCTCTGATGCTGACTTATTCAAAGAGGATACGTAAAATAAAAACCACTCAAATCTTACTGAAGTACGTTCTCAAAACGTCAACTGCTATGCGTCTTTCCTCGCGCATGCGATGCATGTTAATCACGGTGTATCGTAATTTTTTTTTTTTTTTATCGATTAAAAGCTAACGGAATAACTGCTTTTCAATTTCGTACATTAATAGTTATAATACGTAATAGTTATTAGACGATATTAATGTTTGTAACATTAGAAGATAACATATTATACAGGTTAGTCAAACTAAATGTTTTTACGTCCGCGCTCTGGAAAAAGTTTTTTATTTTTATTCCAAAAAGTCGTTTCCAAAAAAAGTGGCGAGTTATATTAAAAAAAAAAAAAGCTAAGAGCCCCGGAGCGACTCATTTTTCTCTCTATACATGTCCTATATTCTGATAAAAATAAATCTTTAATTTACATTTTTTAGCGCAATTTGTTTTCGGTAATTACGTTAAAGGACTTTCTTCTGTTTCGCCTTACACTGCCAATTGCATTGAACCGGCCGCTTTAGTCCTATACCTCCATAAAGTACATCCTCTCAACTCACACCGGATATCTTCATGTTAAACTATCTACTCCTTCGGCCTTCATCTTCCTTTTCTCCTTTCTACATCCATTTCCATAACATCTCTTACAACCACTGTATCATTTCTATCAATAACGTGTCCCCGAGACACCATCTCGACCTCATTCCCCGTCGTTCTTTCTCAACGCTTTTACAGACATTTGTCTTAGTCGCATTCTCGTCGTATTCCGTTCCGTTTTTCTCTCCACATTTTGAACCGCATATAATTGCAACATCCTCACTACTGTTTTATAAAATCTAATTTCCTTTTTTGACATCGTCTTGTCAGTCAAAACACCCGACGTTTCACTCCTCTTCATCTCGCGTCCACGCTTCATGGTATTTTTCGCGTACTTCTCATACAAACGCCGTTCTTTTTGTACTATCGATCCCCTTGGTACTCGAATCCGTTATCCTCACACACACACACACAACGTGCTCGCCGATTTTATATTACACGCCCCTGTCCCACGAATTCCTTGATATAATTACCTCTATAACAATTTATCCTCAGTGCTCATCGCTCGAGCGTTCAAACCGAACTCTTCGTGTCTTTCCCGTTCACTTTTTTCCCCGGGGCTAGCTCTTTCCCATTAATTACGTTAAAGGATAATGCAATATAATTGGGTAATTTTTTTTTCCCTCGACAATTTCCCATAGCGTTTCTCCTATGTTTAATTAACTGCGTCAGTAAATAGAAACACACATACGTCGTTACTTACAGTCCTCTGGCCTCGTACCGTCTCTACTATACACGGAGCGTTATTGTTTTATAGCCGGTGACGCGTTCATTGTCGGAATCCACTAAATCGCGCGAGAAGTCTGTGGACCGTGCGCGGTTTTCCGGTGATGTCAACGACCGCCCGAGAATTATACGTGCTCCACACACAAATGTGTGCGCGCGTGTGTTTTTACTGCGTACCAGATAATGTTTAAAGTTTTTTTCCTTCTTTTTCTTCTTCTTCTACTTATAAATCGTATACGTGCGCACACTTTGTCGTGCCTGCACGCGAACAGATAAAATGCAACGCGCGACGAGAGACATTTAAGATGGTTTTTCAAAATCGGTCAGAGTAGTGTTTTTATTTTATTTCGCGGTATATAAGCCGACTAACGGGAACGGCGTAGGACTTGAAGTAAAGAGTAAGAAGACGATGGCAATATTTTATGCGTCTCATTTATATTTTTTCCGGTTCATACGATTAAATTCTAGAATAATTCGACGAACGAAAGAGCAATGTCACCGCGATGATAATACGACGGTAGTGTTTTATTAGCGCAGGAAAATATTTGACTTAGCCGGTGACGGTTCGGCGTGAATCTTCCTATAGGAGAAAAAAAATGTTTTTTATTTCATATAAGCGCTCGTTTCAAGGAGACGACGAAGAGGTACGCGCTTAATAAACCAGTAAAAATTAGAATGTAATAGTTTTATTCGTCGTGTGTGTCGATCTAATTGCATTCTAAAACGAAAATCTCGAGTTCGCAGCCACGTAATTACTATTGAATATCGTTAGCCAGCATACGATTTGCGCTGTTCAAATCGTTCGGTTTCTTTCCCCCCCCTCCCCACGCGAATTTTCATAATTCAGTAAATTCGTTCGTAGTAATTTTATTATTATTGCAATACTCGCGATACGCAATAATAGAGCTGGAAATACTGTTTTTTATTATTATTATTATTTTTATTAATATCGCGCGATATTTTCTATTCTCTAATAACACTTTTAAATTCATAGTTGATAATAATAATTTCTTCGGACGTAATTTTAACGAAAATCTTTATAAATTATATATATATACGAGCATTATATCATCGTGTTCGTATTATCCCTGTCGCCGAGAATTCGAACAATTTACATGTAAATAAGATTTCGGTAAACGTTATTAAAATTCGAACTCGGTTATTGTCGTTTTACGTGTTAGGAAAAAAAAATTGCCATAATAAATATGAACGACGCGTAATCGCGTACTCCGTAATTAAACGACGAAACGCGATTTCACCGATAATGAAAATCGTTTCTATTTGCACGTCCCGCGTTGAAATCCGCAGCACGTTGTAATTGCAAATTATTTTCATAGAATTATTATATAGTCGCTGGAAAATCCACGTGAAAATAATAATCGAAGTTTTGTACTAAGAGCCACGGAGATCGATTTAAATGATAATATACACATTTTATGTTCGTCGCATTACAATTGTTGTTATTTTAGACTCGATCGAGATGTTTCGACGTTATTTTAAACGCGCACAAGAAAGAAAACGCCACGACGTTATGATATATACTCGTATATATATTTTAATCGGCGAAATGATAATAACAATTTGAAACGATATGAACGTTATAATAACGATAAAAGTCTATGTCGTTTATTATGATGATATGGAGTATTGCAGCGATGGTCGAGTTGCAAAACAATTTTTTTTTACCGTAACGTGTGTGTACGCGGGGAACACTCCCGTTATCGTTTAACAGCGCAATAAAATACCGAGGAAATAATAAACTTACTTTTAAAAATAATATATTTCAACGCGGAAAGCTCGTGTTGTACGTCCGCAATATAAGTCATTTGTTATCGATGTTTTTTTTTTTTTTCTTGTTGTATTCGGTTACAAGCGCGTTTAATACTATAACCGCGTGGAAACGCACGTAATATCACGACGATTGTTTCTTTTGATCGGAAATCGCGGAGAGCAGAAGACGATTGGCCCCGGGGTTTTCGCGTTTTCCAAACGAACTCGCCCATCACTCTTGAATCGGTGGCGAGGAGAGAAAATTTAAAATCCGCTCCGTTCTGAGGGGTCCGGTTTTTAGAACGGGCAATATAAATCGTCTTAAATTCATATTGTCCAATCGACTCGCGCGTATCGATTACACTAAGACAACTCGTTTCCAATTAATCCGAGACCTAAAAAAAAATATATAACAACTGCAATGTAAGCTGCTGCTGCTGTTCCAGGCGGTAGTGACCATTACGGCGTTGAATTTCTCCGGCGTCACCGCCGCGTCCGATCCGAAGCCCTTGGATTATCCCCCCCCCCGGTCCCCGAAACGGTAAATAATAATATTATCCTTTATCCCACGCCGGACCGGCGGCCGGAGACGCGTCTAACGGTCTGTTTGTCTACGTGCGGCGGCCCCGTGGTGTACACAACACTATACGTTGCACAGTGTATATAAATGCGCGGATAGGACGAGGAGTTTGCGAATGCGGTGATTATTGTGCGCGTGTGTGTTTGTTTGTTTGTTTGTTGTCGGCGGCGGCGGAACCGACTTCGGGAAACATCGAACCTTTCCCCTTTCCCCGGGAACAGCAACCGCTAGCGTAAGTAACAAAGCGTTGTCCGAGTACGCGCGACGGCCCCGGCAGTCCGACGGAAACGCGTACCGCCGCCGCCGCCGCCGCCGGCCAGTGGAAACGCGAAACGACGCTCGGCCGCGCGGTGGTGGTACCGCGTTGGCGGCGGACGGACAAATAAATCGGATAAAGAAGACGAGGAGGCGGTGCACAGAGAGTTTGTCACTTAAACGAGAATCGCCGCCGTCTCCTGTTGTTCATTAAACGCGCTCTCGCTCCGGGGTTTGCCGTTCGGCTGAAGAGAAATGAGTCTCGTCGTCGTCGTCGTCGTCCGGAGCGATGAACGTTTTCGAGTGTACGGGCGCACGCGCCTACTCGAAAACCCGCGGTATTTGAACACCACGATTCGCACCCGATCGGACGGTCGTGGAACGCGGACGAAAGGAAAATAAATCGATTAATTGGGGAAGAACCGCGGTTAGTTTTTCCGCGTTGTCGTTAGGCTTTAAAAAAAACGCAAAAAAAAAAAAACGTAATTTTCTATTTTCTCGCCGCGAAACGCCATCGGTCGCGTCTACAATGCGCTCGGCTAACAATATCAATAGATCGCTGTGGCCGCACGCCCGACGTTCATCACCGATTTCGTTTAGGGAATTTTTTTATGAATTATATGTACACTGTACAACGAACGAAAAAATAATAATAAGCGTAATGTTCAATAACGCACTAGTTAGTCCGTACTCAGAATTTGTTTAATAGTTATTTTAGATAAAATTTAGGTTGCGTAACGCGTACGACGAAGGGATATTGTGTGCGTAGTAATAAAAAGACGCGGAAAGCGTATAGGGACGTGAAACGGTATCGGTGATTTCTCTATCGGTGGGTGGGTTGGAGGGGTACTCGTTGTATCGTAGAGTATTGCAGTCGAAAATTGGTTCGACACGACAAACGCTTGCCGATATAATATGAAAAACGTATCAGGACTAGCCGAACCGTCCGGCTCTGCACGTCAACGGTTTTTGCCCGGTATGAGAGAATGGTGTTAAGTTGTCAAGCGTAATATCTATCGCGTCGTATTCGCGTGCGAATAGTGATGGTGGGACAGACACGGAATGGTCGGCGGACCGTTCGCGAAACACGGTCGCCGTCGGAACTATTAGGTTTAGGAATTGTCGAATTATTCACGGTATTTTACAACCACGTTTCTTACGAATTTCAAACCTCTCTCTTTAATCCCTTAAGGAGCGGCGTTTTCGGAATTCTTTTCCTTAGCGGACGCCATATTATCCATCTGCACGTGTCGAACCGATCCGTTCGGCGGTATGAGCTGCGCGTCGATAGATCAGTGAGTGTTCCTTTTATGTATGTGTCGATTGCATTTTATCGTTATGAGATAAAAAAAAAAAAAAAAAAAAAAATTAAAAAACAACGTTTCGAGTAGTAAATTACGTAAGAGTTAAGAGTGAGCACTATGACACGTGTTTTTTTTTTTTTTTTATTAATTTTATCATTACTAAAATATATTTAATACGAAATTGAATCGATATCCGTGTTGCCGAGTTAAATGTCCCCTCTTCCTCATCATGCCGAACGACTGACGATTGGGTGACATAAAATTTTGTACAGCCGAAACAGGGAAGACTTGCGTATCACCTGTATGGTTGGATCATGGAAAGATGGTCAGGCGTACGTGTAAATCACCCTTTTAGGAGAGAAACAATGGAAGAAGAGAGATCCGAGTGAAGACGTAGGGAGGAGAATTAAGGAATTTTCAGAGTGTTGAGAACGAGGGAATTGTTTCACGAGAAGGATGTGATATAATCTAATGTGCGCCGTACTCTCTCTCTCTCTCTGATCCCGATTGGCGCCGATACGGATGCCGATATTTATATATCTACAAAATTATATCCCGTTCTCGTAATGATCTATCAACGCAATATTATTGTGTATACGTATACCATGAAAACTTCACGAAGACGAATTTTTAATTCTTCTATACGATATATTATACGCGGTCATATTGATTTCAAACACTGGAGTGATGTGCCGAATTCACGGGTCCGTTAAACATATGGGGGAGTTTAATAAATACAATTTATTGTTTAAAATTAAAAACATTTTTTTTTTTTTTGGATTAATTCGTGACTGCCAAAAAAGTTATTCCGATCGATAAAAAAAAGCTGATTGTATATATGTACGATTAAAAGTAAAAAGTTTCTATACCGTCCGTCATATTGAAATGTTTTTACAGAGCGTTGATAGCATTTATATATATATATAAATTAATATCATATTTTATTTATTTTTTATAGGGTTATTCACATTGACACAAAACGATTCCGTAAAAAAAAGAACTTATACAACTTTAATTTCATTAAAAGTTAACGGTCTCCTCCTCTATTCTCTGCGATATTTTTTTTTTTTGTTATTTAAGATTTTTTTTTTTTTTTGTATACTAACAAAATCGTCGTTTATTTACTTATTATTATTTTTTTTGAATCGCGACTATAAATTATAATCGGAATACAGAATGTAT
The DNA here is from genome assembly GCA_032441825.1 of Chaetogeoica ovagalla. Lineage (NCBI taxonomy): Eukaryota > Metazoa > Arthropoda > Insecta > Hemiptera > Aphididae > Chaetogeoica > Chaetogeoica ovagalla. The sequence goes on from CM063726.1 coordinate 3,473,994, forward strand.
TACTACGTAGTAATTAATTAATTTCATAAGTCGCGTGTTCCACGCTGATAAGAGTCGAGACTTTATTGGGTTTTTTCCCCTCGTTTTCTTAAAAACGTAAATTACTAAAAAAAAAAAAAAATCGTACTCGCGATTAAAAGTATTAATCTCGCGGAGATTTATTTACTGTAATGACACCCCACGCGAAAAACGAGAATTGTGGCGTTGTATTAAGGTTAGAAGAGACAAAATGAGAGGACACATACTACGCCATGATAGTTTGATGAAGAATATAATAGAAGGTGACGTAGAAGGGTATATAATTGGAAGAGGAAGGCCAAGGATGGAATACATGAAACAAATCATGATCGACATGGGAAAGGATAGCTACAAGGAACCAAAGGAATTAAGTAACAATAGGGAAGCATGGAGAACTGCAGCAAACCAGTGAAACGACTGAAGACGCAAGAAGAAAGACCCCACGCGAATCATTGAGATTTCGCTGTAATTACAATTGATTTAAAGTTATTGATATTTATCAATTCTCGAAACGTTGTCGAGTTTGACTTCACCACATTACAATAATAATGTTACGTGAAAAAAATTTTTCCCACACTACGTGTAAGCGTCGCGTGTTTGCATAAAACTATTTACGAGAATAATATCGTCCATTTAACGCACGCGGTTTTAATTACACGTTTTTTTTTTATAATTATTATTAAATTCTACCGCTTTGAAATACGAATTCCAAAATTGACATTTTACTACTTCGCTGTTATACAGGAGTTATTGCGCAAATATTTTCTCGAGATTTCGTTAAACGTGTTGAAAGATAAAAAGGTCGTGGTGAATCTTTACATTTTCAGTGTTTTTTCCATATAGTGTAATGCGAACGTTCAATCAAAAAATCTACTCCAGAAATAATCAAGAAAAAGAAAACCTTAATAAAATGGATTTTTTTTTCTTTTTTCAAAATAAAATATTATTCGTAACCCAGTTAAACGGATTTTCTCTAGCTTTTAAATCTATTTATTAAACTCTTTCCGGTAATACGCACGCGGGTAGTATTGTAGTATATAGTTAAGTATAACTCGTAATCAGTAACGTCAGTTCAGAGTTCTTACACGACGAAAATATGGGTCTCTCACATTTCGAAATTATTGTACTCATAACGAAAACCGCAGTCGAGGAGAAAAAATATCGATTACCTGCCGACAATTATTCACATCGCGGTTGTCGTTAGATTCGATTAACAGTAACGGAACTCCACTTTCCTCTTTTGTCAAAGTTTAGAACGATTTCCCGCATAGAGTAAACGATAATATTGACGAGACGAGCATTTTTTTTTTTTTTGATAATTTATAATATCTAAGACGGCTTTTTTCAACAGGGAGTACGCGGGAAAAGCAAAGCGTAATGGCAGAAAAAGTGAATTTTTTTTTCTATTCGATATTTTGTTGTTATCGTGATCTGTGATATAATATCAAATATTATACGCGGCGGCACGAGCACGCTGGATTCTATTTAATTTTATGTACCTATTAAAAATCCATTAAACCGTTTTTATTTTATATTCAAATGAAATCACCGCTGTGAACGATTCGTTTGATATTGACGTTTATTCTACTAACCAGTCAGTCGCTTGCTTTCAAAGTGTTTGTTTGCGTACACGTCGTATATAAATATTTAGCGTTTTCATATTCGTAATAAGTACTTTTTGTTTTTTTTTAACATTTTCGCAATTATCCACTGTGGGGATCAATGGTTAAAAACTGTTGTCGTCAATAAAAAGAAAACCACCGAATCGACTACTGATCCCATTCGAAGCGCACGTCATCCGTTACTAATCTTGCCTTCCGAATTTTTCGTTTTACTTATTTCGTAAAATTCTTATCCGTCTTTATGTGAAAATATATGACAAGTTGACATTTGGGGGTCCGCAAAGCAGTGGTGAGAGGACAAACGGTACGCGAACGAGAAAATGATGAGAAACGATAATCCAAGACGTGTTATTATATAAGTAGGTCTTGATCCGGTCCAATAATAATGACGAGAACGATGCTGCCGGATAATTTGTTTAGACGTTTTTACATTGTGCGCTTTCATATTGTCCCTTTGTAGCGCCCGTGTCGCGCGCAGAAAAGGTTGACAACATTAACTCGAAGTAAGAACACATTTATGTTCTCTTTTTTTACACAATATCCGACATATCAAATACATCTCTGGAGACTTAATATTATTACCATAAACGGTATTTCGGTTAAACGAAACGTCGTCGTTTGCACCGCGCTCGTGTGAAAAATCAATAGAAGACGGTTTGTTTCCGTCTCTCTTTCTCTCTCTCCCACACACACACACACACACACACGTACACTGTTTTACTCATTTATCGTTATTATCAAAGAATGATTAAAACATTTCATCGTATTATAAACGATTATTTCGTTGAAATTAACAGAACAGCATTGCAAGCCCTAAAACGTGTACCGGTATTGAACGGTAATACGAATGACTGTGTTGTTTTCTTCGCCGTACACGGAAAATCATTGTATAGCGTTTTTACATTTCGAGACGATTCTATCGAGCAGCGGAGAAAACGCGTGAACGTATGGACGGGAGCGATGGTTTACATGATATCCTCCAAACTATAAGAAAGAAAAAAAAATTCCCATTTTTTCATTCCAATTGTCGTGTAAAATATTTATTTATCATAAACGTTTTTTATACAAAAATTCTGTCCGTACATTGTACTATAAAAATAATATCTATTAATTTCAATCCGTTTTTAAAAATAAATATTTATTCGAAGCGTTTATGTTTGATAAAACAAAAAAAAAAAATGTTTTTATATACGAAATATGTAAAATAAACAACAACAAAAATGTCATAGCGAGGCCTTCCAAAAAAAGGGAGAATTTTTTTTTTTTGCTTCACAAAAAATCTTTCCGGAGGGCTCCGCGAAATGCGTTTCCCTGTAACCTTAGCGACACGGCTGCGTTCGATCGGCGCTTTGCGCGGTCCAGAACTCCACGCGGGCACAGAAACACCACGCACACATTCGACGGTCGTCGTCGAATAAACATAAAACACGTCTCGTTAATAATTATCGTGCCACACGTCGACTCGGACTCCTTTTAATTTGATAAAAAAGAAAAAAAAAAAATGATTACCACTTTGTAATTTGTCATATTTTCTATAGAAATCACGTTGGTGTGTAAGAAACGATAAAATTTCGATCGCGATCAATGTCGCGCAGGGCAAACTAGGAGAAATATTAGTTTCGGAACGTAAAGGACGTTTGAGAAATGTTAAGAATCGAGAAAAACGAGAAGAAATCTCGTCTGACAGAACACCGACGTCTATTGAGAGCGCGGATCGCAACAATGTAAACTCGATAAAACTATACGAAAACGAGTATGAATATCCCAAACGTTCGGGATGAGCTATGGAAATGACAAAAATATAAAAAAGAAAAAAATTAATATAATCCATTGGGAGATTAGCGTCGAAATCCGTTTGTTAAAAAACTCTTAAAAATAATATTACAATAGTGTAAACGATATCGCGAGACGTTTTCGATTGCGACGGGATTCATCGGCGGATCGCGCGACTCACCCGGTTTGTTTAAATGTTGTTACTAGTGTACTGTCAGCTGCCGTAAAAACGGCACTGTTATTCCAAAACGTTTCGTATGGGAATTCGATACAAAATAATATTTATTCGATTATCGAAATATCGTATAATCGTAAATTATTATTAATTCGTAATAATTTATAATAATTACAGGAGTATTAATATTTTATCAATAAACGTAATATACGAATACGGCGAATTGATTGGTGGTAGGAGGGACGACCGTGTTTCGCCGCTGATGTTCCACGGTATTTAGAAAGAAAAGTTGTCGGGTTACGATCGGTAAATAAAATATCCGCGACGCGACGCCGCCACCGAAAGCGGTGCGGCACGGTTTATACGTGACTGGCATGCGCGCACACGCTATATTCGCGTGTACACATATTATTATTATTATTATTATTATTATTATTATTATTATTATACGTAAACGGGGGCGTATTCAGATATTTTCAGCCGCCTTCGTAGTTTTCAATCGGCGGACGTGACCACGGTGTAGCTATATATAGCTACGACGAGAAGTCCGCTCGATTTCGTTTCCTCCGCTCACTGTCGCGCCGCCGCTTTTTTTTTTCTTTCGTTTTTATTATTATTTTTTTTTTCGGTTTCCCCCCCCCCCCCACACACACGTTCACCGCGTTCGGATAACGAAAAAAAAATATTATTCGGGCAACGACGGTTCTCGTCGAATAAATCGATATAAACAACACTCGCGCGTTTTTCTCTTCTTTTTTTTTTTTTTTCTTTTTCCCTTTTGTTTCGCCGCGAGATTTCGTTCGAGAAATCTATCGCGCGTGCTGCTGCTACTACTACTCGGCGCTCGGCGGAGCCCGAAAGTATCACGAAACCGCGTTGGAATTACCGTTTGCCGAAAACGGCAGACATCACCCCGCCGTCGTCCGTCCACCTATAATACCGCGTGCGCGAAAAGCGTTGAGAACACAATCCCCAAACGTTTCGTTTTTCAACGCTCTCTCCTTCGTAACACCGCCGCGTCGTCGTCGATCGGAACGCGGCGGCGCACGTGTCGTTGTCGTCCCCCGGGCGCGTTGTCCACCGATACGTCAATCGTCGTCAATCGAGAAACAAAATCCCAACGGGAATTTCGTCGTTTCTCCTCCTTTTTGATCGCGGCCCCACACATTTCGCACGACAAATTCGTTCCGACAAAATAAAAAAAAAAAAATTACCCAACAACAATATTCGCTGTTTTCCCGAACACTTCGAAATCTCGTTTTCAATCGGTAAAACCGGCAGCCGTTGCCCCGATATTCGCGCGTACACGTTTAAAATGACCCGCGCACGTCGTACCGCAGGAAATGCCGTACCCGTGGAATTCCGATACGTTTTACCGCGCGAAATGTTATCCGTCGTTTGCGAACACGCGAATCCGTTTTGCGGTACGCGAATGGGACTGGATGGATCCGACGTTTTCCGAAACGGGTGTTCTCGCCACGTAGAGCGATTTATCGTTTCCTCCGGAACGGCGGGTGTCGCGGTTGGCCGCCTCCCCCCCGCACCACCGTACACGGACAGTCGACTACGGCGATTACGGCTTAGTGACGGGCGATTCTCGATAGTGGATCGATCTTTTGGATCGATTCGAATCGAAAAAAAAGATCGATCTATTAACGAATCGACGACAAAAGATCGATCTTTTAAAAATCGAAATACTGTTACTTAAAAAAAGTTTTACCTCTATTGAAACAAGTTTTAATGTTTATAATACCATTAAATTACTAGTAACTTAAATTTGTCTACCAATTTAGTTTAATAGCCACTCTCTAGTCACTACCTCCTCACACCTATGGCCTATGTATATACATCACCAACAAATAGATATCCGTGTATAATTTTAATAATAAATAATCAATTTTAATGTTTAAATAAATAATAAATTTATTCCGTTCGATTCGATCTTTACAAAATTGGATCGATTTATCAAAAGATATCGGTCATCAGAGATCGATTCAAAAATTGATCTTTTGCGTGAAAAAGATCGATCTTTTAAAAGATCGATTCAGATCGCCCATCACTACTACGGCTCCGTACAGTCGTTCACCGTTGCTGCTGCGGATCGCGCTTCGCGGAGACGTCGTCAACACAGAAGTTTATTCTCTTCTTTGTAACGGTCTGCAGTTTTCGTCGAATCGAACGTTATAATAATTTGCCGTGGAAAATTCGTTTCGCGTTGAAATCCGACGTTTCAATCGCGCACATGTACGTTTTCATCTATCCGGCCGCGGTCGGATCGCCTTCAAAGGATGTCGAACGTCAGGAGATTCGCATTGTCTGTACATATATAAAACAAAATGTATCGAAGAAACCGTATGGGAGAACGGTCATGTATTGGAAATCATCAGAAGTTGTTCAAAAATACCACTATTCCCCCGCGGGCGGACTGCGTCGGTTAATGGAGTTCGAGAACGCTCGTTGTTGGAAAAAAAAATGTACAACGTTTTCCGCGAAAACGTCCGAGATATTTTTAATCTATCATAATCCGTCGCTTAATGCGATAATCGGGCTACTAAGATCACGGGTTAAATATGTGAATACAGATGGATCACTCTAACGATATAAAAAAAAAAAAAAATGATGTCATTCGAAAGATCATAAATCATAATAGCACGATGTAATGTGCATTTTAGTTTTAAACATTACTACAGTGAACATACAGAAGTTAAATGAAAAACATGTACACCGAACGGGATGGAAATGAAAACGTACAAAACGAAATAAAAACAATAATAGATTTTGAACAATTAAAAAGATATTAAAAAGAGAATTGTGAACGTTTTTTGACATGATTGAATTTCTACCAGTATGCGATAACCATTATCTCGACAATGTTATTTAAAATAATAAAGGGATAGTACAATAATATTGTATAATATCAGCGCGATAATTTATTTCGTTTTGTGCGCCTACATTGATTTTTGTCCACCGATCAACGAAGAACGTATTCGCAATTCTCATGTTCTCTGGCTGAGTGATCCGTCTGCATTCATCCAATCTGTGCTAAGACGTTACATTTATCTTATTTCATTACGCGCGGAACTAAAACTCGGACGTGTTAACCGAAACGTCAAGCGAGAAAATCGAATGTTATGTGGCAATGTGGTTTTATCGTAATAATTCTAAATAACCAAGCGGACAGATTGTATTTATAACTCAATCGAAACGACGCGGGCGAAAAAAGAATTATCGTCGATTTTTCTCGTCGATTACAATGTCTGGAACATCGTTGAAATCGGTAATCAATGGCACTGATAAAAGAAAAGATATTTCGAGAGATAAAAAGGATACATTGAATAAAATGAGAATCTCCGCGGTTGGTTCGACACAACGTCGTAAGCGAATTATTTCGCTACACACGGATTGGCAAAAAAATACATTATGATTTTCGAAGTTTGAAGGTATACGGAGAAGAAGAAAATTGTTACTGGACCGTTTGATTTATATGGAAAACGCGGGGAAAAAAAATAAATATCATGTATTCGCGCGCGAATATAATATAAATATATATATATATACAACACGAGTCCATTAAATAAATAAAATATGTATGTACATTAAAACGGGTTTAGGGCCCATCTGGTCTGCTGGTATGGCGAAAAGTGTTAAAAGTTTTTCCGACAGTCGCTCTCTAAATTTGATTATGATACGGTCCTTCCTCGCCACTGCCAGCATACACCAAGCTACCCTATTATAAGTTATAGCACGCACACACACTCAGACATACAAGTATACGTATAAAATGTAGTAGAACTGCCGGCGTGGTGGAAGCACATAAACCCCTCGAAACGTATTTATATATATATATATATATGCGTATATTTTAGAGAGAGAGAGAAAAAATATAAACCCCAAATACACCATCTCAGTTACAGTGTACCACAACCACTGTGTTACGGAGTCTGAAAAGAAGTATATTATATTGTAATATACGGACACGTGTGCACAGCTCTTTTTAAAAACGACGATCTATTTCTGCTGCGCACCGTAATCACGTGTCGCGCGGTAAAACGATTTATTTGTATTTTTTTCATCTTTCACTCTCTTATTATCGATGTCCGATTCTCGGTTCTCATTCGAACGGATAAAGATAGCCCGGTAAAATACGCGCGGCTTTCTTTTTGTTTTTTTTTTTCCCCACTAAAACGCTAATAATATCCGCACTGTCGAAATCACACGTCTCCTCCTTTGTATTTCGGACAATCTATTGAGAGTCCAGCTATTTAGCAGCGCTCCGCCGATTAGAATTCATTACAAAAATGTAATGATGTTCAATATTCGTCGAGCCCTCAACAGTGCCTAAACGCTAAGCAGACCGGCCCCACGGCCTCGCTTTCAAAAGCACGCCCGTGAACTTTTTACGAGTACAGGTTTTGTTATAGTTTAATTATGATAATTGATGCTGACGCGAATTTTCGACGAGGATCTCTCAAAACGTTCCTCGGTCACCGGTCCCTAAACGCGTACTTAAAGTTAAAACGATTATCATAATGTATTACACCGGTATAAACAAGAAACAAAATTAGAATTTCAAATTATAAACGATTTGAATCCGAATTCTTCCAATAAATAAACTATACGTACCTATAAGTTTTCATTGTTATTGCGGCAATAACGACTGCGAAAGCAGTAACGTTCGAGTAGTGTGAGTAGAACTAATTCGTTTCGTTTTTTCACCGCTCACTTATTAAAGTGTTCGACAAACACTGTTTTATTCAAACGCGCGTGTATATTCGTGGCAAAAAAAAAAATAGATTTTATATTTTGATTTGTCGTCGCGAAAGAGAAAATTGTTTTTGATAATAATTGTGTATTGTAGAGAATGTTTTTAATTAAAATTGTTTTCTGAAACGTCCCGAGACGTAGGAAAATTACAAAACCGTATTACACATCGTATCGAAATAAATAAATATATATATATATCGCATTGTCTAATCATAAATGATAAATTATTTTACGTTTGCTTAAAGTTTAAATATAATTTTTTTTTTTTTTTTGATTGGGGAACCTAGAGGGCAGGTGAATCATATAATGATTTCGTATGTATCCACTCGGACACGATGTACGGCCATAACCGGTGTAGTTCTCTCAAGGCATGTAAATACGATCGCGTTAAGTCGTTACACGAGTATATATTTGAAAATAACTGCGATTTTAGAAAATTAAATCTGTTTTTCCTACGTCGAAAAAACCTGGGTTTTAGCAATGCGTTCCTAGAACATTATCTCTTAAATCTTAACGGTAAATGCCCGAATGACGTTTTTTCATGCGAAATTCGAATCGTTGCGCAACATCGTCTTTTGCGCGTTAATTGACGTACCTCACGCTCGGTGCCCATCACTTGAATGAGAAAAAGTGTTGCGACAAATGAAGTTTTTCAGTGATATTTAACGCGGTTTTTACGTCGTAAAAATAAAACAAAAAATACCAAAGCTGAACATACTTTAAAAATATATATTTTTTTTTTTTAAAAACACATTTAAGATAATATTTTAAGAATCGTTATTGATATCCTTCAGGTAGTTGGGCACGCAGGGGAAAAAAATCGCAAAAGTCTCGTCGTTATTACATCGTCCTACTGTAATGAGTATATATGAGTGGCCTCAGAAACACTCTGTATAATATACAGGAGAATAATAATACCGTAATCGAAATCCTCTGGTGTGCAGGCGCGGCGGACCATTTCCCATCACTAAAGGTTCGGATAGAACGAACGCGTGCGCGCACGTTTTCGACCGCGTATTCGACGGCACCGCAAAGAAAAGCCATTTACTTTTACGGAACAAAAAAAAAAGAAAGGGGAAAAAAAATTGAAAAATTGATTTCTTTGTTTTTTTTTTTTTTTGTTATTTCGCGCTTCTCCTCGAAAACGTCTATAGGAAAGGTTTTTCGCGTGCGTATCGTCTATAAATATATACGTGTGTGTGTGTGTGTGTTTAACGATATAGTGTGCACGGAGAGAGAGAGAGTGAAAAAAGGAAGAAAAAAAAATTGGTCGTTTTTACCGGTTATTGGGACTGGGAATCTTCCGGAGTTTCTTCGCCATAGGCGACTACCGGCGACGACGACGTAATCTAAAACTAACTACGACAACGTTGACGTTAAGGCAACGTGGGAAAAAAAAAAAAATCAAAACTATATAACGATAACGCGTTCTTGTGGTTCTTTTTTATTATTATTATTATTATTATTATTATTATTATTATTATTATTATTATTATTATTATTTCCACGTCGACGCTGTGCGTTTAATGACGTCATTTTTCCAAACGCCCGTAGTCTGCTACCAGCGGGCGATTACCCCCGCGTTAAAAACGCTACCGTATTTTTTTTCTCTCACTCTCTCTCTGTTTCCCCGTTCCATTACCGTACATTTTTTTTTTTTTTGTTGGTTTTCGTTATTTTCATTATTATTTATATATATATATATAAATATATTTGTTTATTTTTTTTATTCATTTTTTTCCCCCCGCCGTTTACATTACAATGCGTATTGGACGGTACACGCGTCCAACACTGTACTCCGAATACACTTCCAGAATAATATCCCGAGAATTGTTCACCAGCAGCCGTCGTTCGCTGTTGTCCGACTGTTAATAATACGTTTGACGAGATGCCGTGAATATCGTTGCTGTACACGTACGCCACGATAATCATAATATTGAAAAGACAATATTATTATTTTATTCACGTTACGGTCAACAGCAGAGCGTCATAATTCCGGGCACTATAACGCGACGTCGTGTAGTACGCGCGCGGACGTCCGATTTCGACGGACAGATGTCCAAACGCGCAGAGGGCAATTGGAAAACATTCGAACGTCTATATCACTATTAGTTTGCTTTTTATTTATTCTTTACAGCTTAAAAGTGTAATTTAAAAGTACGACGCGCGGTCCTAAATTTTCGCTTACTTGTTTTCCTCTCGTCGTTGCTCACACGTTTGCGTCTATCGCGCGCGTCCTTGCACACCGTCAAGATTCGATAAAGTTTCTATCAGTTTTCCTCAATCGCATCAGTGTGTTTTTTGTACGGTTTTACCTGTCCATTCGTATCGGACGAATTATCGCGATTCGCATTTTCACATTACGGTTATCGTCACGTAACGATTATAATAATTTTTGGCTGTACTCGTAGAATGTCGTGCGCAAGCGAACAAACGCACAAACGAATAAAACGCAAAAATATTCTTCGCGTAAGATTCGTGTAAGGATTGGGCTTCGTTCGAGTTCGACGGCCATTGTGACCGAATTATACACTTTTACCGTGACACGCGGTGTTATAAGGCCGTTTAAACCGTTGCAGAGAATTTTTTTTTTTATTTTTATTACTTCATATTTACGATCACTGTGATAATATATCGTATTTCGTCAATTTTATTAACGCCAATTAAAATAATAATAATAAAATAATTGTTTTATATTTTACGATGACGTTGAAATATTTATTCGATTTTATCGATGTGACAGAAACAAAAAAAAAAAAAATAAACATTTTATACTTTCAACGAGTGGCCGATCGATTTGACAGCGCGATGAGAAATTTGAAAACAGATTTGAATTTTACGTCTCAAAATCGATTTTCTCGCATTTTAATTATTATTATTTCAAAAAATAACTGAACCGATTTAGATGTAAAAAAACAGATAACACTCGATTTTTTAAGATCTAATGATAAAAGGAAAAGAAAAAAGAAAACGCGAGAATGTACAAGAGTTTTCGAAACAGCGTTTGGAATGCCGTTGTTTTCAGAATAGAAATAATGATTTGAGAAAAGACGCAGTTATTTCGAAAGAAAATGCATAAAATAATTAGAATGTTTTCGGAATATGGCTGAAAATAAATTTAAAGACGTTATTCAAGATGTGTGTATATTAACCAAAGAGTTAGACTTTATGATATTTTAAACAAACAAAACGAAAATTACGCTTGAAATATATTTCGGGAATTCAATTTTTTTAATATTTTTTTTGGACATTTTTATATCTGAAATAAAGTATAAGATTTATTGAACATAAAACCGAACACTATCCGGTGTTTATAGTCTATTCTTAAACATTATCGTTTCCAGCATTGAAGACCATTATTAATTAATTAATCGTTATAAAAATTGATATAAAAGATCACAATAAAGGCATTCTAATTTTGGAATAACGACTCGGGATTCGAAAAATAAATTGAGCCCATATGAAAACTAAAATCGCGCGGACGGAACTCGATTAATATGCGATGATCTGTACGAAAATATTTCCAGGCCCACATTACTCGTTTCGACAGAAACAGCTGAGCAATCTTTTTCCTCATTAAAACGAATAAAAACGTACAACTGAGGAACACAATGTCTAAAGTGGATTGTCTGTCAACCATTCGATAAATAACTCTACGTTTTATGTATGTTTTGTTAAAAAAAAAAAAAAAACAAAACACTTATTGGTATCGCTAATTTATCGATTCGTCGAGCTTTATGTTTTTGGGCTGATGAAATCACTGACGAATTGGCAAGGGGGAAAAAAGAAAACTGGAGTTTATAATATATATATATAAAAAAAAAATACGAGTTGTTGAATATATATTAAATTAATACGTATTATTATTGAAAAAGAACAGATTAAAATCTGTTCCGTATTGATGAAATTATTTAATTTCAATATTACACACCACCTCTCTCCTCCCCTTAAAATTGTTTTTGGAAATAATTTCCGCGTAATACTGTTCGCTTACCCACCGTACAATCAAAACGTTTGTTGTTATTGATTAACGGTTATACTCGCGTATTAATAATAAAAATGTTCTTTTTTTTTTGCTTTTTAAATCGTTTCGTTTTTAATATTGTTAATCTCTTCGTGTGGATAATGTTGTTTTCCGCGTAAAACTCCGTCGACGTAATAAATTACGCGATGCGACGTGATTCGTACAGAAAAAACAAAGTTAAACGTAAAACAGGTATTATTAAAAATCGGAGAGAGTGATTTCTTTAGATCATCATAATATATATATATATACGAGGGCCGTTCGGAAATTAACCTCCGATTGGTTATAAAAAAAAACACCAAAGTTAATAAACACAATTTATTATATACAACTTAAAACTATATCTTTGCTCTATTTAACCTAACCTAACCTAACGTACAGCCCCGTAAACGAATTCGATTTGATATTTCTTTTGGCGACGGCGGCGCCCCGGTACACTATTTATATACGATCTATATGAATACATATAATATTATTACGGCTAGTTTACAACAATGGTAAAAAAACGTGACATTTGCATACAATTTCTCCCTTTTATAGATAAAATCCGGCGAGGGACGGTGGAGAAGCAAAAAAAAACCATAAGTGAGTGGATACGTAACTGTGTACAGTATATTACGCATACAAATCCTCTATAGAATTGCTGTTTGAATCGTGTAAAAAATGTTTATATTACATATATACGATCTGTAATAAACGAACGGAACGATTTTTTTCTTTTTTGTTCTTCGTATACCGTATGGGTAAACGGTTCGAGAAAGTGACCGTTTTTGTAAATCGAAAGAAAACGTACACGATAATTCAAAATGGAATTAGTATAACAGTAGTTAGCATAATAGGTTATATTTAATACGATTTTCGCGCGACATTTTTATATTATACGTTTTGTTTCATTTTCTCGATATTTAACGAGAAATTCAGTACGTATATATTATTGGATTCCACGCGTAGCGGGATAATGTATTGGTTTTAAAATGATTTTTTTTTTTTTTGTTCTCTGTTTATATATAAGAAATTCGGATGATCTGAATATTCATTACATTACCGTTTAGCGAATTGTATGTTGCTTTTTCCTTTTATTCGACACGCTCTTTCGATTCCTATAATGCACTTTCATTGTGCCTAACGACAAATAAATCGGAGAAGCGTTATTTGATTTCTAACAATTTTTCAGCAAGACATATTTTTAAAACAATTCATTTTTAACAATAATTAATAATAATAATAATAATAATAATAATAATGATTATAATGGTCCGCGGGAATCGACGATGTTTTTTTTTTACCAGTTATGGATAGCACGAATGTTTATTTTATACATTGACAAAATAATAACCGGACAGTGTATCGACCATCCCCATGCATGTGTGCCGGTGGTATATAATAATTCGACACGCGATAACTGTTCGCCAACATAAATATTTGGCCTGGAAATAAGTTTACATTTTGAGAGAAGTGTAGGTGTTATACTTATACACCGGAATCGATCTCGACTGTAGCGTCGGAGTAGAAAAAACAAATATATGTATATATAACTTATATACGCTATACAGCCGATGTCCAAAACATTCTGTAATTCTTTTCATCTTAAAAGATACTTCTTTTTTTTTTCTTTTTTTTTTAAACAAACTTATTTAACGGACTTACACCGTACACCGCCGCGACCGCGACAACACCGCCCGTAGTTGCGTTTTTTCTTTTTTCTTTTTTGCACGTCGCTCTCGTACGAACTCATAATATGACTTTCGCGTTACACGTTTTATTGATCTAAATTATTATTTTTTTTTTATTTGTACTCGCCAGAGTATTGTAATGATATTAAAAAAAAAAAAACGTTTTTTTTTTTAATCTCAAAATCATCAATTGCCAATGCAAACGATACAATTGTATCGACACTCCGCAGTACGCGAAACAACGTTCAACAATTTCGTACGAAAATAATATATTTATAAATAAATATCGCGATTAATTCGATTTGATGCGAACAAGAAACAATATAGTGTTATTTTCGTTTGTGTTTGAAATCGCGAGATTTACAAACGTGGTCGAACACAAAATATATTTCATTATTACGATCGCAGTTACTTTCGTACGTACATTTTTTTTTTTAATTCATTTCTATATCCCGCTTTAGGGCGGGGAAGGGAGGTGTGCATAAATTCAAATCCGCTAATGTATTAACACGCGCTCGCAGACAATTGTCATAAGACGGAAAAGCTAATTATTGCTATTCACATTAACACAGTGGCGAACAGTCGGTGTACGAGTTGGTATGCGAAAACTACTGATTTCCTAATAGCACAATATTTGAACGTTTACCGCTCATACGCGTAACAATCGTTGGTAACAGTGCTGTTGGCACCGTGCGTTGTTGATTTCGTATTCAAACAGCGAAGGAGACGATATACGCAGGAGAGCGGGAATTGGAAAAAAAAAACCTCGAAATCCAATAATAAGCGCTGTAATGATTTTTTTCTAAATGTCATTCGTATAATTTTTTTTTCCAAAGGTTTGCTGTCGAATTTCACGGAAAACGTATTTCATCGGCTCTGTTACCGAGACGGTAAAAAGTCGTACGTGTACGATGTATACGAAAATAAAAAAAAATCTTATGTGCACGTCATATACTTTTAAAACGGACTTGTACCGGATAAAAGAAAAGGCTTTAAAAAATAAATAAATATATCAACACTAAATTGTTCGATGTAAATTATCGCAGTAAAAAAAAAAAAAACGCATCGCGTTTTATCCGCCGTGAGTTTACACGGGAAACGGAACAATTTAATAATTTAATATTGTGTACACTCATGTTATATACGAACCACTTTGTTTTTTATTCGTTATTACCGTTATTTTCGCGCGGAATATTCGAATTTCGTTCCACCGCAACATTATCGTCCGCATACGGTTATAATAATTTCAAATCAATACGGATCCGAGTGTTTCGACTTATCCGTGAACACTTATAAAAAAAAAAGCCCCGAGCACGATTGATGATTCCGTGAAGTTTATAATTGTTTACACACACGTCGACCCGACCTGTGAAGAACGTAAACCGTGGCAAAATATGGAAATTATATATTTGAATATATGAAATAATATTCATATTTTTAAAACAAAAATATATTCTATTATTTATGATTTAATGGGTATAAATCGATATGGCGATATGACGAGAAAATTGTGGAAACTGTAACCGTACCGATAACACATATTTCTCATAGTTTTTAGAGCGTAGCTGCTAATTGGATGGGTTGGAACGATTTAAAAAAAAAAAAATCACGCCATATAAACGCGCTTTTACATTGCGCCTCTTCGGAATTTCTCGAACAAAACACGAAAAAAGCGCCCATAAATGAATTCGGTGCTTTTTTCGGAAAAATGTTTGTCAACCGAACGCCTTTGTATATTCATATATATATAAAAAAAGAATAACCATTTTTTTTTGTGTTTAACGCGAACACAAACAGTTTCAGAAAAAAAAAATTATTTTCTTTTTAATAATATTAACCTTATCTAGTTGTCTATAGAGCGCGGGAAAGACGATATGGATAATTTTACACGACACGTTTTCAACGACGCGTATAAATTACAAACTTTATTTTTCGTTAAAAAAAAAAGTAATTTACGAAGGTAAACACGACGGCGTTTATAAAAATTGCGAAAAACAAAAAAATGCAAAACGGCGAAATTTGTTTGGCGTTTTTTTTTTTATTATTTCTATAAGCGTATAAAATAATAAATATTGATTGCCGATGGTGATTGTAAACGATTGAAATTCGCTTATTACACGTGAGAAAAAAACGAAATTTTTTTGTATAAATCCCGTTGATCTCGAACAATATAATTCGTATTGGTAATTTGAAATCAAGAACCGAGGTGGTTTTTATAACTAAACACCACTACTCGTTATCGATTACGTTATATGATATTATCGAGTCGCCGCTGTCTTCTAAAGAAAACTACTAATATTTTTAAAATCGTTGAAATCAAAATTTTGTACGAGTCGCAGACGGAAACGCTTACCTTGCAGTATTCGATTAATACTGGGTTCTAATCATTCACGTCCGCGAAATACGTTATACAATAACGCGGTTTCGTCGAATTTTCAATAATAACGATTGGAAAACGATATACAACGAGAATTCACGTGGGAAAAATTACGTTAAGCTGCGAATTCTGTACGTTTCCCTAGATATGAGACGTGATATTATAGTACTGTGGCGGGATATTCGATTATACACGGAATATAAACGCTCTTTAATCGCACGGTAAATATATCATTATTGTTTCCAACACCGAGCGCGGCCATATAATAATAATAATAATAATAATAATAATAATAATAATAATAATAATAATAATAATAATAATAATAATAATAATAATAATAATAATAATAATAGTAATAATAATATTATTATTATTCCGTTAATTATTCTAAAAGTTATTTTTTTCGTATACTTCGCAAGAATATATCTTGCGAAGTATACGAAAAAATGAAAACCATGAAAATACGAGCGCAGACGCGTAAAATACAACGAAAACGACGAACCGAATATTTAGTTCGCACGATTAACAGATACTACAAATAAACGAGTATAGATTTTATTTCGGAATGTTTTAAGACACGTTATCAGGGCCGGCCCAAGATACGGGCGGGCCTTAGGGCCCCGGACAGACGACCAGCGAAAACCGGACATTTTTTCTGTTTTCAGTCAAAACGCTGGTCGTCTATACTAAATCCGATCACGCTCCAAAATCACAAAATATTGTGAAAACATTTAGAATAAAATTAAGAATCACTATGTACTTAAAGAAATAATAATACATTTATCGATAATTGTGTCCGAATAATTGTTTTATCCGGAATTTTATAAATATAAGTCGTTTTAAACAGTACCTATATGTAAAATAGTATTTAGTTTATTGAACATGTTTTAAAAGCGCCTTATAAAAATTCGCCCGGGGCGCTACAATACCTCGGGCCGGCCCTGCATGTTATATTCATTACTCTTGATAAGAACAAACTGCAAATATTCCGTTGAGAACAGTTCGTGTAATAAACACTGCTGGTTAGTAGTCGTACGTTAGTTATTACAATATTAATTATATAGAAAAAAAGAAAATAATAATAATAATAATAATAATAATAATAATAATAATAATAACGTTGAAATTATAATGCGCGCGCGCGCTCGCCCAATAACCGAACGTTTAACCCGAAACAAAAATACGAAATATAATTTTCAATATATTTTTTAATACATTTTTCGTAATATAATTTTCAGCCGTAACGAATTATCTCCGATAAGCTTCTCGTTCGAAAATACGTTTAAAACAATAACAAAATGAAAATAACGAATATAAAGTGGTTCGTTATACCATCGTTGTGTTGTTCGTTCTCGCTGTGAAAGTGTCGGTTTTTATTTTACGTATTACGTGTACGTAACATAATGGTAGTCCACCTTTTTTTTTTCCACAACAAATTGTTCGCGCCGTCCGAATATTATTTTCATCTCACTGCGCACCGTCTATAGACTAGACTAGATCTCATACGGTTTTCAGTTGATAATAACGTTTTGAATTTAACATTCGTTCGGATGAAAAAAAAAACCGTACACGAACGCGCTTTATATTATTGTTTCGTAATATGATTTCGATTATTCTTTTAAACGAAAAATGTTCGTGTCTATTTTTCTATTATATCAAATTTCGTACTCCTTTGAACGAGTACAAATTGAATAATCGTGCGCGGAGAAAAATTATAGAAAATACTTAAAAAAAAAAAAAAAAAATTCGAATGATGTAATTGTTGCAATAACGAAACATTATCCGAATAATATTCAAAAGTCCTATCGAAACGCTGGTAATAATTTAATATCAAATTACAATTTACGATTTTAACGAATTTAATAGTCGTGGAATTTAAAATAAATTTCATATTGGTAAAACGAATATACCTATAAATAATAACGACTTGGGTGAAATAAAATTCTAAAAAAAAAAGCTTGTGCGGATTCGGATTTTTGTTAAAACGCGTTTTTAGAAAATAATCATATTACGATTAATATTCTAACAACGATTTCGAAGTTTTGAATACCCGATGCATAATATTCACATGAATTCAGTTTTGGACGAATCGGATGTGAAGAAATTAAATACATTCAATTTTAAGAAACATGTACGAAAAATAATATTTTCATCCGATATGCATTGAATAAAACACGTCATAGTTTTTTTTTTTTTTTTAAAACAATTCACTCTTTTCCTTGTTACGTTCGTAATATTTTTCTCTGTCTACGCAATTTTGTTCATTATGTTATTATTTGCGTCGTTGTGTTTATCTTCTTTTCCACTGATGTTGTCTGATCCCGCGGTAGTAAGTGAACCAATTCAATACAACAACTCCTATGCGCTCGTATATTTCCTTATTTTTCATAACTTTCTTTGACCTAAACGCGTACATTTATACACACTACGTATGTAATAATTCTGATTGAAATATTATGTATATTGAAAAGAATAATGAAAACGAAGTGTCCGTAAACGGTGTCATTGCAGTGTTACGACGGTCTAGAAATGAAAAAAAGAAAGCCGGTTTTCTTTTTATTATTACATATAAGTATAATAAATAAACAAAATGCAATATATTTCGACGTTTTTCGCTGCGCAATTATTTGCCGTCTGAATATTGTTTTCGTCGTACTGTGTGCGTGCGTGTGCGTATATAAATAATACGGAACGAACATGTGATTTCGTTTTCCTCATTCGATTTTGTCGAAAAGTCATTGCGTCTTGCCAATACACGAAACTACTACCGCGTGTACACACGTGAATAATTTAATATTTAAAACCGAGTCGATATAATATGTCATCAACTTTTTTATACTGCTCTATACAGCGGTTGTATGATTTCTCTTGTGTAGCGCTGCGCGAAACGATCAACTCGACAATCGTTTATTCATTAGGGCAAATAATGATGTGCTCGGAAAAAGCGATTACACATATTTTCCCGCAGATATATTTTAATAATAATAATAATAATAATAATAATAACGCAGTCGATTATAACTATTTACGATCGTACATAATAAAATATGTTGTATAATGTTTTACACGTGACAACGCCATAATTCCACACATCGTCTTCGTTGTGCAATAATATATTCTATAAAATAACTCGCCATAATCGAAAGATATTTAGTTACAATAATATTATAATAATAACAAGCAATACGCGGCTGTTCAACGAACGAACGTTTCACACGAATTATATTAGCCGCTCAAGCGTACCCGTGTATAACCCGTTTTGCTCTTTTTAATATCGTTCTCGGGATATTTATTCGTCGAATTGAAATACGAACGAAATCAATCAATCGCGATTATTAGTTGCAATAAATACTGTACACCGCAGGCATATACCTTCTCCACGAATACTGTAAAGAATTTCAAATAAAATAAAAATATTTCGGCAGTGAATTTTCTTATTTTTTTTTTTTTTTTTACACTTTTTTTTATTGCTATTGCACATTCGTGAAACGAATATATAAAGTAGTTACTCACAGCCGGTGCAAGGAGAACAAGAAAAAAATTCCGTATTAGTATAATAGTATAAAAATTGAATTACTATACACGTTCCTCTTCCGTTAAAGAATTTTTGTTCGTCTTATAACATACAATACACTACTCATATTGCTTGAATTATTTACGTACGTTCGTATTCCCGGGTTCATGTTCTTATAACGAATGTTAAAAGTTTAAAATGACTTTTTATTAGCTTTTTACTTTATTCAGTTTCGTATATAACTATTAATTCTATTTTATAGTCGTACGACAAAAAAAAAAAAAAATAATAATAATAATAAAAAGAACAAACTAAAATGCGTAATATTTCTTTTTAATAAAACGCGTTACACAAACACGACGACAAAAAACGAAAAAAATTAAATCTAAATATTTTAAAAACGATTTTATGCGAAAATCCGGCTGGTGTAACGTAGTTTTCATGAAAAGCGCGAAGGACTGTTTTATTAAATATCATAACAGAATTTTTAGTCGCGCAGAAATAAAAATATCCGTTTTAATCGTTTTCCAAACGTTTCTCGTTCTTGTGAAGTACAAGTAAAAAAAAAAAAAAATGTCAATTACCAATTCAAGAGTACTCGCACGTATACGAGTACATTTCACGATCGAAAAAATAAATAAATTCACGGATAAGCGTACAACGTTTTTTAATTTGCGAAACCGGTAAGAAAATTTCACGCTTTAATCTTTTTTTTTTTTTTAAAAAAAGCGTTTATAAAAACACTTTTTTTTCTTCAAAATCATCACGCCACTTGAGCCGATTATTGGCCACCGTAAATTCTGTTGCGTCGAAAAAAAAAATGTTTTTTTCTTTTTCGCGTTTACGCGGGCGAATGCAAAAACGCGCCACGGCGATAGTACCAGCCGTGAGGCTTTCTAAAATCGAAATGTTCTCCGAACACCGCACAGTCTTAAAACACACCAAATACAAGTACGATAACACATCGAATTCTAATTGTAGAAGATTTTTTTTCGGAAAACCTTCGTGAATCCAATGGTATTAAAAAAAAAAAAAGGCGGCGTGGACGACGTTTTGCCGTCTAATGTTTACGGTCGTTCTTTTCCCGCGTGAAACCAGTCGATACGACGAAAATCGTCGTATTTTCGACGGGACCGTCGCGTTTTTATGATAAAAAAAAAAAAAAAAAAATTCCCGTTATTTTATAATGTAGAGTTATATTATTATTACGTTTACGACGGTTTTACGAATATTTCCGTGCGAGAAGACGTTGGCAATAACGGAGATGACGGTCGTGCATTATCCGAAATGATTGCAAAACGTAATTGGAGTTTTAACCGAATAACAACGCGAATCGCGTACGAAAAATGGTGGGGCAATATTGAATTTCGTCCCCGATTTCGTTCGCAACGGGTTAAAAAATAATAATAATATTCGTTCGACAATGTCCAACGCGATAATCGTGTAATTTTAGATTAATTAAGGTTTTTGTCATTTCCTTTGCACTTTGCCGTTCAGCTGTGTTAGAGTAGTGTAATAAGATTGACTGCCGACAAAACGCGGTTTAATCGTCCGACCGAGGTCGCGCGCGGTGCAATGGTAAACAACTAAGCGGCCGTGTTGTTGTCGTTATTGCGTTACGTAACATAACTACGACGCGCCGCGCGCGGGCGCGCGCACACGTCGAACACAACACACCCAGTCGTCGTTCCAGCGGTTACGACGCAATCACGTCGCGAAGACCAATATCTGTCGGGGATTTTTCGATCGTTTGAACGAAAAATGTCGTACGCCGTTTCGGACAGGATCAAATGTTTGGACGGAGTGGACTACGACGTTGTCAAGGTAAGTGATTTATTTTATTCCGTATCGAATATCTGTACGCAATGATAACAGGTGAACGGTGTGAACGCGAACGCGAACGGGGAGGCTTTTTTTCTTTTTGCGCTGGTAGGATTCAAACGTACGCGGAGATCCGTTTCCGTACTGATTTTCCGTCGTTTTTCACCAAAAAAAAATCGTTTTTGTACGCACGAATCGTTTTTCCGTAATAAACGACGCCGTACAACCGGGGGAATACGTATTGTCGTTGGATTCGTTTCGAACCGAGCAAATGAACTCGCGGGTGATACAATCGAAAACGCTTATAATGCCGTAACGACGGAACTCTTAACGACCCGATTGATTGGTGGTGGATAAGTGTTTAATAATTTGTCGTTGTATTATGCCCAATTTTTTAGAATACGATATTACGGACGTTTCATATTCCACACGATAATTTCGACGTGTACAATATTATTTGTGACGTTTTCTTCTTCTATTCCCTTACACTCGCGGACTGTATACGGTCCTAACACTTTTGGCCGTACGCGCCTTCCCTAAATCACTTCGTGTTTAAATATCCTTTCCATTCGCTTTTTCATTACGTTTCCTCTCCCTCTTGTTCCTTTCGTACATTCATTTTCGCATCACAAGCAACCGTCTGTAGCGCGATCGTATTTCCATATCACGAACCAACAGTGGCGCAACCAGGGGGGGGGGTCCCCGGGTCCGGACCCCCCCCTTGACTAGTGCAATAGTATTACATTTATAGATGAAAATCCAAATTCTGATACAACTTTCATATTTTTCTGTTAAAATTTCGCATACGATATAGATAACACCAGGTGTTAACAATTTATTGATTATATTATATTATTATAATATATAATCTATTTTTATTATCTATTAAAAGTTTTGTTTTTCATAATGTAGTTTTTTAGACCCCCCTTTGAAAAAGTCCTAGACCCCCCCCTTGAAAAAATCCTGGGTGCGCTACTGCGAACCAATCGTCTGGACCAGCTATTCCCCGCTCGTTTTTCCTTCGAAATAGATGCCAATGCTGCACTACTCGTTATCCATTCTTTCCTAGCTGTCGTACTCTACACATCCGTCTTGGTACGTTCTCCCGGTAAAATTATTCATACAAACGGAATGTAAATCGCGTCAACGCCGAAAAAAAAATTATAAATGTGAAAACCCCGTCTGCGTCCAATAGTAGTGTTTCGGATTTCATTTGCTTACTGTTACCTATAGCAACTGCTTCAATGACAATAACGTTCTACGAGTATTATGCGCAGCTATTTGTTCCCGCGTATTCTAACAGTAAGAATTCAATCGCCTTGGAATTAAAAAGTGTAGAATGTGTTTAATAAAATCGATTCATTACGATCCGAGAATCGATTATTCGTTACCTAGTATTACAAACAACAAATTAAGATAAATTTTTATCATCAAACACTGTAATAATAATATAATAATAATAATACAATTTTTCTTAATAACTTACACTCAATACGTTAGAATAATTATTTTGAGTTGCATACATGTGAATTTATTTTTTTAATAGTTAATTTTTTTTTAATATCTACGCGTCAATTAAAACAAATCGATCACACATTTTTTTTTTTTTTAGTTCCTACGTATATATAAAAAAGTTCGTCGTCCCTGCAGCTACCCTGCACCAATCGCGTTAATAGTTGATGAAGAAAAAAAAACTCGGTTTTCCGTTACACGCAATCGGATGTGCAATTAATACGGGATTCAGGGGGGGAGGTGGGGGGTATTGTGAAATCCCTTGGAACCGCTGCCGCACACGTATAATAAGGAATTGTAGGGATTCGTTGATAAACCTTTTGTCCGATACAGTGGATGCGTTGTAGTAGTAGTAGTAGTAGGACAGTATTATTATGGTGGAAATTCTATAAAATATTGAATAAATCGAACTGGAAACCGTATACGGAAAAGAGCGGCTTAAATTACAACATTTCCATATACGAGTACTCAGTAAGAACCATAATATGCGAACAGATTGTTCTCTTCTCTATAAATTTCGGTATTCAACCGCGGCGGAGTCATCACTTCCTAAAACTGTACTACACCAAACGCGATATATTATTATTATTGTGATCTTGTACACGCGTATTTACGTCGTTTTGCAGCGACAAACGCAGTGCGTGTAAACGCTCTTGTTTCGAGACACGTGAATCGAGTACGTTTTCCTATTATTATTATTATTATTATTATTATTATCATTATTATTATTATTATATTGATATAAATTCCTTCTTTTGCGGTGGCGGCAGCGGCAATTTCCACTTACCGGGCGAATTTCATTATGAAATACAGGAGATTAATGTTTTTCGAGTGGGTTATGTATAATATAATGCACGCATACTTGCAACGATATTTTCCACCCAAAACAACACGGCGTTATATTATTATATTTTAATAAGGACGTTGATTATATACAAAAGCGTAGCGCGTACCCGTGCGCAATACTAAATTTTGTATAGTGCAAGATATTTTTTGAATACACGGGCGATGTCGCACGACTTTAAGAGTTTTATGATAATATTTCTTTTAAATTGTTCATGTGGCTGCAGTCCCTTTAAGAAAAAAAAAAAAAAAACAGAAAGAGTCGGAGAAAAAAGAAAATCGCGTTTTTGAAATTTTCGCTTATTTATAACGTGAAATGCTATTCGGATCCGTTTATCGTCGCGCGCATTCCATTTCCACGACCACGGAATAAATTCAGTATTTTATTTCTGTTGTAGAAAATTTCGTGCCGACGGAAATTATTCAATGTCATTAGTAGTTCGTATCACGCGTCACTATGATTTTTTACCGTATAATGTCTAAAGTGCGTTATGCGTACAATGATCGGATGCTGTTTACGTGTAAAATATATAATGTGCGTTTGATTACGATCACCGTCGTACGGGAAAATCGAAATAAACATAATAAATATAATGCATAATGGACCGGAGGGGGGAAGAGGAAACAAACACAGGTGTGAACTGACCGATGGACTTTTACACACCGCAGCGTTGTTTATAAAAATTATTATTATTTTTTTTTTATAAACTCGTTTTCGTTTGTAATAAAATAATACGATAAAATGAATTTCACCGCCAAAAATTTCAACATATTTCTAACGATATTCGCAGAGTTTCGCGGAATTTCGTACCAAAGTAAATACGTTACAGTAAAATAATAATCGTGCCGACTTCGCGTGTATAAATACATTAATTATAACATTATATACTGGGAATAAGCGAAAAATATACACACGCCTCGGCAGAGCATTTTTGAACGTTTAAACAACAATCTGTTACCTACACAAGCGTATATATCTATCTAACGTTACTTTTAATTCTTAACGTTTGAAATATTATAAAGAAAATTTGAATAATAATAATAATAATAATAAGAGTAATAATAGAAATTCGTTAAATTTAATGCGACGAGTAGTAGAATAATCCGCGTACGCAATGGCATAATTACGGGGTGGCACAAGACGGCTAGGTAACCGTGTAAGTCCTGGACTCGGTCAAATGAAACAAATCACCGAGCATTGTTGTAAAATACACTTTGTCTCGGGAAAATGTAAAAAAATGCAATAAAAAAAAAAAATTTGGATCGTTGACAATTTTTTTTCCATTTCTATACGTATAGTTAAAGTTACAGAAAGAAAAAAAAACAGTTTTCAACACTTATAGATCTAAAAATTACACCTCTTTTACGACTCGAATAGTCTAAATATAAGTGCGATGAACAAACTACTAGAGAGACGTTTCGAATACATAGTACTATATCGATAAATCATCACATGTGCACAGAAAAACGAAACGCAAATAACTTCGCTCGGAATGTGAACGCATATTAATACGGCACCTGTTTACGATAATAATACGTGAAATTGTTGTAGAACGAAAGACGTTCGTAAAAAAACAAACCGCGGAATTTCGGTGGCGTATAAAAGACGAATGGCGAAAGCTCGGGCCCCCCCTCCCCCCGCCGACGAATTTGCGTTTACGTCACCGACCCGTTCGCTTTTCCCGCGGCGAAAAACACCGTTCGCGCGAACATTAAAACGATACGAAACGATGGTTTTCCAGCACAACGCGCATTTCGAATGGGTGACCGGTTCGGAAAACGTTATAAGACAGTTGGCTTTGGAAGTGTTCGACACACTGGGCGTCGTAACGGACGGGACAGCGCTGGACGTGGCCGTTAAGGGACTCGACGGGTTCCAAGAGAACCTGAAAACGAAAATGGACGGTTTGGTCAAACAGGTATTTTATCGTCGTCGGTCGTTTAATCTCGAGCCCGTGAATAACGGCACGACGACGTTATCATTGGCAGCAGTAGATTGTAATTTATCACAATTATTATTAATATTAATATTTTCGCGTGTCGCGTAAGGTGGCCGACAAGGCGGACGTGAACGAGCTGGCGAAAACGTTCGCGGTCGAATGGGCTGACGCGTGCAAGTATCAGGTCTCGCTCAGGTACCATCACATGGGCGACGGACCGAACGCGCAGAAAGTACGTTGGGCCTTCGAGAGCGCCATCAAGTACATCGTCGTGTGCGCCACCAAATTGGCGGACCACGACGACGACGTGGAGTTCAAAAAAGAAGTATCCGATTACGTACGGGACGTAATAATCCAGAGCCTGATCGATTCGTTGCAAAACGTCAAGGTGCGTGAACTCTCCACGTTTTTCGATAAACGATTCTTCTTCCCCGCTTTACACCACTCAACTCGACTCAATTTCAGTTACGTGTTCTCTTCTCCGCTACGTTCGTCTCCCGTTCCCGTTTTTCCGTCCAACGCCCAACGTCCCGAACCGTAAGACATTACTGCTGCTGCTGCTGCTGCTGCTGCTACTGCTGCGTTCACTAATAAAAATTTTATTTCAATTTTATATACTGGAATCACATTACACACACAGAAAACTCTTTACGCTTTCCTCTGTACAGCAATTCGTCCATCCACACTTTGTCCTATTTTTTTACATCGTCCTCCTCTCATCCGTTTAGTACTACCCGATCCTAGATATTTAAATCGATCAACTTAACAACTCTGCGTCTTCACTTCATTACACGCATCGCTCTATGAATTCCATTTATAATACACTCAAGACTGTAGCAACTGAATATTGCGCCGGGGGCAAAAATCAAAACTGCGCCCTTTTGGTTTCAACACAGAACTAATAAAGAATTAATTTTATAAATAATTTTTTTATATTTAAATTAATTACCGTTGAAAATAATCAAAAACATTATTAATATATTAAATATTTATATTGTTATTATATTAATTTTGTAATTTCTTAAATTGTACGCCCTTTAAAATATTGCGCTCGGGGCGCAGGCACCTTTCGCCTCTCCCTTGCTACGGCTCTGAATATAGTTAATATTCAGATCATTCCCCTCAAACACTAATCCCTACATTTCAAGTCATTTAATCACTTCTTTCCGTTAACACCACATGGTCCGCATACATTGAGAGCGTTCATTATTAAGGAGAACGCGAGTAGTAAAGACTTAAAGATGGACCTCGATGCACACTTGCTCTTACAGTGAAATGATCTGTTTTTCCACGCGCACTTCTCTGCTCTCATACTTGCCTCTTTATGCATTATACACATCCTCGGTACTTCTTTTTTCTTTTCCCGAACGTTCGTATGAAAATATTTTATTATTATACATAAATATTATTGTTATATATTTCAGAACGAATTGAAAGCGCTGGAGAAAAGCTCGTAGACACACGATACATACAAAGAGAAAAATCCATCTGAAATATTTGATTATTATTATTATATTTATTATGAGTATCCCTGCAACGTTTAATTATTTTTATATGTTTATTTTTTCTTTTTTTTTTAACTATATATCCATATGTAATATTATTATATATTATCATTAAAATAATATAATCTGGGAACGCGTATTATTTATATACCGTTTTAGTATATATCATTGGTGAATCAATTGGCGAGTTTGAGACTCGTTTGTGTTTGCACCGATCTCGTCACGAGTCAAATCGTTTTATTTTACGAATTACATTCGTAGTAAACGAACGCTAAGCCCCGTGTTGGGTCGTCGTTATAAAAAAAAAATGGTAACACGATATCGCGGACGATTAATAAAATTTTTCTGTAATAATAATAATAATAATAATAATAATAATAATAATAATAATAATAATAATAATAATAATAATAATAATAATAATAATGATGATGATGATGCCTTGTCGTGACGTTAATTCTAGGAGTGTACATTTTAATAATTCTACTCGCTATAAGACCGACGTTATTTTCTTCTCCACAAATCTTCTCCCCCGTTTCGATATAATTATCCATCCGACATTATCAAGTAACGCGGTCACGCGTTTGCAGACAGTCAACGCTTGCTGTTCTGTTTCTATATATTACACTATATTTTTCTTTCTATATTTTTATATGTAATACACACACACACACACACACACATATATGTATAGAATAGGATTTTTATTTAAGTGCGCCGACGAAATGTTTAATACATTTTTTCGAGACAAAAGTTTAGGTCAACGTGTACCACCGTCATACACCACTGCAGCTGGTCGGGCTTAACTATTTTCTGTGAGCGTGTAATAAATAGGCGGCGGCGGTTGCTGCTGCTTCTGCTGGAAAACGTGTAATAAATGCTCGTGTCCTCTATGCCTTAACGGATTCGGATACATAATAATAATAATAATAATAATGTATAAAACCGTGCGAAATTATTATTCCGATGTCGTATGATATGTGGATGTGTTTTTGAATTGTCTTTCCAAACGAGAGATGGTAAAAATGGAACGAGAGCGAACACGCAGAGACGAAGAGAAAAAGACTCGCGCGCGCACGTATACGGGTTTTTTTCCTTCTTCCATTCGACCAAATAGTTTCGCACAAGAGGACGAGTGTTTTCAAAATGTACTCCGGTCTCGGCGATTATTACTACAATATTACAATTGTGACCACCATTGCTTCTTTTTTTTCTTACGTTTTTACTGCTGTGGGTCCTCGTAAGACCCACCTTGTTAAGAATACGAACGTTGAGCAAAAAAACCTATCGATAAATGTAAAACCTGTAGTTTCATTTATACTCAAACCCCCTTCCCGTTGCATAATCCTGGTTAGGTCCTGGTAGTCCTGGCTACGCCGGTGCGTAAGGGGTTGAATTAAAAATTAGCCTCCGTCTAAAATATTTATTTCTGATACTCCGAATTGTATGGTTATGGTAACCATATTTTAATCAACGTTTGTTTGCTATACTCGTGTACGCCAAAACGTTGAATACATTGCTGTTACAATAATTACAAACTTACTCGTATACACGCCGCGCGCGGTTTGCGTCGGCGAAAACTTAATATGTTGAAAATGAGAATTTTATGAGACACAAATTCGCGTAGAATCAAAAAAAAAAAAAAATAATAATAATGATTTACTCGAAAACACGTCAGTACGAAATAAATAATACGCGCGCGAGTACAAACGAATTTTTAGTAAATTCAGCGTAGACGGTGAAATAAATTGGAAAACGATGAGATGTGAGGACTGAGACGTCAAGAGTACGGTGATAAACAATATTACGTTGTGCTCGTCGTATTTACAAAGTGGAGAAGAAAAGAGATATTTCACACGGTTCAAATCGTGAAACGGAACGACGAAAAATTTTCGAAACGTTTAAAATTACACGACTAAGACGACGGTTCGTTTTGGTTTTACACATGAGTTTAAATATCGACGCGTCGTCGCGTCCGAATCCGATGGAGCGTTTCGAACGTTTTTCTATTGAACAGTGAAAAGGAAAAAAATACGCGGTTTTGTATCGGTTAACACCGAATTGACAACGACGAGTTTCCAACGCGTTTCGTTCGATAAATACACGCATTTCGTAATCGCCCTGCGTATATACCGCGAAAATCAAAACTTTTCGAACTCGTTACATAATATTATATAAAAAACGATATTATTGTGTGTGTGTGTGTGTGTCGTGAAAGTTTAACGTCAACGGAAATCGGTGGTTAGTAGTATATATTCGTGCAGCGTTACGACATTGATCCGACTATAACCGCGCTTGTCTCTTTTCCGAACAGCTATAATTACATATTATTACGGTGTACGATCGACGCATATTATTATTATTATTATGAGGAGGTATTGGCGTTGGTTTTAATTTGTCGCGCGGGATATTTAAACTCATTCACAAACCGTATTTTCGTTTGCTTGTCGTGGAAGAAAATGTCGCGTACCGCCTACGCGTATAAATAAACCCGATCAAAGTTTCGAAACAATTTCCCGCGGTTTTTCGGTTATTAATGCCGGGCGTTTTGTCTCGTCCTACGTTGTAACGCAGAATTTCAAAACTGTTGTCCACTCTGCGTTCGACGCGAAATCGTAACGGTTTGTTTTGTTTTCACGTTCGTATCCAAAATTTCTAAAAAAAAAAAAAAAACAGTGCTCCCATTTTAGTAATCGTAACTTCAAGTAGGAAATCTAAAACTTTAAACGGGTAATTCTTCGATTTTCTCAAAAAAACAAACCCCCCCCGCTTAAAAAAATTCCCCAAAAACTACCGATAATCCTTATTTCATAGTAATTTTGAAACTAATGCGCGGTTATGTATACTTGAAATATTTTACGTGACAATTTATATTGTAAATTATAAAAAAGTTATTTTCAATTTTGGACTATATTATAATTATTGTTTATACAGACAATTATAGGTTTCGAGGTATTTAATTCAAAAAAAAAAATCATTTTAAAAAATCGTTTGTCGACAAAACATATTTTATTTGCCGTTTGTATCAAAACCAGCGGGAATCTTGAAATTTCTACACCAAACGTTTTTAGCCGTCTGAGTTTATTTTAAGGAATCTCAAATAATATTACTGTTAAACCGTTAAATCGTCAATTGTGCCGTATTCTATACGTATTTGGTGTAAAAATAAATACAGCGGAATCGTTGTGTCGAACGCAATGCGATTCATACGATTGCCTCCGAATTTATTATAATACGGTAATAACGCGAAAGTCTAAAAAAAAGTCATCCGAGTATTCCGTCACGTGAACGACTACACGCACAACGATTTTTTTTTCCTTTTTCATTTACGTCCCCCTGTACACGGCAAGACGATCGTTATATTTACCGTCGAGTCGTCACGCGTTATATAAATGTGTCGCCGCTACACTCTATAAAACCGTGTGATCCGAGTGAAAAATCTACAAAGAAAACCGGCACACTTTCTTAGACGGTATCGAATATCCGTGATAATTATTTCTCATTCTCGATGTCTCGGACGCGCGTTTAAAACACTTTTAAAATTATTATTATTATTATTCAACTTCCCCGTGATGCGAATAATAGTAATACTACTGTAAGTTACGCTGCTGCGACAATCTTTTTGTACTATTTTTCTCGTCGTAAGGGAACGCTGAAAAAAATATCCGATTGTTAATCGTCGGCTGTAATTTTAAGCGGGTCCGTTTAACGGGAGGTTTTTTTTCTGTTTCTCAAATGTCCGCTCGTAAAACGCTATGGACGTCGAAAACGCTTTCCGAGTGACTTAACTTAATATTTTTTCCCGCCGTAACGACTTATTCGTACTTAATTGTTATTATTATTATTATTATTATTATTATTATCGTCGTAGTTGATAGCTTTTCCGTACGAAAACGGAGTGTGCAGCGCGCAAAGCAATTTTTATTTAGTTTTAACGCTGCGCCGCGATAGCGTTGTTGCCACGACTTGTCCGGCCGATTATATTATAGAAAACAATAATTAAATAAACGTTTTTTTCTCCGCGTTTTTCGCCAGAGCCAGAAAGACGGAGTTATATTAAAAAAAAAAAAAACGTACGATATTATTTATTAATTATTATATTCGTAAATATACGCGGACAATGTGCGAAAATTGGTACTCGTTAATTCCGGTCGTCGTCGCTTGTTCTTCAGCATTGTTCCAAGTAAGCCGATTTGTTGCAATTCATTTGTATATTGCGTGTCTACACTATATTACAATATGCGTTGTGTTTTCGTCGGAACATAATATAAAACGGTTTACTTCGAGTCGACATTATTGGTTCACGCGACGTTTCACAATATTCCACGGGCGACGCGTAGGTAAAGAGAGTGAGAGTACGATTTAAAATTTATTTTATTCGAACGAAACGATCGATATTTTAATAATTCTATTTACTCGTAACCAAAAAAAAAAAAAAACTGTCGGTATTAAAAAAGAAAAAAATTACTTTTGTCGATTGTTTGTTGTTGTGTTATCAAATATAGTGATTTCGCTAATGTTTACACCGCGTTTAAATTGTTTTTACGACTACTGTGAATCGATATTGTAGAGGTTTTATAATAAATTTACCGTTCGATTCGCCGCCGCGCCGTTATAAAGTTTCGATATAAAAAAAAAAAAAGAAAAACTTTACGCGCGGCAAAAGGCGCTAATAAATAAATATTGTCTTTTCACCGCGAGCACACCAACATCAGCAGCAGCAGCAGCGATTCCACATAATATATTTAATTCCGATAGTATTTTTTTTTTTTTAAAAAACTTTTCCTCCGAGTCGAGCAAAAATTATTTAATCTCGCCTATGTGTGTGTGTGCGCGCGCGCGCAGTTCGCGCAGTAGTCTCCGAAAGCGTATACAATAAAAGAGTCAATAATTTAATTACGCGAACATTACGGTTTCTCCAGTTAGTCGTTGACGGAGTTCAACAACTACTTTTCATAATAAAACGACCGAATTCCCGACGGCATTATACGAACGCTGCAGTGTCGATTCACGCACACCGCGCAGTATATACGTATATAAACTCGTATAGTTGAACTACGCGTGTAATTTGATTTCCAACGTTTTCGTTCATTTTTTTTTTTTTATTATCATCATTCGCATCGAGAACGGAATATCCACAAGAATTATTATTACAATGCAAAAAAAAAAAAAACGTTTCTTTTAATCCGTACGTGTTATGTATTTCATCCCGGTTGAACGAGTGCGGATGATGATGCGAGAGAAGAATTGACATTATTACGGAATTTTTTTTTCTTTTAATAGTACACGGGTGTATACATTTTTTTCCCCCTTTGATGATTTCGTCGGCACGAATGCACCGCACAGGTTATCATAAATAACTCGTTGTATTCCTGACGGTCGTTACACGAACACCTGTACACCTGTTGAAATTATCGCGTTATCAACACAATTCGAAACAAACAAATAAAACGTATTATAACGTTATAATGAAATGTGTTTCTTCGTTATTCGTCGAATACGTCTTATTAAAATAATAATGATATTATTTAACGTATTCGTTTATAGATCGATAGGGGGTTTCGTTACGTAAACACCGTCGGATTTACAATCCATAACGAATTCATAAATGTATATTCTTTTTTCCGTGCCCGCGACTTTGAAAACATACGCGAATTCGTAAATAGCAATGAAAATAATTGCGTGCGCGCGGAAATTGTTGTAAAAAAATATTGAAACGAAGATATATAATATATATTATTTAACAGCATCCCGTACATTTTCCGTAACAAACAATATAATTACGTGCATACGAAAACGAAAAGAATAACTATGGTTTCACGATAAAAACCGATGGGAGAAAAAAATAAGTAAGAATTAACGGATCAGTTCGTTTAAACGGTATTCACGTAATCGGCCGGTGTATCACGTAACAGATATATTTATATCGTCGATGCCGCAGTGTGGTGGTCAGTTGATATTGAAATAGAGAAATGAACGTTTTTTAACGCGATACAATTTTAATTTTTGAGTTCGTGTAAAACTAATCGAGATAGCTTAGATACACGACTAATCTGTACAACCTGCTGTCGTATGAAGTATTTATTTTATCCGTATTTTCGTATCCCAAACACGTGTTCGGTTTTCTTTGTTTCGTCAACGGTGTTATTTTATTTTTCTATGATACTGTAATAATAATAAATCGTTTATCCCTTATTCTTCCCCGCCGTTGATGCTGCTGTCAATGTAATGGAGTTAATAATTTTCAAACTTTTTTTTTTTTTCATCGGTCTTGATCAGGCGATTTTTCCCGCCCTTCTGTCGATGATAATAAATCGTTTGTTATACCGTTTAACGTGTCATCGTTCGAATAAAAACAAAAAAAAACAAAAAAAAAAAAAAACGTTGGAAACAATTTCGATAAAAATTAATAAATAAATAATAACTTTTTTTTGGCGTTCTATTATTGGATACGTACTCATATAGTAGACGCGTGTAACACAATCCCCACTGTCCGCGCCCGTGCGATGATAATAATAATCTGCCGTTCATCACGAATTTCTTCTTCGGTTTGTTACAGCATCGTCGTCTCGCTGTTGTCATTATCTTAACGTTGCGCGCACTTGTGGGTGGAAAATCGACGAACATTTTTCCCTCCTATTATTATTCGTATTAAAGCTGCGCGCACTGAACTCGAGCTCATCACTGCGCAGCAATGCGATTTCGGCCACGAGCAGGGACGAGAATCTATAATACTATATATACACGTATATCGCACTTACCACTTTACACTAACTTTAACCGTAATCGGTCGATAATTATTTATTTACAACTACCGCGCGTGATAATAAGAGTTTAAATACATTAACATAGTTTGCACGGGTGTGTCTGTGTGCTGCGTGTGTACGAAATATGATTAAGCGCACACGCCTTGCTGCCGTTGTTGTTTTCGTTTAATTTTGTTAAGTCGAATTTAGTAAAGTGCGTAACCCCTTTGACAACGGTTTATATACACGGTTTGTGCAAATCCACTATTTCTCTATCTACACAGGATTTGGCGCGTCTTTCTGAAAACGTTTTAGATTATGAATATTTCAGAACGCAAACAGAATTTATTTGTATATTATTAATCCTGAACATTTTCCGATATATATATATACATTGTCTCCTTATAAACGTATTACGTACATACGTATATAATATGACACAATGTCGCGCGTTTGTAACTTGCGCAGAATTTTGTAATAACCGATGAAATGTTTTTCATATGAAAACGAGTATTACACGAGGTACTTCTCATTTTGATATCGTCAAACAGACAAAATAGTGAAAAAAGTGATATAGTGTGTAAACGATCATCTGACGACAACTTATTGTTATTGCAACAATAAAAATATAAATCCTGTTTTGACGAACACTTCGAATTTATAATTCATACGTCTGGCAAGCAGTTCACGTTTTTGTCGCGGAACAGTGAAAAATACTATTAATTTGTCGAACGAAGAATTATTAAAATAGATATTTTTTATTTTTATAATAGGTTAAATTGTGAAAAACAGATAAACTTGTCACGCGAAAAATGTCCCACGGTCACAGAAATGTCGAAAACTAGAAATAGCGTGTGAAATTTAGCCGTTTGGAATGAATTTGAGAACGCGCGTTTCATTTTCTAAGATTCTAGAAGCTTCCAAAAGAAGGTCTTCACACCACACATCCTTGTATGATTCCAGCTGACACGACTTTCAAATTCAGTCATTTACAATTTTCTCTGAAAGACTGACTCACAATGACAAATAATCATTAAATGAAATGTAAAAAAGATCGATTTTAATTCACGTTGTTTGTCACACGGACATTTACTTTCATCCCGATGTAAATCTGTAACTTTGTTATAAGTGTTAGCGAATTCACGACGGAAATTAAATACGCTATTGTAGTGTTTAAAAAGTGCCAAAAAATCTGAAGAATTCTGTATACGATTTTGTTATAATTCGAGTCATTTAAACTTGTGTATTATTAAATAGTACTTCAAACTTTATTTGATTTATAACGTTTGAACGAGACGACGTTTAATACTCACACCAGTATTTCCCTTGAGTGTGAATCCGACGGCTAGTTTAATTGTATAGAGTACTAAATAAAAATAGTTAATTCAAAATGGGTGCGACGAAAAAAAATAGAGATAAATTCTCATAAAACATATGGACAAATAAACATGTATTTTCGCTCTGACTTATATAATACGTAATATTATTTTTATAACGGAACCGTGTCCAACACTTTGAGGTAAGACAAAAAGAAATTTGTATAAAAAGCGAGAAAGCCGATTTATAGTAGTAAAGTTCACGATGTGTTTTCACAATCCTTATTGCATCGTTACCACCAGGTCGATCGTTCGGTGCGTTGGAAGTAGGAACACACACGAGACAGACAGATAATAATTCAACGAGGAGAAACACGTGCGGATCTATTACGAGTTTCTCTGTATCGACAACAATTTATAACGTATGCTTTTGATGTAACATTCGTATTAAAAATTTCGGGGACAGTTTCGAAAGAAATTGGATTATTTGTGGTGACGTGTGCCCAGTTTTCCTACACGGCTACCGTGTTTG
Organism: Chaetogeoica ovagalla; assembly: GCA_032441825.1. Classification (NCBI taxonomy): domain Eukaryota; kingdom Metazoa; phylum Arthropoda; class Insecta; order Hemiptera; family Aphididae; genus Chaetogeoica; species Chaetogeoica ovagalla. Next base: position 3,510,152 of record CM063726.1, read on the forward strand.
GGTGTTTCGTATTTGGTTTCGCCCGTGACAAATGTACCGGCCTTTGCTCCGACCCGGAGAAAAAAGAGGATTAACACGGACCTCGAATCTGCTGTCGCTACTCATACGGCACCCAAAACAGAATGCACAGAAAACATTCGCGTATAAACTTCTGCGAAAGGGATTTTTTTTTTTACGTAATAATATATGTGTGAAAAAAAGCGCACCGCGGCGACACATGTGGTGCGTTTATATTATTTTCGAAAAATTACGTCTTCGTGACAACGAGGAAAATTTAACGGTTAAATGTACGCGCTATTTTCTACGGGGGTTTTTTTTTTATTATTATTTAACTTTTATTTATAAAAAAAAGCGCGCGCAAGTTTCAGAAAAGTTTCGTTTTTTTTTCTTTTCATTAATACCAAATAATAGAAGAAGATTTATAAAAAAAAAAAAAAAAAATGCGCGGTGACGGTAAAAGTGCACTGTCTCGGGTGATATTACGTATAACAAATATTGTATAACGGAGAGAGAGAAAAAAAAAGATTCTTGAATTTTTTTTTTTTTTTTGTACAAAACGTCATTTCTAAGGTATACAACTCAATTTATTTAACTAAATGTCGGAATGAATAATATTTGAAATCTCCGTAATCTCCGTAAATTATTAATAATAAAAGCGCGACGGCTAGTAAACGTGCTCCGAATATAACGGATTCAGTGGATAGGAGTATAGGAGTACTTTTCCGCGCGATAAAATACGAGTCTTAACGATCGGATACACTCGAAAGATAATTGATTTTTAAATGGATACAATAAAATGTGTTCGAGACGCGTTAACAGGCAAATTTGTTTCATATCACATTTTGGATTCAATCGAATAACGTTGTAAAGGTTTCGAATTTCCGTTCATAACCGATTCCGCGATACAACGCGCCGCGGCCTGTTGTACACTCTGCGCAACGAAATATTATATTTTTAACAAACACGTCAAATTCCGTTATTCGTATATAATGCGTTTTCTCTCGATTTTCCAGTCCGGTCACACGAATGCCGTCTGTAGTTCAAACTCGTCCGCGTTATTGTCGTTGGTGGGCGACACAATGTGCTCGGTAAGTAGAATCGAACGACGGAGCTACAGGTGAAAAAGTGAAAAAAAAAGAAAAAGAAACGTGAGAGAAGACGGGGGGCGAATGGTGTTGTCTAATGATTTTAGAAATTCGTCATTAATGTATCAATTCGAATAAGCGATGATTTGCGATTGACCACCAGCAGCATACGAACGTTTCTAGTAGAATTTTTCGGTACGGACGTGAAAAGAGAAAAAAGCTCGGAATCTAAATTGTCGCAACGAGTGATGATATTAATTTCACCGTACATAAAAAAATGCGATTGCTCCGGTTTTTTTTTTTTTTTTACAACGGTTTTATAATGGCGTCACGCAGACGAACGATTTGCCGTTCGGTTGGGCGTCCGATTACGAGGTGGCCGTCGTCTATATCACGTCCATGTGGTCCGAAATCGCGGACGTCCCAGCACAGTCGTCGTCCGATCGGAGCATGATCGCCCGGCTCGGTTTCCTCAGTTATTGCGTGAGATTCAAGTCCGAATTGGCCGCGTGGTCCGAGTCCGTAAGTATAATATATTATGCACTACGATTTATACACGCAATAGTTTTTACAGGACCCGCCGTCAGCCCGAGAATTCCGATTGAAGACACTGGAGCCAACGGGACGTCCCTTTCCCGTCCGCAAACACACTATTTCCTCCAACTTTCTCTCGAAACTAAAAGTCCCGTGTACGGACACACACAGAGTAAATCCGGTACGACGTGGCTACAGTGCGCCGTTGGAATTCAATTATTAATTCATTATCGTTCAACGGCTCGACGATTGTCGAGAAATAGAAATAGAATGTCGTGGTAGATGGTTATTTTTTTTCGTGAGAAACAATTTCGAAAGTGTGGAGAAAAAAAAATCGATGTTTCCGCACGTTCCTATATTCGTATTCTCCCTCGAACTATTTACATTTCGAACAAATAAACACGCGCGCGCAGTACCTTACAACACATTTATATGCAAAAAAAATATTGCAACTCGTTTCGAACTCTTTACGGATATGAGGAAACTGCGAAAAATCTCCGAGGAAAAAAAATAATAAATAATGCCCGGCCGATATATTATTGCGTCGTATTATGGAATACACTGTCGTGCGCCCCGAAAAAGAAAAAAAAAACGTTTCCAACGATTGTATTGACGGGACTTTATGAGCGGAGAAAAATGTCAGTATAAAAAAAAAAAAACGGTGAACACACGACGTGCTTAACGGATTATTATTGAAAATCGAAATAAAACGAAATAACCGATCGTTACGGAAATTTCCGTGTGTATTTTAATCGCTAAAACGTTTCTTTTTTCTGCTCTCGGAAATGCGGATATCAATCGGACGACAGATGACGTTCTGCAACCGTTCGTCACTACTCCATTCGTCGAACGTTTCGTCTGATCGTCATCCCGCGTGCGATCGAACTAATCGCACGCGGATCCTTTTGTACATTTTTTTAAAGTCGAATTTATATATATATATTTTTTTTTTTTTAACGGACCGCTTTGTTCAGGAATTCCGAGAAAAAACTCCAAATGAATACGCGTTTTATTGAAATACGTTTTAATCATTATTATCGTATACACTTAAAAAAAAAAAAATGTACATTCGATATTATTATTATTATTATTATTATTATCATAAATAACTTAAAAACGACGTTGCGAGATTTTTATTTTCTTAACACACGACGTGTCGATCCGACCACGTGAAATCATAATATATACGTACAATAATCTTAAGTGTAATGATCCACCGGCGGTTTATCGTTCCGTTTTCAATAATAATAATAATAATAATAATAATAGAAAATATTTTATATAATTTTGTAATCCGTCAATATCACGAATTTGTAGTTACGCGACAGAGCGGACGTTAGCGACGCGGTTAAGAAAACGGTTTCCAACTGGTACCGAGCCGTCGACAACCTGTCGCACGACAATTGGACGCTTCCCGATGTGCCCAGTGTGGAGTCTTATGAAAAACAATTCCGAACTTCGTACAAACATTTAGTCGTCAACGGCGCCGAAGTTTACGGGAAAGCGAAAAGTGGCCGAGTAAAACGGGACGTGAACGATTTTGTAAAACGAATCGCGGACACGCTGATTGGAATACTCAAAGAGATTTCGGTAGAATAAGAAAAGTTTATTATAAACGAGGAATTATATAAAGAGAAAAAAATGTGTAATGTCAATATTCTGTTGCAGCGACAGTTTCGAGATATTCCCAAGAAGGACGACACGAAAAACGCGTTTTGATTTAACACGAATAATTTTTATTTTTATAATAATAATAATAATAATAATAATACATAATCTGTATTTGTATATAATACAACAATAAGAGTATGCGAGAAGAAGACGAAATAATAACGATAATTTTTTTTTTTTTGATAATATATTTAAATGAAAATTACCCGTAGTATGGGATTACGTGGCTGGGGCAATTGTCCATTTTATGTTTAAAAAAAAAAAAAAAATTCTAAACGTTTTTACAACGCTTAACGGTAAAAAAGAAAATCACGTGGAAATTATTATTAGCGTAGCGAGTGTATCACATAACATTTTAACAATCGCGTGTATAACGCGTTGTGGTGGTGCACTCGTCGTCTATTTTTTGTTCGAACGTTGAAATTACAACGCTGCGCTTCCAACACGTCTCCCCCATTTGTTTGTCCGTATTAACCCTGGAAAACGACGTTTTTTTTTGATATCTAATTCGTTTTCGATGTGAGGAATACAATTATGCCGATCGCCGTCGACGATAGAGAAAAATTCGAAAATAACAAAAAAAAAAAATCATAAAATTTCTCATAAGAAATACTGCGATTTTCGACGGGAATTTTAATATAAATTTTTTTTTTTTTTTTTTTGTGATGTTTCGAGGATCCGATGCCAACGCGTATACGCGCGGATCGTCGGTACACGGTGTCTAATATAGCTTTTACCGGATTATTATTATGTGGTCCACGTGGTAAATATATCTATCGCGTAAAACGTTCGCGCCCAAAAACCATATTTCACGGATATTAACTTTTCGCTGCTGTTACGTCTGACCCACGCGCTTGTGTGTTTCGCCTGTATAGAACGCTCATGTTTTCCAGTCATATACCGACACACGGCGCACAGTATAATATGAGCAGGTTCAGAGCGTGCCGTCGTCGGAATTTCGGTTTTGCGAATTGGATTATATTATTATTATTATTTTTTATACCGAACAAATATCGTGAAAAAAATCAATACAAATTGATCGCGAATTATTTATATTGAATTTTTTTTTTTTTTTTACCTCGAACGAAATTCTATTTTCTCATTTTCATATATATATATATATATATACATACATATTTTTTTACCGTCTACTTAAATATTTTATATTTACATTCCCGCGATCGTTCTCTTATCGAATCGCATAGACCTTTTATATTATATTATACGTGTACACGAGGCGAATTTTTAAACTCCGTTTCCGAAAAACGACGTGTTTCGAGTTTTTCTTTTTTTATCCGTAGAATGTATATTCGTTCTCGTTACATTTCGGATTAACGCGCGCGCGCAATTGGAAGTGAAAAATTACAAGTATCGTGCATCTAATTGAAATTCAAATTGTACAATTATACGTTTTTATTATTTTTTTTTTCGTACATTGAAAACGTGCGGAGCTAAAAAGCTAAGCGCGGAACAAAATAGTCTGACGGTCCATGTGCAATTGCGCTGTAGCGTAGACATTAAATTTATTTGTTTAATTTATGTGTAACATGTTCATCGGTTTATTAATGAATTCTCGCAAAGAAAAAACAATCGTCGGTTTTACGAATTAATTATATTTATATAAATACTGTATTATAATTCCATTTTATTTTTATAATACGACTACTATTAGGTAATCAACTGTCGAACATTCGTTGATTTCGTTTAGAATAAAATTCGAAACGCGCAAAAAAGAATTATTCAAATCGTACTATTGTTTTCGCCAAACTCGCCGATCATTTGCGGCTCTCTTCAGGTCTATGTACAAAGTACAATTGTAGTTTTCCAACATATCTCTGATGTATCAAGTTCTTGGTCTTCCTCAACAAGGCCTAGCCTTTAGATGATGTAATATTGTTAATCGTTAAAGGTAACATATATATATATATATATATATATATATATATATATATATATATATATATATATACAGAGCCGGCCCAAGATACGGGCGAACCGGACATTTTTTTTGTTTTCAGCCAAAACACTGGTCAGATCTATTCTAAATCCGATCACGCTCCGAAATAGCAAAATATTGTGAAAATATTTAGAATAATTAAGGATCACTATGTAGTGAAAGAAATAGTAATACATTTATCGATAATTGTGTCCGAATAATTATTTTATCCAGAATTTTATAAATATAAGTCGTTTTAACGAATACCTATATGTAAAATAGTATGTATTTAGAATATTGAATATTTTTTAAGGGCGCCTTGTAAAAATAAAAAATTAATAAATAAATTGAAAATGATAATGATAATGTAAAGTATGACGTGTATGGAATTTTTGTAATAATATAATCTAAACATATTTTAACAGATACGTTATTACTATAAATCGTATTAAACGTATTTAGTATAATTTATACGTAGTATAAATATATATATATATATAAATATATATATAATTAAATTGTTTACCCGTTTCGAAAACAATATGACTCGAAAATTAAAAAAAAATAACTTAATATTAATACACGCTGAATTTTGCCGACGTTTAAATTACACCCATTTTACACACACACACACACATACACAATTCGTGTACTCTGTCGGTACATTTCCAGCATAATATATTATTATGTAAACCCCTTTTGTTTTCAAATCCTAGATTAATTTACGAGATATATTTGAAACGAACGCGTAGTGGGTATACGTTTAAACGCAGTTGAAGCGTTTACAAGAATACTGACGTATATAACAATAATAATAATAATAATAATAATAATAATAATAATAATAATAATAATAATAATAATAATAATAATTAGTAGAATCATTTGAAAGGTAAGACGCACATATTGCGTCTCACGTCGTCTCTGTAGAAGAAATCGTGCGCTAATTGTGACTATTCTCGTGTAAACGCACAAGTATCGAATTTATCGAGAAAAAATAAAAACGATATTTTCATACGTAATAGTATGTATAATAATTGAAATATTATTAGTCTTATTTGACAATGGTGAACACACATTGAAACAAACCCCCCCGACAAGTGAATATAATACGCCGCATTAAGCGAAATCCGACATCCGATGTGAAAAACGTCGACAAATATGCGCGGGGAGTATTGTTTAGAGCACAGCAGAGATATTGTCGTCTCGGTCTATGCTATACATCGTAAACGCTTAACAACTCGTGTTCCGTTGTTATAGTAGTTATTTTAAATTGAAAAAAATCGACGATTAATATAAAATAACACTACTGTTCTTAACGTGGGGCTTAATAATAATAATAATAATAATAATAATAATAATAATAATAATAATAATAATAATAATAATTCGAAAATGTTCGGGATTCCGAATACGTCACGGAGTTTTCAATTCCGTTTCGCGTCAATTGCAAATAATATAATAATCTAGAAATTCCGAAAATTACCTCGTTAAAATATTTTATTTTTTATCGCCAGACGACGGAACAGAGCGCGCGGTGTTTGATACTCCGCAATTTCCGCAATTTTGTTGGAAACGCGTTTCTCCGAGATAATCGAAATGCAAAAAATTAAATATTAAATAAAACAAATCTGCGATTAGTACGTTTCCGACCATCGATGATTCCCCCGTATTAGCACTTTCGCGCGCGGATACACTGTTAATCATTTATTGCGTTTCGACGTCAAATACTTTCCATACGAATTCGTCCCGTTTGTTCTCTTTTAATTTCATTCGCGAAATCCGACTTTCCACTTTCCGACTACCAACCGGAATGACAGTTTTTTTAATGTGTGTGCGTGTGTTAAAAAAATTGTTTTTGCGCTGTGTAATTATTAGGCGTCGTGTGCAAAAGCGAATTCAAAATAGAACCGCGTACGAGTATATTATTATTTATATATATATATTTTTTTTTTTAATTCAAAATTAAACGCGAAATCGTTATATATATATATATTTATAATATAAAAATTGTTTTTGCGCTGTGTAATTATTAGGCGTCGTGTGCAAAAGCGAATTCAAAATAGAACCGCGTACGAGTATATTATTATTTATATATATATATATATATATATATATATATATATATATATAACAATTTCGCGTTTAATTTTGAATTAAAAAAAATACGATTTTGTTCCAAACGTTTTACCGTTATATGTGTATGTATATATATAACATTTTCATAAAAATAAAATATAATAATAAAACTATTATTATTTTTTTGAGTTTAATTACTCTACGAATTGCTTTTAATATTAAATTTAAATCGAATGACTGAATCAAAAAAAAAAAAAAAAATACCCTTATGACGCAACAATATATGCATGTATTAAAACATTTCATGCATATCGTTCAATGGTAACGTTTAATTTACTCAAATTTTTAAAAACAATTTTATATATATATATATATATATATAATATAAGATCGATGTTGAAATGTTCGTTATGTTTGCTTTGTATTTATTCTATTGAGAAAAAAAAACGCGTTAATTAAACATTATTCGTACTATTCGTTTTAAACCCGTAAGTATAAATAATAAATTTTATGTTTTATTTTTAAAATTTTTTTTACTTTCTACTATTTTTTAATTGTACTTTTACTCGGCGTGCAACGTGTACAATACCGAGTAACACTTCAGGTACAGACGCCATTGTCATTGATATACGCGAAATAATAATATTATTATTAATAATAATAATAATAATAATAATATCATACGATTGAATAGCACACTCGGTTGGCGTCAAACTGAACAGCCGCGTGCTATACCGGCGTAGCGCGTCGGTCGACCGCGATAAAGCAAGAAACGAATTTAGTCACCAGATAGCGCACGGACACGGCACAGAGGAGGGGGGGTAGAGCAGCAAGACGCTTATAAATAACGGTCCGAAACCGGCGGATCGCTCAGTGTAGCCGCGGCGGGCAAACGCGAACAACATTGTTCGCCTCAGTGTTAGATATGCGCCGACTTATAACATTTTTTTTTTTTTAAACACCGAGTTCAAATTTGAACCGAAACACTAGAATTGAACTAAATAACGGTTCTCAATATTAACATTTCATAAATCGTGTGTGGACTATTACAATATTATTTTATACCGACATTTAACGGCGAAAATGTTACCCAAGATGTACACACTGATACTCAAATTATGATTTGACACTGGGTTAATATTCAATGAACACGTTTTCGTTGGTTATGTCTAACCGAAATAATAGAGTTCACGGTTTCAATTCGAAATTTCCTGTATGAAATTAATGAAAAATAAAAAAAAAAATATCTTCATATCGCACTCACGTGGCGCCTTTTGCGTTTACTATTTAAGTGCGTCATAAAATGTCGTCATTCGACTTAGCTAAAGTAATAAAACGAGAGTTCGTTCACACCCTTTTATTATCATTATTATTATTATTATTATTATTATTATTATTATCATCATTATTATCATTATTATCATTATTATCATTATTATTATTATTATTATTATTATTATTATTATTATTATTATTATTATTATTATTATTATTATTATTATTATTATTATTATTATTAACATACGCCCTTATGGATTGTGTTTTTGGGTAACTTCTCCTGAGTAATGTTTGTAATGTTTTTCAAAAAAAAAAAGAGAAAGAAAAAAAGGGATATTGTATTATATTGCAGCGCTGAAAGTCGAGTGGTTGCGCTGCGTTGGAAAAATGAAGGCACGGCTATTGTTCGTTTTTTTTTCTCCCTTTTAAATATTATAAAATATATTAAAGGCCATTAAATTCTCGAAAAATGTTCGCCGGGGAAAGAACGATCGTCCTTACTCGGGTAAGCTTTTTTTTTCGTACGTGTGTGTGTGTTACAAAAAAATTGTATAATATATAACCGCCACTCGAAACAAGGACAGGGCTCGTTCAAAATGAACGGATACACTACATGATCATGAATATAAAAAAATGTGTGTGTGTACGTATAAAAAATTCTAGTCGTTCCTGCGGCCCAATATTATTGATCACTGTGTTATGACGAATCCGTATGTAAATTGAAATAAAACACTATACGGGTGTAATTATTATATGGTGAGATTTTCGTCGATTATGCTCATATAAATAAGAGCGAATGATTTTTTTTTTTGAGAATATCCCGGACACGTGTGTTTTTATGCGTGCACTTTTTCTTTTTGTTTTAACGCAAAATGATTTTTCAATGTTATAAAATTGATTTAATGTAATTTGTTTTCCGACATTTAAAGTATTTTTCTTCCGTACCCGTTTTATAACGTTACAAATATTCGCGCATATTTTATCGAATGCAATACATTATGCTCTTGTATTTTTGGAGTATTTAAACCAATACTGAATAACGTTTTAAGATTGAAATTAGATATTCGCGTATGTGTACAAAAATGTGTCCGGTGAGAGATTACGAAATATTTAACGATATGGTATGATAACCACCGTCGACCCGTTTGAACGACTTGAAATTCACAAGTAGTGTGTTAATATTATAATGTTTTCTCGATAAAAATGATTACTATTTACTTCTTCTATACTAATGGCCTTGCCTTGTCGTTGCAAATCCGTTTGTCCGTCCTATTCGCTAAAAGCCAGCCTTTTTATGTGTGCGTTTCGGTTACAATCAGCTTGTTTTATCATCTCTTTTATGTATATGTCTTCTTCTATCTCTGTGTCCATTCATTCGTCGTTAAAATATGTTTGTCATAAACGGATTATGCCTCAGCAGGTGACGACCGTCCATTTTTCCACTTCTTTATTTTATAGTACATAACAGAATCCTTTTTTTTTCTCTCTTCAACTAGCAGGTTTAATACACTTATGTTGCTTTTCATTTCAGTCCTGTTGACTTTCAATAACATTCTCCACGCCCACATTTCCATAGCTTCGTTTCTCGTCTTGTTCATTTACAACGTTATAACGTTCAATATTATTATTTCAAAGTCGCGCGGTAGTGCGACACAGACGTAGATACGACGTTTTGGGGGATCGAACTTTTCAAAAAATAAAAACGTAAATAACAGACGTATAAAAAAAAGGACTTTTTTTCTATTACACTACTTAAATATTATAAATATAGTGGAGAATTTATAGTATTAAACACACGGTTTATTTTTCTTTTCGTGTCACAAAATGTCAGCTCGGAAATAAATAATCCCGCGCACGTTGACGTTATAACATACGAGTATACACTACGGAGCTGTGCATGTACTTGACATTTGTAAACGACATACACTTACCAAAGGTTTTGACGAACAGTAACTGCAGCGTCTTACCGGATTAGCCCTTCTGAATATTTATTGGGGCGTCGTCTATTTGTCGGACCGATGAAAATGGGTTACATTTGATTTCGAATGTAACAACTGTTATAAATTTTATAATCACTTTTTGGATTGTATCGCGGCGATAATTTCAAAATCCTTATTTCCAGTACCGTTTCCATCATCTGCTGATAACATTTTTCAGCGTTCGTAACCTATCGACAATTTATTGCCGTGTGAATTGACAACAAAACGTTTTATTCGCACGTTCTTGTAACCGCGGTTCTTACGTTTAAATTATTTATAAAAATAAATACGCGTCTATATATATATATAAATATATAAATTTCGCAACGTGATAATAATTAAGTCACATCTCATAAATTATTCCCTAGTCGTTAAAACATTGCTCAGGCTAACCTACCGCTATTTGTCTGTTCGTTATTTAACATATTTAATCACTGTTTGTTAACGTCCACGTTCGAATGGAATATTTCATTTCACAACGTTCGAACGTTCACAAATAGTTCAATAAACCGAGACGAAATTATTATTATTATTAATATTAATATTATTATTATTATTATTATTGCGCGTTAATTTATCGCCCACCGCGATCATAATGAATATTATAGCGTTTATCACGGGGAAAAAAACGTATTTTACTGCACAAAAACGTGTATAAAAAAAGGTTTATCTGTAAAATAATTTCTACCTTGTAATAGCGGGTAAAAAATTGTTTAACCCGTAAACTGTGAACAATTTAATTTGTAAAAAGCGATGGATTCGAATCCGTTTAACGTAGAAAATACGGAAAATTAGAAGAAGAAAAAAACGATTATAATCGAAAACAAAGAAGAAGAAAAACGATTATTTAAAAGTTTATATTGTTAAAATTACATATTAATTAATTGATATTGTTGATATATTTGAAATATTAACCGAATGCGTAATGCCCACACGATTTCATGTATCGTGAATTGCGCGTGAACGAATTTTAAATTGTACACTACGCAATATCAATGACGGACAATTAATGATTTTGTCATTCGGGTGATATAGCTGATTTATTTTTAACACGCACTTTTATTATATTAAAAAATATAATTTAACAACATCGATTTATCAATTTAGATTTACGGACTACAAAAAAGAAAAATTTACTTAATACAAATTAAATCGCTAAATCTAAATATATAAATATTTATCTTTACATATATATATATATATTTTTTTTTTACCAGTACGTCCATTGTGAAACGGCTATTGTGGCCAAGCAATTAGGACGACTCTAAAATAACATAATTACACAATTCATTAATATCAAAGTATTAAATTTACATTTCAAACACATAAATATGTATTTTTTAAATTCAATTTTAATAAGAATTTCCAAAACAAAAAAATCGTAAAAATTTACGAGTCTTTTGTATATTTGAACTATTCATTTAATACTTTATAAATATATGTAATTATAAATATTTTCTTTAAACCTAAAGCACATTAAACGAGTAAACCACTACTGTTTTAATTACGACGTCTCTTTAGTATGCTTTCAACATCTGTTTTAGACATGAAAACACGTTTTCTATATATTATTTTCACTATCGTTACGAAATATACATAGTACAGTTTTTAGGAAGGAAATCGATTCGTTAAACTCGATAATAAATTAGCGCATCGGTTAATGCAAATATTTGCAATATTCAAAACTTTCGGTATAATCGTATTCGAAATAAATCGCGCATAATTTATGGAAAAGAAGAGGGAAAAAAATACTTTTTTTCATCGAGAAAACGTGGTGCACGTGTATTCATATTTTTCCGGTATAAATTTTTTTATAAATATATTATGATAACGACGACGTAGTTTTCATTAGTCAAATATCGGTTCACGCGACACCTCCGCTGTTTCAGAAGACAGAGGGCTGGCTTCGTCTATGTCACGCTAATAATAATTAATAATTTCGTTTCGATGAATATTCATAGGTGAACGGAGTTTGTGTGCATAACATCAACACAACGGGATAAATTCGGGTTGCCGGCACAACGAATAGGTTTTCGGTTTGGAATTCGAAAGTGACGAGGCAGCTTACATACAGATTCTAGATTTATTATTATCAGGGCCCGAATGATGAAGGCCTAAAATCCCTATTCAAATGTCCCCCCCTCTCACAAAAAATATTCATTTAAGACCTAAAAAACTCAAAAAAAAAATAAAAAAATGAACATTAGAAATTAAATTTACAATCAAAATAAAAGTCATTAAAAAACTGTTTGAATTACGTAAATTATTTATTTATAATTATAATTTATTGAATAAATTAATATAATATCGTATTGAATGATTATACTTATATCATGTATTTCTAATTTGCAGATTTATTCGATTTTTTTTTTCTAAATTAAAACTCATATAAAAACTTTAAATTATAAGTGAAAAATAAGAAAATACTTACGTAAAATAAACAATGCTCCATGTACGGTTTTTAAATAATAATTTCCAATTTCACATTGTATGAAGGAGTCAAGGAAGCAGTGGAGTCTAGGGTAAAAGAGAAACCAGCTACATATTTCAGTGGCGGTATGAAGAAACTTGTTGCTCGTCGTCGGGAAAAATGTATATCTGTAAATGGTGACTGTATTGAAAAATAAAGATATTAATTTTCGTCTAAAAAAGTATCACTTTCGTATATATATTTTTTTTAAATTTCAATTATCTCTCTCCATTCTCGAAAAATTCACGATCGCGTCGCATATAATGTGCGTTTAGCGACATTCAAACAGTAGTGTTTCTAAAAGTTCTCCTGAAATTACAGAACTGGTCTCGTGTGCAAAAAATGGCAAACAGCTGTTTGTGCGAATAATGCGAATAAAGAAAAAATCAATCGTTCGAAACTGGCTAGGTACCGCCAGTTTGGAAAGAGCGTAAGATTTTTCAAAGCGAAAAAACTGATTTCCCGAACGGCTTACAGGACACGTATACAAACCATTGTAACGGCATATTATGTAACTTAATATGTAGTGGCAATAAACAGAATTCGGTTCGCAAACGACAAGTACACTTCGTCCTCCGAAAGCGTTAAAATTGCGCTGCTCGAGTAAATTTGGCGAGTCGTCAAAAAAAAAAAAAAATCGTTATTTTACGCGCGTATTCATTTGAGCTATTATTCCGTTTGGAAAGTCTAAAGGCCGCAGCCTTTCATCGGCCGTGTAACAGGTCTAACACAATATGAATACTTTATGCAACGGCTTTTGTAGACGGTCAAAACAAATATTACTCGTGGACTTTGGACGCTGGTCTTGATGATGATGATGATAATAATAATAATATTCTGTGGTCGCTTTGTGCGCACGATTTAAATTCTTGTCATACTCTGAATACCGAACACTGTCGACCGCCGTGATTTCGTTCGCTATTCCTGTAGTGATCGATTGAAGTGCATTTTGTACGCCGATCTATCGATTATTCCGTATATCGATTAATATTCTACGTATTATCCAACGCGTATACACGTATAATAACGAAATATTTTATTTTCAATGAACATCCAGGTCTTTACACATTTTAAAAATTATTTTTATTTGTGGAGAAAGCCCACGAGCTTAGAACTCTTACCGAAAAGAAATTAATCGATTGGGATAGAAAAAAAAAATTTTAAGACGAGAAACACAAAATGTCTTGTAACCAAAATAGTCTATGACATATAATGTATTTAGGACACGTGGTTGGGAGAGATACCTAAAATTTTCACACACAGACAGTCGTTGTGTTTGACACGACAGTCGAATATAAAGTAAAAGTGTAATAATTGGCATGGTCGGCATTTCCATATTATAATAATTAATGATGTCTGCATATTGGGCGGTGGTTATCGTCGCACAGCTTTCTGAGAGATGTACGTACACACTTCTAGGCGAACCACAATATTATTGATATTCTCATAACGTTACATAGTTTAAAAAATAATAATAATATACTTGGATAATTACGTTAAAAAATGATCGAAAATCCTGTCTTAAAAGTGTCCGTTATTTAAAAGACTTTTTTCCAAACATTCGTCCGCTCAATTATTTTCTGTTAGAAAAAAAAATGCCGGCCGCGTATACGAAATGCGTACGTTGGTCGGTTTGTTACAACGATTGGAACTCCGCTGAAATATCACTGTTACATAAAAAAAAAAAAATTATTTTAAATATAATATCATATTCTAGTATTTCATAAGTATGACGTATTTGAGTAATTTTTACATATCGTTGAATTGTAAATTAACCGTACAACGACTTTATTAATTATTTTCTCGTTAACCCGTTTGGTTTTTACGAAAAATATATTTAACAATCGCGTCCATCGTATACGTAGGTTTTCATTTTTACGCTTAAGAAAATGACGGGAAAAATCGATAAATGGTCTCAGAAAATTGCCAACTGGAATCAGTTTGCTATTATGAAAACCCTCTGTTCCTCCAATACTCGACTCCTTCTACTCGGAAATGCGGGCTTACATAAAAAAAAAACACACACACGCATCCAAATAAATGCCTTTATTATTTTCGAACCCGTCTTTTTTTTTTAAATAAAACTCGAGTATTAATTTAGAATTTTTCAAGAAAATTCGCATACCTACTTTCAACAGAAGTATTACTTGTACTGTATGGCTTCTTGTTACAATGCCGATGTATTACCACCGAATTCGTTTACGGCTTCGTCAGGAGTTCTCAACCCTTTTGATCATCGCGTACTAAATAAAACACTTTTACAATGAAAATACGAACATCACTTTTATTCTAAAATCAAATTAGAAGAGCGAATTTGTTTTTTAAATAATCTCTATTGTTATTTATCAGTTTATTAAAAAAATTTTGTCGTAAAAAGAGAAAAATCTCGGTTTTCATAGGTAAACCTTAATATTTGAATTACGACTTAACGATAGATTTAATATGAAATTCGGCGTTATCAATTTTGTACAAGAACGTCAATATCGGGCTGCGCGGAATTTATACTCGCTCGTAAATCCCTTTTATGGATGTCCACAGCATATTTCCGCGTTTATTTTTCGAACACAGCAGTTCAGAAAATCCACTCTCACGCGAGAGTATATAAATATAAGTGACAAATGGATTTAAAAAAACATTGCTGGAGAAGATACGGCTATTAGATATTCGTTGACATCCACCAATGTTTTGACCTTTAAACGCGTCTTTCGTTCAGCGCGACAACGGTAATAATACGATGAAAATTGTGTCAAAAAATTTCCTCGTCATCTACGGCGCAAGAGTGAGCGTTTTTCTCGAGATCCGTTCACTCCCCGGTCAGTGCATTTTACAATGTCCAAATATGAAAGGACGTGTTAAAGTAAGACCTTATCCTATACGACGACGTGTCGATGTCAGAGTATAGTTTAACCGGTCTGGAGGAGCAAAAAAAAAAAATCTGTTCGTCATTTCAAACACGCTGGTACGTGTTGTACGGCGATTATAACGAGTTATCGAATGCACGACGAACTTCCAATAAAAAAAGTAAAATAAATTGTGCGCGACGTGAGGAATTTCGATATTAATCCGTTTAAACGGTGTTTTCCGATGACGAAACGACGGCGGCCGTTTCGCCGGTATCCTCGTCGCGATGATTTTTTTTTTTTTTAAACTAAACGGAAATTACGTTATACGCGCATTAAATAGATTTCTCGTTAAAACAATCTCGTAATAAATTATTTTACTTAGGGGTAGCGCGTTTAAAAAGAAGAAAAAAAGAACGTTCTTCTCGTCCGTTAGTCGTATTAATAATAAGCGCGTTATTATTAGAGAGTTTTCAAGTAAAAACACCGCAATGTTAAAAAAGAACGGTAATTGGTTTGTTCGGTACACGCGAAGTCATTGTAGACGATTAGCCGTTTAACAGGAATAACGTTGAAAACGTCCCCCCCACCGTTACGCGTGCGGAAAATAAAAATAAAAACGCCGTTCGTTCGAAATATTCGAATAAAACATTTCCAAATATTTGTGTACCGAAAGTCGGTAGGGAAAAAAAAACGTTTATTGATTTAACAGACAAGCCTGAACGCTCGTATTTCGCAATAACACATTCGACGAATACAATCCGAAACAATATAATATAACGTTACACTCTTCTCTGCCTACCCAGAAAAACCGTCGTGCGTTATAACGTTATGCACAAATAACTATTCGACTACATAATATACATAAAAAAAAAAAAAAAATCACTGTGTGTGTGTACACAACGAGTCAAACGGGAGAATCGAACGAGAAAAAAATGAAACAACGGAAAACGGGATTATTGGTTAAAAAAAAAAAATTAAATAAACGTCCGGACGGCAATTCGGTTCTTGCGCGCGAACTCGAGTGTTTACGATAAACCCGCTATATATACTCGTACCGCTATTAGCGTACTCGTAGAGAACTGCCGGAATTCTCGTTCACAAGCTCGTATGATAACTGTTGAGAGGAGGACGAACAACACTCCCCTTTTAATGTATATTTGACGGACTGGAATCACAGCCGAGATGCCAACCAAGTTTCCCCGCGGTTATTTCTATCGTATTTAATTTCCCTGGATCGTATGAATTAGCGTTTTTCCGCGCGCGCGCGCGTATGTAATTTTTAAATTTTCCGGTCAGCTGACCAAAACGAATTTCGCACACAGGTAAAGTGTTCAAAGTGTTATGAACAGTGGCGACAAATTTCGTAGTACGTTGTAAATATAACCGTAATCGGTAAAACGTTTTTACCATTTGTGACCGGAAAACGAGACGTGCTGTTGCGCGATTATCGGTAGTTTTCGCTTTTTTTTTTGTTTTTAATTCAACACGAAAAGAGTCATAAAAAAATGTAGTCCACGTCGTTATGCGTATTTTCACATTTCGCATATTTCGCCGTGCGAATTTTTCGTGCGTATAGTCGTCCATCGGTTATTCACCACACTTCGTCGCACCCGAATCGCCTTGGCGAAAACTCTGGAGAACATCAATCCCCCGCGAATCGGACGGACACACGGTTTTGAGATTCGAAGTGATTAGAATAATCGCGTTGATTAGAATAATGACAACAACACTCGTTCGTCGTCGTATTCTAACACAGACGGATTGAACATTTTTTCATAATGTTTTAACATTCATGAAAGTACCATCGGCGCAATTATCGCGGTGACGAAGCCCCGCCGAAACGTGCCGATTTCTATTTCTGATTATGACTCTATGAGAAATGATATAATTTTATATTGATTGATAAATCGACGAGGAAATACGAATGAAAGTGTATGAAAAA
Organism: Chaetogeoica ovagalla; assembly: GCA_032441825.1. NCBI lineage: Eukaryota > Metazoa > Arthropoda > Insecta > Hemiptera > Aphididae > Chaetogeoica > Chaetogeoica ovagalla. The sequence continues at coordinate 3,527,969 of CM063726.1, forward strand.
AATCAATTTGTGATTTTCGACAAGAACGCAACAACGTTTTTACCATTGGATAACAGTATCCAAACTCGGACTTGTCATAATCGAACGCAAATTTTATGATTACGTTTGTACTTTTTTTTTTTCTTTATTTTTATTATTCAAACGTTACAGGTCCACAAGGTATTTCAAGACTTTTCGTTTATATATATAATTTATGTTTTTAGTTTTCTTCATCCGGGACGATTTATTAAACTTTATTACAAATGACTTATTATTTTAAACGTGTATAATTAATGATGTATACAAATTAATACAACTTCCAAAGTACTACTACTATACACGTATATGAATTTTGCAGTAGCATATATATATATAGAGAGAGAATGAAAATCGCTTTTCACTTCTGTATTGCGTAAAGTGAATTAGATCCTTAAAACGGCAACGGCGTAATATACGGATATATACGGTGTAACCTGGCAATTATTATTATTATTATTATTATTGGTGTGGAATTTCGAAAGAAAGTATAAGTGTTTTCTTTTTTAACAAATTGTATACTATGCGATAACATAAAATCATCGAAATCGAAAACTGCGTCGACGACAGACGTTGCTGAATGGGCGAGAACGAGTCCGTTGCTTTGGAAACACGCTGACGACGAACCTATTAGCATACGAACTAAATGTTATGTTCGATTAAGCGAATTGTTGAATTCCGGCAGTTCATAAGTATTCGTCGACGCACGAAATATAATATTCTTTTTGCTATTTTTTATCCAATTTATTGTCATTTATTGAAATCGACGTAAATTTACTTTGGGCGCGGAAACGAATATTTTCATAATCGGTTCTTCTGAAAAACTATTGACTTCCTCCTCCTGTTCCTCAGACTCGTGAGAACTCTAGCTCTAATTACACAAACATTTGAATCGCTACACTTCTTATTGAAGAACGGTTATAGTTTTTTTTCTTTTTTTTTCCACGATACGTAAAGTCGTCATTGCCGTAGACAGATCGATATTGGTAATTTTCTATTTATTATTATTATTATTTTTTTTTTTTTTTGTTTTTAATTCGTAAAAAATTGAGAAAAAAAAATTTTAAAAACGTTCACGGGTATACGATGTGCAGCCGTCAGTGCGCATCTCGCGCGCCCGTCATAACAACGGCGGGGCAATACGGTCGGCGGTTCATTTAAAAACGAATTAATTCCGGTTTTCCGTGTGAGAAAAACAAATTACTTTTTCGTTTTTTTTTTTTTTTTTTTTTATCTCGAACGCGCGCGCCGCCGTTACCCTCTTCCGTGTACCGTCCGACTGATCCGGAGTCTGTGGTCCGTATATATATAAAAAAAATCCAGCGATGTGCGATGAGGGTGGGTGGGAGGAGAAACGAGCGCGAAAGAAGAAAAATACGCCGTAATAATTTTTTGTCATGTGGCCGAAATGCAAATAACGGAATTTAACGTGAAGCGACGACGAGAAACATCCGATAAATTATCGGGAAGACGTGTTCGTCGCCGAGTGATGTTGTTATTATTATTATTATTATTAACACAATGTTCGTCTAAAATCGAATTTCTGTTACGTTTTACAATAAAAAATTGTACGTGGCAAATTGTGGTGCCGAATCGGTTACGGCGGGCCATCACCGCGCGAATTTTTTTCTTTCGAAAAACGTACGATATTATAATAAATAAACTTTTATCGATTTCTTCTGGTTTTTTTTTTTTTTGTTTTTAATAAATATCGAACTTTTTCCGTACAGGCACTTCCGAATCGTGTTTACAACGTCGTATTTATTTTATGTCGGTTTTTTTTTTTTTATCCATATTCGTCTAAATAAGTAATATCAGTACACGACGCGGCCTAGGAGAAAAACGGACTCAAAAAACGGTCCGGGCAACATTCACTTCGTATCGGATCAATTATCGTCTCGAGCTAATCGAATTGTTCCGGTTTTATATTTGTATTTGATTTATTCCGGAGACTCTTAACCACTCGGCGGCATAAATCGTAACTATTGATTGTATAAAATGATAAAATTTCCGTTATGTAATGTGTCCACATATCGAACACCGGTGTGCACAACATCGATTGACGTACACATGACGTACATCGCGCGTGGACGCGGTACATACGATTAAAAAATAAAAAATACGTCGAAAAGTCTGACGAGCTCGTAAATATTTTGCAGAACGATTTAATTTTTTTTTTTTTGTAAGAAAACGTCGCGTTTTTATTCATTTATTTCTCTACGAATATAATAATACGTAATAAATAACTTCCGTCGCGGTAATTTTTCACGAACGTTTCCTCCATGTCCTACGGCAAAACGTTATAACCGTTTAACGATTATTTATACGGTAAATACGAAAAAAAAAAAAACGTAATAATATATATATATATCCTCACGCCCGGTTCCACAACTGTATACGATTCGCAATTTAGATTTAAAACGATTACACGGAATCCTGTGCTCAAACCGATTCGTTTTAAATGTATTTCGAATGCGGTTTTACACTATTTTTTGGACTGAATCTGATTCTCTCGAAATTGTTGAAAACACTTAATTGAATAATACGTGCGCGCACGTGAGCTGTACTCTATTTATCTATATATATATATATATACGGCCTGTTCTTTGTTTTAGGTCTGACGGTTTAATGTTCTTTAATTAGTCTATTACAAGGGTTTTAACCGCGAACCAACTGACCGCATAACTACTTAAAACTTTCGCAGCCAAACTTTGTAGATATTTTCAAAGCATATTGTGTGCACGAGCGAGCGTGCGATCTCTCTCATTCGCAGCCGGGCACGGGAACAATAAAAAAAAAACACCGTTTTCGATTGTACACATTTTTTTTGAAATATTTCTGATCGTCGCGTTACAATTACGATAAAAAAAAATTTTTTTTTTATATATATATAACTGATTCCGCGTGTAAAGGGGCATTTTCGAAAGGACCGGGGGGATACGTGTTGTATACGTTTCTCGACTTTAGAAAAAAACCGAAGAGAGGAGCGCAATCAGGTTTATATATTTAAATAACGTTAAATCAAAATAGAGAATTAATTAGAGTCTTCTCCGGTGAGCTTTTTTTTTTTTCAACCATCTCGCGTCCAACACTCCATTTGGTGTACTGTTCTAACTGTCACGTATCCGCGGACCGACCGTTAACAAGGTCAGAAGTCCATTTAAACGGTGCTAAAACGAAGAAAAAATTATAATTAAAAAAAATGTGCAATATTAATTATATTTCGTATATGATTTTTTTTTTTTCACTTGCTGTACGGTGTAGAAAACGACGTTTCGCGGCGAGTGTTTCGAGAAATCGAAACGGGCAAAGCGCGCGTACGCGGTTTTCAACAGTTCGTTTACACACCAGTGTACGGGCAACGAACATGCAAACCCCGTCCAATGCCGTTGCTGTTATTATATTATGTTGAAATGTCGTTCGTCGAATTTCTAATTCATTACGAGTCGAATGAAACTGAAACTAGAGATATCGAAATGATACGATTTCACTTGAATCGAATCGAGGATTTTTCATAAACAATATTGACTCAAAACCTGTCATAATCGAAAAGCGCATTGTTAGAAAATTAAAATTCGTAAACGATTAGAAAAAAAATAATTCTCATAACTGTATACAGAAATATCATTGAAAATCTTTTTGTTAGCTGATAATCCGTCTTGAATAATCGAACAACGGAAACGTTCGAAACGTGATACGAACATTGTGAATCCAGTAATTTTCCACCGCTATTTCAAACTCTATTACTGTTCGTCCAGTCTGTGTAGAAGAATTTTCTCGCTGTTGTCTTTTAAAGGTTAAAAACAATTGGTAAAACGTCTTTGGTGATATTTTGGCGTAAATCTTCCCCGTTCACAGTAATACGACACGGTACGTGGTAACGGTGAAATACTGCGCAATGCTCGGATTACTATTTTTCACGGACATTTTATTGTGCTATCAATCAAATCGTATATAAGAAATATTGGGAAATCACTTGGGGATAGAAAAAAAAAAGAAAACAAAAACGTATCGAACAACGACGAGCTTTTATTTAACGATAAACATATATATTTATTAAATTTTTCTGCGTTAAAGAAAAATCAATAGAACGATAAAGATGAAAAAAAAAAAAAAACGGCGAAATTGCGTCTCCCCTTCCGCGCCTTCGCACGCCACGTCACTGTCTCGTTTTATTAAATATTTGTACGATATAATACGAATTTAATATACCGTTATTAAATGAATTTTTGTTATTTTTTTTCTTCTTTGCTTACAGGTAAGCAAAAAGAACGGAAAAGAGAATTAAATAATTCGCCGCCGTGATAAAGCGATTATTTCGACAATGTTGTGCGGTGAAATTCGAAACGAAGACCGCGGAAATGGACTCATCTTAGCTGAGCTCCGGTGAGTCGCCGGTATAATTCGTATACGTATTTATCGTTTGCTTCGGGGGTCAGACGAATTTGTGTGTTATTACGATTTTCAGGGCGTCGCGCGCATGAGTCGAACGGTAAAACGTTTCGCTTATATATTATAACAATATATAATATTATAACAATATAGTAGCATCCGGGTGTGGACCGGACAAAATGCTGAGTGGCGTATTCGCTAAAAAATGTTCCGATTCCTCAGAAACCCGCAAAGTTGTGCGTAGTGTCGGCGGGGCTTTTTTTCACTGTGCAAAAAAAAAAAAATCTCGAGTGACGCAAAAGAAAAAAAAACGCGTCATCTTCTTCTCCTTCGAAAGAGAGAGAGAGAGAGAGAAATATCCGTGCCACTGCCGTATACCACGTTGATAATATATAGTGATTTGAAATTGGACGGGGAAAGAAGAGAAGAAAAACGCACCACCTCATCGTCACGTACAAAAACCTTAAACTCCCGTCGGAATTAGACGACGACGGTTGCCGGTATTTGACAGTACATTCTCTCCGCAGCGTTTCGGCTCGCGGGTCTTAGCCCTTGTAAATCGTGATCGACGAGTGACGCGCGACTAAAAGCTACTTTTGTTTCGTTGCGCCCCCCGTCGGTCTATCGCTCGGGGCCGACACCCGCGTTATTTTATTTTTCTTTTTCTCTTTCCGCGACTTTCGAACGATTAGTGTACGAGTCTGCAATATTATTTTATAAAAACGCGATTCGTTACATTTAATCGTTACATTATGTTGTTTCTTTCGTGTTGTTTTATTTGTGAAATACTTTTTTTCGTTCGACTAATGTCAAAAACGCAAAGAAATTATCGATCACGAGTGCACAGCAACCAGAAATATTATTTATGAAAATTTTGAAATTTTAATGCGTTGAACTGGGTGAGAATGTCTTTCGAAAAATCTGTTTTTTATATAAACCGTATACAATAATGGTAAACGCGGGGAAAATGTTACAACGGCATTCGGAGAAATTGCTTTGGTTTTTAAATTATTCGAAGGATCTTTCAACGGAGATTACTTTGTAAATAATATTTGTAACGTTTTAAGAGCGTCCCTTTGAACTCGCCCCGCCAACAGAACAAATCGTAACAATAATAAGCTTTCGAATAGGAGAAACCGGAAGAAATTCACAAGAATATCATTCGGCGGCAACCGCCGTTTGATAATTAAAACGATTCGACTTTGCGGCGTATTTAAATTTCTCATGTGGAACACTACCCTGCGTGTTCGATGTTTATAAAGTCGTGACGGATTTCCAGGGATTTTCGAGAAGAAAAAACCGAACGGAATACCAAAACGCTATTATTTTTTTTTTTTTTTATATCGTCCGGGGTAATAATGTTAATAGAATCTGTTTTTATTGTTGATGAACTCGGAACGCGGAAAAAATTCCGTTGTTTTACTGATAATATTATCGTTTTTACGTCCTTGAATTGTACCGGGAATCGGTGAAATCTCGCTTTTATTTTTCTCTCTGCTGTCCCGCTCAGCTAACGTTGGACCAAAAGAACGCTGTTCCAACTGTAACGCCGAATGCGTTGTCAATTCATTTCGCTCTTATTTACAATGTATTAAAAACCCCGTTCCGGCACGTGCTCTATAATTCCCCTCCCAAAAAAAAAAAAAGAAAAAACCGCATAACGATTCGACAAGTAATCGCTATACTGGAACAACGGCTACACTCATTCAAACGCTTATACAAAGATATTATACCGTATGGTTTATGGCAGTATACTTCTATACGATTATCGTAGATTTTGATTGTATGTAGGTTCTCGTGAGAAAATATTAAGCGTCTTATGTGAATCGCGAAACTTTTCCAATATCTCATTTATCGCTGCGTGTCCGAGTGTTTAATTTATTTCCGTCCAAAGACTCTGCACGGGCCACTGGAACGGTGTAAAGAGGAAAAAATAAGAAACACTCGCCGACGTTATGACAAGCAGGCGCGCACCGCGTTTCGGCAATTTCAATATATTGTCCGCTGCCGTCGTATCCATTGGGCAAATCGATATGACAAAACGTTTACGGTTAACGCGATTTTCCATAAAGACCGTCGCGGACCGCGCTCGTTGGATTAACATAAGTTTAGACATTGTGACGCAAACTTCGCGATCGGTTTTAAAAGAATCCGAGACAAACTTACGTCGGTACGCGCAGACAAGACGAAAGAATTGTATCTGAAACGTGATCAATTAAAAACGTTAACGGTGGCTGATTTGAATGAAACTCGTTCGCGCGCATACGAGCACGGTGGTTAGGTATAAATATATTATTCCGTCGTTCAAAGAAATACGTGTGTTTCTCGCATCGCCGGCAATCGGAGAGGACCGTAAAGTTATGGCGATGGAAAAAGATTAACCGATGTGAGACATATACACGCGTAATCGTAATGGAAACGGTCAGAAAGAAGAAGTGGGACTATATCAAAGTAAGTTTGTTCGACGCGCGTGTATGATTGAAGTACAAACTTACACTGTTTATATAGAAAATCGTCAGTGAATCGTCCGAGAGTATATCAAAGTTTGTGTTCGACCCGTTTTCCAAAGTGTACACTTTGGCGCCGTAACACGTTTTTTTTTTTTAGAAAATATTCAATTTTTTTTTTTTGAAGATTTGTTGTTTGTCACGCATAATACAGACTATTTTAAGTAACGAATGACTCGTTGGAACGTTTTTTTTTTTTTTTCGAATGTCGTGCTAACTTATTTATATACGAGTTTTCGTGCACGTGTAGGCGAATCGATGAAAATAACGAATCGTTTTCGACAGGAACGGAAAGCGATTAAAAAAAAAAAAAAAAAAAAATTGTGGACCACTCGACGAGCAGATTTGTTTGTTTTTTTTTTTTTGTTCGAAAGCGATTTAATTGAAATCTGTCGAACGGTCGTATGAACTCGGAGGCTGAAGACGGTTGCACGTACCGCTGTAGCGCATATAAACTTGTGAGAAGACCGTCGTGGCGACACGCGTTTCCAACGAAATCAAACTGTACGCCTGACGAAAACAAATTTCAAAAGAACGAACTCTCGTTCATCAGATTTCATTGTCATATGAAATCAAAACGCTAAATGTTTAATATAATATATAATATACATTTTTAAATTAAATAATTGCCAATGTACGAGTCGATTTATATTTGGTGGTCCTGCGACGCCATCGGTTTCTGAAATCGTATCACACATTTCGTTTTACATTTGAAAACCGTATTTGTGACATTACCATTTTTTATGACGTGCAAAATCTCACGCGGGATATAATAGAAATTACTACGCGGCAATCGAAGAAATTTATTGCGAGAATATTTTTATTTAATTTTTTAATTTGTTTTGGATAAAGTTTATTGTGTGAAGAGGTGGCCTTTTTTTTTTTATTTTCAAATCGTTATTGATTTTAAAATATGGGTATACGTTTCGTGCAATATGAGGAAAACTTACTGTACACGCGTCTCACAGTGATTATGATACCGCAGTCTCGTCAGATTTTCGCATTTAACGTAAACGTAATCGTTCTTAATCGCTTGATCTTCTTTAGATTTACTTATTGGCCTTCCCTCGCTCTTTTGCGGAATTCGCGATATTCGATTGAATTTGAAACTTTTAACTAACTCTTCCGTGCAATTGTATTGTGTCGAATGTGTAATAACCGTCGACCCGTTACCAATTTTCTTCCGAATAATCTTTTTTACGAAATATCTCGTGTTACTGTTCAACAATATTTTTCTATTATAAAGCACATAAGTAGGTACGTAAAAACATAAACGTTTAATAATTTCGATTTTATGCGAAAACTTTTTTTTTTTTTATATCATACTTAAAATTATTTTTACAAATTTAACTTTTGTTTATTATTAATACTCGATGGCTTTAATATCTGGACTAGATGTTTTCCATTTTCGGTTTCGAAATTCGATTTTTTTTTTTTAACGTAAACAAGTGCGCTGAAGGCTCATGTTGTTCATTGAAATGAGTTGTAGGCAGTTGAGAATTAAAACTTTCACAGCTTCACTCGATATTTCTGCGAATAGTGATCTTTTCGTACGTGCGACCATCGAATTTTCCCAACGAATTCCGATTAAATTGTATTTTTAAACTACCGTTTTGCACACGTTTCTAAGAATCTTTTTCCGATGATGATGATGATGATGTCAGTCCGTTTGTTCGCGTTGAAAATCAATTGCAAACTGGTGTCTAATTCAGTTTTTACACGTATCTACAGTGTCTAGTAACGTATACACGCGCCCAATAGATGCGCGTAGTAGTTTAGGAAAAAAATATAACTTCGGTGAATTATAAGTTTATATATAATTAAATAAATATAAATATTCTGAGTTGTGAAAAATTGGCGAGAAAACGGGCTATTGGTAATATATACGAGAACGTCTCGTGAAATGTCTACCGTGTTTTAATATTGTAATGTTTTTGTGTTTCATAAGTGGATTGAAAGCGGATATTTTCTAACACACATACGAAAAATAACAAAATAGACGTTTCCTACTTCCAACGTACCGATCGATCTAGCGGTGCGATGAGAAATTCGCAAACGGATTTGAATTCCTCGAGAAGTCTACTCGAGATCGACTTTCCCACATTTTTGATTTCTTTCTCATAAATCCTTAGAAAATTAATTGAGCGATTTTGAAATAAAAAAAAATTGGCGGATAATCAAATTTTATAGATATCAAGATAAAAAAAAAAAAATGAAAAAAATTGGAAAATCGTTTTATAGTAAAATTCACGACGAATTCATATCTGTTTTCAAATTTCTCATCGCACCACTAAATGGATCAGTACGTTGGGGAAACGTCTATTTCGCTATGTTTCGTGTATGTGTGTATATAAGACGAAAAGAGAAAATGCTCGCTTTCAATCCCCTTAATATTTTGGCGTACGCCTAAGGTTTTTATCCTACCTATATAAATACGCGCAATAACTGTGTGAAAAAAATTCAATTATAGAAAATTAAATTTTACTCTAAAAATTTTTGAACGATAACTCAAGTTCGCACGTTTAACACGTGTGGAAAAATGAAATAATAATAATAATAATATATAAACAGTGTAATCGAGTCCACACTGTATACGTTATGTATTATTATAGAGAGCCCGTGCCGCTACCACCTATAATACGTGTAACGCTTTTACCGATCTTAACGCGCCGCGGTCGTCTCCGGAGAATAACTCCGCTATTCGCATCGTATTTCGATTCGGAAAAATGAATCGTTTTGTTATTTATATTGTTTTTAATATTTATTTTTCCAACGCCGGCGTATTGTATCAACAAATCCACACGCGCTTTTCCGTTTTGTTCCAGTATTAATACATCATATTTCTACTCAAATTGCACTAGCAACGAACTGTTTCAATATTCAGCGTTACGATTCAACGAATCAAATAATAATAATAATAATAATCGACGGATATATTTTATTATTACGTACCGCGTGTCAAAATACCCGTAGTACGTAATACAAATTTATTTTATTAATTCGCCGAGGAAAACCATATTATATACATTTTATAATTTAGAATACAAAAAGAAAAAAAGAAATTAGTGAAATTGTAAATACGTATATTGCGATAAAAAGTGAGAAGCGATCGTAGATTTGTTCGACGAGGCGTGGACAGACGTATAATGCGAAATGACGAAAAAAAACTCGAAAGTTTAGTATCAGATTTTATGTGGTTTTTTTTTTTTTACTACAAACCAAAATTAAATATTAGTGGTTCTACCGGTAAAATTATCGGTCAATACGACGTCGAAATTCGATAAAAACTAAGCAAAAAAGAAAAAAACAGTACGAATCGGATAATTTTTCTTTTCCAATTCATGATGCATAATTACGATAATGATAACTGTGAATCGAAAATTTTACAAATAGTGTAAAGTATTATTCGATAGCGACTTTTGGAAATAATTTAGTAGGTAATAATTTTCGTTCGCGTTGCCGATTGCGCATACACAGCCGACGAACGACGTGGAATATAAATCTTCACGGCGGCGCGACGCGGAGCCAATAAATTTTCATTCTTATATAATATTATATTTATATATACGTTACTTAAATCGTACTGTGAAGGAAACGCGTAGAAATAAAAAATTATTCAAATTCAAGATTTTAAATATTTTAAACGCGATTCGAATGATACAACTCAACAACGGCCTTAAAAAAAATGCATGATGGAAAACGCGTGTATTCAACGTTACATTTAATATTTGAAATGCTTATGAACACAGTTATTTTCTACTATTTGTATTATACGGCAAGTGTTTTTATCGATTCACATTCCGTGCGAGTACGTTTAGTTCAAGTACTTAGTAGTTTGGCATTACGATTTTTGCAATTTTCGGTAGTGTTTTTTCATTTTTTTTTTTTTTTTTTTGAATCGCGATTTCGTTTATATTCGTTCCCGTTTTCCAATGTTTTCCCCACACACCATTTATTACGTATTCAATAATTATTGTTACAATTCACCACGTGGTCATGCGTGATTCCAATGTAATATAATATTATTATAATCGTAAGTATAAAAAAAAAAGGCACATATTCTTTTTTTCCCCCATTTGATTATTATTCAACGTAAAAATTATCGCAGTTCGCGAGAAGAAATGAAATCGGAAAATAAGTATGTCTGAATCGAAAATACTGTCGTTCGTTTTAAGCGATTAAAAAGTTTTCGTTTATTTTGAATATTATTATTATTTCCTAAACAGTGGATTTAAAAACGTTTACAATATGAATAATACATTTTGATTTAATATTCAAGCGAAACTCCAAATGTCTCCGTTTTTTTTTTCAACCGATTTTACAACTTTAATAATATAGCGTTGTTTTTTTTTTATACTTGTATATCATTATATTTTTATTCATTCGGAAATACGAATTATCGACTCGTATTATCGACGACAATTTATTTTTACTCTGCGCTAGTGAACTTATGTCAATAATGTAAAAACAATCCGAACGCTTGAAACTCAGTAATCAAAACATACCGCAGTCAAAACGTTTATAAATTATTATTATTATTATTATTATTATTATTATATAAATAATTTTATTTTATTTTTTTTCGTTTACACGATCGTCTGGCAATTTAGTCGCCTCGCCTATTATAATGTTAACTTCTCGTCATCATTCCTATATATACATATACTATATGTACGCAATGTATATTATTATTGTACCGAAAATTTACAGATTACATTATTAAAATAAGACGATTACGTTTTAGAAATTTAACATTTTTCTATTTTTTTACAAATAAAAAAACCCCGCAACGAATCCTCTGGTTCCTCCGACACTTTTAAAAGCAGTCTATTGCTCATTGGTAAGTACTCTCGCTTTGAATACGCTTCACTACATCGGTACAGTAGTGTTCTGTTAATGAAATTCATGGTTTAGAGTCAATCCTAAATAACGTTTTAAAGTGTTTATCCTTTAAACCCCGATTTGAACGGGAACCCTATACGTATAAACCTAATACAAACGGAGTTTCGCGAGTTTTTTCTTTTCACTCACTACTTTTTTCTCTATAAAAGAAATGTTTAAAATTTATTATTTTTGTTCAGAACTCTGAATGGCGTATTGATTAATATTAGCGATATTTTGTTTGTTTTGGAACGTTTACAATATATATATTTTAAGTGTCTGTAATCGATAGCCCGGCTAAATGTCTGTTCTGTATTAAAAAAAAAAAAAAATACCTCCTTTTTCTCCCATAAACGTTTTAATGTCCGATACAAGTGACACGCAGCTTAAAACTGATTTTTCCGACTGCGTTATGAATTCTATTGCGTTTTTAAACAGACAATTAAAATTCTAAATTTACGAATTAATATCGCTTTTATAATTTGCTTACGTTAAAACGTATCCGATACCGCTATTGTCGGCGATGTTTAAAACAAGTGAATGGCGTTATTTTTTTTTTTTTTACGCGTAAAAATATAATTTCTACTCGTATTTTTAATTTTTACTCCGATAAAACAAGCGAATATTTTACTCGGTACTATACCGTTCGAACGTGCGGAATTAATTTCTGGTTTTCATAATATCTTGTCGAGTATAAATCTCTCGTATTACAATAATAACGCTTCCGCGTGCTCTCTAACCTCAAGCGATTGACGAGTAAATAGGAGAGAAAAAAACGCAGTCGCGTTTAATTTTACGCACTTACTCGTTGGCTCACATTTCCATCGACGTTTTAACGGTGTGCATTGAAATATAAATATAAATGTACGTTTAACACTCGTTGCGATAGGACAAACGGTCGTCATTTATCAGCGCGAAATGAACCGAAATCATTCCCGTTATCATTCGACACTCGTATGTAATAAACGTAAACTACTGTACTGTAGTGCTGCTGTAAGAGTCACGCGGGTCAAGAAGACAACGAAACGTTACACGGATATATAACAAGTCCATATTATACATAAATTTATTAATTTTTTCATTTTTATTCGTAAATCGACTTGGCAAACGTAATAAATAAATAGAAACAATTTTTTGCATATCTTTTCCCCATTCAATTATATTTCAATTTACCCATACAATCATATAGTTGAAAAAAAAACTCTTTTCCGACTCAAAATTTAATTTTAACTTTTTCGAAGTTTTTATTTTTATAAACGCATTTTTTTCTTTTGTCTTAATTTTTCGTTATATTATATGTGATTTGTTATTTTTTTTTTTTTATATAATTTCTCAAAATTGTACAGGTCGTTTTAGACGTGAAATTTTATATTTAAAAAAAAATAAAATATTTTACGTTTAAAAAAAAAAACTATAATTTTATTACTACCGGGGGGAGAGTTTTTGTTATGGTTTAACGCGTACGCGTGTATTTTTAACCGATGTAATATAGTCGATTATATTATGTTTATAAAATATTCTATCGCATAAATCGGCCGATAAACGAGATCGAATCGACGACCCGATCGACGCGTTAATAATAATAATAATATGTAAAAGAAAATAAAACCAATATATATATATATATTGTCAGTAACGAATATGTGTTGCTCATCACTTCGAATATTCAAATACGTTCAAGTATACACCAATCCCTATACGAATGGTGTTTATATCGGTGTGTCGGCAAATGACTTCTACTGGAGTCCAGCTTGTACGGCAACGCGTATCACATTATGTGGCAAAATATCAGCCGTCGATTTTATATTTCTATACTCGATTTTTCAAAAGCAAAAAAAAATATTTGTTTTTTTATCATAACGCCACGGAAATGTACGTCGAATCCGAAAGTCGTACAGCCAGGTTGATTGTCCGGTTTTTTTTTTTTTACAATCGGAAACACTCGTCCGAGACCCGTGCCTGGTTCAAAATTCTTCAGCCGATACATTTCCGTGTGATAGCTTTCCGAGGTCTTCCTGTACGTCGATTATTTCCATTTGAAGTTTTCACTCCGAAAGTTTTTTCCGACAATTTCTCAACTACGCCTGTCCTGCAATTTTCCATCCGGAAGAACACGTGGTTCGTAAGGAATTTTTAAAAAATCAAGATTCTTCTATTTCTTCTATTTTATTAGTTCTCCAATTTTTTTGAACGTTCATTGAATCTCGCTTCGCCAGCAAATCCACTCCAGTTTTCTACCCCCGCCATTTTCCGATCCCTGGTTATTTTTTAATTTCGTATCACATACTATTACGTATTTTATAAATGACTGTAATGTGTGTGGAAAAAAAAAAATTTTTTTTTTTTTTTTTTTTTTTTTACAATTTTCACAGATCATCGACATTCTGTATTACAGTAATAAAGTTAAAAAAAAAATATGTATCGTCGTAAATTTTAAGTTTCCGAGAACGATATAAAAAAATATTATAACCGCCCTTGTTATAGTTACAAGCAGTTACGGCAATATTCTCACGTTACACTATTTATAGTGCGAAATAATATACACATTATAATACGATCGTGCAACGGAAAACACGTAATGAAACGAGCTGCGAGTCTGACGACGCTTGCCGGAGAAAACGCCTTGAACGAGCACTTTAATCGCTGTTTTCGATTTTAGTTTCGATTGCTGCACAATAATTTGTATTACACAAAACACTGTACTATATAATTTCAGATCGTGTACGATATTCGCGGATTATCATAATTTTATTGTCGTCGTAACACACGTCGTCTGGTAACCGCCTGGAAATCCGGACAGAATATTATGCATAATATTTTGCTTTTTGTTCGATCAACGTTTTCGGTCGACCGTCATAACTCATATGAGATTTCGCGTTCCCTCCGGTTGATTAAAACGTAACGGACGAATCGGATATTATTTGTAACATGGCGCGATTAAATTACGCCGAGTTCGATTTCTTAATAATAATAATAATAATAATAATAATAATAATAATAATAATAATAATAATAATTATTATTATTATTATTATTATTATTATTTGTAAACCGTCGTATACTATCGTTCCGCTGTTGTATAGTCTGTAAACGGAATAATCTATTTCTTTTTTTTTTTTGGTTTATCACGCGTCCGTGTTATATATTATATCGATGTTTACCAACCGACCTTGTACCCATTATTCAAACGTTCCTCGTCAAATATATATTATATTATTATATAGACAATGTATTTTGCTCGAAATAAAAACAAAAACAATTATATATATATATATATATATATATATATATATATATATATTATGTTCATTAGATAAAAATACAATTCCGTAATAAAACGTTACGTAAATCGTTATGAATTAATAATGAATATTATTATTATTATTATTATTATTATAATACGTCGAATTCGTAATGTTTGCGCGTACATCATTCGAGTAGAAAAAAATATATATATTGAAAGTTACCGCGTGAATTTTAAATTTTAAAAACGGAATACGACACATCGTTGGAAAAGAGTGGGTATCTATCATATTGGAAAATAATGTTTCGTCTGGCATTTCCAATTGTACGCCTTCTGCTAGGAGTTCTGGAAAATTATTTTCTAGAAAAACGATTAACGCAGAGACAGTTTTCCATGAACTCGAACGATAACGAATTGATCGAACTCTCTCTCGGTGATGGCCCAAGTTGTTCTGGGGAATCTCTTATTTCTACAATTTTCCGTCTCGCGCATTTTTCAGTTTTAAAAATCGAGATAATCCTATCGTCGTTTAAAAGCCATTTAATTGAACGAGTTTTCATAACATTTGCCAAGTGTTGGCCGCCCGTGGAATTGATTACACTAGAATCACGGTGACTTTATCAAAAAATTGAACATTTTTAAAAGGAACGTTTTTTTTTAGAGATCCGATAGGATGTTTTCTGATGGGAATTCAACGTAGATTTCAAAAATCGTTTTGGATTAGTTGTAACGTCAACGGTTTTCGCGTAATAGTAATTTCTTTAAATTGAAGTCTGATAATGTCGTAAAAGCACGAAACGCAAAATCGCACAGAAATGGTCGAGAATCGAACGAGGGATTTTTAGTAACTTTCTTCTCCCTTTAGGGGTGTAGAATCACATCTCGAAGTTTTTTCAGATTTATCGCCAGTCGCCCTGTATGTTTCTCAAATAACGATCGCCGAGTGTGTGGTTTCTATCATGTGTGAGAAAATACGTTTTCAGTACTATCCCCTGCACACTTCCAAATTTAGCGCCCGCGAAATTTTAATAAAATAAACGCAAAAAACAATATACTTCTTATAATATATATTATCGTATTTCATATTTATTTTTATGAATTTTTTAGCGGCTGACGGCCATAAAAATCTGTCGCCACTATTTAGTATTGAATGGCTTGTCTGTATGTTATAAAATCAATGGTATAACGGCGGATTGGTGAAAAATACGTGATATGAAATTATGAAAAAAAAAAATAATAATAACAAAAAATACAAATCAGGTTAAAGCAATTTTTTTCCTGTATGGTATCGAATAAGTTCATTTAAATTCTTAAACAACGCTCATTAGGCGTCTTAAAATGATTTAGTTTTCTTCACAACGACTAAACGTAACATTATTTTGTGCATAAACCGACGACGTAATCTAAGTGCACGATATAATATGAAGACGATAATTCCAAATTTTTGCGTCGATCTTTTTTTTTTTTTGACGTAAAAACACGTTTTTGTCCGCATGTTTTTTTCTTCACACACACTTATGAACGATGAAACGTCAAAATGTGTTTGAAAACATGTAATTATCTAAACGAAATGTATAAAATAAAATTCGCGTAATTTTAAACGAAATGGGCAGTTAAAATCGTGGACATTTCTCGCCTTATTTTAAATGTATTCTAATAATAAAAAACTATATGCGCGTACTATATATTATAAAGATGTTCCCTATATAATATACATAATTAATATACGTAATTGTAATGAAGTCGCGATAAACGACTGTACACATGATAATATGTTTATATTCAAACGCTTCACGATGTATATATATATACGGACATTGGACGTATTTTTATATCGTTAAATAACGCATATATTGTTCTTATTTATTTTCCACATATAAATTCGTACGAGAATCCCATAAATAAACGGTGTGAAAAAAAAACTATGTTTGACAGCTTATATTATATTTGTATTGCTATATACGTATAAAAAACTAACGATTACCGTTGTTATTATTATTTTTCATCAGTCAGCTGCTGCTGTTGTCGTTATATCGTTATGAATTATTATTATTGTTATTAACGAAATATTAATTGCAAATATTTGCGAACAAACTCCAATTAATGCGATTAAGACACTTAAAAAAAAATAAAATAAACGGTCGTGTAAAAAAAAAACAACACGAATTATACGTATTCAAATATTTCAAACGATATTTATACAATATAAGACGAATTTCTTCGCCTCCTTGAACAGCTAAACTGTTTAACTATTTTATATTTACGCGTTAATATCGATACATAATTGGTTTTTATTAGATATATTTTATTTTTAGCGTTTAAAACGCTTTTTTTTTTAAATATTCCTATATTATGTTTTTATATAAATATATATATATATATATATATATACACGGAATCTCAGTATTATTTTTTTTTTTTTTATTTTTACACGGTCAAATCGTAGTAAGAAGAAATTCTACAACGATTATCAAACGAATGTCAAAAAATCGGTAACCGTGAAAATCAATATATTGCCGCCGGTAAACATTCTTGATCGATGTGTTTATGGTCTATTTCAGAAACAAAATTAGACGTGTAATTCAAGTAAAGAACTGATAGGAAATCGTTCATTGGCAAGTGACAGCCAACGTTCTTCTCGTAAATGTTATCCGCTCACATTTTCTTGCGCGCCACGTTAAAATTGTCAACATTTCAAAAAGCAATAAAAAATTGTTGCCGCGGTAATAGGAAAATCAATAATGTATACCGGAGTATTTGTTCAAGAGTTTATCATTCTCGCATCTTATGGCACGGTTCAAACCATGACTAAGACGATCTGCGTAAATATTACTCTACAAATAAAATCCAACCACATCGCGTTATTTTTACATTTTTTTTTTTGTTTTGCGTGATTCGCGTACGGACACGACGGGAGTTACGATATGGATAAATAATATGTGGAAAGTATCTACGCACACGGTAGATGGGTTTTCATCGGCAGCAGGCACAATCCTCAATAACTGTGTACAACGAGCAAGTACCGATCCCGGCGTGTTTCCAATTGGAAATTACTGATTTCGTTTACCAGATTAAAAACGAAATAATTCGGCGGAAAATGATAAAATACGGATATCAACTCGGTCGAATAATAGTTATAATAATTTAAAGATAACGCCTGGCTTGTATCGTTATACGAAATTAACAACACAAACGCATACAGCGACATTAACGTCTCCGCGTTTTATTCGTGTTATGTAAATTTCAACAAATTTATTACATTTTCCTGCATTTATTATAATTTTCCCCGGACGCGTCTGTAAACACAACGGGGTTTTTATTTTCATATTACTCGGCACTGTATTGACGCTAATAAAATTCAATTACAGTCTATTGATCCGTATTTCTTTTTTTAACGGCCCGTACGATATAACATTAGCGCGTGACTATTTTCAAATCGAATTGAATTGTCAAGTGTATACATACACGCAGTGTATGTATAAAAAAAAAAAATTTTGTTATTAAAATGAATAAAACGTCATCAGCCTACGAGTGAGTTCCGTGCACGTCGTTTGAAGAAGAAAAAATAAAGGGGACAAAGTTTTCAAAGAATAAATTGCTATTATTGTATATGCGGAAAGCAGTTGGATTTTTAAACGTACTTTATGTATCACTTTTCTTTCGCTTTCCCGACAGCGTTCTGGCTCTGCCGGCATGTAACGGCATTTGACATCTTACCGTCGAAAATATTCCGAAAGATGTGAGATTTCACGTATCGTATTATTCGTCATTTTCGCCGGTGTCTCTATAAAAAAAATATATTTATATATATATATTTGACACACGCGTTTTAACGATAACGGGATTGGTTTTAAAAAACACTTTCAGTTACTCTTTTCAGCTCACTATTTCCACATTCGTTCACTCAACGTCTCAACCATACATGTATATATATATATATATAAAACAGTATCCGTAAGCGTTTGATGTACTCACACACACGTTCACGTGGAATTAAATCGATTTCGAGTCGTCTGCGTCATACAAACCAAATAAATTAAATTTCGTCTCGCGAGTACGTAAAAAAAAAGAAAAAAATAAATAAATAAAATCAATGTGACTTCCGCCATTCGGCACCGAAATTCATACACTATGGGCTGGTGTTCTGCGAAAACGACGATTTATTATTATTTGTTTTAAGTAAAAAAGAGAACGTCGCGAATGGACATTCGCGCGCGGCGTTTGGCATATCGAAATCGGAGACACGTTGCGTAGGAATTCCGCCATATAGGTGTTGTGGTGCTGGTGACGGTGGTACCACACGAGTTGACAGTCGAGACGCAAGGAATCTTTGATCTCCTGGAGAATCTGGACGAATACCTCGAGATAAAATGAGCGTAATCCGGTGTGAAATTCCAGTGCGACGAATTCTCGCGAACGAGTGAGAACAATAATTGTTATCCGTAGGCGATGAGAAACGAAAAATTCATTTCGCGGCTAAGACGCTGAGGTGGTGTGTGTGTGTGTGGAACGCGTGTTTAAATGCGAATAGCGTGTGAATCGATTTACCATAAACTCCTCTTTCGCCACTGCATTCGTCGTACGTAAACACGTTTCATCGCGCACTGAATTTGCCGAACAATTTCGCGTGTATTTACAAAAATATACGATTCGTATTCTTACGGCGTCTAACTGTGGGGAGTTGTAGTTTTTTTTTTTTTTCTCTAAACGCGACGAATGTATTATAATAAATCGAATACAAATTATATACGTGATATCATCCGTTTCCTCGGCGTCGAAATTGCATCGACAACAACGGAAACAAATAAAAACAATCATAATCGGAATTGAATGAAAAAAATCGACGGAAGTCCGTAGACGTTTTTTTTTTTATTCGTACTACGCAATAACGCGATGTACGCGTACATATATTTATATGTATATAATAAATTAATTTCGCGACGCGTTTAAAACGGGATTTTCGATTTATACAGGTCTCTATAAATTTATATGAATTTAGAGTTATGGAAAAATCGTTACCCGTCTATAAAGAAATTAACGAAATAATAAAAATGTACACAGATTTCAGTAACGTAATTGACGATTATAAATTTAATTCACGTTACACGCGCGATTTTTTCGGTTTTTGTTCCCGACGGTGTTTAATCGAAACCCCGTTAATAATCGCATTTTTAAAGGATAAATATTAATTTATTTTTTACGATTAATTCGAAGTTTATTTTTCTATTAATAATTATTATATTTATAAAGAAAAAAGTAATCTGGACGATTATTACGCGTAAAAACCGAATTTCTCTTTCAATACGCCACTATGGAGAATATGTCGCTTAAAGAAAATGATGAGTGAGACGAGTACTTTTTTCTCTTTTATCTTTTTACTTTATTCTCGGACGCATTTTCAACTCGCCAAGCGTCTAAGCCTCTCGTCACTCATATTGGTTTCTCCTCGTTTTTTTCTTTATTTATGTATTTAAAACGCCGCATTTCTATAACGCGTGATTTACATGGATCTTTTTTTTTTCTTTTTTTTTGTATGTTAATATAACGTAATCGTGACGTGCACGGAAAACGTAAATAACAATGAACAACACCCGTGCAATAGCATCGCGTGTACACAGCTCCGAGTGTGATTTACTAATGTTGTAATACGAACACATTCGCCAGTCTCCCGTATTATTTTCCAAATACTCGAAACAGTACGTTACAGTACGTACTCGAAACAGTTATTCCGAAATTTAGTAAAAAAAAAAAAAAAAAATTGTTTCAATTAGAACTTTTTATGTTTCGAATCGTCCCGTTCAAATTCGTAGACTAAAACGGTTTCATTTTATGAACGATTTGACGGGTTTCCTAAAAACCAAAAGGTTTTAGGAATTTTTTTTTTTCATTTACTGAAAATGTAATAATTAATAACGCATTTTTATCGCCGTCCGTAGTGCAGGGATAACGACGAAAATACGCGACTACGTGAAAAATTGAAAAATCAAGACAATTATTATTTATAATACGTGAAATGAGAAAACACTATTATAATAATAACAACAGCTATGTTTTTTTTTCGCGCAACGAGTATTTTACTCTGATCGTGTTGACGTTTGGAAATACAAGGTATGCCGTGTTACATTATACAGAATCATATGCGCAATAGGTGATTGATTGATCATTACTTATCGTCACGATATCGTTGTATTTCTTTTACCAAACGATTACAGAAATTATCGGATATTGCCTGTTTATAATCAGTAAATTAAAAAAAAAAAACAATGTTCCAAAAGTCTACCGCGTCGAAACGGAATGCAAACTCCTTAAGCAATCCATATTTTAAATTGAAAAAAAAAAGACGGGATTTAATTATAATTATACCTGGTACTCATTTATCACGGATAAATTACAAATTTATTATAATTCGTTATTCCGAGGGACACCGAATACGTATTTGGGAACACAATCGTGTAAAATCACGCGCGTGGTGTCGTATGGGACGTATCACGTTTTCTACGCTCGCCGTCAATTAAAAGTATCACCGAAACAAAAGCTCGTGTTTAATAATAATAATTATAATAATAATAATAATAATAATAATAATAATAATAATAATAATAATAAATGTAGCGAGTCGCGCTATTTATGTACTTCAATACTCACGTCTTTTATACACGTCATGTACACAACGTGTTGCGCTTATATTTTATATAAATATACGATGAAAAATCGTCGTCTTAGTAGAAAATTACAAATATATTTGGCTAAAATTCCAACACTCTATTGGTTTTCGCGCGAACGTAATTTTCCGCGAGAAAAAAATAAATACGCTTTATTCGAAGAAAAATTCGAAATCGCGACAAAACGTAATTCCATAATTTTTTTACATACAGTATAGGAGTACGTTTGACATTTCATTTAAATTATTAAGCTTTAAAAACCGAAAAAAAAAATATCCAATTCATTTTTTCTCACGAATGAAACAGATACCTGGAAATTTCTACAGGAATTTTTTTCCCCAATACGTGTGTTATGATAAATTGTACACGCGCGTTCGGCGGTGGACACTTCGAATTTCCGCGCGACCGCGGGTCAGTCTCAAAATCACGGAATAACCGTTTTCGACGTGACCCCCTATGCGATTTTCGAATTTTCCTTTTTTAAAATCCTTTCGGGGAAAAAAAAAATATATCGGTAAAAACGTACGCGCCAAAGTGTTCCGGAGACAGGAGTAGAAGAATTTTTCGGTACGGACGTAGAAAGAGAACGACGATCGCGTCGTCCCGTGTTCCGCTCACACCGACCGGCGGCAGGCGGTCCGCGGGGCACTACTCGTCTCGCGTATGGTCGGCGAACGAAGAAATTGAAATTTGCAAACAAAAAAAAAAAAAATCACCGAAATTGTATTTAGAATTTTTTGTTGTTCACTTGAAACGACGAGCGATGTGAATCGTGACGGTGGAAATTTCGTAAAAGCGGGGCTTCGTTGTTGAGTTGGGAACCGTCCAGTCTCTTATACGATCTGAAACAATAACACGACGAACCCGTCGGCGTATATTATTATTACATGTTATATTCGCGCTGACCCTTAATAATTAGCGCGTGTACCACAAAACAGATTCCGAGTCCGGCCTGGTCGCTTTTATCTCCGGACCGGAATCGAATTCGCGCAAACTACCACCACCACCACCATCACCGCCACACGTCGTGACGGCGCGTATCGCATGATTATATCGCGCGTTATACCGTTTCCCCCGTGCTGCCGCGCGTTGCTGCTTTGCCCGAAAACGTTTGCGCCGGGTTCTTCTGGTCGTTTCGCGCGTACCATGCGCGATACACACGCGTCCCGTCGTTACACACACGTTTCTTACACTGCGTTATATTACGTATAATATATAAGAACACGTTTTTTATTATTTATATATATATCAAAAAAAAAAAAAACAGCCAATAATTGATTCTCCGACGAACCGTCGGTGCTACTCCGACGAAAGTAGAAAAAAAAGAAGAAGAACCATTTTGTTGAAGCCATGAACTTGATCGTTCCTGATATTCACGCACGCCGCGAGTTCGTCAGTTCGGTCTACGCGATAACGTTTTTTTTTCCCCGGGAATTAAAAAAGTCCCAGGATTTTTCCCAGGATTTCCGTAGGATTGTAATGGCGAATTCGCCGCATCGGCGCCATAATATTTCGCGCAGATTTGAAACGAATTATTGAAATACGGCTGTGTGTGTATATATATATATATTTATTTATAGCCCACAGACGAGAAGAAAAAAATTGAACAACACGTTCGGGAGACGAGATGTTGAGGGGGAACAACGATGTGTTGTGGGACCCGTCTTCGATACAGAAATGTAGACGATGTTGGAAAATAAAACACTAAAATTATACGTAGATAAAAAAAAAAAACGTGCCGAAGAATCGACGGGCCATTGCATTGCGACGGGAAAACGTAGAAAAAAATAAAAACGGTAATTCATTGGAACCGGAACGGCGACTGGCAGGCTTATATGGAGCGTAGAAAGACCGAAGTGGGACGACGGCTCGGAGCAATCGGCTGGTGTAACGGATCGGGAGAGAGACGTGTACCGCTCAAAACGGAAAACCGTTGTGGGTTTTCGAAGCAAAGGGCACTACGAGAGCCGTGTGAATCGACAAGAAATTAATTTAAACACCAACGCTCATTAGAGTCCAGCGGAGACTCTTCTGCGCAGCGTGCATTATTCGTCGGACGAGGTATTTTAGTAGTTGAACGACGCTATTGCGACGGTACAATGCGTATTGAACGCGTTGAATTTTTCGAATCGTTTGAATTCTACAACGCATTTTTGATACGAGTGTTACCATTTCGACGGCAATCCACAGCCTCCGCGCATTATCGAAAGCGCAATAATAATAATAATAATAATATACGCCGTCGAGTATAGCCGGTTTGAATACGTTTAATATAATACATAACCGACGCACACGTTGTACGTGTACAAACTACGATGTGCAAAGTATATGTTGTGTGTGTGTGTGTAAATATACGAGAGAACATTTGGAGAAAAAAAACATTTAATTCGAATTTTTCGAACGCAATAATTCTATTTAAACAGGATCGCTGTAAATGT
Organism: Chaetogeoica ovagalla; assembly: GCA_032441825.1. Taxonomy (NCBI): domain Eukaryota; kingdom Metazoa; phylum Arthropoda; class Insecta; order Hemiptera; family Aphididae; genus Chaetogeoica; species Chaetogeoica ovagalla. The sequence continues at coordinate 3,552,108 of CM063726.1, forward strand.
GTAGGCACGCGGGTTTCGCGAGTCATATTTTAAATCGATGTGCTGCAGACCGATAAAACGTTATTGTTTTTTTCCCTCCCCGGAAACGGAGACATTTTTTATTTTAATAATACAATAATATGTAAACAGAAGGAAAAACAAATGAAATCTAACGCGATTTCTTTTTTGTCTCCTTCTTCTCTCGTACATATCTTTTATAACATCGTTTATTGCGGTAATTATTTAACGACACGCTGTGTCGTTATTATAATATCGAACAGTCGTCAATAGAATGTGAAGACTAAACGTGAAGTGCTGAACTATGCACGTTTCGCAGAATTCAACGAAACGAATAGAACAGAAAGAAAAACTAACGCACTATACATTTGACAGTTTCAATACGCGCGTTAGTCGGAGTCGGTTATCCGCGGTCGGAGTTCTTTTGAGATTAATTACAATCTATTCTGAGATTGAATAAGAGAAGAGAAAATGTCGGGTGTGTGTGTTTCGCGTGACAATATGATTGAAAGGATAGATTTTATAAGGGGGAAAACAAAAGTGGTTAGCCCGGAGATGGTGTTATGATTCGGAACTTTGGTCCGTGTGCAGAACAACGGGAAAAGAGGATGTACCGAAGACGTGAATGCGGCTAAGAAGACGGAGTTGCGTATGGGATAGGACCAGGGGAGATTGCAGAAGAACGAGAAATACACAGTTAACGCGAGATTGGCGTCCGCCGGTGTGGAGATAAAATTTTAATGGGGACGGTTTCGGAACATTTTCATCATCAGCATCCGGGAGAAACGATTCAGAGGCCGTGTGAAAATTTTTTATTCCGACACTTGGTCTCGCGGCGTTCGTTAGCCCGTCGCCACTGGCTACACGAAATCAATGAAGCCATCCAATGCGGAGCCGTATTTCTCTCCCGGCGCAATTAATAAAATCCGTTGTTTCGTTTGAATTCGATTGAAACGGAAAAATCGCCACGAAACAGTATAACGCATACAGGCGGGTCAAAGAATTACGAAACCGTTCGGTCATTTATTTTACGAGATATGACGTGTTTGCGACGGTGAATACTATAGGGACGGTACGAACAAGCGGCGAATAGTTACGAAAAGCGTTGTGAATCATATATAATATATAACCGTAGGCCGCTGGCCGAGTGTAACGAAAATTAAAACAAATTATTACATTATATCGTAAAACGACAACGGACCGTGGAGGCGAAAAAAAAATTTAAAACAAGTATAGCGGCCGTAACGCAATAATAATTAATGATGGATTTTATTTCCGTATTCCGGTTTCTATACAGGTTCTCGTTACGGTTCCGAGCGTCTCTCCGCGTTTTCTCGACATTCAAGTCCGCAAGTCTACGGTACTAAAATTCGTAGACGTTTTTTTATTTTTTTTCCAATTATTCGTCGCTAATTTATATTTGTTCAATACAATCGTTTGTTTTACAACGTTCTGACACGATAATTATTGCGTATATGCGCAATGTGCAAAAATTAATCGACCGAACATTTACCGAGGTAGAAAATAGAATCCGCTTTGTAACGAAATCATTCGTTTTCATTACACATATCGGATTTTCAACGGCAATTCGTTTATACAGAATGTTAATATAATAAATCTATTGAAATCCCGTATATATCGCCGCTACTCGTATACAATAAATAAACGCTGGTGCTGCTGGATTCGCGGGTATGTCTTCTGTCGGCTGGAATTTTAAACACCTAAGCGCACGAACGACGAATAAAGTGTGAATTCATAAAACGATTCTAAATATATTTGCTTTGAAAAGATGTAAAAACGTACGCATAAGAAAAAACTCTATATCCCCGGGGGTATATTATTCAATATTGTAACAGAATATAACTTGTTACATTTTTAGGACGCAGAATCGATATTAAATCGTTAAGCCGCGCGCGCGGTGAACATTCCAAACGAATTAGCTCTTAATACAACGATACAAAAAAAATTTAATCCCATTACATAATAATTTATAAATGAAAATGTTGCGCAATACGATTTTAATATCGAGTTTACCAACACGAAAATATCACGTGTATTAATACTTGCGAAAAAAATAACTACTGTACGTTCTGTACGGACAAAACGCCCTTTCGAATCGTTCCGTTTATCAATTTTCCTCTCGTGCGTGTGCTAACAAAACGCTTTAATATCATAAACGACACATCGTATATACTCGCGCGTGTCATTCGCAAAGTATTTCCGATAAAAGTCCAAGTGAAATAGAAAAAAAAATTCGCGACCAGCTGGCGGTCGTCGCACAGCGGGGCATGTTTTTGCCAAAAGCTGGCCAAAAGTATTATTCGAAATGTGTGATTGTCATGAAAATTTCCGATAACTCGCTTCATAAACACAATATGAAATCGATATTTAATCTCTCGTTACCAATAAATGCATCGCTTTCATTGCGAAAGAGCTCTGAAATTATGCTAACCGTCATATTTGTGTATCTGAACGAAATTTTAAATTCAAACGTAATGTTATTATTTTTAAGTTTTTATTGTCGATTGACAAACATTTCATGTTATACGCATAATGGATTCTTTACCTGGAGTTATGTAAATCATTTTTCATTCGTAGTTAGGTCAATATATTTTGTAAATTCATCTTAAATTAGTCTTCAATTGGTGATGTAAGATATCTTCTAATAATTTATTAGCGAATGCTCGTTGAATTTGATATTTTTGACTCCCGGAATCGTCCGAGCTTTACACGATTCATAGATTTTTATTGTGCACATTTTATATACTATTCAAATATTTGAAAACGTTTTGGCGCCAAGTTGCGCCACTATATTCAAAACGTTTTCAATTTATAAACTCGTACTACGATTGTGAATATTTTCGGTTGAAACATTTCGATTAGAATTAACTAATTTAATTATGATTTTTTAGGCTCATGTGTGATGATAATCGTATGTCCTTAAACCGAAGAACATTATTTAATGTTATGCAAAAGAGAAACAGTAAACATTTTTTCTGAACGATTTGATCGGCCGCACGATTGAATTAACTCGATGTCCAGATCATTTATCGAAACGATTATTTCACCTTCTGTCTTGTTCCATAAGCGATTTCATAGTTAAATAACCGTTTATCGCAAAGAAAGAAAGGAAGAAAAATTTCTTAAAAAAAAAAATAAAGATCCGATTAGATTTCGAAATAATAAATAATTATCAAGTACAAACAATTATACAAATGCCAATTGATTTTAAATATTTTGTATTTTGGCCAGGTTTTTACGAAAATATCCCCGCTGTGCGTCGCGCGGGGAAAATTTTTTTTCGTATTTCTAAAACGAATACGTAATTCGTGAACCCGTATAATCGTTTAGATTTTTCGAAAGTCCGAAAAAATTAAAAAAAAAAACGCGTATTACACAACATAATATTTTATACGCCACCAAAACCATTCGTCCAATATAATAATATTATTGTTATTCAATTTATATGATACTGTCTCCGTTATATTATGGAAACGATATACAACACGTGTCATCGTTGTTTCTCAAACAGTTTTCAGTCGCTGCTCGCGGTTTTATCGTAAAACATAACGAGCGCGTGTATCGCATGTACAAAATGATTCATTAAACGCGTATTAAGTGGTACGTACTTACCGTAAATATCTCGTGTTAAATTTATCACACACACACACACATACTGAGCGTAATAGTATTACTACTACTGCTCTATACCAACAGTTCAGATACGGAGCGATGGTATTATAAATTACAGCTTTGTGAACACAAAATGAAACCAGCGTTTGTTTGTTTAATAATAATATAATAAAATAGTGGCGGCGGCGCGATATAATTTTTACCGTCGGCTCTAAAATTTTCCGTTTTACCTCTTGAATACAACTGAGTAGTATTTGCTCAGTTTGTCCGTTCGGCGATGGTATACACACACGCACGCACACGATGTCTCGCTGTAAGGACGGATGAAAAATAAATATTATTTATACGCCCGTAGTATTTGAATTATTATTTTCCCGTATTATTGCGAATCGAATACACGACCGATGATGGATACAGTATACAACGACTATGAAAACCGTTTTGTAATACAAACAGATACACATTGTGTAATAATAATAATAATAATCGGCCAAGGTGGAAAAAACAGAACGCAAACACACCCAATTTATTGTCATTACTCGGTGATACTCGTGTTCGTTTAGAGAGGATTTCTCAATGATCCACTACACGATTTTAAACATTTTCCACGCGAAACAAAAAAAAAAAAATGATATAGAAAAACGGACAATCGTGTTCGACACGAAATGTCAAACGTAAAAGTATTTGATAAATAGTGGCCCGGCCGGCATTTCCTTATTATAATAATTAATGGAATCGCGATATCGGACGATGGCCATCGTCGGTACGATGGCTGCGTGCACACATTTTGGCGAGCGAAAATCCATCGTTTTCTCCGTCTTCCTCTACGTCTTTTTCCTTGTGGTTACCATTCCAACGCCACTCTCACTGCTTCGTTCTCTCCTCTTCTCATTATGCGACCTGCTCATTGTATCTTTTGGCCCATGATGAAGCTTGTAACTGGTGCTAGTTACAACATATCGTACAGCTCTTTGTTATATCTGCTCCACTGGTTCACCGTCGTGTCATCAATGATGATGAGTCCGCATATTTTTCTCCGTACTCCGGTCTCGAAAGTCCTCGGGTTTCTCTCCGTTTGGCCGTTGCTCAAACTTCGCAACCATACGTGAGAATCGGTCTTATAACCAGCCACATACAAACTTACTTTCGTTTTTCTAGATAGCGTTTCGGATGTAAAGAATTTTGTTAGAACGCTTTTTATACTCTATACGTAAGAATTATATATAAAAAAAAGATTCGGGCTTCGAATATTTTTATATTTTTCGAATTATATTTCGAACCGATGAAAAATGTTTTTCTTTACTCTCTTAATCCAGTCGTCAACGAAACACACACACACACAATTCTTACAATGTTAATTACCTTTTTTTTTACGTAATTTGATATATTTTCGAACGTTTCATTAAAAATGCGTCGCCGAACGTACTACGTAGTACAGCGTGTGTTATTCAAACACATACTCGTATATAAACAGTAATTAAGGGAAAAACGGAAATGTCACGAACGGCGACGGAAATAAAGTACTTGCGCGCGAGGTTCTCTGTTTTCCAAATGAAATATATTATAATGTGAACGTAACAATGTGTCCGCACAAAATATAAATAACATAATACGACAATATAAAACAGTATATTCTTATATATATTATATATAATAAAATAAGACTGTCTTCTCGGTACCGTTAAATCGATATGTCGTGATACATTATTATTTATACGTACAAATATCGAAAATATGAACGACGGTATAGCGGAATCGTTATGAATTTCATTTGAAAGTACTCGGATAATGATTTCTGATGATTATTATATAGTAAATATAAAAATAAAAAAGTGTGTGGCTTTGGCCTTATCACACACACACACACACACACACAATCACGTCGGCGCAACGATAATACGATAGTGTTATAATTTTTTGTTTTTATTATTGAAACCTAGTAAAAAAACAATTATAACATATTACAAATCACATATTTTTAAAAACGTAATTAATATAAAAGAGAGAAAATAATAAATGCTAGTAATAAAAAATAAGAAGAGACAAATTTATAAAAGCAACCCGGAGTTGTGGAAAAACGATTAAGTGGCGAGGATGACGGTATAGGAGATCGAGAAGGAAGAGTGTGATGGGCATTATAAGGAATTTCGAGGAAATCGAGTAAGGAATGGAACCGTGATCGTTCAGAGGATAAATGGGGACAATCGAGAAGGATATGAACGATATCACAGATGGCAGGAAAGTCATGGAAGGCACAGTAAACGGGGATAAGGGGCATTTTAATAGCGAAGACGGGAAAGAGAGGCGATCGTTTGACGGGATACTTTGAGATTGTGAGGAACCAAGGATGAGAGGAGACAGAGGGGTTTGAACTTCTGTACCACGAAGCGAAATGCGGTGGTCATGTCACCACTCAGGAATTTTCCCATAATTTGTTGGACACAAAATTTGATTCGAGGGCAAATGTCGGACCAAGATTATGATATTATGCGATTTAACGAACTCGATTTGTTTTGAGCTGATCTGTGATGGATTTGTACGCGTGTACGTTGCGCGTCACATAAAGCCGACACAAACGAACGGCGATATATATTTCTATGATAATAAAAGACGTACACAATTGACGCAACAATAATAAACTCCGGTCGTCTGCACAATGTGCGTCTGCTTGTACAGCAATAAACGCGACAATAATGCCCAAACTACGCCGTACGTATCATACCGAAATATATAGAAAAAAAAAACATTCTCTTACCGAATTATTTTGCGTGTACGACGGACGTATATAATATAAAACACGTCGTACAGTAATAATTAGTTCCGGTGTTGCGAAATCGTACGGAATTTTTTTCGCTCGGTTCGCGAAACGACCGCGAATGAATCGAAAACAATTTTTTTTTTTGTTCTTTTACGGTTTTCTTTCAAAGATTTTCACGCCCGCGGCACGTGAAAAAAATCTACAAAATATTACACGTCGGCGATTGTGTTAACGCGTATTTCGTTCGTGCGGATATCATCTCCTATTAATGTCCGCGCAATAGGATCGTCATATGCATAACATTATAATATATATATATATTTAACACATTTATGCATGAACTAAAGGAGCTTGGTAAACGTTTTTGAAAAAATCAGTGATAGGGTTTACGTGACTGAAAGCGAATAACGTGTAACGTATAAAGGACAAGGAAAACAATATCAATATGCGTGTTAATAATGTTCGGAAAAAATTAATATTTGTCTCGGTGAGTTGTTCTAATAAAAATAGTGTGGAGTTGTTCCGAAAACGGACTTCGATTCGACATCGTAATATGTCATTTTGGACGACACACATAACGTCGTGTACGTGACGAAATCGCCATTAGAATTATTTCCACTTGAATCACGACGCGATTTATTAAATAATAATAATAATAATGATAATAATAAAAAAAAAAAAAAGATAATGTAAAATTGTAATAAAATATATTTTTACATTCCGAGCGAATTGTATTTGTATAGAAATTTTCGATCGGATATAATTTTCGGAACGCGTTCCGGTAACAAATCGTGCAGTGTCAAGTTGATACTTTATTTGAAACGTTTTTCGACTTTCTCAATACAGTTTGTTTATATAATATACGCGTAAATCTAAACAATCCGAAAATTGGATGAAAAACATTTTTCTCAAAAGTTTTTTATACGTGACACAAAAAAATCTAACCAAAAATAATGGTCGTAAAACATTTATACGTAAAAAAACAAAAATTTTAATATTTTGTTTACATATGAATAATACACAATCTGTACTTATATAGAAAAATAAATTCTTATATTGATGTATTCTTGACGACAGAAGTTGCCCCCAAGAGATACGGCTTCGTGCTCCGGCGTATTGTGTCGTGATATCGATTATGTGGTAGCAAATGAAGAGATTATTTCCATATAAAAGATAGTTTATTATTATAGACCGAATTATACTTAAACAAAATAACGATTTAAAACGTATGGAACTAAATTAGCAAGATCTAGTACTAAATGTACTAGAATAGGATCTCTTACAAATAACTATAAGAGGAGTCGTGTAGTGCGTGTGTATTCAGTACTCTGACCGAACGACCGACTGACCACCCGTCTATACTGTCGTAGCGTCCGGCAAACAACGATGGTGGAATCCGCTGATCAAGCGGATTCCTTATTCGCCGTTGACGGACTGCACACACATATACACTACACAGCCCGTACAATATAAAATAATACCGTTTACAACATACCCCCCGTGTTAAACAGGAGCAGTCCCTGCGACTTCTGCTAACATTTGAAGTAGCTCGTTATACAAAACAAAAAAAAACTAACTATCCCTTACGTTCCTAAAGATACGGGTACACCTAGTTCAACACATGGTGTCTTAAGTATTATTAAATATCAATACAATCCCACTTAATATTAAAGGATACATGTCTTACAAAGAAAAGGTTCTCTTAAAATTAACTTAGATTGAGGTCTCAGCTACAACGTCTTGTGGATGATATATAACAGGTTTCCTCGATTTATACTTAAAAATGAAGTATGCAGCTAGAAGTGAAGTTATCAAAATAGTGGACACAATAATTAAAGGTATTATCAAATACCACTCACTATTCATAATATGATTATCTTCGGCGTTTAATGCATTTATTTCATTTTCGATATCTAAGAGGGACTTGGAATGTTGTTCCAGACTTTTAAGGCTATCTAGATTGATCGATTCAGAAAAATTAAATGATTCTATAGTATGTTGTTGTTGTGTCAATAATGCAGATTTCTTTACATATTTTTCTTCAATAGGCGTATAAAGTGTTTGCGTAACATTTTTTGTAAAAATTCGAGAAGGAATGAGAATAGTTTGTTTAGTGTAAGCACTGCATTCAGGATTTAGAGTTAATTGTCCTGTTCCGTTTAGAAAGACGTTTAGTGGATCCCCATTGCTACACTTAATAGCTATATTTTCATTAATGGCTACATATAACCATGTATTTGAATTACTTAACCTACTAAAAATTGGATTTACTATTTTAATATACTTAACATGACAGTATGCTGATAAATCAGATTGACCTAATAAGGGTTTCAGGCCACATATTTTATTTGTCGCAGTATACATGGGTGCAATTTGATTACAATAAAAATTATCATCAACATATTTACACTCTTCGAGCTGTTTTTCCGAAAGGGAAATAAAATATTCTCTGTTGGTACTTAAAGCTAATACAGGTTCAACAGAAGTATACATTGAGTAAATGTCCCCTTGTTGAATTAAAGGGAATGGAATAACTCTATAGGCCTTAAAAACATTGACATTTATTAGCGGAATTTTTTGAATAAATATTAAGGTTTTTTCCACTAAAATAGCGGATACTTGAGAAATTTGAATAAGTTTAGTCATAGAAAACTTTTCTGTTGGAAAAGGCAGATTTAATTCATGCGGTAAGTTTAATTGGATTTCACGGAGATGCTGTTTATATTCCTGGTTTGACATGAGATTCGGATGAATCTGTCCATGTATAGCTGAATTTACAATATGTAATAATTTTTGTACTCCAAAAGCTTGTTGAGTAAGAAGCAGATTAATGACAATAGCTTGTTCGACTAACATTTCCCGAGTTTGCAGTTCTGACATGACTGCATCAGTACGACCTATTTTATCGTATAAACGTGCTATAATGAGATCTGAACTCCTCCGGTTTTGCAGTATTGGTGCAATGGTTGCGTTAAAATCTGAAATAGTTGCACGCACCACTCTAGTTTGCGCAGCGATTAGATTCAATGTACTGGTTGATGTGAGACCTAATTCTGAGATTTTTCCGTATAAGAAATCTGCGTCTTCATCTGAACAAACGCCAAATAATAATTTCGCAACGCGTCCTACCATGTTGATTAATCCTCGTTTACTGCGAGTTGGTTGCCAATCTGTTCCTATTGATTCGAGAATTTCCTTGTGCACTTGTTCTATCTGGTGAAAAATTGTTGAGGTGCTTGATTCCATCCATTCACAACTAGATCTGATATCTGTGGAGGGGTTTTCTTTGATATACTTTTCGCAAAATGCTTGCAGCAAAATATGTACAGTGACAATGTCATTATGGTTATTTTCAAACGCTGATATGTTTACGAAAGTGACCAACTTATATTCACTGTCCACTGGATGTAGAGTTCCCGCTGCCTGATACAGGAGTCCAATGTTGGAAACTGGTTGTATTGTATATCCTAGGTTTGTGTCCTGGCTTGAAGTATTAGCAATCCATATCAACACTCTAGAAGATAACATTGAATAATCAGTACTCATCTCTTAAGGTATAACTTCACCCACGAGTTAGTCAGACATCTGTTACGTACAGGGTTTTCCTCGGAATAGTGAATTATCATCAAATGTAAAAGTAAGATCTCAACGATCCGGAATATTAATGATATATATATTTATATATGTACAAAATATTTACAAATAAAATGTGGTTGGTACATTGACCAAACAAGAAAGTTTTTCTAGTTAGTGAAGAGTTTAAGTAAGTTCTTGTGTACTTTTACTCTCCGTTTGCCCTTGAGGATTGTAACGTTCTCATTGGCATTTAATTCGATCACCATATATGGTCCCAACCATTTAGGACTAAGCTTCCCTTTCCTAGCTTTATCCTGAAGTAAGACTTCATCCCCCACGTGAAGCGTGATTGATTTTGCATTTAAGTCGTATTTCTCCTTGGTACGGTGTTTATTTTCTACAAGATGTTCCCGAGCAACTTGATGTGATTGCTGCAGTTTGCTCCGTAATTCTTCCTGGAAATCGTCGTAATTGTATCGTGGCTCTACGGGTCTTGTGACTGAAGTAGGAACATAGAGCGTTCTACCATAAAGCAATTCATATGGTTGCTTCCCTGTGGAACGATGGGTAGAGGAATTGTATACAAACATTGCGTATGGCACGTACGTGTCCCAGTTCTGCTGCTCGGCGTCGACGTAGTGTCTAAGATATTCCCCCAACGTACGATGGCTTCGCTCGAGAGCTCCGTTTGACTGTGGATGATAAGGTGATGTTGTATTTCGTTTAATTCCAAGAAGTTTACAGGTTTCGGTAAACACTTTACTCAGGAACTCGGTTCCTTGGTCACTGATAAGGTCTTGCGGTAGACCATGGATACATATGAAAGAGGTGACAAAATGGTAAGCCACGGTGTTTGCTTCTTTGTTAGCCATTGGTACTGCTACTGAAAATTTTGTTAAGTCACACTGAATCGTGAGTATATATGCATTACCATTAAGTGTCCTTGGGAATGGGCCTACTATATCGATAAACGTTCTCTCAAATGGTTCAGTCGCAGTCGTGCTGACTACCATTGGTTGTTTTGTGTTTTTGTTTGCGGTTTTATTCTTTTGACAAGATGCACACTTCCTTACGTACTCTTCCACGTCTTGTCTCAATGTGTCCCAATTGAACTGTTTTTGAATACGCTTAATCGTTTGCTGGATACCTCTATGTCCTCCTAATATTCCAGAGTGATGTTCTTTAATAATTTGCGATCTATCTGTGTCGTTAGTATTTTGTTTGGAATAAACTCGTATTGTAACATCAGAATTGAGAAATATATAACATAACATTTTTCGAACTTCTATCCACTCCAATTGATCTGTGCCACAACCTATCCGAGGTATGGCGAGTTTATTGATCCCAAATTCATTACACGCAATACGCAGTCTCCAAAGTGTATTATACATATCCTCATATGTCGGCTTTTGCCAGAATTTGTCTTTAGTAACAAGGTGCCATACATAACGCGAATTTATTTGGTAATAAATTACGTCAGTTTTCTTGGGCTGTTGTAACTTCAAGTCCTGCATATGTCCATATCGCCTACGAAATTCAAGGGCTATTCCTGACTGAGCTTAAGATCGGCTGATACGCAATGTGCAAAATGGAAATCGGCTGGTGCTTCAAATATGTCTTCGGTGACTTCTTGTATCTTTGGGTTCGCAATATTTTGAAGTGATGACTCTGCTTTAAATTCATCATAAGGCAATAATGAAGACAGGGCATTAGCTGTCGATTCCTGTGATCTTGTTTTAGCGACTAATGCTTTACTGATTCGACTTAGTGCATCAGCATTTGTATTCGTAGCTCCAGGTTTATAAACAACCTCATACTGATACTCGGCGAGTTTGAGACGCCAACGCATGAGACGCGATCCTGGGTCCTTAACGTTGAAGAGCCACGTGAGTGGTTGGTGATCCGTGAATATCTGGAATTTTCGTCCTAACAAGTACGGTCGGAAATTTTTTATTGACCAGACGATGCTGAGCAGCTCCTTCTCCGTAGTACTGTATGCCTGCTCTGCTTTGTTTAGAACACGTGATGCGTACGCTATTGGACGATCTTGTCCTGGTTGACCTTGTGAAATTATACTCCCTATTGCGAATTGGCTAGCGTCTGTTGTGAGAATAAATGGCTTTTCAAAATCAGGATATTGAAGTATAGGGGCATTCACGAGTTTTTCTTTTAAGATTTCAAACGACGATTGACACTCCGCGGTCCATAAAAAAGGGGTATCTTTTCGTAGCAACTTAGTCATGGGTTTTGCTATCTGGCTATAGTTCTCTATGAATCTCCGATAGTACCCTGATAATCCGAGAAATTGTTTGATTTCGGTCATATTCGTGGGTACAGGATGATTCTTGACACAGCTGATTTTATTGGGATCTGGTTTGACACCATTGTCAGTTATTAAATGTCCCAAATATATCACTTCCCGACGAAGGAACTGACATTTGGCGGGTTGTAAACGTAAGTTAAATTTACGTAGTCGCTTAAACACCTCCGAGAGTCTTGATTCGTGTTCCAGTAAATCAGTTGCATAAATAATAATGTCGTCCAGATAAACAAAAGCTTTAGTGCCGTTGATTCCCGTAAGAACATTGTTCATAAGCCGTTGGAAAGTACTCGGTGCTCCACAAAGACCAAAAGGCATTCTAACAAATTCATAGTGCCCTTTATCGGTAGAGAAACCAGTCTTCTCTCGATCTTCCGGTTTTATGGGAACTTGATGATAACCGCTAGCTAGGTCCAATGTTGTATAATACCTTGCTCTGCCCAGTTGATCAAGTATTTCATCAATACGCGGTATTGGAAAAGCGTCTCCAATGGTTAAATGATTTAACTTGCGAAAATCTACACACACTCGATACTGTGGGTTTCCTTGTGCATCCGCTTTCTTAGGTACCACGAGCAATGGCGCGTTCCACGGTGAATCGGAAGGTTGAATAATGTTATCCCGTTCTAACTGCCTTGTTTGACGGATGATTTCTTGACGATGAGCATATGGTAATCTATACGGTCTAATGTTAACAGGCGTGGCATCCTCCTTCAAACGGATTTCGTGCTGGATTGCCGATGTAGCAGGAACGGATCTCCTTCCAAATGAAACACGTCTGAGAACTCCCGACATATTTTCCATATACTTCCTCGCTCTTCTGAATTTAAATGATCGGTTGCGATAACCTTTCGGATTTCCGATACCCGATCTACTTCATGGTTCTCTACAGTTGACACACTTGTAGTAACCATTGATTGTGCTTCTTGATAACTTTCATGATTCAGATCTTCCAGAACAGGAGTATTGATGTGAATCGCTTCTTCTGATGTGTTAACTATGCTAACCATGACTTGCCCATTTTTGACTGTGTTAAGAACATTTCCGATACGTACAGATGGGTGTTGTGTATCTTGAGAATGAATGACCCAATCTGTACCTTCTGCTTTGTTAGTTACAACTGGTATCAAAATTTCTGATCTGGGTGCTAGATTAATCCGAGATTTGACTTGAGGTTCTGAGGACGGGGATAAAGATGATTCTAGAGATGTGTCACTACCATTCTTTTGAAATATTTTCGAAGCTTGATAATCGATAACGACTCCATTGTTGGCTAAAAATGTCCTGCCCAAAATACCAGCATGTGGAACAGGAAAGTCATCATAGACCACTTGAAATTCTGTTGATTTTATTTCGTTTCCCAGCTTTATATCTAGGATAACTGAGCCAATAGTATGCACTAATATCTCATTTATTCCTTTCAGTTGATATACCAGCTTCTCGTCAATTAATATTTCATCACGGAGATAAGACAACTTAATCATATTTAGATCACTTCCTGTGTCTAAAAGGAAATAAGTATTCCCCTGTATACATTGAGTTATAGAAAGTCTGATGTGATTATCAATTAATTTTGATTCGAAACAGAGAGACCTCGCATACTGAGGGTGGCCGTTTTGATTTGGCTTACCGGACGTCGGCCATCTGCGTCCGGAGCTTTCTCGTTTCCCGAATTCTGTCCCTGAGATGATTTTTCTTCTTCTGCCTTCCTGGAATTCACACGTTGTCTTTTCCGACAGTCTTCTAGTAAATGCCCTTCTTTCTTACAATAACGGCATATTAGCGTTCTTGACGTGTAGGTTGATTTTTGATTATCTTGCTGATTCTTTGCTTGATGTCTTGATTGGTCCCATGTTGGAGCCCTACAGTCTCTAGCAATATGGTTTGTTCTACCACACTTGAAACAACCTAATTTTTCGCTTTTAATGTTCCTATTAGTGTTCGATTTTCCTGACCTTTGTTGATTTATCTCATAAGAAGTGGATACCATCCTTTTGGTTTCTTTACTTGACTGAAACGAAATTTCTTCTTCCAAAGCCAAAGCTAGAGCTTCGTCCAGATTTCCAGGATTTCGTGATTTAAGAATAATTTTATACGTGTCTGGCAAACCATCAATAAAAGCTGTTAACACTTGTGCTTGTAAAAGTTTGCGAACGTCGTTTACACTGGAGTATTCATCCTTCTCCAAAGTGGCATCAACGATGTCATGGTAAAGTTTCTCTACTTTCTCGAAGTAACTTTGAACATCTTCTTCTCTTGATTTCCTGCAAGCTGCTAACTTCGTTTGTAAGTGAGCTAATGTCCATTTTCTTCCCGTAATTTCATTCAGCGTTCTTTTGAATTCAACATATGACGTTATGTCTTTAAAACGCACGGCTCTTAAAGCCTTGCCTGAAAGTTTGGTGATGAGACCCTGGACTAAAATATCAGTTTGTGCAGGATCTATTAGTCTAGTAGCAAAATCACATGCTCGAAAAAAACGAAATGACTCGTCCGAATCTACTCCATCGAAAATTGGCACATGTCTTAAAGCCTGTTCTACTGTGCTAAACATTGTATGGGTTTCTTCTTTCTTAATACTCATACGGGGTTTACTACCTGCGAATAATTGATTATCCCTATTCAAACACAACTTTTGGGATCTTAGAAAATATCTCGCTGCATCTAAGGTGTCATCTGTTCTTTGCAAAGATTCTTTTGTCCTACTTAGAATATGACTAGGAACATATAATTCTTCGCTAGAATTACTATCCGAACTCTCCGAATCGGATAAATTAATTAAATTACGTTCCCCGTTCGACATGCAATAACCTTTTTTTTTTAAAATTACACCAGAAAAATCAAAATGAGATTTAAGTATACTCGACAGAAACTTATGTCCTTTTTTTTTTTTTGAAGCCACGTATGTAAATGTGTGTTAAAGCCAATAGAGAATCCAACCCAATAACAATCCAAAAAAAAAAACAAATACAGTATTAACAACAAACTTACATTACAATAGAGAACATCGTTGAGAGAAAATAAAACCGTTTATGTGAGACGGTGTTGACGATGTAATCACGGGCGGCGGCGTGCTGCTGATAATATTGTTTTGATTTTGTCTGCGGCGGCGGCGGCGATGACTACAGCGGCGGCGACGATGACTGTTATGACGTCAGCGAGTGGTGTGACGTCAACTCCGGCGGCGGCGACGACTGTAGCGATGACGGCGACTGCGGCGGCGGCGAAGACTGCGGCGGCGGCGGCGACTGCGGCGGCGGCGACGGCGAAGGCTGCGGCGGCGGCGACGGCGAATACACGAATTATATCGAATTTATTCAGTTATTTACCTCATTTGCATTGACTGAGTGCCGTCAGACTTTATGAAAAAAAAAAACTCTTTGTTGCTACAATACTGACACTTGACATATACGCGTGACGCGAAGGTTCGTGCGGCAAATCTTAAAAAAAATAATCAATGAAATATAATTATTTTAAAAAGATTGCCGTTACCGCTGCCACCAATGATGTATTCTTGACGACAGAAGTTGCCCCCAAGAGATACGGCTTCGTGCTCCGGCGTATTGTGTCGTGATATCGATTATGTGGTAGCAAATGAAGAGATTATTTCCATATAAAAGATAGTTTATTATTATAGACCGAATTATACTTAAACAAAATAACGATTTAAAACGTATGGAACTAAATTAGCAAGATCTAGTACTAAATGTACTAGAATAGGATCTCTTACAAATAACTATAAGAGGAGTCGTGTAGTGCGTGTGTATTCAGTACTCTGACCGAACGACCGACTGACCACCCGTCTATACTGTCGTAGCGTCCGGCAAACAACGATGGTGGAATCCGCTGATCAAGCGGATTCCTTATTCGCCGTTGACGGACTGCACACACATATACACTACACAGCCCGTACAATATAAAATAATACCGTTTACAACAATATAAAAAAAACGAATAAAAATATATTCTAGGTGAATGAAAATGTAAATTTTAGTAAATTTATATTCCTTACCTATTAGGCTCTCCAGCGATACCGAAATCGTCGATATAATATTAATTTACTTCAAATAAACGTTGAAAAGGAATGAATATAGTCTTACGGGTATACAATAGACACTATATAAGCCGTAATTTAACTGATTTCAATTTTAATTTTCAGTATATTTTCCAGCTTTTTTTTTCTGGGTACCACTGCGCAACGCAATGATTCATGGAAACCGCCGATTAATTTAACAAAACCCTTAAAATTTCCTTCGAGTTGAGCGACATCCACAACACCCGCGGTTCGCTACCGCGGTTGTTTTATTTGTAATTCTCAAAACGCTAATAATTACAATGTTAATTATAGATCAAAAAGAAATTAGAAGATATTACTATGAATCGGGGAAAGCGAAACCTTATGAAATTTCCTCGCGAACTGAAAAATTTCGAATAAATTGGTCGGCTTTACGCATTATACAATAAAATATATCTCGAACAGTTCGGGTGGTGTAATAATAATAATAAATAAATAAATAAATCGCTAGTGTGTGTTTTAAATAATTATGATATGATTTCGGCCGTTTCATGTGACCCACGCCCATCGAGTGTGTATATACACTTTCGACTTTAA
This sequence comes from Chaetogeoica ovagalla, assembly GCA_032441825.1. Classification (NCBI taxonomy): domain Eukaryota; kingdom Metazoa; phylum Arthropoda; class Insecta; order Hemiptera; family Aphididae; genus Chaetogeoica; species Chaetogeoica ovagalla. Next base: position 3,569,004 of record CM063726.1, read on the forward strand.
GCCATTTTCGAATATCATTTTATTGATATTCTCGTTTTTTTTTATTATTATTATTTTTACCCTCTTGCCGGATACGTATTTTTTTTTTATATCTGATGCGAATTCGATATAGCGCCCGCGGTATGGCCAATTTTTCATCATCAATCGCGGTAATGGCAGTGTGTGTCGTTATAAATCGCTCCGTCCTCTATATAATAATAATAATAATATATAAACGTCGATCCGCGCGTACAAAACAGAAAGAGCAATAAATCGGGTTGTAATCAAATGAAATACGAGTAATATAATTATAACAAAAAAAAAAAAAACCTTTCATATACATGTGTACATTTACATTCAATTTGTATTTTTGTTTTTTTTTTTATGAAACGGTATCGTTGCTGCCATTGATAGTGACGCCTTCAGCAGTCAGCCAGTGTCAACTATACGAACATATGATTCAATATATATATATATATTTATTTATTTATTTATTTATATATATATTTTTTTAAACTTATCTCGTACAATTCACTGTGTCTGTATTATATAACGAGCTGATTACAAAAAAAACGGATCTTTTTTTATTAATTACTGCTTGCTTTTTATTAATAATCGACATTAATAAACATTTGTCTATCTTCTTGTTAAAAAAAAAAAAATTATAATAATAATAATAATCACATTGGAAATCACTACTAGCCAATAATTGTTGTTAAGAGGTTAAATCTGATTGAATTGAAACCAAATTTTATACGTGTATACACATTTTCGCCGTTCAATGTCGGTTTATAATAATCGTGACAGTTTGTACACGGTTTATGAACTGTTAATTGTGAACCGTCGTAATTCAATTCAAGTGTTTCGGTTCAAATTTTAACTCAATATTTCATAGTTATAGTTCTAAGTTGGGTGCTTCTGACACTGAACCGTGCTGAAAACGTGTGATCGCACCGACGGAAATTAAACGGTCCTGACAAAATGTTTGAGTGCTACGTACAGTACAGAGCAGTGGCGATTATACATGGTGTTCAAGGAGGGCAGGCAAAAATGGAGTCAACTCTCTCTGCCAGTGAAATATCCACATCGAAGAATAATAACAAAAAAACAATTGTTTGAGAATCTATTAAGACGGAATGCAGATGTAGAAACATACACATACACACACACACATATATTCATGGCGTGGAATCACGGCAAAAACACCGTGTGTGATATACCACGAGGTCGTTCGCGTTGGCCCGCCGGAGCTACACTGAGCGGTCCGTCGGTTGCGGACCGCTATTTATACGCGTTTTTCTACGCGGCCACCCCCTCTTGTTTGTGTCGTAGCGCTATCTGGTGACTAAACGCTGTTCAGTTTGAATCGGCCCACTCGTCAGACGAAAACCGGTCGTAAATTCCCGCCCGTAAATTCTATTCGCATGAACGACGGCGGCAACTGATTATTACGAGGAGTAACGACGATAGGCGTAAACAGGCGACGAAACATAGAGCTTCTTCAATCACCAACTGAGAGCTTCCGACTTCTTTCAGCGGTTCAGTCGACATGCGCGAACGCGGATTAACTCAAACCAAATAGCCAACACTTGCGTTTCCCGTTTTATCACGGCCCACTGACGCGCTACGTCAAACGTTTGTTATTTTTATTATTAACATTATTTCGCGTATTTCAATGAAATAAAATTAACGTAACGATTCATTTTTCCACGTTATACGTTCGCTTACACGTTTACCCGTTTATTTCATGTTTTACTATTTTTTTTTTTTTTTATTACTTTTACTGGTTTACTCCACAATTGCACGTTTCCTGGACCGACCGACATTACTTTCAGCTAAGCACTGAAATCTCGATCTCAACCGATGACCAGCTAGGGTCGTGAAACAGGGGGCTAAATCCCTGTGAGAATTACAAATAAAATTCATATTATCAGTTAGTATATAAACGTTATATGATTTTCCTTTTTTAAATTTTACAATAAACCTCATCCACGTCGTCAACAGTTCCGTGGAAAACTGTCGTAGACGCCGGTTTGAATAGTTGACGAATTCGTAAAAAAAAATCAATATTATAGGTGCGGGTCTTCGATGAAACGGAAAATATCGTCGTCGCGTGATCCACGAGAGACAAAACGTTATGATATACACACACATCGTATACACCTTATATGCGTTTTTGTGTACTCGCATAACCCGTCCAGAGTCCGTTAACGAACGGAAAACCACTAGAACGGTCCACCTGTACTCTAAGAGCCTGATGTACGTGACGACGACGTAATGTTTTCCTTCATACGCTCGAGATCGTTTTTACGCAAAATATCATTATTAAACAAACCGTATGCTAGTCTCGGAGAATATAAATCTATTTTATTGTCAAGGAACTCATTGACAGCGCTATACCGATCTTACAGTCGTACGTAATTTTTCATCCGGAAATTACATTTCGAGGCCCTACAATAAAAGCATTCCGCTAGCCGCGTACGATCGAAAACTACAGTGTTACCGGACGTTACGTCGTTCGTTAATATTGTCGATTTTATTATTATTTTACCGCAGAAAATCTATGCCCGATATAATGACCCCGGCCACGAATAAACGGCCGAAACGTTTGCACCGTATCGTTTTATACGAACGCGCGTTTTTATCGCTGCCGGCATGTTAACGGCTTTCGAATTAAATAATATAATACTGCGGCCTCTTGCGTATGTGTGGCGATTACGGAGACAATCGAATCGATCTACGATTTTATAATATATTTTATTGAATATACTCTGACGATTATACGGTTTTCCTACTGAAATCTACGAGAATGTCCACGCGTTTTAACCGTCGACTATTATAATAGGCCCGTCTCGGTCACAAGAATTTCGTTTGGTGACTTTTTTAAGTCCGTTTTGTGAAAAAAACAAGACTTTTTTCCTTTAAAAAACGTTCTTATTGTTTAGTTTCTTCTTTTTTTATTCTGCGTGTTTCTTTCGCGGGTGTTTACTTCTCTCCTAACCGCACGAAAGTCGATTTCTCTTCTTTTTTTCTTTTTTTTCCACTCGGTGACACCGCGATCTAATTCGACTTTTGCTTTACGTTGTTTCCACAACGATACATACGAGTATATATATTTTGTTTATTGACTTCAATTGTTACATAATTTCTTACACGTGTGTGTATGTGTGTGCATGCCGTCAGAAAACGCGTAATTTTAATACGAATCGACCGCATCCGTCCAATAACCGAAGCCAATTTTATAAAAACAAAACGAAAATCGCTGCTTTATAATTTCAATACTTACGGAGAACACGAGTGAACGTTGTTCTAATTTTATTTATTTTTTTTCCTGATAGCGCTTCGGTAATAGACATTTCTTCGTTATTTGGCCATGACGATTCCGTCGGCTCTGATTAGAAAATCGTTACATTCGGTTTCTCGATTTTGTCGTAATTTCACCGAGTCTCTCTGGAGCGCCCACGACATATGCGCGTGATTTATTTATCGCGCGACATAGTCGTATATCGCCGGTGTTGCTCGTGATGTTGACATACAGCTGAACACTCGCGTGTACTGTACAATATTACTATACGACATCCATCGTCTACTCGTTATGATATTAGAAATCGGGATTTAATTATGTTTTTACTGAAGTACACTTACTTATCTTGTGTGAAATATATTTTTTTTGCAGCAAATATATGCGTGTTCACACGCTATAGCGTTTTCGATTCTCGATGCGTACTACACCGATCATATATATCGTTTCTACGTATACTGTATATAAATAATATATGCATATATAAGCTTTTATAACTCTGTTGTACTGCAGCGAACGTATTATGTATGCCGAAAAAAAAAAATAAGAAAAATAAGAAAAATCCACTTACAAAACCTATACCTACTATAATGTACTGCGTATTGTAAAAAAAATGTTTTTCCAACTTTCCTCCTCCCTTCCGCGTCCAAATTTCTCTTAACTCGTACACAGTCGTTATAAAAATATGTTTTCGTAACCGTTTATACGTTTCGTGTTGTGGACATACGATTGCTCTCCGATACGTGTTTACTTTTGATATTACGTCGTTTCACATCGATAGACATTTCCACCGAAATAATATTGTTATTTCGTTGAAAATTCCTCGCAACGGTGCAAAACCGTTCTGTCAAAACCGTTGCGGTATACCTGTAAGACGTTGCGCAGTGTGTGAATTGCGTAAAATTAAAAAAAGAAAAGCCCTATAGTTCCTTTAATTTAATAAGGAGCCCTATAGCTCCTTATTAATGACCGTTAATTAAAAAAAAAAAAAAAATGAGCGTTCTACAAACGGATTTACTTCAACATGATATGAGAACTACGTTCTCCCTCACCCCCAATTCTCCACTTTTACGTTTGTTAAAAATTACGTTCCTAAATTTTAAGATGAACTCGCATTTATTGTCTCTGTCAGTCGTTTATTACCCGCAATATTGCCAAAATGTTTTGGATGGAATCGACGTTATTCAGTATAGATATTTAGATTCAAACGTTCTCCCGTTCTAGTATGACAAAATAGAAAATGCGGTGCGCAAAAAAAAAAAAAAAATTAAAATAAGTGGTGTGGAAGAACTCGGGGACGTCTGCTCGACTCGAGAACACTAATGTGCTGCTTGTGTATAACGCGAGAATTGTAGTAGTCGCCACGGGGTTCAGACAGACTTTGCAATTCAGCGTTACAACGGGTTCGTGCGAGAACACATTTTTTTATCGAAAAACTATCATAAAATAACTATTACGGAATTTAAAACCGTAATTTACAAGTACATAATATTAAACGGCAAAAAAACGTTTATATAGAATCCCTCGTACGAGTTAATTCAAATGATCCGTACATTGCCCGATTCGATTCGGTCTGGACAACGTATAAACCGTCTAATGATATATTTATGAACACATTCTTATTATATTTTCACGTGATATATATGAATTTACACATGCACACGCTACGCGGAATTTTGTTTTGAAGTACAATCACGCGTCGCTCGGACGGAATGTGCGTACAAAACCGCAACACATTATAATATAGTATACTTACGAGCCATACACGCAGCCGAATAACTTAACTGTACGAGCGGTTACACGGGTCGGCCCGGTATACAGGCCCTGTATGTGTATGCACGCATATAGCAGTTGTCTATGAATAGTATGATCCGGGCGTCCCTTCCACGACGATAATAACGTTTTTGGAAATTGTATATTCGAAATGACGACGCGACGTCGAGAACGGAATAATAATAATGTTTAATTTTATTTTGTACGGCAACGAGAGGAACGAACGTAATTCCTTTCGTTTTGTACGGGTTACACGCGAGTCAGAAAAAAAAAAAAAAACATTCATTGCGGTATAATAAACATTACTGCGGCGCGGCACACGCCCCCGAACGAACGAGTCGGAATAAAAACGATGTCGTATTATTGAATGTCACAGTGAATATTTCGCCTGCCAAACGAAAAATATATAAAAAAAAAAAAAAACTCCCGCGTGTGGAAAAGCAGTTTCTGAAAATAAGTTTTTTCAATCCCGCGTCCGCACGGAAAACTCAGCAGGAACTGCCGTCACCACGTACGAGTCGTAGTGTGTGTGTGTGTGTATAGTCTTGTTTTTCGTTATTTCACTCGACGGTGTCTGTACGCTGCACAATATACATTTCTATCGGCACCTAATATGTATTTTACTAACGGATCAATAAAGTTGCGTTTTCGTTTGATCTCTACGTCCTCAACACGCACTTTATATATATATTTAAATACTATATTGTAATATAATAGCATTCATACGCTAACGGCCTATTTGACAAGTTCTACAATAGGAATATATATATATATAGAGGTGGAAAAAAACATTTTTTTTTTTTTTGTCGCTTCTACTCTTTTCCCTCCCAATCGATACGTCTGCCGCGATAATACACCTCGATTCATATAATAATATTCCACACGTTCATTTTTATGATAACAAATGAATTTTTGCGTCTGAGTAGGTTTTATGACGTATTCATTTTAATTGCATGATCACTAATGGATTCAGTAAGTATCTATGCGCCGTACGAAAATAACGTCATTGAGGCACAACGCTAGAAACGGAACGGTGGTCTTCGGAGTCGCAAGTGAAAGCGCGCTCGGGGATACGCCGTTCGATATCGATTCCCGCCCGCGATGGTTACAACGACGAAACAGATTTCAGTTATCTTTTCATCCGTATCGAGCACTGACTGGAGAACTGTTTCAAACAGTGTCCGTACGAGAGTTCACGATCCAAGACGCACCGTGTTCGTGCGCTCGAAATGGACAAACGAAGGGATCTCCGTACAAACGGCAGAAGTAGGTGAAGGATATACGGCGTACGGAAGAAAGTCAACTCCCGGACGATTACTACCAGTAACGACGAATTCTGAATGGTGTCGTGACGATCTGTGTCAGTCTTTCCTGACAACGATTCACTAGATTCACTCGAGCCGGAAGGAGGATGACGAACGAGAAAGTCGGAACTGAGCAGGGACGGGGCTGCCCCCAAAAGGACCCGGAGTCGAATCAGACCTCCGCAGAGACGGTCGAGATATGAGGCTGCGAAGCGAACAAAAGTTCCTGGACCGTCGAATACCTCGGTTGAAGAAAAAATAGTATTCCAAGTGGCGCCAATTAAAGTGGTATTTTCACGTGTCACATAATATTATGTCGTAGGTGCAGCGCAAAATAAGTCATTTCACATTCGTATCGATACTGTTAAGCACTCGAACAAAACGACGTTAAAACCAACGGCTATTCCGCAGAGTACTTAAATATTAAAGCGAACAATATACTTTACTCTGCATTAATAGTTTTCCCTTATTTTTTTGCTCAAATATCGCATTGTTCTTGCTTTTCATATTATGCGTACATGTATAAAAATTCTCGGTCTAAACAAAAAGCCGTTTCATATTATTTATATATGTATGTGTGTGTCTACACGCGATTATCGCGCGCGTAGAGTGTTATAATATAGTTTTAAAACGGAATAATTTACCATTGTTTCGAATAGGAAACCGAGAAATGAATAGTGTGCAGCGCGTTACTTTTCAATGCGTGGTTCACAATACGAAAAACATATTATTATTATTGTTCTTATTATTATTATTATTATTATTATTATTATTATTATTATTGTTATTATTACTATTATTATTCTATATACAATCGGTAGTTCGCAAAGCAGGTGAAGATTAATTCGTATATTAATCATATTCTGGTTCACGGTCGAGTTCAAATATGTTTGCAATCATCTGAGTGCTGCTGAGAACGATCTTCCTTTTTACGATACATAAAAAATATAATCGAATAGTTGTAATTATTTTTAACGGCGTATTAAGTTTGGATATTACACATATCGATGTGTCTTATTAGAAAAGAAAAAAAGAAAATCTGAAGCTTATTTTATGGTCTTGATTGGCATTAGCTATATGTGAAATAACATGTTCACACGTGTAGTTTTAGATCATTGCCGATCGAAGTGATTCCAATAAATCGTTACGATTGTCGTCGTCAATCGAATAAATTCAACGGGTGCTGGAACGCCCGAGCACACGTCTACTTGGCAAACATTTACTTACAGTGACGTCTTCTGCAGCAACACTTATAAAATGGTCTGGTAGATTCTGCGGGTATATTCAACATAAATGATTAACAAATAAACTGTTATTACTCGACTTGTTAGTGAAATTCACGTGCAACGCGAAGACGTTCTAAAAAAAAAAAAAAAAAAAAATTCACCGAATAAAATACGGTAGTATTGGTGGTCAGGTATTTTGTAATTTATAAGAAAAATCCAATGTGTTTTTTTTTTTTTATAATAAAAATATCACTTTTCTTAATCTATTTTAACAAGTGCAGCGTAACATATTAATGACATTGCTGGAAATGCGTTACTATGTCGTTTGATATTCAATCATCATGTATATAACACCATTCCAAAAGATATATCTGTAATATTATTGAAACGCGAAAAAGATTGTCACTGTAACGTGTAAGTGAATTCAGTGAATTTCTGTTGTACCCGATTTACAACGATCGTACGACACCTCCTCCGTAAACTTTAAAAAATAATTTTTGTACGAGTCGTAGTCTGCAGTAACGATAGCTATGCGAAATTTTTAACGCGTAATGGGTCGAATGCTATAAGATCTATTGTACAGTTTTTTTTTTTTTTGTGTTTTGCTCTTAGTTTCAAGTAAATATATTTCGCGAAGATCAATTCGTTTCGTTTTTAAAGAAACGCTTACATTTGCTCCTGGTGACTTTAGAATAGAAAAAAAATATACGCGACGTCTTTTCTCTTCTCGGTTTATCACTAATAATTCGTCCCGGATCCCTCGTTCAGGACTCCGTGATGTCGTTTCAGCGACGCCGGATTTTTTCTTTTTTCTTCTAGTATTCACCTGACCATCACTGCGATTACCGTTAACGATTTTCCACTTGGTAACAGCGGTATCTACACATAGTGCTTTTGAAATGAAGCGCAGTGTGATCGTCACCACGTTCGTTACGGAAAATCGCGGGAAATTCAAACGATTATCCGTTTTTTTTTTCGTTCTCTCGTGTACCGTTAATAATTCATTTTTTTTATTATTTTTTTAATTATCTATGCGACGCGTTCGATAAAATACCGCGGCGAACAGTTTGTGCAAACGATTTCGCCTCGTCGAAAATCGCGTTTGAATATTCGCAAACAACGCGCCGCCGAATTCGTCCGTTCGAATTCCATCATTCTAAACGCGTTTAAAACGTTATTCGTTGTTCGTTTAGGGGGGTTGTGGAATGAAAAGAAAAAGACGACTCCGTCGTTTTAAATAAAATAAAATTCGTGCGCGCGGTGACGTACCCGTCACCACACAAATGTATTTACGTATTTATGAATATCGGCCGCGAGAATACAATTAAACAATTAAATGAATAAAAATGAATAACGTTTTCAGCGGAACGCATCCTACTCTGACTCACCGATCGGCTCTGACTTTTAGTTGAAAACGATTTGCGATTTCTCCGGGACGACGGAACGTCGACGATGAAATATCGTGTTCGGAGCGTACGCTCCAATTTTATACAATAATCTGCCGGCATATGAATAAATTGCGTTCCTCTTATAGGATCGAGCGCGTGATTAATTGGAAAACGTATACCCGGGGATTATTAGTTTATTATTATTATTATTATTATTATTATTGCGTAATAACGATATTTATCCTGTGCGGGTATACACGATTTCGTATACGTATACTGTATACGACACGGTGATGTACGGGGGAAAAAAAAAAGAAACAATTTTTTTTCTCTCTTTTTTTGCAAAAGTCGGATCCAGACTTTTATAAATTATCGGACGGCGTTGTTGTTGTTGTTTTTTTTTTTCTGGAAAAATGTATAATAATAATACGTATACGTAATAACCCGAGTAGAAATACTCCAGGACTATATTTTACATACCGCGTTACAACAAATGACCGGGTGGGAGGATAAACAATTTTATTAAAAATGTAAAACGTTATAATGGATATCGAAAAAAAAATCGATTTTTTTTTTTCGTTTTAAGTACTGTTTAAAAGGGTCGCGCTTTTATTTTATTATTCATAACTCGTGTGAGTCCCTGTGTATAGTAATAGATTCGCCGAATTCATCGCAGTACTTACACGAACAGGATAATTTCAATAAAACATTTTCGTGCCTCTCAGCAATTCATATGCCGTTTTTACACGTGTTACACAGACGTTGTTTAACCGATTACCGTTATTTTAACACTGCACCGATACTACTGATTTATATCGCAATACACACGCGCGCGCCCGTTTTTAGCGTATCGTAATGGCATTAAAAATATTAATTATATTGCATCTGAAAAACGCGACGTTTGAAATTATATTCCTGTGCATGTGGAACGAAGAAAAAAAAATAATATAAAATATACGCGCGTTTCGTAATATTCGTGTGGGAATTAAAAACACATCTTACGCGGACGCAAAGTAATTTATATTAATCTATAAAGGTTACGCGTAATCTAAAATATATTTTCATATCAGTTTATCATAGCTTTCAACATACTCGGGAATAAAATCGTTCTTATTTATATGTGTGTGTTGAAACGCCGTTAGGCTTCGAGTCGGAAAACAACTGGCAAGTAAACAACAACAACAACAACAATAATAATAATAATAATAATAATAATAATAGCTATAATACAAATATTTCAAAACGTTCGCTGTATTACGAACAGTTGTGTGTGTGTGTGTGTCTACATTAATTATAAAGGTTCGCATGATATGTACGGCTTGTGCACGCAAGCACTTGTTTTATATTTTTCAAATCCATCAAAACGAAAATCGAATTATTCAGTTGGCGTATTAAATGTTCAACTCTCTTACAAAACATTCCGGTCGATCAATGTTTTCATCATCGCACATCATCTATTATTATTATTATCATCATCGTTTGAATTATCGATAAAAGCCGATTTCATACAACGTTTAATCGTTTCCATTTATTATACGAATAATATCAATAACGTTACATTCGATATGGGAAACGTGTCGTACATGTTGCAACTCTCAAATGTTGAAATCGTAATTTCGTAATGGACGGTATCGGACAGACCGTTGTGTTTTCTTAACGCAATATACACGGTCCAATCGCGGCAAAATTAATTATCTCGCACAAATATTATCGAATTGAATTTCAACGAAACTCGATAAAAATCTTATACGGGATATTTTATTTCCCCCTTTTCTTATACGCCTACTCGTATAATGTCCGTCTTGTAGCGGAATAACGCGTCCATCGTATTATAACCATTATAGTTCTTCCGTTGCCTTACGAGTCGAACACGTTTTTATGGAATAAAAAAAAAAAAAGGCGAAAATCGACCGTCTGTAAGTTTATTTGCGTTTCGTCAAACACTGTTGAAAATACTCTTATCTCGTACAAATTGATAATTAGAATTCCGTCTGTATATAGCGAATGCCATTACGTATAATGGATGAATTAAACGCGATGCGCGAAAATGTGAACACAACATTATAAATGTCGAACGTTCCATTCGTTTTGTTATTGAATAACGAATTTAACACGCACGAAAAAAAACCGTTTCGCTGCTGCCAATCGGATCGACAACTTACGGCGGTTGTAAAAAAAAATTCGTGAATTAAACCACCGACACTGTAAACTGTTCTATCGCTACTTTCGGCTACCGCGCACAAAAACGTGTTGGAAAACAAAAAAAAAAGATTAAAAATTATTATATCGGTTGGTTTGCCGTACTGCGCGCGTATATATCGAGTCGTAGTGTAGGAAGAAAAGAGTTACAAAAAAATAAATCGATATAATTGAATATGATGTACGGCAGTTGCGTTTGTCGGTGATCAATTCGAGTTAAGGACGCGGCGCTGCGGTTAAATACGGTTTCGGTTATTTATTATAATGTTTTTTTTTTTAACATTTTCGTTTTTCTCTTTCGTTTTTACTCTCTGCTCGTATAACACCGTGTATACAATACCGACGAGATGACGGGGAAGAGAGGGGGGGGGACAAAAAGGAAATATGTGTCTTGTAAATTAAACACACACACATATATAAACATTTTACGCGGTAATATATTTATTTATTCTTTTCCCTTATACGTCGCTTAACAGCGCGCGTTACGGCGGCTATGCGTATGTTTTATCGTTATTTTTCTTTACACCCAAAACCGCGAACGACGATACATGTTATATCCAACAGCATCCGTCGCGGATTCGTTCGATATTCAACGTACACATACATAAGTGTAATAGTCGCGGAAATTTATGGGAGGATGCTGTGCGGCACTCGTGGATGAAATACGATTTCATTAATATCAGTGTCCGTAAATCTGTCACCGGAGAGGATTGTGTTTTCGATTTGCGCGCCTCGAGTCTTGCCGGGTCACGACGAGCACGTCTCGTGTTTATTATTTATTTCGTCATAACATTGAATTGTAATGGACGCGTGTGATTTTTCCCCCCCCCCCCGAAAACGTTCTCGGGAAAAAAATCCGAATAGACGCGGAACGTCAATTTCGTACACTTTTTTTCTTTCTCCGCGACTTGTCATAACACTCGCAATGAATAACACTCGCCCGCTCAATTAAACCGCGGTTTGCGTTCCGTCACGCGTAGTATAGCGTTAATATCAGTGCTGATTGGCTTGAATTCGAAGAGTGCTTCTTTTACCTATTTTTATTTAAAAAATATATATAAAATAAATAAATACACATATATTAAAATTTATATTTAAATATTCAAGAATAATGTATTTTTTAATATTTTACCTGATGATGACTTTTAGTCGAAACCGGTAGTAATAAAATAGCATATACAACAACCTTCTTTTATTTTATTTTATATAATACTCATTGGCTTTCTTGAATATTTAAATATACATTTTAATATATATATATATATGTATATGTATATATATATATATGTATATGTGTATATATGTGTATTTATTTATTTTATATATACCTATTTTTTTTATTTATTATCACGAGTATTAACTTATAATTTTTGATTTCTATCTTTTTGATTATTTATTTTTACATATCCTTTTGATTTTTGTTTTTAATTTTAATTTCATAAATTCCTCTCTATTTTCACTACTTTTTTATTTTTATTTATTTTTTTTTTCCAAAATCCCTCTGTTGGTTTTGCTAAACCGCGAAACTGGACGGCTACCGGGATTCGTTTACGTATCATACTATTGTAACGGTTTTTTTTTTTTTACAGAAGGAAAACGATATTCGACTCGCCGTTTTATTTTATTTTTTTTTAATAAGCTCGCACGTTATAAACGAATAAAATCGCGTCCAAAGAACGCGCTTTGACTTCTGAGCGTTTTATTAATCAGTCGCGTTAAACTTTCCATTCAATTGTTATTTATGCCGCAACGGCGTTGCAATACGTATGCGTACGGTTGGACGCCTGGAAATAAAGTGTTTTTTTTTCTTTAACAGCGTTATAAAAACCGTAATATATGTGACGAACATTCGTACAATAGTAGTCGAAAGAAATTATTTTATTACGCGTTTAAAAAAATTGTATTTAAATTTATTTTCAAAATAATTTTACAATCGATTTTTTTTTTTTAAATATAAAATCGTTGCGGGCGTTGCGTCATACAAAACACAACATTTAATTTCAATATAACGCGATCGTTAATTTCAATATATATGGCGATTCGGTTTATTGGCTTTCCGCGAGTTTATACGACATTTCATTCAGTTTTTCCGCAATGCAAATTCGTGTTACACACTCTACGCGTTTTTTCCTAATTCAAACGTCGAATATAAAAATACATACATAGACCGGCCGTATGCGGTCGGTCGCACAATTTGTTCCGTTAATTGTGTCCGGGTAAACGAACAAAACAAATAAAGTTACATGAAACTCCGTTAAAATCGAATAAAAAGCATATGACAAGTATTTAAAAAATAATAAAATCCAATCGGAATATCGTAAAATCCGCGAGGCACGTAACGATTTCGGTTTTAAATAATATTATTATAGACGAGTGTAACGTTTGAAATCCGTTTTTGAATCTACTTCGCGACGGAGAAGAAAAAAACCATCGTAATATTGTATTTCGTTAGTGCGCGTTTGTGCAATATAATGCACGATTTTGTTTAAAACGAAAGGACCACTTGTACCAAAATTAAACTTCCGTCGAATCATATTTTCACGCGAATTCGAGTGAATTCCATTGACCCGTTTATAGGATTTACGTCGCCGATTTTTCTTGTTTTATTATTGTTAATAACGTCGCGGTGAGATTTTTAATTTCATTCATTCCTATTCGTGTATTTTTTGAATTCGAACGTGTATTTCAACGTACTATTAACGATTCCGAGGAAATTTCAATTGAATTCACACCGTGTACACGTCGTCAACGTGTGAGATGTAAACGATTAAATCGACGAATTCCGTGTCGAACAATTAAACAGATTAAAAGTTCGTATTATTTAAATTGGCTTGTATATGTGAAAAAATAATGTGTATACATACATTTATACATATGTTTCGGTGATAAACCGTACGAACGTTTAAAAAATACACTTCATATTTTATATTCAAAATTATGTAAAAAAAAAAAGAAAAATTTATATAAAAAAAAGAAGACTTGGTCGTAAATACGATACCTACCTATTTATACGTTATATACGATTTTCATTAATTTCTTTCCTCAAATCTTATGTCAGTGATATGATACGTGATTTTATTATTGTTTATACGTAAAACGAGTACAATTAAATAACATATGTTTTTTTCAAATAGATTAAAACGTATTATATTATATAATATTAATATATTATATTATATTATCGTTTATTCCCTTTGGTAGGTATTATCTTAATTGTTAGGCTGTTAAATACGCAAATAACACGGTTTACACAATATTATTCCTCGTATATTATTATAAAATTCACTCGAAATATGTTTGTTTGCGTGTAAATAAAAATGGATAATAATAATAATAATAATAATAATAATAATAATAATAATAATAATAATAATAGTAATCTCAGTCTCCGTGATATATCGTTATTGAAACTCTTCAGAGAAAAAAAAACGAAGAAAAATACACGGACGTAGAAAAAACAAATTGATTAACATTGTACAAGCGTATAAAAATTAAATTATAAACGTAATTTTTTTGTTTTCTTAGGCATTTTACATTTGTCAAATGCGTTTATTTCGTCACACATATTAGTGATTAGGTACTGCTGAATCTACATCTCTTTGTGTGACGGCATAACATGTTTGTTTCGTCGTTACAGTCATTATAAATTCTCCTTCAATCTCGCGTCCATATATTAAATAATTTGTTTTTTCGAACTTTTGATCATAAAAACGACTCGTATAACAACAATCAATTTTAAAACGAGTTCCTTCGTTAATTAAAACAACGAAATATTCTTTTCGTATACTTAACGATGTTATTATTTATTTTTTCCCCGTTCTAAAATAATTATTATTTACATTTCGACTGTTAATCATTTTTTTTCTTTTAAGTCAAACAATTTAATTAACGTTAACCGTCGGTTAAAACGTTAAATTAATAACGCGAATTTATACGTTTTGTATTGTGAACTGCCATACGAATAACGTGATTGTAAAATTTAAATCATTCGCGATTTTTAAAAATTTAAATAATTTTGTGAAAACGGAATAAACAAGACAAAAAAAATCCGAAGATGAATTTGAAAAACTACAATTATTATACTATTGTAATAATATCTCGTTCGGTTTGTTTTTAACGACGCGCGTAATATAGAAAATATTGTTTAATCGCAAATATATTTTAATATATTGTAATTGTAATCTTTTATAACAGCCGTACGTATTGAAAAAAAAATAAATACTTTTATTATAATTAATCAAACACTGTCCGACAAATAGGTTGGTTCATTCTAAACTGTATAAACCTAGAATCATACACTGCACATTAAAAATATTAAACACAGACGGTTTTATCATTCCTAATTTTTCCTTTGAATATTCAGACTTATTGATATGAACGTTTTAAAAAAATTACTCAATTACTTATTATTATTATTATTATTATTATTCACAATTGTCCTTAACACGCGTATAATTATTTAGTTTGTGTGTTATTTACAATGTAGAAACGCCTTTAACATACTGAAACGTATAATTACAATTGAATTTAAAAATATTATATACTAACTCCAGTGTTTATTTAATTAAAAAATAATAAAAATTTAAAATGTTCATTTTTCCGTGTTCAAATTATTTATCGAATATTCTTCTTATAGAACGTATATTTTTAATTATTTTGTTTTTTGTTTTTTTTTTTTTTACTGATAAATTATATAAATTGTATTTAGAACAATGATAAAACATCTTTTTTTTTTAAAAAAAAAAAAAACGTAAGAGATATGATTGTTTATAGACATGAAATCAGTATTAATTCCAAGTAATTAATTACAACATTATCATTATAAATGTCGATGTTCTACGTGTTTTATAACACGTCGTTCGTTCGTAACACTTGAATGCAATTCAACAGAGTATTTTAATTTTAATTTTTATATATATATGTGTGTGTATTTATGAGATATGAAAAACAAACGAGAAAATTATATTGATATATAGCCGTCACATGACAGTGATTTAAACGTATCATAGTTCAAAGGGCGTAATCCCCCCCGACTCTCAACCAGCCATAATATTTCCAATAAATTGTTTAATTAAACTATATTAATATCGTAAATTGTTTTTATTATGTAATATTATTTCGAATACGTATTAATGATATTATGAACTATACAAACATTAAATGTTATTAAAAAATTGTAAGCAATTCAATATTGTTACTATATATTACTTCGCAATAGAAATAACAGAATATTCGAAATTCATTCTTTTGAAATTCATTTTGAGTGAATGGAAAAAGTAAAATTACGTTCCCGTTTCGATAATAATAAATACTCACTCCTATATTATGTATATGCACAGACAACGCTTATTTATTATCAGTCGTAAAGAGTCTTCTTAATATATTTTATTAATTTATCATTAGGATTTTCTAAAATCATTCGGATATCCTTAATATAATATGTGTATAAAACTGTCGTATTGTTCAGACGTTCTGTCATAATACAATATTGTACGTGCACACGAGAGTGTATTATTATTATTATTATTATTATTATTATTATTATTATTGTTGTTGTTGCTACAATAATAACTACTATTCTTAATACGGAACAGCGTCGACGTTATATTATATAAAAATCTTTCTGTTAAAAGCGTTTGCAAGAATACAAATTGACTTTCAAAAAAAACATTTAGAACGCTTGAAGTACATTACAAGATTCAAAGCTACTTTACTCGCGCAAATAGAAAATACGTAATAACAATAACAGTAGCTACGACAAGTGCTCGGGAATTAAAATTGTTTTCGCAATATTGTTTTTTGTTTTTCAACATTGAAATTTATCGCGACGTTTGTCTCATAAAATACACAGTTCGACATTAAAAATTGTCTAAATCGATTTCGGCGCAAATTTTTCGTTATTTAAATACGACATTTTTTTGAAGAAATTTCAATGAATCGTGTTTTTATACATACGCTACGACGACGATATCCGATATTCGGATTTACCACAATTTGATTGCGTATTTTCTAATAGTTAAATTATGTGTATTATATTGTCTATATAAAAAAAAAAGTTTTTTCTCGTCCTTTTTAATATAATTTCGTTGTTTTTTTTTTTAATTGAAAATTACATTCAATAAAATTACAAACGGAATTTTTTTTTTTTTTTTAAGCACTTCTAAATGCAACGGTGTTTCAACAATTTCAGTCACTTTTCCGTAGTATGTGTGTACGACTTATTATTATATAATTCATAAGTCGTATAGCACTGCAAAAACAATATAATACGCGCGTACGGCGTACCGAAAACGAGGAAATATGCAAAGTTAGAATAAATATTTTTCCTTGTACACACCGTTGTGAATAGAATCGCGTGTAAAAACGTATACATATATATACACACACAATTATTACGTTGTTTGATTTACATGTCGTTATGTCGAGTTTTGTGATTTTTAACAATATTATCGTTCTGTAAGAAAAATACATAATATTATAACGTTGTTCTATATACACGACGTATTCCAGAGAATATTTTAATCGAAATATTTATTTATTTTTTCGTGTTATTATTATTTATTTTCTTTTAATGTAATCACAATCGAAATGTATCGCGTTATTGAAATGAAAACGTATTGATTATTTTCTTTTTCTGTCGAAATTGTACGCTTTAATAGCTGTATTTTGTAAGTACAACGACCAATACACTCGAATGTGAAATAAGTCGAGAAATAACAATAAAAAGAGAAACAAGTTAACGATATACAAATACACGTCAATATTATTTTTTTCTGTCGTACGAAATATCAAGAGGGACTGGAGAGATGGTTATTTTTTGTTCCTCCCTCCGACCGAAATGTTTATTAACGATATTATTACACAAAAGTAACGCATATTTTATACGGTGATTTTTTCTTTTTTTTTTTGCTAGACGGGCCAGTAAAAAATTAATTTAATACTTTACAGTTTGCCAATAACAAATATACGTCGTGTGTATAAAAACCGATACGATCGTTACGATTTGTTTTTCTTTTTTTAACGTTTTACCAATCGTTTTAATTCGTAAAATACGGTATAGTACATTAACATTAAAACATCGAACACACTATAATGATATAACATTTACCGTGAGAACCCGTCTCGTTTGTTTTACAACTCGAACGAGAATTGTGATTCAAAAAAAAAAATAAAATTACATTGTCCCGCTTACATGCGTGATTACTATTATTACAGTATAACATTATCGTTTCGTATATTTTATGAGTATGAAATCGCTTCGACGATGACGTTCAGATATCGATGACGTTTCGAGTGATGTAGATGAAAAAAAAACCCGAAATAATAATTTTTATTATTACGACGTGCGTTTATTACGGCGGTTTAAAAACAAATAACGTATTTTTACGTTTTTGGCACTCGGTATAGAATTTGTTGTACACCAATAAACTCTATTCCTAAACAAATAGATATGCACGATGAACGTTTAATATTTTATTGTAATAACGGAGGAAAAGAAATAGGAACGTTTTATAACCACAAAATCAATTTCGATATAATCGAATATGGTTTTCGTAAAATTAGCCGTTATTTCATTCTGTATTTATATAGTATAAAATAAAAATATTTAGTTATTTTCAACGACAATTATTCGATAATAATTTATTTTATTTGTAAACACGCAGTGACGTCTTTGAAAAAGAAAAACACAATAGATTTTTTTTTTGTTTCGATTAAAAAAAACAATAATAATAAATACAGTCACTCGGGCCGTTGTTATTTCTTCCCACTTTACCGATTCATCGTTGCAATGGTCCAATTGAATATGATTGTGACTATTGAGGAAAACAAAAATCTCCTTGAAGTACAGGTGATGTATACAAATGAAACACTAATGTTCTTTACGTTCGATAACGAAACGAAATGTTGTCGAACAACAATAAATACGTAATATTGTATTTTTTTTTTTTTTTTACTCTGAACCGAATTTTTTTTTTTTATCTTTTATATATATTATTTCGTGATAATTTTTTTTTTTTGTTACAAATACACACACGCGCACACACTGAAAACAGCGTACGTATAAAAAACTATAAACACTCGACAGCACATAATAATTTGTTGTGTCGTTACGATGTGAATTCGATTCTACGAACGAGTTCATATGTAACAACCATTTCGTCGTATCGCTTCGGGTCGAATACACCTAATCGTATAGAGAATTTGTTCCAGAAGGCCTCGTTTTCGTATTATCTATAATATATGCGGCAGTGCTCTTGTTGCGCGGTCCATATAATAATAATAATAATAATAATAATAATAATAACGACGACGACGACGACGGTACATCCACGTTTATCTTTGATTTTTTTGTCGAATCCGTATTAAAAAAAAAAAAAAAAGCGTACAGATTGACGACGAGATAGATGGAAAATAACGTTTTCGGAATTTTTCCACTCCGCGGCATTCTTCCGCTCGAAATATGACTACTGGGTGGTACCTATGTATAAAACAATACGGAGCGGCAAATTTTATTCCACGTTTTTCCACGTTGTTCAGTAAAATCGTGTTTGAAAAAGGAAAAAAAAACGATTTGTATAACGCGCGGTTCGCGTATCACTGTTTATCCCGCCGTCGAGTGCGTCGAAGTCCAAATGTCCGAGAATTTGTTTTCAATGTGATATTTTGTTAAAACGTTAAAGTCCGGGGAATGGTTTTCGCCGTCGTAGAAAAATTAAAACAAATCGATACCACTCGTCGCGTATGACTAATGGGAGAAATCGTTTTATTTATTAATTTTTTTTTTCTACGTGTTCAAAGTGCCATAGTAATTTTTACGTATTTTTTTTTAACCGTATTTACACCGACGTCGAATACGACGTACTTCTTTTAATAATATTTTAAAAAAAATTTTTTTGTAATGCGTAATTTCGAAAATTAATTTATTTCGGCAACGGGAAATTAAAAAAAACACTGGTAACTACGTAAAATAACGCTTAAACTTCAGGAACAAAATGATTTTTGGAGAACGATTTTTTTTTTCCCAGTAAATTCACCGTTCGGTTCAGAGGCCTTTGAGTGTCGGACAACGGTGTCACGTGAAAAATCGCACGCGTAACGGCCAGTTATACACGTTAAATGACAATTCCGCGTAATGTATTGATACGCCGCAGTGGGAAAACGATCGATTATTGTTTTATTAAAAGTAGACAATTTTATTTGATCGCATCGCGGTGGTTCCTCTCGGATACCAGTAAGAGAAGCGACAGGACAAAACGATTTTTCGTCGAACACGCGTATAAGATATGTGTCGGAAAACCTTATTAGACGAAAACGTAATTTCAATTTGTCAAACGACTCGGGAAATTTGAACGATTTCCGCGGCGACGAGTCTGTTGTCGACGCGTCCGTCGTCCCGGCGAATTATTCGGAAAAAGATTTTTGGAGTTTTCTTTTTCCTCTCCTCCCCGTTCTTAGCCATCGCGTTCGATAAAACGTATATTTTAAAGCTCCGGTGTAATACTGTTTATTAATAATGCATTGCGTATGGAACGCATGTTTTATAATTTACCTCACGCAGTAACTCACAACATATTTCTTACAACAATACCCGAGGAGCTGAAAAGATTTAGTACAGATTTACATATTTGGTAAAAATGTCCAGACTCCATATAGGTCCGCGGGTTTTCGTTTTCCAACAACGAAAAAAAGTATAACATACTGTGTCGAAAAATTTGAAATTTCAATATTTCGTCGAGTACGTGGTCGAAGTAACGTAATGTATCGCGTCATACGCCGTATTACATTTGTAAGCGTTAAAACCAAAAATTTCTTTTGTGAATTCGATGTCTCGAAATCTCTAATTGTTGTAAACAGCCTTAGAAATTGAAACAAATTTTGGGAGAGAGGGAAATTATTTTCCCTCTATATAATAAAGAGTTACGTACGTCTGGTGAGCATTTCGAGTCTTTATAACCGCGCTAGTTACAAAATTACAAAGAGAAGTAAAAATGATCGATTTCGCGATAAAATCGCGTTTTCATGTCATTTTTCGATCACTTTTTTTTTTGGTATTTTTAAACGCTTTTGAAAAAATAGAAAAATGATGTCTTTGGGGTGCGTCGACTAGATGTGATTTGCCACCGGGAACAACAGGTGTAAGATCGGTAAATTTCTTCTGGTATGGAATTTTAGAAGGAGAAAAAAAACACACCGTTGTAAGACCGACGCGCTCTGTTCGGAATCGAAAAAATACAAATTAATAAAATACCGAGCGAAATCCTCGAATGAGTGTAACGAAACTCGATTATACTCGTTAGCAAAAAAAAATGTTTTCTCATTAAACAATCGCGTATTGTTTTCGTGGCGTTTATAACTCGATGTTATATAAATCGCATTAAGCGCGTAGCAAAGAGTTTCGCGGCCGTGCGTATATTTTTATTGCAAAGCAAATAAATAATTTTTTTTTTTATTTTACTCTTACAACGGACGCCCGTAGCGTCTTCGTAATTACAAAAAAAAAACGACGACGACGATAATAATCGGAAAAAATTAATTCACACACCTGTAATTGAATTTCTCGAGCACTCAAAAAAAAAAAAAAAAAAAAAAAAAAATATTTTTCGGAAACGATTGATTCCGTTAATCGCGTATTTCCGTAACGATTTTTCGATATTTCAACGTACAAATTTTTGTTCGTGTAAAATATCTGAAAACCGGCAGTGGACACTATGACCACACGAGTAGCGCGTACGTTGTTCTGGATTCGCAGAAGCCCGCGGGGCATAGTTGTGATGCGATTTCGAAAATCTTTCAAAGCTCCGTGAATGCGCCACATTAAATTAAATGTCTTAATCGAAAATTTCGTGTTATAACATTTTGTTTTAAGGGAAAATCAATGTGTCGGGGACTTTTTCGGCCGAGGCGTTTCAATAATTTTACCATTTTTCTCTCCTCTCCCGCCCCCACATGAATAATAGCGTTTTTTTTTTTAAAAAAAAAATTCCCGCGACACGGGCGAAGTACTCCGCGATTAGTGATATAATTGTCGGCGAAGGGGGAAAAGGCGGTGTTCGATCAATGATGATTTCTCGATCGTTGCTGAAATCACGAGGCCGTTAGATAACGCGCGGGGATGGTCCACGGCCGCCTCCGGAGATAAACCGCGCGCAACAATCGTTATTTTTTTATTTTGCATCGTATTTGTCGGAAAAAACGGTTTATCGCGCGGCAACCGGCGGGAGTAACCGCGCGCGCAAAGGTCTTCCCCACCGCGGAACCGCCGATTCAATATACGTCCCCGCGATATCGTTTCGTTTAAATGACCGCGGCGTCCGGCACGTCGAATCAGTAGCGTTCCAGACCCTGTCCGCGTCGATATTTCGAAGCAAAACAGAAAAACTCACACAGAACACACAAAATGGTCTCCGTCAGAGTAATGGTTGTCGTCGCTTTCGCATCGATCGCCCTCGTGCAAGTGAGTATTATTCGTTTTGTTCACGTTTTTCTCACTCCTCCCACTCGTCGTTCGCAATAACGAGAAAAATCTTTGTCCTTCCATCCCCGGTTTTACAGATCAACGGCAAGCCCGTCGACGACAACGACTGGGCGGTCCCGTTCGAAACGGCGCTGAAAAATCTCACATCGAAATTCACCGAAGTCGTCGGCAACAATTCCGAGTACACGAACATGGCGAAAAACAATCTGAACGCGTTCGTCGACAATTTCAAATCCGAACTGGCCACCCTGTCGAAAACGGTAAATTTATACGCACGTAATTTATACCACGAATCGTTTTTCCTCCGCGTACGAATTGAAACCTCGTCGTTACTAAACAGTTGGAAGGCAAAGCCGGAGTGTCGGATATTGTGAAGGAGGCCACCAAACAATGGCAATCGGCCGTCGAAACGTACGGCAAGGGCATTTCCAACGAATTGAACGTACAGAAGTTGAACGAGAGGTTCGAGACGACACTGAAATACATCACACAAAACGCTACTGAACTGTCCAAGAAAGCCCAGGGAAACATGGAGATCGACAAGGAAATCAGGGAATTCACCAAGAGACAGATCGACGCCCTCATGGAACAAGTCAAGTCTGTCCAGGTAAAATGAAATACAATTTTTCTTTTTTTGTCTTAAACGTATTATAAAGGGATCTAACCAACTGGGACGATTTCGAAAGAAATTCTCGGTCCACGTAGATATAAACGATTATTTTTTTTCTACGTAAAAACGGACTCTTTCGATTTTATTCCACACGCTGTTATTTATTTCGAAATTTCGGCGTGTAACGATTTGCCCGAGAGGCTTTTGCGGTACCGTCGCAGACATTTTTTTTTCTCGAATAATTCGTATGCGAACGTTCGGTTTTATATATTACGGTCCTCCGTTTTTCACTAAAATTTCGAAATGTATACCTAAACTGGCAAATATTTGTGTACCACTGACAGCGAACGCTTTACTTCGATAAAAAAAAACCACCCCGTAATATCTTGTGGTCACTGTACGAGAAAAAAAAATTCATTTCGTTTTCTTTTTATGATTTCAGAGCAAATTTACCGAAAAGAAAGCTTGAACTGAACAAGGCTGCACAGACAAGTATTACCATCTAAGTCAATTTAACAAAAATGATTGGCTGACAGTTAATTTATTACATTTAAATTTATATAATATTGTAATATCGTTTATTGTTTCACCTTTAAATAATATCAAATATTAAATTTTATAGTTTTTTTTTTTTTTTTTTTTGTTACTATTTACTCAAGTTTAATTCCCGTAAATGACCCGAACTATTAGCATTATTAGTATTACAAAGACGAAGAATTCATATAATCCGCATTAAAAGTTGTAATACGAAATACGTGCGCTTTTAAAAGGAGCAACGGTCGATTTTATCTGAAAATCGAAGAGTTTTTAAATTGTATGCGTGTATAATATAGTGGTTTTTATTTGTCGTCCACTCGACAGAAAATTTGGAAGTATTTAAATATTATGTATACATATATATATATTATCACAGAAGTATACAATTATGTATTAAACCATATAATACAATGTGTAAAAAAAGAAGTACTTTTAAGTAAAATAAGTCCGTTCATACGGTAAATATTACAATTTAATACGATATCTGACGAATTACCATCACTTTTTTTTGTATGTACTATAAAGAACATATAAAAAATTCATTTAAGATAACGAAAAAAAATGCAAAAAAAAACTAGTTAAACTTTTCTAGTCCGAGGAAAAACATGACGTATAGGGCAAGAAGTTGACGGTTGAAAAACGCGTACACGATCACGAATTTAGATTTACATTTGATTTTCATGCGTGAAATATTATTTTCATAAAATTGAGTAAAACTTGAATAGTCATTATTGTGTCCTGTTAATGCGCTGACGGGCGTGTAAAGTATTATGTAAAAATCCAAAAATCCAAAAATCGAACTGGACAATAACAATAATAGCATGTGAGATAGAAATGTACGTTTTATACATAAATTCGTTTCGTGTCATTCTGATTTGAAATAAATATTCACGTGAAACAACGGAATTACATTTATTATTACCGCAGTTATCATTTATCGGTTTAATTATTATCAAACCGATAATAACGATTTCGTCAGCACTATAATAATTATTATTACATAAACGTGACGGCAGTACGCCAATATATTGATTTTATAATTTTGAGTTAATTCTTATAAATAAATTTATTCGTTTTTTTTTTCAAACAGTTTTAAGTATTATGTTTTTTTTTTTTTGTATTTTTATAATCCAAGCAGTATAATAATAATAATAATAATAATAATAATAATAATAATAATAATCACTGTCGTGGATAGACTCGTGTTACGCTATAACACACAGTGTTATTATAATCGAAATGCGTTTTTTTTTTTGTTATTTGAACGAGCGCGTCGATCGTCAAATAAGTTCATCGGTTATGTTTTTATCGCTTCGATTAAATATTATTATTGGGTTAAAAAAAAAACCCCCGAATATTATGTTTTAATAATCGCTACGAAAACGCGTTTTTTTTTTTTTATCGAAATACGTGCGCTTTATTTAACGCGAGTACAATGTACGAATGCCTGTATAAAGTATAATATAACGTTACGGGATGCTGCGGAAATCTCATTTCTCGGCGACACGTTTATAATAACGAACAACGAAAACGGCGACGATATTGGCGTATTGCTCTTGCGCGCGGCGTAACAACATCAAAGTGGTGTATTCCCGCATGCATTCATAAGTCTAGTTCGATATATCCGAGACGTTGTGGAAGTTATTGAAATATCTTCAAAGGGACTCCTATAATTATTGCGTTTAATTCTCCGAAGACAAAACACTTTTCGTATCGCGCGCGACTTGCGACTTGACCAAACTTTTCGGCGAACCATTGTTTTTTTTTTTGTAAACCGCAACACGCAGAACTAATATTTCGCTAACCGTTACCGCTATGGTTTAAATACCGCCGCTCTTAGGTCTTAGACACGAAATCGCTTTTTCAAGCTTTGTAAAACATTTATAATTTTTGTTTTCCTCGAAATCGTCATTATTATTATTATTATTATTTTAAAGAGGAGTTTTTTTTTTTTAGAAAAATAACGAAAACATTATAATACCTGCAGTATTTTCAAATGCCGTTTTAATTAAAACACGGCTGTCTCTGTTCTTCAAACAATAATCCCATGCAACAACATCTCACCGAGTCTACGATTTCATCGATATAATATTAAAAATCGAGTGACACCTTCTATAAATTGTTTCGACGATATTAGAAAACATTTGGTTTATTTCACTTCGATTCTGGTCTTATATGTATACACACATATAAATCGATCTGAAAAACCAACGTGCACATCGGTATTTTGATAATAATTATTGTAAATACACAAACGCAGGTCGTTCGACTCGTATTCGTTTCGATAGATCGTTTATATAATTATATACTCTTCTCTCTCTCTCTCTCTCTCTCTCTCTCTCTCATTATTTCAATGCAACGGTATCGAGAAATAATAATAATAATAATAATAATAATAGTAACAATGGGGTTCAATCATTCAATTCATAAAAATGTTGTACTTCAAAATGATTTTTAATATTGTAAACAAAACGAAATCATTTTATATTTATATATATATATAAAACAGCAAATAACAATAATAATTTAAAATGGTTTTCCAAAATATTCGTCTTAAAAACGAAATATTGCTGTTTATTCAATAAAATACATATACAGATTAAAGTCGTCCCAATTATGTGGTCTGTACGAATTGATAAAACTAGAATTTGTATTATAAATATTTTACGCGTTCCGACATTTTAAACGCTTCTGCGAAATAATTATTTCATAAAAACAAAAAAAATATATATATATATATTATATTAATTTTAACCAATACGCGACATAGGACTTGTTGTTATAATTTTAAATTATCAATTCGAGGTTGTATACATATATTATATATATATAACGCTTTATGCAATGATATATTAATATTTTTTTTAAATAAAAGAATTAATCTTTATTGTACAATAGTGTATCTCTAGAAGGTTAATATATTAATAACTTAAATGAATACGTTTTTGTTTTACATTTCCGACGAACGAATTGTAATGAACAAATAATAGCGATAAAATTACCGTTCCATGTAGACGTTTTCTGTGTAACGATTACTATAACTTACTGTAATTTCGACTCAGAAACGTAATACGAGTATTTTGTACTGCACCAATAAAATATGATATACGCAGGAGTGCATTCGTTGGAAAAATTGTTTAATTATTTTTTCAAGCGCGTATTCGAGTCATATAGGTAAAACCATAATTCGAAACGATTAATTATACGAATAAATATTAACTACCCGTGACGCGAATTCCTCGAGCAAGTCTTTCGATTTTCGCTAATTATATATTATGACTGACTACACCTCTCGTACGAGGAGATTGATACAAAAAAAAAAAAAATCGTCGCCACAACCATTCTCTTCTGAAGCGAAACCGTGTTCAATAAACACCAAATTTTATGTGCGTTAAATTTATCGTGCGCTTTAGAAGAAAAAAAAAAAAAGTCGCGACTTCCGTCACACTTTCAGAGAGTGTTGTTCATTGGTGCCCCGAACTCGTAAATTCTCCTACAACGTGTTTAAAATACACGAATGATTCGTTTCTATTTTCCTACTATCGTTAATAGCTCCGTTATACGCGTAAAGACTGACCGACTTTCCGATTTCTCACAACATAATACATAAGCACGTATTATTGTTTTGCGCCCTGTGATCTCAAATTAAATATAATACTATGGGACGAATGCCACGGAGAAAATTGTGTATTGCCATCCACGTTTCGATTGATTCGATCGCGCGTTGAGTTTATTGTTAAACGTGTTTTAATTACTTTAGCCCGTAGATTTTCTTTTGCGATTTATATAAATTTATCCCGCGCTCTGGGGGAATTCAATCCGATCTCACCCGTACCAGAAAAAAAAAACACGCCGCATTATAATAATATTACACGCAGCGATGGACCGGTGAGACTGCGTCCGGCGATAAAGCGCGCCCGCGCGTGATCCCCGTCGATACTTTTTTTTTCCCCGTAAACATCACTGGACGGCGGCAAATTTCGCATCGCGGTTTGAGGACTCGCCCGAGCACGGGACGACGACGAGACGACGCAGCAGCAGCACTTAATTGCGAAACGTTGTAATGGACCCGCTGACCCGAGGACAATCGATGTGCGCATATAATAATAATAACACGAAATTATACACCTTATACGGACGGGAAATCGATGAAACGACGTGCGGCGCGGTGGCGGGGAACACATTTTTTTTTATTTCCAACAATATCGCGCGCGGCGTTGTGGCGAATACGAAATAATTTCGCGTCACCGCGCGCACATTTGAGCATTCGTGTGCCGGTAAATCCGTAAGGTTATATTTTTTCCTCCGCGCACCATCGAAATAACCATTAGACGTTACGTGTAATACAGTCACGAATCACGTCGCGATCGACATTTCGTTCGATACACATAATATATTGTCAACAATTATCCGCGCACCATCTCGCCCTTTTTTCCGCCTCTCCGCGATTCGCACAACCTATAATAATAATAATAATAATAATAATAATAATAAACGCGCGAATTCCCTGTCAGAGGCGTATATTGAACAATATTTTACATTATAAAATAGATTGTCACGTGCGGCAGCCCGACTATTGATTGTAATGACGGTTTCGGGTATGTGCGATTAACTATAATATGCAGTCAAAATGTGTAAATGTCAACGTAGATATATTATGTGTGTGTGTGAATGCTGCCGGCTGCACACGTGCGGCTGATCAAAAGCGTTTTTTTTTTTTTTATAGATCTCGTTGTCTGTCCGCGGCGGTGTCCGTCGAAACGATTTCGTTCGTTATTTTTTCGCGCGATTTCACGGCGGCTACTAACTAACGCGAACATTTTTTTACCAAAACGGTAAATTTCTTTCGAATCGCTTTACCGCCCCGGTCCGTTAAACCATGGACAAAGCGTTATCCGAAAACACCATTTCGTACTATATATTGTATAAATCATAGAGATATGGAATTTTTTTTTTCAACCTTTATCACGCTGACTCCGTTGCATACGGTCGTTCGTCGACGAATACCCGTCACATATCTCGAATCCAGTACGTCGTCTTCGCATACGTCCAATCTCAGCTGGATTCTTCCCGTTCGTCCGCAACAACGCCGTAAATTTCTTCGAGACGTTTTCTCTATCATCGCTTTGCGATCGTTTCCTCGGAGAGAAAGAAAAAACCTTTTTTTTTTTCATTATGAAAGTCGTCTCACACGGAATTCTTTCCGTCTGCCGCGAGTCCTTTGTAGATCGCACAATAGTGTTTTGAACATCGGTAACTCGTTAAACTAAAAGCCGATATTCTCGTCGATTGCGTCGGGTTCACGGGCATAAACCGATATTTATTTATTTTTTTGTTTATCGCGCACACGTGGAAAACACCGTTTTCGGAAAAATCCGTGATAATCAGTAAACGGTCAGGCCTGATCGTATGCGACGGAGTGCGAAGATCACCAACACGCGTCGTCGTTGCGCACGCGGGCGGAATTCGCAATAGGCATTTTGCAAAGGGCGTAAATAGGTAAATGTATGTAAACGTGATGTGTGTGTGTGTGTGACAAATGTCGGTTTATTCGCGCGGCCATTGAACGAACACGTATAGAACGTCCGTATTTAATGCACGTGGCGATTGAGAAAATATTTAGTGAAACCCCCCTGTTCAATGCGACGTTTTGAGTCCACGACAACGCGAAAGGACCATTCGCAAACACACACAAATAGGAGATATAATGCGCGCGAATAGGGATTCGTGTGCGTGAACGCGTCCCTTTCGCGAAACTTTCAAACTAATAACTTACACGCGCCGTAGAGAGAAGAAAAAAAATTCCGCCCTTCTCTTTTCTGTTCACGGCTCCCACTGTCCCAATCGGATAAATATCTCAAGTTTAGAAAAATTGTATATACGACAAAAAGGATCGCGTGGATTCGTATACGAAACGTTGCTACCAAGCGCCGCACTAGAGCAGTAAACACAATTTGGCCCCATTTTATAGCAACATAACAGTGACGTACTCGAGTTATAATATAAAATTATGTATTTATTAATTAAAAAATAAAAAATAAAACCCGAAGATTTAATACGATTACTGGACTGTAATAATAATAATCTTAAAAAAAAACAGCGCAGAATTTTCAAATAACAATAGAGATCCTTCGCGTTCTTGAACGTAATATAATTAAAATATAGTTTTCTATCATTTTATTTGAAATTATTTGTTATTAGAAAGAGACTGTTTTTCAGGATAAAATTTACAAACATATTAGAAGATATATAACGAAAATATTGAACGGACGAACTATTACTGTATATTCGGATTTTTTGCGAATTTTGCCATTATATATATATACGAATGTATATTTGGAATAAATCTTTTTCTCCTTTCTCAATTTTTTTTCTATTGTTTTCCTTTCTTTGCACTGCTATTTTTCGATTTAGATGAATATCACTCTTATTATAGTGTTGTATTGTTATTCATAATTAAAAAATATACAAACAACTACCAACATAATAGGTGCAGACGCCGTTTTAAATCATCGATAAATGATGGTTCAAGATATACGATGCAAATTTGGTTCACAGCACCGTGTTTTTGACAAAAATGAATATTGAATTTTTACACGGGTTTAACCGTACCACGAAAATGTTAATTTCGATTCAAACCCTGTAGTATTGTTCAAAATAAGCACACGAATCAGTGTACGCATACAGTATAATTGTCAGTTGAATATCGAATTGTAAGTTGGTCCAAAATTATGTTGTGGTTATGCTCCGTTTTCACAGTACCACACCCATTTCAACATCATGTATAAGGCTCAAATAAGTGCTCGATGGACAAACAGCGCACATTTGATGCGTTGATTATCGGTCATGATCGACATTTTAGTGCTTAGCTGACAGTAAATTCGGTCGGTCCAGGAAACGTGTAAATGTGAGAAAATCAGTTAAAGTTAAAAAAAAAATGTAAAATAAACGAGCAAATGTGTAAACGAATGTACGACAAGGAAACGTGAATCATTAAGTTAATTTTATTTGATTGATACACGCGAAATAATATTATTACTAATAATAAAAATAATAAATATGCACGTACGATTGATCGCTCGATCAGCGTCGAACTAAACACGCGTATATACCGACATAGCGCGGCAGCCAACAGCAATAAAACAGAGGGAAAATTAATAAACAGATAGCGCCACGACACAACATAGAGGGGAGGGGGTAGCCGCAAGACGCATATAAATAGCCGTCCGCTACCAACAGACCGCTCAGTGCAGCCTCGGCGGGCAAACACACTGTGTTTGTGTGTGTGTATATCACACAAACACACTGTGTTTTTGCTACGGTCAGAGGTGAACAACGGTTTTCGCCCTCTGCTCGCGGCAAACACACCATGTGTGTGTACATCATACATACACACACGGTATTTTTGCCGTGGTTCCACACAATGAATATGTGTGTGTGTGCGTGTGCGTGGGTTCACATTGACCGCCACGCCACACTGCGCGCAGCTCAACGGTTTCGAACCGCTATTTATAAGCAATTACTTTCTTCTCCTTTCTCTACATCTGTATTTCGTCTTAATAGATTCTCAGACAATTCTTTTTTTATTATTATTCTCCTCCTACGTGGATATTTTGTTGGCAGAGGCAGTTAACTCCATTTTCGTCTCCCTTTTGAACATCATGTGTTCAGAGCCACTGCTCTGAACCGAACGTAACGCTCAAACATTCTGTCCGAACTGTTTAATTTCCGTCGCACATTTCCGACACGGTTCAGTATCGAAAGCACCGACTTGAAGCTATAAAATATTTATTTATTTTTTAAATATTGAGTTAAAATTTGAACCTCTCTCGGGCACTTACCCACATTGTCCTGCCCCGAGGAGGGAGGAGGGAACTCAGCATATTATAAACGCGTTATTTATATAGTGATAATATGGTGTAATGACTGCGCAGGATATGAGCACCGCTCGTTCGTTTATACATTTTAATGGACATTTATTATTTAATGACGACACGGCCGCCGCAGCTCATCCGTAAATGGCGTATGGACAATCGTATCCAAGTTGATGGTTGGAGTGCCATACCCCCCCCCACACCATTATGATTTAGTTTAAAATTATTTATCGTATCTCTTGGATTTTTAAAAATCTATTCCTTTTTTTTTTGAAAAAATATCTTCGAATAATTTTTTTCTTTCTTTATAAGGAATATTTTCTTTTCCGACATTTTTCTTTTTTTTTAACATTCTGTGTATAAACAACACTTGTTCACGGACACAAAAAATATTATTTTTTTTTTCACAAAACAAAAAACATTTGAAACCAAGATTTAAAAAACATATTTTTATACAATGTACAAAAGTAAAAAAAAAAAAAGTATACATTTCGTATTGTTACGAGAACAAAAAAAAAAAAAAAAATTAGAAATTAACTGGATTACTTTCATCTAGTGACGTTATTTGAGGGTAACGAGGTGGGTATTTGTCCCCCTCGTATCAACAACAGTGGGGGCCCGTATTAGAGCCTTTTTTTTTGTTTTTTGCTTATTTTTTAACAATACGATCGTTCACAACTTTCATCCGTGCTTTAAAAACTTGAAATAACGACGCTGTTTCCGTTCCCCCATTTATTTTCGACAATTGGCCTACGGATGTCCGCGAAATTCATCCCGTCCATAATACGGTCGACGGTGATATTTTTATAATAATCCTTTAAAACGGAACGCATTTTTAAAAAAAAATATTATACGCGCGTATTTTATTACTGGCTGCTTTCTTGTGAAGGAAACCGCACACGACCGGCCATCGTACCCGGTTAACCGTTTATATCGGTAAAGTAGTTTTTTCCATTTTTTTTCTCCCTCCAAATACACTTTTCCGCTAGCCCAACTCGATTGCGCATTATCTCAAATGTTCGTACATTAATTATTTCAATAATAATAATAATAATAATAATAATAATAACAACAACTACAACAACTATTCCGGGAGAACTGCGAAACGTACGAAATAACGAGACGATACGAATTCTCGGCGAGACCTTACGCGCGTTCATTACAGTTATTATTACGAATTCGCGTTATAAAATGAAATGTTTGCTCGCCGAAAATAATATTTGCTTCGCTTATTTCAACCACCATCAACGTATCGTGAAAAACGTCTCTGTTTTTTTTTTTGTCGAGGGGGAAAAAAAAACTTTATTTATTATAAACGTACTTATGAGAAATAATAATAATAATGACGACGTATTGACAACATAAAATGTTCCGATTACTTTTTTCGTACGGCCACACGGTTTCGACAGTGTGCTAAACCGCGGGGTGGCGTATGAAGTGTTTTTGGAAGATTACCAGCGGGCAGGTTTAATAAAACCAAAAGACCAATATAGGTGTGGACACGCTCGGAGAACGTGTGAGAATCCGTGTATAGAACAGCGAGGAGCAGCAAAAAAGTACCGATTCGGATAAAAGACCGTTAGGTATACGGAGCGCTCAAGACGGGGATTTATAAAAACGATGGAAAAACAATGAAACGTCGTGGAGAGAATCGGCGAAGGATGGCGGAAAATCGACTACTTGGAGTGCTGGTCTTAAAGTCAGAAACCCACAACCTAGAAGAAGAACCTAGTCGTAAATAAAAACACGCGCGCGCGCGCGCCATAAAATCGAAGACGGATTTGGAATTTTGCAGTCGTCGAAACGAGATTTCTCAAAAGTTTTTCGATTAATCGGCCTCGGGGACTCGTCGTTAGTGTATAGTAGTGTTCCGATTTCGCCGTCGTTTCGTGTCGTTCTTCACACACCAACCATCGCACGAACCCGACGCGTTTATTATTATTATTATTATTATTATTATATATATATATATATATACATAAAATCGGATTATACAGTATAGTGAATTATTAAAATATATGCGCATATTATCATTTCTCCATTATAATATAAAGGCGCGCGCGCGTTATTCGATTTTCAACTCTACGACATTTATATACGAATATATATATATATATATATATATATATAAAACGGTGGATATTGCGCGTTTTATCCTCCTCCTCCTCCGTCTCCTCTCCCCGAATCCGTTCTGAAATACTATACAACAACGCGTCTTATGATTTTTATTATTAGTTCATTTCGTGTACGTTTCGTTCTTACGTGTACTGCAGCAGCGCGTGTATATACATATATGTATATTTTATGTACAACGGTAGGGAATGATTTGAATATATTTTATATAATATTATTATAGTGTTACAGTGCGGCGACGTTATTGTCGCCGTGAAATCGTTTAATATTATGTAAAACGGAGCACACATAATATAATATTATATGAAAATTCCGAAAGAATAAAATCACCGCGTATTGTATTGTGTGTTGAGGGACGCGCGGCGAGCAATATGAATTATATGAATTATATGGATTTATATGAATTATTATCGGCGCCAGATGAAGTACAACGGTTAAGTGGCCACGGTCATACGACCATAGTAAATCGCGTAAGACGCTAACATTAGCTGTCCACGATACAGTCTCACCACAGATGAATTCATCTAATCTGTGCTGTCACGATGTGAACAGAGTGATAACGGATACGAAGCCATCGTGACAATACTATCAGATAATCTTGTTTACATAATAGTTTACAATGATTTTGCAATAGCGATAGGAACTATTTAAACTATCACCACGTGCACTATGACGCTATTACGTTTTCTATTTTTATTCGAGACGACGGTGAATTTAAATTTTCTTTATTGTATTTTTATCGTACCTATCGACATAATTTAATATTGTTTTGTAATCTGTACAGAAAAACAATAATGACATTCTAATTTCAACTTGGCGGGTAAAGCTTTCTTCATCAGCGTACCTTTTTTTTCTTGTTATATATCGTGTTACCTTCAGAATTCGCATATCGATATATTTAGTTATACCTAAAGCATAAATATCACGGCTTAAAACGTACTTATATCATACGTCCGGTACAATTTTAAACTGAACAGAATGTATGATGGCGCCGGGGTGGATGGAATTTCGAATAAAATTCTCGTTGCCCATAAATATGGAAAATAAAGAAAAAAAAGTACATTATCTCGAGGTACGTATTGTTGTTATTCGTTCAAGTGAATTACTCGGATAAAGATTTTAGAGTTTTCTATTAATACTGTATGTTCGCAAAATACGTCGTATTAACATTATTAAGAAAAAAAAAAATTCAAAATTGTTAACCGCGTTTGTAACCGCGGCGGTAAATCGAAAAATTGATAACGAGTATTTTTTCGTGTGAAATATTTCCAGGAGTTAATCACTCTCACCCCACCGCACGGATATTTTTTCTAAATCACGTGCGCGACGAATAAAAAACGAACTGCGTTTTCAGTAGTTTTTTTTTTTTTTTTACACGACACCAAGAGAGTTTGCGATTTTATATTTCATTTATAAAAAATATATAACGTTCGCCCCGCGTTCTCGTCGCGTTTTCCAAAACGAATTATTCGCTATGGTACGTAAAATATTCGATTTTCTGACGTGGCGGAGAGTTCTTTTTTTCATTCTTCAACGGGTTTTTGCGAAACGACCGACAACGGGCGCAAGAACGCGCTATATACATAATATTATTTTATCCGCGCACAGCATCTTCCGATAATAAGAGATTATTGTATTCTCGGTTTACGAAGGCCAATTCTACTAAATTTCACACGCCTATTTTATATATTATTATTATTATGTATTATATTATATCGTACAAAAGGCGAGGTAGACACCGTACAATTTACGCCCATGCATTTCATGTATTCCGGCCGATTAACTTCTATAATCGAGTAAATGCGATAGTGTGCCGCCGCAATACGCTCTGTGCGCAGAGCAAAAGCATACGATGGCGACGGTATGCGTATAACGTTATTATCGCGTGGATTACGTTATACAGCAGTGGAGTTTTCAGAGCTGGGCGACGTTAAAAAAAAAAAAAACGAAAATTCGACACTGTACCGGCGTATAAACGCAAAAACGACGGGTTAGACGCGTTTTATCGAATTAAAACCTCGTAATAGTCATATTTCTCGCCCCTCCTTTTCCCCCTTGATTCGCATGTTACATTTTGAACAAACGTCGCATAACCCCCAAAGAAACAATTTCATTTGGTGAACATATATTTTTGCGGCTCATTTGATTACTGCAATGTCGGTCCGGACAGTGAAGCCTTATCGTAGCGAAAATAGCCTTCCTCACTTATTCTCTCTTCAGCACACAGAAAATTTACATTTCCACCTCGCTCTTCCTTTCAATCCGACTAACACGATGGGCGCGATGGAAACGTGAAAATTCGACCGGTTTTCAACAGCAATTTTCAGCAGTTTCAACTCATTCGCGAATTCAAATAAGAAATTATTTCATTTTCACACCGTTCAAACGCCAACGCGTTCGACGCCGCGGTAATCGCGCGCGATTTCCTCACAATATATTATTCTCCAAGTCTCGCGCGAGAATTCTCAGGGATTTCCTTCTTTTCTTTTACAATTCGCGTTTAATCGTAATGGCTTTTATTATTATTATTATTATTATTATTATTCAAATATATCCGCGCGTAGACCGTATTAACGAACACGCAACGGTCGCGGACACTTTTAAACGAAGGGAGAAATTCTATTTTCCTTCGCGTTTATACGGCATATTATTTTGGAATATATATATATATTTTTTTTACGTTATAGGGTTTTACGAATAAAAATTAAATTTTCAACAAAAATCATTTCATTATACATAAACGGAAACGCAATTCGAACGCAATAGTTTTCACATACATTTATCAGGTATGCCACCAATAAGTATATTGAATTACGCGTTTACGATATTTCGAAATACCGCGTGTTATTCAATATTATAGCTGTTCAAATATAATATCCCCCTGTTCGTAGAAACACAATGAAATTATTTGATTCGAGTACATTAATTGGCGGCTTTCCATAATATGACCCAGTGAAATAATGTATGATCGAATAATTTAATAATTTAATCGTCAAATATATAATATCGTTCAATTTACTTATAAATAATAATTCGCGTCCGTAATTATTGAATATTAATATGTTTAATTCGTCCGTTATAGTAACGAGACAAATCTTCTCGCACACTAAATATTAATATTCAAGGAAAATGTATCGGATTCCAAAACATTCAATTTTCCGTATAATGTGAGAGCGTATTGTATATTTTAAAATCCTATTACAACGAATTCTTCTGTAATTCTTTGAGTGTAAATAAATTTTTAAAGAACCAATTAAACTAATTGAAACGTTTTGAAAATATCCATACAATTAAACCCGTTAATAATAAATATAATTTAATATCTTTTATTTCGTGTACTTTAATTAGTTTTGTTCTGTAAACTTAACTTCGAACTTATGTCTATATATATATATATATATATATATATATATATATATATATATATTCGAAAAGTTATTTCAATTTAAAAATATATCATTGAAAAAATATAAATAAAATATATGCTAACACACGTTATACTTTGTATTTATTCTAGTAGCTGCATTGCGTGGTCTACCTTATAAAAAAAAAAATTATTTCCAGTATAAATTTACCGTTATTTTATGCTACTGGGAAATACGCCTTTAAAAATAAATAAATAAATAAATATTTAATCAACACTGTTTTTTTTTTTTTGCACATAAATATCATTTACAATAACATACGTAATATTAATTTACCGGTGAACGATTTTTTATTATTTTATACGTATCGACGTGGTCGGAAGAATAAAAATGTTCTTTATAAAATCAATCTACGTTCTATGTTTCATAATGAAATTAATTTGATAAAAACATCCAAAATATTTTTAATAACGTTCGCTACGATTATATATATAAATACAAAACACCAATTTTAAAATAACATAACGTTTTATTGTTATAATAATGCGTTACGTTGGTTAGTTCGTTAAATAGTAATATTATTGAAACATTTTTTTTATTAATAGAAAATAAAAAATCCTGCCTACTTTTTATTATGATGTCAACACGTATTCATATAAGTGATCATCTCCTGGGCGATTTTATATGACACCTGTTGAACCTAAGGTCTGTCACGTTGCCTACTCGTTGGAATCGCTTATGCCCCGAGAATTCGAAAAAATTGTAATTGACTAATTATTTATATATATATACGTATATATTCTCGATATTTTAGAGAAATATATTTTTATATACGTATTTACATCGGTATGATTCTTCAATTGTCGGATACGCTCTTCTCCTTCAGTTTATTAGAGGCCATTTAGGCGTATTGCTATACTATACACAACCTTTCCCTGATCTTTCCGATTTCCAGCTACTTGACTAGAACGAACAATACTACAGAAAATTGCGATCTTATTATTTTTTTCTTTTTTTTTTTTTAATGAATCGAACCGTCTTATTATTTTTTCCGTTCCAGCGGTACTTTACCTTCCAGCGTCCAGTCAAAAGCATCGTTGACTATACTTTATGATCTCCGTACATGTCCTAATCAGCTCATCTTTCGTTATTATTTCCGGTAGAACGCCAAACAATTCTTTCAATTCAGCATTCGATCATATTTTATATTGCTCGGTTTATTTGCTCTTACGTCATTTTATACAATATAATATTCTTACGACGGATTCATATTATAGGCGAGTAATTTAATATCGTCGGGTTGTTCTTAATATTTCAAATTATAATAATAAAACTTTACTCGAACAATTTAAACGACATTGAAATTCGTACCACCGCCGGTATTATTTCTTTCACATAAAGAATAATATTAATAATAGTGTGGCTCGAGCAGTAATATGTTTCAATTTAGTTTGTATAACGCGCGTGACATCAGTAGACTACAAAATGAACTTTGTGAAAAGTGTCCGCGGAATTCGTTTATTTGTACAAAAAGATTTTCTTGGAGTTTATATATATATATATACTGACACACAAAGTTTTCATTTGTTTGATCCGTTGTCTCTTCTTTAATAGCACAACGCGCAAATTATTTCTTCTCGGATTTCATATATAAGATAATATACGAAAAACGTAAAAATACCCGTTGAAAAGTCTGACCGTTTAGTGTACCGCGTGTGTGAAATAAAACAATTTTTTCTTTTCGTTATTTGTCGATATAAATACTTGTTATGATAACAATTTCCGAATACATTTCCATATTATATAATAGCCGGACGCTGATTTTTCAACCGTTAATATAAAGTGTTTTTAAAATTCGATAAAGACGATAGCGTATAATAATAAGTAAATTAATTTAATTATGAAATTTTCGTCTGTTTAGACATGAAAATGTCGTATCAAATATTGATTTGACGCATATCCCCAATACGACGTAGCAAAACGAAAAAAAAAATGATCAACGAAAAACCATTAAATGAAAAGCGATTTGTATTTGCTATAAATATTGGTAAAACTACAATAATTCTAACACAGAAATGAAACGTAGCCCGCAAGTAATGAGAAAAAACAGAGAGTCTCGGAGAAAAGAGAGTGAGAGTGAGAGAGAAAAAAAAATGTAAGCCATCTATCTACCGTCGTGCAACGGTTGTTTCGTTTATTTTCTTATTTTCCATGTTTTTGTAATAAAGCGCAAAATTGTTTGCGAATTTCCGTTCGGACTGCCTCCCCGACAACGTTATACATCTCGATTCTTTTTTTCCTCGTACACTCATATTATTTGTATTTGGACGTATATATGGACGTCGTGTAAGTAAACGTTTATTTTTTTTATGCTTGCCCAAAGGATATTTTCCGGAGTCTTCAAAAGATTTACGTTCACTATAACATGTGAATCACGGCGAGCCCGAGCGACTTAATATTTCGGTTCACAAATAATAATAATACACATTTTTTTTCTCTCTTTCTCTCATACACACACGCGGAGTTTTGGAAATATATTTCGCTCGTTTTTATACATTTATATTATAATATTTACGTGTATTATTCAGATTGGACTTCTACAGTATTGTGTTCGGTGGTGAATTTTTCGATTCCGAATAATATAAATATATATTTCTACGATAATAATAATATCGTATATACATTAAATAAATTGAGTTTGGTGGTAGTGTACAAGCGTATTCGTTGGTTGCACGTGAATAACGTCGAGGAAGGAGCTTTGTAAACCGTTATCCGACCGACTTTTTGATATTACGTCGATACATTATTATTATTATTATTATTATATTTGTCTCGTTATATATGTATGTATAACATATTATTATGGGAGTAATGATGATCTGAAAATTTTGAAATTAAACGCTTCGGTGCGTTCATTTTTAAATTTCTTTTTATAATCGGGGAGTTTATTTTTTACATTTTCTGCGAAATATTATAGAATTTCGTTTATTTTAAACTGGAAATATATAAATGTACATTTGTAAAGAATTAAACCATTGATGTGATACGTGTTCCGTACTTGATTGTGTTTTTTTCTTTTTACGGTATATACATTTAAATACATTATACTGCGTATTCGTTGGTATATATATATATATATATAATATTTAGTACACTTTTAGCAAAATGTCGAAGAGAGAGAGAGAGAGAGAGAAATTTAAACAGTTAACCGGTTGGTTTTAATATTACGTCGATACATTTTTCTCCATTTTATTTTTTGTTTCGTCTATAAGTACTGTATAAATATTATAATATACGATGAAAATTTCGGAATTAAACGATTACAAGATTTTTTCTCTTATAATCGTAATATTTTTCCCGTTTTTTTACGTACAAAACATTAGAGAATTTCTTTTATCGCAAACTATAAACCAAGAATTTTTTTTTAATTTCATGTACGTTTGTATAATATCGACGAGTTTTTGCACTTTCTTATTGTCTATAAAAACGGTGATATGATACAAGTTATACTCGCTACACGTTTCGCCCCTACTCTTAAATAATGGCATGTCACGCAAAACGCTTTCGTTTTCGAAAACTTCGAACAACGTTCCCGACCAACATAATAAATTGTGGAAATTTTTTTAAAAACTAATATTATATAATATTGTTTTCGTAATTCCATTACGATTATACGCAGCTTAGAAACGGATGATTTAAAAACCGTATATGGAAAAAAAAATGAAGAAATTATACGGATTTTTTTAAAATTACTCAAATTTTAATAATTTAATTGTTATAGTTATTTGATAAATCAACAGCTAAACAATCGTACATGAGATTACTGGAATTGGATAAGCTGTTATTTTTTTTTTTCTACAATGTTTCGATAATGTATTTCCGTCAAAACTCTATAGAACTCCTATACGTCTTTACATAATATGTCGTTTCTAAGTTTAGAGTAGTAGGCGTGTAGTTTAGAATTACGAAATCACTTTTTTCTTTATCGAATATTTTCTGCGCAATACGTCCTCTCGTTAAATGGTTTTTTTCTTTTTATTAGCTACATTTACTATGCATTATATTTTTAGTGCTCGTTTACAACGAAATCCAATAATAATGTTCATTTCCTCCTCCTGCGCCCGCTGCCGCTAATCGTGACGACGCAAAGATTAAGCAGAGACATTTAATTCGAAACTTTTATCATTCTTTTTAAGTGATTTTATCATCAAGTAATACTTTTAAGGCTCGTACCGTGATTGATATTAATCCTCATTTCCTTTAATTAAAATTTGAATAAACGTGACGTAACTCGTTTTTACAAGAGGAAATTATACTGTCAGGGTTTATGCGAATTTATTTCCTCCAGGAGTATTTGATATTTTCTTAAAAACCGGCGATACCTAAACTTATTAAATTATTTACTTTTTTTTAAATCACTATTGATTTCCGTTCGCTACGCGCTCCACGGCGTATATTAATAATATTATTATTATAATGAAAACTTACGAATTTTTTTTTATTTTAATAATTCGATTCACTACGTTGGTAGTTGTCATAAATTTCAATTGGAATAATACAAAAAAACAAAAAAAAAACATTAAATGCATTCTTTAAATAAAAATATATTATACAATTTAAATAAATATTATTTATTTATTTATTTATTAAAGAAAAACGTCCAAGGTACGCAGAGTGGCATACGATTAAATAAGAATACAAAAAAAAAAAAATATATATAATAATAATAGAGAAAAATAAAAAAGAAATTAAGCACGAATAAATTATATACTATTGAAAAAAAAAACGCAATTAAAAAAAATTAAAGCCTCGTCATTCGGTTGATTATGCGTAAACCTATACCTATTAATGTTTTTTTTAGTGAATTTTCTTTTTTATTTCGCCTCATTACGAGTAAAAGTTTTCGAAGTTTGAGTGATTAATCGATAAAAACAACGGGAATTTATGTACATTAAAAAAAAAAAAACAATTATTACAAACGTATATAATTATATCGTTTAATGTTTGTACAATACAATTTTGTAAAGAAACATTGGGTTTATCAAAAAAATCTCGTCGCATACGAAATATACAAAATGTACCAGAGAATTTTTCCAGTCGTCGTGATTTTTGTCTCAAAGTAAATTATTGAAAATTTCCTATATCGCAATACAATAATATTTAATTCTAAATTTTTATCATAATTAATGAATTACGACACGTTCAAAAATTATTCACAGTATTTTTTATTATATTTACATATATGAATTGTAAATTTTTTTATTATTATTATTGCAAATAATCGTTTTATTCCATTGAAATCCATTATACGATATAAATAATAATTTAACGCGCAAATATTTCAGAAGTCGCGTATGTATTTTTTATTTCTATTATATAAATTCGTGTTTTGAATTATTGGAGAAATATTGTAAAATGCCAACACGGCGTACAAACCATTTACTGCTTTTGCTTGTCAATAGAGTTGATGATAACTCTATTAACGTTATATTTCGATTGAAATCAAATCGGAGTGAACCGCACAGAGAATTGTCCGATATTACATTCCGTGTGAAACGAAGAATTTATTGGATTTATTTTTTATCATTTCTTTTTTTCCTTTGTGCGGGAAACACTTTTTCGTGTTGAAACTGCACGAACGATCTTGACACGCGTTACGTTCCGGCAGAAAATTGTATCCAGTCGGTACTACTTTATTTGACGTTTTTTTCGTATTTCCCAGTAGATTCCATAAGCGGAAAAAAGAACCCCCTTTCTTCAAAAAAAAAAAAAAAAAATCTCTATATAAAATATGTAATTTTCCAAAATTTGTTAAACAGTTCAATAATGTTTTGACAATGTTTATCATATTCATCATAATATTATACTATACCGTCACTTTACAGAATCGTTTTATTTTTTTTTTAAAGAGACACAGCAATGATTTATCACTAGTATCGAAATTCCAAATAATAATAATAATAATAATA
Source organism: Chaetogeoica ovagalla (assembly GCA_032441825.1). NCBI lineage: Eukaryota > Metazoa > Arthropoda > Insecta > Hemiptera > Aphididae > Chaetogeoica > Chaetogeoica ovagalla. The sequence continues at coordinate 3,612,138 of CM063726.1, forward strand.
ATATTAATAATAATACAACGCTACGCTCTAATCGACTATCTTATAGATCGATATCTCCACGTCGACTATCGAAAATTGTTTAATTAATTTTACACCGCATAACGCCATTATACCGTCACTGTGTATAATATTCTTTAATAACGGTTTCGTGCGTCAAATATTCTAACAATACGCACATTTCTCAACGTTCCGTACAAATTTAACGCGGACTTGCACGAGTATACTCGAAAAATTCCACAATAAATATTATATTAACACGTGTTTATTTTTCTCGTAAAATAAAACTGAATGCCTTATGATGTACGGAATAGTGTATCCAGGTGGTGGGTAACAGGGACAACGTCCTCCTCCCTTCTATTGCCCGTATTTATTTTTCATTTTCATTTTCTCCGTTACGCGGCCACGTACGTACGTTATATCCGTACGTTTTAATACCGATTATAACAATTGCGTATCGGCGTTATAAAATATATTTTATTGTTATAAACGTCGTCGAAGCTTTAAAAACAAAAGCATTGTAAACGCGGAGAGCACGAATGTCACTTTGACTCGTTAAGATAAGGTTTATTGCAATCGATTTGATCTGTTTAAATCACGGTCAACACATTCTGTATAGTCCTACGATCTGCAGTACCCCACTGTTGTCTATTTTCTAATCTTTAAAATCCACTCGTAGAAACGCTGAAAATCATTTCATGAATCTATGGAGATGCAGTTAAAACGACGAATGACACGTTTAACGTAAAAAAAAAAAAAAAAATCGGCCGAATTGTTCTAACCGAACACAAAATAATTCGGTTCGAATATTTTATTTCTGGAAATCGAAATTCAAATTGAATTTGACGAGAATCATATTCCGATTAAGGTTTAAATGAATAAAATACAATCCGTTCTGTTTCTTCGGATACGGAAAGCGATAGTTCGTCGTTGAACGGGTTTACAATGATTTAAATTTACGTTATACGGGGATCAGTTTTCGGTGTCGGGAAGTGGAACGCGAAAGATGACGGAAGAACGTGAACAAAATAAGTTAAGAGATTAATATTCTGTTGTTGCGTACACAATGTAATTATACCACGTATTACCCCCCCCCTCACCGTTATAATATTTTAAATACCTTTATTGGTATAATTTATCTCGCGGATTACTAATTAATTATTAATACTGATTCAGTTCACGTTGAAATCCATCGAGCACACATTTGTTTTGAAAACACAATTTATTTAAGTTAATTGAACGCGTTTGATTCCTCTAAACCAGCGGTTCCCAAAGTGTGCGCCGCGACGCTGGTCCAAAAATAAATTACTTACGATAAAATAACGATAAAGATGGAGCTTTAATCTTTAATCTAATGGAGCTTAAATCTCTCCAGATATGAAATCCATTTTTGAAGATCATATATCACAACTTGTAATCTGGTTTGAGAAATATTTTCAAAATGAAAATATTGGTAAATTGTCATGGATTCAAGATCCGTTCAACTCCATTGCTCCGACTGATTTTGATTCTATTGAAGAAGAAAGTCTTATCGAGTTGTCTTGTGACAACAGTTTGAAGGCAAAATTTGGTAGAATGGATTTAATACAATTTTGGATTTCAATCAAGGATGAATATTCCCTATTAAGTGATAAAGCACAACGAATATTAATTCCGTTTTCAACTTCTTATTTGTGCGAAGCTGGGTTTTCGGCGGTAGCGGTAATAAAAAGCAAGTATCGATCAAAAATAAATGTGGAAAAAGAAATGAGAGTGGCTGTGTCTACTTTAATTCCAAGATTACAAAAATTGTGCAGTGATTTGCAAGCGCATCCGTTCCATTAATTTAATATTTTCCAAAAATTTATAAAGTCTTAATAAAATCAAATTTGTAAAATAATTTCTTTGATTATAATAAAATAAAAATGTAATAATTAAATAATAGTTTTTTTATTATCCTTAAAATGTTCTATTCTTTATTTTATCTAAAAAAAAAAAATGGTCATCGGTTTTATCAGGGGCGCAATGAGAAAAATTGAGTTCCAAAAGGGCGCCGTAAGACGAAAAACTTTGAGAACCTAAGCTCTAAACCGTTTCCGTAGGGTTCGATATTTCAATTGAATAGCTCGGTTCCGAGTGCGAGTTTGAACGAGAATTTCGGTTCGATACCGAAACCCCGCGGGGACCCTCCTAACACCACACTATAACAACTATTATCACTATAAGACACGGGGACTAAACCGTAATCGGACCGACTGCTGTTTTACGAATTCTCGATCGTCAAATCGGACCGGGACCGTATCGTTATAATATAGACTGAACGCCGAGCTGATATTTTACGCGGTAAAGACCAAAAAATAAGACGAAAACACACATATATATTTTTATTTTTTTTTTTGTCGAAATTTACCGTTCGAGAGAATTACGAGCGTTGCCATTCTTACACGTGCCTAACGTGTTGCATTGACAACACGACACGACACGGTCTCGCGTTCGTCAACGATTCACCGCCGTGTTGTCGGACGTTTTTATGGCGCGTTGAAACATTATTCGGCGTTTCGATCGCCGAGAAAGTTTCTGAAATTTTCTCATCCCCTCCACACCGTAAAAACGAATCGGTGCACTCGTAATTCTATTCGGTACACAACCGGGCATTGTGCGTGCGTTGGCGGCGGCAGCGAGCGCGTGTCAGACTTTTGCGCAAAGAATGCGAGAACGCCCGCCCGCTGCGCGCGGCACGAAATCGGTGTCGCGGTGACGAAAAAGTTTTTCCCGAAACGCGTCCCCGGGGCGGTTAAGGAGAAAACGCCCTCTACCGGGTATTATTTACAACTTTACTCCGGACCAATAAAAATAGTTTTCTAATAGCCCACTGCGGGGCCGAATGGAGTGGTCGGGAGGATTTTGTTATCGACGGACATATAATAATAATAATAATAATAATAATAATAATAATAATATCCCGTACACCGGGCGAACGGCGGATATCGCATTGGAATGACGGCCTTGGTAACTTTTAAACGACTTTGTGCGAGACGAGACCGATTATTATTATTATTATTATTATTATTGGAAACGCTAGGGAATTTCATTATCACGTTGAACCGTCGTAGGACGGGTTACCGCACTTGCGATGTGTCCGACGGTTGCCCGGTGAAAACGCGACCGATGTGAAATCGGCGGCGGCGCGTAACGACGGAAACGCGCGCGTGACTCGGTTACGTCTTGGACGGGACAGGCGGCAAACGATTCCGTTGCGAAAACCCATTTGGGTATTGTTGTTCCGACGATCGTTTTCTCCCCGGTTGTTTGTAAAACGGTTGATCCCTGGTCGACGGCAGTGACGGCACTATAACTATTGCGGGACTCGGGCAGGGGCGTATACAAGGGGGGGGGGCGATGGGGCGATCGCCCTCCCCTAGATACTTGTGTATGTACCAATAACTACTGACAACTAAAATTAATCGAACTAAAACTAAAATGTCATAAAACATTTTTTTATTTAAAACTTATTATTTTTATATAATTTTTCGATAATTCTAAGTTGGCAACAGATTCGACGGGCCCTTTTTTCTATTCGCCCACCCCCCCCCCTAAGGGATGAAGTAAATACGCCCCTGGGCTCGGGGCAAAATAATTTATGTTGGGCCCCCTCCAGAAAAATTGCTTTCGAATATAAGCATGAAAAAAAGTTCTTTGTCAATCCCCCGCCCCCCGCCAACAAAAAAAAAAAAAATTGGATTTTAGTCATAATAACATTTTTAATCGTATATAGGTAATATTTATTTAAAATTGTCGAGCAAATAACAAATACATTTGTACATTATTCTCCTAAAACTCGTCGAAAACATTTAAAAAACAGCAAATACACGAGAAAAATAAGGCCCATTCATTAGCGAGGCCTTTTTACATTTATAAACAGGCGAGGCCTTTTTACATTTTTCAACCACGGGGCAACTGTCCCTATTGCCACCCCCCCTCGCGCCGTCCCTGCTCGACTGCCACAACTGTGGACCACCGTGGACCACGTGATATTACGACGTTCGGCATTGGAATGAAACGGTATGTTTTCATTTTTATATAAAACTAATTTTTTCCGATATCCCTCTCTTTATGTTTTTTTACGGGAAAAAAATGTCAGTAGTCGACGGATCAATTTTTTTCCTTCGCACAAAAACGCGTGTTACGACGAATCGTTCCGACAGCTATTAATATGCATTGCGAACGGGTTGTTAACAACGGTGTCCGTACATACGTAATCGTCAATTGGCGAAACTGTTTGTCGAAAAAACAAAACAAAATAAAAATACGCTCGTAACGCCTTCGAATTACCTCTCCTCATTGACGACTGCGAATTTATATCCGACGTTTTACGAATAACGCGAAATAATTATCCCCGTACGATTTTCGCGTTTTCAATTAAAAAATGGTAATTCGTACGGCCAACAGCAGTGTGTGTGTGTGTACACTCGAGAAATTAATCCCCTCGTCAGACGATAAAAATATAATAGGAAAAATATGGAAAAAAAATATTTTTTTTTTTTGTTCCATTTTGTCTTTTCTCTCTTTACAAACAACACAATACGCTCCTCTCGGAACTCCGCACCGCGTTTCAAAAAACAATACGTTGATCTCTTATTATTATATTTACTTGAAATCCCGAAATCTGTTTATAATTCAGTACATTTAAACCGGGGGGAAGATGAAATTCAATTCTCTACATAAACGAATTATTTTTTTTTCCCCAACCTTTTTCACCAATATTTATCGGAACGTGTTTATTATTATTATTATTATTCAAATCGTACGCGGTCAGTGTCGGTGTGCAGCTTCACCCGCGGGGCTACTCGACGTTTGCCAAAACAGAGTCCCGCCGTCGTCAAATAGAGAATTAAAATTTATAAATAAAACATTCGTAGACGCCAGAAGCCGAGCGTAATGTAGAAAAATTAAATATATATAAATAAAAAAAAAAACGATATTTTTTACATAAAGTACTTTATACGAATTAACTTCGTCCGATTTAATTTACGGTTTATATTTCACAGCAATGCGAAATGCGTTTTAATAATTTCTTTGCGACGCGATGAAAACGCTTATTTTCTAATTTCAAAAAAAAACCAGACTTAGATCGTCAATTAATCGAGTACGTCTCAAGACGTTTATGTCCGTTTGTCTACGGACGAGTAGATCGCTTAATTAATTTCAACCGAAAACCGATTCAAACGCCGGCTAAAAAAAACGTTCGAAACGATAACCAGCAAAAATACCGTTGTACAGTAGAGAACGCATATTTGAATTTTTTTATCGAATAATTCCATAAAGACGTCTAATCGGGTTTTCAGAGTGTTACACCGCGTATAAACTTAAACGGTAAAGGAGCCGATAAACGTAATAAATACGCACGGGACAGACTTGGAAAGAAAACGGGACAAAATATAACTTTCGTCGGGACACAGAATAACCGAAATACCGAACGATTCCGGGACGTTTGTGTTACTCCGTGATAACTTTCGAGTACAATCAAACTTTACACACAGTTGAACTCCTTCAAAACCACCGGTGTAAGGGAACAGAGAAAAAAAATATCGAAAAAGCTCGTTTAAAATAATAACTCGCGAAAAGTCTGCGCTCCGTCACCTCTTCCAATCGCTCAAAACGTCCGCAGCCTACGCCTACATCTCGACCGCCGCATGACTTGTGCGACTCGTACCCGTATCAAAAGACTCGCGTCAAATAACCGCTCTCGCCAATTACGTTATCTCCTCACATCAACTTAAAAAAAAATACACTTCTCCTGTATAAACTCCCGCTAAAACCGATCTGGACGTACGGACTACGTTCAGCTATGGGGTGCAGCTTAAAACGTTTCACAGCTCAAACAAAATCCAAGTTTTCCGATCCAAAGCCAAATAACCAAAGCCCCGTATCTAACCCTAGGTGTAGGGTGTAGACCCTGCATCTTTCCATTCGAACGGTCCAAAACGTCGCGAAAACGTTCTACAAACGCACAGACACACTGAATTACACAATCATCGCAATCCTTTGATTTCCGAACTCTCCATCACTGACACAGCGTTCCTGGTGACCCCAGAAGGCGTCTGAAACGAACGTTGTGTCGTGACCCGCTGATTTATTTAGATTCGTATACTCCCCCCTCCTCTCTCGTACTCGGTCTCATTCTCCCTTCCTAATGTTTTGTGAATTAACAAGTCCTGTCCTTATGCGCCTCTCCGCCGGCGGGTGGTGATTCTAAGTATCTCCTGTCCTTCAAGCCGTGTTGCCTTCATCGCATACGCTCATTGTAATAATAATAATAATTACAGATTGTGTGTGTTGTGTAATAAACGTTAGAAAAAAAAAAAAAAAAAGAAGAAAAATAACTCGACTCGCGCGTCGTTTTATCGACGGAAACGTTTAAACGCGTTTTATTGAAACCTCGTCGCGCCTCTCTACGTACGTGCGGCAGCAGAGCAGACGGTTTCGTCGTCGAAAAGAGGCATCCGCGCGCTCGCGCATTAATCACAAACGTAGTCGTCGTGACATCTGGCGCACGTCACCGTAGTACCGCGTGCGCTCCTGCCCCCCATCCGTGTGAGTATTTACTTCGGCGTGTGCGCGTGTTTCCAAGAGGATTACGCGGCCGAGCACGCGGGAGTCAGCCCGAAAACGGTCCGGGGCCCCGGCTATAATAACATTTATACGCCTCACGCGAATTACACAAACGCGTCCCCGCAAGCCTGCAGCGAGTGTGTGTGTGTGAATTCACGTGTACCGCCGATACAATATGTATAGCGTATTCGATACACATACGAGAGAGTGAGAGAGAGAGAATCCGTCGGAATTTACACGGTACACGAGCAACAAACTGTGTACAATAATAATACGAAATAACCGCTCGTTGCCGACGCCGACGACGAAATTGTGACGACGGTGGTAGTAGCGTGTGGTGGTGGTGGTGGTGTCGTAACACGCCTCGTGTGCGCGGACAAACGGCCGAGAGCGGTGTTATTCGCATTATCATATAAATGGAAATGGGACACGCGTCCCGCGACGGTACCGCCGACCGGTAGATGGTGGGGGGGTAAGTCGCGTTTTATATGCGAACCGTCCGCCGCGAGTGGGCGCGAACCGAAAACTGACCGTCGGCGGCCGCGTTTTTAAAGCTAAACGAGTCCCTCTCCTGTTAATACAACAGCAATAGCAGTAGTAGTAGTAGTAGTAGTAGTAGGTATGGTATATGTGTACGTCTCGGTGAATTCTAGTGTTGTGTAATTTCTCCACACCGTTCGTTCGTTTTCTATTTTTTTCTTTTTTTTTCCAAAAATCTCGTCCGTACGCGCGAATGCACGAGGAAAAAATAAAAAACGTTTTGTTCGTTTTTCCCCGTTTCGAATACGTCGCGTAGTTTGACGACATTTTTCTTCTTCTTCTTTTCTCTCCTATAATTCACGCGCATTTTTGTTTTTTACACGGTAAACTCTATACGCGTATTTTATTTTCAACCAACAGATTAAAATACTATTTTCCGGTATATCGTACGGATAGAATTTTCGTACCGGAGGAAACGAAATATTAAACAATAGAATTCGTACGCAACAGTCGCAGGGGGAAAAAACGGGAATTCTCGATGCGTAAGAAGATCGGACCGGTCCCGGATGCGGTCCAAACATTTCAATCAGCTCGTGTTTATACAATCCGTATTAAATCAAAAACTGTCGGCATAGTAAGATTACACACTGCAGCAGCAGCGCACAAAGTATTTCATGAGCGAGTGCATACGTTCGAATACCGCCAAACGGCGATGGATCCAATATTTATTTTTTCTCCTTGTGGCGGGTGTTAATAGTGCTCCTTAAACACTTATTACTTCGGAGCGAAAAAATTAATAATTTTGGCGCTTAAACGGTGGCCAGAATCAATCGCGCCGAAGTGTACACGCGAGCGTTTCGCTTGCTCTCTGTAGAAGATATTTTGAAGAGAAGAGCCGTGAAATCGAAAAGTTTTTACACCGCGGAAAACGCAATATTATATACGCATAACGCCGTGTTTGAAACGATAATGGAATCGCTATCATTACGGACGACATCACACAACACGATATAGGTTTAGATAGGTAGACGTTGTCGGTCGAAACAGTATAATCCAACTCAGTGGCGTAGCCGGGCGTTTAAACACCCCCCCCCCCAATTGCTTTTTTTTATTACGTTTTTACTGAAACGAGTTTATTATGAATATGAACAATTGAGCAACAAACCTAAGGAAAAAAATGTAAAAACCTATAGCCCCGTTACGTAATCCTGGCCACGCCGCTGATCCAACTGGCATCGAAGTAATTTTTAATAATAATAATAAAAAAAAAGTCCAATACGCCGAAACGGTGGATTCCTTCAGCTCTGGAGCACATATAAGCATCCATAAGCCCGCCCCACACGGACCGCAAAACATACGCTACACGTCGTATTTCCATATCGTAATTTGAATTCGAAATTTACAAAACGCCGTACTCCGTGGAAGGCGCTTGGGCCTTGGTCACGTAACGCATACGAGTCATGTTTCTTTTAAAAATATTCGAATATTTTTATTCTTAAAAAAATATTCGAGCTCGACATTGAGATTTATGAAGCCGCGTACCAACGTACGACGTGTCGTGCGGACGTGGTAAAGCACACGACGCGTAATCGTCGACCATGGAGTCGATCCAGGACAAGAACAAGATTCCCAGTGCGGTCATCCCCGGAATCTTCTGTCCCATTCGTCGTTATATATTATTATTATTATTATTATAATACGTAAACGGTTTTACTGCGCGTTTACCCATTGTTATTTAAATTGTTGGCGGATTTTCTTTCCTTCTTATAAAGTCACATCGGAAACGATAAATCGATTGAGTCGACAACAAATAAATCATCATTATTTCGTCGTCGACAACATTGCGGATCACTACATCGTTTCCACGTGCTTGAAATGGATCGTACGGTAAAAAACGTTTGATTATTATACGGCCAGAGCATTGATTTTGAAACGCGCGAATTTCAAAAATCCCATAACTCGAAAACCAACGACGTCAAATTAAATGTTCGCGCCGTGGTTTTCGAAACGTCGATTTGCTCAGGTTTAGGTTTTGCTCGGGACCGTTCGTACGGAGCGTTGCCAATGACTCTTACGTTTCTTACTCTTTTCGTTTCGAAACGTTTCTCGGACGGCTGGGAAATACGATGTTTTAAATGTGAATCGCGGAGGAAATTCGCCATTACTCGAACGATACAATTATATTCATTTCGGTCGCCGATATAATTTCCCGACGCGACTTCGGTCGAAATAATAACGATGACGGAAAACGCGTTTGACGAGGTGGTGCGTTGAAACAGAAAAGTGTTTTATTTATTTTTTTTCCGCTGACTGTTCTTATACAGCGGACGGGAGTTACGTAAAACCGCGATCCGTTCGAAACGTTTATCCGGCGACGGGGGGAATCGCGGCAACGGAGAGTGGAGAAGAAATGTGTGCTCGCAATAAAACACGGCCGAGGGGTTGTGTCTAGCGCCTTTAACGGACGTCTGGCACGCGAGAACGCGTATATGCGGTGTATACAACCGCGGCGATGGCACACCGCGCGCCGTAAAAATATATTTACCGTGACTTTGCCAGTCATTTCGCATGTCTGTTAAGAATGTCTCTCTGGTGGTGAATTCATCTGTGTTGCGGACGAACGCGCGTATAAACGGGACGGGACGGGCGAGGGGGACGGGACACGCGGAACGCGAAGAGGCGAGGAAGGCAAACGACTGACACGGCGGGCTCGGGGGAAGCACAGGACGAGCAGAAGAGGAACGAACACGCTCGGAGAAATTATGTTAAGGCCCGTAGGAATGCGGCTATTGTCGGCCATCAGTCAACCGGGACGGGGCTCTGATCTCGGCGCTATACGTGTGTGCAGAGTGGTGTGTGTGTGGCGCAAAACAGAAAACCGAGACGGAACAACGCTGTTGTCGTTATTTTTATTTTAGTTTACTTCTGTTCATTTTTTTTTCCTCCCTTCTTATCGAATAGAATAAAAAAAAAATTACGTATTCAAAACGCGCGCGTTTGTTTATTATTACGACGGGATTTTGCGGCCGTAATACGTGATCGAATTTTTTATCGGAAATTAAAAAAAAAAAAAAAATTCAAAAAAAACAAATATATTTATATACGCGCGCGTATGCGTCGTATAACGCGAAATAATAATAATAATAATAACGCGTTGTAAGCCGGTAATAATAATTATTATCATTATTCGCCAGATTTATTATTTTTCAACGGTAAGAATCGATATTTATTGACGACGACGACGACGTTTCAAATATCGTATCATAACGGAACGAGATTTTATTACGGGCGTTGTGTGCGTACGCGTGTGTATGCATTGCGCACGCGTTCCGTACAACACTACGGCTGTTGTGAAAATGACAGAAAAATTATCGATAAAAACGCCGTACAGGAAAAAATTCCGTCTATCGAGACGCTCTTTACCACCGGAGTAGAATCCACGTCGATGCGTTCTATTCCCGTCGTTCCCGCCGATTTTTCAACACGGATTTCTCGAGTTCCTTGCCGAGCGCGTCGCCACGGCTGCTCGGTGATTGGTCCTGAATTCTCGCGTCGCCAGCAGAAACGGAAATCGCGAAAACGACCAAGAGTCGCAGTTGGTCGCAAATGCCGGATTCCATGGCAATTGAAATGTAGTTGCGATGTCGTTTGTCGACACGATATACCACTTGCGGACGATCACCTGGTTCGTCATAACGTCTTCACCGTAGCCGAACATCTAACGCACGTCACGCGAATCGTCCGCTCACTGCATCGATCGACTCCAAACCGATCGTTTATTGTAGATGGCTAAAAGAATGGCGGACTACACGGTGTCATACACGGTATTCGCCATTTTTCGCAACACGTTTTCCCCTCGTAGTCACTATTATCGTTATTTCTTAAACGGCCCTGGTATAAATAGACGCGCTAAACATCGGCATTTTTTCATTTTTCGAACGGGACCTAGGGTAACCTAATTTATTTCCTTTTGTTTTCCATACGTTGAGAATTCGGTAAATTCTTTTTTTTTAATTTTAACGTTTAGTCTTGGATTAGATTTAGATTTAGACTCGACGATGATATTATTATTCAGTGCCACAGCTCTCTCTCTCTCTTTCTCAAAAAAAATAAGAAAAGAAAAATCTAAATAAGCCCCGGGCGCTGAATGTATACACATACAAAAGTGTGCCGATAACGAAATACAATAATATTGGCCCTGCGAAAATTCACCGACACACGCTATTCCGTTTACTTTCAAAGGGTTAACTCGATTTCCCGGCGGTTTATAAGGGTCGACGACGCCACGCTATCCGCATTTTCTCTCTGTCCTTTCTCTCGCCTCCTTTTTCATCATCCCTAAAGTATATAATATGCTCCGGTTACAATGCATACGTTTCTTCACGTGTACACGACCTGTGGGAAGATTGAATGGACTGAAGCCCAGAGACCACCACCACAGCTTCGTTTGGTATTTTAATGCGGTACTACAAAACCCCCCCTTCGATAAAAATTTAATTCGTTTAATCCATATGTGTGCGTATAACGTTTAGATTATTCTATTAATTTTATAATCGAATTAATTGTGTACTAAAGATAAGGCAACAACACATTTTCGTGTACGAATAAATATATATATATATTCCTTGTCTGTTTTATTCGGAACACCCGCGTGATTATCCGTTCAGGAGTCCCCCCTGCACGTATTTAAATCCGGTCCAGTATTTAGTACGGATATAGGATGTTGATGATCTAAAGGAAGTACGAAAAACGGCCAGAAAAAAAAGTAAAAAAAAAAAAATACTTTAACGGCCAAAAAAAAAAAAAAAAAACACAGTAAAAACGACAATAAAATAGTTATTACACGATTATTTACGAACACGTATTGAAAAATTACAGATACGTTTATACTGAGTTACAAAATTGAAAAATTTTAATAAAACGTCGACATCGATTTAATCTCGTTTTTATTCCTTAAAATATATTTATAAATATATAATATTCGACAAGCGTATATACATCGGCGTGTCTGCAAAAACATGTGTAACATACATGACACGCAAACACTTATGCGCAATAAATATAATCACAACAAAACCATACAATACACGTAATACAATTATTTGTAAAAATGTAAAAATTGTCTTTGAAATCTACGATTTTAGGCCTAAAATATTTCATTAAAAATACAAAATAAAAAAAAAGTATATGAAATTAAAAATCGCAAAATAAATGGCGAAGGGACGAAACGAATTTTCCGTCTAAGAGAACACTGTAAAGGATTGAAGGGGAAAAACGCACGAGTCATCAACATCGTTCCTACCTCTGTTTTGGCTAATGATCAAAAATTCAAACAACGTAATGCAACTCTTTCCGAATAAATTATTACCGCTGTCCGCATATGTCTGTATGCGTTTGTAATATGTGTATATATAACGGTTTGCCCGTTTTTAAATCAACGCAAAACGATTAATCGTATTGTTTCCATTTCGATTTCGTGTTTTTTACCGGAAAACGGACTGAGACTGCCAGAGATGATCGAAGAGAAAAAAAGAAAAAAACGTATAACGCAACGCTTTTCGTTTATATTGCCCTTTATCGGAGCGCATTTTCATTCGTTGTGTAAAACGCGGGTGTATATATGTGTGTGTGTGTGTGTGTGATTTCGTAGTTATTGTTGTGTTTACTGGAAGCTGGAAGGAAAAATACCACGCCGGGACGAGGTGGGAAAAGATCTGTAAGACCCGGGAGTGGTGCGGAACTGAATGGATACAAAAGCGAGTCGAAGAAAAATGGAGTGATTTAGTGATGGCGGCGAAAATTCTCGGAGAGCAGTAGAGACCGGAAGAAGAAGAAGAAGAAGAAGAAATCATTGTGGTGGTGGTATATCGAGACGATAAAGGACATGTATATGTATTGCGAGTATATTGTGTTCGAACTCTCCAAAAAACCTTTAATCTTCCGGAACATTTCTGTATGGACGAGATTTTTTTTTTTTTTTTCATTTCATCTACAAATACACGTTATATGAGCACGCTTTACAGTGTATTATACAAACCGCGCTCGTCTTAAAAATAAATAACGAATCTCCGTAACAGTTTTTAAAACGTTTCAATATACGGATATTAATTGGACCACCGTTTTCACACCGCGACGACTCGATTAAATACGTAATATTTATACCTCGCAAAACGTTACGCATTTACGGTTATATAAATTATAGAATAACATTCTGCGGCTTATGATACACGACGACGAGATCGTGTAAAAATACGTTTTAGGTAGAATACTATGTTTGAACAGTGTTTGCGTGGATCGCGCTGTGTTGCCAATCGATTGATTGTTCGATTGAGTAAAACGTTGTTCGAAACGCCGACTGCGCACAATTTTCTTCATATGAAATTACGTTTTGTTTATAATTTTTCTGTTTTATTTTAAGTACCTGTCCGTAACGAATCTAAACCGTGGTGTGTTAAATTTTTTATAAAAACAACGATATCGCATTGAGAAAAATTGTTATTTTTCACGTTGTGTTTGTAATTGTAAAACGAATTCACATCCAATTAAAACGTAATTATATATATATAAAAAAAAAAAAAATTAAGATTATTATAACAAGAGTATATGACGATCAATTTTACTCGCAACGATCACCGCCGGTAATCGTAACGAAATCCCGAATTAAAAAAAAAAAAACACAAACATAATTCTTTCGTCTATTCGAACGTTTTTCGCGTCTTTCGCGCGCTTATATAACTTTAAATAACTAAAGGATTCTAGCTGGAATAGTATAAAAACGCGGGAGCACAGAAAAAGGGTTTCCAGACCATTAGCTCCGGCAGTTTTAAAGTTCATTTTTTTTCTCTCCGCCCACTATAAAGGTAATAAAAAAAAATAAAAAAATTGGCAAAAATGTTGAGGAATCGTGAATCGAATCACTCGCCCTGCTGCAGCAGATGTTGTAAAACTGAATTCGAGTAACGTTTTTTTTTACGGATTTCACCTTTTTCATGAATATTATAAATGCGTAAACGCCCACGAATTCTTCAATAAATATATAATATTATTCCATTTTACATATTATAACTTTTCTCGTGTGACTCCAGACTCGTGAAAACTAAACATTTATATTCGCTGTACACGACAAAACACGCCGGAGCGTAAAATTCCGGCGTGAACGCGTGTGTAGTACGAAAAGTTCAAAATTGTGTATAGTGTGTTTTATATATATATATAAAAAAAAATTAATCGTTTATTATTTGAATTTTATAAAATTTCCATTTTTTTTTTCTATTTTGTATCCGTAACGATTTTTCTATTAGAAAAATAACGGTTTTTTTTTTGGTTCGGTACTCTGTGTTATATTTGACGTTTAGTATATTATCATATTATATTTTATCGGCGCTTTTAATAAAACACAAAAAAAAAAACGTTATTCTTGACAAATTTAATCCGGAAACGTCAATAGTCAAACCCGAATTGTCACGTGCGTGCGGTAAAAATAAAAATACAAATCGTGGGCTCTGTGTGTAAGAAACAATATATATATATATATATATATATATGTAAAAGTTAACGAAAAAATATAAAAAAAAAAGTTACATTATATTTTTATGAAAATTCGTAATAAATATTTTAGGAATTTGTTTGTTATAAAAAAAAACTCTTGGTGCTGAAAATTTTCAAAAATTCATCGACGATTTTCTATAATTTTTTGTGAAAATTTTTTGACGAAAAACGTCGTTGAGCAAAATACGTGAAATACGAATTACGCGTTGCACGCTAGCAAATACCGTTCGAATTATATTCTGGTTGAGTACCAATCGTCTGCGAAATGTCAATTCAAAAACCGATATCCCTATCGGTATGCACAAACCATAGTAATTATAATAATCCATACGTTTATCGCGCAAATTTATATATACATTTTTTTCTTTTTTATTCTTCAGAAGAAATAATTTTTGTGCTTGGAAATCGTCTATGTCATAGTCAACGGTCGTTTTGTATTTTTTTTTTCCGTCCAAGCGCTGACTAAGAACGTCTGTGATTTTTTTTTTACCGTCACGCGCGTACTGCATAGAAATTCGTCTCTATAAATTTCACTACCTAACAATGAACAAAAAAACGTCAAAATTTTTGTGTTGACATTTCAATAATAATTGAAAAATCTTTATTGTTATTATTATTTTTTTTTTTTAACGTTCTAAATTATATTTTTATTATTATTATTTTTTTTTTTTGCTTTGCGAATATTATTATCATTATCAACGTTATTATTACTTACGGTGATGATTGATGACGCGGTTTCCACGTTTTTTTTTTCGTACACCGCACATCGCGGCGGGCGTTTGTTAAATGAAAACTTTCTCGCAGAGTCATTACGGCCGGCGAGCACGTGCAAGACTCATAATTCCACCGTTACGTCTTATACGCTTTCTGTAGCAATTTCGTTTCCAGACCTTATGCGTATCGTCCTGGAAACGACGTTTTGCGCTCATATCGCAATTGTATGTCGCGAGATTTTTCTTCCTATAACTTCGTACGAGTTAATTTTCGTTTTCACCCGTTTCTCACTCTCTCTCTCTCTCTCCGTTTGGGATTTAAAGATTTGCCGCGTTTCGCATTTCTCTAAAATATATTGTTCTATTGTTGGTAGAAATAATAATAATAATAATAATAATAATAATAATAATAATAATAATAATAATAATAATAATAATAATAATAATAATAATAATAATAATAATAATAATAATAATAATAACAATAATAATAATAATAATAATAATAATAATAGAAATTGCCGCGTATTTTACGCTTGTCTTCCTTTTTTGATTTATTGTTGTTATTAAATAATAAGTTAAGCTAAATTTTAAGTAAATGAAAATACGACGCATAATTTTTTAAATGAATTTATTCACAAATTAATATTGAAATTACATAGATATGAAAACAGAGTGTCCATACTGCGCGTAGAAATGTATGTTGCAATACGATCAAACGTTTTCCAATTATCGTCAGTGTGTTTGTGTCGTTCAGAAAGTACAGTGTCCACTATTATTTTTCCTTAATTTTTATTATTCGTCTATTTAAGCCGTCATTTTGTATAATGTCCCATCAAATCACTAGTGCTGCTTTTATTGTTATACACAGCTTACTTAAAAAAAAAAAAAAAAAAATGGAATGTAAAATTCGTAAAAAACGTCGATTTTGGGAGACTCCTGTTTTACAAAGTAGAATGATTTATTGGCTTTTCACGATAGCATTCAATTAATTGAATAACCTCATCTTGATCCCACGTGTATTCGGAACTGCAGTTATCCGTAATTTATTTTATTTTATTATAAACAATAAAAATAAAAACGTATTATATACATCTAAAATTTGTTATATTTCTAAATAATAATTAAATGAGTCTTCACTGTAGCAGCAACCAACACGATACTGACAATTATCGTCCAAACCAAATAAGCAAAACGCGCCAAACACCGCGAATTTTCCATTTTTATCGAACAAGCTTGCAACACTCACGAACATGTTTGTTTGTGCGCGGACTATGTCCACACAGAACGCGCTGAACATGGTTGCAACGTTGCAAAACGTTTTGCGCGTTTGGTGTGGACCCGGCTTTAAACGCAATAATTTTCGTTTGCGTTTTGTCGTAGCGAACACGTGCAAATTCAATACGACCTCGTTGTAATTTGATGATTTTTAATTGGATCGCATGCGCACGATTGTCGGCGAATCGTAGCGTTGAACAAACGCAGATAATTTTCGATCCTGTTTAAACAAGAGAACGCCTCTATTTTGGCGAAATAATTTCATACGTCAGAATATTCTCAAGGCTATACAGATGTAATGCAATACTATTCACGGGCTTAATAATATTAATTAATAATTAATAAACTGTTGCTGTATAATGATTCCCCGGAGTGCTTCATTTCACGAAAACGCATCATATAAACATCGATATATTGGTAGAAATTATTTTTGATTTCGCAGTCTACACGTGTTAATAATAATAATAATAATAATAATAATAATAATAATAATAATAATAATAATAATAATTACCGCGCTCAATGGCCGGTGTCGATTGAAATTCAGAATTTAAATTATCAACTCAAGTAAGAAAACATTAAACTTACAATTTTGTTTTTAAATTGCCATTTCTTTTTTTTTTTGCAAACGAATAGTAAAAAACTTGTTGAAAAAAAATTCACATTTCCCACCTAGTGGAATTTTCAACGAAATTTAAGGGAGGAGGGAGCCGACTGTATTTAAACTCTCATGTCCTCAAAAAAAAAAAACGAAGAAATTAGCCGTTTTTTTTTGTCGTTTAAACACAGGGAACTGTGATACCATTCAACGTTTCAAGTTTAATATTTAATCGTATGTTCAGTGATATCACACGTTTGCACGATAAAAGCTATTTCGGTAGTCCGGTGAGCGGCGAGTATCGTAAACAATACGATACACGCTTGTCGTTCTACACTCTGTTCAGAATGAGAATGGCACACGTACAATCGGCGTACGAAACGAGATCGGTTCATTCAAATTGAATATTAACTGACGGCGAATGTAAACGTGAAAAAATTCAAAAAATCCATATTACACGTATATCACGTGTACGTTTTGCGCGCGATTATATTTGTATATGTCGAAGGGGAAAATCGGTAAATACACATTTAACGTGGCTAAAAATTAAACAAAAACGGCTATGAAAATTGGGAATGGATGTAAAAACTTGAAATGTTTGCACAGAGTGTTATTTGTAAAATCGCTTTTGAATAACGTTTCTATACCGATAGATATCAATAACAATCTCGTTCACCATCCGGCCTTTGAAAATTCCTCAACACGCTTTTGCGTCACCGATTTTCGCTTCTAAATTTTCGTCGTCCTACGCGGCTCAAGCGCAATTCGAGTATTGAATTTGTGGTGAGTGGGAGCTATTTTATTTATTAACACTGACACGTGAGACTACCGTATCCCTCTTGGATAGATGTGAGAGGGCAATTGAGCCTCTTTCCGTTCACGAGAATCAATAGCCAGAACGATGTGTTCGACGACGACGGAATTGAAACAATTATGAGAAAAAATTTTGCGTGCATAAATATCCAACGCGAATCGTAACGAATTCTTAACAATGAAAAAAAAAAAAAAACAAATCATTTCCAAACGTAAATATATCGTATTTGTAATATAATGTGATCAAACCAAAAACGTAAATATTTTTTTTGTTTCGAATTGTTCATTCCAATACTAGACCGCGGCGTGTGTCTCATACTTCGACAACAACCAGCTGTCGACTTTTTAAAGATCCGCAAAGATCTATATATTTATTCTCGAATTCGCGCCCGTCGATCACGTATTGTATTATTATTATAATATCGTCGCAATTCGTACGCGATATTACGCACACACACACACACATACGTGACTGGAAGGTTGTCGTAGAATTTTAATTGTCTCCGTACAAAACAGTGTGCGTACAAATAATTCCTCGGACGAAATACCGCGATCATAACTGGACGTGGAAATGCACGTGATTTCACAGTGGCCGCCTGCCCCGGTCGTATTGTAAATTCGATTTATCTCGGTGATATACGTGTCGTCCCGGGCGAAAAGTTTCATCATTGAAACGATCACTGTGTGCAAATAGATGGCTGAAGACAGTGATGCTGCGGCGGTGGGCTGATACGAAAACGATACCTATATACGAGTATACATTATAGTAGTATTGAAAAATTCGATTATCTCCGCGCGCGATAATAAATTATTTTTAACGAAATTTCCGAAACGGCGTTTTACTCGCGTGATTTGTTCCGTTAAGAAAAAAAAATATTTATATATATACTCTCGCGGTATTTGTCTTATTTATTGAAGACGAGAAGAAAATAAATAAATAAAAAAAAAAAAAAAAAAACGGTATTTTTAATCGAACGTAAAATATACGGAATACACGCTGGCAGCAGTTTATCCAGTTCGTTTTCCATATTTTTATTATTATTATTAATTGTTTTTATTTTTATAAGCGCAATTCATGTTTGCCATATGAATAAATAAAAAATAATCAATCGTTTGCATCGCAACACGATTTCTGGATCAAATAGTCACCAAAATAATCGGTCGATCATATTATATAAACACGTCCGACAATAAGACGGAAAAACGCCAAAAAAAAAAAAATTCCCACGCGGTTAAAACGCGATACGTAATGTATTTCATTTCGATATATCGATCGATACAGTGTGATATTATTGTTTATATGGAAATTATCATCGCTTCTTATTTCATATAAACCCGGGACATTCGCGTGACGGTACAAACCGTGTTTCTAACCGTTATTATATAAAACTGCAGAGAGACATGTCGGCTGCGTCGGACGTATAAAATTGTGTTTTCGATTTTTAAGTTTCGCTCGTTTTAATACAAACGTCAACTGTACACATCAGTTAATATTAATTAAAACATGCAATACGTTTGATGTTTCCGGGGGTAACGCGATCACTGGAAATGCGATTTAATAAACTGTTTCACCGCGGACGTGTTATGCGCACGAAAACAAACGCGTATTGTATATACTCGTATAAAGTTTAAATTAATTAAAACTTATAGACGCGGTAAGTAAACGCTTATGATTACGCAGAAATTTCGTTCCCGTAAAATCCAATGTATTATTCGACAAAGTCGAAAACGCGGTGTCACGTTTACAGATGTACACCACACAATCGGTACGGCGGGACGCATTACGTTTTTATACGATCTGTCACGTTTCTCGCGATTCGCGAATATTTCGCGGAGTTCCCGCGTGTCTTCTCGATGCGGTGTAAATATAATATTGTTATTCGATACGTCGTCGTCATGTCGTCGTATAATATTCATTTGCAAAGTTTCCCCAAAACAGTCTAAAATTTTTCAAAAAAAAAAAAGTTTACGCTGTTTACCACCGCCATTTATGCGGTTTTATACGACGATAGTTATTATTATTATTTCTTTTTTCTCGCATAACGCGTATAGCAGTGAGTAAGTGAACTTTAAAAAAAAAAAAAAAACGGCATCCCTGATTATTCCCCCCGAATAAACACCGAACGCGTTCCCGTATGGTGTTTTTACGAGAAACAACTATTCTTTAGTATGAAAAATATTTTTTTCTTCTTTTCACTTTTTTTTTTTTAAGAATAACTAATAAATATTCGATATATTACAGAGAGTAGACGAGAGAGTTTATTTATTAAAATATACGTATATATACATTTTTTTTTCTAACGCTTTAAACTACCTTTCTTCGACTTTAAAAACTCATTTTCCACTCTTGTATTTTTAACTTTTTGTTTTCGTTGCCCGGATTCCATTCAAAATTATTATTATTATTATTATTATTATTATTATTAGTATTTTTCAATAAATGTTTTCTAACTTTCTTGAACGTCGCCTCGGGTATTACAGTAGCGCGTAAAATATCGAATAATTTTATCCGCGGCGGACCAATAACTTTCCATAAGTTCAAAACGACAACTCTGTTTTTCCACGTACGGTGAAAAAGCGTCACGTTATTATTATACGCATACAAGTCATCCTATCTTTTTTCTGTTCTTTTTTTGTTAATTTCTTTCGCCTTTTATTTGAACTCGATTTGCGACGAAACTCGCTTTTAATTTTAATATAACCGAGACAATGTGTACATTTTTTTTTTTCATTTTTCAATCGAAACAATGTTCGCGATAAATTTCGATTTCGCGATAATTAAAAACGGGTTCAGATTGATAAGATCGTGTGGTTATTCATATTGATCGTGACGCGTAACGCCGAGAACTCCGGTTTCAAACGCGAGCCGTACGTAAGCCCTGGTACAACGCGAATTATCGTTCGACGTTGTCCACTGCTATTACTGCTATCTCAATCGTACCGATTCAAACGAAATTCTTCCCCTTTTCCAATGCGCCGAATAGCCATTTCTCTCGTATTGAAATATATTTATTTCGAAATTAATTCCGATTTTCGTTAATTTTTCGTAGCTTTATCTATGAAATCTTAATGTAAAATAAAAATCTTCTTCTTCTTCGTAGTCAATCAGCCACTAGGACGGGATACGACATTGCCTCCGGTTTTCTCCATGTGCCGTCTAGTCTGATCCTTAGACTTCAATCGTCTTTCTTCACAATATATCCTCTCACGTCTCATACGTGCACGTCTTTCAAGCGATCTCCAACAGAATTTTCGTCGAGCGCTATGCGTACGAATGGATTTTGACTACGTAGCCGGGCCACTGTAGCCCCTTGTCTCGTCGCGATCAGTGTGTTCGGTTTACCGCAGAGTGTTTCTATCGCATCCCGTTTTTTTTGTCCTTTGTCAGCGTTTCGCGTACAAATAAAATCTACCGCTCATCGTATATCGTCGCTATTTGATCGTCCAGCGTTCTTATTATTATAAATTCAATTATTTTTTTACAATTATATATATATATATATATATATATATATATATATATATATATATATATATAGAAGCGCATTTATCGGTTGTTTTCGCAAGACGTTAGATAAGTTTAAATGTATAACGTTTTCGACTGCATACGGTCCGAGCGAAAGTCGACCATCGCCGCTGATACCTACGCAGTGTACACACACCTCTCTCTCTCGCTCACTGTATTCACGTATATACCTATAAGCGGACGGTGGTATCGGAGGACGCCATTAAGTTAGCGTTCTATTTTTTTTCTCCAATTCCTTTTTTTTTTTTTCATTTGTCCACCGCAGTCGGCAGCTGCCGGTTCGGTTATACGATTCTCAACAGAGCACTTTGCGCGAAAACCGATTTTTCAATTCGAAAGTGTCGTGAGGGTTATTTTCCGGTCTTCGTAACGCCTGAGAACGAAATAAAAATAACGTCCGGGGTGGAGTTCACCGTTTTTATGGGCAGTTTTCTTCTATTCTTTTTCTCTATATTTTTCCTATTTTTCCCTACATTTTTTTTTTTTGTTTTTCATCCGAGTTAACTGCCGCTCCGGATACTTTTCTCTCTAGTTTTTCGCTCGCAACGTACGCGCACGCACATAGTATTTTCCGCCGTTGCCGCCGCCGTCCGACTTTAATACGCTGATCGAATTTCGGACCCCGTCTCTTGTACGATATAAACGTTCGTCGTCCAATGAAAAACTGCTCTTAAAACGCAATATATCATATAAAATATGAGATAAAATAAATATAGAAAAAGACGGTGCCACACATACCATTTTTTTTTTTCGGACCGCTACACGACGAGCAACACGTTTATATATACGACGCGCACACACGAATAAGTCCTGGCGAAAATGTTTATCGTACGTATCGTCAATATTCGTATAAGGCGTTTTACACTGTACTCGTTTCCTCATTCAATCTCGCGCATGTGTTATAAAATATGAATTTAGTTTTTTTTTTTTAGTTTTATTTGTCGAGCCGTTTCAGTGGCGTATTCGACTTCAAATGTTTGTATAAGGGGGGGGGGAGTCTACTTTTAGTTAAATTGACAGCAATGCCATAAAATGCGTTGCGTAAATTCATCCGTATTCCCTAGAGTTGAGACAACTGCGCGTTAGCCTATTTTAAATAATTACTACCGATTCGTATGGAAAAATTAACTACACGTAAATAAATGTATACAATTAGCTTTTAACAAAATATTTATTAAAATATACGCGAGAATTTAAAAAATCTTGCGGGTGACACGTAACAATAGTGGTTTACCAGGAGGTTAAATTAATCGTTAAAAAATTATATATTAAACGACGAACGCGTCGTTTTTTTCATCTTTGCAAATTTCATCAATAAGTACGGCAATAGTTGTTTGTGTACATGCCAAGACGTTCGATTTCGATTGGCCCATACGTGACCTCAATCACGTTATCAATTTACATAAAAATAAACGAAAAACCCATTACAAAATAAATACACGAAAGGCCGAGTTGAAATTAATCCGTTTATTCCCGTGTATCAGTTTAATAATTTAACAAATATCGTTTTTTCTATAAATTTTACTATTGGATTTCCCTAGATTGTGCAATCAATCTCGAAAATCAGTCGCCAATAATTTTTTTTTGTCCAGAATCAAATCGTAACATTATATCAACGATGATGGATTTACACTGTCTACTTCAAATATACTCTTTGTGTATCGTATTCTGTTCGTGTATCTCCAAACGACACACTATTCTGTGAGTTTACGTATTGTGAATGCTAGTTTTAAACTAATACTTTTAACGTTTGCAATTTTATGACTAGAAATAAACATGGTATTTAAAAATTATTCGATAAAATTATATCATATGAAAATGAATATATCACACGCGACGGGAGAATGGGTCCGGAGACGTCATTAGCCAAAGTCATAAGTCGCGGCGTATTCGAGAGTCATTAAAACAAAATTCCATTTGCCCATGCGAGCGTTATGAAATCGCTTTACGCTCTTTTTGTTTATAGTGGTTATAGAGAAACGGAAAGATAAATTTTAATATTAAAATAATAATAATAATAATAATAATAAAAAAAAAAAAATCGTCTAACATTTCAGGGAAAATATTGCATTTGTATATGCTACGTGCGGTTTTTAAGACTGTAAATTATTTTCGCGTTAAAAAATATTTGCGTTCTCCTACTCGTTCGTTCTATAAAATTCTATAATATGCGATACGAATTTCCCGTTCAATTCGTTAGTTAATAAAAACTATAATACTGTAAACTTATTTAATGACTTGATTATTTGATGTTTTATTTATTATTTTTTTTAATACTATATAGGGTGTATAGGCAATATAATATAATGTGTATATATATATATATATATATATATAAAATATTCGAATTATATTACGCCGTGTTCACTGAAGGCCGTTGAGCTTTTCCTCCTCCGATAAATATAATAATAAAATAAACATACTTAACATTTGAAATCCGTCTTTAAAACATTGTTTTTCGAAAATATAAACGTCTATATAGTTTATTTTTAATAGAGTTCGCCACTCAGATTATTTTATATTTGTCGAGCGGTTGTGGTGGTAGCTCGGATATGCGAATGTGTAGCGTGTTGTTGATGCGTGGTGCTCGGCGGTACGCGAACACGATATAACTTTTTAACAGCTTTTTGAGTGGTTTTTCGATAAAACCCGGTCTTTGCCGGCAACGTCGCGAGATTGTGTTGTCAGTAAATAAGAGATGGTAAGAGAGAGAGGAGAAGGATTTTCTAATGACAGTGATACGTTCTGGAAGTCATTAATCAGCGTCGAGTGTCGATAAGACGTCGTCGCGGGCGAAAATAAGAAATAATAGCGAGGAATATTCAAAATGTGGATGTATGGATAGAGGAAAATGAAATTCCCGCCGATGGCGTAATTATTGAGAAATAACTCTTTTCCATTCCCGATTCCGTAGTACTCGATTTTATTTCCATATTGTATGCGGCGACCAAAAAAAATGCGTCGAGTCTTATAGTCAATGAATTATGTTTCAGAAAATACATCGTCGGCTGCCATTTATTTTCGTTTTTAATCTTCTTTGTGTCCACTAATACTGTTAAGTACATTTTAATGAATTCCAAAGAATAAAAACCCTTAAATAGCGTGCGACAATCTCCTTCTCCGAAAATTTTTAAGAAGTATTAATCCCTTACGCGATGTACACTTCTAGTCGATAATAACGGAAAACAAAAATATATCGCACATATTACAATTAATTAATTTAATTAATTACAATTAATTGTACTGTGCTTAGGTATAGGCACATCGGAATAAAATAAACGGTTTACGTTTGTTTTTTTTTTTTTTTTAATTTATCTTTCGCAATATTGTTTTATGTAATTCATTTATAAAAATCAAAACTCTCTCAAAAAAAAAAAAAAAAAATCAAATTTAAGTACGTCACAGCCTAACGGTTCCGCGTGCGCGTTGCATACGACGCAACAGATGTCCCGTTGGAACGGGTAACGCGGATTCGAAATGGACGCGATTCGCCGCCGCGGTACACGAAGTGTACTCACGTGAAGATGAGCCGATCGTTTGCTAAAAAGTTTTCATCTCGCCTTTCTAACCGCGTCGCGGCTGTGTCCTCTCGAATTTAATAAAATCGTGTCCGAGACGGTACGCAGGGTCGTCGTCCGTTTTACACGGTGCTCGGTATTAGCCGCGTACACGAGGCTAATATTATACAGAGAGAAGATTTATTTATAAGGAGGAGATGTGAGAGCGCTTGAGTATCGTCGCGAGAACGGGACCGGATTAAGAGTTTTTACCGGGACTGAAAAGAGCCGTTTGCACTATATTTTATTAACGGTAACTCGATAATTTCATCTCTCTCTGAAACAAATTCGTACAAAATATAATCTCTATAAAAATGACCGTGTAATTGTGACAGACAATTTTCATTATATATTCCACAAGACTATTATTTAAATGTAAAAACATTTATTTATTTATTTTTTTTTTACAAAATCCACTATTTTATACTTTATATCGGTTTTATCTTTCTTTCTTTCTTTCTTTCTTTTTTCTTTCTTTTTTTTTTGAAACTCCGCAATAATTTCACCTGCGGTTATTCCTTTTGCCGGAGATCATTAATGCGTTCAAAGCGTACGCGGATTTTTCGTGCGGTAGACCTCAGTTCGTTCTTCGTACCATTAAAATTTGAATTAAAATCCGTTTGTTTTGACTCTTGCGGTTGGGGTTTGGGCCATCGGATTTCATTTATTTTTCTGTGTACTTTACGGCGAAAAATCTGATTTCACTTGTCGCGTTACATTCCCGGTGAAACGTAGTAGACCTTTTCTAGAAAAAAAAAAGTCGTATCTACGCCATTGCAAACGGACTCGAATATCGTAAGAGTACGGAGTTACTTCTCGACGTACATACGGCGAAAAATCTAAAAATTCACGCGTCACATTTCGCGTGGAACATAAAACGTTCTCGTCAATTATTATCGTCGTGGGTGAGAAAATCGAACGAATAAGTACGACTCGCGTACATAATAATAGAAAAAAAAACGGTTGTAACGATTATTTCTTACGTCGTCGTCGTTCCAAAAGTATAAATTGTGTGTATACGTATGATATGTGCGAAACTATTGTCGTTTCGGCTTTACGAGTGCAGCAGCAACCGAAATTTTTCGGATAATTTAAAACGCGTAGAACGAGCTGGAAAACGCGTAAACGGCTTTAAACATATATATATATATATATATAAAGTAGTTTTAACGTGGCGCGGCGACCTCGTCGTTTGCGAAAGGCCAATAAATAATGGACAAGTCGAGTTGAAAACTATTCCAATGACTGGGATATTGAATTTAGAAAGCGTAATAGGTATATGGCGCGACGACGAGTTATGTTATTGACGACGATATTGGAGAGGAGAAAGAAAGAAAAAAAAAAAAATAAGAAAAAGTTTCGACGCGTAATATTTGATGCAATTGAAAGGCGATAGAGTTTCAATATTAATATTAGGAAACGACTCGGAAAGTTTTCTTAATATATAACGCTCGTCGTCGTAATTTTACGAAATAACGCCGCGCCGGTCGAGCGTATTAAATGGGGAAAAATAGCGCGTAAATCGTTTTATTGTTTGGACGACCATGGTAATTCGAACTGGTGGGAAAATTATTATGGAAATACGAGAGTTCGACATGGCTTTAAATTCGTAGACGTTTTGCGTAAAAATTCTATAAAAATATAGAAACTCGCGTAGAATATTTGATAAAAAAAAAAACTTTCCAACTTAACCAGCGTAACTTACCCCCCCCCCCACACACACCCGCTTATTTCGATTCGATTGGTTTTATTATTATTATTATTTATTATTATTATTATTATTATTGCTCGTAGTTTTTCTTTCGAACGCTCTCATTCTCTCTCACTCTCCATACGACGCGTCTTATTCGTCATATTCCAGTAGAATATTCGTCAGAAGCTATTCCGCGTCTTACACTCATATTACGCGTGAGTCGGAGAGGTACGCGAATATATATGAAGACGAAGAAAGAAAAAAAGACGCATAAAGTATCATCTCGCGCGTTTTCCGTTATCTCCGTAATTTTCACATCTGCTCGCCCGGCGCAGTTCATTCCGTTCATTTCTATTTATTCGTAATATTATTTTTTTCAAACGTATTTACAGTACGCGCGTATTATCGCGTACGAGGCGTATGTATATATTATGGTTTTGCTGACGGATTCGAGTACATATCGAGGATGATAATACGGTTTATGAATTTGTAAACACATATCCATTTCCCGCGCACGGTTTGAGACGAGCGGTTTCTTTTTTTTTTTTTTGCACAAGAGAGAGTGAGCGAGTGAGAGGAAGACAATATTGCGAGTATCGAGTTTTTAAATTTATTATTTCAGAGCAAACGGGTTCGATTGATAGATGCGTACGAAAATACAAAACGGCGTTCCGTACGATCTCAAGCGTGTTCGTGTAAGTCGTAAAAAATGTCTTGGTACATTTTATGGTGAAAATATTCGATAATATGTGATATGGGGAATATCAATATAAAAATGTGACACGTGTAAAATACGTTTCGCGTGCGTACACACTATATCGCGTTTAATATCGATTATTATTATTATTATTATTATTATTTCATTTTTTTTTTTCTAATATGAGTTATTCATTTTCATGATGTAATATTCCGCATGTACGATGTACGCGGTGTTGGCAGGGGACAGGACGTTTTTCAATTATTCGAATTGTCGATTTAATATTTTACAAATAAATTAGCTACAACGATAATAATATTATACTGGTGTGTGATATGGTTGATGGTGAAATTACACGTGTATTTGTGAGTCGATAGTCACGCAAATATACAAATATCCGTAATAAAAGTGTTACTATATTTTTGTTCGTTATTGTTATTATTATTATTATTATTGTTATTATTTGGATCGTCGAGCGAATTTTTCATAAACGAAAATACATTATTAATGAGTACCGTGAAGTCGGGGGGCAGCCCCAAATCTCGAACGGGGCCGCCTCGGCGGGAATTCGGTCATTAATTTATAAGTCGTTTGTAAGTCCGAAACCGAACTCGTCCCTGGTTCAATTATCCCTGATCAGTATTAATATTAATACGGTTCTTGGGCTCCAGTAGAACAACTTTATCGTGACGCAGTAACGGTCGGTATAAAATCACACGTGCAATTAGTTATTTATTTTTATTTTCTAACGAAACGGTCCTTGTAACAGGTCGCAATAATTGTTATTTTGCGCGCGAATAATGTATAAGAGACAATTATTCGGATCGTTATTACGATGAGATGTAAACGGTCAAATTTTCTTCTTGTGTGTTTCAGGAAGTAGAATCGTTCGCAAATATCCCGTGCTGGTTTTCATACACGGCGAGTCGTACGAATGGAATTCCGGGAACCCGTACGACGGCCGAGTGTTGGCCAGCAGCGCGGAATTGGTGGTCGTCACGTTGAATTACAGGCTCGGCGTGTTGGGTGAGTGAAACGGCCGTTTAATTCGAACACTCGTGTTCACGGGATAACGTGATAACGTGTAAAACAACACGAGACCACCGTTGTTGTGCGTACTCGTAACGTCGTTTTTATTCCACGCTATTATTCGTTTGTATTGTTTTTTTTTTGAAAGAAAAGAACGAAGAACAGGCCACACCGCTGTGATCACGTTTCGTACGAACACGGGAATTCTTTTCATTTTCCCGATTATTAGTAATAATTGTGTCCGAAGGAAATAAATCTGTTGCCGATGTTTACGATACGTTTACGTCGAACATAATATGAATATCCGTAGGGATTCCAAATTAATTGTTTTTTTTTTTTTTTATATAATTTTAACGCGAATAAATCTATTATTGGCGGTATACGGTTGTGTGCGTACCAGGGCCGGCCCGAGGTGTTATAGCGCCCCGGGCAAATTTTTATAAGGCGCCCCCCCCCTTAAAAAATGTTCAATAAACTTTATTTTACATACGGGCACTGTTTAAAACGAGATTTATATTTATAAAATTCCGGATAAAATAATTATTCGGACACAATTATCGATAAATTATTTCTTTGAGTACATAAGTGATTCTTAATTATTCTAAATATTTAGACAATATTTTGCTACATTGCAGTGGAATGGGATTTAGAATAGATGACCGGCGTTTTGACCGAAAACCGAGAATGTGCCCGGCTTTCGCCGGTCGTCTGTCTGGGGCTCTAAAGCGCCCCGGGCAACAGCCCCGTATCTTAGGCCGGCCCTGGTGCGTGCAATAAGGATGAAAATAATAATTATTTGGTAAACGCTTGCGTTGAAATTGATAATTAAATTAAAGAGTTTAAAATAAAAAAAAAAACACGTTTTTCTTCGTAAATTTCAACACGGAAAGATAAATCTTTTCATTCGCAATTACATTTAAAAAAAAAAAAAAGAAAAGTTTTTTTCCTTCTTAAGTACACGTTTTAAAATAATTTTTCTTCATATATCGCATACATATATTATTTTCTGCGTAATATAGTTCAAATGAAATGATTATCCCGAAAGACAGTATCAGAAGTTTATTCAAAGTAACGTATACACGAATGTATTATTTTTCAAGATAAACGACAACGATTGTGTACTTTTATCTAGACACCAGTTACGTGTGAGTGCGCGCGCGCGTGTCAAATAATTTATTGTTTTTTTTTTTTTTTTTTTTTTCTACAAATGTTTACTGTAAAAATGTTTATTTGTTCCAAAATATACAAAAATTGTTATTGTTTTACCGAACAAAACGAATAATTATGATTATCGCGCGCAATATGATTAAATCGGTCCATTTCAACAATCATTGTCCGCGCAAATGAAATATATTTCCGATGGCCCGATATATATATATCGATGGCCCGGCGGTAATTGTCGTTCACGAGATGTATTTCATTGGAAACGTTTGGATCGTTAACAGTTGACAATAACTGATATCCAATATTAACTACAATCCACCGCTTTGATGAATAGACCAACGAGTAACAACCACACCAATACGCGCACTGCTGTTAGCTGTCCGCGTGATCTACGAAACGTGGAATATAAAACACGTAGATTATAAACGGGCCGTAAATGTGAGTTCCGTTCAGTCCGCGTTTTCATCCGTCTCGTTATCGTTGTTATTGACATTTGCCGATTGTACAGTAATTGTGTACGGCTGCTAGTGGCCGGTAACATTTTTTTTTCTCTCAAAATACACATCACGAAAACGTCGAATAAAACGCGTTTATTTTCTGTTACGTTTTTCGAATTAATTTCGCTTTTGTCGTGCGCCCACGCCGTATTGGAGAGGGTCCCAAACGCGATCCCGGTTACTGCAGGGGTATCGTGGGCAACGGGACCATTTCGAAAAAATTCAGGGACCGCCGCTCCTTAAGGTTCAGATCGATTGGCATTACTCAGTTTTGTCCATTGGTCCTTCCATTTGTATTTTTATATCACTGCGAAAATGATTTTTCATTTCGTCACATCGTAGAGCGCGACAAAACGACGCGCGAACCATGAACACTGAAAACGGCGGCTATTGCTGGTCATTCCGAAATCACAATAATTGTAATCCGTTGTCGTTTCCGGAGCGCAAAAATAACGGTGGGTGCGCGCGCGCGCACGTGTTATATCCGAATTGTCGTAGAAATTCGTTACATTCGACGACGGCCAATAAAGACCGACGGGCGGCGGTGACTGATCCGTTTAGGTAATTTTTTACGCGTAAACCAATCTTCGCCGCGTTAAGAGGACGCTACACCGAGAGCGTAATATTAATAGAAAAAACTAAAAAAAATAAATATTCTTTTTTAAAAATTCGAATAACGTGTACTACTGGGTACAGTGTAAAGGTACCGCTGCCTATACTGTCTAGCCAGTAGTCTTATTTATTAGTATTTACCGCGTACACACTCCTCGAAAACGTAGCGCGCACTTTCAATATATCGGATCGCACACTTTGCGTCCGGGGTACGCTAAAGAATAGGTGTCCACGTGGTCGGGTGCGCGATAGGAATAAGAGAATTCGCGCAAACACGGACACGACTAACTGCGGCGAACCGTTCAAAAACATAATATGAAACGCGTTTTTATAGCGCGTATATAATAATAATAATAATAATAATAATAATAATAATAATACGCGTTTGAAACTCGAAACGTTGAATATTTTTAGTTCACGTCATACGGTCACTCACGCGTTTGTTAATAGAACGCAAATCTTAAAAAAAAAAAAATATTTATATATATATATGTATTTTTTTTATCCTAAAATAAAATCCAAAACGATTTTGTTTATAAATATTTTACGTGTATGTGTATATAATAATAATAATAATAATAATAATAATAATAATAATAAAATATGTTACGTTTATGTATCGTAATACAGTAATTTTCCTGCATGCCGTAGTCTATAAACTCGCGTTCGTGATGGTATCATTTTGAGACACGAATTTTTTAATAAGTTTTGCGCTCAGGGCCATCTCGTTATGCGCGTATCATGCAAATAAAATGTCCGTATATATAATATATATATTTTTTTTTATTATAAGTATAAAAACATGTCTTATATTACAAACTGTAAACTTTCTTTTTCTCGATAAGAAGAAAGAAGAAAAAAAAATGAAAATGTACGCGCAAAGAAATTTTATGGCATTTCAGTACTATATATAATATTATGAACAACTCATACTTTTTGGTGAATAAGGGAACGAAAAAGTGTGAGGCGAAAGAACGAAGAAATGTTTTCGACGTTGTTGTAATTAGATTAAATAACACCTCCCCGGTAATATGACGGGACGACAAAACGTGATTGTCTTAATTATTAGTGAATACGTAAATTATATTGTAGTACTATAAAATTTAAAAAACAGAAAAATAAATCATTAATATTTCTAAGAAAATAGTAAAAATCGATTTCAAACAAATGTCAATAAACTCATTTTCCACAAAAATCTTGTTTTATTCAATATAAATGTAGTATATATCACGTACTACACGAGTTATTATAATGAATTATTTGAGGATAAAATCAGCGTTTCATATTACGAGTTGAAATAGATTTGAGCCGTTTATTATCCGTTACGGTGAAAATCAATAAGACTCAAAATGCAAAAATAACAAAATAATATCCCCCTGTTTCTCCTATATATATTATTAATTCGAATTTATAGCTGATAATTCATAGCATCATAGAAAACTGCTGTTATAATTTTAAATGCGTAATAGATTACAACGATATGTGACCACGCGTCGAAGACATTTAATAATGTTTTAAAACGACGAGAAAGTAATAAACGCCGAAATTCTATTACAGTGTACGTCCGAGTCGAATCTAGAAAAAAAAATGAAATTTACGTCGAGTAACATTTTCAGCCATTTAAAAATGAACGCTCCGTTATGAATTCTACGAGATGTCCAAAAGAATTAAAATAAATCACGAATTCGATGTTGTAAATATAAGCCTGGAGTTTATTTACACGACAGTTGTATGTTTTGCGAAATGCAAAACGACCCCGCCGCTTTTACGTGTACGTGAACACAGTATAATATCGAAGAAATAATAATAATAATAATAAAATCATTAAGCCACTTTTTTATACGAATATTATATAATAATATTTGATTATTATTATTATTATTATTATTATTATTATTATTATTATTTAATCAAATGAAACGTCATTACTTATATTCCGGTATAAGTAGTGTAATGCGTACTTCCACGCGAATCTAATTTTTCTATGGATTTTTAGACGTAGCCGATTTTCGAAATGTTCCATGTTGTTGTTTAGTGAAGAGTAAAAAAAAAAAAAAAAATAATAATCATTGGTTTCAGTGTAGTATTGCAGATCTAACAATCTATTTTCTATCCGCATTCCGCGTTACAATATTGTTCTAAAGTGTTTGGTACGGATCCGTTGATTTACAGACGTAAAAACTAGACAAAAATTCACTTAACTTAAAACGTCCAAAACTATGTTCGGTGGGGAATGAAAGAGAATTTGAATTCACAGACATTTTTTCTAAATTGTTGTGATGGTAGGTTTTTGTATTAAGCGTTTTAGTTTCTCGGTTTTTAATATAACACCGGAAGAAATGTTTGAAAAACTCCAAATCTTTTTTCTACGCGTAGTTTTATTATTAAAAAAAAAAAAACAATATCGTTTTTCACGATAACGCGTGGTAGAAGAGAGACGACAATGAGTACGTATTGTTTTTTTTCTTCACATAATATTAAACTCGAATTTTCGTCTAATTCTTCCTGGTCTGTTAAAACGGTACAAAAAAAAAAAAACCGTTTCCTCCATCTCTTTATTTGCATTTCGTATGTACACAGTTACTCATCCGAGGTGTTTAAACACTGGAAATTGTCACAGCAATAAAGCTTATAATAATTACGAAATTCCTAATTATAGTATTATGCGTTTTACGAGTACGGGGCCTATAACACGATGATATCTCAAGCAGTCGGATATGACTCCGAGTCGCGTGATCACAGCTTTATCTTGGCGTCAGGATGGTATTAAATATTATTATTATTATTACTATTTACGTAACTGTTTGTCACTGGGTAACGGGTTGAGTGCCGAGTCGTGTGATGTGATTTTTCTCCTTTTATTTCATTAGACATTTTATCGAACACACAAACGTAAACGTATTATCTCCGTTTCTAGTTTAGCTCCGCTCGTTGCGTTACAACAGAAATATCTAATTTCAAAAGAAAAAAAAAAATCTTACACCGAAAGAGCAAAAATGTGTTGGACAGCCAAATACGGTTTTGGTAATAAAAACAAGACGTATAAAATTTATATTCGACCTCGTTGAAGCACAGACGAAACATAACATTCAAACACAATCATATATGTGTCTGAAATGTCATCATATTTCTTCTATAATAATCACATCCGGACATCTTTTTTATTTATTTATTTTTTTAATTAAACGTTTATTGTATTGATTTATGAGGATTTGAAATCAATAATAAAGAAAAAAACAATATTGTTTTAACACTTTCTCTGAAACTCGTGCCTTCTAATTTCTAATTTTTTGCAAGACAAAAGCGATAGTTTACACTAATTGTATTTAGTTTTTAAATTCACTGTCATCTGAACGCAGTACACCATGTGTAATATGTAAGGTACTTACCTTATGACTTATGAGTGAACCGCTTATTTTTAATATGGAAGAACCAAAGCTTTTTTTTTCTTCATAGCTTTTTACCGTGTACCGCGTACGAACTACGACTTCCTGGTCACACTACATCTCGCAGATAGACGACTCATTGGTTTATGTTCTGTTCCGTATAAATGGTGTGAACTTTGTCATATAAAATATTGTTTTAAAACAAAAATTCTAAATATGTCTGACAATATATATATATATATATATAGTGTACGATTGAATGTCAATTGAGTAAAATAAATAATAAAAACAAAACGTTTTAAAAATTATAATTCAACATTGTGTTTGTAAATAAAAGAGTTCAAAACATATTATTTGTAACAATGAACTGTGTACGTACGTACACGTATTGCACATTATTCACATACGCCTAGTATATTCGTTAAAATCGTAGAATTTTACAAATATGATTATTTGGTTTGTTAAGACTTTTGTATATCGTTAATTTACAGTTTTATATAATAAGTAAAATGTGACACACGTGGAATAATAATGGGTTAATTAGCTCGGAAAGGGAAATGTTGACGATGCGGTCTCACTGTTTGTATTCTTCGGTTTTCGAATTAGTAGGTTTAGTGCGGTAAACCTTTAGACCAACTACACTTTTGAAACTGCCTGAAGCATTATATCAGGTTAATTATTGAGAGAGAATGAATGAAAGAGAGAGTTAGTGAGAAACATGTTTGAATTAGGTCAGTAGGATGGACCACCAGTTCAGTGTGAAATATTTTATAACGAAGTTTACTGCGTGAGTTAACCGATGTAATGTAAGGTGTTGTGAATCGAGACGTGTGAGACGAATCAAAGGATTCTACTTGTTCGAGAATAATTAACCAGTCTCGTAGTCGTTTAGACATTTATCTTTTAGATAATGTGCTTCCGAATCGTATTTGAATTTCTCGTTGAAGCAAAATGAATTTTTTGTTTTTTTTATACGCACATTTTACTCATTTGGTTTTAATAATCCACTCTTAATGTTTCGAAATTAACTTTTGCTGATTATTAACATTTATATATTATTATTTCGAATACAAAAGTTATATTTGTATTGCAATTGTAACTTTTATAAATCTGTGTTTCAAAAAGTTTATTTTCATTATAATTTTGATTTTAAAATAAAATTCATTTTACGCGATAGTATATATTTGCATAATGTACGAAAAGCAGAAAATTTTTAAAAACTTTTCACGAATAATATTAAAACTAGTTTTTACCCGTTTATTTGCACTCTGCGACGAGAAAAATCTGTGTGGAATATAAGAAGCTCTCGACATCAAACGTGACGCGTTGTAGTGTGTAGAGTCTATGGAGTAGACCATTGTAAAAAAACGCCGGAGACATTTTCTAAACAAATATGCATTTCTACACGCGTAAATTATTATTTTCGACTTTTCTAAAATCCCCATTGATTTTTATTTACCAAAACTTTTCAGAACACAATACCGAATTGATACTTTGATATTTTCTTAATTTAATTTTTTATTAAATCTATTGAAATTTTGAAAAGTGTGATGTAGAGAAAATAATATGACATACTACGCGTTATCTTTGTTTTCGTGTCAATATTCATTGGATGTTCTATTTGTGTTTAATAAAAAAACGTTTACTAGTTACATATTCGTATAAACCAGCGTTTCCCAAACGATGTGCCGAGAAATTTCACGATTATTAATAATAAACATTTTACGGTTTTCTTATCGGCAATCGTCTGACTCTTATTATTATTATTATTTGATAAACAGTGTTATAAAAATTATTAAAACTGAAAAACTATTGGAAGAAGACACGAGGCGGCGGTTATTGTCAGTTTTGTCAATCATTCGACTCCGGAGGAGAAACGTATTAATGAAAGGGAAATGAAACGAAAAAAAATGTTCTCATTAGATTTTTGTATAACGTTCTCGTAATATACTTTACTGTTTTTCCATGTAAACGTATTTAATGTTTTTGTAAAAAATTAAAATTGATTCTACACGAGTCGTCGAAACCTAAATAACCACATCATTTCAAGTTATTCATTAATAATTTACCGATATACAATCATTGTTTTAGTATTTAATACGATAAAAACCTATTAATAATAATAAACAGTATGAAGTGTGTCACGGTTAAATACAGGTGTTGGAATTAGTGTGCCGTGAAGTCAAATAGGTCGGGAAAACGCTGGACTATAGTCCGATCGATGTACTTTAAACTATTACAAATGACTTTTTGAACGATTTACTATACGTTATATAGTTAAAAATCGATAATTTTATTCATTTTTTTTTTGATAAGTACATATTTCGTTTTTACGACGATCTGTTTATTTTTTCAGTTTTAACGTATTTAATTTAATTTGGTTTACTTATTGTTCGTTAAAATGTTCCATTAAATACGTATACTATTATATAGCGCGTATACGTACGTGTATGTGTATTCCGTGTAGTATTTCGCGTTTCAAAAAATGACAATCATCTTTTCATATTACACCGAGTTATATAATTGTAACTTGTGTTCTATATACTTACTAAGTAACAATACACGTCTGTGTTTATAAATCAATGTTTTGTAAGACGAAATTATATGACGACGGTGTCGGCTACACGACACACACACCTTTGAAATTAATGAGTTTCACTCGTAAACAAGTGAAATGCGTTTTATTTAATATTCAATTAAATATTTACATGAACGTATCGTTTTACACACACGCACGCATTTTATATAATTATTAATATTTAAAATAAAATATGCTAATGATATTTTTCACGATTCTTTGGTTCATACTATTTTTTTTTTTTTATTTCCTTCTTATTTATTCCTACATTGTTATTAATATTATAATTTAGTGACTGATATATCTGTCGAATATCGATGGAAATGGCGGTGATGGGGGGCGGGGGTGCAACGTAAAAATGACCGGCGGCGGCGTCTTGTGAAATCGCCAGTCTGAATTGTAAATTATATCGAAAGCATTAACGCGTGATTTTAAGTATAGCGTTCACGGGAAAACTACTAAAAACATCAAAAATCTCTTAACACAATGGTTTTTGTGGGTTTTAGAAAAGAATCGTTGAGACAAAAGAAAAAAAAAAATACACGGCCCGATTGGTGAAAATACTCACGTACAGCTGACAAAGAACACGGGGAAACGTATCAAAATGAAAGTGACTTGTCCACGAAGGATTTTAAATCTCCAGACAATATAAGGAACCTATTCTATATATATATTGACTCTACGGTCAAATCGTGTTCTCTATACTCTCTAATTCCCTAACAGCCAGTATAAATTTGTGTCGAAGTAAAGCGTTATAATATGACTTATGACATTGCGTTTCGATAAGAATTTCGTACAAACCATAAATCGCGATATACGACTGTATCAAACAGGTACGTAATTAAGTTTCATTTTACGCGAAATAAATGTAATTCGGATATTTGCGCGCACGTATTATACAAAATCGTCGAAAATCCGTTCGTTTTGTTTCATTCTTTTTCAAACACTAAAAACTGCTCCTTTAAATCCGAAATCGAATTCATTTTGAACGCTTGACGGATAATAATTATTGATAATTTCACGAAAACAATTATTATCTTACTTGTGTGTACATTAAACGTGTTTACGATATTCTCGTTTTTTCTTTTCTTTTTGAAGAAATGTTTTGTTTTTCTTCTCTGTCACACTTTGTGAATGAAACAATTTAATTATCAAGAGAACGTTTCAGTAACGTTTTCGTCCGAACGTGTTTATTAATTATTATTATTATGTAATAATAGTGAGAAACGTACGAAATGTCTGGGAAATATTTTTAAGAAAAAGTCTCGTGGAATGCGGATAAAAATGTAATTAAAATAAAATTTCTATACAAATCCGGAATATAAATACTCACGTAAATAAATTTCTCGACAAACATAAATATTTTAATGCATTATTACATCGTTTATTCAATACTTTCAGCATTATTAAAAACGCGTTTCAAACTTCCTGCGAACCAGTACGACAAATACACGGATAGGTGTCTCGGTAATAATACTCTTTAAATTATTAACAACGGGACGACATAATATGCCGAAACTCACAATACTTTATATTTTGTAAATTATACGTAAATGTTCATTTTTTTTAATAATTGTTACGAACAACACATCATACTGACAACAGCAACAGAAGTAAGGTATTACATACGTTTTGCGTATCGTTTCGAGTATGAACGGAACGAGAGAATTTATTAAGACGAATCCGAGGTACGGTCGATATTATGGTTACACGTATGCATCTTACTCGTACGTGTGTTAGATTTTTTTTTTCTGTTTTGAACAAAAAGACAACTGAAAATCTACAGTAGATATTGAATTTATAGGATTTAGCTGAAAGTTAAAAAATTCAAACTTTTATTTTTCGCTTTAATTACTTTTCTCTCGTCAGTGTACGCATTTCATTAAAACTTTTTATAAAATGGATTAATGAAGCATAACGTTTTTCGGAATACGACGCGAAAATCCCATTGAAGTCGTGCTTGTCATTCATTTCTATTATAAAATATCAATAACAATACTAATTAAATTTTGAAACGAGGTGAACGCGAATATTAAATTGAGTTGTATTTTACTTTTCCTTAGAGGCTGTTGATTAAAAAAAAAAAAAAACCAGTACGTTTAAATATATATATATATATATAAAACATGGTGTTATTTTCTATACTGTACTTTTTTTTATATATATATATATATATAATTAAAAAAAAATAAATAAATAAATATATTTTTCATTGCGTCTGAGACATTTAACGCGCGGAAAATTATAATTCTGTATTGAAATCGGTGTCGCAACGTTAATAAAACCTCTCGTCTCGTTCGAGCGGCCAAAGTCATTATTCAGGAAATAATCGCGTCGATTAAAACGGGCGGGGAGCGAATGGCGAATACGAAACTGGAAGACTTGATTAATCCCCCAGTTCGATCCAATTGATTCGAATGATTTATTATGTAATTCAGCAGGTACTCGCACTGAATTATGTCAAAACATAAATCATCGAGTGATAAACGTAACACTATTTACAACTCTTTTCATTGTGCGTTTGTTTTTTTTTTTTCATCATTTGCGTCACAAGTGAATTCGTAATAAACACTCCGTGGGGATAAAACGACGTTACGTAAGTCGGTAAGTATGAAACATACACGGCCGAATATAAATACAAACATATTAATTGGGCGATACCGTGAACACAGTCGATCGTAAATAATTTATTCGCGCGACATTAAATTTCGCATTCATTAATTACTTTTTTCGCGCGACTCGCGCTCGTTTCGTACACAAAGTGATTTCGCGTCTTTAAAACGTTTTTAATTCGGAGTGAAAAATTATAATTCATTATTATTATTATTATTATTATTATAGCGAATTGAAACGTGTACCGCTACAGTGTATTTAATATATTATATTAAATACACGTGGCCACGTACAATGATCGTCTAATTTTTATTCGTTTTTGGCGCATATCGCGCGTGACATTGTCGAAACCGGCAAACGATTATCGTTTTCTCTCGGCAATAACGAATAATTAACTCAAACGCCGGCTGGCCTTTATTTACTCGATTGATTCGATTGTAAATTTATAAGCGTGTACACCAATTGGTTATTGATCTCGGGTCGACTTTTTTATTATTGCGCGAACGCCAAAGAATTTTTTTTTTTTTTTACAACGCCCCGACGGTCCAGACAGTTTTTTGCGGAACACGAAGTGGCTTTTGCTTTTCACTGTTGGAGGAACGAAATCTTCTCTTTCGTGTGTCCGTATTATGTATGCTCTTTTCTTTCGAATTACATATGACGCGCAACGCGTACGGCAAGGCGATTGTTTAAGCGTTATTTATTTTATTTTTTTTCTACTGTCTCCCGTAGATCGAAAATAATTTAAACGACTCGTTGTATCATTCGATTACAATTAGACGTACAAGCGCGCGCGTTTATTCATCTACGGAACCATCACCGCGTACGGTGGAGCAATTGAAGAACACAATGGCACGATGATTGAAATCGCCGTAAGAAGTGTCCCCGTTTCCGTCAAAATCCGTATCGTTTCCTTTTCCGCCGATTCTAAAAGGATCGATTCCTTATCCGGCCGGGAATATAAAAGCGTTATCTGTTCCCACAACGGTGTTCGATCAGTGTTCAAATAATTTTCCATCCTAAATGGATTGTATTTATATATATATAACATTCGGACTGTTTTCTGCGCGAACGGACGTACGAAGTCCACTAGTTCACCGTTCTATTCATTTATTAATTTTCTGTTTAACAATAAAAGGTTTGCACCGTTATTTATTAACGATGAAAACTACGCGAAAACGATTTGTAATCGTAATTTTCTACGAGCAAGAAGAC
The DNA here is from genome assembly GCA_032441825.1 of Chaetogeoica ovagalla. Taxonomy (NCBI): domain Eukaryota; kingdom Metazoa; phylum Arthropoda; class Insecta; order Hemiptera; family Aphididae; genus Chaetogeoica; species Chaetogeoica ovagalla. Next base: position 3,652,723 of record CM063726.1, read on the forward strand.
TTATTAGGAATCATTTAACTTTACGTGTACTTTTGTGCATACGAGCATGTACAAAACGAGTTTGAATCGTAGAACGATATCGCAATACGACATAGCGGACGGACGTTGCAGACATCCGGCTATCAGATTGTACGATATGAGAAATAAGTCTTTTAGATCGAAGTTCCTTCGGTATCTCATCAACCGCGTTGTTACACAGCGTTTTGTATTTCGCGTAAACTGTTCGAAAACAAATGGTATTTTCGGTAGAATTAATATGTTTTTCATTTACCGAAAAACGAGACGAGTCTCGTTGGAAACACTGACGTGAAATCATTGGTCGGGCGGAAAAGTGAAACATGCGTGATTCAGACCGATTATTATTATTCCCATTGGAAATCGCACTGATGGAGGAGACACAGGTATGGATTGTTACATACTCGTAGAAAACATTGCGAATTGAAATTTTTTTGAATCGTTAAAATAATTTAATATTGTAAACGATACCGGGAAACGTATTCGTCCGAAAGCGGTAAGCGGTAGGAGGCGGTAACCAGTTTGTCATATGTAAAGAAATAATTTTTTATACTGCGGGTTGCTTGATACTCTCGAAGACTCGGACTTGTTAAATATTTCGTCTTTACCCTTAGTGCTTACCAGGAATGTTTTGATGAGTGGAAAAAAAGATAGCAGCGGTGTATCGCTTCTCAGGGAGATTACTCTGAAGGTGACAGTGTGAATTTCGAATGATATTGTATTAAAAAAAATTATATTTAAAAAATCCGGGTGTTTTTTGATCACACCTCGTGCACGAACGGTGTAGAACGCAAACGCGCAGAAATCGTCACAAATGCGAACTCTGTTGTAGTTTTCCGTTTTATCGACTCCGTGTTAACGTCGGGAGATGGACATTATAACAACTGTTGTGTTTACCGATGTTGTTCGGCATCTCGGAAAATCGGTTCTGTGACAATATAGACGTTATTGTAGTCGACGCTTAAGAGCAGCGATATACGGGTGGCATTATTATTTTCCTTTGTATTTTCATGTTCTCAGAGAACGCAGAGAAGACGTGAGGTGAATCGAATGCAAACATTCGATACGGTTTATATAGCGAGTGATAAATATTTGACATACTTACACAATACGTTTCGATGTTTACGACTCATCGGAAGTTATATAATATACCAATGATATTTATTTTGGGTCCTGTACACGGGTATAATCGAATCAATACAGTATTTACCGTTGAATTCAAAGCGATTTTGCAACAGTGTTGCTCGATATCTAGATAAATTAGCTATGGATAAAATTATGTAAGTATCTATATAGTGTGTGTAGATAAATAGAGAAACAAATAACCAATTATTCCGTCCGAATCGTTTCACGCAAGAAGGGATATAAATCCGTTTAGATACATTTTGAAAAACATTTTTGTAAAATCGCGCAGATCTTTTTGATTTTAATACACCTGAACGGTGTTCGCTGTGACAAGACACTCGAGTTTTTATTTATTAATTGTATATTCTTGTTATTGAATTCTGCTTTGCGAAATTATGTACGTTGTACACCTAACCTTGACGAGAAGATATCAATGAAAACACCAATATATTAAAAAAATAAGTTTATGCGTTCAGATTTGTTTTTTTTTTTAGTACAGTAGTTAGATATAAAACATAAAATTGTTATTAATAATAAAAAAAACACGTATTTGTTGTTCGTGGATCCACGTGACAGAACTTTGGTACTTTTTCGAATAAAATTAAAAAACGAGGATTTACTGTTTTGCTGCCCATTACTGTTTCGTATAGACGTTGTACAAACAGAAAACGATGAAACTATCCTCAAAACATAATAATAATAATAAATCATCGTAAAAAAATATATTTCCAAATAATGAGATTTTATGTTCCTTCGCCCATAAAGCGATTCGTCTGAAATAAAATTTGTGCATATATCTAGTTAAATAACTTATATAATTGACGTTTATGGATGCCGGTATATATATTTTTTTAATATACATTTTATAAATGTAGCGCAATTATTATTTAATGAGAATAACACGGTATTTGGCCCATAATAATAATTTATAAACAGCGATGTTGAACAAACTTTAGTCGGCCTCTTAACTGCAAAATGTAATTCAGTAATGTTATTCTCATTGCCGCGTTTGACAGCGTTATTTCTGAAATAATCAAAATAATTTTTATTGCATTGATTATTATTATATACGTATTGTTGTAGTAGGCGATTGATTTTAAATTGTATACGAATAACTCTCTCTCTCTCTCTCTCTGGTGTCCGTTTGTCAAGTTTTGTAATGATTATTATATATGACATTGGAGTCAGGTTTTATCGCGTGTAAATGGGATCTAACAGTACGTCTTCTGTTAGTTTTGCTGCAGGTTCAAAATTTAATATTAGACATCATTTTCCGGTATGCAAATATATATATATATATTATATTTGATCGAAAAATACTGTTGACGTTATAACATTCGATGTTGTATAATATCGTTTCCGTCAATATTATTATAATAATATATTGACTGTCTACTTTTTGTTTACAGGATTTCTGAACGCAAACGGATCGCCCAACTCGAGAGCACGCGTGTCCAACTACGGTCTCATGGATCAAATAGCCGTGCTTCATTGGGTACAACAGAACATCGCTCTTTTCGGAGGAGACCCGGGGAACGTTTCGTTGATGGGCCACGGACCCGGAGCCGCTTGTATAAATTTCTTGATGATATCCCCGACCGTAATACCGGGTATAATTGATTAAATTTTTTTCATTAATTCTCTTCAATTAACGTCGACAATCGCTGCCAATGACCGTTATTGTTACAAATCGTTTGTAGAAAATCTAGTTTTGTTACGATTTTACATTTCGATTAAACTGTACTTGTTCGATTTCATTTAAGAACTTTCAAAATTTTATCGATGGTGTGAATATTGAATTTAATGATGTCTTCTGACTATTGACGGCATTCTGTAAATATGTGCTTTATTGTGAGATCCGTTCCGTAAGTTATGCTATGTTGGTTTTGTCGTCCCTTTGTCCTGTCCATAATATCTGTTAGTCTGGTATGCCCGGTGTCGATTATAACTCTTTCTCTTCTGTTTAAAAACCGATTTGGCCAACCGGAGATGGTGTTTTTAATTTATTTTTGTGTTATTTGTTTTGTTGATTAATCGTTTCGGGTCGTTTAATTTATTTACGAGTAAACTTCAATTTAATATTATACGTAATTTTTTTTTTACCATAAGAAATTGGTTATCGAAAATTGTTGAATATTATTGGAATTCACAATTTTCGTTTTATGCAGCGAAAATTTTTTCCATTTCACCGTTGGTAAAACATTGACCAGAGATCGCGTTTTAAAAATAAAATGTGTAAAAGTAAAGTGATTCGTTTTAACTCGCTCAAAACAATGACTAGTGCCGTTCGAATATGTATTTTACACTTGAACTTAGAAAACGATTTCGAACCGTTACCGCGCTCAGAATTTAAAGTTGAATAGAACACTCATAACTAAAAAAAAAAAATAATAATAAATCTCTGTTGTGTTTTTCACTTAAATAAGTAATTTTTATTTATTATTATGTTATTATATATACTTCGTCACTTCAAAACTAATTTAATACTCACGTCTGTTATGGATCTAGACGGTAATTAGTTACATTAACATGCAGTTTACAATTCATAACTAGAACGAATTATTATTATAAATAATATACGAATAGTAGTTACAGTGTTATAAATATTTTCGACAAATCAATGGCAAAAAACGAAATGGATAATTGACGATTAAATTCATATCGAACTAGTGTTTAGTATTATTTTTTTAAATTTGGAAGAAATTTGAAATCGTCACGTTAAAGAGAGGGTTGTATACTTAAATTCAAGCCCGATATTTTTTTTTTTTTTTGCTAATTACAATAAAACACTGATATTTACAAATTAAACACAGCGTTTATTATTATATTATTTGTACACTGGTATTTTACCATAAATCAGTATAGATATTAAATTATTGGTATTTACCGTAATATGTGTACGCACCGCATGTTCCCTGTACGCGCGCATCGTAATCATTAATATTCGTTTTTCAGAACCCGATTGCAGGCTACGGGAATACAATTTTCCGATGTATTTTATAAGTGAAAACTTAGGTGGAAAACGTATTATTTCAAATTTTCAAAAATATTCGTAAATAGTTTATGACTCGGCGACAATCGTTTAACCCGACGGATCCGAACGATTGCGATTAAAATATATATCTATAGAAAATAAATGATTCGTCTTGCTGCGTAATCAGATAGTGTATAAAATATTTTCGAAAAATTAATGAACGTAATATATGCTCGGAGTAATATATTGAATATTCGGTTAGTTTCGAGACGCTTGAGATACGCGCGTGTACATGACGGCAGCAAAGAATAAATCTGTGATCAGACGCGAGAGGAGACACGCGCGGAATATGAAGTAAACGTTCCTTTTCTCTCAAAGAGATAATTCGATTTTCGAAAAATATGAATACTGACTGTGGTGGACTGAAAAACTTATCAACTGATGCGATTCTGTTATTGATTTCCCTCCCGTCCCGTTACACGACGGATATTTTTCAAACGCATTTTCGCCGCGACGCGATTTTACACGATTCATTCGGTAAAACAAAATACTCACCGTTTCGTGTCAATGATATTTTCATAATTTAGCAGATCCAATAAGTACGTTTATATCCGCGTAAAAACGAGCCGATCTGTCTGGATAAATGTATTCACATTTTCTCACTAAACGCTGAAGTTTAACATTGTAATTCGTCACTCGCCCTCTCGTTCATCTCGATTTTACCGTTTTCCTCGCAAATTCTTTCAACCACATTTACTACTGCAGTCGCATACAAACACATTCGTTTTATCGTCGTTATTGGTTTCAAAATACCTCGTTCGATAAAAATGTTCTCGGTGTGTTCTCACAAGACGTACGCGTGCGTGTAAAGCACAGATAAATCACGAGGACATTATTATTATTATTATGGCCAAAGTAAATTTATTAACATTCAAATCCGCGATTTTACCGTTATATACTGCCGTAATTATTATCTCATTTTTTCCGTATTCTGTGTTTGATACACATATTTACATGTATATAAATAATATTTCGAATAAATGTGACATATGCCCCAAGTGACAATATTCGTGGACGCGTTTTGTGATCGATTCCATCTATTAAAAGTTTAAAGCGTATAAAAAAAAATAAAAAATATTTTGACAAATTGACGGTAGGCTTAATTTTTTTTTTTATACCCAGTGAAATTTCGTTTATTCAAATATATACCGCAATCAATAATATATTATATTATATTTCATACGTATATACACACACACCTAAGTATTAATTTATTGTATTTTCAATTTAATCGAAATACGTCGTCCTTGTGACTAACGTGTTTTTATTATTAAAACCGTTCGGACGAATATTAATTTCGAGTATAGTCTTTATTGACTTATTAAATGAATATTGACTATTTCATGTGATTCATATTATCATCGCCGAATAGAATACAATAATTATTATATTACGAGTCCAATAAGAGGTTCATGTTTATTTTTAATTTAAATCGAACGATTTCCATCCGTATTATTTTGTTTAATTTCGTTCAATACACAATATTCAAAATTATTGAACTGATAATATTTCAATACGAAACCATATTCAATATTAACTTATAATATATTCCTGAAAAAAAATTTATGATTTATTATTGAAAATTTTATTCGACGTGTTTTATATACACACGCACATCAATAATATATAGTGTCGGGTCCGAAGAGACTGTAATATTTATTAATATTAACGAAAATTAAACGATCTCGTCAATTGATAATAGCGTAAATTCATTTATTATTATAGCGTTTTGAATAAAACTGTGTTTGAACTGTAGCAGCACGCGTTTTCGCGTCATTCGCCGAACTAACCGGCCGCGAAGGTTGACGATGGAAACGTCTTAGCTCCTCTGGATGAGACGGCGAGGGGGGGTGGTCAGCAAAAAAACGCAAAACTGTTACGGAAGTAACGTCATCAATCGCTATTCATACTTACCGATAAATTGAATATTCAATACGTACTATTACATTAGGAAATCAGTAGAACAACATATAACGTCAAATTCCTTACCCGTTCCATAACGCGTGGAATACACGTTAATTATCGTTTTAATCGAAAATGGAATTGTTCAATAATGGATTTCGTCCTCATTTAAGTTCCACTGATAAAATATTTCAATCGCATTAAGGCCCGCGGAACATTATCTAAAACGACCTAACTACTGTACGCGGATTACGCGGTGAACAACAAGTACACTTTACAATATTTATGTCGCACACAAAACTTGATTCCTCCAACAGTCATTCTCGGTTTATGATCGGATAATTGGTAAGATATTTTTATTGCAAAAAATAAAAACACCGTTCGGGTGTGTAACACGGGTAAAATTGTACAACGAGTAGAATGAAAAGTACCTACTCTATACGTCTATACAGTGTGCGTGAGTCTAACGAATGAAATACAATTATTGCGTTTAATGTTTGATCGAAAACAATAATTCGTGTTAAATCCCCAAGTTTTCCGCTTTTGTCTTGCTATTATTATTATTTGTTCGAGTTCATCATCATATTCCGTTGTGTATTTAAACACAATATTATTATATTCATATACGCATTTATCTGTATTGAAAATCGTTGGTTCGAGTGCCAGTTGTGATCAGTACGGTTTTGGATAATACCGTGATAGTGTTATGATACTATTATCCGTGCGAAAATTGATGAAACATTTTATTAGAAAAATGAATTCACTTAGAAATTATATTATTTATTTTGTGAGAATTTTCATACAAACGGTTTACGTGTTTAGAAAATACAATACATTTATGATATCGAATAATATTCTTCTTTTTTTTTAACAATACGTGTTTATAATTATAATTTTTTTTTTTTAATGATATTTATAACACTAAAAACAATTGTCGTCAAAAAAAAAAAAAAATACGAGTTACCTATGGATATTGTTAAGATTTTAACCGAACACATATTAGTAATAAATGCGTTAGATTTTAGCCACATATTTACGCATCTCAAGTCATAACGACTTATAGTAATAGTATGAAATACGAAAAAAATAACATAGTCTCATGTCTCGTGGAATCCGTACGCATAATATACCTAAACTTTAAAGTTATCTGAACCATTCCCAAAAGCCAAGATTGGCCGAAATTTATACGGTTCCACAGAATGGGCGCGTCAACGCTGCAATACGAAACTAAACCCAATTATGAATTTATTATGCGCGTTGAGGGAATCTCGATTTAACCCGATCGTCGTAATTCATTATTTGATTTTAGATTTCGAATTCTATCGCACACAGTTATCGCCGATTCTTTCAGTTCGATAATCGAATTATAATAATAATAATAATTGTGATAACATTATTTGTTTTATTGTGACGATCCCGTGCACGAAATGTGTACATTACATTATATATAATGTACACATTATAAAATATAAATATTATTATGTTAAATATACGAACGTACATAAACGCAATTATTTTTTTCATTCCAATAATTCTATCATTGCCATTCATATAGGACGAAAATTTAATTAAATTAAACCCAATTACGTACGCGTATAAAATAAAAAAAAAAATTTCAATCATTTTCAAACATAGAATAATATTACGTTAATAAAATATATCCGTAATGCAATCAAAGAATATCTTACGCCACAGTAAATTGTATATTTTATTCCCTTTGCAGCTTTTATTATTATTATTATTATTATTATTATTATTATTATTATTATTATTATTACTATTATTCTTATTATTACTATTATTATTATTATTATTATTATAATAATAAGAATAATAATAATAATAATAATAATAATAATAATAATAATAATAATAATAATAATAATAAGCGACACCGTTAGATTTATTAAATTCGTATAGTAACGCGGCAGTTATAAAAAAAGAAATATCCCTTTACAAAAGACTATTTTCTCGACGGTTCTCCATAGAATTAATTAATTATATTTTATTCGTACAATAAATAAAAAACGATTTTAATAATACTCGACGCGTTCCTGTTAATAAAGATTACTACTATGAACACGTATGAACAGCGATAATAGTCGGAAAGTTTTCGTTGAAATTCTGTCAAAGTCTTTGAACGTTTTACGTTATTTCGAACGTTTTACGTTAATTTCAAAACAATATATTGCCTCGTATATTTAATAATAATAATAATAATTGAAAAATTCCGCATTACCCCTAACATGACGTCAATATTATTTACACTCGGCCCGCGCGTTGTTCAACGTTTTTTTCTTCGTTTTCAGGGCTGTTCCGCCGGGCGATACTGCTGTCGGGTTCGGCGCTGAGCAGCTGGGCACTGGTGGAAGATCCGGTGTCGTACGCGTTGGACTTGGCCAAACAAGTGAACTGCACGTCCGACGACGGCACCGCGGCAAACAGTCCGGAACCGATCGTCAACTGTTTGCGGGAAGTGCCGCTGGACCGATTGATGTCCGCCGGTGTGGCGTTGCCCACGTATTTGAGCGCGTTCGGGCCGAGCGTCGACGGCGTGGTGGTGAAGAGCAACTTTCAGGAGGACGTCATCACCAATTTGTTGCCGGAATTCGACGGGTACAGCGGGTCGAGCGTATCGTTCGGCGCACGGAAATTTCAAAAATTCGAATTCAGCAGCGGAGTGAACAAATACGATCTGCTGTTCGGCGTCGTCACGAGCGAGGCACTGTGGAGGTTCAGCTCCAACGACATACAGGTGTGACGATTTCGCGTAGATTTTCTTTTTACGTTTTTTTCCGGTAAAAGTATCGCGGTGAACACGAGCGCCTCGTGTACGATAAAGCGTTTTAAAATAATACAATAACGGATTTAGCGATATAATCGGATGGTATTGTAAATGTAAAAGTAAAAAGAAAAGAAAAAAAAACTATGCGCTCGTTGTCACACCGTTACTTGATTCGAGAAATGCGTTTTGTCCGTACGATTCGTCCAACAAGTAGAGATAATCGTTATATTAGACGTATGCATTGATATTTTGAAAATAGCGCGCGCTCTTTTATAAAACAAAACAAAAACCGTTGCTTAAATCAATTCGGCGGATTACATTGGATTTTATACGAGATTTGATTTTTTTTTTATTATTATTATTATTGCCGATTATTATTACTCAAACGAGCGCTCTGATTGAATCGTCCAGAAATTCAATTTGTTGTTTCATATTATTTATATACATATTATATACCTCTCATCGCGTTATGTTTGCACGTTGTTGTGTTTATAGATTATAGTTCAATAACGGATTCACACTATATTCGCATTTAGATCTGTGTATTTTGAATCTGAACGGGTAATTCGTCCTTTGCCGGAGAATACTCTACTGTTTACGTGTTATTTCAAATCAGACATTTTGTATCGTTGTCATCAATTTATGATAACATTCGGTAAATATAGATATTTCCAATTGACATTTTTTTTCCTCCGTCTCGTAATAATTTTTTTTACTTTGAAATCCTTTCGTTTTGCGTTCACACGTTCAAAACGTTCATTTAACTTTTCTGAATCGTCTTCAACGTTCATTATTATCTATCGGTACTGATAATTGTCGACAAATAATTTGTAGCCGAACCAAAGTGATTAAAAAATACATATTTTTTTTTCAATTATATTCTTATACGAAAATTAGTTAATCAAATATAATCAATTTATGTACCTAAAAAAAATATAATAACATAACATACATGAATTGTAAATGAAATTCTGTATAACATTATTTTTTCGTTTAATATCTACGTTAATAAGTGCGGTAAGAGATGCACGTCTGCGTTACGAACGCGTAAATAATAATAAATGTTTAAAATTTGAAGCAACCGCAGTAGACCGAAAATAAGAACGATTGGCGTTAGATTAGGTTATGCGCAAATTTATAAATCGTATTTATAAAAAATAACGAAACGCCTTAACAGACCGTGAGGAGATTATTTCGATATCGCCAGTGTAAATATAATGTAGTCGATCAATTTCATGGACCATTACATCCCATGTGTTATTATCTTAATAATGCATATAAAAAATGAATTTCGAATGAGCCTTAAGTGTATATAAATAATTTCTTTTAGATATAATTTTGTGTTTGCGGTTTCTTCAGGATTTTCTATAACATTGTTATATAAACGAATAAAGAAATATTCGATTTCCTTTGATTCTTAGTCAATGAATACCGCGTGGTATTGCGTTTTCGATCGGTACATTCGAAATTGGTACAATAATCGTACGATATCGAACCGCATTATGAAATCAAATACATGTCGACCGAAATTCAATATAATGTGTAGGTACATTTGGTTATTTCACGCATAATAATTGTTTTAAAAATTAAACGATCGAAGTGACACGTTGTAGTATGCGAAAAGACAAAGGAGTTCTCTTTGATTTTTCTTTTAAACGCCTTTTTTTTTTCTACTGGAATGACCGCATTGGAGAGAAAATTTAAAGTGTAAAAAACCATGATTTGCCATATCACTTTAGCTTTCCCCCGCCCCCCCTTTATTGGACGGACCAAATTAGAAAAATTTAATATTGTTACTATTTTCTCGGTCTCGTTTTTAGGCGGGATTCGAAGGTGATCGTCGCGACAAGATCCTACGCACGTACGTCAGAAACGCTTACAGCTACCATTTGTCCGAGATATTCTTTACCATCGTTAACGAGTACACGGACTGGGAGCGAACTGTACTGCATCCGATCAACACCAGGGACGCAACGATTGCGGCGTTAAGCGACGCCCAATACGTAGCACCGCTAGTCCACACTGGCGACATGCTCAGCCAAACGAAAACGTCACAAGCCGATGACCAAAAGGCAAGGAGGACCAAATCGTTTTTCTACGTATTCGACTATCAGACCAGAGACGGCGATTATCCGCAGGTCAGTACGAGTCCGGATTTTGTACGTAAAGTCATCCTATAAAGAGAGAGAGAGAAAAAATAAAATTTCATTAAATACTAAGTCGATATCGTTTAATTTCTAACTACAATATTAATTGGCACCAATTTTTAATATTATTATAACTCGTTATAGAATAAATTCAAATTAAATTTAAAATCGTAATAAATAATAATATATGAGATTATAATTGTTTATATGATATTAAATCCTTAGCTAACTGTCGTGCAAGCGGCGAGTTTTATGATCAGTGATTTTATAGTTAATTAATATTACTTTTAATTTGAAAGTAATGTACTGAAAAATTATTCCGTCAACGACCACTATAATATTATACAATTCATTAAAATTAAAAATACAATTAATTTTATCAAAATATAATACACGACTAAGATTGTATCATATATTTTTGAGGAATAAATCTTAAGTAGACAGTATTATTTTAATGATAGAATAATGGATATAAAACAAATTTTAATCTTAATTTAAATTAGTTATGACACTTTTTTTATGTAGATTTTTTTGGTATTTGTATATAATATAAATTAATAATAATAATTATAAATAAGACACCAATTACACGGACTTAAAAGTTGTTCTTGCGATTGAAATGAAAAATTAACAAATTAAAAAGGGATCAGTTTAAATAGCGCGAATTCAAAGTTTACACTTATTTTAGTTTAATCAATTTTACCGAATAAATCTCGGAAAAGACGATTTATTTCAGTAGCGTAAATATATTTACAGAAGCCCACGGGCTACGATTTTAAATGTGTTCTTCGTTAAGAAAAAAAAAATCAGTTATGAAATATAATTTTTTACAAGTTTTGGTGTATGATATCCACAATATTTGACCAACATATTTCATAAAGAGTGTGTCCTAAAAGTAATGCAATTTATTTCGTACAAGACAATTTATTGATCCAAGTGGTAAAAATACAAACGACTAGAAATCTTCAAAATAGTCCCTTTAAGTAGCAATACACTTTCTCCATCCAACGATTCGCCCATGCTCGGCACACTTCCTAGAAGGCGGTGACTGGAACTGTCTTTAGACTTTAGAGCCCTTGTCGTCGCCTTGGGATGGCCTTAACGCTGTAAAATCGGGCTTCTTTCAGCTTGACCATAATATACAGGAACAAGAAGAAGTCCGACGGTGTCATGTCGGGGCTGTGTGGTGGCTGGGGTGGCGTTGTTAAAATGCGCACCGCTAGAAACTTCTGAATAAGTAAAGCGGCGTGACACGACGCATTATCATGATATAGTACCCAGTTCTCTTTTTTGATGCTTTTGACCAGATTCGCCAATCCTTTTAGCACTTCAAGGTAGTAAGTTGCATTTACAGTCTGTCCGTTGTCAGACGCACGTGTATGATTCAAATTTGATTAAATACCGTTGCTCCAACGATGCCGCCTCAATTTTGAACGATGACATAAGCACATAACAATGGTTCACAAAAACAAAGATAGCGACGCAATCAGAGCTCGGAACGGACTGCGAGAGGCAGCGCTGAAATGCTGAGATTTCCACTTAAAATCCTTTACCGCCAGAGTTGCGTTCGGACCAATAGGAGTGTCAGAAAAAAAACATTCCCTTTACTTTCCGGACACACCCAGTATTATTAATACAAAATCGTATACGTATAAGCATTATTCAATACGATATAAACGATATTAACGATAATATAAGGTGAAAACATTTATTTTCCATTCCATTAGAATATAATCTTTACAAAATTGATCATAAGCTAAAATAAATATAAACTTTTCATTGGGCTATTTAAGAAAATTCGTTTTTCTCGAGAAAAAAATGTATACAAAGTCGATTATTAACTGATCGGTATCAATTTTTCAATATTGAGAATTGTAAAAGGTTTCCAGTGCATCGTGTGAAATTGAATTTGTAATATCAATATTTAGGAGCTTAAAAGATAATGTCGTTAAGCCGAAATTACTGTAATTGGAATAGTCATGCATATAAAAGTCTATGCGATATGTCATTTTCGGTTTAAAAAACTACCAGGTCGTAAAACTCTGTAAAAATTTGTATTAACTTTTAAGTCATTTAGACGAAGAAAATTTCTAAAGAAAACAAATTGACTCGTATTTTATATGTGCATCGTAAAATAATTTATTGACTTTAAAAAAAGTTAAATTGTTACATATGTATGTTTCTAGACCTTTAAATCTCTTTTTATGTTGAATTAACGCAGTGTCTAGTGCAGAATAAAAACTTTTACTTTGAAATCGTCTTCGGTTATTGAACGCCATTCGGTCACTGCCGACCTTTTCTTTTTTTTTTATTGCTTAACTACAGTTCCAAGACGTCCACAATAAACATTAAATGTTTTTTTTTTTCAATTAATTCCAAAAAATATTTAGTGACAATAAATATATCTATTGTATCATATAATTCACTAATAAATTTTCATCTATTTTAATATACTATGAGTAAAAATCATAATTCTTAGTTTCTCCTCTCGTGGCAGTTATCCGCCTTACAGTCCGCTCGATGTTCACGCCATTGAGTAAATTTAAATTTTAAAACAAAAGATTAAATATATATTATTAAAACGTGATGCAAAGAAACGCGTATTCAAACTTAAATAATTAATAACTACTGCAAATAATGATTTGTTTTAAAAAAGGAAATTTTTTTACTTGTCATTAAATATCTATTAATGTTATATTTTTCTAGGCAAATACATTAAATAAATATATTAATTTACTTTTATAGTATATAGAATACTGGATTGAATTTCAATATTAAAAATGTAATAATTTTATTCCCAAACATTTCACTTAATTTAAGTACGTTTTTTTTTATGATTTAGAGAATCAATACAATTGAGTTTAGTTTTGTTATTACCCAGTGTTCAAATTCCATCATATCTTTCGAAACGGTATAGACTCTTTCGGTTCCAATTTCATCAATAAAAATGAACTAAATCGATACAAGTAAAATAGGAAAAATTGGAATAACTTATATATAAAACAAAAACCTTTTCATCTTAAAGTATTTATAATAACTGAAATTCGAAGTAATATGAAACTGAAATAATACAATATATTTCAGCTAAAAATAATATATATATATATATATTTGTTTAAATCATAATTTTTTAATCATTTTTACAATAAATTGAAAAGCCATAAATTTACCATAATAATGATACATTAGTATAAAAAAAAAAAACGAACTTTTTCAATGAGGTTATATATGTTCTATGTAATATAATTATTGTTGTACGACTTATTTTAAGAATTTAATTTAATAATTTTTTTTCTTGTATTTTTAAGAACAATTTCTCAAATTCAATAAGTACTACAATATGACGAATTTTCAAAACCTAAAACTTTTATAATTAAATACGAGTTTCTTTTCATAAACAATAGTCATAAAAAAAAAATTATGCGGTATAGTCGAAATAATCAATAAAAGTATAAGACATAAATTTCGAAATGACTATAAATTGTTTTTAATGAATAACTTTATGAAAACGCATCAATATGTTACAAAACACTGTAAATTAAGTATATTGTCATAAATAAAAACGCTATGAACCTCAACTGTCGTATTACTAAAATCAAGTGCTTTATAAACGACAGATAATATTTTCTAAAGGAATGTCGCGATAGAAATAAGTAGTTTTATCGTTGTTTTACACGTAGTCGTTATAAAAAAAAATCGATTTTTTCTCTCGACATTTTTAATTATTACATTTATTACGTTATACCATCTGAAATAGTGTTTAACATTACCGTTGGATTCGTGCGATAAAACAACGGAATTTTATTTTTCCGAGTATATTGATATTTTATCGGTGATCCAATCCTAATATTTCATTTCTTATATGAAATTTAAATTCAAACACTCCGATACTGTAAATTCGAATGCGTATTTATTTTTTTTCGGGTGTTCGGGTGGGGGGCGGCGGAGTGAAGACAAGACAATGAGTTTTCGTTGTTCTCCGACCGTCGATATTTCATACATTATGCGCGTTTAAACATACGCGAGTAGTGATACGACAAATCACGCATATGGCACACGAAGGGCCGAGGGACGAACGCAAGCAAAACGTGTTATCCATTCGACTGTTACCGGGCGGAGTATAGCGGAGCCGATATTCGGAACAGCTGTCGGAAAGACGCGTGTGTTTAGTACTGTTAAAAGGCGTGAAAAGTGCGCGCGGAGACCTCACACCGCGGTTCATACATAATGTAACGAGCAGCGGTGTAATGCACACACGTGGGTTTGGCGGCAGATGAGTTGCCGCCAAGGGATTCTAATGTATTCGCTCTAATATTTACACGGGTAATGTTCTTGGATTTTACGATTCTACTACACGATCGTCCCTGCAGGGCAACGCGATTCCGTTGTCACGGTCTATGGGTTCCAAAGGGTTTGCCTTTTTAACGCGTATCGTTTACGTCATTTACCGTGAATATTTCAAGTGCGACGTTCCCAGAGAGAAAAGAACAGCGTTCCGAGCTCCTCGCGCGCACCGGTTCTCCAATGATTTCCTACAATACGCTGCTCTAACGAGTTTTTATCTCCATATCGCTGCACGAGACAACAATCCCTGTGTGTCGTAATGGCGTAGCTGAAAAAGTCTTACTGCGACTGTGCCGTTAATTCGTAAATCGTACGACTGAAACGGCGAGAGGGGAGGAAAAAATGCGTGTAAAAAACGTACGAGGTCGGATGAACGATGCCTCCGATTGCTATAACCGGCAAGATTTTGTTTCTACCGTCGTTTCAATAGATGAAATAGCGTTCACATGCAATTTAGCACGCGAGTTTGTCGGAGAGGGGTTATTCGTGTGGATGCTGTAAGACGAGTACGGAAAAGTAAAAAAAAAAAAGAGTCTTCGGTTTTGATGAGTCAATTGAGTTTCTAAGCGCAGAAAATCGCAAACCAATGGTAATTCATGTCTAGGTGTCCACTGATGGATATCGCACCGCGGTGACGTTTTACTGTCTGCCAGTAAAATTTCCATTCAAAATCAAAGACTCGGTCGATTTTTGTTGTTTTTTTTTAATGAATTTTTATTATAACGGTCAATACGGTTTGGCGGTGGTCGCCTGGCTTCGAAATGTCTTCTTGTGTATTAGAATCGTGCGCATCGTATTGTTGTACTACCTACGCGTTTCGCTGAAATCGCCGACGACCGGGATTACGGAAGAGACTTTGCGATAATACGAAAAATAAATAAATAACGGAAAAAAATAAATAATCGTTTCGTTCTCGAGAGATGTGTGTGTGTGTGTGTGTGTGTGTGTGTTAGACGTAATAATTTCGGATTTCTCGCGCGTAAGTTTGGAAGAGATGGAATAATACGTCGGATTCGTATTACGAGATTTCTTCTGACTCGCGAACCAATTTCACGTGCGCGCGACAAAATAGTGGTGCGCCCGAAGGGAGATTAACGTGTTATCTTTAAAATTGCACCGGCTACGGGACGTTTAAATCGCGAGCATTAAAGAATGTCACACGAACGTCGTTGTCGTTTATCTGATCAATTTAAATAATTCCGAGATGTGCGCGAAAATTCACGACGGCCGGTTCAGACGGTTTTTGTATTTAGAGCGCGTATAACTGCGACGCAGACGTTTCGCCGGCGGATTTCAAAACGTCCGCGTATATATATATATATATATATTAGCCGTTTTTTTTTTTTAAAAAATTTAAACATTTATTGCGGAAAAACGAATTCAATCTTCGAAATATTGTCCGTCACTAGCTACCGATTTTTCTCACATCTCTCTGACGGACAGCATACGGGGATTCGACGTGGAAAAAAACTAAATAATATTATGTCGTATTTGTATTGTGTTACGTTCGTTTTCGGACAAAACGGAATATGGGCGTATTTTTTTCTGTTTTTTTTTTTTTTTTATATATAAATATAAATATACATTCATTTTTTCGTTATTATTCACGTCCGAGTAATTAACGCGCGATGGAAACGCTCGGAGAGAGAAATATGTGTAACGGCCGTTTGTATATTATTATTATTATTATAATACAAGGTGGCGAGCGGTGTACACGGGCCGTTGAATAGAACGGGGAATCGTGATAAGGGCATAATATATCACTGGCACGGCGCCCCCCCTCCCCCATCCGCGCCACCACCTCATTTGGATAGATTTATTCGTATAATTTTTAACGCCTCGACGTTACAACGGATTAGAATAGATTTCCAACGTTTATTTATTTCTTGCGTTGCACAGCACGACTTTTTCTTCTTCTTCTTCTTCTTCTTCTTCCCCTCCCCTTCGATCGATACAATGCAAAAGGCCGACGAGAAATTCGCCGAATATTATTTTCTCCGCCGCCGTAAAAAAAACAACAAAACGGAATTTCAATTTCGTCGGTTTTCCGCCAAACCGTCGAATTACGTTGCAAATTCGTATAATATTATTCGTTAATAATAATAATAATAATAATAATTGTATACGGAAATAATATCCCTACGAATTGTAACGTCTGAAATGAGTACCCGTTATTGAATACGTGATAATTTCATTTTTTTTTTGTTTTTTAAATTTGATAAAAAAAAAAAAATATTGAAATCATCGTATTATTTTATAATCGTATAAAAGAAGTGAATTGACGATATTTCTTCAATATTCGTATCGAAATTATTAAATCGTTTTTATAGTTTTTTTTTTTTTTTTTTTTTTTTGTTTCTTCCGAGTAATTTATTCCGCTAATTCGTTTTAAGCGCTTCAAAAAAATATATATAAAAAAAAAAAAGAGAAGATCCGAGAATCGAATACTTACCGTGAAACGATAACCGTATCAGAAACAAACACGAAATTCTATTAAACGTTTTGATTGATTTCCAATGGAAAAATCCAATTCGACGTCACTATATTGCCGTTTTAGGAAATATCCGTGTTTTTTTTTTGGGGTGGGGGAAAGACAATAAAAAATATTTTTCCATCCGTATGAATGCTTAAACGTATTGTTTCTACGTTTTATACGAATAAAACAATATTTTAACTATATTTCTACGAATCTTAATTCAGATAATTAAATAATTCGAAATTTCGATTAAATAATGCACACGAATAGTGAATAATAATAATAATAATAATAATAATAATAATAATAATAATAATAATAATAATAATAATAATAATAATAATAATAATAATAATAATAATAATAATAATAATAATAATAATAATAATAATAATAATAATAATAATAATAATAATAATAATAATAATAATAATAATAATAGCGTAAATCGAATAAAATATATTGCGTTAAATCGTTGTGTAACGTTGTACAATATCGATGAATTTCCGCGTCCTGCGCACTTGTATGGTTTACAAAATATTCAATTTATTCGACGGAACGTTTGCCAAATACGTATATATATATATATAATAATGTATGAAAGAAATGATTATCAGTACAATGTACTCGTACGATTTATTCCGTTTTCACGTTTAAAACACGAACGATTGAAAACATATAACATTATATACGGATGAACGTTAAGCGTATGATAATAAGTAAGTGTTTATAAAGTCATCGGGTATGAAAAAATAAACAAAATGTTTGCAATAAAAAAACTTTTCGTCGGAGTACTTGAATGAATTACGAACGTATATCGTACGTTATTAATCATAATAACGTGGTTCGCGAGTGTACGGAAATCGAGAGACAAATCCGAATCGCATTAACAAAAAAAAGTACCTATTATGGACGCGTAATTGAATATATATATATATGTATTTGTTAGACATTTGATTTAAATAATTTATAGAAATATACGCACGTATAAATAACCGTTACGTTTCGGAATTGACTAGACGATTTTTTTTCGACAACACAAATTCTATAAACCGATTATTATCGGTAACGAATATTACAGAGGTTATTTTTTTTTTTTGTATCGCGTATCGATTTATACTTGTTCAAAAATAAGGGACAGTTTCCTGATATCGGATACAGGGATAGTTTGCAAAGACGCGAGGATTTAGAATCGTTGTTACTGTTAAGACGTGTGTGTGTGTGTGTGTATGTGTGTGTATTTATTCTCTCTATATGTAATCATCGTTTAGTGGTTCGCATTTTATCGTTAAATTTACATGTTTTTAACATCGTATTCGTACGGATGTTTTATTCTCCTTAAGACAAATCAAACTGACGTCCATTCGTGTCTAAACGATACTTTTACAATGTCCGTATAATGTTTTAACCATTGAATTACAGCGATCATTTTTCATTATTTATTAACTTTTCAATAATGGCCGAATACGGTACGTGTCAAACGATCGCAATGCGACATATCCAATATTAGAGTGTTATAATAATAATAATTTATCGTACACAATAAATGGACATTCGTCAACGTTTTTATCGTCAAATGACTGATTAACGAGAAAAGCAGATTTTTTTTTAAAACATTTTCTCGTTACACCTGAACGTTATTTTTCTTGTTACGTTTTGTTTCGTAATAATAAACGAAATATCCGATGCCAGAATCACAATGTCATTGTCGGAAGCGTTCTTCGAAATCGGCGATTTTAAACGCTTTTTTTTTTAGCGTTTTCATCGACCATAACGGCGCTGATTTCACATGTAAAAAAACATAATAACTGTTCTTCCTCCCTTGCCTCCACACACCCCCCCCCCTTCCTCCTCAACGGCGTTAAGCGTAAAAAAGTTTTTAATTTTTTTTTGGGAAAGGAGAAAAAAAAAATAATACGCGACGTTTTTAGTCCCGTATGATTAACGGGCTCGCGGGGATAAAGTTTCTAGAACACACGATTTAATATGCGCGTGCATACGTCGTACAGTATTTAAGAGCGCGACTTTTTCCATATAATAATAATAATAATAATAATAAAAAAAAATTGTTTTATTATGAATTGCGCGTGTGTGCGGACAGACAGCAACGGACGGATTGGACACTAACGTGCAGGGGACACGTATTACCAAATCGGCTAGAGCCCCAGCGCCGTACAAAAATACGATGTTGTCATTGGTCTATTTGAAAACCGCGCGAAAATATATAACCACAGTTAACCGCGGTAATAACCACAGTATGTATTTATATCATGTTCATGAAATTTTTTTAAATAAAAAGGTACTTACTTGAAAAATACAGGAAAACGACTAATTATTATTTTTATCTACAGTCATATTTCACATGCTGCTTTATCAAATACAGAAATATTATTCGATAAGCAATACATACATTAGAGTTAATTTAATATTTCAATATATAATTAGTACTTACTAATTAACATTGATTGAATCTAATTATTATCATAGACTATTTTCATACAGCTGTGTTATTTAGTTCTTATCACTAGATACTATCTTAAACCGTGGTTATTACCACAGAACAACCAGAAGAGACACTCATCGAGAACTCGAAAATCGACGAAAAATGTTGGGAGCATCAGTGTGGCGATAAATAAAAATTCTTCTCTGCTGCTGAAACTGATTTTCCGTATTTTTTTCCGATCATCGTCGTAAACAAATCAATATCACAGAGAAAATCATTCTAAATGATCGGTACTGATAGTAATAACAGACAAATGGGGGAATTAACTGTGGTTATATATTTTCGCGCGGTTTTCAAATAGACCAATGACAACATCGTAGTTTTGTACGGCGCTGGGGCGCTCTAGCCGATTTGGTAATACGCGCAGGGGACACGTTTTAGAAACGATAATAGTCCGTTGTGCGTGAACTTGTGCGTACGCGCGCAGCCGACTGTCGTGTGCCAAACGCGACCGGTAAACGCGTTTAATGCGTGTGTGTGTGTGATAAAAAAAAAAAAAAAAAAAACATTAGTTTTCCACGGTGATAAACAATTATACACGGCCGTTTTTCACACGGGCGAAAAGTGCTAAAATCAGCGACCGCCGCGTGATGGTTGGGATGATGGTCCGCGTTTCGAATTATACACCGCGGCGTGGTAAATAATTCAAGAGCGTGTACGGTTAATAATAGGCGTTTAAAAACAAAAATAACCGTCGTCGCGTCCAAAAGGGGAAAACGCGCTCGCGCAATTCTCGTATGAAAAACGTTTTGTTTTTAATGTTTATCCCCGCGCGAACGTTACTACTGGACGGACAAGAATGATTTACGTTGCGCGTGATCGTCGTCACCACGCGGTTTCCACCGGTCCCCGCACTCGTTGGTAATTCACCCGAATCCGACTTTGGGTAACGTGTATTCACTAGTAGTAGTAGTAGTAGTAGTAGTAGTGGTGAACGGCGACACGGGAATCGGTCTCCACGAAGAGCACTACTCCAACTGACTATCCGACCACGTTATTATTATTATTATTATTATTTTATACGAGGTGAAATATTTATTAGATTCCTGCCGCTGCTCTTGTACACGCGCACTTGTCCGCGGGCGTTGCGCGTGTTTTTGGATAGCGTCGTAATGTTTTGGATTTCGCGTCAGCCATCATAAAATGACCGTCCGGATGACGGTTTTTGCGGTTCGCTAGCTGGTGTTTCTGAAACGGGAATTTATCGTACATAGAGTTTTGCGTACAATACGCGTAAGGTGCGAGATGAAAATCTCATCTATAGCCGGTCATCGTCACTCATCGCCGCGTCGGTTCCGAGAATATAAAAAAAATTCTCCTACGCGCGCACGTCGACGAAATTCATTCCGGTACTGTTAATTCGATTGAAACCCCGAGGGCAGTGGAAAATCGAGGACACTAAAAGGGGCGATTTCGATTTTCAAAACCGTGTCTGATTCCGTGAGCTTCTTCCGTAGCCGTGCGCGGCAAACCGATTTTGAAATTAAAATCCCGTATTTTCCAAAATAAATAAACCGCCGTAGCGTTTCTACGGCGTTGAATTCCGGTTTTATGGGATTTTCGTTTGGAAAACTAAAAAAACGCTTTTTCCTACGAAATCCAGGAGTGATACGAGTTGACGAATATTCATTTGTAATTTCGCATTTCATATTGTACGTAGGAAAGTCGATTTTCTTTCCCTTATTTCACGTGTCGGTCTACGCGTACGAGAAATACGCGATTTTAGTGTTTCGTTATTACCGCTATAAATTCGATAGCAATGCATTTCACAAGACGATTGTGAACTGAACATCGGCGTAATAATCATTTATTATTAATAATAATATATATATTGTGTATCCGGAGTGGATTACGTTACGATTATTATCCTTGTACGCAGTAACATCGTTTCAATATCATTTCTTACTGTAAACGTAGGCAGTTAAAAACGTTTCATTTCGATTGTTATTTTCCATCGAAATAATAATACGCTTAGTCGAAAAACTCGAAATGTTT
The DNA here is from genome assembly GCA_032441825.1 of Chaetogeoica ovagalla. Lineage (NCBI taxonomy): Eukaryota > Metazoa > Arthropoda > Insecta > Hemiptera > Aphididae > Chaetogeoica > Chaetogeoica ovagalla. The sequence goes on from CM063726.1 coordinate 3,675,049, forward strand.
GTAAAAGAAAATTGTGACTAACGATTTTCAAGTGTATTTTCAGTGTATAGTTGGAGTAACGCGCGTCTGGCGTATTGGCGTTTCTAAGCCTGAAAACCAAAAATTACCTATCTTTTATGAAACAATTACTTAAAAATCTGTAATAAATAGTTTGAAATCGTAAGAAAGTTTTTTCTTTTTGAAAATTCGTCTTTCTTAATATAACGTAAAGTTACATGTTCGGTGAACGCAACATGTTTCTAATAATCATTATTTTCAATATCACGAAGAAATAACGTTAGTCGATTTAATCGAAATTGCGTCTTACCGTTCGCGCAATTTTATTTAGACGCGCTTTTGAGAAAATCGCAAACGATCTCTCTAATGTACCGACTAGATGAAATTTGCTACCAAAAACCAGAGTGTAAAAATCAAGGTACTCGTTCGAGTAGAATTATTATCGGTACAGACATCGTTGTAAAACCAATACATTTTTCGCTCCGCGGAGAAAGTAAAATGAGAATTTCCTTTTTTCAATAACAACGAAATTAATTTCTTCGGAATCAAATACATTTTTAATAGACGTTGATTTTATAATGACGTCGGATTCCTGTGCGGGAACTTTGGAATTGCGATCGATTCGTTTCGAATAAACCACGTGTATTTATTGTGTTTTTGTGCAGTTTTAACAAATAAACACTTCTCTGGAAAACATTTTTTCAAAAATTATTTCTACGAGATATTTCCAATGTAATTTAATTATTTATTCGTCAATTATAGTTATTGTTAAAAGATCAACCCTTCGTTTTAACGCATTGACATTTATTTTTAATCAGTACGAGTTTCGTATAAAATAACGTTTTCCAAACTTGACAATTATACGATCCTCTTTTTTTTTTCCAGTGTATATATATATATATATATAAAAATACGTCATTCGTAGTTTATAGATCGGACACAATTCATTTATTGCTACTCACACATTGTACTCAATATTAATAATTGTGAGTAAGTAATTGAATAAAATTCGCCCGATACTTTTTTTTTTTTTACACCAATTGGTCACATCGATATAAACGTAGCAACATTAAATATATTGCTTTTACTAGACGATTTTATAAATATAAAATATATTCAGGCGCTTAAATAAATTAAAAGCATAAATAGTAGTTTATAGTGACGCATAAACTAGTGTTAGACTTAAATTGTGTAACATTGATATTTTATGTTTCGGTATTCGTAATAACGAATACCTTTGGTGCTTATCGTAACATATTTAAATCATCTTAAGCTTAATTTATCGTCGGTTTTGCGGTTTGAGTCCGTATTTTGGTTTCTTTTATGTGTTTTGTGTTACTAGAACGAGTGTTGCAACGGAGAAAAGCCTAAGTGCAAAGCTGTGTACTTTGGGTTGTAATTTTATATCAAAATGACGTAAGAAAAATATTTAAGCACTCCGTTCTCTCAAGTTTATATTCTAATATGTTTCGTTTGAAATTAATATCGACGTAATTTAAAATTACGAATACCTTGAAAAAAAGATTTTAGCCAAATGTATTCGCGAATATTTATCATATTAATAAACAACGTAATAATACGATATTTCCAAAAACCAATAAAAGACTGTTTAAATGGACATTTGTCTAAATTCGTAAATTAAAATAAATATTATATACGTATAAAGACAATCATAAAAAAAGCACCTTATTAAATGATAAGAAATTTAATTTCATAATCTCCATATAATTAAACTAATAAATTTTAAAAATTTCATATTTTTCTAAAAAAAAAATATACATATATGAATAGGACAGTGTTTATCAATTCTTCATATAACATATTATTGTAATTAATTGTTTTATTACACACTATTTATGTGATTTAACGTAAATTGATCATTAATACGCATTTAAAAACAGATATATTTTTTCATGACAAATATTAATCAGTATTATAGTGTGAAAATAATATATACATATATATATATATATATATATATATATATATGAATTAAAAATATGATTTATAAATGTTTTTATGAAATACTGATTTAAATAATACATTTTACAGAGGATAGGAACTGCTCACGGTGAAGAGCTTCCATACATGTTTGGTGCTCCGATGGTGACCGACGGAATGAATCATTTTTCGAGGAATTTTACAAAAGCAGAAGCTGCGTTATCCGATGCTATGATCCTGTACTTGGGAAATTTCGCTAGAACCGGGTAAGTGATTTTCGTTTAATAATTATATTATTATTTGTAAAACCGGATTATAACGGTAGAGTTAATAATTTAAAATACGAATTCCCGGCATTGTTTGTTTTTTTTTTATCTTAAAACATGCAATTTTAAGATTAAATACGTCGAAAATTGTATAAAAATACCTATAGAAATATTTGTGTAAAAATTATATATATTTGCCTTGTGGCTATAATAATTACGTACATTCGCGTGATTTCTCCATTATTAAAATTTATTTCAAAATAATAACAGTCATATGGATTGTGTTCCAATACTTTATCGTAATAATTTAAACATTTAAAATAATAATATTCTTTTCCGTACCTAATAAATACGATAATAATTTATTAGTTCAATATATCGATTGAATATACACAAATTAAAATACGATATAAATATAACATACACTTCTATCGTCTAAAATATATTTTATTTTATATTCAATTAATTTAATTTTTTTTGTAAAGAGATAAATAAATTTTCAAAATATTAAAATAAAATTTAAGAAAAAAAAACCACTTTGTATAAGTAAATAATGATAAGTGAAGAAACAATGTTTTAAAATTAGTTTTACAACGTTGCGTTTTTAGGATACAAGAGACATTATTAATAGACACAGTAAAAAAAAAAAAAAATACCGTGTAACCGGATCGGTGGAGTTAAAAGCTATAATATTCGTAACGAGCTCTACTAACAAGGCAACTGAAACTTGATCAGAAATTATGGCGTATTCTCGAAATGTGCCACAATTTTAATTTTATGGTTTAAGTGAAGCGTATGATTTGACAGAAAAGTGTATTATGACTCGGTACAAGATCTACACGACGATTCAGAAAAGTTTTAATAGAAAACGTTATAAGACTATAATCGTTATGGTTCCGATCAAAGTACCGGTATCCAATGGCGGATTCGATATTTTTCTTGTATTTCCTGCATTTACGAAATTTCGACAAAAATTTGAAAAAATACATCGCCAATAACAAATCTTGTTATATAATGATTGTAATATCGATATTCATTCCGATGTTCGGTGATTATTCGACGATCGTTTTTACTTACGATCCGTTTGCTCGTTTCTAACGGACGAAAACAAAAAAATAGACGCTCGCTGGTATATTACAATTCAAATAATACGTGACTATAAATTTGTTAATAATAAATGAAAAAATATAACTAAAAATTAATACTGTTACTATTTTAATGTATTCAATATAAATTTTTTAAAAATTCGCCTCTCATCCTTAAATGAAATCCTTAAATCCGCCATTGCCGGTATCATAGATTCTCAAATTTTATAATTCATATACACTTGTGTTTTATTATTATTTTTTTTTTATACATATATAAAACTTACTTATATTACGAGTAATTATATTATAATAGAACCAAGTAAAATATTTGAAATATATTGAAAATATTCAGATTCGTATATATTTTAATTTGCATATAAATTACACAAAGAAAAAAATGGATTATTATTTTTATATTACCTCATTAATTTCATATTCGTATATTTATAATTTGGGGGAAAAAATAATTTTTATTTAAATGTCTTTAATCTTTTTTTTTTGAAATTGAATTTGATTTGAAGTCGAATTCAAAAAATATATAGACATGGTTAGAATTTACACTTGCGTATTTATAAATATATATATATTAACGTATGCAGACATTTTTACATTTACACATTTTACATAAAACATAAAATACGAACCGATTAAAAATAATCGACGAAATAAAACGAACGAAATCAACAGTAATAAAATGTACAATTATTGTATTAAAGTTTCTTCCTCCGCCCGCCGTGTTTACTGCGACGTAATATAATAATATAAGCGACAAAGAGTTCATTATAATATAAACCGGTCAAGGTTTATTTATGCTTTAAACCGACGAATAATAATAATTATTGACTTCTGAACGTTAAATGTTCGATCGAACAATTTGGTCGTGTCTAAAAACTCAGCACTGCTAACGAATGATATAATATAATTTTTTTTTTGTCTTTTGTCCATTGTTGTAAATATATCTCCGATATTGTTCTGCACAGGATCATGGTGGTGGGTGGTAGAAAATGAAAAACGATCGCGTTGCCTCGGGTGCTTTCAATATCAATGCAATACGCGTATAGTATAATAAATAAATGTATTTATGTGCGTAAAGCCTCTTGTCTTTACATTACTTTCAGTTAAAAAAAAAAAAAAACGCAATGCTTCACCTGGCTGAATTCCTTACATTGTTCGAGAGAATTTATCGTTTTAAAAGAATACATTGAATAGAAAAAAGAAAATAAATAAATATCTTTTGATTCATTAGTCTCGCTAACACTGAGCACACTACGTATATACTCTTTTTTTATTAAATTAAATTATTTATACATTTTAGATTATTTTCATGGACCCGTCGAAGTATGGCCCTTTCGCAAAATTAAGAGATTTTCGTTTTCCGCGCCGCAATACCGTCGTGGCCACCAATCATATTTTTGTTCAAAAACATCTGCCTCGTTTTGGATTAAAAAGAGAAAAAAACAAACAAACAAAACAAAAGAAATAAAACGGGGTCGACAAAAAAAAAAATATATATATATATATAACACCGTCTTGGAACGTTTCCATTAAGAATTATCAGAAATGACTTAGTCTTTTGAATTATACGTTGAGGATTCATAAATATGTATAAGTTGTAACGGGCGCAGAAGTATTTAAGGACGTGTAAATATTTCGATAAAATATATTGTTCAAAGGGGGTGGGGGATAAATGATTTACGATTTTTAAAATATGTGCGATTGTACGAAAAATCGGTGCGGCGCGTAAGAAGCATTTGCGTTATTGTAAAATCCTAAACGCTGCTCCCCTTCCTTTCGTGATATAATACGCGTGCTCGGTGTATTTTATGTTTATTTTCATATAATCGGAGTTGCCGAATTATATATTTTTATGTTATTACTTCGAACGGACAACGACGGACTTCTCTTTAAATACAGTTATACAATAACGGTCAACGCGAAAATAAACAGAAAAGTTCAAAACGGACGAAAAATACATTTGTTTATATACGTTTGCCAAACCACTATTCGAGAAGGATTCGAACGAATAATAATACGATTTTCGAAAATACAAAATATGATAGAAATTAAATTCTTATTTTGTTCCTTTGAGACGTCATTAAACTCACTTATTGCTTGCGCAGGAATTATTGACGGGCCTATAACGGTAGCGAATCGTTAGCGTGAGTAATTAAAACTTAATAACAAAAAAGAGGAATTAAAGAAAAAAATGTATTCTATAATAATATATTATCTATCGAATTCTTGACGAATAACACGTGTTAATATTTATTAAATGCCAGAGGCGGCGGAAAATTTCTTTTGAGAAAATATTATTTTTTAAGTGTTTTTTTTTTTTTTAATTTGTTTCTTTCTAACAAAATACAGACATATACGTATTGCAATGCGTAACGCGCCTATTATTATTCATAATCAAAAATAAATGTTACATTACTGTTTTTTTTCATTTTCCCACAATAAATATTAATAAATATGTTAGAAAAAATAAACTTATTCTGATAAACGACATAATATATGCACATATTATAAAATAAATATTAAAAAAAAAACAACCATATTTAGCGGTGTATTCGAAGTGTATAAAACTATCGTATAAAACGATAGTGCCTGGAAATGTCACATTGACGGGGAAATATTTTAATCGACCAAAAACATGTATCTGCGCATTAAAGAAAATAAGAGGAAACGAAGTACTGAAATCTAAAAGAAAAGTTTAATTAAAAAAAAAGAAAAATTGAATATTAATATTTTTTAATTATTATTATAATTATTTTCTACGATATATTTATATATATATATATTTTTTTTTTTTTATTTAGCTTATGAATTATTATTATAATTTCCATCGGTTATTTCACCAAAATAAATTTGTGAAATAAATACAATAATTGCGAACTTTTATTTCTGGTCATAAACAGTCCTTCTCGGTAATTCGTAGACTATTGATTGTTTGTTCTAGAATTTAAATTTAAAATTTAATCTCGAACGAATACGTTTCGCGGCGATTTAAACGTTATAAAACCACATTGTTACGCCAGTTATTAAATTTAATGTGCGGGTTTAAGTGAATGTATTTGTAGAATTGTGTATGCACGTATGTGTAAATGTATACCTATACGCATAACATAACCAAGCCTTAATTACAACATTGAATTGTGCGACTGATAATATCATAAAATATTGTATAGTAAGGGATCCACACGGGCCAAACGGATCTTTTATGGATTTTATTGAAACCATTAGACTAGTCAGGCTTCGCGCATTACAAATCCTCGGGAATCGGGATTATCGTTAATCCTTACATACGTGATTTTATTTAATATAGGTAGTACAGTTATGGTCCAGCTTTAAATATTTTCCGGCAGAGTTCATTTGAAGCAATTCGTGTGATAGAAATAAAATCTATTGTAATATTTTTGAACGTTTGTTTTTGAATTTTATACGATACAATGTAATAGACATTGTTCGATTCATCGAACAATTTCCAAATTGAAAAACGCACGTTTATTGTATTTGATCATATATCATACATTATTAAACTACAAAAGTATTAAAAATAATAATAATAATCACGCGTTTAATACAAACGTGTTTTTTGAATTTTTAATAATTTATTTTGTCTATATATTATTGATATAATTCAGTCCGGTTATTTTTATAACATGCACTACCAGGGGCGGATCCAGAATTTTTTTTTTAAGGACCGTTAAGATTTTCGGTAAATATATATCACATCGATTTAATGATTTTGCATAATTTTTCTACACCGGAGCACTTGACTACAATTACACGATAATTTTGTTTTAATCTATTATTATAGAAAAAATAAATAAAATTAATGCATAATTATGTATTTAATTAAAAAGTCGATCTTCTTGAGTTAAAGCACTTTTTGAAGTTCTTGTTTTCATCGCGTTACGAAAAAACAAAAACAGATTTTCGTCTAATTTCAAATTCACGATTATACGATTATCAAACAGCTATATTGTAAACCTTCAAAAATCGTAAATCGTAAAGTGTGTCGTGTTAAGATTACAAACCATCGGCGTGTAAGAAGATATTGTCTGAATTTTGACCATTGAACGTTCAATACCAACTCCATATCGGACATCACAACCCACTGTCAGCAGAAAATTTTTTATTGTAAACACCTAACGATTAATTCGAATTCGAGGAGTTATGACCAGCACGGGGAGAAGTCGGAATGGATACACGCAAAACGTTTTCGAATGACCGATTTTGGCGTAAGAACGGCGGAGAAGAGTTTCGGTTGGTTCCAGCTGTAATCGTCGCGATTGACGACGACGCGACGTGATAAACGGCGATTTTTGCGGTTAATCAAATTTAATACCACAGATCGTTTCTGGTGTATGTGTGCATTGAATATATTTTTTTCTTTTGAACCGACTAAACGGGTAAAAAAAAAAAATCGTAGAATATATATATATATTCACTTTATTTATGCGATAGTGTAAGGTTTGATAGAATAACAAAAAAAAAAAAAAACACGGTTTTATAATGATTTCTTAAGGTTCGGACTGTTGACGGTTGCCGAATAATTATAATTTATAGGGCCAGAATAACTTTTTAGAAATTCCATTCACGCGTATAGAAGCGTCATGCTGTGCGAGGCATTAAAAACTCTCGATTTCGTTACACGCGTTTGTACCCTGTATAAATTAGCTGCACCAATTTAGTCTCTATACCGTACCATAGTTCGTTCTAATGCGGAATACGCATCTGTATCTCGCAACATTCGTTTAATTACAACATTATATTGCTGTAGAGCGGCGTTAATTTCCTCGGTAAATATCAAAAATAACAGTACTCGCCTCGTGAGTATATTCATTTGTTATCGTCCTACCACAATATTATTCTCGCCAACCGATATTAGAATCCAAGTAAATTTAGACAATTATGACGAGTTACATTCAGAATCTCCTTACATTCATCGTTGTATTAAATCTGTCGCTAAATACGGGTTATCTATGCGGATTTCCAACGTAGAACTGTTCTTCTTGTGTATTGTTTTTTTTTTTTACATTTACTCGTCTTAATTTAATTTTTACTCGTTATTATTATTATTTTAAATTCAATTCGTTCGTTATTGACATTTTTGTGTAATTGTTACTGACGTGTAAACGACGTAGTCCACCTGTTGTCGTCCGGACCATCATCGCTTTCCCGTTTTCAAACGGTGAATTTATACTCGCGTAAATTTTTTTTCCTCCAAAACGATCAATTGTTTCTAAACACGAAAACCAGATTCAACATACGTAATTTTTCTATTGCCTCGAACGGAGAATTTTAAAAGCTTACTGGATGTTTTAAAATATCACTGTATCCGTAATAATAGCAGTAGTAATTCGTTCGTTGCTCCGGCAGGCGATAGTGGTATTCCGAAGAATTCGTCTCGGTAAAAAACCGGTCAGCTTTTGAGACGAAATAACAGTGTGCGAAAACACTGCAGGACTGGCAAATTTTAGATTCTGCTTTCGACCACGTCGGTGTCATGTAGTGCTCGTGCGAACGCGAATAGTTTTTTTCTTTTTTTCTTTTTTTCGTCAATTTTATACACGGACCGCACAGTGTACCGTTGTTTCCGTAAATGACAATTAACGACGCTGAATTTTACACGAAATTCCGCGGCGACGGGTCCGTTAATGTCGACACTGAAACGGAATAATTTTGCATACGATTATGATAATATTCCGGAAAACACGACGGAATTGAAAACCGCGCGCTTTCGCGTAAGTACTGTACGGCCAACACGCGCAACGCACACCTGTTTAACGCGTAAAAAATACGATTAATTGAAGAACACTCTTCTACACGATTCTCGGAACAAACGCGTTTTCGTAACAAACGTTTATATGCTCGTGTGACTTTGTCGCGTTACATTCTGTGCGTCGCACTCGTCGGAACGGACACGCACGCGATGTGATGTGAGAGGCGCCGCTGAATTCCATATCGTTTTCGACGTCTCACAGTGCGTTACACAGTGGACAAATATAATTCCAAAGAAGATTATCGTGTTATTTAGGTTTGTCGAACGATATTTCTGATCATAATCGATGATTTATTGCACGTCGACCAGAATGACGACGGCAAAAAATATTTTTGGTTTTTAAAGTCGTCCGGGCGCCCACACACGTTGTTGTGTTTTTTGTTTTGTTTATTACATTACGTGCTAGAAAATCGACGCAATCACATAATATTTAATAACAGTTGCGCCGGAATCATCCGTGTCTCGCGTTATTTTTTTTAACCGCCGAACAACACACGGCGCATATTTTGTCCGGGAGATTTGTCCGCGGTGCTTTAATACTCTATGATCGTTATTATGACGTTGATACACCACGACCGTGATTGTTTTATTTTTTCTCGTTCAAACTGTAAATCTATAAACGCAATATTCCGTTTAACGGAATCTAGAAAAATATGATTTTATTTCAAGAATTCCACACCGGCGAAATTATTTACCTGTACGTACATAAAAAAAAAAACGTACACGATTTTTAATATTTAAAACGTTACGCTACGCGTCATATAAATGGACGATTTTTGAAATTAAATCGCCGCGCGATCGTTATTATGATGCGTAACATAAAAATACGAGGAGATATCGTATTGTAAATCCTGTTTTTTTTTGCAATACCACGCTCGAAGTACAAACGATACATCGATACAAACGCAATTGCAGTAAAAATAATACGAGTTCGCGCATGTATAATGTAACCGTGTAAAACGCATTGAATTGGCTATCGAAACAACCGTTTATAACAACGACGTTATAAAAGTCCGCGGTATGTAAATAAATAATTCGAGTTTTCGTCGCATATTTTATTTAATAATTTCCCGGTGTAAGAAAGAAACGATCGTGACAACAATAAAACAATATTCGAAACCGAAAGATGTTCTCGGTTATTAAAAAAAAATATAATAAACACTTATTCCGCGTTTCCTTTTAACGTAATTGAAAAACAGCCGTTTTCACGTTATAATTTTCTGTTATCTCTCTCACAAGATTTCAATCAAATTCGATTAATATTACCATCGGACGGCGTTAAGCTCTACCCGATTGTCGATGTGCGCTCCGTGTACGTGTTTAACACAAAAACAATGTAGCGCAAAAAAAAATAAATAAATAAATACCGAGATCCTTTGCAAATGGTACTGAATGATAAATGGACCTTTTACGTAGTAAAATGTTCGTTCATTTGGGCGTGTTCAACCTACTTCTTTTTAATACACCGGGCACATCTCCTCGTCCTCGAGGAAGGAGTGGTACGACGGAGGACGGGGATCGGAATGATACTGAAATAGTCCCCGGGCCTTGAAATTAGAAATCGCTTTTGGGATTTTGTTGTTTATTCCCGGCAAATGTTGAAGAGAGGACGGAGAGTCGACAAAAAAAAAAAAAAGAAAAAAAAATGTCCTTATCGGTTGTCTAAAAGACAAATGGACTTTGTAAACGAATAATATCCACGGAAAATAAATTCGCTTCCTGACATTCGTTTTTCTTGCATGATTATTTTTAAAATTGTATTTCTGTTTTTTTATATGTATATGCGCGTGCACCATTCTCCAGGGATCCAAACGATCACGATGATAAACCCGATTCCGGGTCCAAGGAAAGGAACAGGTTTCGAAGCGTCACGTGGGATGAATACGATCCAGTGCATCAAAAGTATTTAGAAATAAGTGAGTAAAATAACGTTTTATAAAATTGTATTTCTTATTTTTTTAAATGACTTTTTTTCGTTTTAATAATTATATTTTTGAATCGGAGACGTCAATTTTACTATTATTTTATTTTTCTCGTCAATGACGCGGTCGTATTAACCCGGAACGCTATTCAAAAATCTTATGCTCACCTTAAAGATAATCCGTGGTTTTTTTTTTATTTCTCGTATTAAATATGCGGCATCGTTAAAAAAAAAAACTGTAGTTGGCCATAGCTTATTTCGTAATCGTACCGTTTATTTTTATTTTTTAATTATCGTTCTAGGCAGGATCAACTTTAAACATTTGCTATATACATATTAACTTCAATGAAATCGTTCATCGAATTATTTTTTACTCAAACGTGACAATTATTTTAATTATCAAAATGTCGTATAAATCCGGCATACGCGTGGTAATAATTTTTTTATTTTTGTCAGTTATTTTATAATATAACTAATGGGAAAATCAATATAACATATTGTTATTAAGTAACATTCTTATTCATTATTAATATTTCCCCAAACCCTCCGGTTTTCTACGCTTCGCACGATTTCCGCTACTAATCCGATTCCCGTTAAATCTTTGATTTAATCAATATATATTAATCGAGCGAGAGAACGTCCTCCTCTATTCCTTTTGCCTCGTGCTGTTTCTCGGATAACTTTTCTCTCTGGGTGGTCATTTCGTCTTACGAATGGTGACAAAAAAAAATTTGAGGATTTGACGCTATATTGAATGGATGGGTTCAATTTTTCTAATATAGGTACATTTGTTCTATAAACTAGGTCATCTAAAAAAAAAAAGCACTCTATTTTCCTTCGGCAAGACACATTAATAATATTATACGGAGTAATAAGATGTCGTATAAGTAACCAGGGCCCGTCTAGAACTTCCGTGTACACAAGTGATTATCGGACGGCCCCGTTCTTATTTATTATTTTCAAAACAAACAACGGGTTATACGTTACGGTAATACGCAACAGAACGATGCAAGAATACCAAATGCCGCACGCACGAATATTGACCATACGCGGGGCTATGGATCTACGACATTGTTACGAGACGGCCGTTTTTGTTAAAATTACGTTTACCGAAGGGGAATAGTGTTCCGCAGTATTATTAGGACGATCCCTTTGGCAAATTGCTACCGAACTCCGACGGACGTACCGTCACGGTGCACTAAATCTGAAACTGAATTAAAAGCGGAATTATATCGTATTACTCGTACAAGAGCAAAGACCTGAACGCAGGTTCGTACGTTGATTTTAAAGTTCCTAAATAAATACAAATATATGCCGTAAGACACTTCGGTTTTCGTCTGAGAATATCAAACTTCAATTGTGTACATTATAACGCGACAGGGAATTCACATTTATCGTCGTTCGAACAGTGTAAAAGTATCTGAGTGTATAAAAAAAAAAAAAAAAATGAAAATTAGTATTTATTATTAGCTCTGAAACTTGTCCTGGCGTCATACGGGAAGTTTTTTTTTAATTTTAAAGTACACCGCGCAGTAGATTTTAAACGCAATTTAAATTTGTTTAATTCATAATAAATAGTCGAGTGGTTATAATGTGTTTATAAATAAAAGCAAAGTTTCTTTTGCTTTTCTTTTGGAGTTTCTTCAGTGTGCGTGTGTGTGTGCTTTCTTTTAAGAAAATCGTTTCTTGTTCAACCCGAGGTCAAGGGTTTGCGTTTAAATGTCTAAAATACCGATGATCGCCAACGATGATTATATCCGTACGAATTTAAACGCGTCCGATTTCCTACGAAGCTTAATCTCGCCATGTCCATCAACAAGGCACAAGGACAGACATTGACTCTATCTCTGAAGATATTCCTTTTATATCATACGAATCTCTAAATTCTACGTTGCTCGGTACTGTCTGACTTCTGCAAAAAAAAAAAAAATAAATAAACCAGAATATATGCAAAACGAATCGTAAATCTAGCAAGAATATTATAAGTTAAATATATAATAATAGTATATGTGTTAACACGCGTACTGTGTGGATATTTTAGATTTTCAATAAGAAATTGTTCGTATAATTAATATTTTCTCAGTATAAATAGAAATAATACTTTTGTGTAGAAATTAATTATTTTAGAAATGAATAATATAAGAAAACAGCGTAAAATGTATTCGATCCAAATATTTAGGAATAAGTTAGACATAAAAGAATTTTATTCCACGTACTTAATCACTCTAAAGTATATTGTATACAATAAATAATAAAAAAATTAATTAAATGTTGCTAGTCGTATTGTAATTATGCAGTTCCAACTATTTTGTATTGATAATTCATCACACTGTCGTTGTCGACGCTGTTCTATTTATACAGCGACATCAAGGATAGTTGGATTTTATAGTTTTCTTGTTAACTGATAAATACAGAAAATCCGAAATTTTATCGAAAGTTCGCTGAATAATTTGTCTCCTTCATAAAACCTAAAATATTTTGTATTCGTGTTATTATGACATTGTCAAATTGTTTTCAACAACTAAAATTTACCGTTTCATCGTCATTATTAATATTTAAAGAATATTAATATTAACGTAAACATAATATACATATTTTTTGATTAAGCCACGCCGTTATTAATTTAGTAGTTGTTGGGGGACACTGTTCATTAATGACTGCAGTGAACATAGATGATTTTTAACAAATTACATTTAAATTTAATTATTCAGCGACACCGAACATTTTCATAATAAATTATGAATCGTGAACCACAGGAAAATAATATATACACATATTCATTACAACTTGCAAAAAACATATTAAAATACAATTTATAAGAAATTCCATTAATTATTGTATTAATTGTTTGAGGAGTTATTATAAAGCACACCTAGATGCAAGAAAAAAGTTCCTTTTGACCATGGTCCGATTCTCCAGTATAATTTAGAAATTTCAACTTTTGTATTTTTATCGAAAAAAACGCAATTTTTCTCATATAACTGGCCGATTGTCCTGGCCCACGACAAGATTGTAAACTTCATTAACAATTGCATTAAATTTTCTCGACGTAAATATAAAACGCAAGGTCTCAATATCATTTTCGCAAGCACAGGCAAAAATTTTGAAAATTCAAAAATATCTAAATTAAAAATAAAATTGATCCATCTCTAATAATTTCATTTTGTCACTCTGAAGTGTGCTAAATTCACAAAAACTTCTTTTCTTTCAATAAGCTTTCAAAACATATAGTCATGTTTTGAAAAATTGTGTTTTTTGGCGAGAAGAAATCACACTTTATATATATATATATATATATATATATATATATATATATATATGTAAAAAAAAAATGGTATGACAAACGGTACACAATACTTACATGAAATGATGAATCCAGATGATTACATTTTAGTCGTGGTGAGTAGAGCTACAAGAACAAAAGTTAAACGGAGAATTCGAGTGTGTGTGAGATAAAACGATTGTCATTTTGAGCAACTTCTCCACTAAAAGACTGTTAATTTGCAAATTTATTATTAATCTTCTAAAAAAAATTCTTACTTAATTTATAGAAGAGATCTTAATTAAATTAAAAACTTTAATTTTTGAAGGATTTTTCGTTTTGCGGTTTTTCTTTCACCATTCCCTTTTTTCCTCGTATACCGGCGACTTTTTTTACATTTAAATTGCGAGTTTTTTCCCTGAGACGGAATTTTCAAAACTTGTGTATACCGTTGAATAACTAATTAAGAACTAAAATTTTTGTGAAATTTGCACATCTTTGAGTGACGACAAAATTAAAAATCATTATATATTGTAATTTACGTATTATATTATTAAATATTAATGTTATGGAATTGGTTAATAAAGAATTCGGAATAATTTTTTTGAAAGATACAAATAAAATGTGTTGAAATTTTTAATGATAATCTATGGATATTTATTGATTGAAAAATAATATAAAAATTATTGACTAAAACTAGCTTTTTAAACGTTCATCATGTCTCAATAGTTTTGTAGGAAAAGCTTACAAAATCGTAATTTCTTATGTAATTATTATAATATTAAACATTTAACAGCAGACATACAAATCATATTATACACATTCGAGACACGTCCGTGTGTAGAATTCAATTTATTATGTCGCTTATTGGATATTTGAAAAAGTTTAGTGCCTATAAAAATAATTTATGCACATTAATACTAATAAAAATTTATTAAATATAATAAAAATGAAAAATAAAGGAATTTCATGAAATTAAAAAAATATATATATGTCTTATATGTTATAGTATAGTGTATAATAAGTAAACAAATTAATGATCTATTTCAAATTTAAAACATTTATAAAAAAAAAAATGTATTAATATTTATTTAGAATTTTGAGTCGTTTAAAATTACATAACAAGCGCAAAATATTTCTCTTGCTGAATTTAATACCTTAGGGCATAATAATTTCATATTCCGCATTTTCTGGTAGTTTTTTGAGGAACTTTTTTAAAAACACTATGTAGAATTTTCGGATATTTTTATCTATTCAAAACAACATAAACAATATTATACAGACTATTTCGCGAATACCTATTTAGAATTCTCTTTTTGTTTATTCTGTCCATTAGAAAATGAATAAATGAATTGTATACTAAGCATTGAAACTAAAGTATAAAGTACATTATATATATATATAATTAAAATAATAAACGAGATTTAATTCTGTCAATGTTTATTTGTATTACCTTTAACGGTAAATACTCGTTAAGTATATTATAAAGAGTATCCAAAGAATATATAATTATGATGTTAAGTGTATAAAGTTTCTTTCTCGACGTTTTAGTATATTTACTTGACGAAAGTTTTCCTAATAATTACGTTTATATTCCATAATATTTAATATATATTGTGCGAAATTTCAACATTATACACAACGAAATTGAAATGTTTTTAATATTATATTCTCTTTACCGTATACCAAAACCGCATAGACATTTCCATTGTTTTCGAATCGATTAAATTTTTATTTTCATTTTCATTTTTTTTGTAAATATAAAATATTTTATACGAATAGAGAGATATTTTGAGTGTTATCGCGTCGTATCATTCCATTGGAAAGAATTCGGTTACGCGTATTTATTCAAAAATATACACCAGAGCATTTCAATTTTAATAAAACTCCACCGAAAATATTATTCGAAAATTACGCTCAAATAATCGAATTACTAAGGAAAATTTTTGCAATTCAATGGACGTTTACACATTTTTCTTTGGCTGCGCGTCATTCTCGGTTAAATTAGAAAGAAAACATAATAATTCGAAATGAAATATTTATTATAAATAAATATTTTATTGATTTGTCTAACATATAAGACCGCGTTCCATTATATATATATATATATATTTTTTTT
Organism: Chaetogeoica ovagalla; assembly: GCA_032441825.1. Lineage (NCBI taxonomy): Eukaryota > Metazoa > Arthropoda > Insecta > Hemiptera > Aphididae > Chaetogeoica > Chaetogeoica ovagalla. The sequence continues at coordinate 3,691,428 of CM063726.1, forward strand.
TTTTTTATTAATAGCAATTATTGGCTATGGATATTTTTTTTTCCGTGCAACGTATTCCCTCGAGTTATAACGATTTCACTAACGCGCGTATTTATTTATACGATTTACAGGCATGAAACCTCGGATGAAAAACCATTTCCGAGCGCACCAACTGTCCGTGTGGCTTCGGCTCGTGCCGGAACTCCATAGGGCCGGCATGGAGGACGTGATGTTGCGACACAACCTGTTCAGGAACCACGACGACGCGGAGCTGTACGAAGGCGTGGTGAGACCGGACCCGTTGTCCAGACGGGTGCCACAACGGGCCACCGTCAATCGTTTCACGGCAAACGGGACGGTGGCCGAGGTGGTGCAATCGTTGACCACCACGGGACGGCCGCAGTGGCCGGCCGAGGCTACGACGTGCTTGCCGCCGGTCCGCGGCGTCAACGCGGCTAACTCGTCCACGTCGGCCGAAGACGCACTGGCCACGTTGGGCGCCGCCGGGTACGCTGCCTATTCCACCGCTCTGCACGTCACCATCGCGTTGGGCGTGTCGCTGTTGGTGCTTAACGGGCTGCTGCTGGTGATCATATGTTACCAGAAGGATAGGTTCAAGTGTCTGCAGCAGCAGCAGCAGCAGCAGCAGTTGCAAACGGGCGACTGTGGCCTGCAAGAGACGGGCGATCACGGGCAGAAAACGGTCAGGTACAAAGCGGACGACAGGACGCAGCGGGTCGCCGGGGACAAAGTCGATTACGATCACCACCATCGTCATCACCAGCAGCAGCAACAGCAACAGCAAGCGGCTGACGTTGTGTCCGTGGAAATGGAACAGAGGCATCACCATCACGGCGGTGGTCATCATCATCAACACCATCATCATCACCACGTGCCGATCGCGATGGAATCGCCGTCGTTGCCGTCACTGCATTCGCAACAGCAACTGCAGAGCGCCGGCACTGCCAGTGCCGTTCGCGTTGGCCACGACATGACGTTCCCTAAGGCCGCCAAGTCGTCGTCTCGGATGTTACACGATCATCAGGGCGTCGGCGGTGGCCCGCCCAACGGGTCTGTGGTGCACGGGACTCTGCCCAAACCGCCGCCACCGCCGAGGTCTACGGCGGCGGCACAGTCCCAGGAACAACAGCCGTTGCTCGTGCAACAGGGCGCCGTCGGTCTCAACCAGGTGCCCAGAACCGGTACGCTTAAGATGCCCGTGGCCGCCATGAGCGAAATGAGGGTCTGACCGAAGCGTCTCTGTTCTGTCTGTCAATCGTCGTTGGTGATCTACGCAATTATCGTTCTTCCACATACTCTACGCGAAATGATAAATGAAAAAAATTACAGGATCGACTATTTACAAATTTATACATCACGACGCTATCCAGAATACTCCCAATACACTCATACTCGAACGACGGTGTCCTTCCGACGATTTTTGTTTTATCCCCTGCACGGTGTCAAAAGATCTTCGTACTTTGTGGGACGGCTTATGCGCATGGGTAGTAGGAATAAGTCAACAGGATTGTGAGATCTGGTGAATTCGGCGGCTGAGGAAATGAGGCGGTTATCCTATTATTATTATTATTTGCACAAAACCCGCGAACAACAAGGTTTGCGACGAATCCCGTGTGTAGAGCTCCTTTTCCTTCGAACACTTTCACGCGCAATTGAATTAACGTAATAAAAACAAAGATTGCTTGTTACGAATTTCTGAAGAGTCGAACCACTCGGATGGAATCAAAGAAAACTCTCAACACTAGCGGTTACTAGTAGATGTCGACGGTCGTTCAAAACGAGGGTCGTATTGGACTGATTTTCAACATCGTTTTTGTAAATCGTTCTTGGCACGTTGAACTAATCGAAAAAAATAAATAAATCACGTCCATATAAACAGTTCGTAAAATTCGGAACGAATGACTTCGCCGAATTCAGACGAAACTTAATATTGTTCTCATAATTGCAAATTCGAAAGAAAAATCACTGAAATAGTTTACTGAAGTTCGAGACGTTAGTCACTGCTGTTAATTGTATACTCGCATTTTATTCTATCGAGAACCAGAGGTATTTCGTATCGTCTTTACTATAAAATGCAATAATAACGGCGTATTATTTATCGGATTTACAGTAGGTGTACAAATTTTCGTTCGTATATTATCGTGCGCACGCGATAATCTACCGAGTATTAATTACTTCGTTTTCAAAAAAAAAAAAAAAAAAATCAATTACCAAAAACACGTCAACACACACACACACACATAGTGATTCCCACGTTAATGAAAACTGTGGATTCACCTAATGATCAAAAACCGATCGGGTTTCTTTACCGAATTTGTCGAATTTATAATATTTATTAGTGTATAACGTTCTCCGAAATCCCCCTATTCCCACGTCCGCTATTCAAACGAGTTAAAAGAATTTAAAAAAAAAAAAAATAAATACTCTACTCGTTGTTTGAAATCGTTTTGTTTTCACTATTTTTATTATTCTGTTTCGTTTTTGTAATCTGGGGTGGTGGCTGAGACACGGTGTATGTACCGAAAAAAAGAATAAACGTAATTTCTATTAATGAGTACCGACAACGGGAATGACGACATTAATAACCTACTTAAACGCACGTTCAACGTTCATTTTGTAATATCTCCATTAATTTTAAGTACGTGTTTACGAAGATTAAAACTCATCGTTTAGTCATTAAAATTGAATATTCCCCTTTCATTGTTGATGATTCCCGACATTAAATCGCGTACGTAATACGACTAATGTTTTTTTCTTTTTTTTGTTTGATGTACAGACTCGATGTTTTTCAAAATTATTTTTATGTTCCTTTTTTTTCTTACTAAAACGTTTGCGTTTTGCGATGACCTCTGTTTTTTCGAGTTACCCTATCGTAATTTCACGGCATTCATTCGTATATGTGAATATGAGTAATATGCACGTAATAATGTAATATGATATTTGAAATTGTATTTTTACCGTTTCACTACAGCGTTGTGTTAATTATATTATGATATTTATTCGACTAAAAGAATTATATTAATTTAGAAATAGGTAAAACGCGAAAGTAACTAATTACTTTAGCGGCGAAATTTCATCATACGTGACGGAGAATTCTATGAGACTCGGTTAAAGTCTTTTCAAATGTATTCAGTAACATCGGTAAAAATATTTAACCGAGACACGCGTCAATTATCGTATAGGCAGGCAAATAAAACAATCGCATTTGATAATGGTTTTACTTTAAATAAATGTTCATATGAAGTTTTATATAAATATATACATTTTGATCAAGTGGAAAAACGTTCTGCTAAATTTGAATATATCACTTATATCATTTCTCTATAATACACAATCGTGCAAATTTATAATTTCATATATATATATATATATATATACGTATGTAACAACAATTTCAAACATATTATCAACAAAAAAAGAAAAAAATTGTTAAGAACTTGAAATTTAAAAACAAACAAACAATGTAATTGATGACACAGTGTAGAAAAATAAGAGTAAAATTGAAAGAAAGGAATGGGAAAAAACGGCGGAATACTTTTTTATCCTACGGTTTCTCTTTAATAGAACCGTCAGTGTAAAAGTTCTTTTTTTCTCTAGAACTGCAAACATAATAATAAAACAAAAACTTTTCTTATTACTTTGACCGTATTAAAAGTTTATTATAATTTATTTAACAGAAAGGTTTAAAAAGTGATTTTTTTTTTTTTTTAACAAAAATCTACGAGAAAAAAATCCAATATTCGTTTTTATTATTAATTATGAATCCATCGAAAATATTATGGAATATATCAAACACATTTTATCGGTTCTTTAAGTTCAATTCTTTAAAATTCTTTCGATACGCGGTTTACTTTGCTTTGAAATATCGCAGAATACGTTTATCCATCTGGATCCTCTAATATGCGTACTTACTTAAATTGTTTCTTGTGTGTATGTGTGTGTACGTTTATTTACTGTTATCAAATTAATACGCGAATTTGTATCGTGATTAAAAATCTCAGCATCTGCAAATATTCAGCTATATAATAGAGACTCAATCGGAAACTACGAAACTGTCGATAACCATCGTACTAATAAACAACACCGTCGTCTGTATTGATTTCGAATTTTGCAGTTATATTCATAAATAAAATATATTAACCGGGAGTCTTTTGAACAAAATTTTCGTACAAAACACGCAATTGTTTCTGTATTGATTATTTCAACGTGTACATTTTGTTTCGCATTATTATTTTTATAATAAACAATAATTATATCGAAATTATATACGGAAATTCACCGCCATCTTCCTACTCGCATATTTAAAACATATAATTATTATTGATACATTCATTTTCTGTTTTCATTTATCAGTGTATATAAAATTAAAATGTATTTTTGAAATCAATCGAGTACAACGCAAAATCGTATGCGTTGGATACGAATATCTCCGTGTCAATCTATTACCAATATACATATAAAGAGAAATTAAAAAAAAAAAATACACCAAATTAATATTTTCTCGATCCACAAAATATCGGCCACCCGATTTCAATGTGAAACGTCGCACGATTCTTTTTTTTTTGTTCTTTTCAACGCGTTTTATTGAAATACATTAATGTTAATACGCTATAGAAATGTAACGATATCAAAATTAGCTCATGTAAGGATCTTTTATCCTAGTGCCGTACATTCATAATAAATACTCGAATCTAATTTCGTTTCTCCAAGAATAATAAATGTTTGAAATTTTGAAAATAATATCATATTGTTTGCGCGAATAGTATTCGTATAATTATGATCGCCAGATATCCACAGAATCCTCACGTATCCAAAGTGAAAAAGATTTAACGCGAAAACTAACAGTTTCATTAATTAGATTGATTTTTTTTTTAAATAAAACACATTACCGTTTACGTATTAATGTATTATTATTATTATTATTATTATTATTATTATTATTATTATTATTATTATTATTATTATTATTATTATTATTATTACTCGTATTGTAATAATTCGATCGCATATAATAATTGATGTTATTTTGAAAACATGACGATGTAAAGAGGGGTTTTTTTTTTATCATTTACGAAAATTTTAAAAATATATAGGCTCACTGTAGATATTTCATTATTCATTACTTATACATGCGTGTGCAATTATTTATACGTCGGTGTTACGAAGTCTACTAACCAATACTTACGAATACACATTTTGTTATAAACGTTGTTTCTCTATGTGTAAAATTCGTTACCAAAAATTGTAAATCAAACGTTCGAATCTTTTTTTTTTTAAGTAATATATAAATATATATATATATATATATATATATATATCAAAGTTAGTTATAACGATTTACTTGTAAACTGTTTTGTATGTAGTAGTTTATAATTTTAAATTTGTATAATGCCTAACTATCACTGTTTAAAATCAAGTATTTAAAAAAAGGAAGTTGTAAACTCAAACCATCAAATGTTGTTATTGTAACTATATAATACACTGTTAAAAAATTATTAAAATTATTATTATTACTATAATTATTACATGTTAATATTAAATAAATATCCGTTGTGTATTTATAAATTATACAGACTCAATTTTTATTGGCACATAATATAATATATTATAACCACGTGTATTTCCAGTGCGGAATAGACGGGACACGATTTGAAATCGTGAATGTATTATATTCGATAGGCCCCGTAAAAATTATATACTTAAATATATATATTAAGGGATTTTATGATGTTAATATAACAAAATGATGTTATGTATGTATAACATCATTTATGAATAATAAATATTTATATAATATCGCATGACATACTTCAATTTTGGCTGAGGCAGAAGAAGGGACGGGAAAGATTATTTATATATATATACACTTTTTATTACATACATATAAGCCAATAGAATTATCCACTTTTATGTGTCTAAACATTGTTTAAACTAAAGACGGATTTATTCGAAATATCACTGTTTAATCGTAATAGGTAAACGTTCACAAATACTACAGCATTGCATTCCAAATATCACATATACACTCGGCGTCAAAAAAATCGCACCTTTTGCAAATCTGTTTTCAAAATACTCGTAATTTTAACTACACTCAATCAAATGTTAAGGTTTTGTTATGCTATAATATATGAAAGATGATATATGAGACAGTGTGATGTTGCACGGCAACTAAACCTGAGCCGTTTTGCCGTTCAATGAGTTTTCCAACGGTTTCAAGATACTGATGGCTTCACCCGAAGGTGTGGATCAGGCCGACCACGCTCCACAACAGAAAGAGACGATCGCTTTATTGTCTCGACGTCTTTACGCAATCGATTTTTGAATGCTGTAGAACTTCAACAGCAACTCCATGCAGCTCGCAGAACTACAATAAGCATCTTTATGGTTAGGAGAAGGATACGAGAACAGAAAATTGTGCCTCGTAAACCTGCTACCAGTCTAAAACTCACTGCACAGCACCGCAAGGAACGATTACGGTTCGCACTAATCATCTTTCATATATTATAGCATAACAAAACCTTAACATTTGATTAAGTGTAGTTAAAATTATTTTGAAAACAAATTTGCAAAAGGTGCGATTTTTTTGATGCCGAGTGTATAATAAAATTCCTGGTATGTGTATAATTTTAGATGAACAAGAATGATACTATTTGAAAGTATGCCGTTTTTCGCTTATATTTTATGAATAAATAAACATTTTAATCGTAATACGAGCAGAAAACAATATTCGTTTTGCGACAGATAAAATCAGTCGCGGTTTGAAAACACAAAACCCTGGTCGTTAGTCTTTCCATTGAATACATTCTATTATTATTATTATTATTATTATTATTATTATTATTTTTACCACCATAAAAATCGACGGATTAAAACGATACGCATAGTATTACGTACTATATGACATCATATTATCATGCGTAATATTTTAAGTTTTTAAACAATATGAGCTATCGTTAAATGCGCAATAAATTATTTCCCATTTTGATTCAATTAACAAATTATTATCGACCGTAATCGTGTGTATACGTCCGCACAGACAACACTATTATAGTACCACATTATTGTAATTTACGGTTCGCTAGTGGTACGATATGCGATCAAAAATGTACGTTATTTAATTATATGTCGCAAAACGTTTCTTTTACTACACATTTGACGTAATTTTCTAGTATAGGTTTTTTTCATCCCAGCGAATTCAAACACTACCGATTCTCCTGAACGTGTCGGCGGCAATAATCGATAAGTTACGTGCGCGCCGTTTAATCTCATGTCACAAATATTGTTCCCGTGCTCCGTGTAATTTTCTACATAAACGACTCGCGGTGTTTGTCATTTTAAAATATAAATTAAAACACAATTGACAAAATGAAAATACTCGCATAGCGTGTGTCACACTCCGAACGCGTGACGAAACGTGTACGTCGTATTAACATTTGCGTGACAACAACACGACCTACTCGATGATAATCAGACAGGTGATAATTGTTCGATAATACGATATAGAATTCAGCGGCGTAGCCAGATGGGCCGACGGAGCTGAGGCTTTCTCCCCCCATCCCTCCAGAAATTAATACATCATAATCATCAATCGGATATTCAATCTATACACCAATTATCAACACATAAATTATTTAATTATCAGCCTCAGTCCTCCCCCTATCGCCCACGGTCGAATAAAAATCCTGGATACGCCACTGACATGAATAAAATATTACATAGTGTTGTACGATTAACACATTTTCGTTCAATATACTTTATATTATGAATCTAATTAAATCGAATTGGCGGTGTGTTCGACTTCGGTTTTCGTCATTACGATATCACCTTAATAATGTTTGTTTCCAAAATCATTTTTTCAACGGGAAAAATATTTAAAATTATATAAAACAATGATTTTTAACGACACTACGTATTAGGATTTGAATATCACCAAACCATTTACACGTTTATGTATAATATTTCTCGTGTAAACGTGTACTTACGCATTTTTTATTTTCAATTCGAATCCCATTGACGAGCTCCATCTACGTGGGCGCGTCTGAAACTAAAATCGTGAACGTTACGCTGATAGATGTCAGAACACGGATACCGTCTGTCCGCAAATACAGTAAACTACAATCTATCCTCATATAGGGTAACCGTGACGAAATTGTAGAGTTTAAAATTGAAGTTGTTATCAATTAAAATTGAACGTGACAATAATTTTCGTATTTGGTTCGTTTGTGCTATGTTCACTATTTATGGTTTTTTAAATGACTACGAGGCCACGTAGACGATATCATACTGTTAAGATATATTTATGTAGTTAATAATCCGAAGTTAGTTATAATCCGAAATTATAACAAGCCAATCATCGAAACTTACTAAACGTATAACTCATTTTTATTGCAAATAGTAAACACGCGGATCGTTCGTTGAGAAATAAAATGTAACACATTTCTTCTAGAAATTAAATGGGTAATTTTGAAAGTTTTTTATCAGAAAACAACCGCTTGATCGAATGATCAATACACAATATTAATATAATAAAATACGTGGAACAATAATCGAGAAAGTCAAATATTCCATCGTAAATCGAACCACAATGTACAATTTCAAAATTATTTATTATATTTTTACAATAAAATAAATGAAAATGTGTCTATTATAATGACTAAATCTAAAACATTAAGTTATGGTCTGGTTGAAACAATGTATGTTTTAACCAGACCCATCTGTAAATATATTATATATTGTGTAAGAAACAAGACGAACCTCTTTTTTAATAATCTGAACTACTTTATTTCTCGCCTTTATAAATAATAATTTACAAAACAGCTGATACAAACGTCGAGCATATTTTGTATATAGTACATAGATAAATATATGTTAATTATATTTATTATCGTATAAATTTTAATTTATTAATTTTTTTTTATATAGTGAAATTAAAATGAATACAAATTAAATTAAATTTATTACTCAACAAAACAGCGCCATGTCTATACATAATTTACGAAAAACCAATTAAAATTAACGTAATTAATAAAATGTGTGTACTTTTCGATTAAATAAACGCGTGTCATATAATTTCCCTCAAATTGTTCAACGACTATGGACAATAATAAAGATGTTCTTTTTCAATGGTCGTTACGTTGGCCATATTGTTAAATTGTATCAGTACAATCTCGTAGGTGACAATAGTTCCAACCACCTTAACAATTCAAATAAAAACAAATAATGATGTTTCATAATAGAATATTAAAATATTTTCGAATAGATAAAATAAACTAGACTAACTGTCAGCAAAAACGTCCTGGTTACTGAAAAGAAATTCCATCCAGTCAGTGCTAATTCGTCAGACGCCACTTGTGTTAAAAATCTTGCTACCTACAGTGTAATAAATGGATTACAACGGGTTAAGTTGATTGCCAGTTGTTTGTAAATGAACGGTTACCGATGAAACACTACATTACCTCTACTCCATAACTTTCTGTTGGCACAGAAAATAAGACCGCTTTGGGTTTTTTGCTCTGATCGTTTATCGAGGCAGCGTATAAAGACACGGCACACGTTCTTCCAACTAGATACGTAAATAAAAATACAAAACACATAATCTCCCAAGTACTGTGCATGGGTCTGAAAAAAAAACACGATCGTTGTAGCCATAATGACTAAAGAAGAAGAAATAATATTCGTTGTACATACTTCAAGCTGTTCAGAAGTTGCAAGCAAATGGAGTATAAATTGTGAGCGAACGATAGTATTATCACGGGCGACAAAAATTCGTCAAAGTCTCGAGTTAACGATGCCAAGAGATTGTAGTTCTCTCGAGATTTCCGCCAATACGTACTTGGAAGTACCTATAAGTGAAATCTTGTTCTTTTCAATATTGTTTCAGACCTTTGCGAATTTCTATATCACGTATATACGAATATATATTGTATATTATAAATAAATAACGAGCATGTAGATATTATGCGATAAATATTAATTTTTATTATTAGGACATAGGAAAAACTACGATTTAAAAGGACCTCGTGGTTCGGTATATTCAGTTTGTTACAACCTTAACAATATAATATCAATAATAATTAATATATAAACGATCAGGTATAAGTGTAAAATAATAACTGTTACAAACTTTTCCTTTGTCGGTGGCCAGTTTTTGATTGAGCTGTTTGAATTTGTCGGACAGAGCATAGGCGAGTATCACAATAAATAAATCCATATAGTTCCAGGCGAATGAAAGTATTACGTTTAAAAATTCCAAGGGTACGGCTATGAGGACTGAGTAATGCACGATACTAAAGACTTGATGGAAAATCATAGTGAAGTAAACCCGGAAAATATCGAGTCCACCAGTCGAACAATAACGTGCTTTGAGTAGATCCGTTACGATCGCAGCACATTGTTCAACTGTAAAACGAGAACAAAATGCAACGACAAAGTAAATTAAATACTATTGATACATTACTTTAGCTAATTGAATGATTTATAATTAATTATTGGGCAGGGGCGACGTTCAGTGTACGTTTAAGAATTATAATACTCAATTATGTATAATATATTGTAATTAATGAAAACGATATGACATTTTAATACAAGCAAGAGGAACTAACCTAACCTAATCCGATTATTTGTCCGGATAGAAGTTTAGATAATTTGATGTTATATATATACATTAATAGAAAAAAAACCGTTTTGAACCAAATATTATAAATAAATATTACGGTTTAATACGATCGAACTTATAAATCATCGTGCATTGAATTTTAACACGAAAACAACGTCAACCGATATTTTTTTTAACTTTCGAGTTTTTACACGTTTTCGTTTAAAACTCAGAGAGGAAAAATTATATTTTTATAACGCTAATGACCGCGCCCGTCCAGTCGTTGGCGGCCGACTGTTCACATAAGAGTTCATTAAAAAAAGTAATACGATTTCAGTAAATGTTTTCGAGATTAATTATTATTATACCGCGCGATATTTTACTTTGACCGAAATCGAAAAAAAAAACTCGGAAAAGTTTTTACTTAATGTTATTATAAATATCCTTTTTTTTCTCTCTCTCGTCCTTTGCGAAAAATTCTATTTTAAAAGCGTCCGTCCGGGACGTTTTGCGGACGACAACAGACGATTTACATACGAATCCATTAAAAAAACAATAGCGATAAATATTTTTCGATATTACTTGTAAATAACGCGAAAAATTTAAAAATCAATGATAATAATTATCGATTGTTTTCAATAATAATTATTTCCTATATCGATTTTGAATCGACGATGCTGTCTATTGATTTTCCGTCTATTTTATTTTTTTTACCCATCGAGTATTCATTCCGAAATTCTACAATAATTATAAAAATTAATTTTACTATTTACGTCAAAAATGCAATTGACAAGTCGTGTACAAGCTACGTATTATATAAATATAAAAATTACCAATCATACAATTTACGTTCAACACTGACTAGACACATATACGTAACACTGTGTGTGTATACGTGTGATATACACACACACACACACCACTTACCACATACCAGTTACCACACCACACCACACACAGTTACCACATACCAGTTACTAAATACAAGTTACCACACACGGGTGGGGAGGGGAGGCAAACGGGAACAACATTGTTCGCCTCTGGCCACGGCGACACCGTATGCACGTAGCTAGAGACGGAGGGTTTGAGTGTTTAAAACCATTGGTTTTTTTTACGTTTTTAATGAAGTGGGTCCTTGTATGGTTCATCAAGAATATGAGCTTTGAGCAACAGACCTAACAAGAAATGTAAAAACCTATAGTTTCATTCATACTTAAAGCCCCACAATTGTATAATCCTGGCTACGTCACTGATAACACTTATAATTATTGATATTTCAACTATAATCGTACTTTTACATGTAACTCGTTTTTGTAAAATACGTTTTACGTACTTGTAGAGAACAAGACGACGATACTTGTTATAACTTTGAATTTGAAAGCGATTTTGTGAGGTTGTCCAAATTGTTTCATTTCACGTTCCATTAATTCCCACTTCGCCATAATTTTCGGCCATTCTCTGGCCAAGTGGATAAAAAGAATATAAATCACCAGGGAGCATCCAAAAAACAATATATCTCCTTTGACATATAATTTTTGACAAAAAAATAGTTAATTATAAATATTCAAACAGTTTAGTGTAGCGTAATATGTTTCATAATTGTACCTACTGTATCATATGCTGGACTACACAATAGATTGATGAAAAAATCGATCGGTCCGTATTATTAAATTATTTATTTTATTTATTTGAATTTTTAAAATTTCTTATTTAAATGTACGGGGTGTGACAATAAAATGACGAGACTTTTATTGTTTTCGTAATAATTATTAAAATTTGTGATATACATATTATAATTTGATATAATTACATTTTATTAGAATATATATTAACATTTCATTGTGCTAAAGGGAAAAAAACTTCAAAAACATTCGTCCAATATTGGGCAATCGGCTGACAGCAATAGGAGGCTTGTATGTTACACGGAAGTTCCGCTCGGAATCGTTTATCGAATAAAATTATAAAACTGATAGTTATAAAATTAGACTCTGAAATCTCAGTCTACGTAATTCGCTTAAGCGACATCCGTTACCTTTTTATAATATTATTAATGTTTTAATTAAACTGGGAAAACGAAAGCGACAAATGAATTTCAAAGTTTGTGAGAATTACTGTTGATCGACTTTAAAAATTAATCTTCAGGTGTTAAATTTTCTGTTTCTTTGAACGGCACACTTGACAGTCGACACACACTATCGTGTGTTCATATCATCTTATCATATAATATAAAAAAATTTTAAACGGCATTTTTTTATTATTATAAAAATACGTGTACTATGATATATAAATCCAAAAATTCAGATCAATGTACAGTAAATACGGAAATCATTATTTAAATCGTTTCCGAACAAATGCAGAAAATTAGAAATTCCGATTAATTAGTTATATACCTTCGGATAGGACGAAAAATGTTTAAAGCCTGTAAAAATGATACGCTTTCAAATTTCGAATTGCCATTACTAAACCCACTAATGCGTCATAATAAATTCTATAGGGCTACACTCCGCTCAAAATCTAAAAATGAATAATCTATAAACGTTACCAATGTTATTGTACGTAAATCCAGTTTCACACATTTTGATAATTGAAAATACAGTCATTGCAAAACACAATAATAGTACGACTATGACGTATAAAATCGGCCAGCTGAACCATTTGAAGCTAGAAAAAAAAAAGAAAAAAATGCGCACGTGTTATGCACAAAACGGTATACCATGAATAATAAACGGCAAAAGTGAATACCGAATTTTTACGTCGGCTTAACCGTGCCATGAAAATGTTATTTTCGACTCGAGCACAGATGTGATGTTCAAAACAGGCACACGAATCAACGTGGGTTTACAGTACAATTATCAGTTAAATATCGACATGCAAGTTGGTCAAATTATGTTATCGTTTTGCTCCGTTTTCACAGCAACCCACCCCTTTGAATATCATGTATAAAGCTGGAATAAGCGTTCGACCGACGACCAGCGCATATGGCACTGATCGAGCATTTAGCGCTTAGCTGACGGTATATATATATATATATATGCATATGACACTCGGCATGAGGTATTAGGTGTATGAAATATAAGATAAAATAAAACAAAAATAAAACAAAATAAAACAAATAAAACTAAAATATTATTATGATATGTTCTTCAGACATATTTTTTACAGCCGGATATCAAGTTCCTCTAGCCATTTGATCGCCGTTGGTCCACAATCATGTAGTATTGCTACCCCTCCTTCAAATCTTGTTCTTTGGCATTCCTCAACGATATGGCTTATAGTCTGTATTAAACCGCACTCGCACAACGGGGAATCTATCATACCCCATTTGTGTAATAGATAGTTACACCTGCCTTGCCCGGTTCTTATACGATTGAGGGCCGTCCATTGTGCTCGATTTAGCTCAAAACCTGGGACTCTGCTATTAGGGGCGCTAACTAGAGAGTGGTTTCGGACGTTAGTGTTTATCCACCTGTTTGCCCACATCTCCACTATTGTTTTATTTGATCGTGTCAGGCTCCATATAGGGTTTCTCGATTTAAGTCTCTTAGGTGGGTGGTTTGCTATGTCTATTTGTACTGGTAAGTCTGGATGATTACTTAATTTTAATAACATTGATTCAGTCTGGACTTGTCTACGTAGGTCTGGAGGGGCTATATTAGATAGGACCGGTAACCAACCTAATTGAGTAGATTTCACGGTGCCTGTTATGATTCTCATGGTGTCATTCAACTTTACATCGACCTTCTTGCAATGCACACTTCTGGCCCACACAGGTGCGCAGTATTCTGCTACGCTGTATACTAGGGCTAAAGCAGAAGTGCGGAGAACGTTTGCGTGACAGCCCCAACTTGTGCCTGCTAGCTTGGCAATAATGTTATTACGTGTTTTTATTTTGTTTTTTACGCTTTCAAGGTGCTGTCTGAAAGTTAAAGTTCTGTCCATCTTTATCCCTAGGTATTTAGGTGCTCCTTCAGTGATGATTTTTTTGTCATCGATTTGTATATTGAGTACTCTACCGGTTTCTCGGTTGTTTAAGTGGAAGGTGGATGTTACTGATTTGTTTGGATTCAATTTGAGGTGCCATTTCGTGAAGTACTTTTGTACTTTTTCCAAGTCCGCGTTCAGTACACTTTCGATTTCTTCGAAGGATGTGGCTTGTGTGACTAGTGCTACGTCATCCGCGTATATAAATTTCCTTGACACTGTATCAGTCATGTCTGCTGTGTATATATTGAAGAGCATCGGTGAAAGAACTGCTCCTTGTGGAAGGCCATTTTGTAGGATTTTGTATCGGCTTATTTTCCCTCCATGCATTACTCTAAATTTTCGGTTTGATATCATTTTTTCTAGTAGTAGTAGGGTGGCTTTGCATCTAACGATTTTAGCCATTTTAAGAAGGAGACCTCTAGTCCAGACCGTGTCATAAGCTGACGATAAGTCAAGAAAACTGCACCAGATTTTGCTTTTTGTTGGAAACCGTTTTCCACATGCGTTGTGATCGCCAGTACTTGGTCGCAACAGTTTCTGTTTTGCCTGAACCCAGCTTGTTCTAGTGGTAGGGACTTCTCTACTATTGGTTGCAAACGGGCCAGAAGTAACCTTTCGAAGAGTTTATATGTTGTAGACAGTAAGGATATTGGCCTGTAATTGCTAGGGTCGGAGGCGTCTTTGTTTGGTTTCAGTATAGCAATTACTTTAGACTCGAGCCAGAGTTTTGGTATATTCCCTGAGTTCCCAATCTCAGTGGCGAGTTTTGCAATCCAGTTGATGCAGAGGGGGCCAACGTTTTTGAGAAACTCAGGGAGGATTCCGTCAGACCCTGCTGCTTTCCCATTTTTTACTGATTTTAAAGCAATTAGGACCTCGTCTGGAGTGAACTCTGATACCAGCTCTGACCTATCTTCACACTCCTCAAGTGCCTTCTTGAGTTTCCTTCTAACTTCTGATTTTTCGAATTTATTCGGTTTAATATTTGATGTCTTGTAAATGATACTTGATATGGCATTTGCTGTGACATTGCCACTTTTCCTTGAGGGTTGGGCAGCCCCCAGTTTCCTCAGGAGTGCCCAACTCTTTCTGCTTGAATGGGTAAAATCCATGTCATTCATTGCCGTAATCCACCTGTTCCTTCTTTCGTTATCTTCTTTCGTTATTCTTTCGTTAGCTGACGGTAAATTCGGTTGGCTGAGAAACGTGTGAATGAGATTAAACCAGTAAAAGTTAATAAAATATTTAAAATAGTAGAATAAACGAGTAGACGTGTAAACGAATGTATAACGAGGAAAGATAAGTTATTACGTTAATTTTGCTTCATTGAAATACGCGAAATAATAATAATAATATTAATAATAATAAATACAACACACGCGCATACGTTTGAACGCCCGGTCAGCGTCGAACTAAACACCAGCGTATACCGCCGACATGGAGTGTCAATCGACCGCGATAAAACAGGAAACGAAAGTAGGTCACCAGATAGCGCTACGAAACAACGAAGAGGAGCAAGATGCATATAAATAGCGGTGCGAAACCTACGGATCGCTCAGTACAGCCGCGGCGAAGTGACTATACGCTATGAGATGTGTGTTCACGTTGACCGCCGCGTCTATACTGTGCAGTCCAATTGTTTCGAACCGCTATTTATAAGCAATTATTTTCTTTTCCTTTTTCTATACATCTACATTTCGTCTTAATAGATTCTCAAACAATTCTTCTTGGTTATTATTTTTTGATGTGGATATTTCATTGGCAGGAGGGTGTCGACTCCG
Source organism: Chaetogeoica ovagalla (assembly GCA_032441825.1). NCBI lineage: Eukaryota > Metazoa > Arthropoda > Insecta > Hemiptera > Aphididae > Chaetogeoica > Chaetogeoica ovagalla. Next base: position 3,707,787 of record CM063726.1, read on the forward strand.
TTTTCGCCCCCCAAATTGAACGTCATACATAATCATTACTGCTCTGAATTGCAAATAACATTTTGTCTGAACCGTTTAATTTCCATCGGTGCGATCACAGGTTTTTAGCACGGTTCAGTGTCGGAAGTACCGGCTTAGAAATATAAAATGTATTTTTTTAAATATTGAGTTAAAATTTGAACCGAAACGCTGAAATTGAACTATAACGGTTCTCAATTGACAGTTAATGAACCGTGTGTAAATTGTTAAATTGTCACGATTATTTTTAACCAACATTGAACGGCAGAAATTTTACCCGGGTATACACATTTTAAAAGTGAAAAACTTGAAATTTTAACTAATCGTTCCGATATCCACGGGTACACACTCGTTAAATTTATTTCTTTATTTTTATACTGAATTTCGTTCGCTCGTTCGTTTCACGGGTTAACTCCTCATATGAGCCTAAAGAAGTTTGACTTAGAAAAAAAAAAATTTAGTATACACACTATAATTTATTCGAGATTTGTATGATAAAATATCGGTGTAAAATCTTCTCATAAATACGCGCGTTTCGCACGTCTTCGTGTATCCGTGTTAACACACACACAACGTGTGTTACGTTTGTGTCCAAAACGTTGCTACGTGCAATATTCGTTTAATAGTCCACAGTTGGACCGAATTTCACGATAACGTATACTTACATTAAGTAACTTGTGTTTTGTCCTTTGGTGCCTTGTACTGGCAAGAGGGCGATATAATGCGCTAACGTTATTACGGGAATGATGGCATTGTACAGTGAATATTCGTCACTAATTATGCCTTTCCGTATACTGTCTTCCAAAGCTCTGATCCTCACGTAGTTAACCGGCATCCCGACACCGTCTTGTATTTCGAAGTCTGCGACAGTACAAAGACATTTTATATAGAGACGATTGCAATTTTTCGTAGTAATTGTCCAGAAAAGAAAAAAAAAATTTAAAAAAAAACGCGAAATCGCGTTCGTCGCAAACGGATAGACGGAAAACTCGTATAAAACGAAATAATGAGGAATTAAAATTACTATTTCTTTTGGTATTTTTCCATTTCAACACGTCCTCGCCGCTCAAACGGATTGTCGAAGAATCGTTTTTCGAATTCCGCCGTTCGTATCCGAATTCCACGGGATCCCGATCCTTTAGGTAAACGGGCTCGGTGATTTTGGTGGGCATGTTTTCTTAAAAATTTCTTTTGCGCAAAACGCCGACGAGCAGACCTGGGACGAGCGACCGAACGCACGTCAAACAAACGCCGTACGTGGTCGTATTTACGCCGGAGTTGTTAAAATATTCACCGGGCGAAAATTATAAAACTTTCAGCGATTTTATCACCGTACACGCGAAAACGTACGTTTACCAAACAGCGTTTTATTATAGTAATTATTATCGACATATTTACCGTCGTGTCCGTGTATTTTCGGCAGAGTAGTAGTAACTTTTGACAAAATCATAATCACACGTTTGGTCGGAGGAGTAAAAAATTACACATTGCGATTGTATTATTATTATTATTTCGAAGGCGGGAACGGAGAGAGATACGTAGTCGTGTCGCGTTTTCCGCGCGTACAACGTTTAATCGCACGATATTTTTTTTTTTTTTTACTAATTTACGATTGGAAAAATAAATTTAACTTTTATTATTCATACGTTTGAGTTTTAATAATATACGTGTCCGTTTTGCGATGATTTCGAATGTAGTATAAAATATAATATATATATATATGTGTGTGTGTGTGTTTGCAAATAATTAATAACGCATCTCCGTCAACGTTGTAAAATTCAAAACGAGAAATAAAGTAAATCGTATCGACGAATTTTAAACGCGAGTGCTTTAACACTCCGTAGCGATTCCACGAGAAACGATATAATACGTAATATTAAATTGAACGCAATTTTTTCGACACAATAGGTATAATATAACATATTCCAGACGCTTAATACAATCACAACGAATGATTATACGAGTATTTTTTTTTTGTAATATTCGACTACACGAACGTAATCGATTATAATGTGTAATCTCGTACGCGTACGACTCTACGATATAATTATAATGTTAAACAATTTTATCAAATAACAAAGTAGTAAAAACAAAGAGGAATTTAGAAAATTAAAAATAAAAATCAAAAGGATTTGTAAAAATAAATAATCAAAAAGATAGAAATAAAAAATTATAAGTTAATACTCGTGATAATAAATATAAAAAAATATATATTTATTTTATATATATATTTTATTTAATTTTATTAAGAATAAAAATATTTAATATATATATATATATATATATCGAATAAAACGGACGCGTACATTTGTTCGCTAATATCATTACTAAAATCCGAAAACGTGTTTATAGAACATCAATAGCGCGCAGTACATTGAACTGAATAATGCGTAAAATACCGCTGTACATCGCTCTCATAACGTCTCGATCATTACGGACAATAATTGAATTTATTGTTTTTATCATTGCCGTCGTTGGTCATAGTATTGAATTGTATCAAGACGATCTCGTAAGTGACTATAGTTCCGGCGACCTTTATAAATGTAAACATACATAGTGCGTACGGAGAAATTCGAATAATTCTCAGTGAATAACAAAATATTAATCGAACTAACCGTCAACATTAACGTCCTAGTTACTGAAAAGAAATTGCATCCCGTTAACGCCAATTCGTCCGAGGTCACTTGTGTCAAAAATCTCGCCACCTGTTTTTGAAAAAATATAAAAGGTAATACATAACATTGTTTTGTAATCGTCGCGTTGGAATTTTTTTTTTTTTTGAAATAAATTCGTAAAATAATATGCGCTCATAAACGTTGAAACGTCGTTATTGCGGAATTCAAATGGACGCGGTTAAAGAAAACTAAGTGTAACCCAATTGTTTTCACCGAATAAGCGACCGATTTAAGTATCGATTTATTCACGTTGAACCATTGCGGGATTTATCGGACAGAATAGGTGAAAACGTTCGTTAATATTGCACACGTCCTAATATCGCAATCAATATCTCTATAATACGGATACCCGTATTTGCGGGTCATCGCCAAGCGCTTAGTAGGATTTTCAGAGTCGTGTTTTCTTTGAATCGTTTTATTGGAAAAAAAAAAAAAGAGAGAGTAATATTGTAATAATTATAAAATATACACGTCGTCTTCAGCGGCAACATTTTTATTTTTTATATTATTATTATTATTTTGAAAAGCAATTTTTCAATACGAGTAACCGAGAAAAGTCACAAATAGATTTTGTGTCACTGATCGGTACGGGTGTGTTATCGGCGGACGAGCAAAGGTAACATCAGCTTCTAGCGAATGTTCTGCAAGCCACACCGTCTGCTACAGTAAACTCGCCCGTTTCGTGATTCACGCTCTGTGCAAACAGACAATTCGTATTTCGCGAAACTATCACGGACTGGCGCTCGTGCAATATCGAACCGTGTTGGATATTTTTCTGTCGTGCCAGTAATAACGCAGCGTAGATATTTATTTCGAAATTCATTATTAAAAAGATATTAATTGTATTATAAATATAATTATTTAGAAAATTCTCGGATTCTTTAGGTATTCATTTCTTCACTCATATGAAATAAACGTAGAACCACCGTTATTATTCTTCCGCCTTTGCCTCATCCATCATCTCATTTTTTCCCCTAATTTTTTCCTATAAACGTCGTTATAATCGTTCAGTTGACGTACCAGACAGAATAGCACACGGTTCCGCTCGATTTTACTGAACAAAAATTGTTTTTTTTTACGTGTAAACGCCATTACACGTATTCGCGTGTTTTAGAATTTTTGAACTCATAGAAGTGGCATTTTACCTGCCCAGCGTAAAACGTATCGCCGGGTGATGTTCTCAGCGGTGGTGTTTTCTCTTTTTATTATTCTATACGTTATAATTATTGCTCGAATTGTAACGAATGTTACGCAATTGTTGAAAATACAGACCATTTATAAAATTCTCTTCGTTTTTTTTTTTTATTCGGTGTTTATAAACCCGTAATTATATCCCGGGAATAAGCGTCGAAACAGTCACTACTAAATGTATACGATAATTGTTTTTTTTTCTTTTATGTATATTGTGCCGACGTATGAAAACATAGCGAATATCGCATAATATAGAAAAATTATTTACCTCCACTCCGTAGCTTTCCGTCGGCACGGAAAATAAAATGGCTTTAGGTTTTTTGCTCTGATCGTTTATGGATGCAGCGTATAACGATACGGCGGATATTCTTCCGACCATATAAGAAAACGAAAACACGAAGTAAAGCGCTTCCCAAAAGTTGTGCATTGGCCTAAAGAAAAAAAAATGAAAGCACACCTTTGGATTTTACAATAAAAAATATTCGAAAATTAATATTCTTTCCGCTAGTTCAGTACTTTAAACTGTTTAGAAGTTGTAGGCAAATAAAATAGAAATTATTAGCGAACGATAATAATATCACTGGTGACAAAAAATCATCGAAATCTCGAGTCAACGACGCTAAGAGATTGTAGGTTTCTCTAGATTTCCGCCAATACGTACTTGGAAGTACCTAATAAAAAAAAAAAAAAACCCCGAATAATTATTTGTTTTCGTAAGTCGTGCAAGTCTTTTTTTCTATATATAATTATACCGAAGTACATACTGATAATATTGTCTAAGTCATCAACGCGATATTGAAAATATCAATATATATATATATATTTCGATTTCTATAGACTTACCCCGCCGTACAGTATTTTTATAATATTACAATTATTACAAACTTTTCCCTTGACAATAGCCAGCTTCTCGTTGAGCTGTTTAAACCTGTCGGACAGAGCACAGGCGAGCAGAACGATGAATAAATCCATGTAATTCCACGCACAGGCAAGTATAAAATTGAAAAATCCCAAAGGCAGAGCTATTACGATTGAATATGGAATGATATTGAATACTTGACGGAAATTCGTGGAAAAATAAGCTTCAAAAATATCCATTTCACCGGTCGAACAAAATTGTGCTTTGGCCACACCCTTTATAATGGAAGCAGTGTGTTCAACTGCAAAATAAATAAATAAACAACTTAATTTAGCGTAAAGACCAGAATAGAATTAAAAAGTGTTTGTCCCGGGTTTTAATTAACGTTTTATATCATAATAATAATAATAATAATAACAACAACAACGAATAAATAAATTCGCGTAGATTTCAAACATTCCTCGTCTTTACAAAATCTTATCGCACTGCGCAGACTACACAGCATATCCTCGTAACAGTTAAATTTTTAAATAGCTAATATATTTTATGGTACTATAATATAATTATTACATTATACTTATTCATACGTTATTTGAACGTTTTACGTACTTATAGAGAGGAACATAATGGTACTCGTTAATAATTTAAACTTAAAAGCGGTATTCGGAGGATGACCGTATTGCCGCATTTCACGTTCCATGAGTTCCCATTTCGCCATTACTTCTGGCCACCTCCTGGCTAGTTGGATAAAAAGTGTATAAATGACCAATGAACTGCCGAAAAAAATTAATTCGCCTGAAATGAAACCAAGCGCTTAAATAGGTTTAAAAAAAAATAAATATTGCAAAACACACGGATGGCCGCCGGACTGGCCGTCACAATAACTACAAAATTATTAATGATGATTTTCATGAGATATCGTAAACCTTTAGTACCTGTGCTGTAATAAGTCAGTCCGATCTGATAGATTTTCAGTAGAGAAAACGATAGGATCAACAGCGACACTGATAGTACGAACAGCACGTACACGACTGGCAGACTGAACCAATTAAAGCTAATAATATAACAAAATAAAATGTCAAACACACCGGACTTTGAGAATAAATGTGTTGATCGACAATAATTATGTGAATTTCGAAAGAATAAATATATATTTTTATAATGGAAAATGGACTGGAAGAAATTCGTGCACGTTATTGCTCACGTCAAATAACTTGTATTTTGTCCTTTAATGCCTTGCACTGGTAACAAAGCCAAACAATGTCCCAACGTCAGAACAGGAGTAATGGCTCGGTGCAATGAATTCTTGTCGCTGACTATGTTCTTTCGTATCGCGTCTTCCAATATCTGTACTCGCACGTAGTTTATTGGCATATGATGGTGGTCATGTATTTCAAAGGCTATAATAACATATAACGTATTTTGTTTTCGTATTGAGTTTACCGCGTAATTTTCTCATTTGTTATTGTGAAAATGTTTATTTTTTTCAAACATTTGTCGAATAAAAAAACGTATTAACGCAATACAATGTTCTAATATTCAACGCGTAAAAATACATACGAGGGGGGGGAGGGGCTTCAAATTTCAAATTACTATTATCGTAAGGAATCCGGAAAATTCTGGAACGATAGTAAATAGGAATGACATGTTGCTGGAAAAATTAGTATTATCTAAAATTTTCGATTTAGAAATATTATAATATTAATTCTAAGAAAATAAAATTCAGGAAAACAAGGTTTTTTTTATTGAAAGATATTTGACGCAAAAGATATAATTTAGAAAAAGTTATCAATATTAATTTGTTTTGTAGAAAACTTTTCTGAAAATTTCAGAAAGACTTTAACCAGAATTTTATATTCAACAAGAAAATTTTCCAGATAATTTTTCCGGAGAAAAGTATTAAACATATGTATAACGTTCAGGTGTTTTTGTACGAAATACAAGAAATCCGTAATAGAGTATCGTATAAAAAGTGATTACTCGGATTTCTATCGGAACTACGAAACTATTAGACGTTGATAATAATACCGTTAAAATTTTAATTTCTATTTGTAATCATCGTTAATACTATTCGTAAATTCCTCTACAAAATGAATTCCTATACGTCTTCAATGATATTTTATCAATTAAATCTGTTTATTTCGCTCACGTTCGCTCTATACTGGAATATTGCTCCATTCTATGGAATCCATATCAATCATGCTAGATTAACAAAATTGAGCAAGTTCAGAACAAATTTATCAGATATGTTAACACGAAGATACCGAATTGTTGCACGGTAATCGATCATGACTATGAACCTCTTAGGAAATAACTAAATATTAATACGTTGAGTTCTAGGCGTATATATTTAGATGTTATATATATTTATAAAATCTTACACAGCTCAATTGACGATGGTTTTCTTTTAATTATAATTAATATATCTGTCCCTTCATTCAACTCCAGAAATCGGCAAACATTTCATGTATCAAAACACAATACACTTTACGAATTCTTTTCCCCAATTAACAGGGCTATAGTCCCTTGTAACAATCTCCATGAGAACTTCGATTTTTTTTCATTCCTTTCAAACGGCGTTACGTATTAATATTCTTTCATTCTAATGTTTTTTCTTTCATATTTACTTGTTATATTCACTTTATACCTTGTACCTACTAATAAAATACTACTATTAACCGTTTACACTATACATATATTCGATAAGTAAATACGATCGTAATTAATTATATAATTTGTTATTTGTAAATTAATTTACTGTACGAAATACCCTCGGGCATGTATTTCAATAAATAAATAAATAAGATATTTCTTCTCAAATACCGTCGAATATTTGAGAATAATAACATTTTTCTGTGTCCATGTCGATTGCACTGTTGGTTTTTCAATTTCCAATTGCATATTTTTCCCTCGTGATATTTTAATATGTCCCTTAATCAATAACTCTTTTCTAAATGTATACACGCTCTCGTGGTGTACGCATTAGTACTGAATCATTGTTACATTATCAGGCTATAGTGCTCATATTGAACATCGTATTCTCCTATTTAATCCAGTCACGTCTATATTACAAACACTATTTACGTTTGAAAATAATAAAAATAAATTATTATTACATTTATTTCCGTTGTTTTCATTTGAACGTTTCACATCGTAGCTAAAACGGTGGTCCGCCATCGAATCGCTCGGATATCGTTCTTGTTGGTCTTTTCGTTCGTATTCGGATTCGAGCAAATTGCGGTTTTTGGAGTAAATCGGCCTCGTAACGTCGTCGACGACGTGCATAGTGAAATTGGCTTTTTCGCATGGAAAACTGACAGTAGGATACTTCTGGCAACGGGAAACGAACAAGCGTATCGCGCGAACAATGTCGTGATCAATTGTTAGCGATAAACTTCGCGAATAAAACGTTTCGTTAAGATGACATGTAATATTGTAGCGAACAAAAACGGGGAAGGGGTGAATTATTAAGTGCTCTGGGATCGTTATCGTGTGCGCGAAAAACGATATTTATGAATATTGTATTTTATTGCTCAGAGTATGAAACGTAAATATCGACGTTTCTTTTTTTTTTCTCGTCTAAATTTGAGTGACATTTCATATCTGCGCGCTGTAATCTAAAACGCATTAATAATCATTTTTTTCCAATAGAGTTTGTGCCGCCGAAAATTACAATGAAACGAGTGAATAATAATTATAATAGCTGTTCGATATAATCGCGCGTATTTTCTTTCGGATTTTATCAATTTCACTTAAACCACATTGTCGATAGGCGATAAATATATTACTTTTTTTTTTTTGGAAAATTTTTCGATTGAACTCGTGAAACGTAATGTGATCATAAAAATTACTATTTTGTTATTAACCTTGTGCGACGCGCGTGGTATCAGACCGCATACAGTTGCGCCCTTGGGGGTGATTATTATTTTTCATTCAAATAAATCTAATATATTTCAACTTAAATTAATAACAAAGTGTTTGTTAGTATATTATTATTTATTAATTATGATATTTAATTTTTTTAAATATAAGTATTTCTAGTTATTACGTACGAATCAATTTACTTGTATGTTGTAGAATAAAAAAAAAAAAATGTTTTAACCTTTATTCTATAAATACATAATTTAAATTTCTACGATCGATTATGAACGTTCGAAACAAGATGGACGAATTTCTATTAAATGGCTTCTGCAGATAAGTCTTGAACAATCGGTGCACGCTTTGATGCTTTTACTATCATTTGAGCCAGTGCTAAAAGTACGTGTATACCAGGTATTCAAAAACACGTTGTAAGTATCCCACTTTTGGTCCCCAAAAGCATACTTCATTGATAGATAACTTTCGCTCTATATAATTTAAAGTAATAATTTAAAGCTCAATCACTTTAATCACTTGAGATTTCTGTAACTTCTTCTAATAGTTTTGGTCTTTTTTTTCCCCAGTCATTACATAACCAACAGTTATTATATAACCAAGTTCGTACAGGCAACTTATGCCTTTTGTATTACTATTGATAGTAATATTTAATGGAAGTTTTTCATATCCATTCATAGAAACCATGCAAATTCCGTTATCAAGCAAACTTTTGATGATATAGTGATTTCTATTCACAGTAGAGTAATAGATTGTTAGCACCCCAACGCAATCATTAATATTAGCGCCTAGTGAGACAGCTCTTTGTGTCTATGGACTTCATTAGAAGGTATTATCACTTTTTTTACCAAAATTTTAGAATTTCGAAAATTATTGAATTCAAAATTTTTTCCAAAAATATTTATTTCAAAATTATGGAATTTTAAATGTTTCTAAAGTTTTTTGTAATTCAAATTTTTTTCGAATCGAAAATAGTGTAAATTAAACTAATACGTTTTATTTAGTTATTTTTTTTATAGATTATATATTTGGTGGATATTTCAAATTTTGTATCTTTATTTTTTTTTTAACATTAAATATCAAATTATTTAATATTAAATATAATACTTCTTAGCACATATTTTTCAGTGTTTACAAGGATTTTTTTTTAAGTTATGCATTGTGATGTTTAATATCGATGGTTTTTTTTATGTTTTTATTTGACTGGGGTAAGGGTCAATATGTACACTGACCGATCGTTTGTCCATATTCATTTACATTGATTTTTCGAGTACGTTTACATATCTAAATTCGTTATTTTTAGTATAAAAAGACTAAATATTCATACGGTTTTCGTAATTGAGAATATGTTTATACGTGAGTCGATAAAAATAATAACATCGAATAAAGTTTTTGAGATTTTTAAGGCCTATTCAGATGTCTATACACTATCCTGTATAATGTTAATTTATATGGATAAGGGATATGAATTTTCTAGATTTGTTATTCACATTTCCCAATGCAATATAACCTTATTGTTGGTTTGTGTAAATAGTGCATAAAAATAATGCGTGTATTATAGCTTAATATACTTTTTTAATTAATAAAGAATAATAAAATTAATAATATTTTAAGTATAACAACTAAAAACTAATTAATAATAAATGTTAAATATAAAGAAATGTACAAATTATATTATTTAAATACAATCAATTTAATAGAAACGAATAAGTATATATATATAACTTTTGAAACGTTTTTGTTAGTTTGTTTTTGGAATGCATTGTAAAAAAAACATTACGCATTTTATATAATAAATAATGTCTTAAATATCACTAACAAAAAAGTAAGTACACAGGCTGAAAATAATAATAATAAATCGACTAGAATTTGAAAATTTTATCTAATATTGAAATAAAAATTAATGTATGACAATAATGTAAATAATGAGAATATAATAATAATAATAATAATAATAATAATAATAATATTAATAATGAATTCGACGTTCCTTTTTTTGAAAAATAAAGCATTTCTATATATTTGTCGAAAACGAATGTACAAAAGACACGCTAAATATATAATTTAATAAGGGCACACTATAATAAATATTATCAACATATTACGTTTCAACTTCATAGATCATAGTAACAACATTTGTGATTTATAAACATAAATATTACAGTCGTAAACGAATCTATATATTATAAGTATTATTTGAACTATTCTACAGCCAAAGTGTCCATATAAAAAACAAATGCACCTAATAAAGTAAAATATCATAAAAAAAGAACATATTTTTGTTGAAAATTATTATAACAAATCAGAGTGTAAATTATTGCACCGATCTAAGAATTTTTACAATAAAAATTTAATTAAAATGTTTTCTCAATTTTCATTTTTTTTTAATAAGTCTATTACCTGTAATTGAGAAAATTCGTTAACATAATTTAATTATGCGTCTAATCATAATTGTTAAGTCTACTATTCCTATATGAACTGATCATAATATTTGAATAATTTTTATACATATATACTATATATATATAAATTAAATAAAAATATAATTAATACAATGTGGTACTAAATAGGTATATTATATATAATATGATAATAATAATCAAAATTAAATAAAAAATTGTTATATTCTATTATTGTGTCGAATAAACGCAATAATTGTATATTCATACAATTTACAAGATATACATTGAGAAATTAATAGAAAAAAAAAAAAGAAAACATAACCAGTAACCACATTATTTAGGTTAAATACTATAAAATATTATTACTAATTGTGTTCGAAAGGCACTTATTTAGACCCAAGATTATATAGAGATTGCTTTATAAAATGTATTTCGGAATTATACATTGGTCAATTTATTATTACAAATCAATATTATCTATACCTCTTCAGCAAGATGTTTTTAATTGTATATTTAAATAAATATTTTTTTTAAAGTTATAAGGATTTTTAGTATTATATGCATACATATAACAAAAAGAAAGTAGAAAACTATTTTATATATATATATAAAAAAAGTATTTAATTACATATTATGATGACGTAATAATTATGAAAAACTAGACACTTTTTATTCTTTATCAGGACAGTAAATATAAGTAAAGAAAAAGTTAGAAATCATAACAGGAAATTGAATATTTCTTATTCAAAATAAGAATGATGTATAATTTAAATGTATGTAATGATAAATTATTCTCTTGTTTTGAAGTTTTTAAAATTATTTTTCAATCATATGTAATACAAAATAAATGTACTTTTAGATTCGTTCGATCGAGTGACTGACTAAGATAATTCTGTCGGTTAATTTGTTCTTTTTATAATTAAATAGTCGTTGACAATTTAAACTTTCTCGCATTATCGGTGGTGTTCAATCGAAATGAAATAATTTGTTTTTTCAAAGTAAATGCAATTATTTATTTTATTCTTCCTTTTGTTTTAGAATTATTTGATATTTTAACGCTTTAGAAAATACCTTTTTTTTATTGCAGTGTATTGGTCCCAATAAAAAAATTAAATAATTAAAACCATATTCTATAATAAAAAAAAGAAAAAAATAAAGAAAAATAATATTTTAGTCTTTTCCATGATTGTTTAATTTGCCATCTAATATATTATTGGTCACTGCGTGCGGCAGGAGATTTTAAGGTAAACGTGGTTTTTAAATAAATAAAATTAACATAAAAAAAAAATTAAACAATTACATTTATATTATCTACTTATAATATTGAAAAATATTATAATTAAAAAAAGAAAAATTATTGAAGTTGACTAGATTTTAATTTGTCATTTTTATTGTTCTCCACTTGAATTAGTAATATTTTATTGCTTTTTAAACTTACTATGAAATAGACGCTTGAAAATGATTAGACATCGTCATAGTAATAGAATATATTCCTTTGAATAAACAACAGGATATCTGATTAAAATAATACACCTAACATCTATAAGCTCAATTTGTTTTTATCGACTACAATATATTAATATCCATGTAACCCTAAGAATTTATAAAATTCGAATTTGTTAAGCCTAAAGGAATCACAAGTCGTTATAAAATAGAATTAGACTATACACTAAAATCCATGTTGATATTTTGAAAATTATAATGATTCAAGTATAATAAACACTAATGTTCTGAAAAAAAGCATTTAACATTGTTTTATTAGAGTAAGGTATTAATAATATTAATTCAAGTATGATATTCATATATTAAATAGACATTATATAGAAAAATAGTGTTTTGGATTTATTTAACGACAATTATATTATGTTAATAACATAATTGTATTGTGCATTAACCTAAATTTAGGGTTCGGTCGTAAGATTACTTCAGACATGGGTTCTCAAAATATATTATTTTTTTTTATCTAATAGTAAAATTTAAATTTTTGTCATTCAACAACCAATAATGTGGTCCACGTCTTCGAGAGGATAGTTATCAGATAAAGCGTTTTGAAGTTGAAAAGATATGTATGTAAATTAATTTTACTGTGAATGTAAGAAGCATATTTCGTTCCTCAGTAAAAGTAAAAAACATTGGTCAGGTAATCTACGAGAAGGATTGATGATTGATAAGTTTTATTTGTTCGAAAATATTAAACTTGTTCTTCTAAAGCTGGAAATTGTTGTCTGTGCGTCTGAACGTTCAAAAGGTACACCAACTGGTCCAGCTTCTTATCCATAATGGACAACTGAAACATAAGAACGCACGTGTTAAATTACGATATAAAAACTTTTCGTATTTGGCGAATCGTTATTGATGCATCCGAACGAATTTAATAGTTTTATTTCACCTGCTGTTCTAGCCTGTACAAACGAGCACCAATTGTCATAGGCTTAACATTACCAGCCCTATCTATGCCTGCCAAGTAGCTCCCTGGCTTTCCAAGTGTTTGATCTAACCTTCTTTGCAATTCCTGAAACAATGTCCAGTCATCAATTAAATCCGTGGTGCAGCATATTTATATTTCGTGTATTTTGTAGTGTACTTTAGTAAGTTCAGAGATAATCTATAAGAATCTAAGAATAGCATCACGCCTTTGAATTACATTATTGAATTTTTGTTTATTTAAGTTATTTAATCGATATTTGAATAGAACCGTGAGAATTATTTACTAAATACTCGTAAGTGCTTTGCACTTGAGCCGAATAGAGGTTTTTTTTAGAATCCATTCAAGTTGGAAATTGTTCAATTCGATGTCAGATTTAACAGTCGCAGTAATCTCAAAAATAACCACGTTGTTTACTAAATTCTGTCGTGTGACACCAAACGCAGTACTTTTAAAATAAATAAAAATTTTTAAAAAGTTTTCTCTCATTAAAAGTCATTATTTAATATACGAACTTGAGTGTATACACCTATGTTCTTTATATGTAAACAAACGGTTACACTACATTTTATAAAAGCTACCAGCAATAGATGCTCTAATAATAATAAATTATAATAAAATATTCTAATAATAAATATTGAAATGTATTTATGAATTTTACGATAAACGAAATTGGTAAGTATAAATTGAATAAATGTATCGTTAATTGAAATTTCATAATTTTCAGATTGTATTTAAATGTACGATATTCATATTTACTGTTCCGTAAATATGTACACTTCTCCTTAAATTTCCGTACCGATTTTTCTTGCGAATAAAATCTATGTAATTTTATTTAAGTGAAAAATCCTACAGCCTTTCACATAAGTTTGCCGGCTAAAATTTTACCGCCATTTCCACAACTTTTATTAATATTATTTGAACACAATAATTTACTTAGTAAATTATTCTACTAGTGTAATTAATTTGTTAATTTTTTCTAATTAATTTCATTTGTACCGCTCGCTAGCCAAATTAAAAAAAAAAAACAAACGAAAAGTAGTCTTATAACATTCTTCAATTGCAATCATTTGGTTTTTTTTTTATGAATTTTAAACATAATCTTGTACCTTTATTCGAACCATCATGTTTAAATGGCCTTGGCTGTATTGTTCGATGACGTCGCGCACATCGTACGGTTTTCTAGCTTGTTGAAATTTTCTTCTGGCTACAAAATATTTTATCTTCCTAATAGCACGAATAGCGTTTTTGTGTACATCAGTTAACCTGCAACGAATAATTATTGTACGTATTATATTTCAATGATTTCGCACGTGGTACTGTTAAATTGATTGTATCCCATTTACGTGGTCACTCGTTCCGGTTCCATTTCTAAGTCGACGTCATCACTGGCCGCTTCTGTTACAGAACTCGTCTGACTGACATATCCTCTGGCTTCCCTTCGCACGCGATTAGGAGTAGCTGTATATAAAAAATGAAGAAAAAAAAGGAAACAACGGACAATATTAATGAAATAGCGTATGTCCTTGTATTTCATCGGATGTATTGAAGAATGACGACGTACTCGCTTTAGGCTCTTCTATGTAGAAAACCACTTCGCCGTCACTATCTCTTCTAGGATTCGGTGGTGGGGGTAGATTTTGAGCTTGCGGACACTCCCTGTTATTATTCGTCGACGACGCGCCGGGTGTGTCCATTTTACTTTTCGATCTTTTCCGCTTTAGGACACTGGCGCGTTTCGCTACTTGCATGATCAATGACTGTAAAAATGAACATAGAAAATTCAACATATTATTACATTATTTTTTATGGTTTTCACAATATTCTAACAACTTTGCCCAGCGACGAATTGTCTTTCGGGTGTCCCGGTTCTTTGATGTAAATGTCCCAAGTGGCTTGACTATTGAAACATTTATCTGCTGCGTAACACCTCCAAAGGCATTGTATTAACATCGCGGCAGCCGGTATTTGTCGATTGAAATGCTTTTGTCGTTGTTTTTGCTGTACTTTTAACGCGAATCCCGAGCCTAATATGCCCTGTTAATCATAAAACACTTGTAATGTCTACACATAACAATTTCATAAATTTCATCGATCCTAGGATGAAGCGTTTTGAATGTTACGCGGACATTTTTATATACTCGTATATTTATCAATTAAAATTATTGTCAAAATCCTAAAATCAACAATACTCGAAGAATAAATCATATGCATTCATACGTCAAGGGGCTGGGGGAGTTATTAAATAAATGCAATATAATTTACTATATTATATCTCAAACTCACAGCGCGTTGTCTTAACAAGACGATAAATTACGAATATGCTCTCTGGATTATCAGATCAAATTGAAAATCCGTTCTATATAAAGACGAGCTCAAAAAACGAAAATTTAAATTTTATATTTTTTTTTTTATTTTAGAAAAG
This sequence comes from Chaetogeoica ovagalla, assembly GCA_032441825.1. Taxonomy (NCBI): domain Eukaryota; kingdom Metazoa; phylum Arthropoda; class Insecta; order Hemiptera; family Aphididae; genus Chaetogeoica; species Chaetogeoica ovagalla. The sequence goes on from CM063726.1 coordinate 3,723,655, forward strand.
ATTTGCATTTTTTTTTTTTTTTTTTGTAAAAAATTCATATTTTTTTTCACAGCATTAAAGATAATAATAATAATTATTATTAAGAAAATATCGGTGATTCAGTTCAACGATACATCACGTAAAATAAAATCAATCAATTTATTTACTTCACAGAATATACAAATAAATATATATATATATTTTTTTTTTCTTTCTACAATTCACTGGCACTATTTTATCGGTTCAATAATACCGACCAATTTCTCACCGTATTTCGTAAAAAATATTTTTTAAGTACTTACGTGTAATGTAATATTGAATAATTCGTTATGCACGTTTACTAATAACATTTTTTTTTTTTTTTTTTTTTTTGCATATTTTGTCTATTTCAGCAGCTATGACTTTTAATAATAATTATAATAATAATAATAATACTTTTAAATATAAAATTTAAATAGAACAGTCGAATGGGACAACGACATCACTTGATGTTTGGTAATATCAGCTGATACCGTCGATTCAGTTAGGAATTATGTTAATAGATTTCAGAACTAAAATATTTGACTGCGAAATAAATTAAAAGCAGGATTATTTCGAGACATGAAATCCAGTTCGTATAAAACAGTAATTAATAAAATATTATTGTTGCTGTATAAAAAAAATTCGAACGGGAGAGACGGTGGTTTTAACCCATAAACTCCTCCCATTGGCTACACGTCACTGCGTGTAATAACTCTATAAACACGTAAAAGTGCCGATTTCAATTAGCGTTTTGTTCATGCAACGCGAAAACGAATGGATACCAGTGTTCTAATATGATAATGGGTCAAGTGCGTCTATAAAATACTGTGTTGTATTATATATATATTTTTTTTTTTTTTTGATAAACTCGGAGTTTTTGAAAGCTTCGCCCTGCAAAGGTCGAATAGCACAATATAACCAGATATATTTCGCAGCGCCCGCGCAATGGAATGTTACGTATAAAAATTAAAGTGCCGAGCGAATAATTTATACATTTTTAATGTTTATTAAGTACTAAACCGAATAATTTATCGCGCGTATTTATTATTAAAAGAGAGAAATAAAAAGTCGAAAAAGTCAATGTTGCTTTATTATTCCATTCAGACCAGTTATTTCGAAAGAGGCGAACACACGTATTCTTTTCATTTGTCCAACGGAATCATTTATAAATAAAGTCCGCTGTTGAAACGTTTCGTTTACAGTGAATATTATTGTACACGCGCTACACACGCGTTCGATCAATATTATTAACAGTGTAATTGACATTTACGAGTCGTAAAAATAAAAATGTTAATTACGTTAAATATCTATGCAGCGAAAATGTTTTAAGTTCACGAGAACATTTATTATTATTATTATTATTTTCTTTTATATAATGTAGAGGATTAAATATTAAAAATTCGCGCGGATTATTGAAATATTTCTACGTGAAAAATTATTTTAATTAAGTCAAATCCAATTAGTTTTGTGGTACGGTCATTCTCGTACAGAGCGACAAAGTACATTAGCCGACTTGTTTTAATGCCATTCCCGTCTATTATTACGTCATTTAATTAATTAGTTTAATCTTAAATGTATTTTCGCTACGTACAGAAATGATTTCATTTTCATAAGAACGCGTATGAGGCATAATAAAAATTGACGTATAGAAAAATTATTACTTAATTTTTTTTTTATTCTTATTTACAAACGCTGTTTATGTGATGTTAACTCGTGTATATAAGTTATTGATTTGTTATTTATTTATTTTTTTTTTTAATCGAATTTCTGCATAACACACATTACATACACCGCATGATATTTATGAACTTATTATAGTTGATTGGTTGGTACAAACTTACAGCCGGTAATGCGAAAAACGAAATCGCGAACACACTGAAACACGACGCAACGATTTTTCCGATCCACGTTTGAGGCACCGCATCGCCGTAACCTATCGTCGTCACAGTTATCTAAACACGTTTTAAAAACATTCATTATTACATAAACATTTGTTGATCTGACTAATCTAATGTCGAATACATTTTATAGACGTAAATAGTATATCAACGATTTCAAATTAATTCGGGAAGAAAATAATGAATCTTAAACGGGTTTTATTTTTTCTGCGCGCAATTCAAATATGAACGCAAAACGATTTGTAAGCGGCGCACAACAAAATATTAGATATATGGGAGAATTAGAACGAAAAAGGAAAAAATCATCATTTCTATTCGGTTTCTTACGTTAATCCTAATATTTTATACGGTTCGTAGCGTAAATTTTTGATAATCAAAAAAAGCGATATTATAATCCGTTATGTACATATTTGTACATATAACACAGAATATTATTAAAAAAAAAAAAATGCATTTCATTAATATTTTTAGTACATTGATTATTAACGAGTGTATCAATCCACCGGGTTTTTTTTACACGTATAGGCCGTGTAATTTCAATCTACAAAAAATATTTGATTTCATCTACTTTTATATATTTTAATAATTCTTTAGAAAAAAATTCCCTTCGATAATTATTGGGAAAAAAAACACCGCAATGTTTACGCACCATTACGTATTATTAAATAATACGGACTTATTAATAATAATAATAATAATAATAATAATAATTGTTTTCTTTAGCGGAGATTATTACGGTATTAACAAAAACGTTATTGTTACAACAATTTCCACGCAAACTTTACATACCACTCCCCACCAGAGCGCATCGGCATAGCTGGAGAAATCGTTTCTTATTTTCCCGTCCTTATTGACCGCGTCTTTTTCGGCGAGGTAAACGAAATAACTGCTAAATATTAAACCTAAAAATCCTATGTATAATGTAGTGATGAGCTCCTGCAAAGAAAAGAAAAAAAAAATGGTAAATCAACAATCGATTTGTAATTTATGTAAATGTCTCAAAAATCCATTTCGATGTAGTGCTGTTATTATTATTATAATGACGGCGCGCGATCGAAATACGAAAACTCCGATAAAACAAAATAGTTTCAAATGAAATTGAAAATTTGTGTTCCAACAACAGCTGCTGTTATCTATTTTCCGTCGAATCGAACAACAACAACAACGACCAAGCCCACTCTAACGTATCTCGTCCGTAGTTGTCAATTTTCAGTACTTATATTTCCTCTGGTCTTTTGCACACGGGCCATATATAATCAATTCATACAACTCGCGTGGTTCACACCAGAAAACGTTTCGCTTTTGTGTTTGCCTTTAATTAAAGTTTTTTAATTAAAAACTTTCAGTGTCTAGCTAAGATTAATTTGTAATATAACACGCCCGATCTGTTTAGAAATATTTCGTAGGCTCTGTAAAACGTTATTTGATTTTCTTGAATATTATTAAAATCATTCCACTAAACTCTTGTCTTGCAAACCGTGTCTACTTGCAGCGCGACCACCACGCATACATAACAACGCATTATACATTTTACCGGATATTATCGAAATTATCCGTCACGTTCCTGCTTGCAGCACACACGCTCGCACGCAATACTCGACATACAACTAACAATAACGTCGTAATATACTAATATATCCGCGAAACTTACTTGTCTGTGAATAAATACAACTGAGCCGAGAAGGCGCCACGTACCACCTTGACGGTCCACGTGTAACATTCTCAATATTTGTAAAAACCGTATGCCTCTGATCGCCGATGTGGCGAACACCTGGCCGTTGGAACCGATCGATAAAACTACGATCGAAGCCACGACAACGATCAGATCTGTGAAATTATATTTTTCATGAAAACATCATCGTTATTATTATTATTATTATTTTGTTTAATATAAAAAAAAAATTAATTTTGTTAAGTACTCTTGTGTCGTAATACCATTTGATTGAAAAAAAAAAAAACGTTTTTTTCGTAGTAAAATGTACATTGATAATTTAAACGTAAATTTCTTTTTACAACAGGATGATGAAATGTGCTCGAAACAAAAATGTCGTGTATTATTTTTGAAAAAAAAAAAATTCCATAAAATTTACAAAATAACATTACTTTAATATAAATATAATAAAATATTTATACGTAATATATGTTTTTATTTTTATCAAGAACATAAGGAAATAAAAACACTGTTACGTGTATTAATACTGATTAAATAACTTATGTGTGCATATATTACCGACCGGTGCACGCGTTTCTGTGTAAAATTATCCGTAATACGATTACAAGTGGTTATAGTGTTTTTTTTATTGTTTTTATTTAATTTGGATATTCGTATTATAAAACATAAAATTTTAAATATGTTTTATAACATAAAATTTTTATCCGCCGTTTTACAGCATCCTACTTGCCGAACGGATTTAAACGGTTGAACTACGTAGATACGTGTTGATATCGCATACGAATGTCATATTTTGTTATTGATTAACTCGGTGTTTCATTTTTCTATAATATTCGTTTGTATTGTATCTGTAGTCAGATTACTTAGTAACACTTTCGGAACGTGTCGGTTTTGTCAATACCATTATTGTGGACATCAGAAACAAACAGGGAATACTCAAAACGGTACGTACATAAATCATAACGCAATACACGTAATACGTTCGCGAGATTTTTAAACGATTCGCAAACTGAATTCGATTTTCGAAATCGCCATTGGTGGTCACAGCTGTGCCGTATATGATTAGTGGTTCGACGCCGTTATTTCTATTAGCGTACAAAGAAAATTGTGAACTAATTGTGAGAATATTTAATATTATTTATTTATTTTTGCGTTTCAGAGAAAAAAAACGTTTTTTTCCCCCTTATATATTTTAAATACTTTTTACGTACCGATGATGCATATGGGCTTCCGGACGAATCGGAATCTGCCACAAGTACCCATGTACTTGGACCTGCAACCAGCCGACCATAATCGTATCATGTATTCGACACCGAAGAACACAACGAGACAAATTTCCTGTGAAAATAAAAAGTTTTAAAAGAAAATCGCATTTATTAAGGACCGCCGCATGATTGGTTTGAGTGTGTACGTTTATTAAATAAAAATTTCGCAAACGGACGTCTTTTATCGAAAAAATCGGTTCTGATACACGTTCGACGTCCGTTTAATGTTGGAGTTAAAAAAAAAAAATTAATTAATTTCGTTAAACGAAATGTAAACGCCGCGTGAAAAATCCACTCGACAACGGTCGTTTACACGCTATTGTAAAACGCGCCGTTCAACCGTTGCAAGTATCGCGTTTTTAAACGATTTTATTTAAAAAAATAAATATATTTATTTATTTATCTACAAGAACAGCATCCGATATCGATTGTATTACAAGAGATATTACAAACCGTCTCGTGCGTACGCCATCGGTGGTTTTATTTGCGTTACGCACACAGCACACACTAATGCACAGGAAAATATTATTTAGGATTGGCTTCAGACATTGAGTTTTAAAATCGGGAAATAATTGCGCGCCAATCGGGAAAACATTATCGAATTCATGCCCGACGTACGTCCCTGCGCAATATTTTCTTTGGTTTTTTTCTTCTTCGTGCTGTAGAAATAATGGCTAAACGTATTCCTGAAATAGATATTTCCAAATTCATTGCCCCGTGTGTAAATATCGATTCGATTCGATACCCTGAAATTTACGTTTTTCAGTAAACCTTTTTCTCGAATAATCACTTGCTAAATTACATTTTCTTCTTCTTCTTCTGGCTATATCTACTCTACAAGAGTTTTTGCCGCCATCACAACTTCACGCCACTTCTCTCGACCATGAATTATATTCCTCCAATCATTTACTCCTATCCTTTTTAGATCTTGCTCGACCAACATCCATCCATCTTTTCCTCGGGCGTCCTCGTGGTCTCCTATCCGTTGGTTTCCAAGACACAGTACTGTTTTTATTATTTTATCGTCACTTCCGCGCATAGTCCGCCCAAACCACTGGATTCTCTGGCCTCTTATGTAATATTTAATTGGAGTCGTTCCTGTTTCTTTAATTTGTTTTTTGTTAAACTAAATTACACCTCTCCGCGAAACACATTTTCGCACGCTTCCGCAGAGTCAATTTTTGTTGAATAATATTTTTCGCAAAACGCTTTTCCCGTAATTCGTGTTTATAATGATCGTCCCCGTTAAACACACTCCGGTGTTCACCTGCTTGATTTATACCGGTGGCGGGGGGCTCCTTTTAGTTTTCTCAAAACACGTTTACGCGATACGAACGATAATTATGTACAAAAAAAAAAAAAAGAAGTAAACCGAGGGCTTGAAAAATATTACATTTCGGAAGTATCAATTCTCACAAATACTTTCGTAGAGTACGCTATAGCGTAGGTAATAATCGTTGTAATATTATACATTGTACTCATCGAATAGTACGTTTAAAAGGAAAAAAAAAGATCACGACGTACTAATAACTATTTTTATACATATTTTTTTTCTATTGAAGCGTTATTATTAACTCTATCGATTTCCATAAAACTTTTACAATTCACTGGCGCGTGACTATTTCATAAGAACGTAAAAATATATCCGTTATGGCATTATTTGCGAACACACACACACACACTATGTGATGCGCGTACTATGATTATCGATATACTACACGTGTAAATGTGCACAGTAATAGCTTCTTTGAAACTGCAATATAACCAGTGAACCAAAACCAATTTCCACGTCATAAACTCTCACGAATATCATTAAAGATCACGTAAACAGCAAAATATAATATCACATTTTAAGTGATTTTTTTTTTTTTTTGAAAATCACCAATATCAAATAATATTATATATGTTATATACGTGTTATATAATGATATGTTTATAAATATATTTTAATAATGCACAATATCATATTATGTGGAACGTTATGAATACTGATCAATATTACTTCAGTGAATATTTTATGAAAAATATTTAATATATATATCAATGTTCAATTCCATATTATACGATTATATAAACACATTATAAGTTTCTTACTTCTCAAAAGTAGAAAAAGGTTTCTCAAAACCTAACCTAACCTAACCAACTATCGTAAAAGCGTAAATGCCCCCCTCCCAAATCGCAATGACAATTTAATATAAATTATTATTATTATTAGTACTCTCAAAATTACCGACGGTTCTATTTGATAATATATTTGTAATAGACAAAAATACGTTTTAATTTATCAAGTTAAACGGAAATTGTTTTTTTTTTTTTATTAGAACCTACTATTACTAATTGCCCATAAAAATGTAAAATTTTGTTATAAATACAAGAGTACATCATGATTCTAACACATTTTTTGTAATAAATGCGCATCAGATAAATCGACTCGTACTATGTTATTGATAGTATAAACATAGATGTCTACCATTTTGTACAAACAACAATTGGAATAAAAACCACAAGTTTACATGATGCATACGAGAGGAAAAAGAATACTTGGTTCGAATATATTGGAAGTTTGAGATAACGATGTAAGAAGTCGCCGTGTAATGAACAATATTACACTTTATATTACACTTAAATGTTTTTTGTTCTACAATTAGCGTAAACAAAAAAAAATAAACTAATTTTTATATTACTGAAACGCGATTAAAATATAAAAATGCAACGCGTGTGTACAAAATGGAAATTCAAATTCCGTGAATTACGTTTGATTTTCATTTTACGCGCAATTTTTTTTCTTCGCCTCCTTCTAATTCGATTCAAGAGTATGCATAGATAATTAATATTCACGTAAAATCCATACGGCCGTTGCACGAATCAGAATCGAAAACTCAATAACCAAAAGTTTTCGTATACAAATTCACTCTGGTCATCCGTTCGCACCGAATAACATGTATTATTATTATTATTATTATTATTATTATTATACATAAGTCATGATTTATATTGCAATATTGTTTCATTTTATCGTTATTGTTAATAATAGACGCAACGGAGTTATTTCTATTTGTTGGTGTCTGTAGTACACGACTAAATCTAAGTGATTGGACACGTCCACGTTTATCATTGGAGCCATTCATGGTAAATCTTTCAACCGTTCGCGCGAATACATAAACAATGAGAGATCGTGGGAAAGCGTTAACAATATTTCGAACATAATAAAAACAAGAGGCGAATATTAATGATTTTATTCAACGCACGGACATTGAATGAATTGTTTTTTTTTAAAAATCTAAAATTTTTACGAATATAATTGATATCGTAAACATTTATAGAAACGTAAGAAAAAAAAAAGTCTAAACGTTTAGTGTGAAATTCGCATTATTTATGGAACAAACAAATCGTATCAAAAATTATTTAACAATATAATAATTAAATACATTCAATATATTTTAAATCGTATACGGCGGTGGGGGGGGGGTTCATACGCGACATGTCGTTAGATAATAAATTTATTTCAAAAATTTAGTAGAGTACGAATATTTGTGGAAACGAAATAATTTACATAGAAAAATACGACGAACGAACGTCAATATTTCTAAAAGTGGAATATGGAGGAGACTCGGTTCATATTTTATATTCATGAATAACAATTCGAGTAAACATAATTAATGAAGAAGGCGTACATATTATAAGAACAGTTTTCAGACTACGGAAATTTCAGCACGCTGGCAAAATATCCTCATTAAAAAAAAAAAGAAAGTAATACACACGCATAGAGAACACAAACTATTTTATACACTCGTGGTAACGTCAATGAATATATACATATATTTCTCATCGAACAGCACAAGGATAAAGTTGTCTCGAATAAATACAGTCACTGCTGATACAATATTATTATATAAGAATTATTAAAATTATAATTTTTTTGTTATTTCGTTAAGATTTTTCACTACACGTAACGCATTTAATGGTTTCGAATAAAAAAAAAAACAATCTACCGATCGTAATGTGTTATGAAGATTACCGAGTATAAACTCTCGTAAGTAATATATTCCAAAACAAAAATAGTCCCACATTCGGATCTCCGTAACGTAGTACTATCGTTATACTATCGATTATTATTACTCGTCTCGAGAAAAGTTTGAGGTGGATAAACGGATACTTCTGACTCAGTTTACTGCCAGTTTAGTGACAGACGACGAAACACCGGCATAGCAGAAAATAATAGAAATATATTAAAAATAAACGTTAGTGTAGAATATTTTATTATAAAATAGATTTATACGATTGCGATTTAAAGTATATTCACGTTCGCGTTGGCTACTTTTCTTCACGAATCCGAGTACCACACCCATATCGCGAATTAACGTTTTATTTTCGCTTAAATAATAATTATAATAATGCATAGCGATCTTATATAATAAGCTTACCTTTCATCATCGCGCGTCTAATTCACTCATTAATTAAAGATTTAGTGCTTAACGCGGAAGTAAGATAAACTGTGTTTGTACAATATATTACGAGTAGTAAGAGGCTTCGAGTAATTTTCACACGATATAAAGCCACACTGACTTCATTTGAATTTCTCCTCACGTAACGATATAAAATTTGAAAATCTAGGGAAATTAATACTATTCGACGTACTTAATAATAGATAAATATGTATGGCATTAAAAACTAAACATTATTTTTATTATTATTATTATTATTATTATTCGACCAATTAATTTCTATTTGTTCTTTTTTTTTAATTTTATGCTATATATCATCTATCATATAAGAATAATTATCAACACACAAAATAATATATATGGATATATATATTTGTTTATAATTTTTGATACTTTTGATAAATACTAAGTGAATTTTACTAAACAAATGTTTACTTCTATAGATGAAAATATTAAACAATTTAAATAGGCTAAAAAAAGTTTTGAATTTGTGTGTCCAATTGTTATAATGTCGTATTTTGTTAAATATATATATATATATATATAATTAGGTTTCTAAATGCTCCGCAGGTGCATATTTTGTGTGTGATTAAATTTTGTTTAACTGCGACTTACATAAGAACTCGCGTGAACCGCTAATTTGTATTCTTTTTGCGTTTATAATTTCATGAATTCGAGAGCGGTCGAGAAAACAATCTGATTCGAAATTGTCTTGGTGTCCTCTTCTTCCTTGTCGTAGGTCAATTCTATTCGTTATCACTTTGTATGTAGTAATAATTTTAGTGAATTGGCGGTAATTGTTTCTGGCGAAATTCTAACTGATATGGCTCGGTATTGTGTTTGAAATTTTATAACAAATGTTTTAATACGGGTAAGAGAACTAGTAACGGGCGCGATACGATTGCGCGCGGTAGCAGAATAACAAAAAACATGATTTTGACACATCAAAGGCGTACGACTGCGCGCGAAATTAGAAGCCGTATTAAAATTGATAAATCACTGGGCGATGTTAAAAATAAAAATAATCGAAATTGATTTTAAAGTAGGGCAAATGTAATTGATTGTATTAAATACAAAAATGTACACTAAAATTCACTTTAACAAAGTGTGTATATATTATATAAAAAAAACAACGCGCTAAACTGGTGAAAAAAAAAACTAAAGATGTAGACGCGATCTATTGCTTTATTCATCGATCAACTTGGTGAGCAATTCATCACACCTATTACATCACGTCGAGGCCACCACATAATGTTTGGTCCGGGAGCGTAAAACGCCGGCGTCCGGACACCGTCAAATAATGAAGAAAAACGTGTCGAATTAACGAATTACAAGTAAATACGGGCTCCTCTGACCCAACAAATAAATAATAAAGAGAATAAATAATTAAATTACCATTTTGGTCTAATATTTTATTACAGTATAATTAAACAGTACTCGTATAATACAAATTAATAACAATACGAAACAAATCGCGTGTAAATAGTGAAAAATTAGCCCTTTCGGCTCACCAATAATAGAAAAATAAAATTGGTCAATCACACAACAATAGAATTATAATGCGTCGCACACTATAACTAATAAATAAATAATTCGCGTACGCATATATAATATATTATAAAAATTTACGCAAATAATAGGCAGCTATTGGTAGCCGTTTTAAAAATAATGTCTATTCGAGCCGCACGATTCAATGAGAATTCAATCTGTTTTAACCGGATTATAATATATATTATATATATATTGTGGACGATTAGCGCTATACAATTTACAATAAGCTATTTGAGACGGATTACAATAATTCGCTATTTGCGCGATTACATTACACGCTGGGATTCGTGAGAACGTAATAACAAAAAAAAAAAAAAAACACAAGTTGTTTAATAATTGTTTGCGGTTTAAATAAACAAACGACATAATATTATGCACGTGCATAAAAAAATGATAACACGACGAAAGTATTACAAAATGATACGCGATCGTGTTCTCTCCTTCTTACTATAATAAAAAAATAAAATTCACCGATATACATAATAATATGATATTTATTATTATTATCATTATTATTATTATTATTATTATTATTATTATTATTATTATTATTATTATTATTATTATTATTATTATTATTATTATTATTATTATTATTATTATTATTATTATTATTATTATTACTGTGCATGTGCGCGGCACCCGATTATTGATAATCTCGTATACATTAATGGCTTCAACAAACACATTTTGATGAATTACGCGTGCATTGCGTACCACCAAGTTACGATCTCTAGAGACAATAGACAGCGCACAAAACACACAAAACTCTCCAACAAACTTCTCACGAATAACCTGCTGATAAACTAATAATAATAATAATAATAATAATAATAATAATAATAATAATAATAATAATAATAATAATAATAATAATAATAATAATAATAATAATAATAATAATAATAATAATGTAGTAAATCGTATGATATTTGTTGCCACTATCATATTGGGACTACCCCGACACATTGGTGGCACGACTGCAAACGTGCCATAGTCGTAATCGTGGTCGTCGCAATTCCATCGTTTTGTAGTCTCGTCTTTATACAGATTTATCGTTACTATGTATTATCCGTCATTTATATTGTAATTTGTTGAATCGTTGTTGAGTCGCGTATGCGTTGTTGTGCGTTAATTTTGTCACGTACTTAGTCATCGTTTCGTTTAAGATTCAACCGTATTAAATTGCGTTTTACACGACATTTGTTGTTATCCTGACTTACGTAAGCCTGTACCTCACAGCGTATGAGCCCATACAATAATAATAATATGTTTAGTACGTAAAATCAATAAAATGTAATATTTTAATGCGTTCGAATACAGGAAAAATGGGTTACCGAAATTGGAAATGTTCGACGAAAGTGAACTTCAATTAAAGGTCGTTGAAATTACGCCAATATTAAAAATTAATTACACTATTGTATGGAGGAATACGATGTGAGAAGAAATCCGTTCGGTTAGATAAACCGCTTTATAATGAGTGAACACGAGTGTTTTTAGTATAGGTTTTTACGTCATGCGTGTATAAAAACGTTAAACATGGCGAACTCGTCGAATTCCCTGTTGTGAATCACCAACTATCGTAATATAAAATATAAATATTGAATTCTGGATTCATATTGAACACTCGTCGGCGATAATTTACTCAAATCATTATATTCTCTTGTTGACTAATTACGTGAAATCATTTGGATTATCGTAATGTTATTTTAGTAATAGAATACGAGAGAAAGGAATTAAATATTGAACGCACTGGCAGTTGGCAACTGTTATAGTTTGACGAAAAATAATATGTGTATCGCTATGGACGATACATTATATATGTGATAAATGGATGGTTATTATTTTCTACACGTCAAATATGAAATTATTCATTACCTCGAATGCATTACATATCTCAACTATTGATGTAAATTCACGGTATACAATAATTTTGTATACCTTTACAAACGCAGAAATCGCAATAAACAATGAATTCGGCCTGCAGTTTACTAATAACTGCAGACGGATGAAGTACATGTGACATTTATTAACAGTGAATTGTACGAGCTAAGACAGCTTTAATCACGAAAACGATGTTTTTGGTTTCGAAGAAAATTAACATAGTGTAATAAAGAAATCGTTTTATAAGAAAAATGCGTGCGGAGTCGTGTTTTATGCGGTTGTGAGACGCGCAGTATTATTAACGAAATGGAAGTATTCGATGGCATTGGGAACGTTTTTAAAAAAAAAATAAGCTGGTTGAAAAGAATAACGAATGAAGACGCACTGACCCAAGTTGGAAGATCGAGACGTATAATGTGAAAGTCATAATGCAGCGACGATGAGATAGGATTGGTCACGATTTACGCCAGAATGAAGAAATGGACCACACTTTATAGTACTCATATTATTATTATTATTATTGTTACGTACGAGTTAAATAATAAACATCTTACCCATAGTTTTTGCAATTATCCTTGCTGTAAACGAACTGTAATAAAATATTTTAAGAAAACCTGAAATTTCGTTCACGACGAATAGTGAAATGCGTGAAAAGAAATTCGAAAATTTCTGCGCACTGTACAGAGTTGAATTATTTAAAGTTTTTGTTTTAAATAATAATATTGTTTTAAAAAAATTAATTATTTAAGTTAGCTATAATGAAAATGTAAAAAGTAAGAAATGTATTATTTACGAATCTGATCTCGAAACATAGATGTAAAAAAAAAAAACTTCAAGTGTGTGTAGCATAAAAAAAACGACGATTGACGATTGTTTATCGTATTAGCATTATATATGTATATCGTGTATAGTGTATTGTCCATACATAATACACCATATCGCCAAGAACATTATAATATAATAAATGATAATATACAACGATGTTGTTCACAAAAAATATATTGCATAATGATAATAATTGACACACACCAGTTTCGAACTTGATATTCCTAAACCCTCGTGGATCTTTTGACAATGAAAGTTTGGATTTTAAGTATTCCGATGTAAATTTCGATCGTCGGACGCCGTTAATAACCAAAAATAAAAAATAGATTTGAAAACACCCGATTTAAATGATAAACATATATAATTTAATAGAATGTAATCAAATATTATATATATATATATATATATATTATGACAGATTAGTATACGAAACAATTTCGGAATTTTCAATAACGGGCTTTTTGGAAACTGTTTTCGTTTTGTAGGAAGTAAATTATTATTATTATTAATGCGGTAATGTGTATCGTACACTGTGTAATAATTCAAAAGGGTTTACATTTTATGCACATTACACGGTTCGCAGGCCTAAAAGTTAGATGAAAATTCGACAAATTCAGAATTGAATAAAAAATGACAAATGATTTGAATCCATCGGCCTTTTTCCTAGATTATTATAAAAGTAGAATTTCTATTAAATGTTTGTTTGTTTTTTTTTTTTTTTACGCAAGAACCAAAATAAATTTTCAAAAATGGAAAAACTGTACTATAGATTTTTAACACGATATGGATTAAATTAAAAAAAAAATCGATTTCTGAAATAACTTATAATTGTATTGATTTTTATTATTTTTTCTTTGAATTAAATTCTGTCCATTTATCTAATTCTAGCGGTCGAATTTTCCTCTCGTACCTAATGCCTAAATTGTCATACAAATAATATACCATATTCCCGATGCTCTTAAAACAATCCTCTGCTATAGGATATAATTGTATTAGGTTTTAGCGGTATAACTCGACGATGATAATGTCACTATTCAAAACGGGTTTAAAGTCAATTCAACTGTAATTAGATCGTACAGTTATCCTGTCTTTCTCTCCGTCTATTGTAAATACATATAAATTCGACTTATGTTTCACTTATATCATAGCTCCGTCATCCAATATCGCCAATTTTAGTTTAATTTATATGATGTTCCTATTCCACATCTTAAATCCAATGCGAACTCAGTATAATTGCACATAAATCCCCGAGTACTTCAAAACATCACTATTTGTTACAACGTATTAATCGAAACAAACGACGAATGGTGGCGATTGGATACGATTATCAAACAAGGAAACGCGCGGTATCCGAATATTTCGCGAATTTATTGAAAACAATTTAATTTCACTTTATCGCGCATTTTTCTACAATTTTTTTTTGTTTTGTTTCAAAAAAAAAAAACCGAAATTGAATAAATAAAAAACACTGGTAAATTATAAATCTGTATACTTAAAATATAAAAAGAAGTACACTTGTTATTATGCATGTGTAAATATACAATCAAAACAAAGATTATAATGAAAAATAAAGAAATACATAAGAGTCGTTGTATTTGTTTTCGACTACAGATTTCGACGGGAAAAAATTATCGTCGGGCGGCATTAAGCGAAAAGAGTAGAGACGACGGAATAAGAAATAAAAACAAACAAAATTACATCGAGAAAAAATTACGAACATTATAATAAAACTAAAAAAAAACAGCAACGAAGAAATTGCGTATACAGTGAATTAATATTATTTAACATATACTCGTATATGTATATAAAATATTTTTTTTTCGAATCTGTTTGCATATTTAAATGTGTTATATGTTCATTTCTTCATAAATTCTTAATCTATTTATAATAATTAGCACCGAATTCGTATAATAATCGAGTAGAAGTATGATTTTTATTTTCTAAAATATTTTGTTTTACAAAATTCGAATTGGAAATAGATTTTTTTTTTTTTTGAAATTTTATAGCGGAGATATTCTTTTGCGTTTTTCTCAATCGAACCTGGCGGTGACTTATTGTCCAAACCACGGTATTAAACTCAAACTCTTTTTTAAATCATATTTTTCACAATAACCTGTAGCTTATAGGTTTATACGTTCATATATTATATGTGTATATATAAACAAATTTAAAAAGTATTGACTAGGGGGTTTTGTTTTTTCTTTTGCTATTGAACGATTTGTACAAATCGTATACAAAATGCGGGGGTAAAAAATAAAACAAACAAACGAAAATCGCGTACGTTCACGGCGTTTTTATACGTTTCTTGAGCTCGTATAAAATACAGATTATTATCATTCATATTATAGTATTAACTGTGTTATGGCGACGGCGTGTGAGTGAAAACGATATGTCGGTCATATGCGTTATCTCCCGTGACTTTTATATTCGGTTAAAAAAAAATATAACGGGCGGGGGCGGGGGAAAAAAGAGAAAAAGAGAAAAAACGAATGAACGCAAAGAGAAGAAACTCCGTATGAAAAATGTGGGGAAACATTTGCGTTCATAAATCAAAACTCAAAAGGCCTTAACTCATGGCGCACGCATAATATTCGCAACGTGTGTGCGTGTGTGTGTGTATTCTTCTCGTTTGGTTAGGTGCGCGTGATTTCGTCCGCGAGCGCAGACACAAATGCGATCGTCTGCTGTCACACGATTTTCTCCAACATTACCACCCACTAACAAACGTCTCGGTACAGTTAATTCACGTTGTTACATCGTACGACCGGCCTGCGCGGTTTTATACGAGAATTTCAATGAACGGATTTCAATTCGAATTACAGCAACGACATCGCGGAAATTATTATATATTTATTTGATATTTTTATGAGAAAAATACCGAATTGTTTATAAAAACGCTCGTCAGTGTACACACACCGACAAACACATAATAGAAAGTCGTGCGCTCTGTATAACACACACTGTGCAGTGTCAACAATATCAAATAGGTACACAATACGAAATCGGAAAATTTCTCGCGGGTTTCATAAACGTTATTATTTTAACGAATTAAAATTTTTTAATTCCATACACTTAACGATTAGTTTATAAGCCGATCTCAATTGCTCTGCCCGTGTTCTTGATTAAATTTAAAAAAAAAAAAAAAAAATGTTATTTATTAACGAATTTCACTTCAAAGCATGCGATCCGACCGGCGTCACACGTGTTTCTAATTCATTATTGTGTTCCGTCCAATTTGAAAATACAAAATGGCTTCTTGTGAGTAATTCGAGTTTATTCAACCGCGGAATTGAATATTCCGTACGATAGTATATAAATCATTACAAAATAAAAAAGTACGCACGAAATGTCCACGAGTAAGCTTCTTGACATTTTTGAAAAAAATACTAAAAAAAAATCGTACCGGACTCTCAATAATGCGTAACGACGGCTCACGAAATAATGCGGGATATAATTATTGAAAAAGTTTTAACACGGAAATAACGTCTAAAATTATTTCGATTATAAATGTGAATATCGTTCAAACACAGAAACGATTATGCGATATAATTGATGTGAAGCAAACGTCGGGTTTCTTCAACACCGAACTAACAAAACAAGAATTGATTATGAAGATTTACAAAATATTTTAACTGTCGGGAATTTCAAAGATCAGTGCTGGAAATTTGTACGCCGAATCAGTTTTGTTTCGGCGTCTAGTTTAAAGATAATATGACTCCTCTTTTTATAATACGAAAAAATGTATAGAATTTCTCATTCGTTTCATTTCAATCTCTCTCTCTCTCTCCGATAATAATTTCTATTGTATTCGCTTGTACGGAGAAATCGTCATATTTTCAGCTATAATATTTTTGTTTTTATTAATTGCGTGTAATTATTCATTTATTATTATACGACGATGATAATAATATCGCGGAAATATGTAATTATTTATTTTTAATTGTCATTTATGATCGCATAATGTAGAAACTCGTTGAGGCCACAAGAAAACTAAAAGAAAAAAAAATGATTGTTATAATTTATATAATAATATACGTTTAATAAATTACTTCGCGTATTATTGTGTATGAATGTTTCAGTATATACGTATTTTTTCCTACGGAAACCATATTTATTTATTTTTTTATTGTTTTCATTATAATAGAAACAATTGTTTTACTTTATATACATATAATAAAACCGTCATTTTCAATCCGGTCTCGGTTCATTGAAATCATCGCCACAGACGATTTATACTGTAATAATTTAAATCGTAACAAAACGTAGAAAATTAATTTCAATTAGCGTTTTCATGATATCTCCCTAATTTTAAAACTTACTTATTTCCACATAAAAATATCAACCGTTGTTCTCCGTATCGCAGAGAATACGGTTATTTACAAAACATAAACTAAACTACTAAACAATTAATCATTTCAAATTTCGATTTTGATTAATATTTTAAATTATATTATTGTGTTTTCCCTACACGCGAAACATTTCAAATTCATTATATTCTAACGTTTTCTTCAAACCTATATAATATGATAATATTTATGCGACAATGTTATAATTTTCTCGAAGAACGTGTTTTAGGATCAATAATGGTTTATGAATTGTAATCCAGTGTTTTTATTTTCATAATCTATAATTTCTGAAATTTATTTTATATTAGAATTAGCGTGGTGCGGTTAACATTGCACAGACTTCGTTTGATAACATTTTCGATTTGTTAAAGTCGCCGAATATATTTGTTAACCCGTTTTTTTTATTATACATTATTGTTGATATTTAGATTTTGTAAAAGAAAAAAGATATCAATAGAATTTAAGTGTTCGGAATACCAATTAAATTATTTACCTACACGAACGATTGATGTGCGTATAAGCGGTCAAAAGTCACGTTTAAAGTATCTTAAAAATGCGTAGCAATAACATAAATAAATCGCTTTTATACTCGGTCGAATGATGCGATACATCTTCTCTATGATGGAAAAAAGTATTATTTTTCTCTTGGGAAAAGTAATTTCGAACATTATTATGAATATTAATATCTTAATAAGCTATTCAAAACGAACGGGAAAAAGAATATACAGTGACGTGTTACATTTACTGTTTACCTATAATAACTTATATTCCTATCACGCCTTTGAAAAAATTATTTTTCTTTATTACCAATTTTAAGCACCTATAGACATTTTACATACAAAATTATTTGTAGGGCTATCATCTAAACTAAATAATAATAATAATATGGTAGGAAATTTAAATTTAAAACTTTTCCTAATAATAAATTATATCAATTAATGTGTTCAGTATATTCAAATATTGAAGATAAAATCAGAAGGGGGAAAACAGTTCTGTTTCTAATTCATTAAATATTAGTATTATTTTATTGTTAGAATAATTATTAGTTTTATTCTAAAATGTCTTTTTAATTTACAAATTCCAGTAACATTATTGAACTATGACATTGTATAAGTCTTAGTCGTGTTCATACCGATCATATTGTTTTAAATAGTTTGTATCATACAGGACCTCGTAGAGTATATATATATATTTTTTTTTCTATTATAGACATATATCGAATTAAATGTAATACAATTATTTTTCTTCGTTAATCTATAGCGGACTGATCGAAATAGTTCTTGATATTTATCAATTAACAACAATTTTAAACATCAAGTTCTTTGATTTCGCTGTCGCACATATTGATGACCTATTTATTTTTTTAAAAAAAAAAACATTAAACGCTTAAAAAGTTAGAATTTTTTTCGAGAAACATTTTAGAATTTAAAATATTGACACAATGAAAAAAAATATCACGCATTTCAAAATTTGCGTTCAATTACGAATAGAATTAAAATTTAATAGAAATCATTAATTCAAAAAAACTTTTAAAACCGTTAGCAAACATTCTAACATGTTAGATAATGTCAATACAGTTCAATAGGGAAATGAGTTAGTTTGAACAAAATTATTCGCACGATTATCACACGAAAACGGTAACTGAAAATAACACAAGAGCCAAACGTCTACAAAAGCATGTTTGTTCAATTAGTTTAATGTAAAACAGACATTAAAAATCTCTGTGACATGACATAGTATACAACGGGGAATCGATTATATTTTTAGAGGTCATGAATAAAAAAAAATAATTCAATGGTAAAAATTAATTGCATCTTAAAAAAAACTAAAATAAAAACGATCATTGAGTCTTCAGAAACGCCCTTTCCTGTAAACGTCATGTCGAAAATGACATGATTTTTTTTTATTTTTCGCTATATAACACCGCGTGTATACATAACGTACCGATATCCGATTTTTTCTATCTCAAGAATATCGTCATAAATTAATGTTCTAACGGTATTTAAAAACGTATTTACGATTTTTTTTTTTTTTTAACTCCTCGTCGAAATACGGTAAATGCCGAATAACGGAATATTAATCATCGAATTTGATTCATTCGTACCGTGGTTCGAGAGAATACAATATATTAAAATGCATTCATTTGTGTGATTATGCGTAACGGGAATGATGGTTAAAAATGTAAAAGATTCCAAACGAAATCATATTTTAACGTATTCATTAAAAAACGATTTAACATTTAAACGTGATTATTAACAATGTTGATGTATTATTATTATTATTATTATTATTATTATTATTATTATTATTATTATTATTATTTGATCGCAACCGATTGAATTTTTGGTTCATTAATTTTTTTTTTTGCAACAATAATAACGACGATTCGTTTAATAGAAATTCATCATATCCAAAGGCGTTTGAATACGGAACAATTGTGAACGCGTTCACAACATAATATTATGTTATAGTTAAGCAGTTGGAAAACATTAGAGGGATTAAGTTACACAATTTTATTCTCGATTTCTCGATGAAACTACAAATGCGTACGAGATAACGGGCGCAATATTATTATGATCTGATCATCGAAAACAGTGTACGTTTAACGATTCGTTTCTTCTTTTTCTTTCGTGTCAAAACGGTATGGGAATTTTTTTTTGTAAATGACTGTCGCTTACGGTTAATCGAATTTCAAAAAAATAAAATAGTTTTTTTTTTACTCCTCTTTCGTTATTTTATCGTACCTTTAAAATCGTTTTTTAATACAACTGTTTTAAAGGAGTATTCGGCCGCCAACAACTCGGATTTATTATTATTATTATTATTTATTACCGACAATATATCGGTTTTACATTATAACGTCTTCTGCGTCGTGTGTGCTGAACACGAACCATTACCACCGCGCAACCACGTACGGGACACCGTAATATGAACGCGACGGGACGGTCGAATAAACGCACAGTTCACGAGTAGAATCCGATATAATTTTCGATTTATTAATATAAAAACAAATATTATTGAATACGACGCGCGTGTTATGTCAGTGTTATCGGACGTCTTTTTTAAAAATAAAAAAAAAAATTACGCGACCGACGTAGAATGTAAAACGTCGGTGGAGAAAAAAAGAACACAATTTCGACCTTTTAAAACGGAAAATAAAATTACCGTGAAATTCGAAAAATCATTATAAACACGAGTCCGTATAGTTTAACGTAGCCAAAAATACAATAATTTTAATATTTATTTTCTTATTCCTCTGTACGGACAACTCCAATTTAATTTTTCATTCATTTCATATCCGTAATCAAGAACGGAACGTTGTTCGACATTTTTTTTTCCCGCCCGTTTCTAAAGAGAAATTATATTTTTAAATCGCAAATTACCACGCCCATCCGGTGGTTCGCGGGCAATAACAGATGTTTACGAACAAGACTCTATGAAACATAATTGCTGTAAATATTATTAAGATTGATAATACTGTATACGTTTATAAAAATACATTTGTTTCATTTTGTAAACGTTATCTTCTCGTCGTCAGCCGTTCATTTCTTTATTACGAATTTCGTTTATTTATTTCGATATTCTACGTAAGAGAGAGAGAGAAAAAAAACTACAAGATTTTATTGACAATCAATAAAAGCGCAAATACGAGGATACGTCTAATGCATTACTCGTAAACGAGTCCGTTACGACTTCCGATTAAATTGAAAATTACGGAAAGCGGGAGAAAAGAAATTGAAAATTATAATACTCTTTAAAAAAATTAAATAACATATATAATCTATTTTAATACGGTCATCGATTTATGGTTGATTCTTATTGTATATAATATTAATATATTCTATGTATTTCGTTTATTAATTATTTCATACTCCTTTTTTTAATTATTCATCGTAACCTGACGATCACTCATGGCCGAAACTAGTTGTTATATACTTTAACATCAAATACTTAAGGCATTTTATTTTTTTTTTATATATAATATATACTACTTTATTATATATATATATTATTTATTTTCCGATTGGTAATATACACTCTCAATACTTTTATTATTTAATAACGTCGCGTCCGATTGTTCTTCTGAATAATCTTCTTTTTCCTTTTATCCGTGTTTCATAATACGCAGAACGAATTTCTCGAATACAATTATTATACGTTTAATTTATTGAACTCCGTTCACGTGTATAATTCACTTGCAGTAAAACAAAAAATTCTAATAGCGATCAGTTTTGGGGAATAACTTTTCCGACTGCGCGCTACGCATTATTTGGTGAAACTTTTCCCGCAAGTTTGATAATACACACGAAACGTATAATCGTTGACCGATAGCAGTTCATTAAAATAATATCGTACTGGCGAATAACGATTATTATTTTTATATATATATATATATATATTGACAATTTCCAAATGACTTTATTCAATTATATTGTATCATAGGCGAATTGTTGCGAAGACATTAATTGTCAATTAAAACCGTCCTATATTTACAGCGTATAACAAAACACATTTATTCTTTGATCTCGTTCGAACGACATTTTTTTCCCGATCATTCCTCTCAAATGAAATCATATTATTACTAATAACAGGTGTGTCTATTTACGATTGAACTCCGTAACGTTATATATATATATAACGTGTCTTTAATATAACCTCAATAGCACGACGATAACGCGTTCGACCGTTTCCCCGAGTCAATGGTTTGCCAGCAGCTTTTGTACTACTGGGAATTAATGATTTGTGTAATGCACACGTGTACGTACATAAGCATATACCGGGACCAACGGTATAAATGCTCGGATGATTTGAACTCTTCCTTTGAACGAAAAGGAAATACCACGCGAATTCGGAAATCAGCTTCGCCGTACGCTACGGTTCACATATAATAGTATGCATGTTAAACGTGAACTCATCGCAGGTCGGACACAGTTCTCGGAGCCCATCGTTGCACGTTATAATGTAGTTCAGTTTATATTACTATCAATTCAAATACACGCAGCGCGATATGTAGCTAGCATATTTGTTTCTATAAAAACGTTGTTTTTGAAATTCGAACGAATACCAAAATATAAAATTATTTAAGTGCGTGACGTAAGACGAATGAGCGTGTCAATCGATAAATTGCTGGCAATATTGAAATTTAATTAAAATTATACACGCGGATATAATATCGCAAATAGAGAATATTTTAAAACGATTTGAAAATATATTATTTTTTTTGTAAGCGTATTGATTACTGTGCGGTAAACGCAATATCCGGTGATGAGCATCATCGAAAACGTTATGGAAATATGACACTCACTTCTCGCGCATATTCCCGGTCAAGGTTTCTTTTAATTAAAATATATATTCATTAGATGTCGACTAATATATTGCTCACTCGTCTTATAACTTTATCAAGTTTTACATTTTTTGTTATTACACAATGAGATTATAATAATTTGTAACGCTACACTCTTAAAATATTGCGATTTGACCGGGGGAAACGAAACCCGATGGAATCAATCCCGTTCCGAATAAAAATCTACGATGCACTTTACTTAAAATACACGTATAATGGAAAAACGTTTAGTTTAAACGTTTGATTAAAAACAAGGTAAGATTAATTTTTATTATCACGGAGCATATGTTATTCGTGAGAACACGGCTAGTGTCCGTTGTATTATAATACCTGAAAAGAAAACGGTCATCGATAGGATTTCGTGATAACAGTAGAATAATAACGAATGAACATTATTTTTGAAAATTTAGATTTTTTTGCGGAAAAAAAATTCGATAATCAAAAATGTTAAATAAAGACGGGCAATTGTTTTCAACTGCTTTTTTCTTTTTTTGCTTACGAAATGTATAAAATTAATAGTATTTCTTTCTCCTTTTTGCTCATTAATTAGTTTATACTATCCTTAAACTCTTATCAAAATGACGATCGATTTTTAGTTAAAATTTCTCAAGTTATTTATATATTAAAAGATTGTATAAGACATTTTTTTAAATTTTATTTCACCTAACCTTACTGTGTAATATTATCACTTGAATTCACTACTACTCGCGTTTAAATGCAAAGTCCAAATAATCAAATGTTTTGATGCTATTTTTATACTTTATAAAATACTCCATACATTCATGCAATATATGAATTTGAGTTATTCAAGTCTCTCTACAATTTCAAGGCGCTCATTATTTTTACGTTTTTCTTTTTTATAATTAAACCAAAGTCGCGAAATTTCACGTAACACTTGTCCGATGTAAACAACGTGGGAAAATTAATAGGCATATACGTATTTGCGTAATTCATAAACACGAAAATTCAATGATAGACGCCATCGAACACGTGGACGAATTACGGAATAATCGCGAAGTAATCAAAAATGTTCGTATACGTACCATCCAAAATAATGTTTCATTTGCAAACCCAGAATACTCATCGATCGTTGATAGAACGCTGAATATCAGGCACACCAATACGACCATGAACCTGTAAAATAACGATAAAAACATAATCAATTCGATTAATTACGATATTTCGATCGGGCGCGAAAACGCATATAATAATAATAATAATATATTATTTTTCTTATGATTCTATAAATGATAACGTTTATAAAAGTATTAAAATGGAAATTGAAAAATAATGATATGCCGACGAATGCGAGAAATATTATGTTTCAAAACGGATGTATTCGCGTTTACAATATTAACGCGTAAATATTCTCGTACCAACATTGGATTAAAATTGTTTAAACAATCTAATCTATGACGGTTAAAAATAATTTTTTAAACAAACACAACTGCGATCATTACGATTCGCCTGCGCAATGCCAGTTGTTAAGTAAACGTTTCACGGGCGATTAGATTAAAATATAGAGTTTATACTTTTTATTATTAATGTTTGTTCATTTTGTTGGAAAATGCTGACTGAAAATCACAAAGGTACTTTAATGCGATTTCACTGTATGTGTATACATTAATTACAACGCGCTATTTACACTTATGCTACGTCAACGAAATTTGTTTACGCAAATTCTCTCTCTCTCTCTCTCTCTCTCTGTACAATACGCGTTTGAATGCCTTTGAGTGTAACACGCAATAAGAGTCCAGAACTAATCTTCGTCTACAATAATAATCGATAACCGTCGGACCAGAAGAGAACTCCACGGACGACTGGTGTAGGTATACGAGGCGTGTTCACGTTATATACGAGTGCTGTTTCGATATTAAAAAAAAAAAGGCGCAATTCTTATAACAGTTTTATTCTACACGAAGACGTTAATCTACATTCCAACATACTCACCACCGACATTAAGGCACTCAATCTTTTCGCACAACCGACTACTGAGTTCGTTGCGTTCACCACTCGAATGTTTTTTCAAGCGAAGTAGGGACAGAGCGTAACAAAAAAAATTGCACGCTAAGTAAAGGGATTATTTTGCTTCTTGACGATGATACTCGTTCGAACATGACACGCGTTATAACGAGAAGAACTCGTTGGCATCATACGGCTGAGAACAACTTAATCAACATCGCGTATAGTTCTAATTTATCGTCCAATGACTTTCATAATACCACTTGTTCCTTCACTTCTAGTCGAATCGGCAATGGTGACGGTCGTAAAAAAAAAAAACACTGCAACGCTCCCCAGTGGTTGGCAGATCAAGCGGCAAATTTCCACGAGAATGGAATTCATATAATTGACGATTGTATACAAAACACTAATATTTTTTTTTTCCGCGATTTATAATGATAAATTATTGTCGATCGTCAGTGTTTTCGTAGCGAACGCGCGTGCCAGTTAAACGTATCCTAAGGTTTGTCTACTTCTAATTGTACGCATTTCAACCTCGTCTCGGATTTTTTATGGTTTTTTTTTTTTTAAACGCTTTATTCTATGTAGGATAAATTTGGATTTCCATTCGGTCGCGTAACGAAATAACGTCCGTAACATTTGAACGTAGAAAAACAACGGTAGTGTTGTTTGACCATATCGTGCGTACAACTATCGCGCGATATTTATCACCGTCGCCGACAGCACGCAATTATTACGTGCTTGCATTACGTTTTAACGTTTTGAACAGAGAACGTTGGGGACACGAATATAATACGTTATTATACCGAAATTCAGTCATGTAATCTCAGTAGAAAACGAATAATAATTTACCGCCGTCCGAATAAACAACAGTACGCGGTTCTCACCATATTTTACTGTTAATTTTTTTTTTTGTCAAAAAAAGAAAATTTGGACGAGAAACAAACTTTTTTTTCCGACGATTATATAAATAATATAAGTTGAAAACCCGCTTAAGGTTAAACCTTTGCAGCTGAAAACTTATAGGAATGTCAGTGCACTTTGTGGTTGCTTAACAATGAACCAACCACTACAGAGAATACAAAATAATTTCGAAGTTTTAAATATTTTATAACCAACTCGTTGTACAGGGTACAGTTCGTAGTAAAGAGACGTTAAAAAAAAAATCAGCTCTAATAAAAATAAATAAAAACTATTTCGATATGTTTTCAGAAAAAAAAAAAAAAACGTATTTTTCTTGCATATAAAACTATGATATTTCCAACGACAAAACTAATTCTTATAATATTAATAAATTTTATTTTTGAACACTCGACGAAATCGACAGTTTCTATCAGTTCACATTGAAATTTTATTATTTTGAAATATATTTCACGCGTTTATTTTTATATATGCATAAAAAAATATATTTGTATGAGTAAAATTGACGAAAGGTTTTGTATGGGTATTTTTAATAATTCCCTTAATATTTATACCATTTTTTTTTTTCAAAAACAAACAACGCGGATATTTTATAATGTCGAACGATATTTTAATAAATATAAAGTCGAGTCGGGAGGATAAAAAAAAAGAAACACAAAATAAATGAATAAATAAAAATCTCTGGACTCGCATTAAAATGTAGGGCTCGCGGCAGGAATACATTACAGGTACACGTTAATGTTTCTGACTGGGTCCCTTTCGTTTCTCTTAGGTGTCCATTAACACGACCGCGGTAGTGGTAATAGTGCGTGAATACACACACACACACACAGAATATACCACACTAATGGGACCTTTAAATTCCCATCCCACGGCGACGGTACAGTAAAACGCGGTGGTCGTAGCGTCGCGTCGAAATTAATTACAACTCTACAGACGAACGTGCGTTTCATTTTTCATTTACAAATCGTTATTGCTTTTCATTTTTCATTTATGACGTACCGCGACGATATTTCAATTTCGAAAAAAAAGACAGCAAAGACCTCATTTTCTGTTGTACGCGTACAAGTGCGTAAATACAGCGCCTGCACTGGTCGCGGGGCTGGCGCGCGAAACTAATGTGCATGGCTCTTCATAAACGTTATTTCACTGACCGTCATAATATTCCAACGGTGTACACCGTATAAGAAGAGTCTATCGCGCTCGTATCCATACACTTGTAATTTTTTTTTTTTTTAAATCATACGTAACTCATTCGTACGATTATACGAACACGCGATTCGACTAGCGCCATTGCTTCCTCTATAACGGAAATAAATAAAAGATTAAATACAAAATACATTTTGTTTTCAAACTATTCTCAAGTTCTAACGTATTGTGTTCATCGTGTTGCCCGTCGCCCGATTTCTATTAATGCCGCCCGCATTAAACATTATATCCGCGGTCGTAAAAAAAAAAAAATTAACAAAAATAATATTTTCGCGCTATTAAAACGGAATAAATGTTACGATATAATGATTTTTATATCGTATTTATATATATATATATATATATATATATATATATATAATTTATCACGATACGGAAACAATATTTTTGATACTTTGATGCTTTTATCGACGCTCATCTCGTCGTGTGTATTTTTTTACTCACTTGTAATTTACTAACATTTACATTGACGCGATGAAGAATTTAAGATAGCTTAGGATTTCATAAAGGAACGTTTTAAAATTCATGAAAAATTCGGTAGATCCTGAATATGGTTTTAAAAAGCTCGTCGTGACCCGTGTTCTACGCGGCACTCCGCACATTTTGCGTTTTTTCACGGCATCGGGAAATGTGCGTCCAAAGCAATAATATGTGTATACACATTACACACGTTACATTTCTATGCGAATACAGTGCGTTTGAATATTTATTAATAATAACAAAACGGTCGATTAAACAAAACGCTTAGCGAAGGAACACACTTTTGCCGAAACGCCGTTTTCTAATATAATTTATCGGAGACAAACAAGACGTTTTGTATTTTTTTTTTTTTGTTTAGCAACAAATGGAAAAAACTACTTTTAAATCTGTTTAATTATTATAATTAATAAATCGCGGCGTGTGCGTCGCCTCGTTTTCATTTCTTAGTTTTGCGTGTGATAACAACAATACGTGCGGCATACATGACTTCGAAATAATCCAAAACCTGATTTGATTTGATTTGTTCGAGTTAGTACCTGTAAAGATGATATGTTCGAATTCATAAAGGGTGACGACCAAGAGAGAGAGAGAGACGTTATTTTTGATCACCGGAATCGCGTACATACGTACATATATTTGATACATACATAAATAAATAAATCATAAATGGTTATGGGATATCCAAAAAAAAAGTAATATTTGACATTCGACAATTTCGACAATTAAACATATATTTATAATCGTTCGAATATAAATATTATATAGAGTTTTCCCACGAAATTTTTCATTATAATTATTACTCGCCACCGCGAAACGTATAATATTATTGAGGAAAATGTCGATTTTACAAAAATCGATTAAAACGATTTTCTTATTTTGAAACTTTACGAGCGCTTTTCCACTGCAGCCTTATGTATTTTCGACACGGCGTTTCAATTATATTTTTTTTTCTACTCGTAATATTTTAAAACTTTCCACACAAGTTATAACGAATTACATTATTTAATTTCGCGTTATTATAATCGTTCTTGTACGTATTTGTCAAGTGTTTTTTCAAAGAGAAAAGTGAAACCGAAATGTAGAAACTTCAGCAATTAATTTAATGTTTTTGTGTCTGTCCGTTATTTTAGCTGATTCAATGGTGCGTATGCGTAGTAGATCGCAGTAATCAAATGATTTGCATCTACCCCCTAAATTAATTTAATATTTCTATAACGCGTATTAAATATGCGTATTCTACACTTAAACTACATTTTACATACGGGTACTGTGTTTATATTCTTTATAATGTATCATGCGTTAAACTGACGTAAGAATTATTAAAACAAAAATTATTAACGATAAAATAAAATTATAATATCCGAAATCACTTTGATTACATTTTTCTTGACAAACAGTCGGGGAGAAAAAAAACAAAATTTTAATTCAATTAAATTACAACAGTGTGTGTAACATGTCGGTATAATGCTTGTATTGAGGATTTTCAATCAGTTTATCGTAAGCAATGTATATCGTTACATTATGCGCAAAAAGTTTTCAATTTCGGTTCGCAGGTGTTTTAAGGGACAACGAAGATTTCTCAAACAAATCGAACCTGTAGCATTAGTCGTTTATTTTGATTTTCCCTACAGACCTATTGAAACGAATGCGATGTATATTAAAAATAACATCAACGATAATAAATTGGAATGTTATGTATTTTTATGATATTGTCTCCATGAAATTTTTACAAATCGTAATTTGTATTGATTGTTGAATGAAATTCCCTTATAAAAACCAACTTTTTATTAGTTTTTTCTATGATTTTTCTACGAATATCATATCATGCGAACAGTGAATAAGTTAATTAAATATAATAAAAATATATACATATTAAAATCACGTTTCATAAAAAAGTTCAAAAGATTTAAAATCTTTAAATTATGAAGGAGAACAGTTTATATTTGAAAAAAATAAACAACTAGGTATAACGAGATTTTTTTAAATCTGGATATCGACTTCTTTTGTTTCCACACATTTTAATTTATGAAATAAACTGAAAACGAATACCTATTGATTGAACAATCGTGATTTTTTTTATTTTTAGTTGATATTATGTAAAAAAAAAATGTTCATACAACGAGTTTACGTTATTATTTTAGGTATTAAATGTATAATGTTTAACCGCAATAAAAATTAATTCTTAATTTTAAATGTCCGTTTACGGCTAAACTGTTTGATTAAAACCAATAAAGGCAAGAGAAAACAACGTTTGACTTGTCTCACGGATTTCGGTGTTTGCACATTTCGCTTGTCTGATTTATCGATGAAACAGCAAAACGTATTTATAGTATTAACGTACAGAAGACAAATAAACGGATTTAAACTTCTCACACACGATTTATAAGAACAATTATATTAAAGAATTTAAAATCTATGGTTTACTTATATATATATTTCATTTGTTCCTTTTAATTTAATTCGAGTATTTTTTTTTTTAATAAAACAAAAATCCACTAAATAAATACAGTTTTCATTACAATTAACTCCGGAAAAGAGATTAAACATTTTTACTGTTCACAAGTCTTTATTATACATATATATATATACTCGTATATACGTATGTATCTGTGTTAGACTACATATGGATCGATTTTGCTATTTTCCCATGCGTACGTCGCGACGAATTTCCTAAAGTTACCGGGGCGAAGAGACTCGGATTTTAGTGTGAACTCGTACAACTGCAAAACCACAAACGAGTAAAATTTTGAAAACAAAAATCGTTTTTGTCGCGTGTTCGCCGATTTAATCTCTACAGCTCACTAAAATTGTTCATTCGTTCACGATCAAACGATCGGTTTCCGTTCGATTTATAACATAAAATATTTTCGTGACTCTCCGCGCGCATTCTTCGCCTCGTTATGGCCATTTACATATTTCTCGACATTACGTTACGCTTATCATCAGGGCCGTCCCGAGATTTTTCGGGGCCTGGGGCAAATTAATTTGGTGGCCCTTCGACCATCATAATAATTATTTAAAGAAATCACGTAAAATATATATAGTGTGAAAAATAATTTTTTTAAATCAATGTGTCCGGCACTTTTTTATTCATTTACCCTAATATTACCATTGATTAGTAATTATAATATATGGTATAATCTGTGCTCAATGATATTACACTTGGGATGAAAGTACCTATTAAGTATGTAAGAATGGAAAAGCCGATGAAAAACTATAACAGTGTTCGTATATGTATTATCTCAATGATAATATTTAATCAATGGTATTATGTATATATTATTATTTACATACTATATCTATTTTAATAAAAATAAAGGATGATATGTACATATTTTAATCTATTATTATTACTGATATTGGTGTTGGTATTCACTCTTGTTTCGTTATACTACAGGTAGATAGGTAGTCTATAGACTATATCTACAGTAGGTACCTACGGTAACTGTCATCTATGATCTATCAATTTTATCGGTGACACTATACCGACAACTGTCGATTAATAATTAAAGTTACTGACTGGAGCGGGCGTGCGGCTGTGCGGGCTGTAGTTGACTATTCTACGTGTATCGGTTATCAACGTATCAGCTATTAAATTGGTCTAAAAATATCGTCTGCACCATCGCCTACCGTAGCAAAACGAGCCTCGTTGTCACAATATAATATAGATTATAGGAGTATTACAAATAATATGTGACTGACGCAACGAAAATAATATTTGTTATCCGAACATTTTAGTCTTTTGACGGGTCTTTTGGGGCCCCCTAAAAATATTTCTAAATTGGGGCCTGGGGCAAAATGGTCCCGTTGCCCCCCCCCCTCTGGACGGCCCTGCTTATCATAGGTGGTATGAGGTCTATAACAGCTGATATTTACTAACCACCATCAACACGATTGGTAATGGTAATGTGATGGATGTAGTCAGTAGATCGTGATTATATCCAAGAATAAGTCCGGATCATGCGGATTCCTGTCAATGGCTGTTGGTAGAGTCATATTATAATATGCTCATGAGCAACTGGTATGAAATGCATAATCCTTTTTGATTTTGCAAAAAATTTTCAAAAATTTTTTTTGAAATTCAATTTCATTGTTTCGGCTATCTCATGGATATTTATTTTTACAGAAAGGATGAAAAAAAAACATTAATTACCGCTACGGTTGAATTTATTTAATTTATCTTATTTAACTTCAAACTAGCCGAACAACGCGTATTGTCAAAAATCAAAATGTAAAATGTCTATGGGGAGAGGCATGGCTCCTATGCCCCCCATCATTAAACGGCGCCTCTACTGTAGTATAACTATTACATTTCTTTCGCAACAGAAAGGAAACTTAGAACGTCTCTATTTCGTCTACTCGCATTGCACGTCACGTGCAGCGCACGATAAATCACCGTTAAAGATTTTAATTTTCATAATATTTCAACAGTGGGTATTAGACGTGTATAGGATGGTGGTACACATGCGTAATATTGTACGAATACAGGCGAATATCCACACTGTGCACGTCGGCAAATCGTTTATTATCGCGCGCGGATTTACTTTAAGTGGAAAAAACGTTGATGAGTAAAATGCGTTTTTTCTGCTTTTTTTCACATTGAACGTTTCTTTATAATATAATATAATATTATTATAAGCGCAATTATGGGTTTCTTAATACTCGTTCCTTTTTCCGCTCATCGGATTTTCATAAAAAAAAAAAAGTAAAAAACTTTCCGCTCTTCAAACACGTACGTAGGTGTGCGCGTAATACAATCTATTTCTAGACGCAATTTATTTCTTATAATAATATATTATTGTATATATATATATTTATACTTTTAAAGTATTTAATGTTAAAAAAAATAATAGCATTTATATATGTATATCCAATTTATAGACAATATTCGATGTGCTTTAAAAACAAAACAAAATGCCGATTGAATATAATATAAAGTTTCAAGATTTTCCAGCATGTCGTCCGATAATTATTTATTAATGTATTATTATTTATTAATTTATTAACGCTCGTTTAATAGATTTATAATGTGTTTTTTCACAATTTTATCTACGTTAATTTATTGATTCCTCATTTTATGAAATGACGGAAATCGTATAAAATCAAAAGTTCCGTATTTAATTCGAACCGGACTATACTCGAATAATTTAATACTATCTGTACATTATGAGGTCGTTGGAAACCAAACCTGTTAACCAGTAATTAAACATACAATACGGTGTTTTCTCGAATATTGTATGACGAATAATAATTCAATTAAATCTCTTGGATTATTTATTA
Source organism: Chaetogeoica ovagalla (assembly GCA_032441825.1). Taxonomy (NCBI): domain Eukaryota; kingdom Metazoa; phylum Arthropoda; class Insecta; order Hemiptera; family Aphididae; genus Chaetogeoica; species Chaetogeoica ovagalla. The sequence goes on from CM063726.1 coordinate 3,756,737, forward strand.
TGTCTGGTTATGAAATGGAAACCTAATAGTGGAAGAATAATACATATAAATAAATATATATATATATATTCTTTTCGCTATCAAATTCAAATGTATAATTAAATTGTTTTATTTCTTCAGTCTTTATTAAACAGACGTGCATCGCTAACGTTTTGTTTTGTTTCCTTTGTGATATATCTTCTTAAAACTCCTTCAAAATAATTGGATGCCAAAAATATAATATATAAAACAATATAAAAAATGAGAAAAGTCTTAGCGTAGACAATTTTCTTATATTATTCTTTTACGTTGTCGTGAATTCTAACAATTCAGACTTTTATCCCGAAGGAGAATTTTTTCATTATAACTGCCACACACACATACACGCAAATTATTTTTTTGCGAAAAATATCTCTACAATGGACACATTTCTTTCTCCGACAGTATAGGCTAATTACCGACCGTTTAAAAGGGGAAAAAATACAAAATAATAATGTTAATAAATTTGAAGCTTATAATGCTGTTTGAGTATTCGCAGCGATATCCTACGTTTCTCAAACCTCTTTGAACCTAATGCAATAATAATAATAATAATAATAACAATAATAATAATCATAATAATATGATCGTCGGATGAAATGCTCAAAGACTCGGAATAGCATCGGACTCACAACGCGCGTTAAATTGCGCGGAGACCCGTCAAATAGGATATTGTTAAAGCAAAATAACTCGAATTGGGCAGTCAATATCTGTTACGTGAATTTTATTAATTTTATAGCCAACACACTCATTGACCAATCCCATTATATTGTTTGCGGTAAAGATACGTAGAAATTCATTTTTAAACAGCAGGGAGTTTAAATCGATATTGACATATTATAATCGTCACTGTAGAGTTTCCGCAGTGTTCAACGCCTAATCGCATTTTTTTTTTCAATCTCAGCGAAAACTCCGAATAATTTTTCAGATTCAATTTCGGACACGATGTCGAATAGCTTTTATTCGTTCGATCGATTTGCCGGATTAAACTATTTTAATAATAATGGAGGGGGGGGGGAAACTTTGATACTTTTCCAAAATAAAATATCATTATACAACGATTTCTCTCTTAAAAGCGTAAATAAATACTGTCGGAGGTGCCTGCTGTGATAGAATGTTTCTAGTACACTCTTAGTACACCAAAACACACATAATAAGTATACACGGCAAACTTATCGGTCCCGGACCATTAGTGGCGTTACATCATTACGGAATTTGAGTACGGAGCTATTAGGAGGCACTTATACGCGCGTCGCCGACCCGGAACCGAAAAATTCACTCATCGAGCGGTAAACTGTCGTAACGAGTGTAGTAAATATTTTTTTTTTATATATATAAGTAGGGGTGTATTTGTGTGGCGTAAGAGTACTCCGACATCAGCGAAATGTTATCTTGTTAGTTTCATTAAACGTCGGATTTATATGCGTTTTAAATTCTAAAAGCAAAAAAAAAAAAAAAAAAAATGATGTTTTTATACGCTCTGCGATTTCACCGAAATAATCTTTTATATACGCACAAACAAATAAATCGATTCACCATCAACGACAACGGAACGTTTTTAACGACTATTATAATCGAACCAGCCAACGATAAAATCCGTAATTTTATATAATTTAACGGCACTATATGGATTATATTATAATGAATTGCCGATCGAGTGTGCGAGAAATGAAAATATCATTATAGTTATATCGATCGGAAAGAGAATTTTTTTTCCCAGTAATATATGAAATGTTTAGAAATATATATGCGCTATATACTTTTGAATTTCTTTACCAGTACAATCGCTGACCGTTTACGTTGCCCAAAATACCTATTGGGAATTGTATTGAATTCTCCGGTCATTGTGTAGAATGACCGAATTTTCTACGTTGCCCGTAAAGTATAAATATGTAACATTTATATTGTATATAATAAATACAGGAGCATGTAATAATAATAATAATAATAATAATATAAAATGTAGTTTTGTAGGGGAAAAAATTGTCGAATTATATTTCTCGAAATCTTTTACAGAAAAAAATAAAAATACCGAGTGGAGTGAAATGTAATAAACGGCTGAGGTATACGCCCAGACAATACATTGCACGCGTAAGCGAGCGGTAGTTTTTTGTTTACATGTGTAAAAAAAAAATAAATATATTTCCGTGTACACATTCAACCGGTAAGACGTCTCTGAGAGAGAGAAAGAGAGAGTGAGTACTGTCGCCGTGTACGTCCGTGCAAAGAAAAGGCAACGATACGAAAAGGATAATATTATCGTCGTCGAATGACACGCCAACGCGCGCGCGATACGTTTTAATGTAATAAAATGCGTACGACGGAGTAAACAATTATTATTTATTCCGACTGCGATAAATGATAAAAACGACCCCGGGGGGATCGTGCGCGTTTATCCATATCGTTTCGCGGCGAAAAAATTAACAATTAAGGCCGTCCTCTCACTGGGGCAACGCGACGCAGACACGACGTTGGCGCAGACTAAAAAAAACTAAATGCCTAGCGAAAAATCGTACGATCTGATTCCGTGAGTTCTGCACGCTATAGACGATGTTTCAGCAACTGGAATTGGTCAGTCCTCTGGAAACGACGATACCATCGCATTATACTGGTATTATCAAAACCACAAGAAACGGAATTAATATTATGGTCTAAATATTTGTTGATAATTTTCTTTTAAATTTGTTTTGAAATAAGTATAAGAAAGTGTATTGAAATGCATATTATTATTATTATTTGTATTATTTAGTTATTGTATTATTTCGTATATTGTTAATACGGTGCATTTCATCACTTGTTTTCGTATCTACTTAATACAAAAAACAAATATAGTTGATACATATTTGTTAAAAACAAAATACTATACCTATTACCGATAATCGATAATATTTAGTTGTCAAATATTCTGAATGCGTTGGGGTAGGGTGGTGATAGCGTTTTTAATATTAGTACATTGTTCTTATATTTACCGTTTACTTTATACCATAATAGAACATGTTACGTTACAATAAATAATATGAACCGATAATAAATAGTATTACCGGTCTCTTTGACTTCCTCTACAACTTTTGACCATGCCTTTTCTGTTAAAACTATTCTGGTAATTTGTAATTGCACAGACACGGACACTTTTCCACAGCCTCGACTAAGTTTATAGTTAACACGCACACTTTTTCCGACATAATTTTATAATTACCAGTTATCTATACACTATTATTATATTATATAATAATATTACGATATTTTAATAATGAAATAAACGCGAGTATAATTCGAGTGACGTAATGGCAACTATTTCATCAAGCGACTGACAGCACTAGTCGCGCGCGATTATAGTTGTTATCGTGTCGCGTCGTAGTCGCAATCGCGTCAGTTAGGTCAGTCGCCTATATATATATATTAATCCGCGTTTTATAAAACAAACGATTGTCACGCGATATTTATTTAAAATCGTTGCCCTAGTGGGTGGATGGCCATAGGGTTTCACTTCGGTGCGGGACGGAGGGATATCCGTTATCTGTAAATATGAAAACATACGTGGAAGTCACACCGGTGTTGTAGAAAATCTCGCTCTCTCACTCTCTGTAACCGAACCTAACTCGGTTCAACTCGTTTGCCATCCCCGTGCTGACCACGACGGTTACCGAAGCGATGATTACGATGATAACGTTATATAACATACGTGGAAAACCGCGTGTTTTTATGAATCACTTTCAGAACGAAATCGTACTGTCAAGAACATATCAATTTTATACAATAATTATGTATAAATACGGAAAAATTGTTCACCGTCTTGGTGGACTTATCACACGAAATACGAACGAAATTCTACTTTAACGCATATCGTCGACTGGTGTGGGGATGGATAGGGAGGGGGGGGTCGTGAATTAAGTACGAAATATCGATTACGGTAAATAAAATACCGGCAGAGAATTCTGCGTGATATATTCTTTTTCTCGCAGTTCGTTCATCATAAGGTATCATAAACATGACGAAAAAAAAAACGTTTAAAAATTTTGCTTTTGATAATTTTTTTTTTTTTTCATCGAAAACGAGGCACGTTCGTCGGGGCGCGTACGTTCGCGTAATAAATGCCGACGTCTACGACGAAACGCACCCGTCACATACGTATATTATTCAAATATAATAATCAATCCGCGTATAATATGACGCGTTGGATAGCGTAACGGATTCGATACCGTGCGTTAACACACGGAGACGTCTTATGGAAATTCGTACGAAACGTAACTGTAACTTATTGTTGTTGTGGGAAATTCACAGGGTGCGACGCGGTGTGGGATCTAAAACATCTTAAAATACGTCTTGACGTGCGTAACGCGAATGCGTACCGAACACAACAGCCGAACGTCTCCTCAGCCTCCGTTCCCGTTCGATAATACGTTCATTTTGAATGATGATTTTCCAAAAGCCTCGTACCGGCGCGAGAAGGCGTTTTTTTTTTTTACCGCACACGCCGTGTTTATCGAACGGGATGACATAACTCGTGTGACATACGATGTCGTTCGTTTACGACAATTCCGACCGTTCGATAAATGAATCAAATACCGAAAACGAATACGATCGGAGCACGCGGAAGCGATCAGAAAAAAATCCATTACTTGAGAAATCGCTCGGAACAAGGTTATATTATTTTTTTATTTTTTTTTTTCGTTATTGTTTAAACGTTCACGTAATAGTTTCGAATTTTTCGTTTTTCGTTTTTTTTTTTTTAGAAGTCTTTATTACGTGAAAACATTGTGACGTTCGAATTGTGAAAAATGTGTTTCGAACGTTGGTTTGGTCGCCAGAATTGATCGAGGCGTGCGTTTGTCCGGTCGTTGCTCCTCGAAGCGCATAGCCATTTATAAAATCGCTCAAATACTCTTAAAATGATATTTTCCGCATTTGGATGCGTTTTAAATACTTGTTTATATCTACCGAACAACGTATTGAAACTTTAAAATTAAAACGTACTTCATTATCTGATTGTCGCGTCTGTACTTCGAGAATATTTTCTGTTATCGATTTCCGGCGAATAGTGATTTTATTAAAAAGTGAATTGTATTGACGTTTTATGAAACGGCGAAGAACGCGTCGGTTTTGCAATGATGTCTTTTCTATTTTTTTTTATTTTTATGTCTGTAGCCGAAAATTCTACCAGAATGAGTGATCCGATCTTCACAGTCACAGCTTGTTTCCGGTAACGGATTGCATTTAATCGGTACTTTAGAGAGAACGTTTTTCGATTTCCTCGGCACCCCTTACAAACGTCAGAAAAGACTATCGAAAAATTACGTACCGAACGCGATTTCGGCCATATCGATTATCGTTGTTTCTTAGTAATTTTGAAACTAATGGTGTGGTAAACTCGAAGTATTCGTCAAATTTGTGATTTCAAACTGTTTTAGGAGGGCGGAGGGAAATGTCTTGCGCTATTTATAGCAATATTAGATATTCTGAGGTATTTAGAAGAATTTTAGTTTAGAGGCTAAAAAATGTAATAAAAAATCGGACGTTTAACTATACTCCAAAAAAAAAAAAAACCTTGAAAATTGTTTGTCAACGTGTTCCTTAACAAATGTGTTTTATGTTTCCCAAAAAAGTGTGTCGTTTAGATGGAAAATGACAATTCTGATCAAACGTAATTAACTAGGTTTATTGTAAGAAACTATATTAAAATCAAGTGATTGCAAGGGGTCTTGAGATTTTTTTTACCAAACGTGTAACCGTTTGTCACTATACAAACGAAAACGATTTTTACAATTTTTTTTTTAACTACCTATTGGATTTATCGTAAGAGATTTAAAATAATGATGTGAAGTTATGCGATGATAAATAATATTGCGCGGCGCTCGGAATCGTTTTATCGCGCGTCGCTTTCAAATTTATACTCAAAACCTTTGTTCGAGCAATTCGCGGCTTTTTTTTCCCCCCCGATTCATTTTACGACGAAATTCGCGTTTTAACACGGATGTTAAGCGAAAAATTAGAAGGGGAAAAAAAGCGCAATATTATATCGTATATTATTAAAAAAGCCCCCGCGGCGCAGTCGTCGCGATCCCGTGTCTATCTAATACGGTATATCGCGAAATGCACACACGTAAATAATGCGGACACCACACTGTGTCCCGGAGACTACATGGAGTGGTAGTTGAGGACATTATGATAATAATATATTAAAGTTGCATGGTCTCGTATTCGTCGTCGTCGTAATGCCCGTGTAACCTACATTCGTGGCGAACAACAATCGAATAGTTTTTCACCGTATAATCAAAACGTAACACGGGGGTGAAAAAAGTATAAAATATATTCCAGCCATATTATTATTATTATTATTATTATTATTATTATTATTATTATTGTTATTATTAATATACGCGGCGTTTGAATTCGTTAAATGAAAAATTTGCGGAGGGACGCGTGAAATTTTACCGGAGGAAAACAAAAATTGGCCTCACTAAAACGAATTGTACGGGCCGTGGCGAACAAGTGCTGCTCGTTGCGGGGGCAGGGGTGGCCACAGTCGATTCGTTTTATTAATAATATTTATTTATTTATTATTATTTTTTTTTTTTCCGAAAAACGAATTATTCGGATAATACGTCGTATTACGTTTTCGGTCTTTCCATAAAACGTTTAAACGGTTCACTTGGTTTGTCCGTTCCCGTTCACAAAACGTTCAAAGCGTTTTTTGGTTTAACGAAAAAAAAACCCCCGATCGAACGGAATTAACGTTCAATAAACGCTCGGAAATTAAAGCGTTTTGTTCAGACGCGTGATATCCCTCGGTGTTGATGAAACGTCATTTTCGTTCTGACAACAATGCTAAATCTCTTACTTTTTTTTTTTTGTCTTGTTCGTTATATGATTGTCATAAATTACAATGAAATATGCGAGTATCCGCAGACCGTCCAACAGTCGACATCGTTCTATAAATGTATCAGTGGAAATTAGAAGAAATGCGTTGAAAAGTTTTTGCGAAAAATAAAAAGTTCCCTCCGCCATTTCAATTCGAGCACGGTTTATCAACACCGGTCCATCGATATCGGTATATCGATATTTCGATTGAGTTTTACGCGTTGTTCACGAATTAAGCAATTCCCCTTAATACAGGTTATTATTATATAATGGCTGCGGTTTTAAACGCGAAACGGCATCGCCGCAATCATTGCTCGTGATTATGCGTGATGAATCTCGCGGGCCGCCACTCGTGACTTAAATGTAAGGAGTAACTGTTTCGGGGAGAAAAAATACGATTAGTAAAGTCAACACAACGTCAATTATTTCATCAATAGTCTCGTCGCACTTAAATATACGTATTCGGTGTTTGAACGCAGCCTTGTTCAAACGACCGAGCGTATTATTATTATTATATGTTATTAATTAATTTACTTGGTTTTTAGTTATCGCGTTGAACGTTGAATTATTGCTTAGTTAAAATACCCTTCTCCAGATGAAAAATTTTATATCGATGACCATTTGCAACCATTAGATTGACAACAGATATTCCGTTTACCGAAAACTAGTGGGAGAAAAAAATTAATTATTCTAAAAAATCTATTCGTAATACTTTTTTTCTTTTTTTTTTTTTTTTTTTGTAAAATATTTATTAATACTCTGCGGGGAATGTTATTTTTACGAAATATTCGGCGGGATACTCATTCCCGAAAATACTTTTAAAAACGTATTTTACTCGAGTTGTGATAATGTAGTGTATAGCGGCGTGTGTGTGTATTCACAACGACGACGACGACGATAGACGACGGCGCGGACAGCGGTCGGGGGATACACGTCCACGGTGACGAAACGACAAAAAGTCAATAAACGGCCCTTTGCCTTATAACGTCTCATTAAATGTGCCCTACATTTGTGTGTGTGTCCGTATTATATTTTATAATATCGTCATTGTCGTCGCAATAACGTTCTAATATTGTTATTATAATAATATCGAGAAATACTGTTGTTAAATGATTGTTTACGAATAGAATATCATTTCTCGCGGCCAACGAATTGGCGAGAAATTATTGTAATTATCAAAAACGTATCGCCGTGACGCCGAAAAGTCGTTGCGATTACGACGGAGACGTGTTTTATATATTTTTTTTTTTTTGAATTTTTCTTTCGTTTCCTCCGTTTTGTGCAAAAACTTCTTGACTATCGCTCCGAAAACACAATATTATAATAATATATAACGCGCGTGTGGGAATCGATTACGTGTAGATATCGGAACATTGACCTCATCATCACAAACGTAGCGATTTATCTTCTCGTACTATATACAACGACAATGATGATTAAACTAAAATTTACTTCGTAAAATTTACAGAACGTTTATGCAATCCAAATTTTTTATCCACTCGTTAAAACCTCTAATGCGAGTGTTCGAAAATCGTTTATGAAACCCAGCGTTAGTGTCTTCTATATCCAATTCGATTGGCTGTGTAATAAGACTTTTGAACCACTCCTGCAAGAGTCGGTAAAAATAAATAGAAAAAGTCACGCATAACTTTGTGCGACGTCGCAACGTTCTTTAATCGTTTCACCAGGACTGTCAGGAATACGGACGAGAAACGAAAAATCAAGTGTGTATTTATTTGTAAAACGTATAATTGAAAAACGAAATTATAATAGCGGCATTTCGTTGATGGAATTCTTTGCCGCGGTAAAATATGGATGTTTTTTTTTTTTTATTTTTATTTGTACAAAAACATATTATATTTCCTGTGTTCACTCGGCTGAAATTCCTCTGTTAAAACGAAAAAGACGCGGGGACGCATTGCGAATACAATAGTGTTTTCTTTCAGAATAAACGCGCGGTCAGTATCGCATACGAGAAGAGTTTATGGTCTCACTTTTCTTGATGGAAAATCAAAATTACGTTTCCGCCGCACACAATATGGCAACGTCAAAAGAACGTAAAATTTAACGACCTTTTATACACCGAACGCGCGTTCCGTTCGCGCGCCACAGGATTTTATCGGCTTCGACAAAGACAATTCCGTCTTTTCATCACGCGTTGTTCTACCGTATTGCACTTGATATTATTATTATTGCTACGGTTAAAAAAAAAAAAAGAAAAAAAATTGATTTGCCGTTATTCCCACCGTATAATATTATAGCGTTATTATATTGCGGGAAAAAGTAACGTTGAATGAATTGCACACGATGTTTGTTTTTATGAACCGTTAACAGTTTATATCGAATTCCACGCTGAACGTAAACTGCGATGTGTCCAAAGAACAACACCACAAGCGGCGTATGCGATTTATTTATTACGCGGAATATATTATTTTATGTTCTTGCTGCAAGGGGACTGGAAAGCGAAATCTTAACCCGTTGTCTTGAAACGGAAATCCTACTGGTTCTTATTTCGGTACCTATAAATTTCGCCTTTCCTTAATTAAATATCATTTTAACGCGTCGGTGGATAAAAATCGTGCAAATAAACGCTCTCAAATTGTTTTCTTGTATATATTTAAATGTGTTATTGTTTATGAGAAATAATAATTTTTTCGTTATATATAAATGGAATAGTTAGATTTCCCTGATTTACGGAAACATTTTTAAATCTTTTCCGATTTATGGGAAAAACTCGACGTTTTTCAAATAACAATTAATAAGTCATACAGCCAGGGAATTTACATTCCATTTAATTAGAAAGTAAATTGAAGGAATTCGAATTTTCTTCTCTTTTTTTTTTTTTTTTTTTTGTCTCATAGTGAATTTAAGAAAAAATAAATTATGACCAGCTCTTAGAAGACCAGTTAATTAACCGATACCGACCGTCCAGTAATAAAAAAAATACAGTTATCCGAAATTTGTTTGACAGTAGTAAAATTTATTTTGTGAGAACGTGCACAATGAAAATAAAAATAATAACGCGGTGGCATTTATTGCAGAAACGACAAAGCGTTGTGTATACACCGTTATATCAATACGTCTTAATAAAAATCGATCATGCAACCGATGTATTTGGGCGAACAAAATGTTTAGCTACGATAGACGTATCGATTAAAAACAGTGAGTTTCATATAACTAAATATATCGTATTATCGCCTCACTGGTAATAATAATATTATTGAAAGACGGAAAGCTTCGTATGAGCGTGCGAGGGATAATGTTACGAAGAATATTAAAAAAAAAAAATATTAATACTTTTACGTAGGTATAAGACGAACCGTCTTATTCAACGACAGTTTTCACAATGTTCAGTATCGTTTACGTTCGCGTTCTCCGACCGGTGCGGTGGCCCATAACAGACGTAAACTTTACGCGACTTAAAACGTTATAAATATTTTGACTGGTTTAGGAACACTCATTTCCGTATTATACAAACGCGTGTTTTTTGCGCAGACGTTTCTAAACCCGTGCATTTTTAATGTCTTCGAATGCGTATTATATATGCGTATATATTTCGAAATTATAAATAATAATAATAATAATAATAATAAACGACTTAGTTCGTGATCTTCGAATACTTCAACACTAAATCATAGACAGCTATCGTTGTCGAATATATCAGAATGAAATGCTGTTAGTAGTACGACGGGATGGGCGGGGAGGAAACCGATTCAAAAATTAATGTATATACGTAAATAATGTTACGTACTATTTGTATTCACTAAAACAATTATTATTTTATTATTGCTGAAAATAGAAAAAAAAAATCAATGATTTTGCGATAAATTTGTTCGAAAATTAAATTTATTACGCACTCTGCGAGGACGGGTGTCTTGCGAACGACTATTGGCGTAGATATCGATAATTTTCAATCAACACGCGTTATAACGACGACACTATATTGATATACCGTAACACACGTATATATTATACGAAGTGAATATAACCGGATACCGTTTTTCACCGGTTTATTGAAAAAACGGCTACAATGTGTCGGACATTAATATATTTAAGTCGCGCAATGACCTAACACATAACTCCTTGAATCGATAAGATCAGGTATGATACCTTCTACAGTAACTCAGGGGAGAGTAGCCAATAAAGACTTAACCCCATCCTAAAATGTTTCTAGACTCCGTTAGAATACAATATACCGAATCCTTTCAAAAAAAATCCGGACAATTTTGTTTTTTTTTTTATCATAGGTCAATTGGAAACGTATATATAAAATTTTAACTTTTTTTTACGCTTGTTATATAGAAATTGGCTTGGCGATCAAGTCGATTCTTATTTTTATCTTTAAATACATTGGAGTCAGGGCTATTGTATAGCCTCGTTAACTATATTTACGCGTTTCTCGCGAAAAAAACATATACGATTATATTACACTAGTTTTATCGAATGTCCGCGTTATAATGACATGATTTTTTTTACGTTTTATAAATATAAAATATTTATTGTTAATGAATAATTCGATTTATATCAACACGAATAGTTGATTTTCATATCTACTCTAATATTACGTGCATTATAAGAATGATTATTATTAATGTGATCCTTTGAAGTATTCTCGACGAAAACCACAATGCGTCAGCCTGTGGATATTATATTAATCAATAATACCCGCGCGTTCGGTGTATGCAAACGATTTATATTATTATGGAAATTAAAACAAAATATTCAAATTTTATTATTCTACAATTTGCGTTCAATTATTTATTATTATGTTAAAGATTTGCGTGCGATTATTATTTCCGTGATCATTATTATAGTGGGGTCGGCTCCTGGAATCGTGTTGTACGATAATTGTCGATCGCAATCATTCAACACGATGAGGACTTATAAAACATATATATATATATATATTTTTTTTTTTTTAATACCATTTTAAACATGCAACCCCAAGTCCTAGTTATTATACAAAATAGGCTTCCAAAATAGACGAATGAAAAAAAAAAATACAAATTTCTATTTTCATATATACTATATCAGGGGTAGTCACTAACCTTAATTTCGAAAGCCGCAAATGTATAAACCTACTCCGAGGCGAGCCATATTGTAAAGCGATGTTTATATAGAATGAAGACACATTTTTCATTTTAAATCAAATGAAGGAACATTTATTTTTTACAAAACATTATTATTATTATTATTATTATTAATATTATTGTTCTTTTACTTATGAGAAGTGCTTTTTCGAGTGTTCAAGCTTGGTTCAAGAGCCGCACAAAACTGATTTAAGAGCCGCGTGCGACTCGCGAGCTTCGTTGTGTCCACCCCTGTACTATATTATAAATTTCACGCATATATAATATGAACATTATATGATTCATATATATTTGTGTGTGTGCTTTTCAATTTTATGTTTTTTTCTTTAACTTTATAGAAATAAATGTAACTGGCTTTTACTAATTGTATCATTAACATTAGGTGCACTCGCACGTAGTTTCCATTGGAAAAAATCAACTGAAAATATATTCAGCGATTAAAATAATAGCTCTAGCATTTGCAGTATTATCATTATCAAATATATAAATATATTTGTATTGGTATAATTTAAATGAAAAACAAAATTACGTATCTAACTTAAAAAATACAATATCAGTAGTCTGGTCACGTGATATTTATGAAACACGGTCGGTATAATAATTATTATCTTGTCAGCAATTAGCGATATGCCATATTGTGTGCATATTGCACGAATATACGTATATAATTATCATCAAACGTACGTGTACATATCAAAATACCCTATTTATAATCGTGTTGTGTTCACGTTTTTTCTTTTTCTTTTCTGCATCGGAAAATAAATGTTTTTGAAACAAAAGTGTAAATTTTTCCGAGAGTGATTCCGGCACAGGCCGATAACATTTTGGACAACTCGCGACGTATACGACGGAAGGCTGCGTCCAAATTTCTTTGCTAGAAATTCCTTTTCTATGTTACTTGTACAAGTTAATCGCAAGTATACTGGAGTCCGAATAACATAGACTCCGATGCAAATGAAACGCAGGAAAAAAATGAACAGATGGCTAAATGGTAGAAATCGAAAGACTCATAAGTAATCACTCCAATAACACTCGATCAAATTTAATACGAGCTTTATAATAATAATAATAACCATTTTCGTAGCGCGTTTTATTTGAAATTTTCACACAATCTTCGTTCGACCAAACGCGCAATAATCGTCACTCGTGTCTCTGCAAGACGTTCAATTATTAAATTTATACATAATTACAACGCTTAAATACAGGTGTATTATATTATTCAACGAAGAAATGTATTGTACCGTTAAATTCTGATTGTCGTTTATGTATTATTATTATTATTATTATTATCGTTTTCTCTTCGCCTCTCACTCCGGTAGGGGGAGTAGGAAATCAATTTACCAAAGCAACGGTGTGAACAAATTTAATAGACGATTTATGCGAGCGAAGTATTATTCGTGAAAAGCGTTTCTCCTCGAACCTCTTATTGTTATTATTATTATTTATTGCGATAAAACGATAAAATTAGGTATCGTGCCGTATTGGATTTTTGTCATCTTGATGGAATCGTTTACTAGGCTCACGCGAATGAATCGGCGGCGGGCATAGGCGAGGGTGGGCCGGTTTCGTGTGCGGTAAATAACGAATACGGAGCGGGCGCGCGACTTAAATTCAAGTAGTATATCGATCAAACAGTCTTGTCCCATCACGAGTAATTTTCCCGTAAAGCTCCATTTACCTCGCTCCCCATCTCTCCATTTCTCTTCCATTGCCCAGAAATTATACACAAACACGATACAGTGTTGTTGGCCGCGCACGCACGGGAAACAAACGATTGTCGAAAATAAAACAACGGGAGAGAACGAGAGAGTGCGAGTGGTGGAAGTGAAACGGGGACGGATGGAACAAACAAAACAAAAAACAAAACAAGAATCCATTTGGAATATTAGACAAATTACGTGTACGGATGCGCACGATTTTGGTCGGGGCAGAAAAAAAAACACTTATCACACGATGTGGTCGGCGGCGCACGTGATACGAATGCGTTATTAAATCCGTATAGATTTTTTTTCGACTCCGTAATATATGCCGCTGCGGTGGATGAGATTTGGCTGTTATTCGTATTATACGATATTTACGCTCCCTTTGCCGCAAACAAGCCCCGACAGAAACGCATGGCCGCGTACGCCGCATCTGCAGCCCACTGCGGGAAGAGTGACTTGGTCTCTTCCAGTTGTCACTTTGCCCCGCGTCTCAGTATTTACAACATTTACCATACAGTCAAGATATAGTGCGCTTAGTTTACATTACACACACACACACACACTATACGCTCCGCGTGTACGGCTGCGGTGGCCGGTCTTAAAAAGATTTCCCCGGAGAGAATGCGAACGTTTTTTGTTTTACGTATTTCACGTTTTCCTATACTGCTTTTCAATCGATATAACATTGCTCATATGAATTGTCAATAACTTATTTACAAACGACTGGAATAAATCGTGCGCCGTATTAACGCAAATAAACAATAAATAATTACAAAAAAAAAAAAAAACGAAATTTTCGTTACGCTAAACATTTGCGCGTTTTGTCGTACGATTTTTTATTTTCGTTTCTCAATTACGGAAAACGAAATAATTAATTTTTTAACATTACCCCGCGAACGGAGTACACTCTTGTACTTGATATAAATTACGGGTGGGTGAGGGGGGAGGGGGGAAAAGCTTTCTTTTACGACCTGGAAAGGTGAAAAAGAAAACACAACGTGACAGAATTTTTTATTTTTTTTTTTGTACAATTTCCTTGTTTCGATGTGCCTACTACTACGCGAAACACTACTCTACTCAATTGCAATCAAAACCGACCGAGTGTGCAATCTTTCTCTGTTTCCAACACATTCCGGATGAGACTGTTCCACTTGAATTTTAAATATGACCTAATGTACGTGTCCACACACACACACACACAATCCACTCGCGTTTATACGTCATAATACGTATACAAATCACAGAAGCAGCTGGCCCATAACTCGTTGATGTACACGCTCCGTGTACAAAAATATTATATCGCACAAAAAACGTTTGGAGCCGAAATGTACACCGTTCTACGAGATTTCAATGTGCTGCTCTCGCACAATAAATCAATGTTATTTCATTTTAAACGATATTTTATATAGTGGCCGTGTATGGCTGATCAAAATATCATGTCATATTACACAACAGTTTTACTCTGAAGTATAATATAATATACATCGTCGACGCTACCGCGATTATCGTTGCTGAATACTCGGTATACTCCATCAAACGCAAACTGTGTGCGATCTCTGCAAACCGATGCTGACAAGTGGGTTACACTATATATTATTTAATGTATGATTTATTTCGCTTGTTTCGACGGCAACGCGCATAATATATTATTTTTTTTCTCGCGCGGTGCGAACGGATCCGTAGGAGGCGCGAACGCAATATTAAGAAAATCATGTATCAAACGGTTATTAAACGCATAAAAGCCTCGTGTTTGTGTTTTCGTTGAGGAATCAACGAGTCTATTGAAATTATACAATACTATATTGATTATACGGACGAGTTATAATAATAATAATAATAATAACCAGTGAAAACACTAAAAAAATTGTTTTCATTCCTCGCCTAACCGGAATCCGGAAAAAATTAAAACTCTTTTTTTAAACACGTATTTGAAATCTGAAAAAAATGAAAACTGTTGTTTTCATAACCGTAACCCGTAACTGTCTACCTACACGCATATATTATATACAAATACGTTTTAAGTTGTTTATCGATCGTAAAATCAATATAATATACCAAAACGATACGTATAGAACAAATAGATTTAAAACAATATAATATATTAGTATTGATTAAATATATATTATATATAAAAATATCGTATATAAATATTTATTTAAAAATTTTCTTAGTTTTTTTTTTTTTTAAATAATACTTATACACGTATTATGATAAATGCACTACACATTATGCGTTTATGGCGAATATGATATTTAACTTCTACACTGTATCTTACTCTCTCTCTTTAAATAATATTTAATTTTGCAATTTCATTGATTTTTTTTTCTATTCGTATTGTATTAATCGTTTTGATATTGATTCAACTAGCGCCGATTTTCGATTCGCTTTATACCCGACAACGACTTATTCAGTCGAAGCCGATATAGTGACTAAAAGAAATTGCGTAAAACAACTCTGTATTTATTTTATATATATATATATATATAATATTCTTTGGTTTCATTTAATAATATAGGTATATGTATTTTTGTATAATAATCGATATTGAACATTTGAAAACATATTTGAACACTGCGCAATGTCCGAATTTGTAATAAATCGTATAATGAATTACGCAGTTGTTAAAATATCCTATTTATATAAAACAAAAAAAAAAAAAAAATACGGAAATTCGTATCGGAAAAGCCAAATACATATTTTCGTCTTTGGTGTATTTTATTCATATTGAAATTCATCGATTCGATAACGGATTGTCGGATGGCGGGGAAAAAAAATCCAACAGATTATTATTATTATTCATTGTCGCCGCGTAGTCGTTCAGCACTGTTCTCCCCAGTGTCCATGTGTCGTGTATAAAACAAGAAAAAAAAACGCGTCGAACGAATAACAATAACAATATTATTAAGTACGCGCGTTAAAAAAAATTTCGTTTCGAAAAAAAAATAGAAAAGGCCAAACGACAGACGTCGTTTTTTTTTTTTGATTACGCGAATCGCTCCGTAAACGAAAAGAAAAAACATATTAACAATAATAATTATAATAATAATAATAAAAAAACAACGGAAAACTCCGATTTCGGTTTGAAGTACCTCTCAGCCCCGCCAGCGGTCTTCTTTCCGTATACATACGCATAACTATATAGTGAAAAAAAAATAACACGACGCGCTAATATAAATTCCATGTCGGACACAATCGAAACTGAAAGGCAAAACGTGTACCTACAACAGCGCGCTCGCACATTAAATACACTCGCATAATTTACGCTACGGTATTATTATTTTTATTATTATTATTATTATTATTATTATTATTATTATTATTATTATTATTATTATTATTATTATTATTATTATTATTATTATTATTATTATTATTGTAATAACGCACGTTTCGATGATGTTAATCGAGGTCGGTTAGCCTTTGCTGCGTGTTTGTAGGAACGCCGGCGGTCGGACGGGCGCGCTTACGGGTTGGCTGAAAATTCGCTGATGTGGTTGCGGAGAAAAAAAAAACATTGGCGTTTTAAAAAAAGAACAACGCGCGGCATCGTTGTTACCCATCAAAAAGCCAAGAGCTCTTTTTTTTTTTCATTCGTCTCCGTGCGCGATCGTACGCGTATTATTACTTATTACGATTTCCCCCCCATTCCACAGTTTTCGCTTCGTTCTCGTGGAACGACTTCATCGCTCAAATCACCGCCGTACCTCGGCTCCGCGATTTTATAACCTATCGTATTTATTTATTTTTAATAATAGGCCCGAGCAGAGAGGGGAAAAAAAAACGTTTCCATCCGCTGTCATTCACACTACTTCGATATTATCGTTTTATTCGACAACGCACGCGCGTGCGAAAAACGTACGGGAACACTAGATAACGCGGAGCTCTGCCGGTCCGATTCCGTTTGAAACAAACCGTTCGTTCGTCGTCGTCACTCGTCATCACCACCAACGCTTTTTTTTTCTTTATTCTTTCCCGGTGCCACAAGCGCGTCGTTCCCCGTCATAATAACCCGAAATAAAAACGAATTGAAAACGCGACGAATATCGCGGAGAATATTATAATATTCCGTCGTATTTTCCATGACTTTCAATAGCTCGCGTAACGCACGTGGCGGCGACGACGTTCTTTCTATCCGCGGTGGTGGTGGCGGTGGTGGTCGCGTTTTGATCGATACGCGCGTTCCCGCGCATTCGACGAGTTCAACGTTTTCCATAATATTCGAATAACCGATTTCGCCTACAGTTTAATCGGGAATTTTATTATTTTTTCGTAATAGGTAAGAAGAAGAAAAAAATTGATTTTTTTTTCACCGCCCTTTTTAACGTACGCTGTGCGCGCGATCCACGCGTCGTGGACAGTGCGGGCCGTATAATGCAATCCGCGCTGAATCTCGGTACGGGCATACCGGTCATATAATTTAATAATAATAATAATAAAGAAAAAAAGAATTCCCCCGCGTAGATATCGCGCTGAACTACTCTGAAACGGTTATTTTAATATAATGATATATTATTATATTATACGATATATCGACTGGGGGCTATAGGAAGAAGACGATATATTTTTCCCCCAATATCGCGACGAACAGACCGATTTTCGTTTTTCTCTATAAAACATCCAAAGGCTTTATTGTGATCCGGGGGGAGACGACGTATCATTCATGCGACGTATAATAAAATGTACATTTAAAATTATTATTCTTCGTGTTGATAATAATATCGAGTTGTAAAGTTGAATTAAATACAATATTTGAATTCCGCGATTTCGCGTACGTTATTTCTACAATCCCGGTATGATACGCGCGCGCATGGAACATCAAAGTTAATTGGATTCTGTGCAAATGTCGCTGGATTGTTTACAAACGCAATGGAAATTAATTCAAAGTAAAAGACGATAATTACTTATTTTTAAGTGTGTCGTGCGGCAAAAAAAAAAAAAAAAAAAAAACATTATTTTATCACCGCGACACACAACAAGTGCGTGCGAACGGTTTTTTTTTTTTTTTATTGTGTACGAAAACGTTTCGAATCGATTAAACGCCCGTCGGTATATAAAGAAATATTTATAAACGCGAGAAATACTACGATTTTTGTTTTTTTTTTTTTTGTTTTTATTGATTATGCCGAATCGTCGTACGTGTATTTTGATATAAAATCATTGTATTGTTATATACAATAAAAAGCGTTTTGTTGTCATACCGTTGCGCCTATTGTAATATAAATATAATTTTATTTTGACAATCGGTTACACCGATTTCTCGTATTACGCGTTCGTTCGTACGCTTATTAATTCGTTTATCGACGGTAAAATATTAATTTATATATATATGTGTGTGTGTGTGTGCGCGCGCGCATGTCCCTTTAAAGTCGATATTGTTTTTATTGTTAATATTTAAAATAAAATGGAAAACAAACGCGTTTAATATTTCGAAAAAAAAAATATTTACGCAGAGCTCTCTCTTTTTTTTTCTTTCGCCGCGTATGTTATAATAACGTGTTTTATTATTATTATTATTATTATTCCGAATGCTTTGAATGCCAAAACATATAATCGATTTTACGCGTTTTCCGTATTAAATGGTATTTTTTTTTCTAACAATAAAAATATCGCGTCAACCGTTTTACGTTGAAATTTATGATCAATGAACATATTATATTATGTAGTAATAAGACAATAAGAAATACGCGTTCGTACAACATTGTGTACGTGCAAATAAACGATTTCGGTACTTATTTCGAGTTTGCACACGCTACGGCTCTTCAAAGAACGTATAATATATATATATATATTTTGTTTTTCATATATTTATTATTATATCGAAATTTTTCGAAAATAAAAATTGTTTAAAGATTCGAAACACGATATAATATTATAATACATATAATATACGTTATACCAATATATATATATATATACACCTGTATAAGAATGTACGCCGTTTGAATTTACATATACAGTGACTGCCGTTGTTTTTCAGTTTATTATTTCGCTGTATATAATATTGAACGCGCACACACCGTGTAAGTGTACATTGTTACAATATTAGACGTTTTTTTTTCCTTCTTTACTGGGGGTGATGGTTTTTTTTTTTATATCGTGATTATTATCGGCCAATAAGATTGTAAATAAAATTGGTTTTTTCCTCGAGTTTTCCATTCATCGCGTAAAATTGTTTCAATCGTTTGACGGATATATTACCATTTTTTTTTTTCTTGTAAATTATATTATCACCGCCACTGCCGTTATTTTCGTAAACTTTCGATTCTCGAATGGAAACCTAAATTTTTACTAAGACATTTTCAATGGCTAAAAGAAACAAACGAAAACGCTATTTCAATAATTTCGAAACGAAAATAACGAACCGCTTTCCAGCGATTACGAACGAGATGGAGTAAATTTTCAACATCCGCTCTACGACAGCTTATCTTTTGGGTGGTGATTTTTTTTCTCTATAAATCAACACGTGTAAAATCTCATCGAACGCAATGAGTTTTTTGTTTTTTTTTTACAAAGGGACGGGGAACAATTGTAGTAAAACAACGAGAGTATAATATTATGTGGTATGGAATGTTCAAAAAAATGAAATAAAAACGAATTGCGCGTTTCCCAGAGAGCATAGCTCGTGACACCCGCACAAAAAAAAAAATCGAAGTATATTATTATTCAAAACAACATATACTTATATCGATGTTTCATAATAACATACGTATTATAATCAATATTATATTTGAAAGACGCAGTTCGTTAACACACTATCCCATCTGCGATGATCGCATCACGCGTTTTATATCGTATTTGTGTTATAAATACTGGAGATTGATTGTGATCGCGCGTTTTCGATGATGTTTTCGAATGGAGAACCCTGCGAATAACATATATACGAATATCACGTATTTATGAACGAACGATAAGAGTAAATCAACCACGGCGGCAGACACACCAAGTAGACGACGTGTGTCGGCACCGTCGCGCTTCCTCTCACTATATAATATATATTATATTACGGCGCCCATCTCTCTTTCGTCGTTCGGAAATCGAAGCGAAAGGATGAAATTCTTCCTAATAATAATAATAATAATAATAATGTATCACCTTCGCCGCCACACTCCGACACCCGATCAGAATCACATTACGTATAAAGTACACACATTATGGCCGCTTTCCCACGGAATGTGTGTCAACCGTATACTTCTACACGTCATCGAGCCCGAGCGTTAACGCATACACACACGTTTTGATTCGCCCGTGCAATATGTGTATTGAGCTTCCCGATGATACGCGTTTGTTTCAGCTCATCGAAATTGTTTTAGACACTATCAAATCGTAATATTTCGACCTCGTTTTATTGTACGTATATGATTTGAAAAAAAAACTGATTTTATAATACAATTTTCACGAAAAAAATAAAAGAAAAAAGCCTCGGAATTTAAACTCGATTACTTTCCCGAAATTCGCATAATACGGTGAAAACCGGATTTTCGCATGTAACCTCACACATACTATACGGACAATTTTAAAACCTATTTAATTGCGCTTGTTTTAATATTGGTATTTTATATATATATATATATATATGCAATCGTTATTGGATATAAATTAGAGTCCGCTGAAATCAGAGATGCGTTGGTAGCGAGAAATCTTTACCCCAATAACGATATACAATCGAATACTACAGTAATACGTATAGTGACGAAAATTCAAAAACACCTCAAGACCCATTTTACATTTTCATAAATCGTATATACATTTTTACATTTGGCTGTTTTTTTGTTTGTTTTTTTTTTTTTTTTTTTTGCAGTTCTTATTACCTCGCGAAATATCATTTTCTCTAACGCGTCGCGTCAACAACGTATTTATCAACACCCATTTAATACGTTTAGAAAACTATCGTGAAATTATGCGTTTTTACAACGGTATATCTCATAATAATACTGGAAATATTCTGAAAAAATTTATTGAAAAAAAAATCGCCAGCTTCTACTTGAATTAATATCGATAATGTATAACATCTTCTAATAAAAGTGTTTAATTTACAAATAGAGACAGGAAAGTGTGTTGAAGCTCACATTTTTGTTAAACACTGTCTAGCTACAAATAATAAAATGACCAGCTAGTCACGAAAACGTTTTAACATTATTGAGGCGCTCCAACTAAAAAAGTGTCTGAAATATTACGGGCTATTCCATAAGCGCGTTCGTCGTCAATATTATAATATTATTGTTGTATCGATATGACTGTAAATGTCCCGAGATCATTAAGCCAACATCCGAACGACGGGCTCTTTCACCTAACCACACGACGTCTTTTGACGGTTCTGTATAATATAAACATCCGCGCTAGTATGGTAGTACACACAGTTCGTGTTCGTCGTATTAAGCCGAAGTGTTTAGAGACGAATATTTCGCAGCGCATTAACCAAATCAAACACGAATAATATGTGACAATCGTAACGCGATAATTCGTATTAATTAGCTTTTCGAAGGATAACGATACGATATTTGAAAATCTTCCGCTTCCACACAGACACGTACAACAACAAAAAAGTTATTTTCTCGCTTGTTATTTATATTTACTTTTTACCGATCACAGTACACAGATTTTTTTTTTTTTTTGTTAAATCACGTTGTACATTTTGCACTTTTAACTGAACATTTCTACGGTTTTTAGTAAAAAAAAAAAAAAAGAAATATATATATATATATATAATATAAATCCTTACTTACACACATCGGACTACATTTACGTATATATACATTCTACTAGAATGTATTATTATTTGCCTTTCTAGATTGAATTTATATCTTGGTTTAATGGCCTGGACTGACTGAGAGTCAAGCCGGTGTTCCTCTTTTTACGACTGCGCGCACATAAAATCCTGCTGAATATAAAACTCCATCACGATTCTGTCTCTCCTTTGTCTTCGTTAGGTTTCTTTATACCCCTTTTCGCGAAATCCATTTCTAAGTCGTCCAGGAGTAGTGACAAAATTACTCGCACACCACACAGATGTCTATTTTTCGTGTTAATTAAGGCGAGAGCAACCTCAGTGACACGTAAAACACGCAATAAACTAAACCACAACACGATTAGATCAAAAAAAAAAAAAAAGTATTCAAACACAATCATAAAGAATTATTTAATGGAGACATATTTAATTGTAATGGTCTTCAAAAATATTATCGGAATTTATTTCGAATTAAAATTTCAACAGCAAGGGATCGATACTGGTAAAACTCGTAAAACAAATTAATCAATTATTGTATACCGACAAATTGATAATACAGTGTATTCTGCGATGTTCCATATCTTTAGCGGTTTATTATATTCGTAAAAAAAAATGTATGAGCTTAAAGTTTACGTGTGCCCTATAGATATAACTTTAAACAATATTATAGTGTACGTAAATTGACAAATATTATTGATTATATATGTAAAAAAATTAGATATATTATAATCAATAAATTTTTTTTTTTACATTTATACGTTTTAACGAAGGGAATATTTGCAATTTTTTTAAAAAAAATATATAATTTCACGATACGGTTAAAATTGCATTTCAACCTACAGATCGACTTTTCGTTTTGATTCATTGTATCGTATAATCATGTAATTGACTCGCTGAATTTGTTTGTGAAAAAAAAAAATTTTTTATTTTTTTGATCATACTATATAATACGTTTAACTTATAATTATTGTGATTTAAAACGAACCGAGTTTATTTACCTCATGAACAAAAAACATACAATTATTATTATTAACAATTATTTATCGTCCATAATAAAAACCAATAATACTTCATTTGTATATATATAAAAAAAAACGGGATTTTTTTTATCAAATGACAAAAAAAACAACATTTGGCACCATATCCTAAATATCTGAATGAATAAAATATATAATAAAAAAACTTTTTAATTCGACGTTTTTATTCATCTGTATTAATAATAATGGCGTTGGCGTAGCAATTATTATTATTATTATTATTATTATTATTCGTTATATTATTATTTACACGCTCTTCAATATGTACTCGGTGGAATGGCCTGTAGGGCGATTGTTTGAAAACAAAAACGTAGAAACTCATTACGTCCTCGCGTACTATGACATTTTGTTTTAAATATGTATAGCGTTTCGGAGTGCCGCCGAGTGCTCTAGAAATCTCGTGAATAGACAAACACTTATATAGTATAAGACCTTTCGCGTCGCAATCGTATATTGTCTTTATATATTGACTCGTTGCCGTGCCGCACATAGGCCACGGGGAGACTTTTAAAAATAATGACTAGGAAAAATTCGCTTTTTAAGATTTTTATTTTCTCTTTTCATTCCCGTGTTCTATTATTATTATTATTATTATTATTATTATTATAATACACGCGAGCATTTTCTCGTGCGGGATAATTTTTTTTTCCGTTGCACTCTATGAAAAACGATTTGATACAATCGGACCCCGTGCGTTCTAAAAAAACATAATGACTTGTATGCATAGAAATGGTAGTGAGCAGCGGGGTATTGTGGATGTGGAATTGCTTAACGAGATAAAGATTTTAGAGTTTTGTTATTGCTATAAATTTGAAATCAATTCGTTTATTTATTATTATTATTAATTAAATATAATAATTTTTTTTACGATACATTTTAGGTGGCTAAAAATGTTTATGGATTTCTATCGAAACAATACACATTGTCGAAAAACTTGAAAAGGGAACCGGAAAAATATAAATTCAGTTATGTATCTAGAGAGTGTCGTGCGATAATGGGCATTTGAGTTATAGGTATTTATATTAATTTTCTATTTTTGTATGCACATACATTTGAATGTTAAATAAATTTAGAATTACGTAATTGATCGCTAGTTCGGAAATGAAATATTCATTTTAAACATTTTTGAAAAATATTTTTTTGTTAATATAGTACAAAGTTACATGTTTCGTACAAAATACAACACTCACAAACCTAATCGGATTTGAAGTGTAATTAAACGTTCTAAAAAGAGTGGTTTTTTATAATAAAAAAAGAACACTTTTTTATTATATTTAGTCGAAGTGACGTAGTGCGATTTTGTATTAAATGTATGTAAGCCATAAAACCACTTCGATGAAATAAATACCGGAAAAAAGCTACGATTTGTTATAATAGTAGTTCGAAATCGAGAGAGTTTTTTTTTTCAAAAAAAAAAAAAAGCGTTTTTCCCCGATACAATATTATAATATGTTACATATTCGGTGAACGTTTCGAGTTTCTGTATAACCATTAGTTTCCGGACTACGATAATCGATTTCGACGAAATCGCGTGTTCTCTACGTAATTTTTCGCTAGTTTTGAGCTTTATTTTTCGAAAAAGTCGAAAACTGACCTCTCCGCAGTATCAATTAAACGCGATTCGTTATCGGAAACAAACTACGACTGTTAGAATCGGAGCATAACCTGCACCTTCTGGTGGGATTTTTGGTTATGGACATAAAAAAAAACGACACGTTATATTGTAAAGAAAAGAATAAAACCAATACGTCGCTCCGCCTCATAAGTCAGCAAATTAAAACCGCTAAATTATATCGGTAGTCCGAAACAGTTCTTGCGGATTCGCGTTACGTTTTCCGTGTGTTTCAATATGCGTATTCGCGATTAATAACCGCGCGTCGAATTCGATAAACGTCCGACCGATATACGCGTATCACGAATAATAATAATAATAATAACAACAGTGTAGCGCAGCATCGGCGTGATTTACACGTTTCGAAAATTAGAATATATCGCGCGGGGTCCCGACAGAGCCATAAAAGCGTGACTTTGGTTTATGTCGACGTTCCGAGGGGGTCGTCTCGTCCCGGACAGTTTAAATTACGAACGAAACGTGGCGGCGAACGTTTCTCCGTTCTCTGCCTCCCACCACACACTATCCACCACCCCTTCAAAAAGTGGCTTCTGTCACATAAAAATAAAATCGATGCTCGTATAATAAATCGTGGCCAAATCGGACATAATCTCGCGGTTATTGTTTTCCCGTATATACACTACAGACTCCGGTAGCGGCGTGTTCGGATCGCGCCGGACGAGCGTTCATAATATTATTAGAACGTTTTCCGAAGATCATCGCGAAACGGTTGAGAAACACGCATAAAAAAAAACACGGCACGTTGTTTTTACGCGAAAACGATTAAAACGCGTTTAATTTCAAAAAAAAAAATATATATATTAAAAATTATTTTATTCCTTTGAAGTACACGCCGGTTTACGGTAAACTATACGTGAACAGGTGATTTACGTGAACGCGGTAAACTAGATGTGACCAGTAGTGACCGCTGTTATTTGTTAATTTTAAAATTAATTTACATATCTTTATTCATTAAAAACGGCCGACAAGAGTTGTTACTTTTGTAAAAATGTTTGAATGCTCTGGGGCCAGGTGTTCGCGAATTAGCAACAGCACCTCGGTGTGCAGCTAAGAAACACCCGGAACGCGGTAAAAATGAAAGAAGGCGGAACGAAAAATGATTAGGATTTAGTGTTTTTTCGCTTTTATCCGTGTTAAATACGAACTGGAATTGAAATTTTTTTTTCCATATTAGTTTTACCATAGTGTGAAACGTATTATAACCACATTTTAACGTTTGCGAATTCCAGAAGGAATAAAATTTCCATTTTTACAATATTATTTAATTAAATTATTTATTTGCTTATCGTTAGAAATACGCCGAGTTCGCTGCAGCGTAAATTACCGAGACACGCAATTATAAGTATTTTTATCGATTTAAATACGTCAATACGTTGTTTGTATTCTCTCTCGAATCCTTTTAGACACGTAGTAGGAACTGTCATCTTTGATTAAACGAAAATGTAAATAAAAGTGCTTTCAATCGTACGCGTACGCACGATTTAAACACTTTTTATTTTAAAATATTTATCGAACCAGAGTTTATTAAATAAAATCGGTTTATTAAACAGATTTCGGACAGAGGACACTAATTTATACAATATTAATTGCGGTAGAGTATGAAGGGAATTTATCGCAATATTATGTTTCTATAATCATAATATTTAAACTGTATTTGTTTAGATTAATCATCGATATTTTGAAATTATATACATACAATAATAGTTTTATTGATACGATATTAAAACCAAGTATTGGAATAAATATTTCGAAATGATAAACAAATTAAGAATTTAACAATATAATTTGATAAATATTCCGAAATAAATACCTTTTATAATTTTTTTTTCTTTACTTTTAGTAAATTAGAAACAATAATAAATATGTACATGTAATTTTTTTTTCACTACGTTTTGTTCTCAATTTATTACTCAAGTGTTTCTGATGTTTTCACAATTGGACCATTAACATATTTTATATAATTAGGAGTGACTTTTAATTATGCCAAACTATTAAAATATTTAATATACCTACGAATATTCTACTTAATTGTTACAACTCACATTATAATAATCGTACAAAAATGCAATCGGAATATTTATGGTTTATTTTTTTCCCCTTTGACACGTATTTCTTTTAACGGTCTTATTCCGCGTATTCGGGGTTAATTAAAACGTAAAACACTTACACGACATAATTTTGTAAAAACGAAATTTTAATTCAAACAATTATTTTTTTATAAATTTAACTTATGTCACTTGTGGGCATTTAGGTCTCATCCCTACTTTATGCGATTACATTACACGAAAATTAAATTAATAAAATTCGATTGAGTATTATTATTATTATTATTATTATTATTATTATTATTATTATTATTATTATTATTATTATTATTATTATTATTATTATTATTATTATTATTATTATTGTCCATTTGCTTTTTGCGAATCTTGTGGTATTAGAATTTACCCTTTATTTGTATACATAATGGAACGAGTAAAAGGATTATAATATTGATTTTATAATATATACAGCACTAAATATCCGTATGATATATATATATATATATATATATATATAGAAAATACATCAGGAATTCTATTATTATTGTTATTTGGATTTATTTGGTATAAAAAACAAAAATTAGTTAAAATCAATTACATTATATTATGATATTCGCAGTATTCCTTATAATGAAGTACCCACTTCACATAAAATTACACGGGAATGTTTTAAACGTAAGTTATATTTATTTTTATCTATTTACAAACATCGTTATTAAGACCGACAGTGGAAAATAATATATGATAGATGCACAATTTGATAGTATAAATTCAATACGAATTTAATATCGATATAATGTGCAAATTCCGATGCAATTATTTCAATTTAAAAAAAAAAAATCTATTGCGATTAAAATCTACGCATAAAATAATTGTACGTGTCATTAAAAGTTTTGAAATTGTTCATGCATATATAATGAATATTTCAGTTATTTGGTCCAAATCTATTTCCCAAAAGTATTATTTGCCTGTGGTTATTTTAAACCTCCGTATACCTACCTAACCGCAGCTTAAATTATTAACAAGTATAGAATAAACCTATATACTCGTGGCGTTCAAATTATTAATTTAAAATAAAGTTAGCGAAATGTAATCTTGCACGTAATGAAATAATTATTAAGCGTGCATTATAATAATCTCACCTGGTGTGGTGGCCCTGCAGGGATGATAATCCATTATAATATTAATTGTTTTAAATTAATTAAATGTTATTTGATTAAGTGAATTTCGTCACATTTGCTTATAAGTAAGACTATAGAAATTCATTATACTCTTTATTATTAAGACCGTTTTAAATGGTGTTTTTCAAAATGGGATTTATTACGCGCGCTGTTTATGAAATAAAACACGTACAGTTTGATACAAATTATTATATTATATTATAATGTTTTTTCCTATAATATAAAATGTACAGTTCTGTTGTGTCAATTTGTACAACGTAATAACGGAATATGAATAATTAATGATATATTTAATCAGGTTCTCTTTAAAAATAAAAATTAGCGAATGGCAGTACATTTTAAACATTATTATAATTATTAACGTTGTCGGGGATTCGGATAATTAAAATTCCCCAATACGTAATCAATGTGTATTTTTGGATGACCATATTAAAAATGTACAAGGCATTATAATATTCATATTTTTTTTTCAAATTATTGACCCATGAGTATATTAAATATTATATTTTTTTAAAGATTTAGATATATTATAAATAATTCAGTCGTATTTATTGTATTATTTAATATTTGAAGGATCAGATCATCGACGATAGACAATATAAATAATTTTTACTGTTTTTTTTTTTTTTACTATGTTACTTCTTAGTTCTCAGAGCACACAGAATGTGTGAAGTAATTTTTCTCAATATTCAAACAATTCTTACAAAAATAAAATTGGAAAAATGATTTGTGATTTTGAAATTAAATTGAAATATTTAATAATTGTACATAAATTACGAATTATTTATTACTAGACGCGGTGAATCGTTTAAAATCGTTTGGAAAAGTTACGCTTGAAACGTACAGTGTATGTATATGTAATTTACATCATAACAAAATGTATTTAAAAATACGGTTCGTTTTTATTATAATCTTATATTTTAGTTTTTCGACAATATTTGATAACGTAATGTCCTAAATATAATTTCAACGTCCTTTGATAAAAAATATAAAAATTAAATTATGCGTAAAGTTATTTGACGTTCGTTTTTCCAAGATGTTTTTCTTATTGAAATAACTATTTTACTGGCAAACGCGCGCATAAAACGGGAATTATATTATAACTTTTAGAAAAAAAAATTTTTTTTTTCTTTAATCTTGAAACAAGATAATTATAATATTCTGTTAATCCGTTATGAACCCGACATGTATCTGTGGCATATATGAAGATTGAAGGGTATATATATGTATGGACAGCATACACAATGAATGAGAAATAAAAACGTCTACGTATTATATATATATATATATATAATGTTTTCACTGACATAAATTCCATCCCGGATCCAAATGTAATTTATCGCTCAAAAGCTTTATGTATAGTTTGAATTTAGTCAAAGGTTTTAGCGCAGAGTTAATTTTGAATGAAATTGTTTCTTTCCTCTCCCCATAAGAAGAGACCGGGCGGAACACATATATACATTATGAAAAAGACACTGGCAACAACGTCGTCCGCACAGAGAACCCTTTATTGTAAAGCCGGTGCTGTTATTGTAGTTATAAATGATTTACATTCATCTGCGGGCAAAACGTTTGATTGATGGGGACTACAATTAGTCAAGGTATAACGACGCTCACGTGACGTGATGGAAAGGAAACCTGGCAAAGGAAACGGGTAATTTTGACGAGGAAATTTATTTCGCCAAATTTTTTCATTCTTGATCATCATCCCGGTTGGCCAGTAAAAAGAAAAAAAAAAGGAAAAAAAATCTCTACACAATTCTGTCAGTGTGCGAAAAAAAAAAGCGCGCAAACCATTATGAAACCATTAACGGTATGGTGAAAAATCGTACAAAATAAATATATATTTACACTGGTGTGGGTAATACGGCAACGTTTAACCAAAACCCGAATTAACGTTATGCGAATAATGCGATTTGTTTACGAAATAAGAGCAGACTGCAAAAATGAATAAACTTTCGGCGAGGTTTTTATGGTTATAAGGTCTTAAGTGTCTCCGCTATATTTAAGATATTATAAGAAGTATATTTTGCATATTTTTGGGGTCAAAATACGTGGTGTTTTTTTCGTCTAGATTTAACGCATCACATTGAATACATGCATAATTTTATTCAGTGAACTTTCCATCTCGCGGATGGCCAAATGACACAATGGACAATTAAATATTAAAATTCACAGTTAGTAGCGGTAGTAGAATAGAAATAAAATTGACAAAATAAATCAAACTCCCGACTAAATATAACAACCTGACGACAATAATAAACATTTATGGATAAAAACAATATATTTATTTCTAATAAACAGAAAAAGTAATATGTTAAGTTATTATAATTTTTCTACAGTTTGTTCAAAAACATATTTTATAAAATATATTACTATATAAAGTATATTTTTGCAATGGGTTATATATTTATAACATAGATTTTGGAATGTTTACATATAGTTTTATAACATTTTCATTTATTTTATTACGATTAGTTTCATTTTCTACTGACTCATTTTTAATAGATATTTTATACATTCTTAAAGTAAGAAAAAAATATATTATTTTGCGCATTATATTACAATACGTGTAGTTATTTATACATTAAAAGTTTTAAAATCAGTATGAATATGATAATAATTTAGACGTCATGGCCAGCATCAAAATATTTCTGAAAAATAGAGTTCAGAGTTTAAAAAAATAAATAAATAAACTCTAGATAATATAACATAAATGCTGTAATTTTTTTTTTAATAAATACAATGAATCTATTTGAAATGTCGTATACTGAATTATTTCCAATTTTTAATCAATTATTTATTAAGAAAATTATATAGGTTTAACGTATACATTTTTAATAAATTACAAAAAAAAATTAATTATTAGTATTACGTATCTATATATTATAATCTGTTTAATCATGCAAACAGTACACTATTTAACGTTGGCCACCCAAAGGCGATCATTTTAAAATTAAAGCATTTATTATATACATAATTTTAATACATGTGTTATAATCAAAAATGTTTACGTTAGAGCTGCATACGGAATTGCGCAATAAATTTTCAAGTGGAAAAGTTCGTTCAGTTCCGCTATTAAAAATGAAATATGTTGAAAATGTTTATATAAGATAGGCTTAAATAATTGGTATTAACTATATCATTTGGAAAAAATAAATAAATAGAATATAAATATTTAAAAAAAAAAAATCTTCTATTCCATATAAATTAATATTAACTTTATAACAGATACATAATGGATTCGGTATGATGTACATGATTGGAACCTGTCAATTGGTCCTATAGGGAAAAAGATGAGTATAACAAAAATAACGAAATGGAGGAATAATGAAAGACCGGTAATAATATTTATTTAATGGATCTGACTCCTTAACAGTGTAAACTTTATAATACATTTGACGTATTTGCAACGAGTGATGTATAAGAAGGATAAGAGATTATTTGAAAAGAACGATTGACATTACTTTAAGTAATGCTATAAATAAGTAGCTATAAGTTTAATAAGAACTAAGAGCACGATGTACAAACAATTTAGAACGATATTCATTCAACACACATACACACACACCATTTAGTTTACATGTTTATAATTCATTTTAAACCAATGTAATTATTTTTATTTTGACGAATGAAATATCATATGTGTAGTATATTAAAGATATTATTTTTAGGTAACGTTTTTCCTTATTTATAAATCATTCACTACATTTTATAGAGAGAAAATATATGTATATTTTGTTTTAAAACATCTTGGTATTTTAATTTTTCAATTGAGTGTAGTATAAAATAATATATTATTTAATTACGTTGTCAGGAGCCTAAAAATGTAATCATTAAAAAAAATATAGATAATAAAATATGTATTTACGTAATATTCCGATTTCATACGATAAGTATTATTTTTCACAGATTATTTTGGAAAATATTATTATTAGTTTTTTTTTTGCAAATTTTAAAATATAAATTTAACATAATTGTATTTCATACATATAAAGACTATTATTCAATTGATTTTATCTCAATAATATTCGTAATCAATTTGAATTCTTTTTAAATATCTTAATAAATCAAGCATTAAACTGAAAATAATTATTAACGATACGTAGTTTTAATTAATTTTCATCCCAAAAGCCAAATGTAAAATTATAAAGAAGTGTATTCGGACTACAATGTAGCTTTCTGGATTTAATTTCCTGTTTGACATAAGCCCAAATGTTATTTGTTTCAATCGACTACTACGGCCGGATAACTAATAACGGTAGCTTAAGAATTTTTAAACAAATAATTGTAATGTGTAACCGAAAGCGTTTAAAAGTTTTATTATAATAAGAATTTAGAATAAGGTATTAATCGGGTAGAAATTAGTCGATATCGCCTGTACAGTATTATTTTTTTTAACATTCGTTTAAGATTAACTGACGTTCTTTTTTTTATTATTAGAATTTAGTCATTTGCCTGATTAATATTAATTTAATATTGCATTTAATGATAAATATTAAAAATAGAAATATCTCTAAACTAGACTAGATACCGCGTTTAGTCAGTTGTAGTGTACGTAAAATGGAAATTGAAGAATGTAAAAAAAAAAATAATGTCAACCTAATACTTCAAAAGTGGTATTTATTTTCATTTGTACGACATACAAATCGATTAAATCATTTAAAACAATTTTTTTCCATATAGTCGACGTCTGTCACACGACGGCGCACTGGATATGCAATTCTTGTACAGCCGTACACGTTGTTTCAATTTCAAAGTGTTTATACGAAAATTGTAAGTGAAATTCTATTCAAATGTATACAATATGGAAATAAGTCGATCTTGGAATAAAAACACTTGTCTGAATGAGATAAATATAATTTCTAGGTAAAACGCTAAAAATAAAATTAATTAATAAAATACATGCAAGTCATGATAAAAGTTTTTAAATTTTTGACCAGCGATCTAAAATGTAGGGTAAAATATTTTTATTCGTTGAAAATTTCTAATAATTTAAGAATTCCGTAAGTCAAGTACGGACATCAAAACGTGTCAGAGTAAAAAAAAAAAAAAAAACTTAAGTAATTGTTTATTAGCTAAATTTAGCTAAAAAATATTTACTGTATACAAATATTTATTTTTAACGAAAGGGCTGTTTTTTTAAAACACAAAATACATATTTTTTTGTTCACACAGTAACGATTACGGCACGAAAATTATGTTAAAATATAAAACGTTTTTATAGTGTATAATAATAAATGTGTGTATGTGTTATGAAATTTATTGAATTACTATTGACGTTATTTATTGTATAATAGTTCACATTTGAAAGTTCCGAAACCACTTGTAGAAGAGTTAACAAATGACAGTAAATTATTTTTTACTTTATTGTAAATTGAACTAGTGACGGATATGAATGGAAGAAAAATAATCGTTCATTTCCAAAAATGTATTAACGACAAGTATTATTTCACCGTATTTATCATTAAAACATTTATATGGCGAAATGATTCGAAAATTATAATTAACAGCTACCGATAATGTAAATTATTGTACACATATAATCGAAAAATAAATAAGTTTTTAATCGTTAATTACTGCAAAAGTTGTATTAAAAAAAAAATGTTTTATATTTGTACAGTATTCGAATATATGTATATGTATTTTGTATTATATTTTATTGATTTCAAATTACACTTAACATAACCGAATTAAATAATTGAGTGTTCGCCATCCGAGTTATAAGGGTAAAATGAAATGTTTTTACAAACTGTATTCATCATTTAGTCAATAAGTAATTGTTGTTATTATTATTTTACGAGTGTCAGTATAAAGAATATTTTATTCTGCAACATTATTCGTAGTTTCTAATTTATTATTTTTCTCTCTTCGAGAATACGTATATTGTATATTACAATATAATTTTTGTTTATTTATGATAGTATATATTTTTTTTATATTCAAAGTGCACAACTTAGTACCCGTTGTTTTATTTCTAAGACTGATATCTCATTTAACACGGTTAAAACACCTATGCACGTCATATTTGTCATATTCGCTTCTTTCTGTATCCTTATAATAAATGTATTTATGTATATTAGTATAGCTTTATTATTATTTAGTATTACATTCAAAAGTAATTTGACTTTTTCGTTGTTTATATTCACTAATTTACATCATTCGATATAGAAATATAATGTTCCGTACATGTGATGCATCCACGTGAAATTGTATTCTTTCTATCTATATTGATTTTATACACTATTCTTGAAAAAACATTCCACTATGTATATAATACTATTATTACATATCGTTTTTATACATAATATAATTACGTTTTTTTGTAATCTGACGGAAATTTCTTAACACAATGCAACAATCAGTGTTTTATTAATATATCACAACGTATTTTCCTAATGCGTAAAGTAAATATAAAGAATAATATTTCTCAATACATCCTTAAACATAGGTATCATGATATTTTTATATTGAATCTGATTATTTAAAAAGAAACCCAGATTTATATTACACAAACCATTAATTATACACATATATTAACTCCAATATATAATCTACGATATTTGATTAGGATTTGCATTTTTTTTTATTAGCTTTTAGTGATAGGATTTGTATTATTAATAATCATTAACATTAGACCTATTGCTAATAAAATATTATTATTATTACTATTATTATTATTATTATTATTATTATTATTATTATTGTTGTTGTTGTTGTTGTTATTTATATACGTCTACGAACGAAATTGATAATAATAACTTTTGGTTTTCGCCATATTTGCATTTAAATAGGTCAAAAAAAGTTCTAGATGTATTTGTACAGGAATAATATTATTCTTTTTTTACAAACAATAAAATATTCGTATAACTGTTATAAAAATACTGTAAAAAAACT
The DNA here is from genome assembly GCA_032441825.1 of Chaetogeoica ovagalla. Lineage (NCBI taxonomy): Eukaryota > Metazoa > Arthropoda > Insecta > Hemiptera > Aphididae > Chaetogeoica > Chaetogeoica ovagalla. The sequence goes on from CM063726.1 coordinate 3,791,924, forward strand.
AATTTTCACGATTAAAGAACAAAATGTTTGAAAAATATTTTTTTATGATTAAGATTCCATTTTTGTAATTTACTCTCGTCCCTAAGTTATTATGAATGTAAAGAAAAAAATAAGTTAAGAATTTCATATGAATATACTCGTATGACAAAGATTTGAAAAGTACTCCATGAAACAGTATCTTTATCAATAATCCGATTTTACTTCATCCAATAAATCGGAGCCACCGGATTTTCTAAACACTGGTTTATATATCTAAAGAAAAACGACGAACAAAGTAAAAGGAATAAAGAATAATTCAGAAGAACTGACTTCCTTCTATTTTTGCAATGTACAAAATAAATCAATGTTATTGGTTTAGTTTTATTTTTTTAATAGCAATGAGATGATTAATATCAACCTGAAATAAAATTTAAATAATTTAAATATCAAAGACGTTTTAGAAAATAACAATACAAAATTAGTTATTTTCAAAAGAATATATTTCAATATCTTGCTTTAATCATTTACCTAGTCAAGTTTAATTCATTAAAAATAGGGCCATCTATTCTTCTTCTTCTTCTTCTTTTAGTAAATTTAACACATGAACACGCATGTAATTAATTAATTTATATAGATTAATGTCACAAATATCTATTGCTATAAAATTTTAATTGTCAACAGTAAAAATATGGTTAACACGCCTAGACACAAAGTGTCTTTCTACACAATTATAATTACTCATTAAATGTTGTAATAAAAGAAAAACAATTCGAACGAAAATGTAAAAAAAATAATTACAAAAAATAACGAGAAATATTATTTGACAAATGATAAAAAAAAACAAAGAGTTCAGTAATTTTGACACGAAAACTTTAAATTAAGTTCCAAGTCAGAAGAAAAATAGTGTTTTTGATATTAAGTGACACGTCGTAAGAATTATTTGTTAAAAAAAAAATATATATGTATGATATTCTCACACAAAATGTGATGAATTCAGTTCAAACGAAATCTAAAATATTAAGCATTCATGAAATGCATTCAAACGATATTTTATTTAGATTTAAACAATTTAGAAAAAAAAAATTAAACATTGCAAGATTTCAGCAGTAAATCGAAATTTTTAAATAAAAAGTAATTTATTTCAATTTCATTCGAATTGATATTATGTGAGCGTTATAACCGTCAGGTAAAATACTCAACGGGCGATTGAAAAATAATTGAATAATATCATACGGTTTAAGATTATGAAATATTATTTCTAATACGCACCGATGTAATTGTTAAAGAATAACCCATTTTAATAATACGACTATTTTTTTTACCCGTTGTCTATAAAAAAAAAAGGAAGACTCCATACATTATCGTGACCATTAAATTTATTGAGTTTATATTCTATAGTTAAATGACTTCTTTCACACGTTCCAAAATGCATACGTATTTAATATTTAATTTTTATTCGACACTTATTGAAAACAATTTTTAATTTTTATTACAACTAATTGATTTACAATTTTATTGTATTTTGTACGTGAGTGCAATATAGTGTCTCCAAAAAGAGAGACATGAAAATAAACTAGGATTATAATATATAAGCGTATATTGTATTGTATCCATTAATAATAATAATTCAATATTTATACCCAGTTTCGTGTTTGAGTCAATTAAAAGTTTTTTTCTGCTCTTGGAATTGAAAAATCGATGTGTGCGCGCGCGGATAAGCACTGACTAATTTTTAATTCCTAAAAAGGATAATATAAATTTAATGGAAAATTGAAACGGATATTACGCGCCGAAAGGTCAAAAGCGTACTTAGCGGATGACATACGTCGATTTCGATCATTTTATTGATACAGTTTTGTTAATAGATAGCCGAGTGTAGTAGACCGACCGTCCACTTCCTCGAACGACCTGGATCAATAAAGTCGCTGTAAACGGGTATTCGCCACCACGACAGTTCATATCCCCGCACGTCGCTACGGTCACGAGGATTAATATAATACAATGCAATTGATTATACAAATATACAAAAATCCCGCATCGTTTTTATTCCTTGGATACAACACTGTGTGCGGAGCGTATGAGAACGATGGACGTTTGAGTGCCGAAAATTCCAGGGATGGAGGTCAAACGAGCGTATAATTAAATTGCAGGGTCAAAACCGGAGGACGTTTGAGCTCCTCCTGCACGGGACGACAAAACTATTTACTAGATACGAACGAAACGTTAAGAAAATGACAACGGACCGAAAAAAATGGTGTATAATAGCACGAAAATATTCTTCCATTAAGGAATCGGCGGGACGAACGTTTTGCCATTTATTATACTTACGTGTATAAACACACGTTATTATAAATGTGCGCGCGGTTGAATCATCGCGTTTAAAAAAAAAAAATACGTATTTAAAATTTCACGAATTTAATTATAACAGTTTTTTCTTTTGTTGGTATTATTGTTATAAAAAATCCATTCTTTTTTCTTTTTAATCAATATCTAATGTATGCCTATTGAGAAACCGAAAATGTAACGTTATTTAATTCGTGCGTATTTCTATATATCTCATTAATATCAACGACCAAAATGATAGAATAAATTGAAATATGCTTAATCACAAATGTCCGATACTGTACGTAGACAAAAAAATGTTTTAAACGACAAACACAGAAATCGATTCGATTGCTATTAAATAAAGTGCCTTATGAATTTTCAATAGCCGTACTACAACATATACTACTCTGGTGTATACATTTTATAATACAGGTAATAAATATTTATAAAAATATTAATCCCCGCCATCGGAATTATTATTGTATTCGGTTTATTATTATTATTATTATTATAGTAATACACGTTGCCGATAAATGACAATTGATCGTTTTTTTTATTCTTTTTACCACAAAAGCAATGTACATAAAAATAATGGATACATGTATTATTTTTATGCCTCACGCTAACAATTCGTTAATACGCTAATGTAAGTACACTGTGTGTTCGTTCATTGTTCACAATATAGAATTTTTCTTTAAATTGGAAAACAAAAAACGATATTTATTATGAAACACCATGTTACGTATTATATAAATTCAGAATGTTTAGTTCGATATTCTGAAATAAAATAAAAGCCAAATTTTAATTCAATTCGCGTGCAATAATTTCATACAGTATGACCATATTATATGTGTTCGAAATTAATAAATCACGAAACCGTAATATGCGTGCAATGGTAAAAACATTAATTATATCCCTAAACGAATGTATTATTAAACCTAAAATTCGAATTCGAATACATTTCATTTTACACGTATCAGTTTGTTATATTAGCTGCGCGTATCCGTAATGGTATAAACCGTTGACTAGTAAAACATAAATGAAATATAACGATTTGAGAACAATAATTATTCGATTTAAAACATTATATAAAATACGAAAATAATATACTATAAAGTCAAATGAATATCCAGTTAGAAATTATAACGTATACAATTTTATGATTTAGTATTATAATTTATTCGTCCTAATTTGCGTATTTGTAAAATTTTTATGATAAAGAGGCAACGTTAATAAGGGGAAAAAACGTCGAACACGACTAAATATTTATTAACCACAATATACCAGCGGTATTTAAATCATCGTGTGCGTCGCAATTATATCGCAAATAATAACACACACACACACATTTTTCTTTTCTTTTCTTTTTTTTTTTACAAATTTTTGACAAGTTCCTATAAGTGATTTATAGGCATCGATTTTTTTTTTTTAATATAATCGATTTTACACGTATTTTTAAAGAATGTTTATAAAATTAGAAATATCGGTCTAACACGTTAAAAAAAGACTACCGGTAATGTGTATACGACACCGTTCGATTTACGATTATTATTAATACGTCTGTCTACAGACGTCCTCAGACATTTCACTGACTGAGGCATTTTGATATTTGCAACCAAAACTGACATTAATAATTTTCTGTCACATCGCAACATCTCCTTGACATTTGAAACTTACAACGAACACCTAGTCGGCGCTAAAAACTTTCTTAGAGGAGATATAATAATCATAATTTTCCGATTGGTTGATTATTAAGAAAATGTTAGAATATTTCTAACGCTTTAGCGTCGTTTTTAAGGTGCATCGTAAATATTGTTATTCCCGCCATGTGACCGGTCTTAAAATTACAATTTTATTGTAGCTTTATTAGTTTCATGCAATTAAATTGCTGGTATTGCGTCCGTAACAAAATCATTTTTTATTTATTTGGACGCTCACATATACGGGTTTATATAGTTGTTAACATGTCATAGTAATAATTATTTTACGTATTGTGTTCAGACATACGACATATGCTCGCACGCACAACAATCACTTCTGGCAGCCTATTTGAATTATTTGCGGCTCGCTTTTTTTCGGGCGTTTATGGGTTTATCGAAATAGGTTTAGCTAATTTTACAAGGTACACAATTAATTTGCTATTTTGTACAAAATAAACTCGTACTCAATAAGATTGAAAAGCAAAAAAAAAAGCGTTTCGAAATATTATATTAGAGCGCAGCGATGAATGTATTGCTTTTACAATGATTGTTTTTTTTTCTTTATGTCTGTACCAAAAAATTCTACCACAAGGAGTACTCCGATCTTTATAGTTACAAGAATAATTTCCGGTAGGAAATTTCATCTAGTTGGTGCTTTAAAGAGGTTATCTTTTGAATTTCTCAAAAGCGTCTGAAAAAATGATCGAAAACTACAGAAAAATTACAAAAAAAAAAAAAAAACGATAAAAAACAATTTCATCGAAATCTATTATTTTTATTTTTTCGTAATTTTAAAACTAATGGTTATATAGACACGGGAAATATTTTCCGAATATATAACTTTACATTATATATTAGAGGAAAAATATTTCAAAAAATTTCAATCGATTTTACTTTATTTATAGCAATTATATGTATATGTTGAGGTATTTAATTAAAAAAAAAAAACCCCCCGTGGTACTTTTTGGTATTCAGGCTTAAAAATTTAATACAGTTTCAGACGTAAGTTACTTCAATTATATATTTAAAAAAATCTCGAAAATCGCGTGTCACAGTCATTTTCTTTTTAATAAACATTAATTCAAGTATTTCAACAAAGCGTATTTTATTATTATTTTTTTCTTTTTAATGGAAAATTACGTTGAATTTTCAAACTAATTGGTTCCTAGAGGCTTTAAATGTGTTTCGCATTGCTATCAAATTTAGAATAATTGCAAAACTCTAAAATCTCTATGCAAATAATTCACTTAGGTGACACATCCGCAACGCACCTTTCTAAAATTTAAATTATTTCAAACGTTTTGTGATTTTTTTTTTGTATTGTTTTCACAAATAACAATCCACTGTAAACGAATTACGTCACATGTTCGCGGGACTAGCTCACTGATGTGTTACATCGCACGCCACCCCGAAACGATCGTCAAAGCTTAAACAAGTACAACAAGATGACAACGACGATACGTTTAATATAATATTTCGTCAATGGTACCCATTGTACGGGGTTTTTGAAGGAACAAATAATTGCCGACGAAGATATCAAAAGAATATCGTGAAAACGCTGGCATATTTTAATTGAAACGTTTATTGAAAAGACGTTTAATGAGACGTTCTGAGCCCGCGACGATTTCCACCGTTGCCGTTCGACACATCGGCCGCGGTTACCGAGTGTTAAAGTACACGAAAATATCATTTGAACCGTCACGGGAAGTGTTCGCATGAGAATTAACGCACTCGGCGACCGATGCGGGCCAGGTGGTCGGACTTTTAAATACGCGGCTCGGAACTTTTCCCTTGACGCGACGAAAAGCGTTTAAAGAGCGCAAAAAGACTCGCTACCCGGACTGGTGTGTCTGCATATCAAAAAAAAAAAAAAAAAAAAATCAATGCCGTTGTTCACTAGAAAATGAATTTTTAACGCCTCAAAATGCCGCGTATAACGGCCGCGCGATCAAATTTTAATATTTCCAGTGAAAACGTGGCAAGTCGTGTGGCTGTCATTATCGACGTGCACTTAACCCCGTGCCACTTAACGACAATGTTATGCACTCCGTTTTTGAGTAAACGCCACCATCACCATCACTATCATCACCTCTTTTGATGGAGCCCTCTCGAATTTATCTCGGAGTTTTTTTATTATTAATATTATTATTATTATTATTAATGTACACATAAATTAATTATTAACCAAATTGTATTTTTTTTTTTTTACATAATTCGCTTGAAATGTTAAGAAAAATCCCACTTATGCCTATACGAAATCTCATCAGAATTCAATTAATTTTTTTTTTTTTCAACGCAATTTTATCAATAATAGTCTATTATATATTACATATTTACCTGATTATTTTCGTCCAATATATATATATATACGCATGTTGTTTTTATGAAATTCAATTTTGCGGTTGAGTTTACAAAACATACGAATATAATAAGTAAATCTAATCGATTATGTGTAGTTCAATGAACATCATATTGTACGACCATTTATATAAAAACCAAATTGAATACTAAGTAAAAAAAAATTTGTATTACGATAATGGCCTTTGGTTTTATACAACATATTATTTGTTAGATCGGATTATGAAGAATTGTCTAGTTTGATATTTTTCAGGTGTATATAATATGAAAAATAAAATTCGCGAAATAATTCAATTCAATTACAATAGTAACGTTTCATCATTCAAATACCACAATATTTTAGTTTGTTTTTTCAAGACGTTCGCGGAAAAACGAATTTAATTGTAATTTCTTTCTTTTCCAACTAAACGAAGTAAGTCTTACATTTATATATATATACGAATTTAATCACATAAAGAAATAATTGAATTGTTTCGAATGCAAAAAAAAAATCGATTTCAGATTGAATATGCTTACACACAACGCTCGCGCTTAGCTTTTATATTATAACCTTCCATGAGATCTTTTGTGACTCGGGACGAATTCACTGGCCGACTGCATCTGGCAATCGATAATAAAAGCAATTTATTTAGCTTTTACATCATGTCTATAGTGAAGTATTGTAGAGAAGTTTTAGAAAATTAAATTGTTTTATAGATAATTAAAGCTATTAAAGACTATTGAAAAAAAAGTCAGCGTAAATCCCAGCAAACGGTAATTAATCAAAATATTAAAGAATTAATAAATTATTATTATTATATTATACACAATTTCACTTATTATAATTTGAATTTGCTTTATATGACACGTGTTGTGTACATTGTTGAGAAATAATAGTAATTTGCGTATTGTATGGTAAAATCGTTGATAGTAAATTATTAATAATACGCATATTTTTTTAAAGAGGAATTTATTATATACGCACTTATGAGTAATATAATCCAAAAATCGTTACATGTTGAAAATAACTTAATATTTTATATGGCTTAAGTTATACAAAATGTAAACGCACACATGAATTATATAAACAGTTAAATTTTTCGTTTTTTCATTAAATATCATTAATAAAATATACATACGTATGTGTGTGTGTATATATAATAATCTGATGTCAACTTATATAATACATTATTATCTCGGAAAGAATTTCCGTCGTAATCGTATTAAGTGAAATATAATATTGGAATGAAATCGACTTATTTTACGACAAGACAATAAAAATAATATGCGATTTGTGAATTTACCTGAAGTAACGTGAAATTTCATTTCATCGCGCCATTTATATTTAACACTATATTTTAAAATTAAGTGCAGTGAGATTTACGTAACGAAAAAGACATAAACCAAATATCAATTTGACGACAATCAATTCGAATATCTATTAAATTATTATTGAACAATTAAAGTTAACTGCTTTTTACTGTGTATTATTACAATACTTGGCAATAAAATAACACTTGGTGTTTAATCGATTCAATCGGAGAACTACCACCTACACAATCTATACGATTATAATATATATCATTAAAAATATACTGACGAGAAATATATAGATTTATAGCGTATACTATACTATAATCTAACGCGTAACATATTATTATTGTTAAATAATATGACTATTAATATAATGCCTATTTTCGTTTAATATTTTATAGACGAAATAAGACATGGTAAATCGTTAGTAAAAATTAATTTTACTGACAAAAAAAAAAGTGGAAAAAACGGTCATTGTAAACGCTGAATGGGGCTAGAGAATATTATAATGCCCGAGTTTTTCAAGGCATGTGGATAATTATAATAAACATCGGAGTTTGCGCATCGAATTAATTTCTAAATCTCTGCGCTAATAAGACACGTAACTGAAATTCAAATAACCATCGAACGTAAATGAATATTCAGTGTTTTATAGAATAAAATTATCAAAGGACGTTTAATGTTACTGTCGTCAAACTTTTAACTTATAAAAATAATTCAACTAATCCGTGTGTTTTAACGACCGAATTTATACGTGTCAGAAAGACGAGGGACGAGACGCCCTCTCGTCATTTCTTGACTTTTTCACACTCGGCAATCAGTGAAAATGCTGGAATTTCAGCAAAATGTAGAAAATTACAAAGGTTAGGTTAGGCATTCAGAAAATGCCTTCGTCGGATCGACGTGTACGTTGTGTCGATAAATCCTTTTCGTATTTGCTCAAAACTAAGAGTAAATACCAATCACGTTTGACCAATGTACGTGTGTAGCACGAGTCCGATCCCAGTCGCCGAACATCGTATTACATATTTTTTATCTCCGAGTTACGAAGTTCTCGTTAACATTAAACGAGTTACAATTAACAAAAAGGTTTACTACACGAGCGTGTAATTATTTATTAAAAAAAAAAAAAAAATCAAATAGGTATAGTAAATTTTTTATAATGTAAAAATATTTCTGTTTTTTTTTTTTTTTTTGAAATTTATACGCATATCCGTTATTTCAGCCCGTTCCCTCCGCTTACCGTGCCGCAATACACTTTAAATTATTAATCATTTTTACGTATAGAAGAAAAATAGGTCTAAAAAGGGCCGGTCCTCTAAAGACTTCGCAAACGATTGTACGCCTGTCGTTGTCGTGTCCGTCTCTAATCAGTTCCCCGAGAAAATTCGCGTAATTTCATCTGCCCGTGTATTCGGCTGTTGGCATCGAATTCGCCCTTAGAGCCCTGTCGTCCGCGTGCTTTTAGTTTGTGAAATTCGACCGGACAGCGGACGGATTAGACGAACTGTATAATTTAAAGTTCCTAAACGACTGTAATACAAAAGGAAACCACACACACACACACATTAACTCGGCCGGTTTTCTGCGGACGCAGAAATTTCCTACATATGCGGCGAATGCCGAGACATCAGCACATTTCTCATCCGACGACAATGCGGTTAACGGGGAAGGGAAGGGGGGAAAAAACAAATTTCACGTGGCTACGGATGGAAAAGACGGTGGGGTGTCGCGCGAACACGCGCGGTACTTACACGGCGAAGTGGTAAATGAAGCAAATCCATCCGCACGGGTGTTCGAGGAACACGTAGACTTTCTCTTGGAACGTTTTGCCCTTTCTCTGGTGGAACACGTACTTGGCCTTGAACGCCTGATCGATGGGCAGGTAAATCGGGTAGTACGGGTCCGGGACGCCGGGCGGCGCGGGCGGTTTCGCGTCGCCGACGGCGACCGCCTCGACGATGGCCGCCGCGTCGTCCGCGTCGCTGCTCGGCGTCGGCAGGTCCGCGAAGTCTTCGCGTGGCTTCCGGCGCTTCTTCAACGGCGTCGGCACGCGCCGATGATGCGCTTCGCCGAATCTCGGCATCCGCCTGTGATGGTGCGGCGGCCGGACCTGTTGGTGTTTTTCCGGTTTATCACCGCCGCCGTCAAACTGTTGCTGTCGACGTCGCCGGTGCAACAGCTCATCGTTGTCACCGCTACTCTCTTGTTCGGCGGTTCCGAACGCCGCCGGCGCCGGAATCCCGCCCGTCAACCGCGATCGTTGCCGTTGCTTCAGTTCGTTCAACAACACATTGTCGCCGTCGCCGTCGTCGCCGCCGCCACCGCCGCCGCCACTTCCTATGCCGTTGCCACTGCCGTTGCTTCTCAGCGACACTTCCCTGGACTTGCGAAACAGCTGTACCTCTTCGGCGCGGTTCATGTCGACGCAAAACGGCCACGCCAACATCCGGCGGCCGCCGCCGTGCGCATGGCTCCCTGCGCGCGCACCGTCGCCGTCCGCTCACAACGGATTCGCCGCCTGTTGTGCCGGGTGCCGCCGGACGACCCGGTCGTCCCGACGACCGTTCTTCAACCGGTTGCGTTGGCGGCGGTGCCGGTGGCGGTGGTGGTGACGTCAGTGGTGACGACAGTACCGGTGGTGTCGGTCGCCACTGCGAAACCATCAGAGTACGGACATCGGTGGACCGCCGGGTCACGTATCCGCTGAAATCGATTCTCGTCTATATATACGTATGACCTGACACCTAACCAATAACGTTACGTTTCAGGTAAATCTGTTTGCGCGTATTAACCACCTACTACTGCACACCGCGAACGACGACGATTTCCGTTTTTGTTTTTTTTTGTTTCGCACCGCTGGCTTTTACGATAAAAAAAAATAAATAATATTTACCTCGAAATAAACGCGTCCGTGACGACACGCGTCGTACGAATTAAGAAATCAAGAAGAAAATTCTCGCATTATAATCGATCGAATACATATACCGCTACTAATAATTTTACTCGTGTTTAGAAGCATTTTATTCACTCCGATCGTTATGTTTTTTCAATAAGAATTTGTTTACAGTCTATATTGAAACGTGACAGTGAGTGAATTTGATAATTAGAATTTCGAACGTGGGATTCGAACGACTGGAGGAGAAAATGTTTGCCGATATCATTCTACAGTGTGTACGAAAAAATAATAAAAACGTTTAAGTATTAGTTAATTCTTAAAGACTCGAAATAAAAAACGAATCTTTTTACAAGTAAAATATACTATATTTTATTTCTTCTTTTACTATTATTTATATACTTTTAACTGAACACTATTTGACTGAGTAATTAGTTTTATTTACAAATTTTTAATAACATAACTTTAGTCTAATCATAAAATGTTAAAAGTGACCCACTTTCATTTCATTTAACCAATCAAAAAAAAATAATAAATCTGAAAAATAATTTTCATCAGGATTTCTAAAAATCTTAATGAGAATAAATAATGTTGTACACAAAATGATGTCCGAATTAATCAATTTTATGCAGATAAGTTGCATTTCAGGTAAAACGTACAGTCGACTGAATATTATGACTTAAAACAATTTAAAATTTAGAATACTTAACGTGCGTTGTTTGAAGTATATAAAGTTATCTTTAGTAATTTTATCCTCTTGAAATTTTGTAATTTTAATGACAACATTATTTAATCGTGTCTCAATAATCTTTTGTGAAACTTACTTTCTTATATCCAAACATTTTATTAAATTTTTTATACATGGCTTATATATTATACAATATACAGGTACTTAAGTACTAAAACCTCAATGTATTTTTAATACTGCATGTTTCAACTTGAAATATTTAATGTCTAACTAATAGTGTATTTCTAAAATTTAATTAACTGATAAAATTGAAATAAAAAATTTCCTAATGAGCTATTTTGAATAACAATAATAATAATTAACCGTTTCACTTTAAATATCATTCAAAATATTAATAATGTTATAATTTCTTATAAATTTATATTGCAAATTATACGTGGAAATGAAGCTAAAATGTTGAAACCGACTGAGCTTCATGAAAATTTATTTAATTATTTACACACGTTTTTTTTAAAAAGTATTTCGTTTATTTCTAGTAACATAATGTAAAATTAAACATTGGATTATTCTTTATAATAATAATTATTGGTTTTACAGTTCTTGTATTAAATATTTATCTGTAAAATGTATACTCTTTATGGCGTATATTCCATCTAAAAATTAATAATAATAATAATAGTAATAATAAGAATTATATCGGTATTTTATAAAATTATTATTGCTTATATTACAGTTTTGGAATATCTCGAGAAAAATGGTCTTTTGAATTAAGTTGAACGTATCCTTTAAAAAAGATTTTTTTTATTCGTGTGCCCGTAGAATTTCAAATAAAAAACAAACACTGACAAAGGGTATTATATACATATAAGTTTCAGGAAGAAGTTTTTTTTTCTTTTTTCATCTTTTAGAATTTTATTTTCGTTTAAGGCTGTTATCGCGTTGCGCTCTGGTCAAACTGAATAATGCTTTGAATAAATAAATATGGCCCACGGTTATGACTATCGCTAGTGCATATTGAATATTCAATAGACATTGTTTGAACTTTTTTTTTCATTTTTAATTGTTAAAACACACAATGAACGATATTAATAAACGTTTCGTTATTTATGACTAGCACGGCAAATGGCGATTTTAAATTAAACAAAAACGGACAAAACAATAATTATTTCAAATATATTTTTTAATTATCTAACGTTATAATTTTCAATTACCTTGAGCAGTGACTTATTTCTATGTTTGATTTAATATTATTATTATTATTACACTTGAGAAATTATTGAGTTCTATTTTATTGTTACGAATAAATCACAATATTTGAATAATGAAATATATAATATGATTATTTTAATTTTGCACTACACGTTAGAATTAATATTTTCCGCTTTTTACTCGACTTCTGTTAATAAAAAAAAAAAGTCCAAAACCATTAATAATTCCTACTCGTATTTTAATCAAATTATTTATACATTAATAACGACAATGCATTTACACATTAATCGATTTCTCGGTTTTTTTTTTTTTTATTAATAACGTTTTTAATTTTTAGAAATATTATTGTATTGGTCCCTTTTATATGAAAATGGTTTCACCGTTGTGTCGATACTCATCCATACCACTTCAGTTACTTCACATTATCTGTACATAATAGTTTTATTCAGTCATGTTTGTCAAATACATATCTGTTACTCCATACACTTCAAATACCTTTTGAGCTACACCCAAAACACTTTAGCCCTTTCAACAAATTCCTGTCGTCTAGACGTCACGTATGGTCCTTTTATTTTATCTAAAATTAAAGCTACTCTTTTTCATATGTTACTAATGCCACAAAAGAAAATTCTTATCACATCAATCCTTTTCATCCATTAACGTTCAAATTCATAAAATATTATTAACTATGATTTCCTTTACCCCTTTTGTATGAGACATTATTTTATATATATATATTCAAAAGCGTATTTTATTAACACTGAAACCATAAATTATTCGTCTTCGGTGCCGTGTATTCGGATAACAAATGCATGTATTATTTCCTATAATGAAAACCGTTTACACAATTTTAAAGGATTTTTAGTCTAAACAATTACGCGTAATTATATTTAACGTTTTGATTTTATTATCAACGTAATAGTTTAAATTTTATAACGAAACCTCAATATTGAAACACTTGGTGAATTATTCTATTTTCAAACATCTTTTCGTGTACATTTAAAATTATTATATTTAATAATATAAAATGCTATACTATTATATACGTAGAAACATTTTACGATATTTAATATATCCAAAGGCTTTTAAATCCACTGTACACTTTAATGTAGTACATACGATGTTGATGTTAATGTTATATACTATAAAAAAAAAAAATTATTATAATTTTTAATGTCAATTTTATTAATTAATTAAAGTGTGTAAAAAAAAAAGAGAAAATGATCTAACGGGGATAAAGTTAAATGTACTGAAAAAAATGCAATCAAGTTGATTCGAAACGTTTTATCTTGCCTTAATAACATTGTTAAGAAAGTGGCATTTTTAGTTAAAGCAGTTTATCACTTTTTAGATATGTTATAATTACCATTATAATAATTAACTTCTCTGAACATTATACGTTTAACATAATTACGAGTATGTCAGCAATTAAATATAAAAATTAAGATTTACTTACGTTTTAAAGGATAGCCTATGCATTATTTTAGTATTTCGAATTTTAAAATGTTTATACACAAAAAACAGAACAGATTAAAATGACAGAACATTTTTTTTATCCGGTTAGCACTAAAATAAATAACCGAAGAAATGTCGAATCCCTGCGATAAGTCATTTCTATAAATTTAAATTCATAAACAAAGTTTTATTTATTAAACTTCGTGGTATTTTTATTTTGTTCTGTTAATTTTTCAAAACGTGGTAAAAATAATTAAGAAATGTATAAGTTTAATTTTTTTTAATCAATTTCTGAAAACTCATTATAATATTCTAATTTTCAATTAAAACGAATAAAATCCCCTTTAAAACTATACGGTTCAAATTAATTTTATTACGTAAGATCCATTAAATTTATTGAATGATACCTATAGATCGAGCATAATACTTGAATATTCTAATATATATATATATATATATATATATATATAAATAACCTCGCGCAATTAATTGTACTTTCGGTACGTAGAAATAATACTCTACATTTTGCTATACATTTTGTGTAGTCGTCGGGAATTCTAAATGTACGTAATTTGACATTTATTTTGGTTGTCTAGAGAGACAAAATGGAGTCGAGCAAGACCTTTAAATGTGACACTGAGAAACATTAATTATGCGGAAGAAAACCAGAGAGCTCCTGAGATACTTACTATATAGACTGATTATAAATAGTTTAGTTAGAAATCTATGAATAATGTTTTCCCAACCATAAGTCGCACACTGAAATGGAGTCATTCTTGGGCCAAACGAAATCTTGATTAATATCTTGATAAAAACGTATCTATAGTATGTTTATGGCGAATGCTATAACTACAGAATGAAATAAATCCGAATGAAAAACCGAAATGTAATAATGTTGTATGAACAATTGAAACACATACGATATAATGAAATTAATTTTAACTTTATGTCATTATGTCCGTCGTTCTATAAGCTCATTGTACGGAAATTCAATTGAAAATAAATGTTAAGCTTATAAAGAACGCATTAAGAATACATATTTTTTATTACAATTGAGAAGATCTTAAGAAGTGCTAAAGTAATGCCATGTAAACCATTTATTTTTTCTATAAAATTAGTGATATGCGTATGTCATAAAAACGTAAATGCCTCGAGTATTGAATAATTCGCATTGTATTATCATTTTACTGGTCTTAATCAAATTTAAGGCACAAATGATATAGTTAAGAAGTCGTACAAGACAAGTCGACTTTCTTTTTTTTTTATTAGTAAATAAAAACCAACGAAATTAATCACAGAATACGTATTTTACAGCATAGTATACATTATTGAGTTAGATTCGCCGTCTAGAATAATTCAAGTCATACGGATGCTTTAATAATTATAAACAAAATAACAATTTTTTTATTAATTCCAGGTCAATGATTAATTACTATGTTAAAGATTCTGCTCGACAACATTAATAATAATAATAATAATAATAATAATAATAAATGATATAGATAGTAATAATTGTTTCTGAACAAACGTATAAATACGAATTAAATGTTCTCCGCGAAGCCCCTTTTCACTTATTCCCCAGAGATCAGAGAGTTAATATCGTGTCGGAGAGCAAAAGTCGTGTAATAAAATACGTTATGAACGACTATTGCGTACAACCCGTTCTAAGCGTTTCGATTTTATTACTAATAGGCAAGGCTAGAGACCACTAACTAGTTACTTTAGTGACTTTTAACCTAATTTGTTTTCTCCTTAACTACAATTATACTTTACACGATATATTTCAAGTGTTCTAACTAAAACAATTAAATAAATTTATATAGTTACGGAAATACGTAGGATTTTTAAGTTTTTTAACACGTTCGATATTCTAATAAAAATTAAACAAGTGACGTGACAGCCAATTTACAGGATTACACGTCACTTCCCAAAAATAACAAGCGAATAAATTTTTTTTTATCCCGCTATTCAACAATTGTGTATTTTAAATGTAACGGTACAACGCGCCTTCCAGTGCTCGTCAATTCGTCGGAAATATTTAGTAAAAAGAATTGAATTCAATAAAAGGATTTGAATGTCCTTTAAACAAACGTGTTAATGACCTGAAAACTGCTCTAAAGATTTCCCGGGAAAAATGCCTTAAACAATATTTATATACATATATACATATATATATATAAACAATCCCTTTAGATAATTAAATTTTCTATTATGACGATTTGCACGATCATAACGAAAAAAAAAAAAATCGACAAAATATTTCTACAATCGGCTAGGACAGGTGTGACGACATTGATAATGATCGTTTTATTGAAAAACCGAAACGCGTTATTGAAAACCTGATGTTGTATTAGTGCAGAACTATATGTTTATATGTATAAATATAAATCTATGGGTTTTGGGTGAATTTTTATTTTTATTTCGTAATATCACTGGAAATACACACTGAGAATAAAAAAAATGCCCTAAAACGTCAAAAACCTGGAAAACCGTAACGAAAACGTTCGTTGTCGGAGGACAGTCGTGTGCGCGAAATACGTGTAAAGTAATTAAAGTCGATAATTTCGGGGGCGGGGGAGTGGGAAAGCACAAACTCTATTGATAAAAATGAAAGAAAAAAAATCGTTATAAATTCGCGTTCGATAAAATTCGTTATTTTTCGAGATGCGTCAAATACAGCCGCGGGTGAGAACGCCGATGATTCCGGTCTATTAAATCAATCGACTACTGAATCGGTTCTACTACGAAAACCGTACGAACGCATTTCAATTTCGATCACTACACAATAATGTACACATTGTATTCCGATTCGTTGAAGTGCGTATACTCGATCGATTTGCCCAGCATTGGCATGCCAACAAGACATAAATGACCACCGTTATTTCTCTTAACAACTGTATGTACGCATCCGTTACATACGTGTATAGGATGTGGTGTATTAACGGAAATCGCTAGTCGTTCGAAATCGTACGTTATTATTGAAAAAAAAAATAAAAATATATTTATATGAATACCAATAACGTAGTACCAATACTGGTGTGCGCGACGCGCGTTCAATAAGACGATTTCGACATTATCCGGTTCGCGGCGTACGCGGCAACAACTAATGTCGCATTACATGATCGCATCACGGCCTTCGTACGGAATGAAAAAAATAATAATAATAATAATAAATATCAAAAAACGGGGTCAACTGACGAACGAAACAAGACGATTTCGTCACACACACACGCGCGCGCGCGCGTATAAATTAAATAATAAATAAAAATTATTTTACCGAACGTTCGTATAAATTATTTCACTGAAACACAACAGCACGCGCGCGCGTTAAACGCAAAAAAAAAAAAAAAAACGAAAAGAAGTTGAACGAAAAACGGAAAAAAAGAAAAATTACGATTAACGACGGTGTAAACGACGTGAGAGAACGAGTGTGACTCGGCGTGAAGCGCGGCGGCGACGAAACTGAACGATAAAACGGCGCGACGGCGCGGCGGCGGCGGTGGCAGCGTCGGCGGCGGCGGCGGCGGCGGCGGCGTTTACGTCTAGGGCGGCGAGTCGGGAAAGGTGACGGATCGAACGAAAATAATTACGGACAGTGCGGGAAGGAGGAAAATAAAAAATTTTCGGAGGAAAAAAAAGAACCGCGGAAAAACCGACGACGACGGCACAAACACACACACACACACACACGACCACCAATATTATACGACAAATATTTAACGAGCCGCGTTACGACGACCACGACGGTGGGAGCGGAGTGGGTGGGTCGAAAGGGACGAGACACGGTCGGACGTGTGTGTGTGTGTGATCGTGCGGCGGCGTGGTCGGTCGAGCAACAGTTGTGCGACCGAATGGCGTGGCCGAATGACTGCGTCGGGGCCGGTGGCGGTGATGGGTGGTCGGGTCCGTCGTGTGGCGTAGTGTGTGCAGTCGACGGAAGAAACGCGGGCGCGACGCCGCCGCCACGGGCCGCGCGCGCGCGCGCGCGCGTATACTTTACCGTATTAAAATTGTATATAAAATACAGGGTGGAACCGGGGAAAATTCGAACGATCGTTTTCGTTATAAAACGTTATTATTATTATTATTCATTTGTGCCGCGCGTAAATAGCGTTAAAAGTGCGTACGACGAAACTGGAATTTCGGATTTTCGGGAAATATTATGCGCCCCTGCACGACGGTTCGGTTCCTGGAACCGCGCGCGTGATGGAGGCGTTGCGCGACACTCTGTGCGAGTACGCCGTGGGAATATCGAAGCGGTTTCATCCTTCTCGTCTACTACAACCGGACGAGTTCGCTTTTAACGCAACTGTTTAAATCGCTTTTCGAGACGATCCGGCGGTCACCTCGGCGGAGGTCGACGGACGCCATCGATCGTCCGGACGATTCGGCAAAACCGGGAAGGTTTTTTTCTCGTTGGTAATCGTATCATGCCGAGGATGGAACGCTACGAAACCGCCACGCACGTGTTCTCGGCGGAACGCGTTGGGAAGAAGAACGGACGTCGTCTTGCCGACACCGTTTTCCGAACATACGAGCTTCTCGGTTTTTCGAACCTTTCAGCCATTACTCGCTCGCTCCACGAATAAAATTTGAAAACGATATTATTTTTTTTCTTTTTTTTTTTTTTAACGTTCGCGAAAACTGTTTCAAATATTCTCCCGTTTCCACCCTGTATTGTAACAACACACCGGACTCGCGCGCACATTCATTACACGCCAACGTCACGGCGGGCCCTTTCACCACCCCCGCGCACTCGGACGTTTTTCCCTCACCCGATTGGAAACGCATCGAACGGTATTTTTAATAATACGATGCGCTACGGCCGCTCAATATCGCACATCGAGTTCGAGGAAAAATTCTCCGTTTATAACGCCCATACGAGTGTGGTTAGTAGCGCTGTGCGCGCTTTCGTATAATTTTCACGGATCGCACGCGGCCTGTACGGGAACCTGCACCCGCGGACCGGTTGTAATTTAATTGGGCTCAAACGACTGTCGAGAACCCGAACAACAACACTCCTTCCGGTAGAATTTTCAAACAGTTCGTGGAAATCTAAAACGGCTAACGAAACGGTTCCGCACACGTAACTCCTCCACGACGGTGATTTTATTTGTTTATTCGCATCGTTGGAGCCCGCGCGGGCTCCAGTACAATAAGTAATATCTCTCGACTCAACATTAATACAATACATATATATATATATAAAAAAAATTAATGCAATTCCATTTATACAATAATAGGTGTTGAGCTTAAGTAGAATAAACGAAATATATATTTATATATATATATAAAGAGTCTAGATACTTAAAAACGGTAAATTAGTACATTAAATCAGCTGAAAGACGAGGATTAGATGGATATAAATTCCTTGTATTAAACGAATCAAAATTTATTAACTTATTACATTCCCTGGCTATACGCGGTCAAGTGGATTATTATTATTATTATTATAACCGCGTACGACGAAAAGGGATATCAAGCGTCGGACAGTGACGCGGATTGATATTGTCGAATATGGAAGTTAAGTAACTGTAATAATTCAGGACAATGTGCTGAATGCTGCTGTTCGCGTATACGGGTAACGTAGCCATCGTCTTTAATTCTCTTTTTTTTCCTACGCCAATAGTCGACGTACCATGTTGTACTCATAACAAATATAACTTTCCTGACTTTAAGACATTTTTTTTTTTTTTTGTTATTATTGTTACACAGCCCGTAGCGGAGATGGATTTCACTCGAAGCGACTTCTTTGAACAATATACGTACAGTTCTCGTATATAGTACGATTGAATCGCGAGAACATCGGCTATTACACAATTGCAACTCATCGCACCGAGTATTGAGATACTAGTGTATTAGAGTATTAGATCTCGTGATTGTATTGTTATAGACGATTATGCGTCCGTCAAAAACGAAAATAACGTGTTTTTGAGCGTTTAATTTAGAATAACTCATACAACGGATTTATTTTATTCGATTAATTTTTATCTTTTTTCCCCCTTTTTTTTTTGATATTAATATAAGTTTCTGAGAAAAAAACGTTCGATATTACGAATTACGTTTTAATTTTTTACAGTACGGTCGTCCTACGTACTGGTATATGCTATGGCACGTGAATTATGTACATTTCGCTGTTAATCCAGACCTTTATAACATACCTCATGCATTATAACTTATAGATGTAAATAAATGTAAACGTTTCATTTTCGATATTTAAATGTATTAGGGAGGTAAAATGTTACTTGCCTACACGCGAGACTATACGAAAAATTATATAATATTTTATTGGAATACGTAAAATAAACGGATGTTACGCGATTATTTTTCATGCGTTAAAACACTGTACACGTATTACGATAAACAGCGAACGGTTTTCAAACACATTAACCAATTGAATGGAAAGAAAATCAATTATTTATTCAAAAACAAAACGTGTCCATTGGTCAGAACGAATTATCAATAAACAAATCAAAATAACACGAATATTTATAGAATATAAAATAATTCAACTCGATTAAAATACCGCGCAATCATCACCATCATCATCAATTATCATGTTTGCTCATTTTATGACAGTCATAGCACCTGTTTTAAAATGCGAACTAATCATTCATTATTCAGCCACGTAATACGAATATTATTAAAACATACGATGCGTGTTTTACATTTAAGAATTTCATTCGGCCATTACGAGTATTAGGGGGAAAAAAATCAAAAATTTATTTTACGATACGTATCGACAACGTAATATATCCGTTTATTCGTATTAAAATAAAACGAAGAACACGCGAATTCAATTAATACGGAATAATCAATATAAACGTAAGCAAATTTTGAAAACGGTAAATACATTTTCAATGTAATTTGTAGTCGAAATTATTTCTAACACATTGTTAGTTGGACAGAAATCGCGTTTCCCCGTTCAATCGAATATATTATCGACAGGAATATAACATTTGATTATAATCTAAGCCCGCAAATAATAATAATAATAATAATAATACGCGAATTAATTACACAAGAATACTTAAATTGAAAATTATCGATCTTGGAGCTGTATAAATTCACGGAATCGCGCAAACCCTATAAAATCATAAAACACACGACGGTACGACAATTAATTTTAACGCAGTAATTACAATAATATAGATTAATGTTTTTATGTGGATACAACAAACCGTGGTGGATCGTTAAATTGCAACGCATTTATGGGCAATGGCCGTTATAACGTTCGAATGTTTATGAATTTTAAAAATTTACATTCAGACAGTTACGCGTTGTTTACAGAAAAAAAATATATATATATGTATTTTTTATTTTTTTACCAAGATAATTTAAAATTGTTTTAATAGATATAATATATTATTATGAATTCATATAAAATATCAAAGAACGATTATCCGATAAACGTATTTCGCACAGGATCGTACAATATTAAAGTAAATATTCTTAATAATACTGGAGGTAAAATACGATAACTTATAAAAAAAAAAAAAAAAATGTATAACGAGCCAAGTGCGTCTTATAGAGAGAATACCCTTATAAACAAAATATCGATCGAAACGCATTAATGTAAAACGCAGCTTCTTAATTGTTAGAATTTTCTCGTAAAACGTATTTCACTGGTGCTTAAAAATAAATATTTTAAAAATTGTCGAAATTGATCGTTATGACATACTCAAATGCATTGTAATTCGACTTTATAATAATACACTGTTCGAGTTTGGTGTTACTAAAAAAAGAGCAAAAATACGCCACGATAAAAAGAAATTCATACAGAAAAAAAATTATGTTTTATTTTCTTTTGTAACGAATTACGAGACGGGAGATTATATATCGATCTGGACCGACGTTATTTTTCGTTTCTGGCACCGATAAAACTTTGAGTATAGAAAGGACTTATGTGGTACATAATAAATTTATTAACGTTTTATACGCAATATATTAACTCTTTTATAGCTTTTCGTTAATAAATGTTTATATTTAAAATTATACGACTACTTAAAAATTATGCTTTTCCGACCTAAGAGTGAACGTATAAATAAATCTTTACCTGCTGTTTAAAAATGTCGAAAAATGTTGATTTTAAATAAGTATTTTCTTTAGTTTAGATTTAATATTTCAGCAACCGATTTAATATTGATCAAAACGCGTTGGTCAGTATAAAATATTCTAACGTACGGATCAAACACAAAAGTACGGGAATTTACTTAATTTGAGTGTTCGATATCATATTTTCTACATTTTTTTTTTTTTTTTATTTATCAAATCACTTTTGTAAATTTTATCAATGCCGCTTTTTAATTATTATTATACGCAACACTGAAAAAAGAATTCACCCTTTGAATAAATCTAAAATTCTTTGCTATATTCAAAAACTATATTTACGGCATCAAACAAACTAACAGTCCACACAAAGATCCGAATTGTGTATCCGTTTTATCGTCGAAAAGAACTGATGTGAAACATTTTACAATTATTAAACGTTTTTGTCATTGTCTAAGAAATAATTTGAGCTCGTATTTGTGGCATAATAAAATATTATTATTCTACGAAAAAACTCGCATATTTTAACGAATGAATTGATTGAAATTATTAGGTATCCACGTATATTTTTGTACCGTTTACCGTCATCGCGTCTGTAAAGAGAAAATGACTTATGACAGTCCGTCAAAATTATTGTCAATGAACAATTAGACCTGTGCCCTGCGTTTAATATTCAATCGACTGTCACACGCGTTGCTTTGAAGTACCGAAGAGAAACCACATCCATAACGGGAATCATTTGAAATCAGTAGCTTTGATATTTCAATAGACCTTTATTTTTGTTATTAATTTTTTTTTTTTCACTGGATATTCAGACATTTTGCACCCCACTCGTCGAAATACTGTACGTCGTGCACTGCGAACCGCGTATTCAATAACGGTCATCAAACTATTACGTTTGACATGTTCAAATAAATTTTCAAAACGCTTCTGTTTCTGTACACAATATCGTTTCAGAATTAAATACCACTAATTAAAAAAAAAAAAGAAAAAAAAAGAAGTGGCTTTATTTTCATCACATTTATTTAGTTGAACGGTAATCACGTATGTATTATACACTGTAACGCGGGACGGATAATTTTGAAGCATACTAGTCGCCTTCCAAAATATACGAATTGCCTGCCGTCCTTTTCGAAAATAAAAAGGAAAAAATGAAATATTACTCACGGGACTCCGGGTAGTTCTAAATTATATACGAGTCGCCACGCGTTATGATGTATTATGTGATACCTAACCGTCCGCACTTTGCGCTATAACGTGCAACAATGTCGTGATTATTTTCACGATTCTGTTCTATATTTTTCCAAACGCATCGTCATTTTATTTAATTGTAATATGTACACATAGGTACATATTATACATATTACACGTGATACATCAGTTGCTCGTGATGTTTTACAATAATAACTAGTAGTTTCATTTTATGTGGCTATTTAATTTTAATTTAATTACATATTGTAATCAAATTTTAACGTAAAATCAAAGTGAACATGAAAAAGTACTATTGAATGACAAAAAAGAAACACACATTGAAAATAAAATATATTTATATATAATTTGAATACAAATGCAAAAAACAGTTATGCAATATGCACAATACATAGGTGATAATTGGTTAGGTTTATATTTTCGAGCCAATATTTTCTTATAATCGAAAAGCGAAATTTTGTTTCGAATTTTTAACCGTGGGTGTATTTTCGGTTGTCTAGGACTTCGCATTAGAATTATTGTTTCAGTTTAAATTAATTTTAAAACGTCAATAAATTAAACAGATATATTTACTTATAATATATTTCGAGGCGATATAAGTGATAAAAAAGCATTTGTGAAAAAGCAAAAAACGTATTTTTTAAATTTCCAACTGTCATTCTTTTTAACTTTCGGCATATTCGAAATGTGTATTGTAATGTGTAAAGCGATTGAACGATGGTTAACGACTGCGAAACGTACGGGGACACATACCTACATCGTGCGAACACGAAATTTGTTTCTATACGAACATATTCACATGTATCGCGTGTACTGTACATTACCATTACTTTTTTTCGTGTTTGAATAATTTTTGGAAACACTTATTTCTTACATTTTATTACCTACTAATTGGCAGGCAACTAGTATATAGGCCCTTTTTGGTTACGATAAACATACCTATGTATTGCTGTTTTTAGCACACGCTTGTGGAAAATCTTCTTCGTTCATCAAGTTGATTCCGATGTCATTGCATTACATGTTACTTTTACTTTATTTTGATATACTGTTCGACACACTTTATTCCTCTAACCGTTGTTTAGTGGTAGTGTAGTATTTCTTTACAAATTTTGAAATGGAATACAAAATTACGATTTATCGAACATTTTCTTACAGTAAGCACAATTTATCATTTTTATTCCGACTATGGTATAATATTATTATGTAATATAATAATATATTATTAAGAACATTTTTATTGGTTTTTTTTTTTTTTTTTGTTTACTCTGAATGACGCTTCATTTAGTAATATGTCACCATATGGACCCGCTTGTCATATACAACTGTGTAATTACAAATTATTATTATTTTTATTATTATTATTATTATATTGTAGAATAGGTTAATATAGAATACAAAGTATTTAGACAATAATAGGAGTAAGGCTTCTGAAATTTTTTTTCACGCCTTTTACAGAAAAGAGTTTTAAAAAGTGTTAGATAAACCGAATGGTTAAATCAAAAATCATCTTGAAAAATCTATTAATGATATTAAACCATTATACAATATTTTTAATATTTTTAAACCACCACTTGCTAGAAAATTTTTGACGGAAACACTTATTCAAAATGCAATGACATTTTTACCAAATATTATTGAAATTGAACCATTAACTTTGCAGTGTGAACTGGAAGTGCTCTACGATGAATGTAAAAATCAAAGTACTATGAGTGACCTGGCAATAGTTGAATTAAAAACGGTATTGCCATTAGCTAATTTATTGTGCCGTTTATCGTGTGCGTCACCTGTAACCGTTGCTGGCAATGAAAGATCATTCAGCAACTTAACCCAGGAAGACTCTAAATTAAATAATTTGATGCTGCTATCTTCTGAAAATGATTTGGTGGATCAAATGTCTCTAAACGAAACGGCTCAAAATGGGCTACTCTAAAAAAAAGAAGAATATTGATGATCAATAATGATTAAAAATAAATTGTATAATTAAAAATTTTCTTAACAATTGTAAATAATTTATTAACTTGTATTTGTTGTTTACTTAATAATACAATGAAAAATTATTAACAGTCTAATGATGAAACAACGGTAACGAGTTGTCCTGGATCAAATTTTTGAGTTAGCCTAACTACCAACTTTGAATCCACCATTCCCCCCCCCCAAAAAAAAAATCTCCCCGGTACGCCTCTGATTGTGATCAATTTACGAATACCCCTTATCACTCTGACTAAATATCAATCATTATTCTTATCCGATTTTCGTGTATGTTTTTGAACAATAAATAAATCCGTATTGAATGTCTCGATCGAATTCACCTATATATCACGTATCCAACGATCCACCGTCGACACCGCGCGATCAAACAAATAAACGCTAACCAAATAATCGCGCAATGGCTAATACAAACACGATACGATTATGATTCTAAAACTGTTTATTGATCGGTGTTCTATAGCACGCGCGCAATATATAGAGTAGTACGGAAATTCTCCGAGCCCACGCCATGACGTGTTTTACTTATTCCCCCTATTTCTCGTCTAATGTTCAAAAGTTTCCACTACTGTCCTCGCCATCAAACGCAGACACGCCTGTGTGTGTGTATATAAGTATAATCCCGAAACCGAGGACGGTAGGTATAACGCGTACGCATACTTGGCATATACGCGCGCGCGATTAAAGACGGACGGGAGGGAGAAAGCGGGTCATCGACGTGACGGATATTCAAAGAGATCAAAGCGAATGAAAAACAAAATCGGTATTCGAAAGGGTTTTTAACAGCCAATTACCCAGTCTGCAGTCCAAAATTGAGTAGTCGATGTGTTCCGAAAACCGACGTGCTGTTATAAACCTATCGAATTAACGCACGATACGAGAAATGATAATATATATACCAGGTGCTGTTGAAGTAAAACATTAAAGAACGAAAGACCAAAAAAAAAATAAAAAATATATGTATTAATTTTATACACACCGACACAATTTTATACTACCGTTATATCAACGCGTTTATTGAAATAACACTATCGTCTACATGTCCTAAAATTGTAGTAACGTCGGATTCGTTTTGCGTATCATATATAAATATTGTACGTGCATAGCGTTGCGTCTAGGACGTTATATTGTAATAGTTAAAAACCATACCAGCCATAGATTCAACCGAATCGATACATTTCTCTCGTAAATAAATGTACACAACGAACAGAGAGCAGTAACATTAATAACGTGTTCATCCGAGTGCGATATCCAGTATACTTTCCACCGTATAATGAGGCTATTTGCTCGAGACAGATGGTTGCGCAGACAATGGTTATGGTCCGGTTTATTAGGGACGAGCGTCGTTTCGTTCGCCGCATTATTATTGGAATCACGCGTAATAGCTGGGGTAAATTGAGTAGTAAAGTACACATGGAACGAGAACGTCGTTTTGGCGAAATACCGTAGAAGACAATTATTATTGTTATTATTATTATTATTATTATTATTATTATTATTATTATTATTATTATTATTCACGCTTTAGTTTCTTTATACGAGTAATCGTGAATTTGTGTATTATGTATACGAGTGTCAATATCAAATACGATAAAGACAAAAAGAGTAATCATGTAAAAATAAATATATATGCATGTATGTATAATGTATATATGTATAGGAATTGTTGTATTGAATCCGTTTGATCACTACCGGTCTCGATAAAAATAATCCGTCGTCGGGTATTAAACGAAAAAGAATAATAGCGCAACACAATTACGTAGTGAATAAAATTCATTTTTTTTTCTGCACGTGTTATGTACATTCGGTGGAAAAACGCATTGGCAATATCATTAAATATTTTTCTACTAATAATTGTAATAATAATAATAATAATAACACTAATAATAATAATAATAATAATAATAATAATAATAATAATAATAATAATATACGAATAACGTGGAATTTCGAAAAAATATATTATTCCAGTGAATTGTGTTATAATAATTTTTTCGGAATCAATTACGCGATAAATTTCGAAATATCATTGTTTTCAAAATTACAAAGGTTTTTACACGTTTTAATAATAATATGTATTTTATACGAACAAATTTCGTTTCAAATTTGAAACTTTTACATACATACCTATATATATATATATATATATATATATTATATTATATTAAACGTCTGCACAGAAAGAACTTTCATTTCATAATGCTCGCTTGTCAAAGCAATAATCTTATGAGCTTTGGAATGAAAATTCATCTCTTCAAAAACATTCTCATTTTACGTTATATTCATAATGCGCGAAGCGTTTCAAAAAAAAAATAAATAAATTATAATAATAATAAATATAATTTTCACTTTACAATATACGTAAATATATAATACAAATATTGGTACTGTTATCAGAAATCACAATGCACAACATGTTATTGAAAGTCGAATCGTTTTACTCGTTTTGTGCGTATTCGTGTGTATTATTTGAAAAACGTTTGCTCGATACTATATTATTATTATTATTATTATTATTATTATTATTATTATTATTATTATTATTATTATTATTATTATTATTATTATTATTATTATTATTATTATTATTATTATTATTATTATTATTATTATTATTATTATTATTATTCTTATTATTATTATTATTATTATTATTATTATTATTATTATTATTATTATTATTATTATTATTATTATTATTATTATTATTATGTGATAACTCTACTATTATTACTACGAATCATTATTTGTTCGTCAATATCACGCGTGTACAAATAGATGCATTCACAAATTTCTATAGGCGCAGAGACCAATAATGTGTCGTGAAGACATTGCGATCAAAGTTATAAAAGCAGCATATGTACAATTTTATTACGAATGGTCATTTTTCAGTTATCCGAATCAGTGAAAATCAGTGTACAAATTGAGAGGCGGTACAATCAGACAATTACCGTTGTATTGATGCACACGAAGTAAGAGATTATTTGAAAAAGTATTTTTTGAGACCGGAAAATGCCTTGGCATTGGCGAGAAAATTACACTTTATAAATATGTATTAATATGAAAAAAAAGCGCTCCCGACTGTGTTTCTCTAAGATATATTTATTTTTTTTTTAGACTTACAACTTGATTGATCCTTTAACAACAATAAACACACCCGATAATTTAAATCCTTTTCCTTATTGGATTCCGCGCATTTTCAGTCATTTTTTTTTTTTACCGTGATCATCCCTAACGAAATCATAAATACACGGACATTGTTCAACGTATTCTACACGTTTCATGTTCAACGCGGGGATTCATCGCACGTTTTTAATATTTAATTAAAAAGAAAAACCGATCGCGCACATAAGCTCGTATTGTTCAACACTGTCAACAGATGTGGAACGGCAACACGACGGTCGTTGGCAATGCGCGTTGCGACGAGTTCGCAACAGGAGACATCGTGTTGCTTCGCTGTGAGAATATCTATTATTTTTCTACGAGATTCCAATCAAATGGCGATATTATCGCCCGACTGCTAGTTGCTCGTTGCCAATTGCTCCGGTGTGTGCCGCATTAATTTTATTGTATTTTTTTTTTCGTTTTGTTTTATTGCACGATTTCAAGCCGGACATTGTTTGAAATTCGCGCCACTCAATCGCCAATATTTTCCGTACTTATAATTATCGATTATTTTTTGTATATTCTTGACTTCAATCTGTCAGGTTAATTGAACGAAACAAATGTACCAAATGCTAAAAATTGTTTTTTGTTTTACTTCGCTAATGGCGGAATCGTCGTGATAATTCATTATATTTAAATCGCGTTTGAACAGATCAATTTTAGGGCAACGAAATCCGAGTTCTGTATTGATAGACAATAAGACAACGAAGTCAGCAATCACATTGGATATAATAAAAGATGTCAATAATTGTAATCTTAATTAAGAACCACAATGCATGCATGTGTAGTTTCTACGAAGAAAACAAAAACGAAATTTATAAAAAAAAAAAAATAAAAAAATTTACTTTCGAATTTAATCGAAAAACGTTTTAGAAGAACTATAGTTTTTTATTTTTTTAGAATCAAATTTATTTCACTTAAACTCGCCGATTCCGTCGATTATTCATACAACACAATAATATATTACGCATTCGAAATTATTCTAAACGAAACGATTTTATCGATACACACAATTATTCGAACGTTAAGTTTTTTTTTTTTTTTTGTGGAATTCTCGAGAATAAGAAAAAACCAACTTGTAAATATTTCGCATAAATATTACAACAAAGCGGTTGGCACAAAAAAAAAAAAAACAATTGAAAACTGTAGGTCACGATAGTTTAGAATTTCGTTCTTTTTTTTTTCTGTTTTAATACAACGATAACACGCTATAATAACCCGCGTTTGGAAATGCTAGATTTCCGTGACTGAACCTATAGTTATATTCTTTTTGAACATGTACGTTCTGGTAATTTATTCACCGAGGATAAGGACAACATATATATATTGTATATATGCGTTAAACACTTTGTGAACTTAATACGAACGCACACGAAGTATACGTGTGCGTATTACACCGCAGTTGTATTGCGTACAATTAAATATGAAATATTTTCGCCCGTTTTACGATAATCGATTTATAAACGTATTTTTTTTTTATTATTACGTACGAGTACATTAATGACGTTATCGTCATATAATTGTCGAAAAACCTTTGGTAATAATATGAAAACCGGACTAAGGAGGTGTCTGATCAACGCGCGTTGACACAGCAGAGCTCACAAAAACAAAAAAAAAAAACGAAAAACCGAACAAATTGTGCGCAGATTTTCATTATTTTTTAACGTAAAGCGTCGACTAAAAAAACTCATGAAGTCCAACCCCTAATGGACTCTTAATCCGCCCTCGGATGATATTTTACGAATCGATAAACGATTCGACGTTTGTACTTTTCGTCGTTGCGCCGTTGTTATTCCGGAACGAAATCGACGTGTTGACGCACGGCCGTATGAAGTTACGCTGATTGATTGCGACTGAAATTCCATTCTCAACGGGATTGGAAACGGTGTATTATTTGTACCGTTTTAGACCTAAGAGCTAGACGGAAATTCGACTACTTTCAGAGAACCAAATTTAATTCTGAAAAAAAAAATTTGAATTCGTCAGCCTCTTTTCTACGTTACGTAGAATGTCGATTTTCAATATTAAACGTTTCGTTATTTTTCAAATTAACTAACGATAAAAGTACAAAAAAAAAAAAAAAAAATTAGAAATTTAAAACGGATTAAAAGAAAAATCGACTTCCTACACAACCCAGAAAAAAGAAGCCGATGAATTCGAATATTTTTTTCGTGATAAAATTCGGTTCTGTCTTAACAGTCGAATTTTCGTCTAGCTTTTAGCTCCTAAACCATAGTAACAGTGTTATAACTTATAAAATTATTTTTTTCTCTCGAATCGTCGACACGTGCACGCGCGTGCGACCATCTTCTGATTCCTGGAACGCGCTCATCTCCAGTAATCGACCGGTTATTGTCGGTTAACGTCACGATTCACACGGTACAATATAACATAAATTAATATCGCGGTATAATAAATATAATATAAATGAATTATATTATAATTAATTATAATATATAAAAAGGTTAACTTACATAATAATATATATATATATTTATACTCTTTTCGCACAAGTTAACATTTTATATAATTAGGAACGTGAATTTTCATTAGCAAAATTATGTACACCACGTAAATAAAAACATGATATTAACAGTGTGCGTGGTGGTCGATTTACACATTTAACGAATACAAATAGGACGAAAAATAAAGTGTATACAATTATATGAACGCTTGAGCGAATATAGGCGTTTTAATATAAGAATTTGTGAAATTTGATTTACAGGACAAACGGATTTTAAACGACATTGCGTAGGACGTAAAGCGTAAAATTGCGTTGTTAATTAACATCAACGAAACTAATTGTTACACTGCGATAAAAACACAAATTGTTATTTTCGCATTTCGAGATTTGCACGTAAAATCTAATTAATGTCGGAATCGACTGTTTGTTGATTATTATTTTATTACACGTATACGGATATTAATTAAATGTCATAAACCTTAATCTCAATTTCTGTCTTCGATTGAAGTGTTTGAGAGCACGTCGTATAAATTGTAGTTAATATCGCAACAAGCACCTATACACGAATTCAAAATAAATTCTGAGAAAATGTATAACATTATGCGCGTTGACGTAAAATTATAAATGTACGCGGGGCACGTTGTCGAATCGAAAAATAGGAATGATTTCGAGTCGTTGAGGACTCAGAAAATCGGTGTTCGACTATTTTCCCGTTCACGGTAAAACGAAAAAAGAAAACGTTTGATTTATTTGAAATTCCGCCCTCCGGAGCTCCGCCGCGTTATGCGAAACGCGCGTCAAATCTACAGTTTTTATTTGCCGTTTTCAAATTGGCTTGAAAATGAAACGTCAAAATGGGGGAAAAAAAATAGCGAGCCACGTGCGTTGTGAATGCCGTTTAAATCAATTACTATTTCGATAAACATTTTAGAGTTCAGTCGTAAATCGATAAATTTTAATTAAAGCGACGCGAGATAAATCGGCGAAATTTCTGATTCCAGTAAAACGGTTTTGAGCGGAGGAGCCCCGGCGAAATATTACTTGTTGTCAAATATACAATTTTGGAAAACTTTCCCCGTCCCTTCCCCCCTTTTTGTTTTTTACGAAAAATTATTTTACACAGTTTTATTGATAAAATCGAGAAACGATTTTCGTGAAGAACGGGGTCCAGTAAGATTTGTCTTTGGACCACTTCGGTACGGGCGTAACGGTCGAAAAACAAACCTCGTTTCGAAACCGATTAGTTTTTTTTTGTTTTCGCTTCGCTCGGGAATATCGAGGAAAAAAATTAATAAACCCGGCGTCGACGCCGAGAATTCGCGCCAAAAACACTTGTTCGACGGGCGTGTTCTAACGTGCAAACACAACGCTTAAAATATTCTCCGCTCGCATTTGGAATTTGGAAATCGGAATTTATGGAACACTTGTTATAAGTGAACTGAAAACTGGGACGGTTATAAGTGTTCAATCCGAGAATCAATTATTATTGCTGTACGCGCAAATATTTTAGGCGCGACGAACGGAACGGAACGGGTCAAGTCGTTTCCGTATGACGTGTAATATTATGTATGAGGCCGGTAACGGTGGTGTATATGTGTTCGTACCGGAAGTGCGGAAGTGTTCCCGAGAGAGAGAGAGAGAGTGGTGATGGGAGGTGAAGGACATGTCTATGGTTGTTTTGCACGTCAGTACTTCGTGTGCCGGTCATGTGTATTGCGCGTAAATCAATATCGTCCCGTCCCTTTACTTTATATTTATATCCCTCCGTTTCATCCACCCACCGTCACGGCCAGTCACCGGGAAAATAAGGAAATGTCCAAGCGTGCAGTTTTGCGTACGTAATAATAATAATAATAATAATAATAATAATATGTATATGTATACTGCACACTATACCGAAAACGTATCAATCGCCCGGTGAACTGCGGACACCTGTTCCAAAAACAAATGGAAATCGTCTGAAAGTTTCAACGGAACGCTATTCAGTCTCTCTCTAAAGCGAAGGTTTTTAAAATAAAACGCAAGAACTTCGCCTCCACCGTAAACTGTTTTTTTTTTTTTTGATAATATTTCGAATTAAAATACTTTTCTTCTTCTTTTTTTAACTATCCAATAAAACAGATACCCGTATAATATAATACCTTGTATCGAGTTGAAATGTATATATATATATATATATATATCACGAAGTAATAGAACTTACGGGTGTTATTCTCACAAATCTATCTAAAAGAATTCAGAAAACAGAAAATTACAAACAAAAAAAAAAAAAATTATTCCGAACCACTGTTTTTATCGAAGTGTTCGGTGTGATTGAGAACGTCTTCTTCGGGTTTCTTCTCGCCAAAAACGCATTCCTAAAACCGCGTTACGTCTTCCCGGTTAAAAAGTGATTTCGAATCGATGTTTTTATTATAGAAGACGAACAGATATTGACAGTAATAGTGCCGCTGACAAGCGAGTCTTTCCAATTCCTTGCACGTGTTTTATCCGACAATCGCTCGTGTGATATTGGTCAATTCTTCATTGCACGCCATTTTTTTCAAATTAGAAAATTTGAGGCGGAGTGTTGACAACGTAGCGTTAAACAGTGCGCGTGTGTCCTTATAGATTGACCTTATAAATTAATGTACAATATGAACACGTTAAAGGCCGGTGTGGACACGAATAAAACAGGCGCCCGTGGCCGATGACAACACGTGGTGACATGCCCCGTAACCTGTCTCTTATTGCGACTTTACTACAGTCGTACACATTTGAAATTTCTGTCGGCCGATTCATTAACGCGTTGTCTATTACTACGTGGCATAGTTGGTTTTAATTTTATCCGTTTTTTTTTTTTTTTATATTTCATTTTCAATTTTTATTGTTTTGTGAAATAAAAAGGCAAATTATGAATACGTTATTTTCACATTCGGGGATAATTACATTATGATATAATACACATTCGTATATTTTTATTTTTTTTTTTTTTTTGGGAAAAAATTGATTTTCGGACTTTATTCACAATGTTTTTAAAATAAATTATAATTACAAGTAATCGAAAAATATTTATTATCTTCCATAGTCGTAAAATGTATACCTAATATATAACAAATATTTTTTTATTTTAAGAAAAACGGCCGACGCAATCGCTTTGAAAAAAAAGTTAAAAGTAGGAGAAAGTGTTGGAAAGTATACTGAAGAAGGCGTGTGTGTGTGTGTGTGTGTGTGATGAAATGGCGAGACAGACGAGAAGTTTTAGCTATGATCTCTGAGCATACAAATGATTTAGTCGGAGTTACTAACAAAGATGTCGTGATCAAAAAATGAAACTTATGGCAATTTCTAACGTACAATAAATATATGTCGGGAATTGATAGACAAGACCAGATGTCATCATACCATCCGTGCGAGAGGAAAACAATAAGGTGGTACAAAAAAAAAAAAAAAATTGGAATTCATTTTTTTCAATTGTTTTTGTTAAATTCCTACTACGTATTTGACGAAAACGTTAAAAAAATGTAGTCTTTGTGATTTTAGACTTTCTGTAGTAATTACAGCATTAGTGAAAAATCAAACAAACGTAAATGTTCTTCCAAAAATAAAAAAATTCGCACTATCCTACAAAAGTAGAAAAAAAAACGAAAAAAAAACATTTTTCTTTTTTAGAAAAAGATGTAAGGCGTGCCATTCAAACGGCATACGGAAAACAACATAATTTCACTGTTCCAGTTGTGATGATCACAACACGGTTTACGCGTTAAAAACCGTTTTGAAATTTATCACGCATATAATCCGGTTTGTTTTTAATTTGTTTTTTAAAACACGAGTTTCGTTATTATTTCGCGTATTAAGTGTGATTATTATACAAAGTAAAAGATATGTTTCGTTTTATTTTTGAAAGCGTTGTTCTTGTTTTATATTCACGTGTACAATGTTGTTATTACGCCAATTGTATAATTTCAAAGTAAAAATGTTTTGAATTTTTTTTTTTTTGTAAATATTTCGAAAATACCGTTATAATTTTTCGATTACATATTATTATGTATTATTATTAGTTATTTGAGAATAAAATATTGAATTAGAAATTGTGTTATAAATTACTGAAAACGGGCGCCCGTGGCCGGTGTCAACCCGTTGTAGTTGACACTCGTCAATTGTATCAATTAGACGGGCCGCCGAATCGACGTCGGCGTTTAACGTGTTTCAAATTTCGAATTGTCCGTTTCAAGGGTTTATAGGGATTTTTAAACCGGCCCTCCTCCCGTAAAAACGTCACCGATATGACAAAAAGTCATCATCAGGTAATTTAAAAAATACAACAACGTTTATTTTATTTTATTTAATACTCTTTGGCTTTTATTGTATATTTAATTATACATTTTGATATATATATATTTTATTTATTATCACGAGTATTAACTTATAATTTTTTATTTCTATCTTTTTGATTATTTATTTTTACAAATCCTTTTGATTTTTATTTTTAATTTTCTAAATTCCTCTTTGTTTCTACTACTTTGTTATATATATATTGTTTCGGGAGTTTTGTTTTTTTTTTTTTTTTTTTTGTTTATCGAAAATAACGTTATTAGATATCCATTGAAAATTCCGCACACATATGCATGTAATACTCGAATGATAATAATAATAATGATTTAGTCGTATTCAAATACGTTAAATAAATAATCAATAACACATAGTCTTATTATAATCCATAAATAAACGAATAAAACGGGGGAAACTACTCCTCCTACTCGTAACAGCGCGGTGGTCTCCGTAATACAGTCTGTCGTTATATTTGTAACGATCATTATCGGAGTTTACGTTTGTCCCTCTAAACCGAACCGTGTTTAATATTTATAATTATTTTACAACTGATATTATCAATATTTATATTGGTAACCACGGTAACGAATCGATAGAGGACGGACGCGGCCCGGGGGATATTACGTATAAGGTATCGTTCGTACGAGAAACGTAGGAAAAAAAAAATAAAAGCGCGCTTTTCGTTAAATTATTGAATAGTGTTTCATGTTCGAAATGTTCAATCGAGACATTAAGGCGGCCGCCGATACGGTCCGTCACGATGTGCGTTCGAAAAGTCACAGTGATAAAACCAACGTTTTTACCGTGAAAACTTTTTCGATGACTATAACGAGGAGTTTCGACGTAATTGAACACTTAAACGGACATAGTCATTGACGACAGTGTGGACGACGTAGTGAATTTCATTTAAGATGATGCATTTGAAGTTTTGGTACCATTTTTATGGTAATTCCGTTACGTTTACGGACATTGTGATTGAAAGTCGTGCGTTGATTCTCTCGTAAAGACTACTACTAGCTTACGCGAAGGCGATAATGAGACAACGAATAAAACGGCGAAAATCTTGGAAAATATTTAAACTACGCGATAGTAAAACGAAAAATTGCGCCCAAATAATGGCCAAGTGTAAATATTTTATATTTTCACGCGAGCGAAAAACACACGTATACAATAAATGTACCCTATTCCCCCCCACCACCATATCCTTGTCTTGCGATATATCGGTTTGAACTTTAACGGCTCAAAAGACATTTCTGTGCGCAAAAGTAACATTTTTATTAGCTCCGGATAACATTATGGGTATGTTAAAAATGAGTTTGTTAGCCAAGTCATTAGGATTTTAAATGTTAATAAACTCTCGCCGATGCCTTTAAGTCGACTATAACAACAACAACAACAACAACTGTTTTTATCCCCGAGGACAGTTCAAGACCATATTATATAGTGTTATACGCCGATATTTCAAATCATGTTTAAATCGTATTTTATATTTCACATTTAACGTCACGCTTTACTCCGCGTATAATATATTAATTCTTCGAAAATTCACCGTTTCCTTTGATTTCCCAGAGGCGCGTTTTATTTTTACTGTTCCGCAGAGTATTTCAAGTTAGAAATAAGTAAAAATACATCGTTGATGCGCTAGTTCCATTCAAGATTTCATTGTTTCACAATATGAATTTTGTATCAATTATCTATAAAATATAATCATGCGAAAACATCTAAACGTGTTTTTTTCTTCAATGTGATTTTTATTAAAACCTATTGCTTATATAAAAAAAAAAAAATAATAACCGTATTCTATATAACAGTATTGTGTAGGAGAAAGCGTGAAATCATTTATGCGCGAAATAATTAATAAATAGATTTTTTTTGTACTTTAAAGTTAAATTATATCCGTTGAAAATTCCATACACTGGTCGTATAAAATAATATCGCTATTTATATTTAATGTTAATGAATACACTAGGTAACAAACAGTAGATGATTAAAATATAAAAAAAAAGTTACAGAAGCCTACTAGTGTGCTAAATTCCCAATCTTTAAATAAATTATATTTTGTACATATCTTTAAATTTATAATTGTGAAAATTAATTTTCGAATATTTTAATTCCGAGCCATTATTTGACTTTCTCGCTAAATCAATTTCTTTGTTTTTTTGCCACTGTAATTGGTCAAGAACTTTTTTGGAACGACTCCTAAACTCAAGTTGTTTAAAACACGTCCATTATAAACGTTTGTACAGTGAAAAACATTCATGTTATGACGTAATAACACGTAAAAGATTTTGACGCTAATCAAATAGTATTCGACAATATTATTGTAACATCGATTTAAATAAAATTGTCTCGATTATTTTAGAATTAATCAGTGTAAAATTTGTTTTTATTTTCTCTTACAAATCAGTAGAATTTTACAGTTTTAACAAACAGTATAATGTTACGGTTTATACATCAATTAATAATAGTTCCAATACGAATCGTACCTAATAAATGTACGACATATAGCGGGTTAAAAAAGGCCGCGTACAATACTTTCATACTAGTGAATACATATTTATATATATATACAAATTCAATATAACATTTGTTCAGCATGTCGAACGTAAGTAGGATGCTATCTGTAAATAGCACTTACGTGTTATATGATGTGAATAAATTCATCTGTTCACTGAGAAATATTATTTTGTCAACCATAAATTCTGCGGAATAAAACGTTAAAGGGCAAAATTAAACAAACTTCTAAGAAATAAAGAATGCAAATTCAGTGAAGTGAAGAAAGAATTTCACACTCGAATAATGTAAAAAAAGTTCCCCGACTCTAATACGCGCACGCGAGTTTAAGCATTTTTCAAGATTTATAAATATTTGAATACATATACACGTTTTCCTCCTTTTTATCAACGGTCCAATTCGTTGCCTTGCGAGTGTTTCACTTTTTTACTTTTCTTATTTTATTTATTCTTCCTAACCTTTTTTTTTTATTGTTCAATATTTAATGCTGCTCCACTGTTCTCGTTCGTCACTTCAACATCGTCCAATTACATATGGTACTAGTAAATATTCTGTTTTCCACGCATGCACAACACAATAATATAGTCTACAATATATAACACATACACATTACACATGTATTTGTGTTTAAAATGTATACAATATATATATATATATATATATATTATTATATTACATAAAAACAAAAAACTTCACACGAATTTCAGAAAATACGCAATTTTCAAATGGAATATTTTCACGAACCGTTATGGGACGCTATTCCATATTTATGATTCTTTTTTTTTCCCCCCGTAAATAGACGATAATCAACGTACGATATTTATCGAATCGTCAAAGCTCGCGTGGACGAGTTTCAGCGTCCATTTTCAGATATTCGCCTTCCGTTCAACAGTATTGTTGACCTACTGCAGAGATATCTTACGCAACAATGAGCTGCCCCACAATGAATGCCACCGATGGAAGTGCCGGTGTTCCGAGGGTGTTGCGCATGAATACACCTGTTGTGTCATAAGCCGAATCCCCGCGATTCTCGTTGGTTTCTTCGGTTATTTCTACAATTATTATTGTCTGTTCGCGCTTTCTTTCAACTAGGCGAATTAATAATTTCCACGATTTTCTTAATTCCCATGCGTCTTCTTTATTAAAATTCATTCGTGTATTTTTCAACTTGTGTTCACTGACCATTCTCTCGGTGTATTATGTCGGTACTTTGTCCAGGGATCTTAGAATCTTCTCGTATCCTCCTTCCTCCCCGCATATTCTCACTTTTATAATGAACACCTTTACTCGCGTTCGAGTAATCTTATTTCTAAATATCTACTTATATTTTTTGTTTTTTTTACGTATGAGTGATCGCGCGAGTAAGGTGTTATTCGTATATAATTCTGGCGATTCGACGAGTAATTTGCCTCCGGTATTACAAAACACGATTTTCGTTTTCAAATACAATTTACACAATTTTTATCATATTTTTTTTTTTTTAAAAAAAAACTTGCGCACCGAATAATAAAACAAAATTTTTTTTTATCCAATAAAGCTGTCGCGATTTAAAAATTAAAATTTATTTATTTATAATGGGGTTTTTTCTTTGTTTTTTGTAAAAAATTCGTTCGAATCAAATCGAGAGCGGACGACATCGCGGCACACCGTCCTCTACCACCACGCGTTGAGCATATGGATTTTTAGGGACGAGGCGGAGAATCTTTGTACGTGTCCCTCGGCAACTTAAACCAGCTACGATGTGTGTAAACTATATACAACGATGTAGATAGACGGAGAGTATGTAAGGCAGTAGCGAAAGTGTCACGGTAAAGGTGACAGATGTATATATGAGTGAAAACGCGGAGAATGTCGACGAATTTGACGGCTCTTCGAGCACGGAGGAGAGTGCCACGAATAGGCGTGGATGAATGAATGGCGAACGCTCGTATTATACATATAATATAATTTATTAACGTATTTCGAAATGTCTATATTATCGTAATAACCATTAATCGCGTTACGCGTTCATTATTATCGTGTATAAAAATTTTACTAACCAAAAATGTACTGAAAAGCAAAGCAAAGCAAAAAAAAAAAAAATTTGATACAACATATTATTACGGTACCGGTAAAACGTGCACAGATACACGCTACATTCGAATACTCGCGTATGGCTCATATTTATCGATTAGTTAGTTAATGCTATACGATAAATGGATAACATAAAAATCGCTACGCGAGTTTTCGATTATTTTGTACATTATTAAAAAGGATTTATCGTTCATTCGCTATTCGTTTTACCAGTGTCCTTAACGAATTTTACGACAAATAAAAGAAAAAAAAGTTGTAAAAAAAAATCTATATATATATACAATAAAAAGTATTCGCATAAATGCGAAGAAAAAACATTAAAACTTTAAACGAGCGTTTTTTCGCTAAACGACAACTCGCATAATTCGGCTGCTTTTCCTCATCGTCCAATACACTAAAGAGACATAATGCGTCACGACTGTAAGTGAACAATTTTCATTTGTCGTACGCGTGAAATTTAAAAAAAAAAAATCATTGCGTACGGACGCGTTGAATGTATGCATTTTTATTACCGTTCCGAATACAATGTTCAATTCGTTAAACAGATAAACGATTCAATGTAAAGTGAACGTAATAGCGAGAATTTCACAATTCACTGAATCCCATATGGATTTCACCGGGTTGAATTCATGTTTGTACTACGTCGAAATATTCATCGGACAACCGGAACATGAAATGCGTTATTGGATATGTCTCAACACAAGCGTACACTTGTCAGAAAAACTAAATAAACTGCCGAATGACCGGAGCCCTTATGTGTCACTAACACAACGATATACGATAATCATAAAAATATATCGCTTGTGTTGACTTTTCAATATAACACGTTGTTTACCATGGGAAGACGGACCACATTAATACGATTCCCCGACCGTAACACATTCGGAAATCAAAATCTATTTACAACGCACTAAATCGCATTGAATTTCTAAACAAATTGTGTATTTAAAAACTTTTAAAAAAAATGTTGTAGACGACTGACAAATTCGTAGTGCGGTGCGCAACGAAATAACACTAGTGGTTAAAAGAAAGAAAACACTAATTTAAAAACCATTAGAAACTAACTCGTTTAGGTATGTATGACTACGGTTTTATATAGGAAAACAGAAAAGTTAATAATTTGTCAAGAACATTTAGGGTCCAGGTTGGGTGACAATCTTGTTCGGCTCAAGCCTGTTATAACACAACATAATCTTTTATTATTATTATTATTATTATTATTATTATTATTATAAATAAATAAATTAATTAATATCTTGTCGAAAAAATTTTTAAACACTTCCCCTTACCATTACATTCTAACTGGATTGTAAAATACAACGTAAAGTAAATATTATATACGTGAATTTTATGGCGTACAACAAGTTTTTTTTTTGTTTCAGTAAATTTTCGCGTTAAAATATAACGTGTCTATATTACGTATAATCTTAAATATTATAAACCGTATTTGTGTGATAGAAAAAAGAATTATCCAAATTTTTTTTCTTCTTAAAATTTTTACGCGAAAAATATTTTCCTATGCGCTAATTCAACAATATTTTTCTGATTCAACAGCATTAGCAAAAAAAAAAAAAAAAAAAAAATGAGACGGGCACAAAGAACTCTCGCCATTCTCTCGCCCTCTTTAAAACCATTGCGCGCGCCGTAAAGAGAATAAAAAAAAATTATTTGAACAAATTATCGGAATTCACGCCGTCTACAAACAACGATTGTACGACGTACCGACTTATGAGTTGTTTGTTGTGTTTTTTTCTCACGATTAGAGGAGCCTACGAACCGTTCGGAGCGGCGGGGAGGCGGGAAAAAAAATAAGAGAAATACAGTAGTGCGTGCTATAAAGGAACGAAAAAAAAAATCTGCGATTGAATGCGATAAAACGAAAACTGGTGACAATAAAGTTTGTGTGTGTGTGTTGAGTCGACGACGAAATGAAAACAAGAAACGGTACGAAAAATCGTCGGGGAATGATTTGTAGAGGACAAGGCGTCGTTGAGGGAATGAACGACGGACGAGAAGAGAGCGTGGGGAACAAGCGCGTTATAATATACGAAACGGGACCACGTTTTTGCGGAGACGCGGTCGAGCACACGATGAAACGGATGAACGCTTCGGGCCGTAGAAATGAAATGGAAAACGGCGTAGACGGGAACGGGACGAGATGCTGGAACAAAGATTTGTCGCGAGAGGCCGTAAGCGACAAGAGCAGACCCGTTGGAAAACTATAAAACCCCGTCTCACCGTTGTCACCCCCATATTTTCATTATTAATAACATACATTTTACATTATATTTTCCGTTTTATTCATTTTCTTCTTTACTCCTTCTCGCTACGACCGCGGTATGAACAAATCATCAACAACGAGACCGTTATGATCGAAAAAACGAAAAACGCTCTTTTCCCCCAACAAAGTATACCACGTGA
Organism: Chaetogeoica ovagalla; assembly: GCA_032441825.1. NCBI lineage: Eukaryota > Metazoa > Arthropoda > Insecta > Hemiptera > Aphididae > Chaetogeoica > Chaetogeoica ovagalla. The sequence continues at coordinate 3,834,019 of CM063726.1, forward strand.
AAACGCAATCGAAAGTCACAAACGCGTACGTCTTATTTATATTATATTATTTTATTTATATTCGAGTGAAGCGAAATCATGCGTTCGACCGCGTGCCGGGGCAAACTTTTTTATTTAAATATTATTTTTCTTGCCATATACCGTTAACGCGCGTTCGTCATAAACGTATTTTGCATTGTTATCGTGTCGGATGACGTACATCATTACGAACGAAAACGTAAAACCACGTACCGAGTTTTATTTTTACAATCATATATATATATGTGTGTGCATACGACGGAGTAAAATTAATAAGACATTATAAAACTGTTAGAAAATTCGCAGTGTTTAAAACAAAAAAAAAAAAAAAATAAAGGCAATATCGTATTATTATTATTATACGTACAGTTGTAACGAATACTGTTCGTATTACGCGAAAATGTATACATATTTTTTTTTCTATTGCGAATTCGAATAAATAAAACGTTCGAGCGTTTTTCGCAAACCAACGCGTTTAATTCGTACGTGATTCAATCGATCCGATTGAATTAAATCCGATTCGTAAAATTCGGAACATTATCGGTCGAATAGTAACCGGTGTATTTTAATCGTTTCGAGTTGAAATCCGTTCGCAATAGCGTTGACAACTTGTGTTCACCGTATACGCACACGGTTTTCGTCAATTATTGATTGAACAGGCGCAATCGAATCGAACGCGTTGAAAATCGACGAATGGACCAATATGACAACGTGATAAACGGTTTTCGATCATTGTGGTAATCCGTATAATATATTTTATAGAATAGAATAGAAAAAAATCACCCCTCCCCCCCCCTACACAATATCGAACGCTGTATTTCGTAAATTTATGACGAACGCGCGCCGAAAAATTCGTGCGTGTTAATTCATTATTTCGATCGCGAGTTCATTATGTGAAATATTGAAATTAACGAATTCGACACGTGACAAATACCCACCACCACCAGACATTGTTTAATTTATGGGCTTCGCGTGTTTTTACGAGTAATTACTCGATGTAAAAACGGACAAAAAAAAAAAAAAAAACAGAAAATTAAAAACAAATATTTATATAAGCGAAAAAAAAACAAATGCGTAATAATAAAAACGAGCGTGAACGGGAGTGGGTAAAAACTAAAAACGCGTATAGGACAACACGTTCCCCCGTTCCATTTGCTTAATTACTCGAACGTAATTTTATTAATGATTTCGTTTCAGACTAGTTCTTTTCCGCGTTGTTCATTCATCGGTTAGAAATACCGGGGAAAAACAACAAAAAAAAAAAAAAAAACGCCGAGTATAACGTATTATATTAACCTAACCGGCACCGTCAACGCCGTGAAGTCTTTTCGCGGTGTCTGCAGTAAACACAAAACGTGAAACAACGATAAAATCCGACCAAAGCGAATGAGTGAATATATCAATACGACGGTATTATTCGAGAAACCGTATCGCACTATGGCAATGACGGACGAACGTTCGTACGTATTGCGTAATTGATCTCTTAAAAACGTCGTTGCGAAATGCTGATTTATCGGTATATTACTTATGTCCTCCGATATATTGTACAAACGGACTGTTCGTTACGAATATACCCGAGAGCGCGCGAGAACGAAAAATAAACGTTATTGTAAACATTCACGGGCGTGTTAAACGATTGATAATTTCATTTGAATACGTCCCACTTTTGAATACAAGTAGAAATCGGACGCACGAATCGCAGTGGACAGACAAAACGGACGAGGAAGAATAATCTCGTTGTAATCGATATATGAATCGATTTTTTTTTTAAATATACATATAGATGCGTACTGTACGTTGATTATTACATACGTCGATGTAGACGACGGGAAAAATACACGTAAATACATACAATACGTAAAATATCCACCGTGAAACGGATGGCGGCGGCCCGGTAAATGATTTATTTAATTATTTTTTCGACACGCGCGCCAACACTGTCGAACCGAATAATTGAATCGCGAATAATAACGACACTATGTGCTTTTCACGTTCCGCGCGATTCGTATTTTTGTTGTAGAACGATTTCGCGGCGGCGGCGGTAATGTAGGGACGCGCGAGAGCGCGAAAAATCACGTGAAAAATGTGCTTACGTCTCGTTTTCCTTCGTGCCAATACGAGAAACGAATTGAAAATAAAACGCGGTGCACTACTATTGTGGAATAGAAATGGAACGTTTTCTTTCGAACGGTATTCGAATCAGCGTTTAGATAAATATTTTCTTTTTCAAAACGAAAACAAACGACCCGGGGGGAGGTTACACCGTGTTTGTCGCGTTATTCTCGTTCGTCAATTACCGTCGTTGAACCGCTTTCGTAACACGTGTAATTTTACACGCGTGACCTCAGCAATTAATTTACAATTTTTTTTTTGTTTTTTTTTTGCTCTCTAAACGTATCACTGTACGAAATACATCGAATCCGATACTTTCCCTAAGCAAACGTTTCGTTAACACGGAAATTAAACGCGAACCGTGTAAGATTAATGCGCGCAATGTCGTATTACTGTAGCGCACCTGCTCAACACGCGATGTGCGCATCTCAAAGCGTTTACAATGAGGGCTTGTCTTCGTGTTGCAGACAAAACGTAAATTCTACACCAGGTTCATGCGGTACGCCGTTCGCCCGAAACAGTGTAGTCAATAAATTGCGTTCGAAATATGTGTGGAACGTGTAATATATATATATATATAATTAGTAAATAGATTTGTTATGACTCAATCGATTCAAACGTTGCACAACCGCGGTGTTGTCATTAATCATATTTCGTTTATGAGTTAACAACAAAGAGTTGTAAAAAAAAAATATTATTTTCCGACGCATTCTATTGAATTTCGTTAAATATCTAAAATTTACGTTTATTTTTAAATTAATATTCCTATGTGCATTTACAGATTTTACATTTTTTTTTTTTCACTCGCGCAAAAGAAAAAAAAAATCAATTCCGTAATACGTTTTAATAAATAAACACATCAAATATAATTAAATATTTTCCGCCTAACGTATTAATTGAAAATTTTATACACATAAAAACGCATATATATATATAATTGTAATAATAATAATTTAATCACCAATCAATGTTGGTCGTTTAAAACGGATTTACTAAATTAATATAACGTACTTTAAATCCCCGTTAAGTGTAGTGATTCAACAATATTATTTTATGATCGTTTAATGTTATTTATTATTCGAGAAACAAGAAAAACGTCCAAATATATATTAATATTGAATCGATATTCGTATTAATAAAATAAGTCCATTGACGTGTAAACCAATAATAATTAAAAGGAAAAACAGTGGGAAACAAGTACAATTTTAAAATAAGTCGTATACGAGAACGTATCGTCGAGGGAGGGAAAAAAATCAATTTCTATGTCGCAGACGTGTAAAACGTCGATTCTACGTAAATAAAATATTATCTAGAACGGCCTCTCGATATTTCCGAATTCCTGTCGACATCGCATGTTTAAAGGACGCGCCCGATCGCTTATATTACAGTCGCACTTATTGGATTTTACCACGCGCTTAATACGTGCGTGTTACAAATACAATTTTGTAATAAGTTTAAATGTATTCGACACATCACAACGAGTACACTCCCGTAGTAAAATAAAAAATAAAAACAACAACAACAATGCTATAAATTAATAACTGCGGGAAAATCAACGCTTTCGCGTGAAAAATAAAGGTATTGAACTATTGTTTTCATTTATTTATACAATAATAAAATATGTGCTTACTCGTGTTAAATCTTACTGATTCGCTGCCGAAAAAAATATAATTATATTTTATACTATTTAAAAAGAAGAAGAATTAAAATTCTTAAAAGACTGCCATATCGATCAATAAAATCTTGAATTTCTATTCAGCTAAATGAAAATCTAGAATATTTTTATCATTAATAATAATTAGAAATATCGTGACTCGACAGTAAACGGCTTTTTACAACGGTTGCTCCATATAGGCAATTTTGATTCATCCGCGTTTTTCCACATGACCGATGGAAAATTTTTAATTTTATCCGATTCCATTGACCGATATGGCTAAGTATATATATATATATTTGAAAAAAATATACGCGTTTGTGATTTTGTGAAATTGGTAATTTCGGATATCACAAAATCTCTTTCGTATTTACATTTTTCGATTTGATTAGGTGCCGCCCGATCGCGTCGGTGATGAAAAGAGACTCTTTATCACACGGGTCGGCTTTGGAACCACTCATCCGATCGTCATGCGATTTGATTTTGATTTGTAGAATAATCTACGCAAAAGACTATAGGTAAAGTGTGAGAAAATACATTACTGATTTTCGATTACTATGAATAAAATGCGGTCAAAATTAATGTTTAACTACTTTTAGATGGTAACAATTTTAACATTTGCACAAAACGATTGTCTCAAGAAAATCACGTGGATTGTAATTGCGAATAGAAAATTGCTGTCACATGACAATAGACAATTTTCTGCAGTTGACCCTGTTTGCTTGTCTGATTTTGTTTCTGAAATATAGGCTATAAAGATTTCCAAAAGACATCGATCATCTAAAATCTTGGAATTTTTTAAGATTATTCTCTTGGTTACCAAGATCAATATATATATACGGGTATATTGATTTTCATTTTAAACACGAAAAAAACAATAATTTAATATTCACTTAGGATTGTTTGTAACATAAGCATCATAATCTGGACATCGCGCCAGGGACCGACCGAATAGCAGCTATTAATAAATACAAATTATATCCATAATAATGTAAATACAAACTAAACAGTTCAACTGTTCGCGAAAAAATCCGGTTAATTATAATATATATTTATATATATATATAGTTTTATATTTTATACTTTTTCTTTTTTGTACAATTTCCTGATTTTTTTTATTTATCTCAAACGAATGTAATTATTTTAAAGTTTGATTGGCATATTTGAATTTCAAAAATGTCCGTCCATCAGACACAGTGAGGACGTAAACGAAAAACGAGTATATTATATTATAACTTACTATTGATGTACGTAATCAATAACGGTATAGGAAAACAGCTTTATATGATATTTGTATCATGGCATGTGTACCTGTATTGAATCTCTTTACAAGAAAAGTATAAACCATTAATACATATATATGTGAGTGTGCGTGTGCGTATTTTACTTTTGTACCTTTGAATGCGTTCAAAGTGAATACATTATATCACTGCAAAAACATTGTACCGAGCAGCTTTTATATAAAAAAAAAAATAAATACAGTGAAGGAAGTTTTTAAAAATTGTACACTTTACCCGACTTACTCGCGAACGAGCTGGTTTGCTTTTAGTCATTCATCGGTATTAAAAGTATTAAAAAGAACTTGTTCGTTATTATTATTTGCTTTATTTATTTATTTATTTTTTTTTTTTACAAACAGCATTGGGAACGCTACTGCGACCGCGATCGAAACGTGATGGGCTGGGAAATGATTCGTTCGTTAGTCAGACCGCTTTCCGAAAATTCCATTCTTCCCACCCACAGCTTGTCGGCCGCGCGTAAAAATATTTGCCAGCATGAACACGCAATATCTTTGTCTCATTTGCGTGCAGCACGCCATAAAAATGAACAACAGTAATAATAATAATAATAATAATAATAATAATAATAATAATAATAATAATAATAATAATAATAATAATAGTAATAATAATAATAATAAACATATTGCAATTGCTTGTAAGGTTTTTGCCTGGACTCACGGCAACAGTGCTGTGGTAAAGTAAAGTCTCCGAATTTTTTCAATAATACAAAAAAAATAAATAACGGGCAAATTTCTCTAAATTTCCCTCGAGTATTACGTTTTCAACGGACACAAAGCGTCGTGTCGTTCCTCAAATTCTTTTAGCGGTTTTGTATAAATTGCAACATTTTCCCGTTTCGCGCAACTATCGTTGCCAATACTGTTCCATTGACCCGAAAACCAGTAACAAGCGTATACTTACCAAAGGGCCACAAATCGGCCGAAATGGGGTTGAATGGTACATTTTTCGTTAGTCCTTGGCAACGGGGGGGAAAAGAAAAATCGAATTAAATTCGGATTGTTCCGCTGAAGGTTTTCTGCATCGCATACCTACGCGCGATTCAATTGAATTGAAATATTTACTTACGCGAAAGAACACCGCGTTCTACGTAAATGCGCAACATGTACGTTTGCTCAAAATGAAAATAACACGCAGACAGATGAGCACGCGTACCTGCGCCGTTAGATAACATTTTAAAACCAATCGAATTATTTACACGGTTATCATCTGCGTGCGTGCGTGTGTGTCGGATAATGTTCTTGAGATTCGCGCAAAAACGCGAAATTGAAAATGAGACGATTGTCATGGATAATCAATAGCGACACGGCGTATAAACGTACTCGCGATTATTTCTCTGCAGCGCGCTTTTAATAAGAGCGTACGTTTGTTCTACAATATTATTACAGCCGGGGTCGTCACGTAACGCAATATCGGATTTCGATCGTTTTCGAAAATCGTTGACGACGTTAATTGCGAGAAAATCGCGATTGGAAAAACAATAGCTGACCGGGAGAAATCACGAAAATTTTCGATATATACACACACACGCGCATTTAGCACTAAAACAGACTGGCACGCCCTGTTTTTTTCCTAATAAAATAGACGTAACAAAACGACAGCTGTATTAATGGAATTAATGAAATTTAACGGACAACATTCGCAACCCTGTTTTTGTTTCCACGAGATACGCGTGTATGTTTTTCAATTCAAATGTATTAATAATAATAATAATAATAATAATAATAATTATATGCTAACGACTGGACGTGGATGCGACGCGTACACGTACTGTTTTCAAAACATTTTTATAACGTACATTTCTCCGGGCACGTCGAATGCCGTTTGTATTTTTGGAGACAAAAAAAATGTTTTAATATTAATATCCCGCGCGGTTGATTTGATTTAAATGCATTATATACGTATACAACTCGTTTAACATAAATCCACGTATTCGAAAATATACTGGAAATCATTCGTATACTTAAAAAGCATCGGGGGTTTTTTTTTTTTCAAAAGTTATTGAACCGGCGGAATGACGTTATCCCTGGTCCCTAGCGGGACTCGCGTTTACGTTTCACTTGTGTACGCAAACAATATTCAGCGGAAAAAAACGCGCGAATACCAACAACGGGTGAATTGCGAAACAACGAATCGTTGAGAAGAAAACACGAGCGTGTTTACAATAAAACGTTGTTAAACTATAACAATTACGCCAAATTATAAGACGGGGTATATACTTTATAATCGTTTAATTTTTTTTTTTTTGTCTTATAAAAATATAAAAAAAAAAAATAACGATAATAATATTTTCATAGAAATAAATTAGACTCTAAAATCCCGCCGCCGCCGCCACCACCACCAACACCACCGTTGTAATGCGCTACGACGACTACTTCTGGTTCTTTTCTCTTTTATCCACACGCATATTATTATTGAATGCAATGGCAAACGCGTGTGAAATAATAAGCGGCCAGCAACGCGATACGTCGGCAACGTATACTCGCGTAGAATAAAAAGTATAACGTATTCTAATAAACTCACACGGTGAAGTGGTAAACGAAACATTTCCATCCGGACGGCCTTTCTAAAAAATTGTACACTTTGCCCTGAAACGTGGCCCCGGCCCGGCGGTGTTCCTTACACATGTAACGATTTTCCCACGACGATCCCGTCCTCTCGGCAACCAGCGATCTCGGGTCCGCAACACCTTCGAACAGAACAAAGTGCTCATGAAATATTTAAACCGTCGGCTCGTGTCTCCGCGATCGCGGACGTCGCTACGCGCAAAAGTATCCCGGGGGGGGATACGTAATAAACAAGACAATAATATTGTATTACTACTACAGCGCAACTACTCGGTCCATTCGATCATCGTAAATCATTATTATTATTATTTTTTTACGCTAAAAACATCATAAACATAATATTACACTACGTGCCGTATAGGGAGAGACGCGTTCTATATACTAATATCGTCTAAATGCAATAATAATAATAATATCGACGCACGAAACAAATACACTGCGTGCGTTTATGTACATCGGAGGTTTACAAACGATTACCACCACCACCACCACCGGTAGACTTATTATTGTAATTGGTGTCGACTATTGCAATAGTTTATTATTGCTGGTTATTATTAATTATTAAATAATTGTTAGTTAATTATTAATAGTAACTATTTTTTTATTATTATTGTTATTTTCGTGATTTTTTTTTTTTTTTACTCTCTCGATAAAAAAGATTGAAAATGAAACAACGTCGCGTTTTGAGTAGAAAACGAAAATTGTCGTATTCGGTTTCCTTTGAGCAACAGTGCCATTCCGAAGACGCCGCATTGACCGGAGTATATTAACAAGTCGCGTCGATCGGACGTCGAATCGTCTTTTTTTTTTTTCCTAAATTATTTTTCTACAAATTCTAGTTACGCGTTTCGTCCACTGAACCTGTTTGCTGGTCCGATCATATAATTCACATACATTGAGAAGGCTTTTGACAATATTATTAAGCACAATAGTGTCCCCCGTAGTAGTTGAAAGTTCGTAAGAGTAACCTCGAGTTGAGTTGCGTACCACTGATGTACGTAAATAACAGCGAACCGCATCTACATATTTACAAGAATACCGAAATCGGTTATTACGTAACGAAAATTGAAATCGTATTTATTTTTATTTTTTTCGATGTATTTTATTATAAGCGCAGCGGTGTATATTTTTGATGCGTGTCATTTTCAGCATTTCAAAGCGAGCGTATAAAAAAAAAATCACCTATAGTAGAATACATTATTAAACGGCCGAGGCAACTACGCGCCTGTAGTACAACAGCATACGTTTGGCGTGGTGCACAGTTCGTTACAAGCTAGATTAGGCTATAAGAGAAAACGTATTTCTGCTTGCGGCAATTTCATAAAAGCGATACAGGCGAATAAAACGTTAGCAAGCATTTCGCTACTGTCATATTTATTATAATTTTATAATAATAACACTGGTTTTACGCGGGATTTTTAATCATAATATAAAATACAAATAATACGTTACGGGGAAAGGGAGAAAAATTCGTTTTAAGAGCATCGCTCGAGGATTTTAATGGATTCCATGAAGCAGACCCTGTATATAGTGCGACCCAGTGGACGGGCACACTCTTGTGCCAAATATAAAGCGTTATTCCGAAATCCCCCAACAATACTTCCGAACGCGATAATCGTATCGTGTTCCTTTTAGTTCCAAACACTATTTGTACACATTTAAAACGCAAAATGAGTCGTTTTGAATTCTCAACTAATATATATGAAGTTCATCTGTTCATCTGTTCGACTTCCCAGCTACCCTCTTACCGAGAAACCAACTTTTTCCACTTTAGAACTTTAAACCCCTCCACCGACACGTTTCACATTCAAACGCGACGGACAAAATGCACGGCATTACTTCTTTCGTAATCGCTTTTATTGCCTCAATTGACTTCCGAATGTAGAAAAATGTGTGTACATTTTCAACGGACTTATTACAAATCGTTATACGCGTTTAAATGAAAAAAAATCGTCAATTTTATAACGTTATGAATTATGTATAAAAGGAGAACATTTTTTTTTTTGTTTTACAAAATACTTTCGAAATAGATTTTTCATTTGAGAACACTTTTAATTGCATTCGGTGTCGGTTGATACGTGTGTTCGAAAAAAGCAACAAAAAAAAACAAATAAACATAACATATAACGTGATAAGTCTACATTAAGAAAATAATAATAATAATAATAATGACTACATACTCCTTAATATAATATGTGGTGTATACGCCGCTTTGAACAAAAAATAAAAGTAATTTAAGGATAACATCTATTCGTTGTGCTCGTTCATACGAAGACAAGTAAAATATTTAAACGTATTTAACCTTCACTCGTATCTACTAAATATCTAGTGTACAAAACGTTATAACACTGCAATGTTCTCCGGTTATATAAATAACGCGTTTCGCATGTATATTTTATGATAATCAACAAATACGCAAATCGATTGAATATGCAAAATCATGTTCAATCGCTTATACTTGCATATTTCCGACAATGGTTGTCTAGATAAATTGAAATCGATTTATTTCGCTCAACACGTTCAATCAATCCGTTTTACGTTCCACCGAAACGACTAAAATTCGTCATTTTCGTACGCATTATGAGAATAATAATCTTTCGTTATTATTTTTTTTTTCTTTTAACGTTTCCGTTATTTTACGCCATTACATCGTTTTCCACGCACGTCTATAACCGCGAATTGTATAAACCACAACTTATAACGTAAAATAATACGATTAATAAAAATAAATCGAACGTTTTTCCCGCAGTGAAATGTTTATCCGTCGATTTATATATTATACACGAGTATACAGTCACGTAAACGACTGTAATTGGACACGGATACCGTTGTAAGAAAACTATATTGGGCGAACTGACATTGATTAATCTGTCACGAGCAATTCACGCGAAGAAAACCTAATGATAAAAACGGGGAAAAAGAACCAAATCATATCGTACACAATTTAACATGGCATATATTGATATATTTTTACGAATTTATAAAAATTCGAGTTCGCTTATAACGACGAGTATTAAGTACGATAATACTCGTTTATTAGAATTTCGAACAGTTTATGGTAATAATTGTTTGTTTGGCTATAAATTCGTATTATGCCGTGTACAAATTGTACACTTCGTTTTGGGTAATTGATATCAATAATAATAATAATAATAATAAAAAAAAAAAAATTAAATCAATTATGTCAAATGGATTTGAAAATAATTTTTTTCTGAAAAAGAAAAAGAAATCCATTCAAAAACCGATGAACCGGGGGTTTGTTGAATTTTACACAAACTAGTCAATGAATACAATGATTTATGTAAAAGCCAGCAAAAGGTAACAAACACATTTGAATTTTTTCCGTCTTGTATGCACAAAATATGCGTATCGAATGAACTACGGAGTACGGTGCACCGTCGACAACAAGACGTATAATAATATACGAGTGCTGTTATTCAAATACGACGTCAAAAAAAGTCTTTAAGACTTTAAAAGGGTCAGTGGTGTATTGGATTTGGAGCAAGGACCTCGTCGAAAATCCGCTATCGGCCACCCCTTGCCGCAAATATTAAGCTACAAAGATAGTCGTGAAGTTAAATCCCGTTTCGAATCCCTCCACCCCCGTCATCTATACGGATGTTGCTGGTCGGAAGAGCGATGTTACTTCGGAGGTCTTAAGTTTATATAAATACATGGTAGAGCCGAAGACGACGGTGTTCCAGTCGTCTATTATTCATGATCATACACTACACCCAGTGGATAAATTCGTGGATAAACGCATATAATACTCATACACCTCACACATGTCTTTAAATGTGAGAATAATTATTTAAGGCAGAAGGAGCTGAAGAGTTAAAAAACAATACCAATTTGTTTTCTTCAAAAAAATGTCTCTTGAAAATCTGAAATTGATTTTTTCTTCTTAACCACGCTAGATTTTATTCCTCTCTCTCTCTCTCTATATATATATATATATATATATACCCACGGGTCTGGGAGTAAATATCATAAGTTCACAAAAAAAAAATTCTTCTTACCCGGTTTAGAATAATATTTCTTATTATGGTTATAATATAACATGCACACTTATTTTCAACACCTCAATAAAGGAAGTTATAATTATAAAAATTATTACTCGACGCATTTTAAAAACGCATACTAACAAAAATCGGTATAACAGTGCCTATTCAATTAGTAACTGTCAACTAGAAACAGTAGTGACACAAATCTGTCTAAATTAAATGTTTTTATAATTATTGAAATTATAAAAGATTGTGTCGGGACAAATTTATTTTTTTCCCTTCATTTAGCACATACGCATTATTTATGATATTCAAATAGACTCATATTCCGACTTAGTGATTGGTGTTAGAGAGATTTAAATTATTACGTAAGTGATTTGGTGAAATTATCTGGTGCCCAGCGTAGAATTTTTTTAATTATTTCCAACTGCATATAAATTGTAATGTCTGGTATATTCGAAAATAATCGAAAATGTTGGCCAAATTATATTTCTTTTATTTTTTTAACGGATTATTTGATTAAAAAAAAAAAATTCGTAGATTCAAGAAAAATACGTAATATGCACTGGAATTGTTGAAATAAAATGACCGTTGATACGAAATTATAAAAAAAAAAAAAAATTGCAAACTAAAATTTGTCTCGACGACACCGATTAAATAAAAATAGATAACCATGCGAGCGACGTTTGATTAACAAAATTTACAATTTAATAATAATAATTTTTAAAATATATATTTTTTTTTAGCATGTTTTAGCAGTGTATACATTCTAATACAATATTAAACACAACGAAGGTAGTAATAATTATTTATGATAAATTATAATTATTATCATTATTTATTTATTAATATCGAGATTTCTTTACAGCTCTGTCAAAGTTTAAATCGATGTAAATTTTTTTTATTTCACTGATTAATGGTGAGAGAGGAGATCGTAACATTTTTAATTCATCTAGCCACCAATTTTCATTTAATCTGATGGGTAGTATTTTGATAGAACGAGTTTAATCAAAAGTGTTCGAGGACGAGTAAACGTTTTAGCTATGTAGTAAATTTGAACGAAAAAAAAAACACCGTTTACAAACGAAATTATTTAATGTGCAATTTTACTATTTCGTATACAATTTATTTTATTTCTCACTACAAATCAAGAGTAATGGAATGTCGCTCGGTACTATTACGCAATGTTACTATATAAACATTTCCATTTTTCGTGAATACTGTAGTCGTGTTTAATAGCCAACATAAAGACATAAGTCATATTTATTTACATAGGCTTTAATTAGATTGTTGTCAAATTTGTGGATACAAACGCTTATCGTCAAAATGTTTAACTAGTATTAACTTCAACGTCTACGCTGCATTTGAACAAAATTAAACGCGAAAAACTCTTTTTTATTAACCGATAATTAAACGTGTTATTATTATGATTGACAACACGCGACGCCTACGGTAAATCTGACGTTTATTTATTATTTTAGAAGAAACCGCGAATGTAACTTTCAACATTGGGAATTCAAAAGCAAAAAACGAACACTATTCGAATATAACAAGACGCGTATTGATTGTCACGTACAGCGCCATCTACTACAAAATGGTTGACAATCTAAACGTTCTTTTTCGCCTGTAGATTGCACTTCATTTGACAAGGTTTTATTTACACAACAATTCTCAGGAACCAAAAAAAAAAAAAAAAACACATGCCTGCCCGCTTACGAATTTATAGTAACATATTCTATATCGTGTGCAATCGTTCGATAAAAAAAAAATAATAATATCATTTTACTGAATCATAAGATTTAAAACGTAAATATGATCATGACGCATGACATAACGGCGGTGCTTAAACAATACATTTAACATCGTCCAATACGAGTATGCTTAAAGTGTTTTAATATTTGGTACCGTGTTATCGTCATCACAAAAAAACAGCAATCCGTTAATTTATATTAAATAATTAAATATTAAAACGTATAATTTCTTTTCCCCCCGAGAAATTTATTTGAACGTATTTTTTATTAAAACAAAAAAAAAAAAATGTTAAACAATAATCGCAAACTGTATTTTATATTATGCGTAACGATATAACCCAAATAATAGTTGTACATTATATAAATAGTTTCTAACACGTATGTACAATTATTATAAATCACACATTATGAATAAATTTTAGTAGGATTAAATTAAGAGCTGCTGCACGCTGTTTATTAAAAATATCGAATCCGTATAATTCTTAAAAAATAGTCTCAAGACGTAAAAACATATGATTGACGTAAATATTATATTAAATTTAATACCAAGACGTATTACAATATTAATTTATGAATTTAAAAGAAATGGATTATGTGTACAAATGTAAACGCGCAAAAAATCCGTGTTCAATTTCGAATATTATATTTCGAATTTAATTCGTACATAAATTTCCATAACGCGGAAATTATTGTCATTTTATGATAATATTCGGAATAAATTAAACGTTTGAATACGACTTAAAACACCATCTGGTGGAATATTTAACGTTAATTTCGATACATTTTTCAATTATTAATGTGCTATATAACTATAAACGAGTACATTTCCGTTTCCATAATAAACAATTTAATTATACCGCGCGGTATTCGTAAAAAAAAAAAAATATGCATATTATTATACGTTAAAAGAAAACACCGAGTCAGATTGATAACTAATTGGCTACTTGAAAAAAACTCCGCATAACTGGCGTTATATATATATAAAAAAAAAAATTTAATTCGGATCGAAATCAAGAATTCTTTTAACTAACACGATTAGAACGTAACACGAAAACTTAATTAAAGCGTACTTCGCGCGTTACGTAAATTTTTAGTAACTCCGTATTAAAAGGTTTTATTAAATTAACTCGTTCACGCCAACAGACGCGTATAACGGAATTAACTCGTTGCGTTCACGATCGTTTAATATCGATAGCAGTATTATAAATAATTTTAAACCGCCCAAAACTTGTCAAAAGAGTTGTCGATCGTTTTGATATAAACGAGAGCCAATGTTAAATCGAGCGTTTAAAAATTAGTTCTATAATAGACATTTAATACTCTAAACGCCCGGTCTGTTATATTGGCGAAAATCATACAAGTGTAAGACGATATAGACGCGGTGCCAATACAAGCAGTTTTCTTTGTTACGAGAGGGGTTTACTCCTTTTTTTTTTTTTTTTGTCTATCGCGAAACCTCACGAATTTCGCGAGGTGTACGTACGAACGGGATTTCAATCGCTAGAATATTATCGTTCGAACGTCGGTTTCAATAACTCGATTAAATAATCCGTAACACAAATGTACGACAAAACGTCCGTGACTGCGTACTCGTGAAAATCTCGCGCTGACTAGCCCCAAACGGCTATTCTAAGTCGGCTTCATTCGGCCGACATTACAGTAATCCGCTTATCACAGACAACTCTGCTTCTTTTTTAAAAAAAATTTCGCTAAATGGATTGCGACCAATTACGTGGACGATCTGACGACCATAATATTATTGTTTTAGCCGGTATCCGCCGTTATACATCACGCAACGCGAGAAATGACGGTGCGGGGACCTCCTCGCAGGGAACGACGAAAAATAGAATAACAAAATGGTAACGGAAACGCGAATGGCTGATGGACGTCGCTTCAGTGAATTATTCGGACAAAGACTTTTTTTTTAGAATTTTGTTATCATGAATTCGAAAGCAATTGTAAATAGTTGAATCCTGAACGGAATTTCGGGATTTAATAATAATATGTTAAATAGCGTGTAAGGAGTCTTAAAATTACCGCTTTTATCGAACCGAATAATCAAAATCTATGACATCTATGAAAATGGGAAAAACTATTTGAAAAAAAAAAAAAAATTCCTGTCGCTTTAACGCCATAACGATAAATACGCGTTTGTTGAAAATCCGACAAAATTGTGATAAAACGTTGTAGACGAAAAAAAGAACTTGTGTGGATTATATGCGTCGATTCCATCGGTCGTTTTCCGTACCAAAATACTTGTCGAAATGCTTAATACGGTCGTAAAAAAAAAAAATAAATAATAACGTGACTAAGGACTTTCGAGCATTCTATTTAATAATAGTGTTGAAGTTACGTAGGAACTGCGTTGTACAACGTTTTCGAGAGTCTTTAAACCAAAAAAAAAAAAAAAAACAAAATTATTTTACGCTATTAAATAGCTCGACATTCAAATACCAAGGACGAAATTTTATTTTTGAATAAACAAACCGTGCTGTGTTACGTATTCCGCGTGAAATGTCAAAGACTCAAAGACCGTTATTTTCAAAACTTAGGAGAAAAACGATAATCGATTTTGACACGATCGCGTTTTTTGCCGCCGTATTTAACAAAACTGTTCGGTAGCTTTTTTTTTTCTTTTCAGACCGCGTCTAAAAACTATTAAGAAACGACGTTGTTAAAATACTACGAGTTAAAATAGAATTCGCTACCGGAAAAACGGTATACACGGAACGTATAAATAATTCGAAGAGGCCTACTACTATGGACAAAAAGTCGTACGCGGGGAAAAAAAGAATTGAATTAAAGTCCGTTGCAAGAGCGATTGGGCACCGTTCAGATAACTGAAATATTAGATTTACATTCGTTGCGTTCGAAAAGGAGAATGTGATAAAACTAACACTTACGTCATATTCCCCGAACAAACTATACGCACCAGCCATAACGCTATGGTCGAATGACGAGAATACAGTCGGTCTATTGTGTATTTCGACGAATGCCGCAGTTATACGATTTATATATAACATTGTACAATGTAAAACGTCTTGTACAGATTTTACCGGAATCCGTTGCTGGACGTGCGGGACGATTCAGACGTTTCGTATACGAGAACAAAAAATAATCCATAAAATATTCTTCGGACCGTGTCAGTTTTACGTTATTTATTCGTGTCTAGAATAAAACCGAAAATTGAACTTGTATATTACACAATTATTATTATTATTATTATTGTAATTATTATTCCGCGGAAAACGCACGAATTTAATATTTCAAATATGTAAATTCATAATTTATATAAACGTTTGCGATAATAATTACAGGACGTTGCTGAACGCACACAAACGTTGAAATTTACGATTTGTTCGACATTATATTATCATAATGTATGGACATTTATTTCTAAAGTATTCACGACGTCTGTGCGGGTGTCGTTCGTCCTATTTCTTTTTTTTCATCTCTCTCTCTCTCTCTCTCGAGCACAAAAGCAGCGAATAAAATATTTAAAAAAAAAAAACCAATCTTGCGCAAGAACATCTAATAACGTCGTGTTCGAAATAAAAAATGTGCCGACACACTTACGATCGTGTGAAAATTAATAAAAAACAATATGATCAACGAGCGATTTACAGGTCGTTTTTTAAATTTTTAATCTAAACATAACCGCTATGTGCGCGCGGCGTTCGCGTAAGTAAATTTGATTTTCGTCCTGTTGTTTTAATAAAACAACCACACACACACACACACATATCTGCGAATGGTTGGCGAAAACTCGGAACGAAACGCAACAAGAATGGGGTAAAAGAGGAAAAAAATTCATACGGATAAATTTCAACCGTAATATCGCGTAACGAAGAGTCCTTATGTCGCTTAGTAATTCTTTTAAACGACCGAATATTATACAACACGGTTGAGCTAAAATCGAAATGGATTTTTATAAAACACTAACATTATATAACATATGACGTATATATTATATTTCAAACGTTTGAACACGACGGTTTTGAAGAACATACATATTTACGGGACTCTCCCAGTTTGCGCAAACTCGATTAATATAAATTGAGCGTAGGAAATTAATTAGTCCATATTGTATTTTATTATTGCACGGTTCCATAACCTAACGATGTATTTTTTTATTTATTTTTTGCGCGTGTTACGTAACCAAGTGATTTGTAAATAATTAATTAATTTATAGGCACGTCGCGAAATTTAAATTTTTAACGCAATTATTATTTATTTAAATCGAAAACAAAATTAAAAACGAACAGTCGTCATAATTGATATTGTCGTACAAAATTGTGACGAAAATTCGATTCGATTTATTATAAATATTGAAACACAATTAAAATATATTCCTGTCCCTCACAATTTGTCGATTTACCTCATCGATGTGTCGGAACTGTCGGTCCGTCCGTTTATTTATCCGTGTCAGTGTCTATCCGCAATTTTTCTATAATAATCATGTGAATGAATAATGTTATTATTATTATTTTTTTTTTTTTTTAACAATCAATGTGTTTTGTCACTCTAAATTTCAAAATTAAACGATTTATACGTATGTAATGTATGAGATGCATTAGGAATTGGCCAAAAATATAAATAAACAATATTTTGTTGCTCTGAAAACAGAGATTTATATCAATAAAGAAACGAATAATAAAAATGTATTCTTCGCTCTCATTTCACTTAAGTAATAAATAGACAAACTGTCTTTTACAATATTAAATATGTCCGTTTTTCGGTTAAAAACGGCTATGAGCAGACCACACGCCTATTCTTTTCAACGACTCTTTATCAGTATTATTCATCATAGGCTCGAATTTTCGATTCTCGAATGCTGTGTAACATGGTTACTACTTCAACGCGGAACGCGGGAAAATTCAAATTACAGATATACATTTTGTTTTCATACATATATAAATCCAGGGTCGTGAATTTAAGACATTTGCATATTTTTTTTTCTACGCCGCACAAGAAAATGGATTCGGCCAAAATTCGTTTTATCATATATATATATATAGTTCAAATACGAAATCTTATTTTGCATATTTTACGAGTTAAGGCGTATAAATGCACGTTTTCACGATTTTTCTCGGTCGATCCGGTCTAAATATTTATTTATTTTTTTTTATATATAATATATCTTTTACGATTTCGACGAAACTATATTTTCGTTTTTAATCGGACATTTAACTGAAATCGTTACCCGACAATAAAGTCATTTCTCTGATGCCTACAATTCCGTAATCCGTATATAAATTCGTTGATCGTATAATAAAAAATAAATACCTAATAGCAACTGGGTCACGTAGTTGTCCGTTGCGGCGCTCGTAATCGTTTTCGCAAGTTTTAATTTTCCATCGTATAGTAAATTATTTTTAATTATTAATTTCAATTTTTTTTTTTTATAATGACATTTTTGGAAATATTTTTGGGATTCTACAGTGCATGTGTTGATCTTTCGCCTGTTTTTAGTGTACAAATCCACAAACCTGTTCATGAACACTCAATACTCTGTTTCGATCGGACGTGTTCTGGTAAACGACAAATTCTGAGTTACCGACATGCGCGTGACGAATAAGTGTATGAGGAGTACATGAGTATGCACAAGAAACGGAAAATATTTACGTTTTATTATAATATATAAATATACAGGCGCGCACGCTCGCGCGTGGATTATGGAATATTGTACAACGCAATATTGTCGGTATAATTTAGGCGGTATTTATTTTTATTCGCCCCTTCGGTGGAGTTAAATTAGTCGCGAAATCCTCGAGAAATGAAATCCAAACGCCCCGTAAAAACAATACAATAAAAACGACGAAATAATAATAATAATAATAAAATGCCGCAATTGCGCGCGGTTGTTGAATACCTACGCGCGCGTATGGGAAATAGCTTATTTGTTTTTTGTTTACGGGCCGCACCACTTTAGAGAATACAGATCGCGCCCGTTTTTATGATTCACGATACGGCATAATATTTGCCGATGATCGAGTCGCAGCCTCCTACATTCTATCTGTACCGGAATGTATATTATATTATATTATAACTGTTGCCGGTTTCACGATATTTCCGGCGCAGGTCCATTCCACACAAATAACAACATTGCGATTTTATAACGCGGTTTTGCGAAGAGAGGGTCTAATGTCGTCGTGAATTATTTGGCGAATGCGATGGAAAACCATTGCGATTTTCTGCGACGGCATTATCGATAATTTGAAAGCCGCGAGCGAGGGATCGTTTGCAATTTTAAACACTGCTCACCGCCCACACACAGAGCGATTACGGAGTTTTTGTTGCGCACTCGCTCAGCCAACGCAATGTTAGTGAGTGAAAAAAACTGTTTGTCCCATCGTCAGCTGTAGATGGTTCATCTGTTTTACTGGTGAAAGATAACACTTAATCTCGGCTCATTTCTTTCGGGTTCTTTTCAATATATACTCGTATATATATGTTTTCAAAAAATAAAAAAAATCTAATACGATCTAGTCGGCGGAGGATAGGTTATCGATTCTCCCGAACTTCATATGATTTCTGTAACCGATTATATTTTCGGTGAGTGGGAGGGGGTTTCTTTCGACATCCTTTGTGAATACAATCAGCGATCGGAGTGGATCAAAACGAGCGAGGTGACGGAAGCAGCGTCGTCGTTTTGAAATTTGATAGGACGGGTGGGCGGAGTTGTGAACGATCCGTATTGTTGAAAAATAAACAAAAAAATAGAGTTTTTTCTTTTTTAACAAACCCCGCCGATCCTATTAAACCTGATGGTGAACAATATTTTTACGATTACGAATGAGTGACGTTTGGATCCACTGAAATAGTTCTTACAAAAGGAAAAAAAAATTATTTAAAGATATTTTTATAGAATATATTAGTCGACATAACGACAATAAATTATAAAAATAAATGAATTTTTAAGAATCCAATAGGGTCGAATAACTTCGAACAAAATAAGCGAGGGATGGAATATGCTAACTAAAAAAAGTAGAGGAATGGCATCCCTTATCCCTTCACTCCGACCGCTGGACACAATTATAATATACTGTTTGCTGACATACTTGCGACTGTGATGGAATTTAGCTATTCGTGGAATGCCGTACGATCATCGATCGAGAAGCCGCGGGGACAACTTTCGAATCACTCCATGTATTATGTTGTTTACAAATTAAGAAGAAAAAAAAAGAACCGACAAAGCATTTTTTTTTTTTTTTTTTTGTCTGATCATCGCAAATAGAACTCTGTAATTTTTTCACAAATCGCAACAATTTCCCAATCCGGAGCAAGCTAATTTTATTTCCGTCAATTGAGTTCTCTACTCAGATATTGAACTCAATTCGTGTTGTTCGCGGGAAGTAACGATCCGTACACGATTTGTAGATTTCAATTAAAATGAACAATTACAATTATCGTTTATCTGTACCCGTCTCAATGTACAGTAAGTTAATACTACATTATTAGAAACAAAACGTAAGCGTACATTTGTTCAGAAATTCGAGACAAAATATTAAAAAAAAAAAAAAGAAAAAAAGTAATCTATTCGGACGTGAATTCTATATTGAGAAACTGATTAAGACGGAAAAATATCTGTTGATTCGGTCGAGAAAACGAATTACATTTCGATGGTTGTTATAATCTCTAAACCAGATTTACAGGGCCCCGGTCCATGAGCGTACGTGTAGATTTTACACTGAATATACCGTGTCCACGCTGAATTCCCAAGACAATAGAAGATACGAACAAATGACGTCGATCGACTCACAGATGCTTATGAAATAATCATAGATGGCCATGACTATTGGAGTTATAATGTTCGTCGGTGACGACCAACATTTACGTGGAAATCAATGCGCGTACGTAATTTGATTTGTCGTCAATTCCTTATATTATCATCTACACAATTTTCTATCGAACGATTTTAATACTATATTTATATTAATTTTTCCACAAGTTATACGCATGTAACCTAATCGTTGAACACTCCATGCTGTTACTCCATACCGTTTTGAATGAAACATCGTATAATTCCGAGTTCGAATACACTACGACGCGAAACACGTTTTAATGTAAATTATTAGCGGTTAAAAGTGTTAAATTATTTTTAACAATAATAATTTTTTACCGCGTACTATCGCAATTTATTCAATTAATTAAAAGATACATTTCGATATTAATGGGACACGTTATATATATAAAAAAAAAACGTACACTACGTACTACAACATTTCGGTACACATTATACGCGCGACCATAATAATTTAATTAATTTTCGCCGCACATTTACGTTTTTTTACGTCATTTAAATTTAACGAATTTCGGTCGTCCGCACAGACACGGAGAATTTATATCCGAATTTTTTAAAACGTCGTTCTCGTCTAATTCATTATCGTTTCACCAGTAAATCCATCACTGTATATTTTCCAACCGTACGTCATTTCGAAACGAGTTAATTTTATATTTCAACGTTCAAATACGTGGAAAAAAACGGTTTTTATCGTACGCGAGAAACGATCGGACTATTCTTTCATTAAGAAAAAATGTAACGATAAATAACGCGGACAAAAAAAAAAAAAAAGAAGAAAATGTTTGTTAATAATTTTCATTAGACTGATTATTAATTTTCAAGCGATTTACAAAAAAAATTGCGCTGTGTATTGTGTAGCGCAGTGTTTTTCTTTTTCCTAGTATTTCGAAATGACAACCTAATTTTAAACACGCGAGTACAACAAAATGACATAAAACTAAAACGGATAATAAACGAATGTAATATTTTCAGCTCGTAGTCAAAATCCTCGCATATATAAAATTAGTCGCTTATCGGATATTCGTGTTAAGTACGCGTTTTACGATGGAATCGTATGCGTAATAATATGTTCACTGATTTTCTCTCTCTTAATTTTTTTTTCGTCGTTTCGCAGGTAACGAGATTTTAAATGTTTTATGATGACGTTGGAGTGTCAACAACAATTTTTTACATGATTTTTTTTTTGTTTTTATAACGCATAACTCGACTTTACGTTTTAATAACGTTACATTTATCGACACGACAAATCTCGTATAATTTTTTTTTTTATATATAAACGCAAACTTTCAATTATGTATACGTAATATATAGCGGGAAAAAATCACGGATTTTACGAGAAACGATTTTTACGAATCACTGCGGTAAACGCGACGTTACGCTCGTTTGTTTCACATTAATATTTACGAAATTATCCGGTAAGAAAAGCATTTGAAAAATAAATCAAACCCGCTGAACCGCAATAATAATAATAATAATAATAATCGTACGCAACACATGCCGTTTGCACGTGAAATTAAAATATTTAATGTCAACAAAATATATAAGCGTTTTGGTATACCTAAAAGTGGATAGTTAAAAAATGTATTACAAATTGATAAATATTTTACGATATAACAATAATTGATGTGTGCACGAAACGCGTTGTGTGTAGTAGTTTTATAACCACAAAAAAAAAAAAAAAGTTCGCTAAATATAACGTAATTTTATTGATTTGTGAACGTATTTTTATTCGTCGGTGAATTATAAAAACACGCGGACGTTTTGTGTTATCCAAAAAAAAAAAATAAAAAATAGAGCCGGTAAAATATTTAAATGGATAATTTATCTAATAAATAATTCTTTTTTTCGTGTGTGTTCCCGAACCACTAAAATATACGAGTGAGTTGGTAACAGTTTTGGCGCAAGATCACAAATTTCATTTTTTTTCTACCGATAAATGTACCGGGAAAATTGAAGTATGTTAACGGTTTGTGTATAATTTCGAATCGTTTGACGTGCCGGAATCGTTAAAACGTTTCTTACGATAAATATTTTAATGTTTAATTATGTTATAAAAAGGAAATCGAATTGTTTTAAAACCCTTTAAACGTTTTGTAGTCCAAAGCGGTTTTGTAAACAAATAAAATTATTTGCGTTTACCATATAGTATTATAATATTATAATATCAACATTATTGATGTTTACGTTTGCGACGTATGGACAAAGAGAAAAGGAATAATTAACGATTACCACGAATTAGTATAAACGGTAAAAATATATTTACAGTATGGACAACAAACCAAACGGCCTAAAAACCAACGTTTCACACGTTTTAGTTTTGCGTTATGTTTATTATAATTAAAGTATTTCTCCAGTTTTATGTTACTCCTGTATGAAAGTGCGTTTCCAATTTCTGATATTCTCACATGGTAACACGGTATGGTCACGCGATATCTGTTGCAACCAGCAAGAGCAACCACAGTTGAACGGAAATAATACCTTATCGATTATATTATATTATTATTATTATAATTATAATTATTATTATTATTATATTTCACAAAATAATATACCGAACGGACATATTCGTTTCGCGAAAACGCGAACAAAAGCACCCAGATTATTTTCCGTAAAATAATAATAATAATAATAATAATTGGAATGAAACGAATATTTCCTACTAATCACTTTATTAATTACGCGAATAATAAATAAAAATGTTTATTATCATCGTCGACAAGTAGAATAATATCCCTGTACAGAGCTTGTACAAATAATTGACGTTCAAATTAAATTTCACATCCGTGCGAAATACATTAATTCTACGCAGATTATTAAATTTTAGAATTCTTGAGTGAATCTAAAATTTTGACCGCATCACGTGTGACGTGACGAACGAATGTATGATAATAAAACGTTTCGAATTTGTCATTCCGCGCCGGATACGTCGACAGTCGGATTTACAATATTTAAACATTTAACAAAGTAGTAAAAACAAAGAGGAATTTAGAAAATTAAAAATAAAAATCAAAAGGATTTGTAAAAATAAATAATCAAAAAGATAGAAATAAAAAATTATAAGTTAATACTCGTGATAATAAATAAAATATATATATCAAAATGTATAATTAAATATACAATAAAAGCCAAAGAGTATTAAATAAAATAAAATAAAAGAAGGTTGTTGTATAAATTATTTTATTACATATTTTTGTAAATATTTTTGTTAATCTGCTGGTGGATGATGCGACGACGACGTAGTGCGTATTTGTCGAACTCGAATTCGGTCCACACGATATATTAATAATATGTCACGAGCAATAATAATGTTAACGTGTTGACCGGATAATAATTTAAACATTAACTCTCTGGATAGTAGTAGTGCGTCGTGAACACTATTTACAACGGTGAACGTTATAAAAAAAAATATATAAATATATATTTTATTTATTTGTATTTTTTTACGACACGCGTAAAAATCGTCAAAAATACAAATCGTTGGCCGAAATAAATCGTACCGCCGGGTGTACCATACACGGTGGTGGTACCTCTACGAGGAATTGTGACCAAAACGATATGAAATAATAGTGACAAATAAACGTAACGATAAAAAAAAAATTAACGCGACATTTAATTTACAAAACGTAAACGAATATTATTTATTTAAAATACGTCGTCGCGAACCGTAGTCGAACGGCGTGCCGGAATTATATTGAAATTCCATCGGAACGAAACATTTGCGGTCATTAATTCGACTCGTTTGTAGGTAAAACGTATTATTATACAATGCACTACTGTACTAATCAGTAATAACGCAATACGTGAATTAACGTTAGAGGACTTTAAAAAAAAAAAAAAAATAAACGTAAAACGTAAAAAAATGTCCCGTTTGAAATCGTAAAAAATCGCTTATTTATTTTATTATTAATTGTACAAAATGAATACGCATGCGTATAATCTGTGTTATATCGACGGGCAATATAAACACATCGTGGAGTCGAATAACAGATGATTACGTTGTATTACGCGTTTTATACATTTTATTTGCAGTTTTTCTCGGAGTTTTTTTACTGGCGTAATATGTATATATATTTAAAAATTAATGTTGAATTATATAAGTGAAAAAAATATATTACGCGAAATAACAATGAATAAACAAGAGTAAACTCTGCGGATTGTTGAAGAAAATAGTTAAAAAAAAAAAATCACATTAAAATGTCAGCAAATTAAAAAAGAAAAGACGCAAAATAAAATTTAGTTTCGTGTTATTGAATCGGATTTCTTGGATCCAAGGCACCTAAGACATTTTTCTACAAATGCAAAATTGATCAACATATACCTGTACCCCAATTATTGTTATTATTATTATTATTATTATTATTATTATTATTATTATTATTATTATTGTTATTATTATTAGTACTGTGGGGTATATAAAGAGAAGTAACAGCGAAATAAAACGTTATAGCGAAAATGATATAAAAAAAGTTAAGTGATTATAATCCAAATGTAAATATAGCCAACGTGCGTGGCACGACATCGAGCGGTATGATATTGAAATTGGTCAGAGTTTAATAAAAATAATAATAATAAGAATAATAATAATAATAATAATAATAATAATAATAATAATAATAATAATAATAATAATAATAATAATAATAATAATAATAATAATAATAATAATAATAATAATAATAAGAAGAAGAAGAAGAAGAATAATAATAATAATAATAATAATAATAATAATAATAATAATAAATGTTAACAAAATTATCGAAATTTGCCCGTAACACACACACACGCGCGCATTGTATTATAATACAAATGTGTGTGCGCATCACGTCGAGTTCACCGGAATACAGTTCAAACGTCCTCCTCGCGCGTAATCCACGCGATTGATTATTATTATTATTATTATTATTATTATTATTATTATTGTAATAATTACACAAATGCGCGCGCGGGCGGGACACTCACTGCACGACGACTGTAACAACGCGTCATTAACACCGCTACTGGTACTGCTCTCTCTCCTACGGCAGTGGTCGACGACGACATCATCGCGACGACGACCCACGACCGGGTTCAGTTCCAGTACGGTGACATTGTAACGTTTCCTGGCATTCTTAGGACACATATCCCCTGTAAAACCAACAAGTTTTACATCACGGCCAGTGTACACGACCGCGTCGTGTTGTCCTACGTGACGCGACGGTGCGCTGCGCAACCGGTCGTCATGAACACAACAAATACATGTATATATATATATATACGTATTATTATTACTATTATTATTATTATTATTTTATTTATCTATTATTTCAAAACGGGCCGCAGCCCGACGTACAGATAACTTAAAAACTGAATACACGATAATATAAATACACGTCGTTCGGATAGAAATGCAGGATCCTCATTGGCAATACGCGTTGACCTGTAAATTGGGGTCGGTCGCGGGAGCGCGATTCATTGGTACGGCGAGAACGGACAACGCGATCTCGATTGAAAACGAAGAGTTTTAAAATTGATTTCAGAGCACAATCAACACACGCCGTTCAACTAGTCTCTGTACGCTAACGTTTTATTCGAATCAACTCTCATATTTTAATATATAACAAAATCGAAAGTACAACGGCCGACGTTTCGTTTTCCGATGCAATGGAATCGTACGCGACGTGATCGCACAACACGGGGACCAGTGGTTCCCAACAGGTGGCAAACAAACGCACGGCGGGGTTCAATATCGTGTACGGGGTCCGCTCTCAGCAAAAACGTTATTCCGAAAACGCTTTAATTGGCGAACGAACTCTGCGTCGTATAGTCACGTTGACCGAGATAATTTTTCTTCTTCTTTTTTTTTTTATCTCGCTATGAGTCTATTGCACAAATATTGTGGAGACGAAAGACAATATTGAGCACGGTCCGCGGCTTGAGTCTCCGAAACCACCGATACGCGTAGATCCGTGCAAATAGTAAATGACGTTCGAAGTGGTGGCACTCGCCAGAGAAAACGTTGAGCCCGCCATAGCGAGAAAACCGCAATTATTATCAGAGAAGATATTTTTTTATATATGTATTGGCTGTCGCATTGCGCGTGTTCTCGATGGAATCGATGGAATTTTAAATCGTCACGCGTGTACTATAAGAAAACCCGATAAAAGTCTATCCGACACGTTCGAAAACTTTCTAATAAGAACGTCGTTCTCAATAACAAATATCATCATTTTACGACATCAGTGAGAAAGAGCACATTATTATTAGTACTGTGATGTGTATATAATATATATATATATATGTAAATAATTATTATTACGTAGTAATAATTTATTAAATAAATTCACTATTCGTATAGTCGTTTAATGATATAAGGATTTTTAACTTTTATTGTTAAAACGTGTCGAGGTTTAGTTAGGAGAGTCGAACAATATTTTAAAATTCGGGCTATGATATTAATAATTTAAAATTTTGAAAAATTCTAATCCCGTAATTTTCCTTATTTGGTTTTTTTTTTTTTGTTTTAATTTACGCCTAATTTTAAACACTGCGGTTCGTTATTTATTAAACACACACACACACACACACACATAGAAAAAAGAAGAAGAAAAAGAGCCATTGAATAGTAACGTGTACGTACCATTGTGTATAAAGGTTAAAACCTAAATATTATAATTATAATATATAATATGGATAACGTTTTAACGATTTTTCCCCTGGGAGTATTATTCCAGGTTGACAAAACGCGTTATACGCTGTAGTACGTCTGCATCGGAAGGAACAAAAGCTCCAGCTGTTCCATTATTATTATTATTATTATTATTATTGTTATTTTTATTAATCTCTTTTTTTCCTCCCCGTTTAAACCAAAACTATTTAAAAATAATAATAAGAATACGTCGTTTTATCGTGTGCAAACGGCCTAGACAATTTGTCGCATTGCAGCTGTACACGTGTATGCGGACGTGTGTGCGTGTGCGTGTAGAACAATTTATATTCCGGTTCTTAGTAGTAGCGGGCGAAAGACGAATAGCTAATGCGCATCAGACTTAATGGAAATGTTTCCAGCCGTGAATTAAAAAAAAAAAATTAAAAAAAAAAAAAGAGAGAGACGATTCAAGAGGTGAAACGCTTGATCGTTGTATAATTTAAATCGTGATGTGAACACGGCAATTCCATTAGAATAAAGTTCTTCTTGAAAATGTCGTCCGCTCGAACTCATCGGGAAACGAACGCAATTTTATAATAGTCACCACCGAAAAACGGTGCGTGTTTTAAGTATAAGTTATATAGTTTATTAAAAAGGTGCACAGTGTTCGTAATAAATGGAAAAGTACAATATTAATAATAGCAATATGCTAATGCACCTCTGGTCCAAGAAGCCGGCGATAAGAGCTGCTGAGCCTCTTCCAGAACGACGGGATCCATAACGATTCCATCTTTCATCGTTGGCACAGCAGTTTGACGTCAAATCATAATTTTTCAGCCGCCGTACGACCTTTCCGCCACCTGTCCATCTGCAACAAAAATCGCAGTCAGTATTACAATATTAGCGCGCCGATAATGACAATCGTTCTAAAGCGATATATAATAGACCAGTCAGTAATAATCCTTTGTTTTTCGCGTTGTTCGTGGATGTCGAAACACGTGAACGACGCGGTATTCTTTTCAAATTTCATTCGCATTATAAAACAAATTTACGAACGAACAGGAAACGAATGGATATTACATTCATTGTAATAATAACTGAAAATTATATCGAATTCTAATGAAACGCTTTTGATATTATTTAATAGTTTTGAACAATCCGATTATAAATCCAATAGAATGTACGACGACATGTTGTAACTGTATTCAGGCGACATTTTTTTTTTTCGATAAAGCGAAAGTATTCATTTGCTCAATAAAAACAAATGCCAAACAGAAAATGGGTTATATATTATCACGTATTTGACGATCTCGTGTGCAAGGAGTGAAATTGCGAGGACCGAATCAGAATAACACTTCCAAGCACCTCGGTATAATATAAAACATATATGATAATCGCGTTATATTACTATTGGCACATTAATTCAACGTGCATAATAATTACGCGTATTGTGCAAATGCGTAATAATATTCTTATGAATAAATCGCTGTATCGTAAAACAAGCGTATTGTAAATGTGTAACGTACACATCACAATAAAAAATATTTAATGTGCCGCCAATAAACTCGTGCAAACACATAAACGATATTATATTTATACGCTACTCGTATAATGCATCTCGTTTAGTACGATTTTATAAAAACCGTTTAAAACAATATTTTATTATTAAATTAAAATATATTACACTCGGAATGAGTTTGGGGAAAAAAACCCGTATTTCAATTTTAGAAACGCCATAATTTAGTGAGTGCAATATTATGCAATAAAAAACTGAAATAATTTAAAACGTAACAATATTGTCTGTTATGAATATGTATACGACAATATTATAGACGTAATATGGGTACTGCGAGTGACGAGCGGTGTCATAAAAAAATCTATGATGTGTTTAAAAGTTCGGAATAAGAAAACGTTTCAAAAGGCAATAAAATAAATGTCAGTGACAACAGCAAATTTTCGGTGACTTGGAATTCCAAACCATATCGTTTGTTAATTCGCGAAAAGTAAATAAATATGCGTAACGAAGATTAATAAATGCATATTTGTATTACGTATTCAGTTGTTGCCGTACGTGTCTGGATAAAAATATCGTAAACAAAATTTTAAATTTTATTTTCAGTGGATTACAAATTTACAAATGTATTTTACGATATTTTTCGTAAAAAAAAAATAAATACATAAACATTATATCTCGTTGAACGCGAGGACTTTTAAATTCTCAGAGTTCGTGAAATACTTCCGAAATCTCCCTACCCACGGGCTGTCTCTGCGCTTATACCGATGTCCATGCCGATATTAAGCATAATACGTTTTCAAAAAAACATTCCAACGTAATGTAAATTATGTTACAATTATTATATGTAATTCGTATTCAATCCGAACGTACTACATTTATATTCGAATAGTAAAAAAATAGTTGTGACGTAATGAAAATAATTATTTCTCAATAAGTATATCGTAATTTTCTATAAGTAAGAATATTTTCCATTACATAATATACGATATGGGGGGGACTCGAACGACATTTTCAAAAATTACACGCTAATGTTTTAATCCGTACGTTTTAATTTAAAAAAAAAATCGATGTATTGTTTATTAGCAAAAATAAAACTAAACATTTCAATCTATTTTTACAATATTGATTTCGTTCAAACACTTTTATATTTATGTTTACACGTTTTATATATATATTTATGTTTATAGATATTCGATTACTGATTACGATTATCTGATTTTTTTTTTTTTTTTAATTTACATTATATTATAACTATTATTTGTTTAGGCCCATTTATACAACAAATCTTTGTTAATTCGTATAATATATGATATCGTATATACATAGGACTAATGTATTCACCAATATTTACAAGCAGCGCATTACGTCTCTTGAATAAAACATCATTTGATACCAATATTTTATTTATTTAATGGGCCATAAACACCGGCCAACTTCTAAAAACGTAATAGTCGTTTCTTTTTTATAATATATTTATCGAACAGAAAAATAAATTTAACAAATTTATCGCTAATAATTAATTATGAAAAAAAAAAGATGATTTCGATATATATTTACATCAAGGCGGTAAATCCATAATTTCTAAACATCAATATTAGCTTGTATGTATATATAAGACTTAAAAGATCAAAGATGACAAAATTATTCCTATACTTTTTAGTTTGAAAATCAAAAATCCGTTTATATATTTACTCAGAAAATGCCGTTTATATATTGTGTATCCATTTAAAAGCGTATTCGACGTTAGTCTGTCAAATTTAATCGAATAAATTAAGTGTTGCGTCCCCCCTACAAAAAAAACGGACGCATTTTTCTGATGAATACAATTGTCAGCAGCCATTTCGTTTCATCTAAATGATAACCATAAATCATTTCTAGTAAAGTTCGGGTTTCGTGACAAAAAGCACATTTCACAGCTAATGACCACTTCGACCACAACAGAAGACAGAAGACAGACCACGTTGATGAACGACTCGGAAAATTGGTTCCTGGACAGCAGTTCTAATCACGGCACGCATTTTTAAAATATAGAATGTGTACCAATAGAAATTGGAAAATGATTAAAATCCCTTTTGGGAGAAGTTATTATTTTTATTATATATTTGAAAATATGTGTTAATAATCTGTGTGTACCAATTTCATCTGTTAAGACTGAAATGCGTTCATTTCGTCATTCCTTTTTTCCTTTCCATAATTAAAAACGAAATTGTTTACGCGTCCACTGTAATGTTTCGTTACGAATATTGACATAAAAATTAAACAAAATATTTAACAATACATTTAACCAATCAACGGATAAATTAAATATCCATTTTTGTTCTACGCTAATGTTTTTATAATTACACAAATTCGTTCACACGGGCAATATTGATAATTAAAAACTTAATTAAACGTAGTTTTAATATGAGAGTGTGAATTTTACTCCGTTATTAACCGTTACAAAAATCCGTAAAAAAAAAAAAAATACCAAATTCAAAACGACTTCTAAAGATTATTGAGAATTCGTTCTCCTTCGGTCGCAATTCATTGAAATTTGAATAGACGCAATACTGTCATTCATATGTTGCGAAAAAACTGAAATTTCTTCATTCAGCAAGTCGATCTAAATGTTTGATCTAAAGCTCTCGATACCTAATTAATCAATGTATACTATACACAGAGACTAGTAAGTGTGCATTCATTCGCAAGTACGTTTTCGAATTTAACTCAGTTTTGAGATCTGTTATCGTGTATACCCGATCTAAGCTGGTTTTTTTTTTTAAATTTAAAGATTGAATTTTTTTTTTATTCGGGAAGTTATTCGTTCCAAGTCGGCTAAATTTTATTTTCGGGCCGAGCCCGACCCTAAGAAATCGGCTCGTGCAAGTCTCTAGTAAATACATCACGTCCGTTAATTAAATGAATAAATCGATTTACGCAAGTTTATAAATGTTTACAAGTACACAAAATGTCGGACATTGTCATAGACCTAGAAATATATATTACCCTATATCCATTTACGTATTCATAACAGCGACAACAACAACAACAACAATAATAATAATAATAATAATAATAATAATAATTATAATAATAATAATAGTAGTAGTAATAATAATAATAATAATAATAATAATAATAATAATAATAATATTAATAATAATAATAGTAAATGGTAACAATAGCGATTTAAATTAGACGGAAGTACAATGTATCACGCAATACTGAATTTTCATCATGAAATCCACCCGACGGAACGTGTATTACAATATTATATTTTCACGTAATTTCGTTTCTATCCTCCCTTCTCTTATCACGATCATTTTAATGACTACGAATGAAAAGAAAAAAAACAACTGAATAAACGTCCGACCCGGGTCCGGCATGCAATCCCCGTTATACGCACGTGCCATTTGCCGTTGATGAATTCTCACCGTTTTTCAAAATATTCAATTGCCATATACACCTCGTGTCAAAACGAGTAATTCCGTCATAAATTATGCAATCGGTTTACATAATATTATTACGTTAAATAAATAAACGCAATCCGTATTTACTGTATTGCACTGCAGACTATATAATTTGCTCGTATGATGGTGGTCGTATGATTGCGTAGTTTTCGGTACGTTGTCATCGTCAGATCAATAATTATATGTATATATATATATAGAGTATATCATTCACAGATGAAGCGTTTAATGTTTATTTTATTTCACGCTACTTGAGACGTAACGTTAAAACAAAACATTTTGGAACAGTTTAAATGAAGCTGAACATCGTATAAATTATATTATTTGATCGAACAACTCAAAACAAAAAAAAAGAAAGTTTTCAATGGTATTGATTGTTACGCTGAAACAACGGCTCTGTATTGATTTCTCGAAAAAATACTAACGGTACCACCACCTGTGATGTTACTGAAAGGAATTTGAACATATTTCGAATAATGACAACCAGTAGATTTGTAAAGGTTTCAACTTCGTTTCTTATTTGTATATTTATACAAATATCGCGCTATAATAATTGTAAACGTGTAACTCAATTGATTCCGCTTATTATAGAACGTTATAAACAAGTAGAATACACGTATTAATGTAATACGAATAATCGATGTTCGCACTCGACGTAATTAAAAAGTACTTTAGAAGAAATTTAAAAAAAAAAAAAAATAAAAGAATAAAAGCCGTATTTCTACGTGTTTGTTTTGTAACACAGCTCGAACCGACGACGACGAGGTTCGACGTTGAAAACTTCTACGGAATACACGTACAAATAATTAAGACAAAAAGTCGGCGTAAACGGTTCGAATCTTAATTTTAACGGAGAGGAAAATACGTGTGGTTCGCAAGACGCAACGAACGGATCGGATCGTTGGAAAAACGTTTCCATCAGAGCGTCACGCAATAAACGGGATGATGCTTATTTCGCACCTCATTCATACCGCGGATATTCTGACACGCGTGACGGCACAATGACAGCCTCGTTTACTAATGACAAGGCTACATCAAATAGACGTACCATCGACTGACAAAATACTGACGGAATACATCGACGAACAACCTTTACACGCACAGCGATATCTTGTCGGTACAACACAAATCGTTGGTCGGAAAATAAAGTGAAAAATAATAGTTGGTTGACGTACGCGTGTGTATAGACGTCAACGTTTATGTTTTACACACACACACACACACGCATGCATGACAATGATCAAAGTGTTTTCTGAAACACCGGACGATATAATCAACGTACGAATAAAAAGAATACGTTATAGGCGGCACGAGTACGAAATTAAGCCCCGCTCCGTTTGAACGCATATTGACTATGATGATTTAACTATAAAAAGAACGAAAAAAAAAAATGAAATTTTTATTATAACGTTCGCCGGCGGTAACTGGAAAATAAACGTATTACGTTCAGAATTTAGATTGCGTTGCACAAATCCGTAGACTATGGAACGACTTAAAAGACGAAATACGTTGGTTTTTAATACGTTTAAAAAAAAAAAAAAAACGGGCATTAAATTTGAGTAAAAAAAAAAAAAATCGTGTGTTGCGTTACGTTTTTAAAAGTCTTTTGTTTTAACCATTAATAAACGAAAAGGAAAAAAGAAAAAAGTTTAAAATGGCTCGTTTTACGTGTGTATAAATTCGAAATATTACGTACGTTCAGTGCTTTCCAAATGTTTTATAACACTTAAACGATTTATACCGGTGAATGATTTTTTTGAATTTTTTTTTTTTTTTTTTAATTATGATTTTAATAATATTAAATACAACATCAAGAAACACTAAAATCGTTTACAGTCAATAACTAAATACAGATTAACATAATGGTTTTCTTTTACATAACAATTTAATAAAGTTATAACGTGATTAGGAAATATTAACCGTAAAAACAAAGATAAAACTTTTAGAGTTTTTTTTATTACTATAAATGTCAAAGCGACGCGCGTAAAATCTCTACATTCGATTAAACGATTCTGAGCGGGAGCTTCGGTGCTGTATATTATTCATTATTAATAACGTAATAATACATACGTAATATTCCAAAAAAAAAAAAAGAATAAAATAAACTTTGTCGTCGTCGAAAAACTCGAAACGTTCATAAAAGAAAACTAACGATTTTTAAGATATACATATATAATTTTTATTTAATTGAAGCAACGCGTACGTGTGACGTTGTATTAAGTTTTTACGCCGCAAAACCAAAAATTACGTTTTTTTTTTTTTATAAATAGCTCGAGAATTGTCAAAACTAGCCGACAATTTGGAGAAGAAATTCGTTTTCCTTAATATAATATTTGGCGAATATTTCGAGTTTCTAATAACGATTGGTTTCGAAAAACGTTTTTTTCACCCATTTTTTTTTTAAAGTAATTTTTTGTTTTTCTTTATTTCTTAGAAAGTCGGTGAAAATGGCCACTCCAAAGCATCCCGGACTGGATGCGATTTGCTACGCAATACGACTCTACGGCCGTGAAGATCGGAACGGATTCTTCTTCTGGTGGAATTATTTCGTTACCGGCATATCTCGTTTTATCGATTTGACGTTCGCCCCCGCCGGAGCATCGGCCTCAAATACTAGTCGTTAGCCCCGTCTGAATATGCCGTTCGCTGAAGCCAACCTGGCCGACCTGGTCCCGCAATCGATCCGAAAACCGGCCCGCGAAACGTATACGGTAACAAATCACATAATTGCGATCGGACGAGACTGAACTCCGCACAATATCATTATAACAACAATAATAACAATAATACCTAATTTACGAGTACGCACTCATTTCGTTTCTCATTCATTCGCCACCCGGTGGTCGATTCCCGCACGAATGCCGCTCGTATTACAACATTCGACGTGCCGCCGCTGTTATTCACCTCGTCGCCCGGCTCGTTATTACTAATTCCATAATAACGCGGATTCGATTGGCCGTAGAGCCGTCGCGCGCGTAGTTTTACGGCGGTGGCCGTTTTCCCGGGGAGGCAAACGAGAATGAGAGGAAAAATATTTATTTATTTTTTTTTTTTTTACGCATTTGATTTAAATATAAATTTAAAAAAAAAAAATTTTTTTTTTCCTCTCGCCATAACACTTTTTAATTCGAAAAATTTTCCAAGCGATTTTGGCGAAACCGTCCGCGACCCTTTCCTTGAAACGCAAGTGCGTGTTGCCTCATCGGAAAAATCATTGTCGAAATCGCCAGCGTTCGCGTCGTGATGCGACCGCGTGAATTCAGTAGAGTGTTCCAGGCACGGTTAACTGCGGTTCGTCTGTTTACTACTCTCGTAATCGTTCAAGTCGCCAAAGTATTTGCTTGAGAACAGATGAAAAAAAATCAGAAAAAAAAATGTCCCCAAAAATATTCGCGAAGGAATTCTTACTCTCGTATTTGTACAGGGCCCACGGGGTATTATTTGCGGTTTCTGAGGCCATTTTGACGCTCATGGTCGCTCTTCAAAACGCGTACATGCGCACGTGTTGTACGAAAACGCGAATGTGTTCCACGCCGAAATCGTTACTATTGTTTACAGTTGACGTATTCGTTAATTCCTTTAACATTGATCACACCTCCTACACCGCGAACGGAAAAATGTGTCGGGGAAAAAGAATTGATTGACGAGCAAATAAATGAAAAACGTTTGGACAAAAAAAAAAAAAAAACCACGCCGTTTTTAACGAGAGAGACGTCCCTTAAGAGACGATTGACCCACAGTTCTAACGCGTGTATTATCGATTCCCGTTGATACTTTCCACTTGTTGCTATAGAAAATTATTCGCGTCGATTGTGAAATCATCAAAATATGGTACACCGCCGTGCGTGTAGGAATAACGCGTGTTTTTAAACATTTTAACGCGGTTGTATTTAAATAATCCGAACGCTTCGAAAAACAAAAACGCAACTGTTAATATATAGCGACTATACGTACGTTTCGCGCGCGGAAACACGCACGACAAGAAACGCGTAAACAACGAGATGTGTTTTCATATAAAAAATAATTTTTACGACCAAAAAGTCAATCGAAATTAACGTAACGACAGAGACGATCATTTACCACAACTGATTGCGGTGCATTACGCGCGTATGAAATTACAAATTAACAATTAAGTACACAAGAATTTAGCATCTCTAATTACTGTTTGTGTTTTTGGAGACTGAGCCAATACAAATTATATTTGAAAGACTAGAATTGTGAAAAATATAATCGCCCTGTACGTTAATAAACCTATTTCCTCGTTCAACTCTGTTTCTTATACTGGGAGCATTCAAACAGCCGCCCCCCTCTCCCCGAAACGTTACCATTTTTTTATCATTAATAACTATAACATTATAAGATTATCACTAATCAACGCGTTATATAAGTTATTATGAATTATTACGAATCGTCTAAATTCGTCTAATATTTATTCGATACTTTGTCGAATGTACTAAAATAAATCGTTACAAAATCGTAACGAATTACACATTTATTACAGCGTTTTTCTGCTTCACGCAGATTAAACGAACAACAGTAATTGGCTGATTCAACATTATATACTAATGTAAACTTGAATGTAACGAAATTTTCGAATGCAAAACGAATTCGATTCTACGTGGTTGGACATGATCGTTTCGAAAGATTTTCACAATCATTAATAATGACGAGCGCAGTGATGTTGTCGTCGTAAAACGGAGACCAAACAGCAAACACATAATAATAATAATAATAATAATAATAATAATAATAATAATAAATCCTATTATAACACATAGTAATTACTTATTATTTCAAGTAATAAAATTCTCTTTGGAAATGAAATACGGTATTAAAGTCGAAATAATCAATATGCATATAATATAATGAATGAATCCCCCCGCCCCCAGTGGTAGTTTTTCGACACAAAAACCCTTATTAACGAGAGATTTCGTTAATACCGAAAATTATTTATCGTTTTCATAATCCTTTAATGAAATAATCATAAGTATATTTTATATAATCGTAACATGCGTCAATATATTCGGGAAACACGTATTAAAAAAAAATATATATATATACTATATGTAAAGGAAAAGTTCGATTGACTTGGCCGGAGAAACTTGGCACTTTTAAATGGACAACAGCCAAGAAATCCGTTATAATCAATTTCGTTCGACTTTCACGCAAATTCGTAGCGTCATAAGAGAATCATACGTTGCCAAAATTACAAATTAAATCGTATAGACAATTCGAAACAATTACCGCGGTAAATTATGAGATGCCGTTCGAATTCGAACATTTGTTTTTTTTTTCTTCTTTAAACTCGCTTCGATTTCAGTTCGTTATACAGACACGTATCCCCACCCCACACACACATAATCCTTTTATATTATTATTATTATTATTTCATAAACCATTATATATTTTTGTAACGTTCAAAACTAAACCGAAACACATTCCTAAAACGTGTTTTGCGTACAAAATATTCTCTAACCCGAAATATGGCTAAAAACGTTTTTTTCTTCTTCTTCTTCTCTATAACAGTCGACGGGGAATACGAAACGTCGAGAAAACTCGTACTTAATTACTCTTGGGGTTGGGGGAGGGGAGGAGAAGAATATGGTAAAAACCATCCGGCGTTCGTACACTAATTAATCGCGTACGCCGACACCTCGATTTCAAGTTTGGTCCATTCGAATGATTTATTTCCGATTGAGAGTGCAACAAATATTATGTACACTTAAAGTTAGCGGACCAGAAGAATGTGTTAGTCCCGAACGGGACGGAATGGGATAAAGCGGGAACGGCTCGCGTACGCTTTCCGAGCCCACTCACACACACACACACACAATTATACACGACCTTTACTCGTGTTACATTACTTATATTAAACAAGAACCGTTCCGCATAACTTCAAAACTACCCGGGATTTAAACCGAAACGCGTCTTATAGTGTAAAACAATATAATCGTTTCCTGATGATTAATGTGTTGTGTGTGTGTGTGTGTACGTCACGTGTTCGGCCGGGGAGCAATGGCGCGGCGCGCGGGCAATAGTGTAACCGGCTCTCTCACTCGGCATCTCTCTCTCTCTCTCACTCTCATGCAACACACAGCTCTTAGCGAAACGTCACTCACATTATTATTATTTTAACGAGCCATTCATCACGCCGAAAGGATCTCGTCTCGCCGTATCCTTTCTCCTGTTCCACCTACGACGTTTGTATCGGGCCAATGACCGTCCAACTGCCTTCCCCTACACACACGCACACACAAAGGCCACCGTTTGACCGTCGTCTACCCAGTGAGATTACCGAATTTGTAAATAATAATAATAATAATAATAATAATAATAATAATAATAATAATTATAATAATAATAGTGATAATAATAATAATAATAATAACCGCTATTTTATCGTATTTATTTGTGATAAAATAAATACGTCCGTTTTCATATTATATACGAGTACGTTCCGTATTTTTAAAATTTAAAACCGATTACAACGCGTTAGTTTTATATATATATACATTATAATATACGCGCATTTGGAATGTCGTTTTTTAAGATTTAAAATCTCCAAGAAACTCAACCACGCTTATAGTACTTATAGCTTATAGTAAAAAAAAAAAAAAAAAAAAAGAAATCCCGGAATAAATTTTAAACTCTTTTTTTAATAAAAATTCCATTTTTAAGTTTTTAAAACTTCTCGAAACAAGTCGTCTGATATTAAGATAATAATTTTGAAAAAAAAAACACTAAAATGATTTTTTTATTTAGAAAAACATTTTTTTTTTATATATATATATATATATATATAAAAACGACGAATAAACCTACACAGATATTGTAAGTAAGCGTATAATAACATTGTATAAATCTTTGATGTTTCTTAATTTAAAATATTCTACTCGATTATTCGAAGTAAAAACAAATTTTATATATAACGTAAATTGATAATAAATTAATTGAAGCTCAAAACTGTACGAGATTGTAATTATTGTTAGGTAGCGATTGTCACGGCACATAACAATTTATATAGAAGAAAACAAAAATTTTAATGCATTATAAATGCTACTTGATCTAATCTATCGGCTAATAGTCTTGCACATTAATGTATTCAAAAACGTTAAAATCGGGTCACGATAATTAAGTACACTAATAATTAGCGTTTTTAATTTCAATTAGAGTTTTATTCAATTTATTTCACACGTATACCATATAAGCATATTAACATTTTTATAATTTTATATATAAATATGTTTTTTTTTCTTAAATAATAAAAATTCTTTTGATTAGAGTTAAGTAAATAAGTTAATATACATTAACTATAAATTTATCTTATTTATCTATATTTAATATTTTAAATTATAATTTACTTATCTCTATATGCAACTCGTATAGCTCATCGAATTCAGTACAGTTGGTATACGCGTATTTTATACATATACAAAATATCGGGTAACGTTGATTTACTAACATAATGAAACGAAAAATATACATTTCATCCACTCGTATTAAATTCGTAGTGTGACAGGCAAAGCTGAATTTTCAAAAAAAAAAAAAGCCATTACAATATCCATTGAGGTAACTTTAACGAGTATGGATAAATATACGTGAATATTTTTTTTTCTTACACAATTTTATACAAAAAAAAATGTTCAATGTTTTGTTAATTTAGACTAATTAAATAATAATGCAACGGAAATTGTTTTAAAAAAAAAACATATAATAATAATTATATATTATAAACAATATGCGACAAATAGAAAAACCGTTTTTTCTTTTTTTTTTTTTTAATTAATTAAATAAAACACGAAGAAATTGTGTTTCAAATGTGTATGCGCGTTAAAACGATACCGTTTGTTTTTGAATTCTGAATTTTTGCGTATAGTGAGAATATTTAACGACTTCGGTGATTAAATATTTATGTAAATAACCATTATTTATTAATATTATATTATTTACATAAATTTGCCACGTTATAATTGAACGCTGTGTTTCGGGACTACCGTTGGTAAT
Organism: Chaetogeoica ovagalla; assembly: GCA_032441825.1. NCBI lineage: Eukaryota > Metazoa > Arthropoda > Insecta > Hemiptera > Aphididae > Chaetogeoica > Chaetogeoica ovagalla. The sequence continues at coordinate 3,874,824 of CM063726.1, forward strand.
TGTTTCCTTTTGTACGTTTCCTGATGTTTTTTTTAAATATTCATCAAACCAACGACTGAAAGTCAACAGAAACCAAAACGTGTTCCGAGAAGTTTTAAGAACGCGATAATGGCAAATGGCTTTCAAACTCGAAAAATGACAACAAAATGCTTGAATAACATATTGAACTACTCGACACGATTCCCACTAGACCTAAATTATTATTATTATTATTATATTATTATTATTATTATTAAATTGAAACATCAAAACATCGGGAATAACATAGAAGTAACACGAACACACTATTACACTAATATTGTAATATTTTAAAATCATTATTTATTGATATTTAGAATATAGTGGATAATGTATTTTGTATAGCGACAAAGAACAGCCCACAGTGTTTGATCGATTGTTACACGTTGTTCTTTTTATAGTGAATTCCAGTACGTTGAGCAGTAGTACAACAACTGAAATCAACTAAAAGAAAAAAATATTCAAAATAGTCCTAATATAATCGGTACATAAAATATTACAAAACACAATACGGTTTGAAACTTATTTTAACGAATGTAATTTTGTGTTTACACTTTAGTCGCTTAAGTTTAGCGAATGAAACAAACAAATTTAACTTAACATAATATTACAAAAGTGGTCCTAATATTTCCATTAACCACAGCGGTTTTTATTTTTGAATAATATTATAATATATAAATTTATCATGTTTTTTCTTTTCACCTGGTGATGTAAATTCGAATTTAAATTTTAAAAGTAAAAATGTTCGTTGTATCTAATAGTATATGTAAAACAGCGTTGTAAAGCGTGTCATTAAGAATTCATAAAATTGTTCTTGCAGATTTATTTAATATTTACCATATGCTTTATTTTAATGTTAATCAAAAACACACATTTCGTTTGTTCCGTCTAACAAGATTAATAAATAATTCAATGTTATCCTCCACATGTTAAAACACATACCTATATGTAATTCATAATGCGTAGAATTTCTAAAATTTTTTTAAATACGATGATACCGTTAAAAGCGTATAACAATAAACCATTAATTATAAATTATTACAATAATAAATATGATATAAATAATTTGTTTTATGTGCATTAATTATATACTTTTTATATTAATTCAATTTTTTTAATTAAAAAATATTCGTTTTATATTCGAATTGCCAGGATCTTAACAAAACACCATTTGTAAAGGAGAATTATTGTATATGCAAAAATGTTTTGAACATGGTAAAAAACTTCAAGACAAAGAAATTTCTAATGAAAACGCCTGACACACTTTCTCATAATATATTTAATATTATTTGTCTTTTATGGAAATTGTTTTTGGTTTTTAAATCATTGCGAATTTAAAACTATTGCATCCGTAATGTTTTGCAGTTCAACCCCATGTATTGTCTAAGAACGTAAAAACACTAATATGAAACACAGCGAATTCGTTAAAATCAAATTCGACGATCAATAAAACGCTGTTCAATATTATTTATATTGCTTATTAATGGATATTTATGAATTATTTTAATAGATATAACTTTGATTTTACGCATAATTCGTAAAATATATACGTTAACCTATATAATAATGCATCGTATCAAATATTTAATACTTCTTCTTGATGTTTCCTCAGTAAAACTCGAATAAAAATATTATTATTGAACTATAATCATATGTCGTCAATAATAAATAAAATGCAATAAACGAGTAAATTACAAAATACAATATTATAAAGTCACACATATTTTGAATTGTGCTCTAATAACCGCGTATATTTGTGGATCTAAATCAGAGGTTCCCAACCTATGGTTCGCGGACCACCGGTGGTCCTCAAGACATCGTGTGATGGTCCGCGAGCCATACCTACAAAAGTTAAAAATATTTCATTTTTCCTTTGGGGCGTGATACAAATAATATATATTATTGATATATTGTATAAAATTTTTTCAAACTTAAACAATTTTAAACATTACATTATAAGTTAACTGTAAGGAATCGCATAGTATTTTATTTATTTATAATCTAAATATTCTAAATTCTAATATGTGAGAAAAATATGATTCTTGTTTATGAGAAAAAATAAAGTCTAAAAATTATGGTGGTCCGTGACGTATTGAAAGTTCTCTGAGTGGTCCATAGTGTCAGAAAGGTTGGGAACCACTGATCTAAATAACCAAAACGAGTGTATCGATAAAAGTAGTTAGCCTTTAAAGTATTATTTACACCATAAACTGCCCGATTACACCTACAAAATTATTTCATGTATGAATACACAGAAAAATAAATCATACTTTATGCAAGAATATTTATATTATTTTCATACATAAATTTGTAGATACGAGTTGACTCAAACGAATACGTATTATATAGTCATGGTTTCTCTTAAAGCGTCTTCTGATCTATCAATTGATATAGTTGAATTATTAATTTGGCCACTAGATATGGCGAAACAAAAAAAAAATTAATATCGATAAATTCGATATGTGTAATTTGAAATGTGATATTCGATTTTATACTCAGGCCGTGAACGTGTTAACATACGTGTTTCACTTATTAATAAAATCATGTAGGCCAGTGGTATGGTTTTTGTTTATAGTTTACAATAGAATATATTGTACGATTTTCTTGGAAAATATTGAGAATTATCCGTCTCAGACGTTTTCGAAATACAATCTGTAATCAATTTTTTATCGAAAAACTATTATTATTCACAAAACTTTTTGAAAACTTAAACTGCCTTAAAAGTATTTTCCGAAAGAACAAATCACATCGCTATGAAACCAAAAGCTTTAACGTGTCGCCCGGGATTCAATGGAAAACATAAAATGATATTACACTATTTTTTTTCAAGATATTATAAGTGTATCATTTACCAAATCACCTAACTTATGTAATAAATACATTTTTGAAAATTTCACATTACATTACGCTGAATTCCTTTAGGTTTTGAAATAAATTTATTCGAGACTTTCTATTATAATTACTATTATTATTGTTATTTATTTATATCACTATATAAATGTTATAAGTTTGTATCCTGTTGATAAATAATATTATATTATGTACATATAGCAGATAATATACAGTCAGACGACAGATAACAGACGACTTTTTGTTTACAGAAATAACGGTAAAAAATAAAACTAGTAGTTGATAATGATGATGATGATGACAGTTTTAGCAATAAACAGAGCCAGGGCTTCTCATATTAGCCCCGCGAATGAAAATTGTATACTTTGGTGTAAATAAATATTAATATATACTCGTATAATCGAAATATTTTCAGTAACCAATTTTCACATAATATGAACTTTTTTTTATTCATATTGCGTGATAACTGATGATAATAATAATAATAATAATAATTCATTAATTGCGTGTAAAAGAAAAAAAAACGTGTTTACCGGTCACTATGACAGCCATATGACTATTATAATCAGAAAACTAATTAATGGCATAACAACGAATTATGGAAGAAATATAATTGTTGCACCGAAACACGTAACTTTCCAACATATTATCGAATAAACCTATATTATCAAAAAAAGAAAAAAAAATGGAATTGTCTGATAGTTGATACAAACCTTTCAATCGCCGTCTTCAGCCAACGCTGATTATCATTTATCATTTCTTGGTTTATTAGTAAACGAAAAATAATTTTTCTCTAGAAATTTACGTAGTAGGTTGATTAGATATTATATTTTATATGTAATTTTTTGCCCCGCAATCGGGCGGTGAGAGAGTGGCAACAAATAAACGTGTACCTACAGTAACGAAATTCTAAATACACCATTGGCAATAATATGCCTTAATAACGTCTGATGTAACACAATAATCTAGTAAGATTGACAGGCACATTATATTTTCGTACCATAACTTCTTCCGGCCTTAACAATAATTGTAATATAAATAATGATAATGTCCGAAAGGAAAACGCTCGGGCGAAATAATCGCGTACGGACGAGACGCAGCAGCAACGAACGCTTTTGTGTACGTTATAATCGTATACTTGTAAATGTTGAAAGTAATCACAATATCAATGTCCATCTGTCCCTCGACGTCCTTCGTGCACGAGTCCAAAACGTTCTCTATTGTACACCACTACCGCACTATAATATAGATTTCGTCTGTTGAAACGCGATAAATATCCGTTACACGCACACGCGTTTTCTCGAAAGACACATTTATATATATACACGACGTCGTTGGTTAGATATTCAGACCGGAATACGCGATGTTGTCGTTACGCGTTTAAACGATATTCGAGAAAAGGAAAAAATGATTTTTAAAAATATACTCGAAATCTGTTCTAATACTACTCCCGTTAAGAGACATCGCAACGGTTTGCAATACGCTTTGAAATAAAAATAAAAAAATTACGGACGGGTCGTCCGAGTCGTTGATGTTTTCACTTTTCCGTCGTACGTTATGCTCGTGTAAAATCGTAAGTCCGTGATATCCGTGTGTGTTTTAAATCAATACTAACAAACAGTTTTAAGACTTTCACATTTTCATTTACTACGAAACGTATCGATTCGATTAGAGCGTAATAGCGTGCAGAGAGTTTGGCACATCGTCTATGATAATCGAGTGAGTTTATCGGTAAAAATATTGTTATTACTTCTTTAAACGTTGTTTGTAATATTGTGAGAATAAAATTTTTTTCATTAAAAGTAGCGAAATTTTAATTTCAACTCGAATGACAGTAAAACAAAAACCTATAGTGTATTTAAAAATCGAGATTACCACGGCGGTGTTCCTACTACTACTACTGTTCCCTGTACTGTTGCCAAATTAACACGATTATTACAAAAACATGTTCCCGTAACAAAACGGAATGATCGATTCATACAATATTACATTTTAGGTATGGTTTTTTTTTTTTTCGTAGATAATATCACGTCGTATCGTATTCCTGATCAATGCGATATTTGCCTTTAAAACGTATTGTTTTTTTAAAGGCGCAAATTAATACGTTTCGTACGGTTTCCGGATAATTCAAATTTTTACAAAAAGTGAAATTACATTTTTACTAACGCTGTTATTGTTTTTACACTCGGCGAACGTTTCGGTTCACTCGTTATATAATATATATGTAAAAAAAAAAAAATTACCTATCTATTTGCCTACCCGTTATCCAAAGAGTTGTCAATAATTATTCACAAACTATATATGTATAAATACGATGAAATTTACGACAAATACACGAACACGATTTTTATATTCACCTAAATCCGCATGCGATAAACGTAAAACTTTCAGCCGTATAGAGTTAATTAACAAAGTTATCGTTCCGTCTTGTATTGTATTTGTATTAAATAGGATTTACATAATAATAATAATAATTATAATAATAATAATAATAATAATAATAATAATAATAATAATAATAATAATGATAATATAACAACATCGACAATCCATTTCAATCGCTAGCACGCGACACAATGGTAATTATTATTTAAATCCTATCTCGACGGGAAGAGAATCCATATATAATCGAATGCGCATAAAAGTATAACTAATAAACATTAAAACTCGACGTTTTCCACAATCCGTATATATTATTATTATTTTACGTAATAGTCAGTATATTTATGTGTATATATATATATATAACAATATAATATAAACTGAAGTCTGTATATCTTCAGAAACGCGCTGCATAATATCGGTTTTCATATACGCACGACCACGCATTCATACGTGTGAGAGTTCACGTAAAAACTCAAATGGTATACGGATTTCTCGTTTGTTTCGCCAAACGTTTGAACATTTATTATGGTTAGGGGCAGGAGGACGTTTCGATAATACGTAAGACGCAATAGTGTCCGCGAAAATGTCGCGTAACGTAATACGCGCGTTAAACAAGTATTTGACGTATATTTCGGTGATGAAAACGGAACAACATTTTCTGCCTTTATATGTGAAAATACGTTGAAAAATCGACGACACAAAACGATTTCCGTTTCTAGTGTGCGACATACGTCAATATCTCGGGAAATTCGATTTCGATGAACCATTTACAATATCGCCAATTCATCTATCTAACCGAAATATATTTTCGATTACATACGATCCGAGTATATACGGGAAAAAGAAAATAATTATTATTTTTTTTTTTTTTTTTACTACGTCTTCTCATATTAATTATAACGTTTTCACGAATGCTATTATTCCATAATCTTTTATTACATTTATTATACACTACACGTGAATGGATATATAGGTCATTTAGCTCGCATTCAGCAGCCACTGGCAAACTTACCGGCGACCTATCGATTTTTCTTTTGCGTCTATTGTTGTTTTCTAGTTCTAAATGTAAATGATTAAAAAAAAAAAAATCATATATATGTAAAATTCAAGTAATCTTTGTTATGTGTTATATCTCGTTACTCTGTCGTGATAAAATATTCCAAAGACCGGGAAAAAAAATTTTGAATAAAACAAAAATACGCGTACCGCAACGTAATTTTTATACAATTTAAATGAGTTGTTCGGGCCGGGAGCAAAAAATTATATTTCGCGTGCCCAGACACCTCCAAATATAAATTAAAATCTCTTTAATATTATTATATTAACCGATACTGTTACCCACTTATAACTAAGAGCAATGGTAACTATCATTAAAGAATGGTAACTCAATTTATGGTATTAATTAGTATTGCTGTATTTTGGTACAAATAATTAGTAAATGACAAAATAATATAATATCTACAACAACACAGAAATATATAAAAATAAATAGGTACTTCATAATTTGGTAAATATCCCCTTGATTCACTAAATAATAAATAATAATAATAATTATAAAATTCGCCTCTTTGGCTCACAAAATAATAAATAGGTAACTTACAGTTGAAATATACAAATATATAAATAATAATATAAATAAAACTCACAATTTCGTGGAGCGCAGACTGGCCAGCTGGTCCTATACTATATAAAATAATAAACATACAACAATAACGACTCGTATATAACAAAATGCCGTAACGATTAGCGCATACGGATCTTGACAAAAGAAATATTAATACGGCGATCAGTGCCCAAAGAAACACTAAAAATTGTTAAAATCACACAATAATCGGCTAATCGAACCACACAATTCACCGAATATTCGTTATTTGCAATTTCCACCGTAGCTATTAGAGCTGTTAGTTAGAAATTACAATAGACAATTTATACTTAATCAAAGTCACAAAAATCGAAAAATATGTGTTATTCGGAACGCGGACATTAGGTACGCGTTACGTGTGACGATCGACGGATGATGAATGAATTTTTACATACAAAAAAAAACTTTTGGAAAAAAAATTTATGCATACGCGACTACGATTCGCGACGACGCGTACGATAAGATTTTGTGGAAAAACAACAACAATAACAAATATAACGACGACTATGGTTGGTGCCGTTTTTAGATATTATAATAATATTATAATAATTAATCGCGTATTTTTGGCCGACCGGTGCTTAATCATTAACTTCGGTTCATTTTAATGCGGTAGGGAGTAGTACGGGGCAATTACCGATCTTCATCGATATCGTCTCGACGACCGCGTATTATTGCTATTAATCTAAACATCCTCCCCCCGTTGAAAATCTTCATTTTCAACCATTATATTATCTGCTTCTGTTGGCAATACACATAACTTCAAAGTAGGCCTCTTTATCTCAGAACCAGATGCAGTTCTTACGGTTACCACTCTTATCACACCGTCACTTCCAGGATGTACTTTGGTTACTCTGCCGAGTTTCCATCTTGCTGGGGGCATACCTTCATCTTTTATTATTACGATATCGTCGATCTGTAGAGGTTTAGTTCTTGTAACCCACTTTCCTCGCACTTGTAATTGCGGCAAATATTCTAAGTGCCATCTACGCCAAAATGTCTGCATCAGCAGTTGCACATATTTCCATCTTCGTAGGTATCCCGGATTATCACTAGCCAGCTCAGGTTCAGGAGGAAGCGATATGGCTCCTCCGATCAAAAAATGAGCGGGCGTAAGTGCTTCTGCATCAGAGGGATCGCTACTCATCGGGGTAATGGGCCGTGAATTAAGGCATGCTTCAATTTGACAAAGTAAAGTGTTTAATTCACTCAAGGTTAATTTGGCTTCTCCCATCATTCGGCTCAAATGGTGTTTAGCACCTTTCACAGCACTTTCCCATAAGCCTCCGAAATGGGGTGCTGCTGGAGGATTGAATCGCCATTCTATGCCTTCTTGTGCCATAATAAGACCCGCATTGTCTACATACGATTTCAACTCCTTCTGGGCACCAACGAAATTCGTACCATTATCACTATATATAGTTTTACAGCGTCCTCTTCGAGACATGAACCGACGTAGGGATGCTATAAATGCTTTGCTAGTCAAATCCTCAACCACTTCTAAATGAATTGCCCTTGTTACAAAACACACAAACACCGCTATCCACGCTTTAACACCCACTACTCGACGTAACCCACTACGAATAGTCAAAGGTCCAGCGAAGTCTACTCCAGTTACAGTAAAAGGCCGTGTGCATTGAACTCTTTGTCTAGGCAAGGCCGCCATCATCGGTTCCGTAAACCGGGGTTTTGCGCGAGTACATCTTATGCATTTAAGCACACTTGAACGAGCTATTGCTCGGCCTCGCAATGGCCAGTATTGCCTGCGTACTTCCGCCAAGAGTGCTTGAGGACCACAATGGAGTTGTTCCTTATGTTTCTGATTAAAAATCAGTTGTGTGACCTTGTGATTAACTGGTAGCACTATTGGATGCTTCTGACCTTCTAAATAGTTAGAATTATTTAATCTACCGCCAACTAAGATTAAACCGTTTTTTATGTACGCGTTCAAGCATTTTAACTTACTTTGAGAAGGCAATTCCTTGTTTTCTTTCAACGCTCGTACTTCATCAGAGAATGTTTCGTATTGAACCCTTTTCAATATCCAACGTTCCGCTAGTTTTAATTCTGACTCGGAATTATATGGCACTCTGGATACAACTTTCTTATCCTGTAAATACTTTATAAATCGAAGAAGCCAAGCCACTCCTCGTTTTAACTTATTCCAGTCAGAATAATACTGGATGATCTTGTTCGTATAATTTGATACTACCAACACTAGCTTTATACTTTTACGTTCAGGCAACTCACTTTCTTCTAATACCTGATACACATGTGGCCTCCATGTATTCTCATCTGTTATTAACCAATTAGGTCCTTCCCACCATAGTTTTGATGTTAATAGTTCCTCTGCACTTATGCCGCGAGAAATTACATCAGCGGGATTTTCCAGTGTACGAACATGTTTCCACTGGCTTACCTCAGTTAATTCCAAAATTTGAGACACCCGATTTAAAACATAAGTCTTCAATCGGGTTCTGTGACTATTTATCCAACTCAAAACTATCATCGAATCGGTCCATAGTCGACAACGTTTCACTTCAATGCCCCAAGACTCCGCTACCTTTTTGACTAATTCAGCGAGTAACAATGCCCCATTTAGTTCTAAACGTGGAATAGTATTTCCTTTTAGTGGTGCTACTCGAGTTTTAGCACATAAAAGTCTTGAATTCCATATCCCGCTGTCATCTTTCGAACGTACATATAGACAAGCACCGTATGCTTCCTCCGAAGCATCGCAGAAACCATGAACTTCAACCTCCTCTGATAAACTTGGAATCACCTTCCTAGGAATCACTAGTTCCTTCAATTGTTCTAGGCTATGGTAGAAATCGACCCATTTGGTTTGCATTTCTGTTAGCAAAGGTTTGTCCCAATCCATTTTTTCTGCCCAAATCTGTTGCAAAAAAATTTTACCTCTTATTAGCACAGGTGCCAAGAAACCGAGAGGATCAAATATTCTATTAAGATCCGATAATATTATTCGCTTAGTTAACTTATTCCTTTGTAGTATAGGAGAAATGATAAAAAGAAATTGATCTAGCAATGGTCTCCATTCTAGTCCTAATGATTTAATTGTATCTCCGTCTCCAATTTCGAGTGAATAATGGATCACCTTCACGATTACCCATTTGATTAATGATATCTTGGGAGTTTGAACACCACTTCCTCAATGGTAGTTTAGCGGATTCAAGAATAGCATTAATTTCCTTCTGAATTTGCAACAGTCCTCAATTTTATCAGCACCTGTCATCAAATCATCCATATAGAAATCATGACGAATTGATCTTGACGCCTCAGGATATTGTTGTTTAAATTCTTCTGCTAAAGTCACCAAGCATTGTGTAGCCAGAAATGAAGCCGGTGTGGTTCCATAAGTTACAGTGGTCAATTGATAAGTACGTAACCTTTCCTCTGGAGTCCGTCTCCACAAAATCCGTTGCAGATTCCAATCGTCCTCTGACACACACACTTGCCGAAACATTTTTTCGATGTCGGACGTTATAACGTATTGATGTTTTCTAAAACGTGTAAGTATTTTAAAAACGTCCTCTTGTACGGTAGGACCACTTTTAAGAACATTATTCAGTGACAACCCTGATGAACTTTTCGCTGATGCATCAAACACAACTCTGACCTTAGTTGTTAGACTAGAAGTTTTTATTACAGCATGATGTGGAAGGTAAAAGGATGGCTGTGGTATAAAAATTTCTTCAAGGACTTCTTTCATATGACCCATTTCCTCATACTCCTTCATAAATTTCGTGTATTCCATTCTCAATTTTTCATCATGCTGCAATCTACGTTCTACACTAAGAAATCGATTTGTTGCCATAGTAATTGTTAAGCCCAACTCATTTACTGTATCTCTTCTCGGTAAACGCACGACAAAACGACCTTCTGTATTCCTATATGTAGTTTGCTCGAAATGCTTCACAGTCTGTTCCTCTTCAATACATTTTTGATTTGACTTTGGCAGCTGCTCAGAACTTAAAATTTGACTGTCCATAGTTATCTTCCAATCCTCTTCTAATGATTCACCAAATGAATGAGTGCCAACTAACGAAACTACTCCTATTTCACCAGTGACAATCCATCCAAATTGACTATCATTTAAAAACACATTCTTTACATTCAATGGTATCCGAGGTACGGTAGTAGCGGTTACATCGAAAAATACTCCGCCTCCGATTAACAAATCAACTGCACCTGGGGCATGAAAAGAAGGATCTGCCAACTGTGGTATCAGTTCATCTGGAATTTGCCAACCATTTTTTGGTGTTTTACACGATGGCAAATTATTTACAATTGAAGGTAACACGTGGCATGTCAATTTAACACCATAATTACTTAGTCTTGACTTAATTGAAATTTCCACATAAGATATAACTCGAACCTGACTTGCACCGATACCATTGACCGGTAAGCTAGTTTTTTTGCATTCTAGTTGCAAGGTTTTGGCAAGGTTTCTTGAAATAAAGTTCACTTGTGAGCCGCTATCCAGAACGGCTCTACATTTACGCTGATTCCCACGATTATCATTGATTAAAACAACAGCAGTGGCCAAAAAGGCATAGCTTTGATCAGACCCACTAAAAAGTGCTGCAGGAGTTGAAACGTTTGGTGTAAGTAAAGAGGCGTGTTGCTCCAGTTCGACTCGTTCAGAAACTATTGGTTTTTCATAATGTAACAATGTGTTGTGTCTACGCTTGCATGTACGACAACCATACATAGATTTACATAAATTTGCCATATGCATCGGTGAAAAACAGTTGAAACATAACTTTGAATCTCGGACAATTTTAATACGTTCTCCTACAGATAAATCCTTAAACTTATTACAAGTGTGTAATTTGTGTTTTCCTAAACAACATACGCAATTTGGTTCATTTTCCGTTGAAGCTATGAGTCCTTTTCTTGGAGTTCCCTGACTGTGTTTCCTACTACTCGTTGCATATATTGTCTCTTCTTTTTTCGAATTAGTGACCATCGTCTCTGAGCTCTCAAAAGCAATACACCGATTTAATAGAAACTCTTCTATTTGAGAGTATGTGGGCAATAGCGTGTCATTGCGTCGAAGTTGCCATTCATGAGTTGATGCTGTATCCAATTTCCTCAAAATTATAGTTACCAGCCAAGCGTCCCATTGGTCTACTGGTTGTCCTAATTCCTTAAGAGAAGCTACATGCGCTGTAATTTTGCTCTGAAGTTGTTGTAGTTCAATCGCTGAGCACCCTTGAATTGGTGTAATATCGAGGATAGCACGTATGTGTGACTGTATGACCAAGCTTTGGTTGTCATACCTTTGTTTAAGTTTTTCCAATGCTGTTTCATAATTGCTTTCTGTCATTGGTATGCCCTTTATAATATCTAAAGCTTGTCCACTAAGAGCTGATCGTAAATAAGAGAACTTTTGAGCTGCAGGGTAGCGTTCGTCTTCATGAACTATTGCTTTATAATAACAAAAAAAACTTTCCCACTCCTGTATATTTCCATCAAATTTTGGAAGGGCAACCGGGGGCAATCTTGCTCGCTGCATTGAATTGCTGAAAGTATTATTATTAGGTGTATTTATCGATGAGTTGTGTCCTTTTTCAGTATTTATAATTTCTAACATTTCTGATTTAAGTGAATAGTATTTATCTTCAAATTCGGATCTTTCTCGTTCATTATCTTCAACATTGTCGTGTAGTAATTCTATTTGAGATTGAACCTCATCAAAGTTTTGACTGATACGTGGTAAAGCTTCTTGTCTAACTTCTATAAGGCTGATGGACTGATGTCTTGGATCGAAATTTGTCATGAAGGTTTGAGCACGAGTGAGTGCACCCTTGATGCTCGCGCGTTTTGTTTTTAGATCTTTCAATACCCTATCATTGTCCTCGTCCATTTTAGAATTCATATTATCAATTATTTACGAATAATGCAAAAAAAAAAAAAAAAAAAAAAAAAAAATAAGAAGAGGGAAAAAAAAAAAATAAATAAATAAAATGATAATAATATATATTTTAAAAGAAATATGGATCACAATCGACAAACTAAAGATGTAGGTGAATATAGATGCAACCTATTACTTTATTCTCGGCTTGACCTGGTAAGTAATTTGTCACACCTATATCACGTCGAGGTCACCAAAATGTTCGGGCCGGGAGCAAAAAATTATATTTCGCGTGCCCAGACACCTCCAAATATAAATTAAAATCTCTTTAATATTATTATATTAACCGATACTGTTACCCACTTATAACTAAGAGCAATGGTAACTATCATTAAAGAATGGTAACTCAATTTATGGTATTAATTAGTATTGCTGTATTTTGGTACAAATAATTAGTAAATGACAAAATAATATAATATCTACAACAACACAGAAATATATAAAAATAAATAGGTACTTCATAATTTGGTAAATATCCCCTTGATTCACTAAATAATAAATAATAATAATTATAAAATTCGCCTCTTTGGCTCACAAAATAATAAATAGGTAACTTACAGTTGAAATATACAAATATATAAATAATAATATAAATAAAACTCACAATTTCGTGGAGCGCAGACTGGCCAGCTGGTCCTATACTATATAAAATAATAAACATACAACAATAACGACTCGTATATAACAAAATGCCGTAACGATTAGCGCATACGGATCTTGACAAAAGAAATATTAATACGGCGATCAGTGCCCAAAGAAACACTAAAAATTGTTAAAATCACACAATAATCGGCTAATCGAACCACACAATTCACCGAATATTCGTTATTTGCAATTTCCACCGTAGCTATTAGAGCTGTTAGTTAGAAATTACAATAGACAATTTATACTTAATCAAAGTCACAAAAATCGAAAAATATGTGTTATTCGGAACGCGGACATTAGGTACGCGTTACGTGTGACGATCGACGGATGATGAATGAATTTTTACATACAAAAAAAAACTTTTGGAAAAAAAATTTATGCATACGCGACTACGATTCGCGACGACGCGTACGATAAGATTTTGTGGAAAAACAACAACAATAACAAATATAACGACGACTATGGTTGGTGCCGTTTTTAGATATTATAATAATTAATCGCGTATTTTTGGCCGACCGGTGCTTAATCATTAACTTCGGTTCATTTTAATGCGGTAGGGAGTAGTACGGGGCAATTACCGATCTTCATCGATATCGTCTCGACGACCGCGTATTATTGCTATTAATCTAAACAGAGTTATAAGTATCTGTATCATTGATTCTAATACGTCCGTTATGGACGCGAGTATTTATTGCGTAAATGATATGATAAAAAACAGACGCAGTTCGATACTGCGTTCCCGTTTTAGAGATCCACCTCCGAATTATTAAAACGCCAATTTTCGTTTATGTCTATAAAAAGAATTGATTTATATTGATCCGTACGTTTTATTATTATTTGGGCAGTCTTATTTCGTAAGGTGTTCTGAAAGAATAATCTGCGGGATAAATTTTATTGTCATCTTGGGTATTCGCGCCGCATTTGATTGCCGAATTCCGTGCGCGCGCGATTGGCCGCGAAATTCTGAAATTTTATCTCTCCTGATATGAATTTCATAACTCCTGCAATCACTGACATCCCGTCTAAAATTTTAACGTTAAAAGCAATCGTAAAAATTACCCACGTTTTATTTGTGAATAATTCCATTTGGTTTATTACAAATCCGTTTTGAAATTTGATAATATATACACGAGTACATAATCACGCACGTATAAATCGACTTTTCTTTTTTATGACATAAGTGGCCAACTAAAAAGATACGCCATCCCCCGCCCCGATCAACGTAGCCAAGGTAAATCTACTCTTTATTGTATAACATGATATTGGCAATCAAGTATATAATTTTGACCAAATGTGAACGAATGCAGCGAAAGAAAAAAGATATACGAATAAAATCAGTTTCCTCGCTAATAACCGCAAATTCCACTGCGATTTACGGGAAACGTGTTTTGGCCCATTTTCGCTTGTGACGTCGTTGTCAACTACGTTCGATCCAGTGTTTGGACGATCCGACTGAAAACGATTTTTAGGAAATTCGTAAAAAAAAAAATAAATATTCGAAAACAATGCTTTGCAAATATTTGCACATACATCTTTAATGTTTCCCCGGACACTGGCGGTCTTCGACTTGAGCGATTGGCATTTATCGTAGACAGCGTTAAAAGCCTAGAAACAATTGTTTCCGCGCATCGGTATATATTATTTTTGTATTTTTCGCATTATCGCGTGTTCTATGCCGTCCGGTGTGCGTATACAGGAAAACGGAGCTCGCATTAGAAACTTGTTGAAAAATAAATTACCATCACTCGCTGTCTTAGTGCAAATAATTTGGCGCTGTAGTCGAATTCCACGTCAATCGCATTATTGTGGATGTCGCCGTCGCCACCGTCGTTACTGCAAATACGATCTGTTATTGGAGACGAGTTTTGAACTCCTCTGCATATTAATTGTCCACCCTTCGGTGCAATCGTCCGTATTTTCGGATCTTTCACCGAGGCCTTACAATCGACATTTCTGTTCGTCAGACTGTTGTTCTTGGTCGAAAAACGGCCTTTGATTGTGTTATCTGCAACGTTTGAACAGATTTTCGCCGTAGTCTTCATTATCGATTTCTGATGAGGTCGGTAATCTTAAAAACGAATACGTAATCGAATCGTACTTGGTAATAATAATAATAAGAATAAGAATAATAAAAATAATAATAATAATGTTGGACGTCGTTAAACAATTTAAAAGTTAGCTTTAAAAAAAACAGTTTTTATTTAACTTTTTAACTAAAACAATTAGTTTTTTCATTGATAAATTAACTAGACATAAAATCAACATTTAACAATGAATTATCATAATTATCCTGTTTGGTGATACCTCGAATTGAGTATCACAAGGGAAAGAGACTACTAGAATAATCGGAGCAAAAATGGACGGATAAAAATAAAAAAAAAATAAAAACAATTCAGAGTAAATCAGTTTAGTAAAAGTGAAAAAAAAATGAAAAGAAATTTAGTTTTTTCTTACAAAAATGGGCTTCAGTGAGCGTAGAATTGATAAAAGTATTCAGTTTAGTTAACACATATGCTCGACACGAATGTATTCATCGAAATTCAAACAAATCGCGTTACTATAAGTACGTATTATGAACAAATGTATTATACATAATTCGTGTCTAACGAAATATAAAATATTTCAATAATTAAATGTTTTAAATATTAAACGAGTACACTATATAATAGATTAATACGCAAAAAGTCGACCAATAATTTATTACTTTATTATTTTTATAAAATAAATTTACGGTAAAATTCAAATGGTTGTAATAAAATATAAAAATTGTACATTTTTCTCAAACTAATCGAGTTCATATTTTTTCCATTGTAACTCTAAACATAACTGCCTGTAAATATCTTCTGTCGAATATTGATTTATAATATTTTATATTACATATATAAGATATTTTTTTATTCATATTTTTAATTTAACTTGTTTTAGTTAATTTTTTTTTGTTTTTAGTGAACTTTCTCATATCTGACACTGTTTAGAAATAAAATTAGGCGTGGAATTTGGTTTCGATAATATAAACACGAATTTTCATACACTTTTAATTGAATAATTATAGTACTTTAATTGTGGTTTTTATTGTAAATACAATTTGAATTTTGTCGGCTTACCGATATTATTTTCTAAGGCAGGTCGATTCATCACATTTCTTGCAGGTACCTTGTCACTTTTGAGTACACGCTATACATTGAAATATTACAATTATCAATCTTAACTGTCTAATACTTTAGGCCTTACCTCAGATTTATTAATCGTAGAATTATTCGGTAGACGAATCATATTTTTCTTTAAAGAAACGTTATTTTGGAATGTCGTTTGAAATGATTTATTGGTTCTTTCCAACTTTTTCTCATTCAAACTAGGTTTTGTCGAAATCGGTATACTTGATTGTACATTAGAACAGTGATTATGATTTTTAGCCAATTTTATGTTATTCAAACTGCGGTTTTTTACATCCGGTAGTTGCGGTAATACTGCTTTAAAGTATTTTTATTGTATACGACGACGTTCAATAAAATAGAATTAATTAATTAATAAAATAAATAAAACAGTTCATTTGAATCGTACTTGTTTTTTTGGGGGGAAAACTGATATTCTTTTTTATTTGTTTTTCGTTCAAACCGTTCATATTCGTTTTCTTCTCATACCATATTCATTAATTGTTATACGTATTAAGTGCATTCATAATTTATACACTTATCAATTAATTATTTTGCGTATTATTTTTTGTTGTTTTACACATACACATTACTTTGATTCGCAATAATTTATATATACATATATTGATTTTACGAACAAATAAAATAATTTGTATTATATTACTTGGTGAAATAACATTGTTGCTAGGAGTTTTATTTCATGAAATAAAAAAAAAAAACAGTTTTTAACTTTTGCATAGAAATCGATATATAGTACATTCTTGTTTTTACCACTCGTCTTATAATAATAACGTATAAATCACATTCCCCCATTCTACGTGTTTCTGATTCGTTTTTAACAAACGGAAAAAAAATTCAAAAAAATGTATACATACGTCATTCATCATTAATTGCCGGCCATAGTTAAAAAAATAAAAAATAAATAAAATTCACAAATTATTCTCCTCCGAATATTAAACGATTGACTTTATTCCAATCGTTTCTGGTTTGGAAAATCGACAACACAAAATATTTTATACTTTAACTCTTGTTTTCTCGTGGAAATTATTAACACTTACACCCGACTAACAGTTATTATTTAAATAAATCCGTTTGTATTAATTTATTCTCTGCCAGTATAAACTCCGTATGATATTATTAGACATCGACCGAGTTATAGTAACACTTATTGTTGCTCGCATTAGAAAAATATCCTCGTTTTTATGATCAATAATTTTTATTACCGACCGCGTCCTTTTTCAAAGGTTACTGTAGGTTTTAACTTCAACGAAACGAGGGGAAAAAATGGTTTTTTTTTTTGAAAACTGCGACCGCAAAATAAAGTTCAACTATAACCCTTTAGTATGATCAGTAATCACATAATAACCGCAAAAATAAAAAAATATATATATATAAAAAACGTGACGTTACCGCAATATGATTCACTAGACGAAACGAAAACGTGTAATGATTTTCAAGTTAACTTGCGAACCATTGTACACTACTAAACCGGCGATCGATTTTTAAGAATAATATTGCTCCGTATTCCGCGCATTATGATAATATATCGTGATTTTAATGTTACATTGTACAACGCAGGTATAATATTATATGCTGTGAAAATATAGTTGTTTATTGATATATAAGTCTGTACACGATTATATTCTACGAACTCCAAGATTAAAAATATAATATTGTTCTACGCGTGCACGAAATCCGGAGATTATTTTTAAGAAATGTCCGCCAATTATTGGCACGTTTTCAGTGCCAATTATGAATTTCGAGTTTTGAACAATTTTCAAGAATAAGAATTAACAAGAATAAATCACTACGAAACGCGTGCAACATTTCCATACGTTCGTTTCCCTCATACTCGCGCATCACAAAAGATTTATATGGCGTACGGGAAAGTATAAATTATTATTACACCTAACATTGCGGCGGTGTGTCCTGTAGACCGACGGAGTTAAAATCGCGTACGAAGTCCCGGGGACAGATGGATGGATACAAACGCGTGCTGTGCAAACCGAAATAAATGATGCGGAGAATCATATGGGACACGAATACCGCATCCATCCAAGGATATTGTTTAGACTTTTGTTAGCCATGAATTTTCGGACGCATTTTCACCGAAGTCACAACGATCCAATCTCCAGCGCGACAAAATATTAGACAAAAACGTCTAATAATCAAGAAAATAGAATTTTTTTTTTTTTTTTGGCAAAAAACGACGTTCACGATCGAAACTACATAAATTTCTGAAAAAAAATCGGTTAAGAATTGCAATTCACATTATTATATCAATAAAATATCGATTCTCTGAGGGTAATCGAAGTTGTTTACATCAATACAACTTTAATGTTTCAAAATTGCGTCGTAAATTAACTGTACCATTGAAATTCAATTTAAAATCGCATTCAAATTTGTTTTTTACGTAAATAAATTAGGAACTATTAAAAGTTTATTGTACGAACACAGTTTTTTTTTTACAATAGATTACTTGATATAAATTATGGATAAAGTTTTATGGGTACGATAATATTTTAGATTACGTATTGTTAGATTTGCGAATGTAAAATGATCACGCGCGTTCGGTACGTCTTAGAATTCTTTTTTTCTTCGATATTATTGCATACTACAACTTTGAAGATGGGCACGGTAACGTGTCTGAAACGTCAATTTCGCAACAAAAATAAAACATGGATATTACCGAAAATTTTAATCGTAACAAACCAATCACAAATCTTTACACGGAAAAAGTACGGAAATAATTTACAGACAATGTGTTGAAATGATTCAACCAACACAACTAAAACTTATTTCAAGACTTGCCATTTATGAAAAGATGTACAGTGAATCGTGGATACTGCAAAACGAAAAAAAAAGAGGAAGTATAATATTGTTGTACACAAATAATATTCGACGATACGTCATCAAAGGTCCGGTTCGAATGGCGAAATTGTGGTACAAAGTAGTTAATGTGTGTGCTATAATCTCGTTTAATGTTCGTAAACACCTCTATTGAGTACGTTACTACTAAGTAAACATATGGTTACTGAAGTTATTTAATCGTAAAACTTATGATGAAGCTTAACTACTGTAGTGCAAATATCCGATACCAAAAAAAGTATAATAACGTTTAATGTTAAAATTGTTTTGTAGCTTATTCGTACGAGGCACTTTTTGCGGTAAAAAAAATTAAATAAATAACTCACATTTTTATTGCAAACAAATAAACCACTATAATGACTCAAGAACAAACACGGATAATTGATACAGACCGCACAATGGGATGGGGGAAACATTCTACACGATCATAAATATTCGGTGGGGGAAAATGCCCGTTTACCGTGGTAAAATTAAAAATCATCTTTAAAAATAAAATGCGAATTTGAAAATAAACGTATTTTGTTAAATAATAACGAAATCAAATCGAACGAGTACCGCGATTTCTAAATTGGATGCCGGTAGTCGACACGGATTGCAAAAAGTACTTGGATTGTTTGGAATAAATTGTCTTTTGTTACAGTTTTGTGAATAGTATTGCTTCTTGTTCTAATCGTTCTTGGTCATTCACGAGATGTTCGTGCGTCCTAGCCTATAGTGTAGTCTAACCTATTTGTAGTCTGTCAATTACTGTACGTATGCAGTAGTTTCCGTGTACGTATACAATTGTAAATTGGTGTGTACAATTTCCTCGGTTTACTGTCTATTTGGAGATTGTATCAATCCCCGCGTTCGCGGATTTGTTGAATATTTAGATTCATCAATTTGTTAGTACATGTGTGATTACGTTTTCCGTGGATCAAGCCCGTAGTGCTTAAGGTATTATTCTTTTCTGAATAATAGAAAAGGAAAAAAATTAAACAGATTTGCGCGTACATTTCACGGTTTTCTATTGTAATTCTCGGCCATTTCACATAATTTTTTTTTTTTTTTTTTTAAATACTACTGGGAAATTTCAAACATGATTAAAAAACCATCCGCGTTCAATTTTTTAAATATTTTAACATTTTTGAAACACTTCTACAGTTCTACGCGATATAGTATACTAGTTTGCGGACAAATAGAAAATCAACATTATAAAACCAACGCATGTCAACTCAAGCCATTGTCAAGGAATAAAAACTGTGTATATTAATATATGATTAATCATAATTACAATATTATAATCTAAAGTATAAACGACTTTACCCCCCCCCTAAAAATCAGACGGAAATACTAAAAGAAAATAGTTCATTATGCTTTTTAGAGATTCTAATGGAATTTTAATTCGAGAAATTGGTATCATATTATGAGAGGCATACGATGCGAAATAGTCGATAACGGGACTTATCTGAAATTCCAATGAGAATGGAATTTCTTATTCGCGTACTTATTATTCGTTATTGTATACAATAATGTCGTACAAGAATAATACGGAGTTATATCGAACAGTGAATTACGGTTCATAACTCAAACCAAATGACTATAACATTTAACTTTCAAAATATATTTAAATCTTTATTCGATTTATGTGTAGTAAAAGGTTTTTTTAAAAAAAAAAAAAGCCGATAAATTCGTCTTTTTCATCAAATATCGCGTCTTATCGTAAAGTTGCTCCATTGTTTTATAATGTTTCCGTTCGCCGTATTTTTAAATTTCTTATCCGACAATTTTTCGAATACGCTCTACTCCAATGTTAATGGTTACGAAATTGAACGGATAAGTACTTTATATTGTCATAATTATATTTAATTTTATTGGTAATTATGAACGCGCAGTACGGCCCGCTATTCAATCTAAATTAGGATTTGAAGTAACAAAATCACTCTCATCACGATTTAAGACGGTTTTTTATTAATAAAAAAAAAAGTTTTAAAAAAACCTCATTATCATAACTAAAGGAACATTTTAAAATTGTGATCAATATAATAAATATAAATGTTTGTTTGCAATAAACCGTATGAACCGGTTTGGTAAGCTAAAAACCGTTCTAAACTCGCGCGCGCGTTTTGTGTGTGTGTGTATTATAAACAATTCCAACTTAGAAAAGCGTTGGAATATATATTCATAAAAATCGAGTTTATAAAATCTGCCACTGGAGTCAGGGCCAAACGAATTTGCGGTCGGTGACTCCGCCTACTACGAGGCGATGTCGCGCACGAGACAACGTTCAAATGCCTACACTATTGGCGGCATATTTGAACAACAAATAACATTTTCTTTACGTTTTACATTTCGCGCGCACTTGGTGTGTGAACGTTGCCTAAAACGTCAGGTTTTAATAGGTCGCGGCTGTTGCCGGAGGCGGAGTCACCAACCGCACATTCGTTTGGCCCCCCCCCCACTCTATCAAAAGTATTATATTCAATATTTATTTATTTTTTTTTACTCATTTTCTTTACAGAAAACTAACGAGGTTTATACATTTTATTTTTCGGTAAGCAAAGTATAAAGCCTATTAATTTTTCAATGCTCGAATTTTCACGGATGAAAACTTTTAATATAGTATTAGAACGTTCCAAAAGTTCGATGTAACTTCATGCATAATAAATACATTCAATTGAATAACAAACGAAAATCATGTATCGATTGGTTGTGAATAATATAAAAGTTCACGCATTTCCGAGAGAAAAAATTCAAAGAAATCTAACAAAACAGCCGCGTAAAACGTTTTCGAAATAATTAAATACAAATTTTATATTAAACAATAGTTTTTTTTTAAATACGAGAGAAATTTCTTTATGTCGATCGAGCGGCTTTACTAATAATCGTAAAGTTACCGTGGTCACCACGAGTTTATACGTATTTATAATAACTTCTAGCAGAAATTCTCCCTTTTCGACCTGCATTTATTGCCGAATAACATTTTTGCCGTGCATATATTGAATGTGCACATATAATGTGCAACATTTATTATTACATATAATAATGTTGCAAATATAATGATTTGAACCTAACCACTTCGTTTTGTTTAATTCTAAATCGGTACTCTTTTATTTTCTATACAGTATTTTATCAAAATTTATTTCATCATGAACAAAAATACGCGATCGATTTTACTAGTCTATAATTATTATTTTTATTATACAAATGATGCACGAATTTCAATTAGTCTGGCAATAAAATGAATTTATAATCGCAATTAATTGGTAATTATTTATCATCAGAAATATGCATAATAAATATTACAAATTCGTAATTAATACGATAAGAAATTATATAATTAAAATATCGTACAAACGTAGTAATGCTCGAAATTACAAAACAATCTACACACGAGTATACGTACAAATGTAATACACGTATAAGTTAATGAATCAACTAAAATAATATTGTCTGCACATAAAACAAAAATTAAAAATTACTACGAAAACGCCGACATAGTTTTATAGTTTGAAGAAATTTATAATAAATTCCATATCGATTTCGATAGAAGAACGTACGTGTTATTTCAATGTATAACGAAAAAAAAAAAAGAATTAATAATAAAAACCGAAAAATACGGGATCGAGAAAAAGTATTTTTTAAATAAATATTAAAGCAACGGAATAATAAAATAAACATGAGACTCATCGCTGTATAGAAATCATTCTACTGTTGCTCTCTCTTTTTCAAATTTTAAAACAGTTAAAGTTCCCGATTATTATAGCTCTTTTTTTCTTTTATACGAAAAACAAAGATACCCCAGTCGAGGAACTCAGTCGACAATGCCGTAGCAAAAAAAAAAATAATAATAATAATAATCGATATTTTATACCTATTGTCTTTTTTTTTCGCTTCTCTTTACTCCTTTACTTTCCACCATTAATCAACATTAAAGAGACTTTTTTTTTCATTCAATAATTTATCTCCCAACGTCATTGCGAACATTACTATAAAACAAAACGTTATTCTTGCACTAGTACAAGGCTTGAAATTCTTTTCTAAAGTACGATTATATTCCGTACGTTTTTTTTAACGTATTTTTATTATTATTATGCATAGTATCGATTTACAAATTCAGAATATTTTTTTTTTTTTGCTCCATTAAAGAAACATTATTACAGTGCAATTATATATACCAATGTAATAACGAAACGGATAATACGTTATTTTTAATTAAATTCCACGAAGTAGTAAACTTATGTGGACAATCGTTTAACGCGTAGAGTAACGGTGAATTAAATCAGTGAAATATGACTTTTAGAAAAAAAAAAAAAAGGAAATAACGATGTAATATATTAAATATAAATGTTATAAACGACGAATGAGAATATATTAATGTGAAACGCGAGATTAATCGTGACCTCCTGTTTTTTAGTCCTTATTGAAAAAACAATAGAGAAAAACGCACGTTTTCTTTACCCATAGTACGCTATAAATTTTTTTTTTTTTACTTCTATACCGTATATTGTAATTTTAAAATCAATTTTCACAATAACCGTTGATTAACAACGGTTTCGGTAATCGTGACAACGGAATTCGCGACGACCTGGACACCGCGCAGAAACATAAAAGTAATAATCGACAAACGCCGAATGAGAATTTCGAAACGAATTATACGCGTTTATTTTGTATATTTTTCTTCTTGTTTCCGTCATGGACTCATTGAAACCGTTTTTGAATAAAACAGTTTTCGAAAACCATTCGATAAAATTCAATTGTTCCGTTTCAATGCAACCGTGCCGCGGCGATACGTTTCCGTATTTTACACTACGCGGACAACGTAATCGTAACCGATGGCCGACGACGTTGATAATAACTAATGAGTCACTTTTGTTACATCGTTGTGTTCCTATACGTTTACGGACGATTTTCGAAAAACAAAAAACGCAAACACACATTCAACCCACAAATGCACATCGAACGTTACGTATTGTATTATTCGATTGATATAAATCGTCAATACACGTACGTGTGTATTTTTGAAATTCAATAAAAAGTATTCTAAAACTGTGTTTTTGGATTGTCAATTATTACGGTGTAAATTATTCGAATTGATCGGAGAACGATAATTACAAGAAAATCGTGCGATACGCAGTAGTTCCGTATACTTTTTTTTTATATATATATATATATATATAAATATTTAGAAAATGTATTGAGAGAGTACCCTTGAAAAGTAATTCACTCAGATCCGTTCGCCATTTGACATGTCCGTCAATCCCTCCAAAATCGATCGAGGACGATATAACGCGCGGCGTACGTTCGATAATATAAAAACCACCGGGAACATTTTTATTCTTTCGCGAATCGCGTTCCGCATCGAGATAAACGTTCATCGGTCGCCTGAATACGCGTGCGTACGCCGAACGTCGAGACAGACTGACCGAGCGTTCGATCGGAAAACCTGACCCCGCCGGCCGTCACTTCCGCATACTATTTATCCTCCAGCCGCCGTTTTGTATAATTAAACCATCCACCTCTAGTGGCCACCGCGCCCACTCTTTCTATCACGCGAACGCGTAGGATTCCGACCGAGGAGGAGGAGGAGTAAATGAGGTCGTCTAACTTTAGAAACGCGATTTGGAAAATATTTGACAATCGTTATCGGTTGAATTTTAACGTTCCGTCGACATTTTTATTTCAACGTAGATTCGCGGATTTGAGGGTTTACGCGGAAAGACCAAAACAACTGTTACGTTCGTAAAAGCCGCGTGTCGATACAATTCAAAAAAAAAAAACAAAAAATAACAATTTTAAACTTTCTTTTTTTTTTAACGTAGTACTTCCTTTACTGCTTGATTTCATTACGCTCTCTCCACTGCCGGATTTAACTTTTGCCCTCCTCTAAGCGTTAAACGAATCGCCACCTTTTTACAATATACTACATTTTTATACTCGATATTGTTGTTATTATTATTATTATTATAAGTCTAAGACTATTTTCCGTTGTATATTCGGTTATACTCTGAAGACGATACGATCGAAAATGAAGGCACACACTCGTAGGAAAACGATGTCTCGAAATCATTACCGAAAACAAAAACACACTTGAAGCTCATTCGGTTTTTCAATAGTAATTTCTTCGGACCAATGTTGACTTAAACGCGTTAGAAAACCATATTTTCCAAATATTAATTAATACAAGCGACACGTCATTTTTTTTTTTTTCTGGAACGGAGTTCCTCAACACGGCTCGAATCGGGCGAATCGACGAAACGTTCCAAATAACCGTCATAAAAATTGCAAACAATAAAAATACCTATTTTGCTTATTTGATGGTATGTATCATTCATCCGAGTGTTGCAAAATTCACCGCTCCTAAAAAAATTGCCGCTGTAAACACGCGTTTATAATATTTACTGAGGCCTGTATACCCTGACAGACGTCTTGTTGGCTCCCATTCACTAACCCCGCTGACGCGGTAGCTTATGATTATAATTCGAAATGAACACGCTCTACAATCAACACATCGCGTCGGCTACGATTCACCGATACAAATATATTCCACACGACAGCTCTTTCGCGTATAAACCCTGAAGTAGTCATCCCAAGCAAATGTGTATATTTATATATGAATACGCATACTACACTAGTCGTTAATAATATATACGAGACGTCATTTGTTTCGACACCGTGAAAGCCGTTGCAAAACGCTCGCGGCACATCCAGCCGATTTACACCGGCACGTATAATTTCTATTGAATAATCCACAACTACGGCTGAACGTGACTGCGTGCACTCGTTTATATTACATTCGTGTCACTATGTTCGAGTTGCGAAATATTTTATAGAAGATGAGCATCGCTATAAATTAAAGAAAAAAAAGAAGCTTTCTGATAAAAAAAAAAAAAAAAATGTACTCCGTCGTAACGCGTAGCAACATCAAAAGAGAACCTACTCAATGTCCATTGCGTATATTATATTCTTAACACATACACGTAAACAATAACGTATTGAATCAACTTTACAAATGACATTTCAATTATTCGTCGAGACACGACGCATCGCATTTTTCTGATCAATAAAACATTTGGAATTCGCAAATTCGGTGTTTAAAAACCGGAAAAAAAAATCACAAACACTGCAATCAAAGTTTAGTTTTTCACCTGAACTCCATAGAATTCATACAAGACTTTGTATAAACGAATTGTTGAAAAACGCTTAATTTTATACCGCGATTCTTTGAATAGTTTCGAGTCCGCACGCATTTAGATTTCGTTTTGTTTTTTTACACGAAGTTATTCTATGATGACAACAACACACTAAAATCCATAAGTAATTCGAACGCATATCGAGAATTACGTTAAAAACCGTATTAATTTAAATTACGAAAAAAAAAATATATATATTACACACGTACATTTTTATTTTATAAATATAAGTATAATACACAAAACAATATTAATATGATAGAAATTATTATGTAACTGCGATAATAGAATGCGTATTAGATTATAAAATCATAAACAAATAAAACTATATGTCGCTCTCTCTCTCTATCTTCCTCTCACCCTTTACTATGATTATAGCGTTGAAAAATCGTTTTAATCGTGTTAAATACTTTTGTGTGTTTTTGATATAAAGTCTGAGCTAAAAACAAACAAAAAAAAAACTTTAAACTCAAAAATATTTAAAATTTAAAATGTCACTAAATTATTCTAATCCGTTTATATAGGCAGTGACAAATCTTCTTCTTCTTCTCCTCCTTCGCCTTCGTCTCTTTTCCAACTACATTTGAGGTCGACCAAATAATAGTGTATTATAATCTATAAAAATATAAATCCGTATTTAAAAAAAGCTATTTCTCTCGTAACTCATACCGAAACCGTTCCAATATGAAAGAAAAAGAATTATATTACAGGAACCATCCGCCTACCACCTAACCGTACCACCTACTTCCGTACAGCCAATTCCATCAATGGTCACATTATAATAAAATTGCGTTCGTAAGAATTAAACTGTCTAATTTACCAAGTAAGTGCCTAAAAATATCACACGTTTTTTTTATTATTATTATCATTTAAAAATTAAAACGATTGCGTCGAATTTTACAACTTTCTGCAATGTACGGCAAAAATAAAGCAATAATACATTTAAAAATGTCGCTGTTTTCAATAGTGCGTGTATGTTTTAAACTCGTAATACGGTGTGCGTAAATTTTGATTATATCGTCGGCACCTTATTATCAGCGGTAACGAAAAATCCATTGCGTGATATAAAGAACAAAACAAACAGCGAACAGTTAATATTATATAAACAATGTTCGAATCAGTTGGCCGTTACTGACGCAATTGTTATATCTGCCAAAACACGCACGACATAACTGCAAACCGTTTGCATTATATTATGAAAAAATTTTAAATATAATATGCATAATAACACTTGATATTAATCGTTAGTTCATCGTAAAATCCACGTAAATTGTATGTTCGTACAAAAAAAAAAAAAAAAACGTTTATGAAAGATGAAATGGAATAATTTCCTAGATGCCGTTTAAAAATATATTTCATAAAAACTATAACGGCCTGGCCGAACAGTTTCATTTTCTAACGTCTATTATTAGATCATACTTTAAGTTTAATCCCGGGACGTTTTAACGGTATTTTAATGTTATACGATATAAGTAATCCACATCCGATGCCAAGGATCAACATCATACACAGCCCTCTAAACAACTTTTAGTTATTACGGTTGTTATAGGCTATATTTAGAAATTGACCATTATGCCAATACTCTTGTAATACTCGATGACAGCGCAGTGACAGCGAATGTCAGGATGAGCATTTGCCACACGCTCTCCCCTATCACTTTTTATCGGCAAACCGCGGTTTCGAACTAATTACGAGCCGCCGACATGATCCGCCGTGCTCATATGCAAGCAGTAAAAGCAGGTATGAGTTCTACCCATTGTATTTAATACATATGTTCGAACCTAATAACTCGGGTTAGAATAATATCGGTTAAACTCTATCATTCAGCGCGATTAAAATGTCTTAAATCGTGGTTGTAACATGTCACGGTTATATGTGCTTCATTACCGTAATTCAAAGTATTTACGGTTTTGTTTATTAATTTATTTAATATTTTATGTAAATACACGTATGTGTAAAATGCACATTGGTGTAAGTAGGAATAAACTCGGGAAAGAAAAAAATCTTCTTTAAATAGCTACTATACTTATTTAGTTATCCACATTTTTTTTTCACTTTTTAGTCAACATTTTCCCCGAAAAAAGTCGAATAATGTGTGCCTATATATATATATATATATATATATATATATATATATATATATATATATATGTATATAATTTTTCCATGATAATAAATATAGCATTATGAAAAACGCAAATTCTATTGAGGTAAATATGAGTGAGAGGTAGTTTGCGAGCAAAGCGAGTTATTTTTATTTATTTTTTTCGTTAAATTGGCCTTTTAAAACTTTTACCCCCTTTCAAAAACCCGATGACAGATTTCATCAATGTCAGAAGTTCGGTATTATTCATTTAAAAATAGTGTTAGAACAATATATATATATATAAATATATTAAAATAGGTGGTACATAAATGAGAATATGAGTTTTTAATTTTTCTCTTGTATATAAAAGTTCGATTTGCACTTATAGCGGACATAGTTTACTCGTTTTTAAATGACTTTAGTAGACATTAAAAAAATAATTTTTTTTTTTTTGGTAAACTATTGTTTCAAATTATTGTCATAATAATATGAAGTCATTTCAAGCAATACGAGAAAATATATAATAATATAATTTTATACAAACAGTAGTTAACGTTATAAAATTTACGTTAAAACTGTTTAGAACAATTATAATATACACCGTCATCGACAATAGATTTTATATAGAGTTACAATAATATTGTCGATAAAAATAAAATCCATTTCGTATGTTAAAAATTAATACATAATCGCGACGTCGTATTAAATCATAATAATAATAATAATCGCATATTATTATTATTATTATTGTTTTTCATTGAATTCGTGACAGATCAGTAAACTAATTTCCGTAAACCGAATACACACACACACACATTTTCACATTTTATATTGTTCTATTCGTTTTCTTTGTAGAAAAAAATAAACTGCATTTTAAGAAGCCCTGTTTTACATACATATCGATCGACCAGTGACCGATAAACAAGCATGCACCTCTACAAACTACTTCTGCATTCGGTACAAAACACACTGTGTAGTGAATTGAAAATATCTAACTGAACAAAAAAAAAAAAAAAAACACAGGAATATACCGTGTATACCTTAAAGACACTTTGACTTGACATTATGTATTTAAAAACGCGTGTGAATCAACACGACTCGACGATTTAAAATAAAAAAATAAAATATAATTAAATCTGTACGTAAAAATAAATACTTCAGCCGTACAACTTTTTCTACATTACTGTTTAAAAACACACACGAGCGAAACTTTTAATGATTACACGGCAGTCTTTGAAAAGATCATCAGACGTCGTCATTAATTATTTTTAATGATACATTACGCGTACGTAACGATATAGTGACTTTTTTAAAATTCGATAATTTATTTGTTTAATCAATAAACAGGATGAGCCATATATCATTTTTTTTTTTTTGTTTTTTGAACGAAACACCCCCCAAATGTTGGTTCTTTAAAAAAAATAATACAATGTGTAATAAATATATATATATATATATATATTTGTTTACATAAATGCAGTTAACCGAGGGGAAAAAATACGTCCTCAATAATAAAATGCTTATCCTTTAAATAGGTTATATGTTCATCGTCAATCGATATTTCCATTTATTTTTGTCGTTTCTCTTTATAAATATTTAACTTTATATTTGAAATATATACCTATTAAAAGTAACAAGATTTTCCGCGCTTTTTAAATATTATAAACAGTATTATCAAACTCTCGTTTGCATGTACACAATCCTAAATATTTAATATGTACGACATAAATATTGTCAACTTTTCAAGTTTTTGTCAAAGGAGGATTTTCAAAAATCTTGTTATAAAACAATCCAGTTAATTCAATAATTATTATTATTATTACACCAGAATAGTCTAAAAATGATTAAGTCATCGAATTAATTAATAAAATAAAACAATAGAAATTGTCCACGTAAATACACGTATAAAACACGTAATGAAATGCTTCAAAGCGCTCGTTTTACTAAAAAAAAAAAAAATTACATACAGGTAAGTATTATAAATAAAGTAACACATCATTTTTAAAATAACGACTTTCTATCTCCACTCGAAATCTAAACTGCTAAAATTTAATTTAATGTACGCTGTACACAAATATATGCAGACTATGTAGCTTTATCCAATGCACATTATATCAATGCATATAATATACGTAACATGAATGCTTATATTGATTTTGCAGAAATATACGTATACCTACGAGTATTAGAGTTTCAGCTATAAATATAAAGTTTTATAAATACAAAATTCAATAGTAAACAAAAAAATTTAACGATATAATAACACGTGGTATAAAACGTTCAATATTCTAGAATTATACAAATAACTATAAACACAAACCTATTTGGAAAATTATTTAATATTTATTTTAATATAACGGGAACAAAATGCAATTGAAAATACAATATTGACAAATTATCTGCGAGGACCGACAGAATAATTTTCGTTATTCAAAAAAAAAAATTCAAATATAAATATCGAATCCCCACTATTCGTATATAGTTTTAAATAAATATAATCCTGTACACAACAAATGAAATCTATTTCAATTGTACTTTGCGCAAAGCGAATGTTAAAAATTATTAATGACATAATTTATTTGAAATTATACACTGCTATGTACGCCTATATCTGATTGTTATATAGTTTACTATGTTGAATTTTCATTATTTATTACTGTAAAATCGAATATAGGTACACTGTGCAATGGTTCCTCCGCTCATAGTTTTAAATTAATCACGAAACGAAATAATGGATGATTTATACAATACATATAAAAAAAAGTTACGCCTAACTTCCATTTTCATTACCACAATATAGTTATATTATATACTCGTACCGCGGCTTTGTGAAATAACGAAAAACATGTCGTAGGATTTATATGAAAACCAAAATCGAAAAAAATGGCGTAAATACTGTTGCCTGATAAGTGCCTACCTACAGTGGTATGACGAAGGAATTAATTTGAGGTGATGACTACTGTCTCGGAGAAGCTCTCTCCCACAAACTGATTATACGTAAGCAGTAAGCAAATCTTTTTTGGTTTTACATTTATTATTATTACATTTATTATATCTTTGGCCTTTGGCGATACAAAATAAGTATAAAATATTGTTTATACGTACTTTTAATTACCTAATAAGACAAAAATATTTTTACAAGTAATAAGTAATAATCGTGTAAGTATCATTTTGTTAGACGCGTTTCCCAAATCACGTACTCCCAACTTCATATACGACAACGTAATGTTGGGAACTATTCTACTTCTGTTGAACGATCATTTTCCAATGATAATTTATTTGTTAATTTTTCTACTTATACATTTGATCTCAATTTCTAACCTTTACACTAAAGTCTTAATGTATCTATTTGTACTTATTCGACGACTTTAAAATTTCCGACTTGAAATTTGCTTTTCACTTTCCTCGAGAAAAGTTTCAATTTTGTAGTAGATTTGAAGTTCTGTTGGAACGTTTTAGTATTTAATTTTTGTCCCCAGAAATATGAAATTATTTATAATTAAATAAATCATTCCAATAAATATTCTTGTAATTTTTGAATTAAACTTAAAAAAGACACGTTTGCGTTCTGCCATAACGAACACAGAACGTTTGGAAAGTATAATATTTTTGTTATGAAAGCGATTTCAAAAATGATTACGAAGAGACAATAATGGAATTCTTAGTGTGCTATAAAAAATCCTCGTTATTCAAATAATAACAAAAGAAAAAAATTAAAAATTAATAATTTACTTTCTTCAAATAAGAAGTTCGGAGGGGCGCGTCATTAAAAATTCTCGTGTCTCAATATTTGTTTCAAGTTCGCCACGCCTCTGGTCCTAATTAATAGAGCACTGTTTCTATCAATGGACTATATTTAAGACTTTATATTATGTACTTTTTTTAATCTTTACAAAATGTATAATATAATCTTTAAAACGAATTTTCCTAATTATTTGTTTTCTAGCCAAATTGTATGTGTGTAAACGAAGAAACAAAACCTAATTAATTGTCTATTCGTGTAGATGACCAAAGTTTGCATCAAGTTTGATTACTCGTAAAATAGTTCTTATTCTATTATTTTAAACTAGATTGGAGATAAAAGTATTATTTTCAAAATAACGTAATATCCATTAAATTTATTTTCAAACTCAAATTTAAATATTCCTTTTATTCGATATTAGTCTTAAATAATTGTAATATATATATACATTTTTATGCACTAATAAGAAACAATTCGTAATAAAAATTACAATTATATTTTATGAACAAGCCGGCAGTCTGGTTCGCTCATTTCCGCGGTGTAACGGTGTAATCTCCTTATTATAAGTTTGAAAACAACAATAAATAATCGTATTCGAAAAATCGTCGTCCCACGTCCCCAGGCTTCCCACAGATGTTTTACTTAAACGTACGGCATTTTTATGTTTCAATTGCTCGTTATGTACGATATTTTACGCGTTCAATAATTTCTATTATAATAAATCCAACGATTAATAAAAATATAATATTTTTCGTATTATTATATCGCATACTCTTACGGTAAATTAATTAATGATTGATATATACTGAATTATAACGTTCTGTAATAAAACGAATTCAACTGAGCTCCGAGTAAGTAACATTTTTTTTTTTTCGTAACCCTTGTTATGCCTACGAATAAATCAATTTTATTATGAATAGGAATTAGTAATAAATTATATCAAACGATAGTGCACCGTTCGGTCTTTCAGTATCACACTAATACAAATCCCCTATAATTTATCCAATATCCATAAATTAATAAATACATATATATTGGCGTAAATTCGTTTACATTTAAATGTATTTCAAATGATCAATTCATTTCACTGGAACAGATTTACACATTCAATACGTATGAATTGTATATAAATTCGGACAACAACTAAAAGTTTTACAATATGTATTAAATCACGTGTGTTTAAAAAAAAAAACGAGAAAAAATTAAGTGTATAAGATGATTAATGTTATATAAAAAAAAAAAACAAAATTTCAACAAATTTTGGCTTTAATTATAACGCTTATACAGCGAAGCAATTTAGGATATTTTTCCAAGTTCAATATACAATAATACGTTTATTCTTAAAAAAAAAAAATATATATATATATAAATAAAAATCGCTTCAAAAAGATTAAAAATAAGAAACAGCATTTTAGTGTGTTATTATAATGGTGTTTTCTAATAGGTCATGACACACGCAATTACTGAAACGTTAACAATATGATTGAAACGAATTTCGCTCCATCCCATTTACAACATACGAAAATTTCTACAAAACAAAAACAATTAATAGAATTTCGATTTTTATAAAATAAAATCATCGTGCATGCAGCACTTCGTTGGGCATGTTTTATACAGTATATTCGTCGCGGAATCGTATCGAACGGAAAATATGATAACATAATACAACCGTAAGCTTCTTTCTCGGAAACGAAATGGCAACCAAGTCTATCTTATTGATTAATTGGACAGCGTAAAATAAAAGCTCGAGATTATTCCGGCAAATGTAATGAAGAGAGCGTTGCAGACACAATAGTCAGTTAATACGATTCCCAATAGTTGTATACGCACAGTACTTGTATACAGGAAGTTAAAAACGCTATCGATGAAAAAAATTACGAAAACAATCGAAATATAATGTCAATATTGTAGTACGATGATTTTTTTTTTTATTTTACAAATTGAAAATAATAACTATTAATGGGGAGGGGGGGGTAGAAAAACAAATTTTACAAACAACTATGCACGCTGTATCTCGATAGATTGGCCAACTACTCGTATACATACTGGCACACTCTGTATACTCCCGTCAAGAGCAAACGGCCATTCCGTGTCCGCGATTGACGTTTTTTTCTTTTCCTTTTTATTTAGTCGACGGATTTTATTTTCCAAAAGAATTATTCGTCTTGTCAAACGCAGTCGAACTTAACCGCCGACAGTGTCTCTACGTACGACGTATATATATATCAAAAAAAATCCGAGGTGACCATCTCGTGTGAAGAGGTCGAAACAGGGTAAACGGGAATCGAGTTTAATATTCTCTTGCAAACGCCAAGAGTTTACGTTTAATAATTGTTCGGCTTGTAGACAACGAAATAGATGAGTAGATAAAAAACAAAAACGTCTACTACTACTCTAAACTGATTTCAAAGGAACCGTAAGCCGATAAAAACTGAAATACCTTTAGAGTTAACTGCTAAAGTTCCTTGTCGGCAACCGCGAGAAACGGAATGAAATAAACGGTCGAAATTCGGCCACAGACGCGTCACCGGCGATCGCTAAACTCGTAATACGCGTATGTTATTATTAATGAACTTCAGTCAACCGTGGTCAACTTCTTTTCGTTCTTGTTTTGGCGTTTGCATACGTACACCGAAGGTTGAAACTAATAGTTCGTGTCACTACACTCGCAAACAACGAAATATTAGACGTTTAAACGAGCACAGTAATAATAACTATCTATGAATAGTTCAGTGTTTACATGGAAAGACCTTGCAATTTTCCTGACAAATTGACCGGAAAATTCACTATTTTTTTTCTCGTCGTTTTTCGACGTTTTCCTCAAAATAAAAGAAAACCCCAGGATATTATCAAAAAACCAATAGCTAAATCACTCTCGCTCAGAATCTGGATTATATTTTCAATATATACTGTATGGTTCACCGACAAAGGCAAAATTACTCTGTACGATTCAAAACTGTGTATATATATAAAAAAAAATATATTTTTCGCTAGCATCGCTAGTTCGTTGCATTATGAAATACGATTTCAAACATTGTCAATAACAAAATGACGACTGTTATTCTTTAAAATATATGAGAATAAATTTCAGACTCCAATATTATAAACACAATAGTTATATGGTTTGAATTTAAAAATGATGATAAATCATCATCGCATTCCAAGAACGATTTTAAATTCAGCTCGGTTTACATTAGCGCTAATTTACGATCAGATTTTTAAATAAGGAAATCCAAATCCAAAACAAATATGTACTTGTTTTAAACACTCGCTTGAAAATAAACAAAATGAAAACTCCTGGTTTTTATAAATACTCGTATATAATATAAAGGCAGTGCTGTGTAAATGAAATTCATACTGCCCCTAAAAATACATTTTTGAATGCTTTTTCCTAGTTTTCCTTTATGATATTGTCGTAATTTTCATTCGACATATTTTATTCCAAAAAATTATCTATTAACTTAATATTTCTTTTTATTTAAGAGTAATAAATTTTGGTGTAAAAAAAAAATGTCCACTAAGAAAAATATCTTCAACCCCCCAAATTCGATATGATAAAATAATATAAAACATAACTAACACTAATACTCAAACCTTTGTTATTCGTCTGGATTATTTTTAGTTCGTAGTGCCTAATAAATATTTCGCATTATGCTACATAATATAACACAACGTCGAAACATTAACTCGTATTATTATTCAATGCATTAATCATTGTTTATTAAGTGTACGTACATATTACAGTAAAAAAAAATAAAAATTACTTTAATAACGTCACTTAAAAATGATTTCAACATAATTATCGAAATTTCGACTCGTCATTAGTCTCCATAAAACAACAATAATAAATCATTATATTGTTCGATATGTCACATTCGAATTAATTAGTGAACATTGTATAGTATTAACGTTACATTGCACAGTGGCGAAATTAAATTCAATAACGCTGAGGTAAAGTGAAGAATGAACGTTAAAGACTTACCACCAGATGAATTTTCATAAATAATTACCTTTACACGCCCATTTTAAATATAGTTCGAGAAAATACATTTTTTTTCTCAATAAAGTTTTCGAAACGTTATATTAAATATGCACACGGAATCGTTTTACAATAAACCGTGTGTTTTCCGCGTTCCAAAATAAACATGAACACAATATTCAAACTACAAATAAAAACATAATAAAAAAAAATTAATTTAAAACGCTTTTACAAACAATACACATTTTAAATCAATAAAATGTGTGGAAATAATGAATTAGCTTTGTTCTTGTCATGATCAATCCGGCAGCGTCCGAGTATGAACATATATTTGTAGATTGTATAAAAACCGACAATGAGAACCAAATGTCCTTTAAACCTATGCAATTTTTATTGACGAATACTTAATGAAGACAGTGTATAAGAAACAACTACGCGCAAAGGGCAGCTTAACAAAGAAACTAATCGCCGTCCAGATATTCAAATGACAGTTTATCGTCAGACATCGTGGGCATTTATACCGTGTTCAAAATGAGTACAAAGTAGTTAAGGATATTATTTTCTTTTTACTTGAGTATTTACACGCTGATCACTGCAGTTAAGATATAGTATAATTTTCAAAACCATTTATAATTTCACGATAGATATCACGCGTATACGAAATGCTGTACAAATTCATTTATTAATTGATAAACTTATATAATATATTGGTAACGTTTTGAATTTGTATTAATTTGCGTATTTTAGATTCCGAGCGAAACGAAAAATATATTTTATAGTAGTCTTACAATGATGTATTTTTTTTCTGTGAACACCCTTTCCTGTAGAATGTTTGCTCGGATGATGTTGACATGTGTTGCGTTCAAAAGAGCAAATTGTGTCTATTTGATAATTAATTGTTCAATACGTTTTTCGATTAAAATTAATTTAATATGTTAATTTTTATCTTTTTAAAGCATCAAACGAATTAGAATGGACAGTTGATATGAGCGAAGTCAAAAAGATGATTTTTTTTATTTAATTTTTGCCAAATAAAATCGTCTACAAAATACATAAACAGTCAATCCGGTTTTACATTACTTTTTAACAGTTCTCTTTTCAATTACCTAAAACCTTAGACTTTTTTATAGAGACGAGTGAATACATCACAATATTATCGATACAACACCATTTACATGCTCCATCTGAACTACACTCACAATGAGAGAAGTTCTACGAGAAAAAATACAACATTTTATAATAAAAATAAGGATAATTAATTGAAATTTAATTATTTTAAAATTTATAATCAAAGAAACAAAAAAAAATTAAAATATCGACGATATCAATATAAGCTATATTTCATATTTTTTTGTAAATGAAGAACTAGCTTAAAACAACATTAATTTCAAAACGCCTTATCCAATTTTTCTAATGAATTAGCGAATGAACAAAGTGAACAATTGCTGGATAAATGTGTTTATATCTAGTCTACGCCAACATATGATATTAAAATCAATTGAAACAGATTTCTGAAACTATTAATTATTGTTTTCAAACAAAATATTATGCGAAATTAAATACTTCTATACAAGGGCATTCTAAATGTGAAAACAAAAAACAGTATACAACAATAAACCCCCATAGATATTAGTGAATCATTCTTCATATATGAATGCCTATCGTGCACACCAATAAACGCATACACGACATCCTAAACGATGCGGGATGAACTTTACCGTTATCATAAATATTTAATTAAACTTTTGAAATAAGTCAGTTTTAGTGTACCGAGTACACAAAAAAAACTTGTTTTCATTTTATGAAGAGAAGAAAAGTTTAATGAGATAGGAAATTCAATAACTAACTTTATAGGTAGGCACGCGAAATTATTATCAAGTCTAAAATTCACATTTCTCATTACAATTATAAACTTAAAGTTAGGACTAAATATTTTTATGCGAGCGAATATAAAAATTATTAAAAAAAAATCTATAATGTACAAGACATTTAGTAGTTGAGAAAAAATATCGACATGAAAAATCACGGATTTTTAACTAACTTAAATAGTATCGTTTTGAAAAATTCTATTATAAAAACTAACATCCTCAGTAACAAAAAAAGAAAATTATTAATGTAACATTTAAATTAAAGCAATAGTCATAAACATGTAAATACATCGAAGTACATATTAAAAAAAAAAACAAATTAATAGCTTCCTTGCTTTGCTCAAAATCTAAGATAAAAACCAAATAAATACATAAAACGTGTGAAAAAAAATTTACACTAATATAAAATGGATTTAGGTATTTCTATAATTATTATTATTATTTAAATATAAATGTATTCACGAGTTTAAAAATAAATATTTTTAAAGAAAGAAAACTAAAGTTCCTTTTTAAAATTAAATAAACAATTGTACAATTTGTGTTTCAATGGTTTATTTGATTTATAATCATCGTACTTCCATTAAAATAATAATAATTTCCAATAAAAACAAACATTTAATAACCTATTCAATAGCATTGATTTTTATTCGTACAAAGAAATGGAACATTGAAAACGTATCATCGTTATTAATGCCTATTGGTTGTTTTTATTTTTTATCAAAACTTATTCGACCAAAAAATACAGATTTTAAATAAGAGAATAAAGATAATAGCATAATGAAAGTTTTTATATAAAATAAAAGCTATTATATTTTATATATAGTTTATTATATTTTTTTCAGCGTTATTAAGAAGAAAAAAAGTAGTAACTAAATTCAGAGCCATTTAAAATCAACACACAAATGAAATGAAAAAAAAAATTATTTAATGAATATATATATATTTAGTTTAACTATGATAAAATATAATCACGGTGGTACGTTGAAAAAATATAAATACCCACGTCCTACATATTTTGTTCGTATATTATTATGCTCTTTGTTCTTTCATTTGAAAAAACCATTTATTTTCAAGTCACTTGACATATTTTACAATATCTTTGTTTGATTTTAAATTGTATAAATCATAAATGTTTTAGTTCTTAAAAAAAATATTATTTAATTTAAGTATAATTATTATATTGCATAATTAGCTATTGAAGAAATTCACTTCGCAATACATATATTTAAAAATAAATTTTTTTTCTCTAAATAAAATTATATGTATATATTTTTTACCGTAAAAACTATATATAAATAGTATTGTAAATGTACGTAATCAAACAACATTGTTAATATAAACATATTATAAAATAATTATTTTATACAACACCGGTGATTGTATACATTCAATTATTATTATTATTATTATTTTACTATTTATTATTATCAAAAATGTCTTTTATTTTATAGCAAATTTACTATTAACTATTAATGTTGGGTAAAACTGAAACCAATTATCTTTTCTTTCAATTTCAAAGCTGAAAGTCTTAGTTTTTTTTCTTTTACAATATAAAGAATGAAAAATGTCAAGATTAAATTCTCGTGACTTTAAGATAGGACTAACAGAGCAACGCCCGTCATTTCAAAAAGAACGTGAATAATACTATATAAAAAAGTGATTTTAATGCGCCTTCTGTTTAACCAAATATTAAACTGAAATATATGTTTCGCAAAAAATCAATCAAGGTTAGACCATACTTATATTCAAAAACTAACTTACCTAACAATAATTTTTGTATTAGTATTTTGCAATTATTACACGTCATTTTAAATGACGAAATAAAACAGATAAACTGGAAAACTATCAATATTCGTACAAAAAAAAAATAATATATATATATATATATATTATATTATATTAAAATTAAAAAAACAGGTTAGATAACAATCAATCGAATATTTAGTCATTTTAAGTATTATTATTGTATTGATGACAATATAATATGGCAAAAAGATAAAAACAAGTATATTCCTTTTTTGAACGTTTATGATATTCCTATCATATGGAAATAAAAAAAAAAAATAGCTGACCAAATTAATCAAATCCCAAAAAGTACAAAATGCACTTAAAATTAATTTCAGTAATATAATAATTCTCAAGCGGGTCGTATTAAACACACAGAAAAGCAATAGAAAAGAACAAAAACCAATACATATACTCGTAAAATATTATTTATTCGAATGGATAAGGGGTTTGAAACGGGACACTTTCAAAACACAACTAAACTGTGAATAAATCTTGTAAATCTATGTAAATGTTTTGAAGATAAATGAGTACCTCCCGCCGTACAGTGAACTGTACGTATTCGATATCTGTACGTCAAATTGAAAGACTAAGTATACGAACGTATAACGTATAAATTATGATTCACGAGTTACGCCATAAACTTACTAGTGTATTCTACAAAGCTTTACGCGTACATATCAAAAGTAATAAAGCAAAACTGATCGACCTAATTCTCTTATTAAATAAGACGAACTTCTATGCTTCTAAATTTCACAAAAACAAATATCATGTCACTCAATGCGTCATTGTCACTTATCGTTAAACTATTACACAATATACATAATAATATAATTCCGGAATAACTTTTGAAATACATACTAGTAAACTAGTTTTACTTAAATTAAATAATAATTATTGTATGTTTGTATTAGAGATATTCATGAAAACAATTTATAATATTATTTGTAATCATAAACCTACTATATTGCAATCGTGTATGCATCATTGGAGAAGGGGCTGTCCAATCGTATTTTTAACATAATAAAATAATAAGTAAATAAAATTATCAATTATTTCAACACTGTACTTACGACCTAATATAAAAAATACACAATTACTTTGTGGTGTAGGTGTACTAAAACTGAATTGACTTCGTAATTATTGATTAATATAATATACATATATTATTAATAGTAGAATAACAGACGTCACATTTTTTTTTCTTTTTGATTTGACCAAAGTGGCTTTCCCAGGAAATTATTATTATAAAAGAAAAAAAAATCATATTTTTTAATATACACAAAAACAGTATAAATATAAAAATTATTATACCTACTGTAATGAACTCGTTGACTTTCAACTATTACAATAGGATTAAAAGGAATCGTTTAACAACATAAACAATACATGTACACATATAAAACGAATCATTATTAACATCATAACAAATACATAATAAAACATTCCCCGAACGAAATGCCTACTGCAGTGTTAAATTTTAATTATAATTATTTCACGCATTTCACCTCATGGTACAATTCCCATGGGGTATAGTTCATATTATACGACATACACTCCTATGATTATGTTGAAAAAATCACGATTATACTACCGGTATTATAATTATATGTATAATAAATAGTCAATCGTACTTATAAACATCAGATTACATACTCATATAAGAGTACATTAAATTTTCTATATTAATATATATTATAATGAAATGTATAGTTGAAACAAGAACCGGAAATTTTAAAATATATATATATTTAAGTGTACAATGAAGTCAAAAAGTGTTATGAGAAAAAAAATACACTATTATTTTTATTCTTAATTATTATTCATCAATTTAAACGTGTCGTTTGTTACGCCACTATCTAATATGTCCGTGTGTTAACCATATACACACAGTACACAATATAACAGGGATGGCCGCTAACCTTAATTTTTGAGAGCCGCAAATTTATAAAGCTAATTCAAAGCGAGCCACATTGTTGAGAGATGTTTAATAAAATAAAGCCGCCACCGTGCCAATCTATAATAACGAATGTAATGATAACGAAATCGACGACGATAAAAACAATGTCGAACGATTCTAACGAAATTATATTTATTAATTTCACTCTAAGCATTGTTTCAAGAGCCACTGATTTAACTGATTTAAGAGCTGCATGCGGCTCGCGAGCCTCGTTGTGGCCGCCCCTGACAATATAGTAACTGAAAAAAAGAGACA
Organism: Chaetogeoica ovagalla; assembly: GCA_032441825.1. NCBI lineage: Eukaryota > Metazoa > Arthropoda > Insecta > Hemiptera > Aphididae > Chaetogeoica > Chaetogeoica ovagalla. Next base: position 3,917,166 of record CM063726.1, read on the forward strand.
AAAATAATTTTTTTTTTATATACTATTCAAACGGAGAAAGTTCTATTATTTTTACACGCGTACGATTTATATATTTATTACGATAAAGATATTATAATTGATATGTTATTCGTTAACGATAATGCTTTTATTGATCCGTTAGTTCTTTTTTTTAACTTTTGAACTGTACTTTCCTAAAATTTACATTCGCATGAACAAGAGTCCAAGTTAGATTAAAATATCATAAGTGAACGCTTTACAGTTTTCGAAAAACTCGGGAGGCCTGTGTGCAATTTGTATCCTTTATACACCTCATTTTTACAGTAATGTGTATACATTCTCAAGCAATCCAATGCTTAATAAAAAAAAATTACTTGTTTATTATATTTTCTCGTTCATGCCGTACTAAAGAGTCTCTGTTAGAGATCGTGTATCGCGTTTCGATTCACACATTGCAAATACACTTAAACACTCTGTAAATTCAGGAAAAACGCGTAAATCCCCATCGCATAAATCGAATTGCTGGAAGTAATTGAATAAATTTAATACTAAAGACCATAACATATTATATTAACCAGAAAATAAATAAAAAATGCTCAATGCGTTAGGCGCTGAACCATTAAGTATTCACTCAAAAAAATTTATTGATGGGAACACCACTCTACACTGTATGTTTCACCATATACTTGAATTATAAGCGCCGTGCACCTAAATATAAAAAATATTCAAATATATATATATATTTATAAAGCAAACAACAAGACTTTTTTTATTCGTTATTTATGTGCATAAACGATTTTTGTTAATGTGTGAAAGAATACTGCCTACATTATTTCCATTTATTTCTCTTTTTTTATCCACGGGAATGTAAGGAAATGTAATTTCCGTTAACAGCGAAACGTTAATGAAACCGTTCACGCGATACGCTAAAATGTAGTTTGTTAAGGTAAATATCTTATGACGAAACGTTCATAACAAATTGAACCAATTTCCCTAGACGAAGTATAAAATATAACAAATGGAGTCCTAAAACAAAAAACTGAAATATTATTAATTACCGCGTTTAAAAATATTTAACTTTTTCACAAAAATTAATCATAAACACAATTTATGTCTTTGACGTTATGTATTTAAAAAATAAATTATTTCAATTAATTACTGTTAAAAAATACACAACTTCTGAACTTTTCTACCGATTGATGAATTAATTGCTTACCCAAAGTACATTACGCACATTATAGTGCACAAGTTGATTCCACTTTGTACGTGTACTTATTAATTTTTCCATAATTAATTACAATCAAATTTCACTATAAGCCAACACTTTTTTTTTATAAATATATATTATGTATATATATATATATATATATATAATTTTCCGTAAAAATAATATTTAAAAACGAATATATATATTATTTTATTTCCATTAAAAATAAATAATTATATGCAAATAAACCTTATAACAATATTCTATTGGACTCAGATTTTTCGATTTTCAATAGTTTAATTTATATAAACCATTAAAATGATCTTAAACCAATATTAAAATAAAAATGTTCTCAAAATAAACATACAGTTTTATCGCAATGATTATTGGCTAACATCTCGAAAATAGCATTGTTGTTTTCCACTATTCAATATTTTTAAATGTTATATTTAATACACTTCGTATGAAGTGTACAGAAAATGATTTTTAAACAATATAATTAGTATTATAACAAACATTAAGAATTTTTTTTTAACATAAATATTACCTAATAGTTTTGTAATAATGCCATAAAGTTATTGATTCAGACCTGCTATGACCGTAAATAAATCATTTTCATAAAAAGAAACGTCGATAAAATAAAACTCTATACAACTATACACACTTAATGAGCTGTGTAATATCTATAGAAACGAGCACCTGTGCTTAACAAATCAATATCCCTGCAAGTGATCGCGTATCGCAATCCACTCATTTGGCTGTTGATGACAAATAAATTACTTTAGACGCACAAACTTCTTTATTTTTATTATATTTTCAGTGCCAATTCAAAAAATAATTTTTATTGTTTTTCTTTCGATGAATAATTTTTTCTATTACACCATAATAGAGATAGGTTCGGCGGAAAAAAAATTACACTTATCTTTTTTTTTTTTAGACGATAAATATAATATTTCAGTAACAATCGATGTCCCGTACAAAAATACCAAGAATGAGCCTAAGCTAAAATCAATTTTAATGCATAATTAACTACACAATTCCACTCGACATAATAAATGAATAAATTACATCAAATATATAATAGCAATCAATCCAGTACATTAAAACCAATATTATAGCACATGCTTAAAATTTTTTAAAACTTCAGTTTTTTTTTTTTTAATGCAAATATATATATATACATATATATTAATCGTACGAAAAATTAAGGAAAATTTTAATAAATTTCTTATTTGCACATTGTCCCTCGTTCAATTTAATTACATTGATCTTTTTCTTATTATGATGAATTCCATATGATTACATTTTATTCCAAAGTATCATAGAAAAATTAATCAAAATAAAAACCCGTATTCGAAATAATATATAGACGATGATCGCGCACAATATGCAAATATGCATTATTGTAAAAGGATTCGTATTTGGTAGTTTTCAACGGCTTTTATTTTAATATATTTAAATTAAAACTCAATAGCACTCAAACCTAAACAAATAACGAATAAGGTCATCATCCGCGTATTTTAATGATTATTACGTATTATTTATTAATATATTGTATATTTCGCTAATTTTATCGGATAGCGTGTGAAGTTTGTTAAGTAAGAGAAAATTTTAAAAACACCCTGTCTGCGCGCCAGTTTACAATATATTCTTTTTTTTTTCTATCGATTTATATTCTTTTTGCGACGGAATAAATATAAAAAATAAAAGTTTCAAGCGCAGCATCAAACGCTCTGACATTACTTCTTCGTGTGTGAGTGTTCCACGATGACAACTCTGCAGTGGAAAATAATAAATTGTTATCGAAATCGAATTTTTCCTACATACGTTCGTCGTTTAAAACTGACAAAAAAAAAAAAAAAAATTTAATTATTGTTCGTATTATTTTTTCTGATTTCAAACGATTAAAACCCGTATAAAACAATATTAATTTAAGGTAATTAATTTTTCCGTTAATAAAAATTTGCCCGATCCGTGTAGGTATTAACTATAAACATTTAAATGTGTACGAACGCAAATCTAATACAAAACAATCATTCCATTCGAATCATAACCCACTGAAATATCAATAATGAAATATCTGATTTTTTTTTTTTTTTAAACAAAGTATAAACAACAAGTTAGAAATTGTTCGTAAAATAATACCGCGATATTATATAAAATTACTATATCATCGCTCAAATGAATAATTTTGTTCGCGTAAACGTTTTTTTTTTCTCTATACATCGAAATTTCTCGTATACAACAATCCGGCGCGTAACTAAAAAAATCGTCGGTGTTAACGGTGTTATTCAATTACACAAACATTATTCTACTTCGTTCGATTATTATTATTATTATTATTATTATTATTATTATTATTATTATTATTATTATTATTATTATTATTATTATTATTATTATTATTATTATTATTATTATTATTATTATTATTATTGTTATTGTTATTATTGTTATTATTATTATTATTATTATTATTATTATTATTATTATTATTATTATTATTATTATTATTATTATTATTATTATTATTGTTGATATTATTATTATTATAAAACCACTGAATACGGAATTTTTATAAAACGGTAAAAAATGTAGTTCACAATACCGAATGATGGCGTTGCACGATAACGTAGAGAAAGTTTAGGCTTAGAGAAACGAAGAACTTCCGAGACGTTTTAAGTGTAGGTAAATTAATTTCACGAAAACGAAACCATTGAATTACAGAGTAACACCACAATACGCTTTGCAACGAAACGGCTATTCGACATCCGCGAAACTATTCGCATACTATAATGTTGAGTTTAAGAAAGAAAAAAAATGTACTAATTGAACCGTGACCGGATGAAAGTTTGAGAATCAGAGTTTGAGAGGATCGATAATTTCAATATGCTTGATTCACTTTGCGTTAAATTTTTTGATAAAAATGTAACGTGTAAGCATATTTTTAACGTTAAAAGTAACGTCGGAATTCAATTTTCGAAATATTAAATTTAATAAATGGCTTTTTTTTTTCCTATTACTCAACCAAAATCATTACATTACCAGTTCGATGAGTAAAATACGAAAATATCGAACACACACACACACACACGTGTTTTTCATTTACACGACGATTTAACCGTGGAATATTGTTTTATTTCAGTGAACGTCGTTTTTTTATCATTATTATTATTATTATTATTATTATTATTATTATTATCATTATCATTATCATTATTATTATTATTATTATTATAAATGACATTTAATAGGTGGTCGAGAGAGATTCCGTCTTGATGTTAGTCTTACCTGTGCGTCCTCCTATAACGATCCCACGTGGACGCCAAACCGTAACAATGATAACGATAACCAGACGGGGATGACGACGACGACGACGACACCGTTCACACGATCCAATTTAATATTTATTAAAAATGCGTTTATCGACGACGGAAAATTAAACTAATAATAACAAAAAAATAAAACGCGTGTCACACGTGATAAACCCGAACGCGGAAAGAATAAAAAGCAAAAACAAACAAACAAACAAACGTCGCCGAACGCGGAGAAGGAACGCACCGCTGACGCGACAGCACCGGCGCCGACCACGTACCGACGCTTCGTATCGGCCGCGCGAATACCGCCGTCGCGCCACGGTGCGCCAACGGATATAAAAAAAAATAACGTAATCTGCCCGCCGCCAATCGGCAAAAGCTCTCTTCGCACGGCGGACGCGTGTGCACGCGCGACTGCCATCGGCGGTGGCCGGCGTCGTTCCGAATGGCACGGCCCGCGGATAGGCCCGGGCCTGCTCGACGGAGGCCTGCACCCAAGTGTTTATTTTTTTGTCAATTAACACAAACCCCCTCCCCCCCCCACGTTTTCCGCGCAAATTAATAAAAATTTCAATACTTTTCGAAATGGATTTTTTTTTTTGAAAATACAAATAATGAAAAAATTAAACAAATAAAAAAAGATACGCGAAATGAATAGAAAATAGAAAACTATATAAACCGACACTCGCGATAATAGTATAAATTCGTAATTATAAAAAACAAAAAAAAAACCATATACGTGTATCAGAGAGGTATTTGTATGTGGGGCGGGGGCCGATTGGTTCCAGCCTCCTCCCCGTTCCTTTCCCGAAATTTCTTTTTCTATTCCTATAGAAACTATCACGAGACACGGTTTTTATCTTGTATATCGAGCCTGATATAATATTATTAGCTGTGTGCACGACGAATAGAGCGAAATTGCTTGCCTCCCGGGATCGTGTTTTCGACTATTTTTTTTTTAAAAAAAAAAAACACTCCGATTTTCGTTTTTCATTTAAAACGGCGATATTGTATCATAAAACCGAAATGTCTATGAACCAAGCGTGTAATATAAGCCGTAGGAAATATTCCAAGCGTGTCATCATGACTGGTATCGCGCTATGACGGCTTTCTCGTTCCGACAAGTAAACGAGTTCATTTTAAACATTGTCTAAATATAAATTAATAATCAAAAATCGTTTTAACGCGTTTTCGTTTATTTATTTTCAGAGCGTAGAAAAAAAAAGAACAGACATAATTTCACAAAAAAAAAAAAAAAACAGTCGAAAACACTATGTATATTATAGTAGCAGGGTGACCGTACACGTCCTGTTTTTTTTTGCGGGATTGTCCCGTTCTTGAGCATTGCGTCCCAACAAACAAAAAGCGGGACGCTTTTTGTCCCGTTTTTCCGAGTTGGTCCTGTAATAATTCCATTTTTTTTTTTTTTTTTTTACTATAATAAATTTAGTCAAAATAATATTCCAATTTTCGTTCATCGTAATAATAATAATAACAATAATATTATTATTATTATTATTATCTGGAAATTGGAACAATATAATATTAAATATGAATTTCATTATAATGTATAATAGGTAAGACGACGACAATGAGATGCGGAATATTAACACACCGTATGACAATTTATTGAAGTGTTTATTAATTGTTTGATATTGCGTGTTTTCTAGTATACTTTTCGATTTATTCCAATAAAAAGTAAAATGTTAAAAGAATAATTTGTTTACATTTTTCAATTGATTTTAACTTTAGTGGTTCACTAAAAAGATGCGTTCCGCCCTTTTATATATATATATAAATATAGTCACCCCGTTATATTATAGTCCTGACATAGCGAATTATCGATTCCCGTAGATAAAAAACAAATAAAAGACTGTTTGATTTGATTATAAATTATTTCAATTAGATCATTCGAGATGTGTAAAATTACATAAATATTAAATCACCGCGTGTTTTATAAGCGATCACGTGCAACGGACGGGTGCAAAACACATTATATAAACCGTACAAAAACGGAAAATATAAATAATATGACATAATTGTTTCCTATAACTTTCGGCAATTGAACACTGACTAGAGAGCGCCATCTGTCCGGCAAAGCCAAATAATATTGTTACCGGTGCGCGGCTGCGTGCCGAAAACTTCGAACGCATCCCCCCCCTTCCGCTGCGTATTTTTAAATATTGTTTATTTGTTTATTTCAACGAACACCGCGTCTCCGTCGCCGCCACGGCATAAATTAAATCGAACAACGCTTGCTCGTCTGCCAATCGTTTACATTGACTGGTGTATTTTTACGAAGAAAAAAAAATAGTTCCCCTCCCCACCCCCCGTCCTTCTACGAGGTTATCTCTTACGTTCTAACGCGAACGTTGAAAGTTATATTTTAAATTTGACGATAACCGATTTCAGTATAACTATGTATGTTAACAAGTGCGCGTGCATGCGTTGTTTTTTCCATATCGGCGTATAAAAAAATTATTCGAACAATTATGAAATCGAACGAATTAAAAAGAAAAAACGGTTGGAGAATGAGAGCAAACGGGTTAATAATTTTTTCATCGAAAAATGTGCGAAAAAGAACATTGCGCTGAATTAATATGCGTTTATATTAAACGGAAGAATTCGTTTTTTTTTTTTATTAAACGAATATAAAAAAATCGAAACAAACACATTTCGTAATAGCAGAAAGTGCGCGGAAAACAACACGGCGAGTATAATTTCTGCGTGACGAAAACAAACACCTAACCGACATTTACATTAATAGTTATAAAATAAAACCCGTAAGGAATAAAACGAAAACCTCTGGATGAAAACAAAATGTGAAATTAAATTAAAATACGGGGCGAGTCGAAAGGAACAAAAAAAGTATCCGATTAGCGCAACAGCGAATAAATAAAATTAAAAAAATTCGTCAATACGTACGAAGATTGCATTAAACCGATTGTAAATAGTAATCAAATCAAACAAACCTGAAGTCCATGATTGGCGTATCGGAAAATACATATTACGGACACTTCCCGACATACACTTATCTTTTTTTACGGGCTGTTTTACATAAAACATAACTCCGTCGTGTCAATAGTCGATGTAGACTTGTATTAGCAATACTTTTAAACGATTTTTTTTTCTTACAAGCACAATTAAATAATTTTTTTTTTATAATTTAGTTTTCAACTGTAATGAAACACATGTAACACATTAATACCTGACGAATTATTACCATATATATTAAAAAAAAAAAAAAAATGAAATAATTCTTAAACTGTAGCCCTCTGAGGAGGTCCCCGTGATAGTCGTACAAAAACGACATACGTGTATGCGATAATCAAATGATTCCGAGATAGGTACTTTTACAAATTTAAAAGTGGTTTTATACTCGGGTTATCGAAACTCGCTGTACTCGTTTGTCCAAGACACGAGTAAAAATTGAATTCAGACAACATTTTCCAATTAATATGTTCATCGAATAAACGGCAGCTTATCCAGAAATATCGAACGAATGTCTGAAAGTTTCAATTCATACTGCCTACAACTCATTTATACGAAAAAGCCTTCACCGCTCTTGTTTGCATTAAAAACAAATTTCAAAACCGTATATGGAAAACATCGAATCCGAACTACGTATAAAACTTTCGAGTACCGAGCACGGCGTTAAAAAACGGATGTGTAGAACTCGACATCGTTCTTGCTATTAAATAAATAAAAATGAAATTTGTAAAATGAATTTTAAGTGTGATTAAAATAAAATATTAAAGTTCCCTTGTAAAATCAAGTATAATAAAAATAATTAATAAATGCATATGTTTCTATGTACCTACTTATGTGATTTATAATATAAAAAAAAATATGTACTACAAAAGTATAAGAACCACTGAAATAAACTATGTTTTATTCGAGAGAAAGATAAATTTTAATTATTACGAACGAAATATTAAGTTATAAAAACGACATTACTTAAATCACTACCTATCCACAATTTTCTACGATGCAGTCGGCTGTTCGGTTTACTATATCCAAAACTTTTTTCGGTTTCATTGAATTCAATTTTTTTTTTCTTTCGTGTACATATCGTAATTGTTATTGGCGTTATGTAAGAAAAAAGAGCTCTAACAATTATTTTGTTATACAATCTAGAATATTATTTAAAAAAAATAAACAACAATTTTTGTCATGTATAAATTTGCATTAATATTTTAATTTTATCGAATTAAAACAGATAATAATATTGACAAATATATTACAACAATTACCATAATATTATATAATATCTTATAACGGCTGATATTGATATTTTTAACATTTCTCAATTTGTAAGAAAACTCAACATTTTTTTTCGATAATAATTAATAATGAATAAAGTTTTCTTATTTTAAAATCGTATTCGATTTAATTAATAAGTTACTAATAATGTGTTTCAATTTTAACTTTAACCTAATAAATTACTTTTTATATTACATTTTTTTTACTGAGTATTAGAAAAAATAAATTGGAACCGTTTAAGGCCGGTATTAACTGAATCCACAATTTTAAAACTTAATATACTGGACCAGAAACCAAATTTTTTTTTCCTAAAAGCCAAACCGAAACCGAAAAGATCGTAAAAGATAAACCAATTTTTTTTTTCTTTTCATCATCACTAACTTCTGAACCCGCAATACGCGGCTGTACCGGAATCGCCTATACGGAGCGCCATAATATAACTGATCCTCTGAGAGTCACAATCTATCGTTAATTGTTTTAATACGTTATAAGACGCGTATAAACTAATATAATTAATATAATATAACTAATATAATTAATACAATTGCTATAAATTTAAAAACAACACGATAAATCGTTGTAATAAAAAAAAGTAAAGTTTTCAAAAAGTATAATTTCTACGTGCATTATATATTTTAAATTATTAATAAATTAAGTATAAAATTTGTCATCTGAGGTGGATGGATGGTATATTACTTATCCTTGAACCATCAATTGAGAAATTTCAAACCGCCTCTATTACATACGAATATATAAATATATATCAGTGGCGGATTTGAGGGGAAAGGCTATCGCTCCTCTCCTTGAGTCGTGCTTTTCTTGTATTCCTGCATTTGCAAAATGGCCCCTAAGATGTCTTAGTCCGTGATTAAATAAAGAAATGAAATGCAACACATTGCTTTAATGATAAGATGGTTTTAAAACAATACAAAAAATGTGCGATGAGTACGATATGTTAATATTAAATCACACACACACAAGACAGGCAAACAGCGATCCGCCGGTTTCGGATCACTATTTATAATATGCGTCTTCTTATTGCCACCCGCTCTATGTTGTGTCGCTCTATGCTGTCTGGTGATTACTTTCGTTTCCTGTTTTATCGCGGTCGAGTAATACCGCTATGTCGGTATACGTGGGTGTTTAGTTTGACGCTGACCGAGCGACCTCAATCGTAAGCTAGTTTATTATGTTTATTATAAATCACAACAAAAACACTTCGTTGAACTACGTGTAAAAAAAAAAATCAGTCATTTATAAAATCTTTAAACACTATATAAATATGTGATATCACAAATAAATAAATACTAAGTAAATTGAATTCAAGTACACTTATTTCGTTTCAATAATAGATTTACTTGGCGAGGAGTTATTTACTTATATGGTATCAAGTAAAACGAACAAAATAATTAAATGGCGTAAAGACTCCATGCTAAATTAAAAATATAATGGACATTTCTATGCTTATCAAAATAACTCCTCGCCGACGATAACTTTTATTCGAAACCGGTGGTAAATGACGAATTTAATAATAGATACAACAAACCTTTTTATTTTTAATAATGTTCATTTTTTTTTTCTTTTGCGAGACAAAATAATGAACGATTTTAAAGGGCACTAATATTTCATTAGAGCACATTTTATTTAGCCGCATACTCCGCAACAGAAGTCTGCGCACACCCAAATGGATCGTTGTGACAATGACAGAGACAGATACGCGACATTCTAAAATAATCCCTCCGTATAATCAAAAACACAAAAACCGTATGAAACCGAAATCAATACCAACACAGAGCACATCAAGTCATAAAGGACAGTGGACAGTCCAGTCCAGATAAACATTAAAGGCCTGGCCACACAGAACGCGGTCTGTCTCGACGACACGGCGATACAGTTGTACAGAACTACAAAACGATCGCTGACCGCCGCGATAGTGCCACGTGTTTATATACGTGTATTATTATTATTATTATTATTTAGGTTTATTTTTACGTTTAGTTAATAGTTTAACATAATATACCATTATACATAATTAGTAGGTATTGTAAAAAGTACTATTATAATGTACTATTTGCGATGTGACGGGAGAAAATACAGACGTTTGAATAGAAGAAGTGAGGAGATGTGATTTTTTTATTTAACACCTCCCATGAACATTATAAAAACGTAGTGAAAAAAGCAGAAACGTGGAGAAATATTGCTGAGAAACTAGGCGTAAGTAGTGAGTAGGTTTTATTAGATTATGCAAATTTTCAAAACACTTTTACGACATTCGAAAATATCGGAAAAAAACGATCTTCATTCGACTCCAGTTCAATGCGTAAGTGATGCGACCAAACCGTTCTTTTTTCTTATTAGTTTCATGTACCCAAAGTCGTTTTTTCTTTTTATTTATAAAATAAACCTTTATTTATAACCTGAACATGAGAAGAACTTGCTCCTCGTCAGAACTTGACATGGTAATGTCGATAATGAAACAAGCAAACAATGTATACGTAATAAAGAAATATAAAAATTATTAATATTACTTAAGACACTCGTATGTAGAGTAAGTAAGTAACACTGCCGAGTTTGATTATGGTCGAACTGTGAATGGCAACACACACCGTTCACCAAAACAGATCGCATTCTGTGTGTCATCATCAGAACGCTACGCTGACCGTCGCGATATTTTCCCGCCGCGACAGACCGCGTTCCGTGTGGCCAGGCATCAAACTTTAGTAGCAGCTTCTCATTTCGCAATCGTTATCACTCATCGATAGGACAGCTGCGGCTGCTTATTGTCACTTTTTTTAAACGGCTGACTCTTGAAGGTTATAGATCCACCTTGCGCCTCACCTGTCGTATTATTAATCATTACTCGTGATAATAATTATTTCCTTATATGGTTGAGAACCACGAATTAATATTCGTGCAACCAATATTATTATCATAGAATATTATTATTATTATTAATCATGAATAAAGACATCAATTGTTCTTGTTATAAATTATGTATTTATTAATTTAACGATGATGGCTAGGTACATAGATACTGTTATCAATGTACGTTATCAAAAAATACTATCACATGTATGTTCACTATAACGTACTATTTGTACTTTAGAACGGAGAACTAAAAACTCGACGACGAACGAATCATTCGGCGGGATGACGATCGTGTTGAAAATAATGTCCTAGTAACTATACTTGTAATGAAATCAAATTATCAATTTAAAATTTTTGTCTGTGAAGTGGTGAGGTGATTCGATTATTTCCTTTTAACAATACATATATCCAAACGTTTTTTCACCGAGACGCTTAACTTATTTCATTCTGATGTTTTTCTATAACTTGTACATAATTTTCAGACGTTCGACGTTATCAATATGAAACTGTTAAACCAAACGATGTGATTATTCATCGCCTGATAATGAAGAAAAACTTCTTGAAAAGTAGCGTTGAAAACGCTTCACTTAACATACTCTTGCAAGTCAGTCCATTTGTTTCAATATAAAATAACAAATTCGTATTTGCTGGTATAACGTTATCCGATATTAATGATTTCAGATTGCATTCCGCTGTCTAACATTTGTTGTAAATGCCTTTGTATTACGGCACGTTTCACAAAACGAAATTGGAGTGACAAACGTCCGTCTACTATTGCTCGAGTCGACAATTTTGTTCTTGAGCAGAGAAGCATTTCGTCGAGCGTGTTTGACAGACACATTGCATCACAATTGGCTCAGGGTCATCAATCTCATTTGGCTCTCGTATGTCCTTGCTTAATCGTTCATCATTCAACGTGAAATATAATATTTTTAATTTTATTTTTTAGAGTACCATTATGTGTCGGTATTTGTGGGATATGTGGTTATATATGGCTAAAACTGCTAAGTCAACCCGATGTTACTGTTACTGTCTATTATGAATTCGGCGTGTGGTCAATTCTCATCAGTTGCGTCATTGAATTATGTTGTGAACAATTGTACATTGTGGCCCAAGCATTTTTGTTTGTCAAACTACAGGTATCAAAAATAATTTCATAATGTATTACTTTTATCCTTAAAGAAAAAGATACTTTTAAAGCTGTAATGCAAATAAAGGATTCTTTTTACTTTTGTATTTGGTCGTAAATAAAACTGAACAGGTTTTAGGTTGTATTAGAAATAATAAACATTGCCGTCCGTACAATAGTTTATACTACAATGGTGTTGTACTGGGATGATAAAAATGCTGTTTTGGCTTTTTCGTTTGCACAACTTGCATCGGTCGTAGCATACACAATGTCCTTTTATGTATACTTTTGGTCGTATACGAAACAAAATAAAAAAGATTTTCCATTCAAAACTATGTTGGACTTTTTTCCAAATTTACACGGAAAAGTGAGTTTTACGTGTTTCACTACTAATAAATCAATCAATAGTGTATAATGAAATAAACGAATATAATTTTCAGAAATGGTCGGAATGTGTGGATTTTCCTCTTGCCATGTTGTTGTGGAGTTTTTTGAAACAAGGATTTATGAAACAAATATTGACTGACGGTGAACGTTATGTAATGACATTTTTTAACACGTTGAAATTCGACCAACAAGGGGTGTATGATGTGGTTAACAATTTGGGATCATTAGCCGCTAGGTTTTTATTCAAACCCGTAGAAACGGCCTCATATTTTTATTTCAGTCAACTTGTGCAAAGAGAAGTCCCTGTCAAAATGCAAATCAAACAGGTATAACAATATACAATTTACCAATTATATGGGCGTGTGACAATTGAAATATCCTAGGACTCCAAACGGATAAATGAAGCAGTCAGTGTTCTGGAATGTCTGTTACGTGTCAATAGTTCCATCGGTCTCATTGCTCTGTCATTTGGCCAAGCGTATGCCAAGTTAGCATTATTTCTTTATGGTGGATCTACACTGGCCAATGGAATCGGACCAGTGCTATTACAATTACATTGTTTGGCCATTTTATTTTTAGCTGTTAATGGAATCACTGAATGTTATGCTACAGCGACCATGAGTGTCGCTGAATTAAACAAGTTTGTTTTTTCAATTTATTCGATTTATGCCATATAGAATATGTAGTAATTTCTTTGTTGTAATTTTTTTTAGATACAACGTGGAAATGGTTGTATTATCTGTGATATTTTTATTTATATCATTGTTGTTTTCTACACTGTTGGGTGGAATCGGTTTTATTTTGGCAAATTGTTGCAACTTTACTTTCAGAATCATCCAATGGTAAAAAATTTAAAACTTCCTTTATTGTTATTAAATTTATGGCAATTTTTGACTGTTTGTAAATGTTTTAGTGGTCGATACATTTTATCTCAATATCAAGACACCAACTATAAACCGCTTAATGGATTAATGCCGAAAAAATCATTCGTTTGTTGTTTAGTGTTGTCAACTATTATTACAATATATTCTGAAGTATGTTTAAATGTAAATACCGTTTTTTTTTTTATGAAAAAAATTATTTTTATATCATAAAATAATTTAACAAAATTATACTGTTAAAATTTTGTTTTACATATATATATATATACCATTTATTAAACTACATAATTGTATTAAATGTGTTTATTTATTTGATTTCAGACAAAATATTATGAAGAAAACAAATTCACACATGTTATAATAGGTGGCATAATGTTTGTGATAACGATGTCTGTCTGGTTGTATGAAGAAATATCAACGTTTAAGTTTTTGACAAAAGTTTACCAATCAAAACACAATTGAAATACTTAGATTTACCAATTCTTATAACGTTGATCGAATTATTTATACTATTTATTTTTTTTTTTTGTGAACTGAAGTATTTGAAATATACAATTAATCAAAAGTAATTACATTTATTACATTATAGTTTTATAAATACTTTATCATTTGTCTACAAATTTCCTATCTCTTTTTAAGTTTAAGTTTACTACTGATTAATTATTAATTCCAAAAACTTTATATTCTATTATCAAATATAATGAAACTATAATGATAAATTAAATAGTTTATTAGCTATAAATCGTTTCAGAATATTTTAAAAGTTTGTCTAGAAAATGTATGAGAACATAAAAATTATTTCCATTTGTGTATAATATTGATTATGCTTTGTGCGTAACAGTAACTGGAAAAAGTTGTGCACATTCCTATATGATTACTATACACAGAATATATTTGATTTTCTAATAATTGACCCACTTCTGTGGATGGTGCGCTAAGAGTGTTGAAGGCATACACATAGTGTATTCATTTTCTTCCTCATCTTTTGGTGACATTAGTTCCAGATCACTTACATATACTTTGATATAAGAACACCTTTGTTCATTTCCACTTTCACCGAAACCCAGACAATATAATTTTAGTCAATATTTAAAAATTTTTTGTTCATAAAACACATATCATAATTTATTTCCTGAAGTGTTTACAAAGACAAGACTATATCAATATGAATAACCAAACTAAAAAATATATATATCAATCCACACATGATCACATCTAAAACCCAGGACTAGAGAAAAATTATGGAATGCATAAGTCCACATAGGAATGATCACAAATTAAGATAGATATATCTTAATTCGTGCGTATGACACATGTTTCTAAACAAAGCAATAAGTATTCTGGTATTTTTACAGTCACTTATTATCGACAACATTGATTATTATTGTATGGTTCACAATTTCAGACTCCAATATTCTATGTCATAGTCTAACAAAATTAAAAAAAAATATAATAACTAATTCACTTTTATATATTTAATAAAATTATGAATTATTAGTAGTTTTTTTTTTTTAACTACTAATACTATGTTACCACCAACAGTGTATATATTTCGTAACCTGTAATCTATTATCTGACACGTAAGAATAATGACAAGTTACCTTCAATTACCAAACTACCAAATTACCTTCAATCAAGTCAAAACCTAGCAAAAAATTTCAAAGTGTGTTCATTAGAGTAATTTTGTCATTTCGTCTGTCTTCATCCTTTATGAACATTTAGAACAATACTAAACAAAGCTACTTAAAGAATAAATCAATTTACGTTTATACAGCTATAGTTATCTTCAGTTATAATACTATCACAGAATAAAACAATACTATAATAGGGCTTTATTCTTGTTCTATTTCAATCGCGTTTTCAATGATATTACCATCAAAATATTCTGTTTCTCTTTCTATCAATTAAATCGTTCATTGTAACAAAATTAAAAGAATTTAACAAAAAGTTGTATCAGAAAATTGTTTATTATAATTATCTTTTACCTAGATAACAAATGTAAATCAATAAGGTGCATAACAACTTAATGTAGCTAATAAAATAAGATTATGCAAGTGAAACAAATAATCAGTCATTCACAATTCTAAGTTTTAAGGCCAATACAAATATAAAAAAAAATAATAATTTAAATTATCTGCAAAATATTTATACAAATGTGATTTAAATTTTATACTTCAAATTATTATTATTTTTTATTGAAACGTTTTTATTTATTTTTATTACTATTATTCACTGTCACTGGTGCATTCTATTTCTTTAATGTCATCATCAAATGAATCATTATCTTCACTGTTTGATTCATCATCTTCAATACTTTCAATTTCTTTTTCATATTCTTCAACTGCTTCAGTGCTAACATGAGCTGATGTCTCCATAAACTCAGCAAACCTAAAATGTTATAGAAAATAGAAAAAAATGCATACTAATAACAATTTAGTTTAATTAATATGTATTAACAAATATTTTACATCTTAGGATTACGAAGCCGGCTTACAACTTTCCATGTATCACAGTTTGGACCTTCACAATACTTTCGTAGTTCTTCAAGAGCTTTTGGAGTTTCAATCAGTGACTGTTGTATGTACTCCTCTTCAGATAATAATTGCGGTTTTGGTGTACATTTGGGTAAAATTCTACAAGACAAAAGCTATTATATTAAGTTTGTAATATTTACATATTTGTAAATGTATTATTAAATGTTGAAATTTACCTAAAAAGTGACGGACACTTTGTATAATAGAATAAGATGCTTAAAATATCAATAAAGACCATAGCTTCTAAATGAAAACTGCATAACGTAATAAAAGTCAAACCAAGTAGCTGAAATATATAAATTAAAAATAAATGTTAATGATTTTAAGTCCAATAGAACATTTTATAATCACTTGTAGAGTCCATCTTATAAGATCAATGGACCTTGGATTGGTCACTGGTCCATATCTATAGCAAACAACAAAACTGACTAACATAGAGAACAATATATATCCCAATATGTATTTATAATATAATATCAAAATCATATTGATATTCTCTATTATCATCTGAACGGCATAGATACTCAACATACAACTTGCTCCTAAGTAGCCCATCATCAATTTTTTCTATACAAAAAATTTAATTAAAAAAAAATAATAAACTATATAATATTGGATGTATACTTTAGGTATAAGACGGCTGATAAGTATTATAATGACCACAAATGAAGCAGTCACACCAATTGTTATACCGCACAAGTAGTAAAATAATGAATTGTGACTCAATCGAGCAGAATAAGAAAAAAGAAAAAGACCAACCATAAACATTGCCAATCTTCTACTATCTAATGCTGTAAAAATTATAAGATACATTCACTTTAGCTTTATTGTTACACAATTCATATAAATGCAATACCTTTAATTACTTACCAATAGACCGAATTCTTATTTTAAAATCAGCATTTGTTTTAATACTAAAACAAGATGGTTCAAATGGATTTAATTTGAAATCTTTTTGTTTCCAAAAATATGATATTATTTTGTTTAACGATAATGTATCGACATCAGATAGCATTTGTTCTTCAACTTCATATTGGTCAACATCTTGATATATTACGAAGTCTTCATTTTTTTCAATAATCAAATCCACCTGTATTTATTATATAATAATCAAAATAAATAATAAACTTTCTAATAAATAATTTATTTTCTTACCATAACTGTTTGAAAAACGTTAAGTACACTTTTTTCATTGCCAAAATAACAATATATTGGGGGTAACATGTAATTTCTTTCTATCGACGAGCAGCATTCTTTTGTATCATCCGCATTAATTCGATACACCATGCCTAGGTACATAGTACATAAATATATTTAAAATTCAAGTAGAATAAAATATTATATTAATTATAGATTAACAAGTTAATAATTTTAGTTAGATATTTATTTATAACAACATGTTTAATTAATTATATTTCTATAGAATCCACAAGTTTTAATTATACAAATACTGGTAAAAATAACGTATATTATTCGCTCAATTGTTAAAATAATGCTACGCCGTGATTTGTGTTATTCTTGCCGAACCGCTACACACAAACATGTCTACGGCACTACTGTCGGATAAACAAAGGAATACTACTATACATAATAATAACTAATAGTTATATATATGTATATATTAAATAAGCTATTTGAGTTTATAATTTATAATTTGAGTATCGAAAGTGAAAATATATATACGGACCAAAATAACCTCTAAATCTGTGGTACCTATAGGAAACACTAAAAAGTTATCTCTAAAAATCAAATGGAAATACCTAGACGATAAAACGTTCATTACTAACAAACCAAAATATATTCATATTACTAAACTAAATATTTTTGGAAATAAATAACTTACATTTGGGTTGTGCATTTATTGGAATTAAAAACGACAGCAGCACACCTGTCACACACACGGTATGAAAAAAATTGAATGTCATTTTTTGAAAGAATGACGGACATTTATGAAATTTTCGATGTTCTGTTAAAGAGATTGATATCTAATAATTATTCTCGTTGTTTTACGGAAAAATCGAGAAATTTTAAACTCAACGGCATTCGTTAGAAATGGGGTTTTTTTTTATTGATACTAGATTTGATTAAATAACGAACATTATAACATTTAAAAACATAACCCAATGTTATTATTTCATGGAATAAAAACGCACTATCAATATGTGTGTACTCCATAATTTCTTTCAAATAATTCAAAATTCAAATTGTTATAATATTTTTCGATTGTATCATGTAAACTTAAAAACTTTTGCTAAAATGCCAGTAGACTTACATAGGCTCGTACAAGGATGGCTGGAGTTGGAGAGCGACCCTGGTCTGTTCACGTTGCTTTTAGAAGACTTCGGAGTGAAAGGAATCCAGCTTGAAGAGATTTATGACCTTCAGAAACAATTGGACAGTCCAGTTTATGGTTTTATATTTTTATTTCGATGGATCGAAGAACGCCGTAGCCGTAGGAAAATTGTCGACCAAACGGACATATTTGTCAAAGACGATGATGCCGTAAATAGTATATTTTTTGCCCAACAAATGATACCTAATAGTTGCGCTACGCACGCTTTATTGTCCGTACTGCTCAATTGTTCTGACATTCATCTAGGCGAAACATTGGGACGTCTCAAGGAATATACACGGGCTATGAACCCAGAGAATAAGGGATGGGCAATTGGCAACACTCCAGAATTAGCACGTGCGCACAATTCACACGCTATGCCTAAAAGTAGGCCGCGTATGGATAAAACGCCTGGTTTAACAACTGGACGCTTCACTGGTGAGGCATACCACTTCGTCAGTTATGTACCCATTAATGGCCATTTATACGAATTAGATGGACTTAAACCGTATCCCATGAACCATGGACCATGGGCTGAAAATGAAGATTGGACTGAAAAATTTAGAAGAGTGATTAGTGATCGACTTGGTGCTGCAGCCGAGTATAGTGATATACGATTCAATTTAATGGCCGTTGTTCCTGACAAACGTTTAGCCATTACTCACAAATTAAATATGCTCAAGACGAATAGACAAATAGTTTTAGAATCTTTACAACAACTAGTATTAGTCGATGACTTTGCAAGAAAAAGAAAAACCATTGATAATGCATTCATGTTTGATTTGTCACCAAATAAATGTATTAAAAAAGAAATGTCACCCATTCCTGGTACATCGAAAGATTTTATTGAAGAAAAGGTAATATAAGTTTTTCTGTTTTCAAAAAGTATTTTTTTTACACTATCGGTCGGTGTATAGTCTGAAATATACATAATAATTTAATATATTTATAGTGATTTTGATTCTTTTTATGTGAGTGGCGTGTACATTTCAAAAATTTTTGAGTAGATCTAATTATAAAATGTTATAAATAATGTACTTTATTCACCCACAACTCATTTATAAATATAAAAGATATTTTGTAGTAAAATAATGTTATAGCAATAATAACATGTTTAATTTGAAGGTTTTGAAAACAAAATTTTCGTATTGAAGACTACATTTAAAAAAATCAATTACACTGTTATAAAAATATGCTTTTGTTCTTTATTTTTAAATTTAAATGACCTTTAATATTCAATTAAAAAATAAAATTCATTGTTATTGGTTTAATGAATTGATATTATAATCCTTATAATTTTTCAGACATGTCCAGAATCGAATAATATTGTAGTAATACACGTACAATCTTCAAGCGGTGGTTCAGAAGGTGATGGTGATCCGAAAGAAATTAAAAGTGTGTGTTTAGAAGCGGGTGCTATGCCAAAAGGATGGGAGACACCATCTAGTCATTCTTCAGATAAAGAAGATAATAACGATAACAAATTTGAAAATAATATAAAATCCAATTATACTTTTTCTCCTAAAGACTTATTGGCACTTGTAAAAAACTTAGAACTCGAAATCAACATGTGTGAAGGTAATTTAATTTAAATTATTTCCTTCCTTGCGCTTAATTATATATAATTTAATTATTGATAATTTTAGGTAATTTACGAGAGGAAAATGAAAAGCGTAGTAAATATAAAATTGATGACTGTCGACGGACACACAATTACGATCAGTTTATCTGTACGTTTATAACTATGTTAGCCCAAAAAGGTATATTAGCAGATTTAGTACAACAACACTTGGGCACACAAAAAAAGAATACAAATGCACAATTATCATTTTCTGTACAATCTCAGTCTACGAATCAAACACAGATAAAATCAAAAACCAATAAAACAAATTCTAAAAGTAATTCAACGTCCACTACTACAAGACTCAGGACCAAACGAAAAGCAAATACTAAAAAAAGACGCAAATCATGACAGGTCATGATTATTATTCAAGAATATTTCACTTGAACGCTTCATGTTACAGTGAAAGTAATTTCTGTTACCTATAATAGATCTTTTTTGATCTATCTTTGTTTTTATACATCACTGTATTTAACGTTGTTATTGGTTTATAGTTTTAAAATATCTTCTTCTTTCTGTTTGCCTTAATCATATGCAAATAGGGTTAGCTATTCTTTATTTTGCTCTCCACGTCTCCTTATTTAGTCCACAAACCTTCATATCCTCATAAAATGACCTCTAATTATTATTTTTTTATTCCTTTGCTTTGATTTAGAACTAACTTGTTATCTTCCTTTCTCATAACATGCCTCACTTTATTCTCTCTCATTTTTCCAATAATTGATATAAGTCCCAAACTCCCTTTCATATGTTCATTGTGAATCTATGAACAATTCAATTCTATCTAACCTAGTAACCTCACATATACATCTTTATTAACATTGTCATGTCCGTTAATACTGTTTTCTTTTTATCTCATTTATTCAATGTTCAAAGGTTATTTCCTATAAATATTGTTCTAAATTATAACAAAAACTGTATAACATGCGGTGGCGGCTCAAAGAAGATTATATGAATCCCGTGATTCACAATAATATTAATAGGAGGGTGGGTATCCTGGGTACTGGGACTGGAAAAACTTATTTTATAAAAATTCCTATGTAATATAATTAAGTTCAATCTTATAGCTCTGTATATCAGACATTTTTTGAGTGGGTAGTATAAAAATATTTTATGTGATTCATGGGAAAAAATGTTCAAGTCGCCACTGATAACATATTTAATTAATAGCTTTGTCTTTACTAAAACACTAACTTATTTTGGTTTAATGAGAAATAAATAATATATTTTGCTTGAAAGCAGAGTAATTGGGTATTTCTTTATCCCTAATATTTGCTATTCTGTTCAGTGGTGTATATCCATTATGCATATTAATATGGTGTTGTTTAAGCAATATGTGTCATGAAAACGTATCGAGTGAAGAGAATCTGAGTTAAAATGATGGGGTTGGAGTTTTACAAAAAGGATTTGAGATGGTAAAAATAATATAATTATAAGCAGCTTGTTTTAAAAAATAGTAAGCTATTAGTTAAGTGCTTATTTTAACTAATCAATATAAATTATAAAATTTTTACTATAACAAAGACCTAATTTTTTATGGATTATTTATTAATGGTACGAGTATATTAAATGTTTAAAGATGTAGAATCAACACCATTAATGTTTTGAATATACACCACTGTTCCCGCTTGATTGCTTTATGTTAATAATATAATTATGGATGAATATTGAGTGTATCTATAACTTATAATAGATAAAATAATCTATTAAAATAAAAAATAATATATATATATATATATATATATATATACACTCATATAATAAATTAGTATATTTATTATACTAAATAATAATTTATTTATTTTCTTAATTTTTAATTTATTTATAATAGATCTCAAAAATCAAATAATTTAAATATTTGATTAATGTTTGAACACTTAAGGTATTATAGTGTTTCAATCTTTCAGTTTGTTGACTTTTCAATTTTGTCTTGGTACGAAAAAAAAAATAATTTTTGGATTTAAAATGAAATCTTTTTTGTTTTAAAATAGTTCCAAAAACATGTCCAACATTATCGCATTCTATAAATTATACTTAAATTGGTTTAAAATATAATTATTTTAAAACATTATTATTAATTTATTTTGCATGTGTATAAAATATAAAGGTTTCCCCGACTATTGTCAGTAAATGTCTGAATTTCAAACATTTACCGATTGACTTCAGTAAAACTTAGGATACACAAAGTAGTTTGGTTAAACTACGAATGATTTTTGTAGTTTGTACTTTTACAAACGAGACTTGATAAATCCTAGGCTGAACAATCGGTGTTGACGGAAGTTTGAAATTGTTTATTAGTTGTTTGATATTTTTTCCTTGCCTTAAATTCGTATATAATTACAATATAAAAATGTTAACTTAAAAATAATAGTTTTTATTATTTAAGTGTATTAGGTGCTGCTACCCATTAACTACTACTAGTATATTAAATATACACATTTATATTATTATTTTATTACATATGACTGCAAAAATTGAAATTATAGGCAGGCGCATGCAGCAAGTAAAATTTTATTACAATTGACTTTAATATAAATGTATATGAAAAAATGTAATACAAATTGATGCAGGTGCCGATCCAAATACATTTTGTGCAACTCGAGGTGTATCACTGTAGCCAAGCCTGCACAAATTAATAATTTTTGTAATAAAAATATACATATTATAAAATTATATAATAATAATATACATTTTTGTATCTTTAAGACCCATCTGGGCTTAAGGCTTACAGATTTGGGGCAGTGCTAAACCATCACAAACTCAAACAATTCACAATCATTCCAATCCATCTCTCTCCGTTCAATACCCTCTGCCCCCTGGTACGTTTCCAACAACTCACTTCACAAAGACCTCAACATCGAAACCATCAATAAAATTACACGTGTCCATTACAAAAAATTCCATAACAATCATTCCAATCCACTTGTTTCCATTCAAAGTAGCAAAAACATCACCCCGTCGATTAAAAAGACGGTACAGAGATCAATTTAAATCCCTAACTAAATTTCAATTCCGAGGGTTCTGTCACTGGACAATCTCCCTTCTCATATTATTCGAGTCATGTAAATTACTATAAAAAAAAAAAAAAAAAAATCACATTTGCTTATTTTGCACATTTGCTACAGATTGTAAATTTTCTATTTTAAATAAAACAAAAAAAAATGTATGCATGTAATGTACTGGTAGTAGTAGCTAATATAGTACCTAATATACTTGAATAATAGAAATAATTATTTTTAAGTTAACGTATAATATTGTAATTAATAACTATGCACAAGTATAAAAGTATTACTCAATTGGTAAACAATTTTGGACTGTTGCCAACACCGATTGTTCTTCCTAGAATTTACCAAATCTCATTTGTAAAAGTCCAAAACTACGAAAATCATTCGAGGTTTTGGCCCAAACTATTTCGTTTATCCTAAGTTTTACCAAAGTCAATGTCCGAAATTCAGATATTTGCTGACGGCAGTCAGTTCTAGGTTTTGCCGGTATTCGTACATTTACCTAACACACATATTTATGTATGTATAAGGGGTGATTAAATTATTTCCTTTTCGCTTTGTATTATTTTGTTTCCCCTTTATTACCTGAATTCCAATGAAGATTCGCAGTTTAACTATATTGACTTTTTTAAGATTTCTGGTAAAATATTTTTTTCAGTAAAATACATTTTTCCCAAAAACACGTATAAAATTTTTTTTTCGCTGTTATTTTTTGATATTTCTCGTGTACATTTAGTTGATCCGTGTGTTTAATTTCAAACCTATAAACCGTGTATTCGTTCATTCTGAATTTTACTTTTGAAACACGCCATCATAAAAACCAATTAATTCCCCGCTTCTTCCAGAATTAAAAAATTATAAATGTTTTAGTATTTTTTTTTTTTTTTTAATAATAATAATAAAATCACGTTTGAACGTATTATTGTATTTACATCAGAATAAAAAAATATTTTTAATTGTTCTTAAAGTTAAATTGTACGTGTTAATTTCGTTTAGAAAAATTAATGCGTACATTTCCAAATGTTTAAAGTCACAATATTCGTAGTTCGTATTCATCAATGTACATAAATCAGAAAAGTGTTTTAAAAAATTTTCTCTTCATAATCGATAATATATTTGAATTATAACTTAATTTACTGTCGTTTATATAGCCCCGATATTAAACATCATTCCGCGGTCCCAACCACAATAATTCGTATGACGATAAATTTTCTTGAAC
This sequence comes from Chaetogeoica ovagalla, assembly GCA_032441825.1. Lineage (NCBI taxonomy): Eukaryota > Metazoa > Arthropoda > Insecta > Hemiptera > Aphididae > Chaetogeoica > Chaetogeoica ovagalla. The sequence goes on from CM063726.1 coordinate 3,941,908, forward strand.
TTTTCTCCCTATAAAATACAAATGCCTATATACTTTTTTTATATATTACAATGTGATATTCATCGTAAAGTAAATAAAACGAGTATGTTTGAAGTTCTGCGTTTTATAAATAACGTAATAAGTTTTGTTTTTCGAAATGTACGTTTTTAAAGCTGCGCAAATAATTATGCGCTGTGCGTAGGTATATGTAAAAAAAAAATGTTCTTAGTAAACACTTAACCGGATTTAAATATGTATTAAAAAAAAAGTAAAGATACTAAGAAGAAAAAGAAAACACTTGATTGTTTTATTAACTCAAAAAAACCGAAATTTTGTCGCGTGAATTCGAATTTTTTAAACATATTACTTTTACTTATCGTATTTATTATTATTTTTTTTTTATACCAAGAATTTTAAATTGACGATAAACGAAATTATAATAAGTCTATATAACAGACGCATGAAAAATGTATAACTTTTCATTTATTTTTTTTTCAATTACTTATACATCGTAATTCATTTTTACTCTTCTGCAAAGTATTCTTCCTTGAATTGTATATTAATCTCCTGTTTATATTTAAAATATACGCGTGTATAATTTTATTAGAATATAATTGACGGGCCCTTGACGTAAGTATTTGCCGACTGACAACTTTAACTCTATAAAACTGCTTTGATATATACTCGATTTTTATTCTTTTTTTTATACACGTACCTATACATGATATTTTTTTAAAGTTCCTCCACTGATCGCGGATATATCGCTTTAATTTTATTTATAATTCGCATGTATATTATTAACGAATCGTAATTTTTATTCTTAATTGGCATTTATGCTTTGATCTATGTATATCGCATTCATTTTTTATTAACTCTGCGCATTAATACACGAGCGCGCGCGCGATCGTACACAAATCCCCCCAAATGAAACAATTTGGGCCGTTAAACAAAAATAAGAAGAACTTGTCCATAAGAGAAGAGCAATTTACCATCTAGTGTCAAGTCAGTTGTGCATGTAACAAGATACCTGTTTACTGTTAGTCTGTTGTATCCTTGTGTCTAGAGAAGGTTTACCGAGCGTGTCGTTAATTCAGAATTATTCCTTAATGGAATACAAATAATATAATACTTAAAATTTTAACTAAAAATTGTACTTTTTATTTATTTATTTTATTTTTATTTTTTTATTCGTTTTATTTTTCATAACTTTTTAGTACATTTAAAAAATTGTAAACACCGAAAGTGTTAAATTGTTTTATTTTTTCAAATATATATTTTTATTATTAAAAAAAAAAAAAACGCAAATGGTTTCGTGTTTATTGTTGTCTCGTTGTTATTGCGGTTAAACGGTTATTCTAGTTAAACTATATATCATCGACATCGTGAATAGTTGTGAACTATATAAACGAACAATTATGAATGTTGTCCGAATTTTTTTCAAGTGATATATATAAGTGTAAAATCATAACCCCCCGCAGTTGGACATTGATGTTAAGATGTGATATTATAAATTTCGGATTTATGGCCGCTGAAAATTGTGCACTTAAAACGATCGGGAGTGAACAAAACTGAACTCGTAATGTGGAATCGGATATTCGTGTTCATCGTGTTGTCAATTTTTATCGTACAGACGTGTAGTATTCAATGGCTGTAAGTATTAAATCGTTATTGTTTCGAAAAATTAACTTTTCTATTTATTTGAATTTTTTTTTTTTTATTAGTAATCAATTTTTTGGTTTTTAGATTTAAAACAAAATATATACATTCAATTTATACACACGAATCCGAAACTATAAATTGATTGTTTTAAAAATCATAATAATAAAAATAAAATTTTATTGGTATAAATACAATAAAAAAACATTTAAATTAATCGCGTCTATATTGTTTGATAATATACCGGTTATAATTATAAAAATCGATAATGGAAATCTTATTATTATTTTTTTTTTTTTTAAATTAATATCGTTTGTAAATTATTAAAAAAAAAAAATAACGCCTAAAATCATTTAAATTCATTGTGCTGTATAATATATAACACAAATGCCAGGCCATATAGAAATATAAATACTATACGATTATATTATTATTAACTAATAACTACGTATTAAATATATTAAAATAATCAGTCTCCACTTATGCTTTTAGGTTTTTAGTGTCAATCTCTCGGTATTAAATATTATTTTATTAATTGTGCCTTAAACTATACGTAAAACTGTCCGTGTTTACATCATATGGATTATAAAAAAAATGCGTATATGCGCGTATCAAGAGCTCGTTTCAGAATCCGCAGTACATATCGGTAAACCTTTGCAAATATTTTCTATGAGAACCGGTTGAGTCTCACGCGAACTGGATTTATTTAAATCACGGCGAATAAATTACATTTTTCAAAACACATTCGGCTTTAATGCAGCATAAAACCGCGTATATAATATAATATTATTGTCGTGGAAAATAAACAATACAATGCGTATATATACCTGCGTTTTAAATTTTTTTTATATATATATATGTATTAGAATAAAATTTATGACCGATTTGAACATGCACAGTGTTAAGTAGGTGCAATATAAAAACGTATTTAAATTTTTAAAAACTGAAATTATTTTTCGCTTTAATAAAACGACGAAAGTTCGCCTAGTGAGCAATTAAATTCTAATATTAAAAAAAAAACGACAACAACACGTCTTACGCGTATTACAACAACAAAAAAAAAAAAATCTGTCGGCCTACGCGTAACATTCATAAAAGGACAGAGTCAATTTTAGTTACAATTTTTAAATGAATAAACTACGCGGTCTACGGATGTTTGATTAATGTTATATTATACATGTTAACTAACGCGTGTAGGCGTAAACAACAACAACAATAATAATAATAATATACTAAAAATGTTATTAATTGTTATTATCGGTTTTTGCTAAGTATTTTGCTGTATAATTAGACAACACGTGTGCTTCTTAATCGATTTATACGTTAAATAAATAAAAAAAAAAAAATAATAATAATAATAATGAAAATTTTGTGTATATTATGTCACATATAATAATATGATTTGCAAGTTTTAATAAAACACATTCGTTATGTTACATAATAACGCGTCACAATATATACATACGGTTCGAATAATATCGTCGGATATATTTATTGAAAAGTTACATTAAAACACCGTAATGTTTTTTTTTTTTAAGTATTTAATAATTTGTTCTCCGTAATTATTTATCTAAACGATTTCTTTTCAAACGCGATGATTACAAAAATGAATTAACAACTTTATATACGAATTTCACCCACGATTCTCCGTTTGAACGTGGGATTTTTGTTATCATTGATTTAATATATTATTATTTATTAATACCTAATCTAGTATACGTATATTATTTAATATAATTCTCATTGGCACAACTGCATTAAGTTTTTACATTCGACACTTATATATATATATATACATAATGTGTGTAGATTCCTACACGAAAAAATATATAGAATTATTTTTTCGAGTTACATATTTGTTTCATAATACGATATTTAAATGTTATAAACACACGTGACACACAAATACGTTATTTATTTTTTTGAGACTGATTTATGACTGATTTATTGGAAAAGTTACTTAACCTATAACGCAGAACTACATGGCATATCGTTACGGGTGTGCCAAGGATGCTTACTCGGTACACCCTATAATCGTGAAATATTATAATATATAAAAATTTCTATTGATCAAAAGTGGATAATTCAACATTATAATATTCGGAGGTTGACGTGAGGTTAAAACACACGATAGATAACTATTATTAACGTCGTTATAACCGGAGAAATTAAAAAAACAATATTGTTACAAATATACGCTCTTATATTATGACGTATAGGTGTAGTATGTCTGCGTGGTATACGGCAGTCATTGGTTTTATATGATATATTAAATATAAAATCAATCGTATGGGTTAAGGTAGCCAGAATGAAAAGAAGTAATTAATAATATTGATTAAGACGTAAAAATATTGTGTCGAGACCATTCTATATTCGGACGTTCATACAATAAGTATACTTATTGTACCAGCTGTATACAGCTGCAGTATTGCAGTGCGTGTATACAGGTCCGGATTTAGGTCTGTGATGGTGATCCGTGGGCTGAATTATTTATGAAACCTCATCGTTTAAGCGTGATTTAAGGCCAAATTATTTAAGAGTCCAAATCTCCAAAAACTATTAATTCAATTTCCCGTATATTACGGCGTGATTTGGATTTTACGATGATATGAAATTAATATAAATGAAAAAATTTAACCTTAAGTGTTGCCAGTACATGTTTAAACATAATAATTTCACAAAATATAATGTATATATATATATATATAACACGATTTATTACAAATTACAATTTTAATATATTTTATATAATAGGCTAGCTTTGTTCTGAACGAAATCTTCGATTGAATATTACATATCATTTTCTGTAAACTCATTTTAGTCACATGATTTTGTGTCCATCTTGCGTCATTGACGTTCGGAGTCTGTTTTTTTTTTCATATGTTTATATCGAGAACAGTAAAAAACAATGAAAAAAAATATAAATCGTATTTCATTTTGTGGGGGCCCGCGGGCTCCAGCTCTCTCAATCTCCGCTTAAATCCACGGCCCTGGGTATATATATATATATATATGTGCGATGATGTTTAATAATTTTTTTTTCCATACAATAACTATTCTCTATGACTTATAAGGTTTGAATTATTATTATACGAAACATGAGTAGACACATTCGTTTTACGAATAAAAAAATATGAATTCAAAGGATGGATACCGTATTATATATCGTGTGTAGGTTCATAATGTGAAGCTGATTCGACAACGTTTATATAACTATTATAGGACATTGGAAGAAATTGAATGAGCACAATGAAACAAATAATAACGATGTTATAATAATATGCGCATTGCATCTTCTTATTATCATCATCATCATCATCATCTCTATAGTCAATTGTTCGGTTTAACGAATTCATATATCATATCTATAATATAATATGTGTATACTGTGTATATATATATATATATATATATATATATATATATATATACTGAATTTACTGAAACACAATGAGTTAAGGAAATCCATGCACGAATGTAAACGCATTGCAATTATGTATATAAGATATTTAAATACACAATATAAAGGGGCGTCGTGTTATTGTATTATAATTTATTATATTTTATAATGTACGTATACATTTAATAACTAATTATTATATAATTAATTCAAAATTTTTGGGATTTAGAATCTGTATATATATTTTATATAAACATAAAAAAAAATACAAGCACACGACGATTGTCTATACAGTATCAAATAATATCCGAATTATTTAAACAATTGTTTTACGCATATACGAAATAAATTACATATTATATAATGGTATTATAATTAATTTAAACTCTCAAGCCATACATATGTTATTATGCCATATTTGCCATAATCGAAAAACGCTTAATGGTTATATAGGTCTTACGTATAACCACACTAGTGTAAAACTACTATCCGAAATAATAACAGAAAAAAACTGAGAAATATTAATCCGATCGATAAATAATTTTTAATTTGGGTTCTTAAATTTTTGTGTAGTGGTTCGAAGTAAAAAAAAAAAAATGTGTTTTTTTACACATATTTATTATCATTTATAGTATTGCATCATACCGGGAAAACGCACACAGTTATTTTACTGTCTGTTTCATTTTAGTATATAATAATAATAATAATAGTTACGTCTATTTTGAAAGAATAAATAATAATCATTATAGTTATTTGACGACTATGTAAATGCAGTTAAATATCGAAATTCCACTCTGAATTATAATTTATGTTTGTGTACCTATACTATACGGACACGCGGAACTCGATACGCCTAACCTACAATGCACAATCAGCGGCGTAGATACGATATTCATTTGATGGGAGAGTTGTTCAAAGGGATTTTCTATAAATACTAAAAATATTTGATTTATTATTTATTGAATTATTCGTATTCATTAATAAGTATAATTTTTAACGAAAGAATCCCATAAATACAAAACAAAGTCAAATCTCCGATTGTCATAAAACTTTTTCCGCATTAATCGTCATTGTATACGTGTTTTTTCTTTTATAAAAATTGAATTTTCCTAGAGATATAATACTTCACTCAGTTTAACGAAACTATTGAATTTTATCGATTTCGAATTGTTTTCTACAAACGATTTAAAAACGAAAATCGACATTGCTCATCAATTGTTTCTATCGTCTGACTATTGTAAACATTCACGCATACACATATAGCATTATAATGCTCAAAGTTCTGAACTTTATCATATTATAATATTAGAATATGAAGTAATGTTGTTATAATACGCATTAAAATTCGTTATTACTTCCACAATTATCGAAACATTTTGAATAGCAAAGACAATCAGTTTGCGGATTAAGGAGGAGATGGAAACCCCTTACTCCATCCCCGTACCTACGCCATTGTGCACAATAGCCGTTTTTAGACTTAATAAAAAACACCTTAGAGATCAAAAGCTGATATCCGAGTGATTTTTTTTTCATTTTAAACGACGATTTTGCGATATAATAGATTAAAATCGATTTTTTTCTTCAAACTTATATGCGTATGAAATAAAATTAATCAAAAAAATTATTTGAATATAATATTAAACTAAAATATGTCCGATGTGTATTATCGTTACCTATACATATAATAAATCATTTATATTTCCATTTAGTTATATAGTGTTATACTGTATTGTGTATAATACACCTGTAAACGGTCTTTTACATTAATAAGTATTCAATAGTTTTTGCTACTATTCGATTTGGATAGAAAATAGCGAATGAACGTGTCATAATAGAATTTTCAAAAAAAAATGAAAATATATGTACACTACGATTTTCTCGTGTAGTAGAATTTCTCAGCTTATAATAATCACTATTATTAAGCTTTTTGTGTTACACCGAAAATCTGTGCAAATTGCGTATAAAACACAAAAATTTCGATTAAAATATGTACACAATATATATAAAAAAAAAAAACTCCCGACACGACGAAAGTCGCGTTAATTTAATTTATTTGCCGTTTGTATAGAGATACTTAATCATTTGATTTCGGTGGGGGGGGGGGAAATCATTGTCGATGCGACGACGAGACAATATATATTTAATTTTTTTTTTTTTTTTAGTTTATACCGTTCGTTTATACGAGTATACGAGTTAGAAATTAAAAATACACATTTTACGCAGCGAAAACATGAATATAAATTTTATACCTACCGTAGACCACAGCGCGTGCGTATCTAGACAATTAATCACTGTACACATTGCTGCAGGGTAATAATATACGAGTTACATTTTACACGCATTTTCTTCTTGAAATAAATCATTGGATAATGTGTGGTAAAACACTTTAGTACGGTACTGTTATTATTTATACGTTTATTTTATATATATATATTACCACTTAACAATACCGTTTAGATGATATTGATTAGTCTTGTATCATCGATTTTTGTTTTTTTAATTTATATTAAATATATATATATAAATTTTAAAGGCTTTATATGCCTCATAAATAAGTAAATATGTATATTCGAAGCACTACGCGCACAAGAAATAGTGCAGTTTTCATTTTTTTTTTCTTTTTTAATAATTCACGTTATTTTTTTTTTTTAAAAAAGTACTGTCTAGAAAACAGCAACGGACACTAATGAAATCGTATAATATACGTGTATTATAACTGACTTTCACGTTATTTATGTTCCGTGAAATATATATATATATATATTATTTAATAATATCACGCGTGTATATTATATATTGGACAAATGTACAATTAATCGCAGCCTCGTTTTAGAAACGCGTGGCTGCATCGTACGCTTAACGGCAACCAATCGGAATAATATCCTAAACCTGTAACAAACATCTCGACGAAAAAAATATCCGCAAACGGAATGAAATGATCTCTCTGAGAGCTATTCCCAAACATATTACGCGCGCGCGTATAATAATAATAATAATAATAATAATAATAATAAGACTGAGCGTAATAAATTGTAATAGACGGATGAATATAAAATATCGTTCACGCCTCGGAGCTTGTTGGCTACAGCGTAATATATAGAACAACTGATTGGCGACGATAATGACGTGTATGCAGCACCGTCTGTCTGTACAGGTTAGCTGTAAGTCTACACCACAGCGGCATTACGACGATCAGAGCAGCTGCAGGTTATCCGACCTATACTTATATAAGTGGGCATTCCGCACTATTCCGCAAAATTATATATATTTATGGCAAAGCGTACGCCGGGAGGAAACTGGAGACTCTTATAATATGACGATATAGTCATTTTATAAAAAAACCAGTGCCCCGTCGTTAGTCGATTCGATAAAACGTGTGTTATATATTATACGATTCTTATAAATTAATTGAAAATCGAAGAAAAGGAAATCGATTAAATTATTACGCGTGTACATTATAACGGATACGTATTGAAATTGCGCGTGATAAAATATGTGAATATAACATCAATAGTCTACAATAAAATGTTTCATCAGAGATAATTTATTAAACTGAAATGTATAGATTATTTCATGCTGATTTCAAATCTGTTTTCCATTTCCATCTAACACGCGCAGTTTTTAAAATGAAATTGAGTCGAATTCGTCCTTTGAATGCGTAATATGCTGCGTATTGTATACGAATTTATTATTCTATCGTTTAACTCTTAAAATCTAATCTTACCTATTTTATTATCTTGATGGATATTCGTTTATGGTATCACATTGGTACATGTTGTAAAATTAATTATTTGTATTGTTTAACCTGTACAAGTTAAATAGCTATAAGTAAAAACCTAAAAGGGCGATCGAAAAAATCTAATAACAGATTTGAAATCAGCGCGAAAAATTAGTTTAGAAAAGTTTACACTCAACTCTGATGATTGAAAAAAATTTTAAATTTGTTGACCAGTGGGTGGTACGTTAAAACTTTACGTCCTGAACGAGGCGAGAATAAATGTATTTATTCGGTTTATTACGCACATAGAGTTTTTTTCTTTTTAATAATATCACGAACGTTTGAAATGAAACCATACTTGAAAATGAGCCTGAACGATTCAAATATTTTAAATTAATTTTTAAAATATTTAAAACGACTATAATGATTACGCCGTAATGATTGTAAAAGTAAATGGAATTAGTTAATAATTAATTATTAATTTATAAAATAAATAACTGTATTACATAATATGATAAAATTGAGTATTATTTCATACCTATTATTGATATTATACGTTAACAATTTTACAAATTTCGCAACTAATTTACCACTGGGTATTATAGAAAAAAAATAACAAAACGACGAAACAATTTTTTTATGCTACGAATAAACAATGTAAGAATAATATATATATATATATATATATATATATATATATATATATATATAATGAATTAACCCACTATACCGACACCTATAACAGTCACTACACGTCTACACATATACTGTATATAAACATTTTGACTATTGAATTTCACTCGAAATTGTTTTTTTTTTTTTTATTACTAATTTCAAATTTACATCAATAGCGGTCAGCACGTTAATAGCACCAAAACAAGTGCGGTATACACACACGTCTTTTAGTTTTGACCGGATTTTATATTTGTATACGTTATACATTATAATTAAAAATATTTTGACGTAGAATCTTTTCAACGATCTGGAAATATTTACTTGCCTGATATTTAACTATTTTTTACTATCGTAAAAAATAATATATATATATATTTATATATTTTTTTAAGTATATACATATAATCAATTATAATAGTAAAATTTTATGGTTTCCATAATATCTTCGGTTTGTTTTTAAGTCATAAAATAATCGTAGAATTAATATATATATATTTAACGATAAAAGTATTTAGTAAAAACCCTTAACGAATAACGCTACGATATTATCTACATAGGCACGGATATAATAACTCTATAATATTCTCCCGGTGGCGAATTTATGAGAAGGCAACACAGACAGTTGCCACAGCTGGACGGCAAAGTTTTTCGAATGGAATCGTCTTTTCATAGGCAATGTTAAAATTTATTTGACGAGCGTTTTAATTTCGAGATAAGTACATTTTTCCGTAGATAAACTGCACTGAGCTAACTGAACGTAAAAATGCTAATTATGACTTTTTATTTTTTACAAAATTGACAGATCACAAAATATTAAAAAAAAAAAAACTTGTAGAAATAAACGACTAAGATCTCGAATTAGATGAACTAAACAACGGAATATTACGCGTTTCAGTGCTTATTACAGAAAAGTAAAAACGACAACAACAAAAATATCCAATTACAATCACTTGGTAAAATGTATATGCAACGGATTTAAGAACAGTGTATCCTAATATAAAAAAGTAGCCTTGAGAATATTCACATGAATACATTCACCACAGCACCACAAAATTGTTCTATCGAAAGAGCATTTTCTTGTTTAAAACGAAACATGAATTATATTTGTACAACGAGACTGGCTAAATACGCTGGCGATCTTATCCATTAAAACTAAACTATTAGATCACAACGATGTCATAATCGATCAGTTTTGCTGGGGAAAAAGAAAATGTATAATAACAGTACTTTTTCTTATCGTGCCCCAGGCTGTAAAGACGCATTTTCCCCTTTACATTCCTTTTTTTTTTTACTCTATATCTTGGCTAGACTTATTACCGCGTACTTAGTTGCACGCATTATGTCTTCTATCTTAATAGCTGTAATAACAACTTTGTAACTAATAATTAATACTCGCACAAGACAAAAAAGTGTGTCGCAATTCTTATTTTTATTTATCGTATAAAAAAAAAGAATCTTAAAAATTACAACAATTTTATTTAAACGTCAATTCGTACAATATAGTTACTGAGTATAGCTTGTAAGCAACTTATCTGTAAAGAAAGTCAACACAATTTTATGACGTGCATTACAATGGATTATGAAAAGAGTAACGTATACCAATCCCTTATAAATTATTCCACTGTTCCCGACGGCGGTTTAATCGCAATGACTCGATAATTTCCTTTATTTTCGTCTGATACGTGCCACCTGCGGTATTATTTGTACAATATTGTAATATTATATAGCAGCGCGTAAATATAAAAATTTTTAATTTAAAGTCTAAAAACGGCAGTTATTTATTTTTATCCAATAATCGGTTTTTATGAACAGATTTTCAAATGCCATCCTATATTTTGATCAACGCGGTATTTTTTTTTTTTTTTTTATACATAAACCGAATGCAATTAATAAAAAATATATATAAAATAAATAAATACACATATATATATATATATATATTAAAATGTATATTTAAATATTCAATATAATAATATAAAATATTAAAAATTAATATATATATATATAATATTCGAATGCAATTGACATTTTTGTCGGATTAACATAGTATTTTTAGACGAACGAAACAAAATTTGATACAATATCTTATCGCGTCTTTTGTATTTCCATATAACTAACCGGTTTTGAAATCCTCAACAAATAATTGTTGAAAAACGAATACATTATATACATTAAAGTTATAACAGTCGCGGATATACTCGTATGAGAATTGAGTGATTTATAGGTCTTTACTCCTTTCTCTGGCATTAATAATATTCCATTCTGAGAATTCGAGACACATCAAATATATATTTTAAACAATATTACGTATTACGTACGAGGCTCAGTGTCGGTCTGGTCTATGATTGGGGGGGTTTACGCATCTCATCACGGTAATGTATGGATATTCTCTAGGAAATAATTTTTTTTAGATCCATTGCAGAGTTTTGTGTGTACATAATTTTTAAAAACATGTAACATTTTTTTTTTTTTTTTTGTTTAAATTGATTGTGGACATAATATACAGGATTATAAGAAAGGAAAGAAACCAGTTCAATGTCAATTATTATTTATCGAGACTTTAAAGAAGTCGAATTACATTTTTGAAAAACAAAACAACCTTTTTAATTTGTATAAAACACTTGTACGTTAACTCAACTGGAAATACACTTGTAACGAAATTCTGTTTTTCAATGCCTCGGAATATATTTTATGTCGAAACGGTGTAGTATTTTATTACTTGATCGGAAACACACAAACTTGTCAATTATTTAATCATTTTTAAATTTTAGATTTTTTTTTTTTTAATTTTGTTATTATCGCGCACGTACAACGGACACTGAATTGTTATACGTATACACACACACATACTTATATTCCGTCGTCCTGCGGACTTGAACCGGTTTGGAGGTCATTGATAAGTATGCGCCTATACAGATCTGTGTTGAATGCTCGTTTTAAAAATGAATACAAAGGCAAGTGAATACATATGCATATACCGTGCGCATATGTAAGTTCTCCTCGTATATATAGTTGTTACATATTCGAGTGGAAAAAAAAAATTATATGTATACGATTTCAATAATAACGCTGTACAGATAGTAGTAATATATACATATATATAGAACACCACACGTTTTACATTTATCCATATATGATCCCGAGTCGTGTATATTAAACATATTTTGTTTTTTTCGTTTTAAATAACGTGCGTGGGGGCACGTGAAATCAAATATATATATATAGGTATTATTATTATTAAAATATATAATATAATATGTTAATATGTATAATAGTATAGGCATATAAGATTGTATCGGTTAGACAGGCGGCAGCAGCGTATACCAATAATATGATCAATGACTTTATATTATATTATGAAATTGTATCGTACGTGCGGCACATGCGTGCTTGAGTATATCGTCGTCGCGTCGGCGTGATATAATTTTCAAAAAAAAAAGAAAAAAAAAAAAAGGAGTTTCGAAATAATTATTATTTTCTGACCGAATTGATTCTTTTTGATTGATTATAGACGCAGTAAGATTTATAAATTCGATAATACTAATTGTTCGATTTATATTAAGTTCGACGGCAGATGTATTATAAATACGTTAAAATGTATACATATATATAAAATATAAATTATTATTTTTGAAAAAAAGCTTACCTATCAAATATATATATATATATTATATGTAAAAAAAAAAGTATACATAAAAACTAAAAGCGTATAGATACGTAATAATACGTTAGCCGTATATTTTTCACGTATTTATTATAATATATTTTAGCGAATTTTTTCGCAGCTGCGTTTCGAACACACGTGAAAAAATCGAGAACGTAAATAATTCTACACTCTCTGCTTAGTCTCGCATGTTCCTTCCTCCCGCTGGAACCTGCGAAAATATTTAAAATAATTTACAGTCAACCGTATCGGTATTGAACGTATAATGTATTATAATTTCGCGCGATTTTTTTTTCTGCAAGGAGTTGCGCGAGGGGATACCTAAATAATTTTTAACAATTTTATATTTACACAAATATTTATTTATGTTTTGCATTTTCTTTATTGGTTGGATAAAAAAAAAAAAAAAATAGCTAATTTTTACCAAAACGCATTTCGCGATCTGATGATCCGACTGTATACACATACAATTTCATTTCATTTCGCACGCAATTAAAACGTTTACGATTCATGCGATAAGTTGTTATGGTTAAAAATCTGTGCATTTTTTTTTTACATTAAATAAAAAATTACTTTATATAATATTACAGCATTTATATGGGATCGAGGCAATACTGCAACACGCGTATACAAGTCTGCACGCTTATTCGACGGTTTTATAGATTTTTTTTTCCATATACATATACGAGTATATATCAAATTTCGATTTTTCCCCCAATAATATTCTCCTCTGCTCTATTCTATACTCTTATAAAAATATAACGAATACGATTACGGAATGGTAAGGCAGGGCAATGATCCGGTACTTGGAGAGCATCAGAGGAGCCTTCGTAAATACAATTCGTATTATACACAAAAAATATTTGAAATTCACGTCATACGGTCACGAATATGTACAGTAATAAAGACTTATATATATAAAAGTTATCCAGCCGCGGGGTTTTGTACGTGCCGCTTGCTTGGATAAAGATTTTAGAGCCATGTTATTATTATAAATGTGAAAACCAAGCGATAATGCATTAGATAAAAAACGATTCCGAGCGGCACATCGGTGTGATATTATAATTTACTAACAATTAACCTCGCAGTACGCATAGTTCGAATATAATTGCTTACGATAAACCTAGGACGGTGAAAATGTTCGAAAATCGTTTTCGTTAAATATAAATACAGTACAAATACGTGAGGCGTTCGGTAAAAATTTCAAGACACTAACAGCGGACCATTGGTTTTGAACAAACGTGATCTCGTTTTTGTAGGGGAATGCAGAGAGCTACGGGCAAAGTGGACTGGGACGACGTGGCCGTTTGCCGGACGTTGCGCAAGACTTACGGGCTGGACTCGCGTCAAACGCGCATCTGCAAGACTTGGCGTCCGGTCATGCGACACGTTTCCCGAGCCGCAGCACTGGCCGTGGTCGCCTGTCAGACGGTGTTGCAGAACAGACGGTGGAACTGTTCGTCGGTACAGGCCGCGCCGAGACTCACGCCGGAGTTAGCCAAAGGTCGATAAACTTGGATTCCTTTTTAAAAACAGAAAGAAATTTGTATTAGATTTCTCGTATGATCCTCTCTCTCTCTCTCTCTCTCTCTCTCTCTCTATCTCTCTGTCTGCCTGTCTTTGGATTCTGTTCCCCCTCTGTGAAATGCGATTAAGTGAGGAGAGAAGACGCTACAGCTATTTACAGCCGCGAACGATACAGTTTGTCGGATTTTCGTGTACCGCCGATGGGTGTAATTGTATATACGTTCTCGGAATGAGAAAACGAGTCCGGTCGAGTTATTTGTTTTTTAATTTGAGTTTTTAATCGTGCGCGTGTGTTTTTTTCTCTCTCTATTGAAAAATATACGTAATGACGTGCAGAGGAAATAATTACACTGTCTTTCTACGTACCGTACGGTGTTTCAAGGTGACGCGCTTGTCTTGTACGAGTATCAGCCAGCTGTCTTACGCGCGTGACGCGCCGTAAAATTCTCGCTTAAAACCACCAACGCCGGGTCGCGCGCGTTTGATTTCCGCTAAAATGTCGTATCTACTGTTATAAAATAATAATACGTATTGAAAAGAAACAAATACAATATTATATTATTATTATTTTTATAACATTATTATTATTATTATTGTACGAATATTTATATATATATAATGTTTTCTGAAAACGGTTAATCGAAATAATAATTTATTATTAATAATAAATTATTAAGATATATGTTGTAAAATTTACCGAAATTAATTTTAAACAATTGTACAAAAAAAAAAAAAATATATATATATATATACGCGTCTCGTGCCCGATTCGATGAAGGGGGGGGGGAACGACGATTCGTTATTGTGAGCGGATGAGGATTTTTCAATACGAATCTCGTGCCCCGAATTGAGATTCGTCGCTACGTCGTTCATTTTTTTTTTTTTTAGTAAAATTTTCTCGCGATTGATTAAAAAAAAATAATAATAATTTTCCCTGCTCTTCACACGACAGCCGTATGATACAACAAATAGTGACAAATGTCTATAGAATCTTATAGTTGATATATACTATAATAATACAAAACCGTTTGAATTGAGAAAAAAAATTAGTAGAGAAATTTGCGTTTCAAAACACTCGAAATGTCTCGTAAACCCCTGTTAAAGACATTGTTTCCACGATTAAAAATATAATTCTTTCAAAATACATATTAGATTCTGAGCGGAGCTCTTTGTACACTTTTATAGTGATGTGTTTTTTTTTAATACCTAAAAATTCTATTAGAAAGATTACACCAGCAGTTCTCAACACTCAATCGCATTCAACCACTCTTCGTCGCACTTCCTCTTCCTCTTCTTCCTTCAACATTAATTCCCATAACCGTGTCTTCCCAATCATCTCTTCTCATAACACGACCAAACCACCCAAATCTATTCTCTCTCATCTTCTCCACGATCGACGCTACTCCTATGCTTCCTCTCACATGTTCATTTCTTATCCTATCTTCTCTTGTCATCCCACTCATCCATCTAATCATTCTCATCTCCGCTACACTCATTCTCTGCTCTATTTTCTTGTCCACCGCTCCCCCCCCCAACACTCTGAACCATACAACACAGTCGCACTACACTCTTATAGCACTCACCTTTCATCCTCATAGGAATTCTCTTATCGTACAGAATATTCCCCAAATATGTAACTTAATAATATTATATTATTAAACCGATGCCACACGGACTCTTTATACTTTACCAGTAGTGTGGGAGGTATTTAATGATCATAAAATATGTTGATTATTTTCACTCGCCGAGTTCGTGATTTTTTCCTGTCGTCGTGTACAAAGCGAGTGACTCGTGCTAATAGGAAATTTAATCTTAGATCATCCTCTAAAACAGATTATTCCGAATAAGAGCATTGGCGAGGAAAGTATACATAAAAACATTCGACGATGATCACGAGTAAATATGGCGAGTACACTTGCCGAGTGAGCAAACGAGTCGTATGGGACCGGCTTAATAGTATTATTATAATGTCTGATCAGCGTTCCACTTGAGAAAATGTATAATAGGAACACTGGAATATAATTTTTTTGGTTTTTTTTTTTTTTAAGAAGTACTTCCGAGACCCCACGTCCATCCCCGATTTCAAGCACTGTATACCAGCTGTCAATATGCACTCTGTATACATCCTCGGAAATACTCGTATGTACACACAAACGCGCGCGCATACAATATGTTAAGTAGACATGTATATATATATATATATTATGTAGCAGACACATATAATATTATATATTATATAAAACGTATAAATCATAAGACATGTATAACATGTACTGGTATAATATTATATACGCAATACGCAGAAACGAACACATCCCAAGTCTGTTTCCAATTCAATACACATGAGTTCTTCCGATCCGAGAAACACGAGACAAGTTTCATAATGCACAATATAATAATATTATATACATTTACGACAAAAAGAATTATGCGTTGTCATATTATATTTATTTATCCGAACGCGAGACGGGAGGATTAATACCCGTTCGAATTCTACACATCTATATATATATACAGAGTGTGTCACACGAGGAGATGTGACCAAAAGCAATGGACTTTTGTTCAGTATTTTTAAACATTTTTTTTTTTTATTTTAGATTCTTAGCGAAACTAGGAGGAAACTATTCGTTTTTATTCGTTTTTTTTTCTGCGTACAAATTTTCGACTAAAAAGAATCTCGGTAATGCGTTACGCGTTCCGATAACGAATCGTACGTCTATGCAAGTTGACGCGGCACTTTATTTGAAACGCTTTTCGATTTTTCTCAATATAGTATACTTTACGCGTAATTGAAAACAACCCGACAATCGGGAGAAAAACTATTATGCCAATGGTTGATTTTTTTTATACGCGGCGCAAAAAAAAAAACTTACCAAAAATAACGGTCCTACAGCCTATAGAAATGTACACCGGAATATAATACGTTGTAACTTTTTATAACGAGAAAAATATTGTTATCCAACAAAGTTCATAACAAATTGTTTGAAAATTATAACATGACGTAGCATAATTAAAACAGTCAAAAAAAAAAATTTTTTTTTTAAACGTATTTTTTATAGCAATTGATTTTTTCCCGGATAAAATTTCAATTTTAAAAATACTTTTTTTTATTAAACCGCACAAGCGTTACAAATTATTAGAGAACAACTTAAAAATGTTGAATAGAACAAAAGTGTGTCGGATGTATCCGTGAAACACTCCGTATATACCGCATACAGACGCGCGCGCGTTTGTTATATTATTAAAATAACGGCGGTGATTACCGGACGACACGCATTACTACTATATATTTATACTCGTTATATATTTATGTATTATAATGTTGTTTATGCGCTATTGCGGAATAATATTATGTATTGAACACTGTCAAACGGTCGAATAATAATCGCCGGTGACGATTCACACTGGGGAGGAAGAAAAAAAGAAGATATTTAAATAATAAAATAAAAACACACGTCTTAGACACGATATTCGTGTCTGTCGTTTTCCGTCTGCAGAATAGGTAGTGAACCGTCGAAAACTGCGAAAACCTAACAGCCGTACGGTACACGAGCGGTCCAGACCAGTTTTATTATACAGTCGACACGCGAGTAAGCATTAAATCATCATCCAACTCTTCTCCGAACAGATTTATTTATTATATACACGATACGTGTATACGTACTGTTGCAATGTCTAAAACGCCTATTCGTTCGAATAACCGCAATAATCGCGCGTAGGTATACGCAAGAGAAAGTTATCGTGAAATCAATTCAAACGTTGTCGTCCGGCTTACAAACGAGGAGGAGCTTTTTAGTTTTCGTTTTATCCCGTAATTACAAACGGACGACTCGGTTTATATTGTCTCTCCTAACGTTCGTTATACGAAATCATATTGTCGTTATTTTGTCAAATATTGCACGCTAACTGTTATTACACCATTCCGCGCGCATAAATATATGTATTTAATACGAAAACGCTCTTTGACAGTGATATGTTTTCCATTGGTCAACCCTATACACGCATATTATAAATACGACGCCTGTGTAAAGTCATTGTCGTCGTCATCGTTTTTCATTATAATATATTGTTGTACGCGGACATTTCTTCTTGTACCGACTGAAAAGTCGAATAATAATAGATTTCACTCGAAAAGACCTGTATTTTAATAATAATAATAATAATATATATATTTTGAGCGGAACCATCTCCTCTTAGTCGCATACCAAATTATGATGATCGGAATGGTGTTTTTAAGGACCCAGGATAAATGCCACGACGTCGACACTGGATTCAAAAAGTCAATTGTCGTTCCAGTGGAGACGATACACACATAAGTTATATTCTATTATACACCTATTCACGTATCACACTAATAAATAAGTACTATTTTAATATCTTCTTTTTTTTTTTTTTTTTAATTTTATCCCTGTAACAATATGACGTGAATTTCAAAATTTTTGTATACTCATACAAATTGTATTTATTTATACCGCTTTGAGGCCCTCCAAGTCCACGGCCCCGGAGCATTGTCCCCTGCCACCACCCCGTACCTTCGTCCCTGTGGTAGGTACGGATCAAATTAAAACGCTCGGTAATGAATTGTTAAAACGTCCGATATTTCTAACAATAATTCGATAAGCTAAATGACGCATAACTTCATATAACGGTTTCGATTGACGCACAAGACAACGCACACTCAATCTTTTTACAAAATGTCTTCTTAAAATTTACCGCATATTTGATTATTTGAACATAAATACAATCAACGGTCATCAACAAAAAAAAAAGTATATAAAAAATCCTCGTTATTTTTTGAACACTTCTGGTATAAGTACATTGGCTCGTGTTAACACCAAATGAATTCGTTTTTTGAAATATCGTTCGGGACAAAGTCTCTTTTTTTTTTGTTATTCAAAAAGCGAAAGGTTTTGAAAAAATAGTTTTGAATATATCTGTCTTCTTAAAGTCTTTACACATTTGTAGACGAAATGTTTGTTAATTATAACGGTCCGATCAAAACGTTAACAATTCGAATGGTAAAAAACGTGTTACGCTTTGGTCACCAACGTTGAGGAGGGGGGGAGCGCATGAGGATTTATCTGGTCGTTGCCGCAAACCGTTCATCGTACTATCGACCCAAGGGCAGATCCAGGAGGGGACGATCGTCCCTGGAGCCCATGTACAAAATTTGTTTTGTATGACCTATCGAGTCTCCGGTTGGAAAATTCTCCCCCCCCCCCTTCCCGTTATTTTGTCCTGGATCCATTCCCGCGTCGGATAATATCTAATATGCGCCCGTATATTACGTGGGACAGGCACCAGGGAACGATCGTTCGTGTACGCGCTCAGTTCCGCCGCGTTAGCGTACACCATGACCAAGGACTGCGCGTCCGGTATGCTGTCGAGCTGCGGTTGCGGCACCCATCCGGACGACACGGACGGCACGTTTAAGTGGAGTGGGTGCGACGACAACGTCCGGTGGGGCGCCAAGTTCGCCAGACAGTTCGTGAAGAACGGCGAAATCCCGTCGATGACTTCGGCGGTGGCGGCGCCGTGCGAAAACGGCGGCGGTTGCGGCGACGTCGTCGTCGATTTACCGCCACCGGCAAACGCCAACGACGAGGCCGCGTTCCGCGAACAAACGGCCATGTCCGCCGTAGACGAACACAATTACAGAATAGGCCGGAAAGTGAGTATCATATACAAGGGCGTGTTTAGATTTTAGTTTTTCGTTTTTTGACGGGGCACTACTGAGTTATATATATTATCGTCGAGTTATTTCTAAATTCTAATCAAAAATTAAACCATAAAATTGGAAAAAAATAACGAATTCTCAATCCCCCGTTAAAAACGTCTTTCAGTGTAAATTTCGTTGGCACTTCCCATACGTCGTCGTGTATACGATTAAAACGTCGTTGTAACAAAAATATTACATCATTTTTTTGGGACACAAAAATTTCTAAAATTTCGAAGGGGAGAAGGTTTGCAGCGCCCACCTTATAAATACATCCCTGTACCACTGCTTTATTGTGTTATCCTACGAATATACGACATATTATCCAAGATGACCCAAATACGTTCCGTTTTTCCGTTCCATAATCTTCAGGACACTTTATATATATATATAATGTGCCGTTTTCAAAAAGTATAGACGAAAAAATAACAAAAATCGATTTCCGCTCCGCTTTCCTCACGAAGAATTATTTTTACTGATTTGTACACGTGTCGAGTAGAAGACAAAACTGTAATAGTGACAATGGCAGTGGTCGTCTTTCCTCCAATGAAAGGAAGTACTTCTGTTTATTATTAATATTCAGATAGTCATATCGAGCATGAAAACACATTGCAAGTGTCACGGTATGTCGGGTTCTTGCAACATGAAAACTTGTTGGAGAGGTTTGCCAAACAAATTCATAGGAGTGGGCATTGAGTTGTTGAAACTGTACAACAGGACACCGGTAAAAGTGGAAATGGTCCAAATTATTCGGTTCGGACTGCCCAAACATACGGACAATTTATTGGTGTACACAACCGAATCGTCGGATTATTGCAATTACGATCCGAAAGTGGGCAGTCATGGCACGGTTGGCAGGTACACAACGTTTAAACAAATTTCCATGACTATAGTCTTTTAAGAATTTCATTAAAATATTTTTTTCATGTTTTCTTTTAGAAAATGTAATACTACCACGACCGGTACTGAAAATTGTCTTACTATGTGCTGTGGTCGAGGGTACACCACTCAAATCGTTGAACAGACAGAACATTGTCAATGCAAATACTATTGGTGTTGTTATGTGAATTGTCAAAATTGTACTAGCCTGGTAAAGAGGCACATTTGTAATTAATAATTGTAATCATTGCATTTATGTATAGTAAAAGAATGTTATATTTTTTCTTCTTTTTTATTTTATTTTTTTTATTTATATAAACGTGTGCTTCATAAACATAAAATATACAAATAGAAAATCTTCTGCGCGGTCAAAATATAAATATTTTAATTTAATTGTTTATCACTTTTAAATAAATTATATAATCAAAAATTAATCCAAGAGTAAAAAAAAAAAAAAGAAAAAGAAAAATGAAACAAACAAAATGATTGGTTTAGAAATAAAACATATGGTCACATTGTTATTACGAAACTGGAGATCATTTTAAATTTTCATTTTTTTCAAATATTAATCCATTATAACTCTGTGTGAACTTTTTGCTCTGAAATAAGAATAATTTGTGTTTAGAAAAACATAAAAATAAATATATATATACACTACATTAATAATAAAAAGTAATTATGAGATTTCTAAGTTGTAACACTGTATTAACTTGAATTTTAAGTTTCATATTCATAACACTGTCATCAAAAAGATGTTAAAAGGACAATTTACCTTTTGATTGTGTTTCTTCATTAAAAACCTTATCTTCATGTTCACTTTGCTTTATTTGCAATTTTTTTATTTCATTATCGTAATCTTTCCATTCGCTCACAATTCTCATGGCTGCTGTTAATTTAGCTTCTTTAGTTAATGGGTTATTGCACTAAAATTTTAACGAAAATCAAAATATTGAAAAATATTTAAACATTTTGCATAAATATAATTTACTATAATATTCGAATACTTACAAGATCAATAGTTTTAGCTGATTTTTTAGAAGCATCATCGCACCAAGTTTCACACCAAAGCCATTCTTGTGGTAAGCTTTTAATTGAAACTTGATGAATCATATTATTTGGCAAATCCTTAGGAAAATATCAATTATTATTTCATAATATAATTCATTTACCTAAGTTTAAAACTACCTGGTCTAAATTTGATAAACTGTTAGGATCTTGACTAAGAGCTTGGTATTGACCTCTTAATCTATCACCGGCTGCTACTTTTCTGAAGCGTTTTAAATCTACAACGTACAATGCACTAATATGATATCGACGCCCTTGTAAATGCGTTTTCCAGTATCCTTGTTTCCAAAATCTAAACACAAAAATGTATCGTAATAAAAATTTTCTTACAAAAAGTTTTTATTATAAAAAGAACTGACCTAAAACCATCCATTTCTTTACGACTTTCGCAAAATGGAGTATATGCATATGGTGCACCACCTAAATCTAGATCGACTAATTCTTTCATATCAGCTCGTACTACTTGATCAGCATCAACAAATATAATTTTTTTAACGTCCAATGGAAAAAGAACATCCAGAAATAGTATTTTATATCCCCATATAATTCTCTGTTTTTCTGTCTGTTGGTGCAACCAACGAGGCCATTTATATTCAACTAGTTCATACTGAAATTTATACTCTTGAGCCATAACAGGGAGAAAGTCCTAAAATGAAAATTAAATTAATAATGATCAACCACAAAATAATTATATAAAAAATTAATTATGTACATACCTTAAAGGTAGGAGAGAGATAATTTTTAAGGAACCAGAATTTCACTGGTGATTTTGTATTTTTCAACACGCTCAACATCATTATTCTTAAAAACCTTTCGTACAAATGACCTGACGCAACAGAAAATATATTGATAGTTTCATCTGTTGTCTTATCTGGTGAACTGAATGAACTATAAAAAGTACACAGATGTTAAATTAATAAAAGTTTTACGATCAAATGGTTAAGGTTGTATATCATGTGCGCGCATCAAGTAAAGATAGAACAATTAAGAGAATATTACATAAGACAATATTGGCTTTTAATTTGTATAATACAAATTAATATAATACACCAAAAGATATATTCAAATGTTGAAAGTAAAGAAATAATTTAGAATTAAAAATAAGATTTTTATCTATCAAATAATCTATTGATTAAATATGTTAATAATGTTTTAACATAATAACAAAATAATATAATTGCCGTATTTGTATTTACCTAGTGATAGAATTCCAAAGACCTTTGTTTTCACTATCGTCATCGCCCAAAACATTTAGATTCTGTTTGCCAGGTTTTTTGGCCACTTTCACTTTAATTATGTGAGAACGGAATGAACTGATTAATACTTTAATGTCCATACTATTGGACGACCGGTCAGATCCTTCGTGAGAGATAATGTCATAAATATCAGCCGATGGGCCTTGACGAAGTCTTAACATCCATGCGCCGGGGTTAGCTTTCATTTGGAAATAACCCAAGTTAGCCATAACTATTGTATCAACTACCACTGGATTTGACTTTGTTCCTAATGTCATTTGAAGTCCTCGTGGAGGATTCATGTTGACTGAATCGTAACAATGACCCTCGAGTAGAAGATATTCAAGTTCGTACCGACTAGATTTAAAATTTCAATTTAAACATCAAAACTGTAAGATAACATTTATTGTTATGTTAAATTTGACATACCTGTATACACCCATTTCAACATCTTCAAGTCGAATGTTATCAAGATCGTATGGAGATGCAACAGATTCTACTAACCAATTGTCGGGTACATGTAGTATTTGTGTCAATAATGGACTAGTAGGCATATTAGAAAACTTTGCTATTGGATCAGGGGATAAATGGCCAGATTTATCAAAAATAACTTCAGGTTCAAGTACAAAACGATAAAAACTGAAATAATACAAATATATTAATAACAGATATTATAGCACACAAATAGAAAATGTATTTCATACCTTTTGACAGGCATATCACTATTCTTATCAACACAATTTAAAAAGATATTTATATTGGCATTGAGTACTTGTGACAACACAGAAATAATAGGTCCAACTTTCTGAGCACCTCTAGACACAGGATCAACGATAACATTCATTTCAAAAATGGGTTCATCTTCATTATTAGTGGTTAATTTAACAACACTGTATACATAAAAAAAATAATGAATAAATATGTTAAGATTTAATACAAACGCACATAATCATATTTCACCTGTGTTCAGTAGAAACGTCAGGTATAGTATGTCGATTTTTTGTTTGAGAACGACTACTAATTAAAGTGTTTGTTTTCATTATCATATCACTTGTAATGTCAACTACATCTATTAATAAAATACTTTAATTAAAACTTCTATTTTTTTTTTTAATATTTCATGCATTTCCAACATACCTGAATCTTTAAGTATGTCAAGAATTTTATTGACACTTCCTTTTAGTGTATGTTGCTCCAATAATGCAAAGTCATCCGTTAAAAACTCTTCATCTTCATCAAAAGGGCCCAAAATACGTCCATTTGTAATTAAGCCACATTGGCCACTTTCAAAATTCAATGATTCCGTAGCATAATTATAATACGGTTTTAAATCAATTTTCGAAACATCGAAATTTATTTCTTCCTACATAAAATAAAAATAATAAGTATTTTATTTAGATTACAAAAATCAATGTTTAACTCTTACTGGTAGTGAATTTATGATTTCTATATGATCTTTATTAAATTCAATTGCCTGTGATAAGTGCTTAACCAATATATTTAATTTGTCTTCTTGTTTAAAGGCTTCAAAAACAATTTTATTTATTTTGAAAACATGGTCGTCATTACTTGACGGATTAGGAATAACACCAACACGTGATTCAGAGTCAGTTTTCTAAAAAAAAAAAAAAAAAATTAAATGTCATACATGCTTTTAATAACAACACAAACTAATAATTAAAAATAACTAAAATATTATTAAATTATTCGGTGAAATTTATATTGGAATTATCATTTCCTATTTATTTAACAAACTAAAACATTTCATTTTTATAATAACTCTTTTTACTAAATTTTTATAAACTTGTTACTTGTAAAATAAAGTATTTTAGTAATTGACTAGAAACCATTTATTAAATAATATATATTAAAAAATTTATAACAATAATTATTGTACATTACCTATGACACTTAAATAATTGTTCTTATGCAATTAAAAAAAAAAAAAAATGTTAAAATCAGAATTTATAAAAAAATAAATATCATTCATATTAAATAACTAATGTGGTATAATAAACATAAATAAAATGAACATTATTATGTATTAAGTATACCACAATGCAATATTGTGTAAAAAAAGTAAATAACGAAAAATAATATTTTATTAAAATGATTCGTGTATATTTACCAAATGTTCAAAAGTATTCTTAATCAGTTTAAATGTAGACAATTTAGAAAAATCCCCAACAATCCAATGTGTAATTGGACTAATACTAGATTTCTTAGTAAAAGTAATATAATTCATTTCTTTAAAAATAAATCCATGTTTATCAGCTAATCTCAAATTTTTACTTGAGTCTGGATTAAGTACACGTGAATTAAGTCTACAAAAATGAATTTATAAATAAATATATATTTATAATTTAGTAATGTACTAAAGAATTTTTGCATTTGATTTTAATTTTCTAGTAAATTACCTAGGCATAACATTTGGTTGTTTCATTAACCAATCTACAACATTGTCTGCATCAGTCAATTCTCTCTTATAAACAGCTCTTTGCAAAGTTTGTGTTTGAGTCACCAATTCTACTAAAACAGCTTCTTCAAAGTCTTCTTCTACCAGAGATTTTTCTTGTAATGGTACTCCATTTAGTAATACTTGAGGTAATTTCCTAAACCCTGTTCTCGCCACGTACTCTTTTGCCAGTATTTGAGCTGTATCATAATCACTATCATCTCCAAATACATCATAAATAGGAGTTTTAGGATATTGTTTTTTAAACTCTTTAAAAACATCATCTACGATAACATCTCTGTCTTCATTAATTGATGTATATATAGTTATTATAAAATTAAATGCTTCTAATGGTTTTGATGTCTGTTCAACAATATAATTGTAAGCATTCAACAAAGCTACACTGGCATCATTTAATCCGCTTGCTGGCTTTGGTGAGACATTAAATACAATACCGACTCTCAAGGGACTTTGATGATTTAAAAACGAATCTGTTAGTTTTAACAATGGCCAAGAACTTTTTGAAGCAGGATCACAAACAATTACAAGATTATATAAGTTACGACGGATACTTCGTAGCATACCAGGGAATGTGGGTCTTAGTAAATCATCTACTGAAGAAGGCCACCTTCTATATGCAGTATCAGTTTCTAGGTCATTCACCCATTGAATAGCAGAATCCCTAATGTCAACAGCATATGACTTTCCTTTAACACTGCCTAAATCCAATGCCAACATAGAAGAAATAGCTTTTTTGTCCGTTATGCCTGTAGAAAAATAAATAGTAAAATATTTTGTATTTTAATATACACAATAATAATTACCTATAGAATATAGTCCTTCCATTATGTTTAGTTCTTGAGTTATTGAATCTAAAATAGTAGACATATCAGTAATATCAATGTCAAAATACATTCCATTTAACAATAATACTGTATCACTAGGTTGTAAATTCAATCCCATTGAAAAACTATCTTGGTTTTTAGAAACCTCGTCTCTTAGTTCTTTACTAACTTTTACGTTAGCCAAAGACCTAGCCTGAAATAGATTAAAACAAGTTATAATTATATTTTTAAGCTTCAAACACATTTTGGTTTGGAATTACTTGGGTAGGAAAATTTTGAGCAATATGAATAAATGTTTGAATAGCATCTTGAGGCGACCCATTCATTATTCTTTGTGCTGCCTGTAGACTCAATTCTTGAAACTGCCATGCTTTAAGTGGAGCCAGTTCACCACTAGCTTCAGACAAATAAGTTCTAAATTTAAGTAATTCATGTTTTCTATCTGGATACAACTCACTAAATAAAAGAAAAAAACAGTTAACTAGTGTAAAATACTAATCTGCAACAAATAGAAATTACATAAGGCGTTTAAAATCAAATCCTCCAATTTCAGAGGTATCTTCTTCCATTTTATTTAAATTCATATCATTATTATCTTTAACTACACTATCATCTTCTGCTTTATATTCGGTTGATTTCATATGTAATTCAACACCATAACCCGATAGACGAACCTTCTGTTCACTTTTTTCCTACACATATAAAGAATAATCCATTTAAATTATATTAAATCATAATTCACATATGAATTAGATATAAATTACTTTGACAAAATGACGCAAAACATAATCAATAAATCCTTTTTGAGCATATTGTTTTAAAATTCGATGAAAAATAGCAAATTCTGATGTTCCCAATTCACCATACAAAATTGCAATATTACTTTTATTTTTAGAAGACGGATGATGATGATCAATATGATAAGTTTCACTTGATGTTTTAGTACCTTCACTCTTAAAATTAAATAAAATATAATTTTTTATTGAAAATTACAAATAATTGATACAATATTATACATAAAATGTTTAAAACTAACAGTTATCTTGTTCAAAACATTTTTCAATGTTTCGACTGAACACACAAATTGTCCATCAATTTCTACTGTTGTAGAGCATTTTATTCCTTGGTCGGCTGCAATTTGTGCATACATCTCAATACGTGGTGAATAAATATGCATAGACAGAGAAAATTTTAATAGTCTTAATTTTGAATTAGATAATAACAGTTCCGCTTGTGATAATGCGGTATGGTATTTTATTTGATCATTATCTACGACATGAAAATAATACATATATATTTTTTACCATTATACGAATATTAATATGTACACTATATTACATACCACGTTCACTTAAAGCTGGACTAAGTTCTGATATACTATCAACAAAGGACCATAAAGAATATTGACTTTCTTCAGCCATATATTCTGCCATTTCTAAAACAAGGGGCACCATACTCCATTTTGTATCAATCATAGTTGTTACATATTTTCCTTTTTTTGAACTCTTATTGTCAGACATGGATAAAAGAACAATGAAAATCAAACCAACAATAACGAACCAATCTGACGAACCTGAAACATCACGTTAATTAATTAAAATGTATTATATTCGTAAAATAAATAAATACATAATATTTTAATTCCTATATAATAATGTACCGCGAGATAGTGAATCAAAATGATCCACAGAATGACCATCTTAACAAGGGCAAATCATACAGGGAATCATATTAACAATGTATCGCGTCACCGATTATATTATACTATAACCTAGAGCCACAAAAACGTTAAAACAGTGTGTAATAATACATCTTACTACGTTACACGAGTGTCACCAGACAGAAACTGCATATGTAGGGTACAAAGATTCGTATTTGATCGCTTTTCATCTGCCACTCGGTATGTACTCGTTAGTAAAATAATACAAAATAGGATATGTTTTTCAAATATAAACCATAGAAATTAGAAAATAATTTGCTAGGCAAACCTTTTAGTTCTGTACACAGGTGTACCGTAAACATAACATAAGTATTCAAAAAGTGTGAAAATATATAATTTTTAAAGTTTCACTTCTAGAGATGGATAGAGATGAAGTTAAAATATATACACTAAAATTAATAAATTCAAAATCAGTCAAAATTTTAATACAATAGGAAGAATTATTTTATAACAGTTAAAATATTATTAGATGGAACATTTTCAAACAGAAAATGAACTTATCATTGTAAAAATTAAACCCAGACCAATGACAGAGATTAATGTGTCGTTGATAATCAGTTGGCTTTGAACATCCCTCATGCACCGAGTTCTCTTTAGACTCTAGTAACGTTTGTTCGCAATTACGGCTGCTACTACCAATCCCTTATTATTGAATTAATGCAGAACTAAATTACTTTAATGTATAAATTCAATAAAAAAAAAGTCTTATTCAACTCTATTCAGAAAACAAAAAAATTAAATGATTAATACCTATGTAATAGTAGGTATTTATCTTTCTTCAATCTGTCAATCTGATCAGACACAATACTTAAACATTCTTTTTAACTGTAACTTATGTAATTAAAACAATTAAAATACAAACCATTACGTTTTCTATACTTTCGTTTGTAGTTTTTCTTCTTCTGTTTTGTCGTTTGTTTCATAGTCCCTAGAAAAATATTTATTAATTATTATGAAATTTATACGGTATTGTTTATCGATCAAATAAAATTTACAACGTTCATCTTCTGATGAAATGTATTCACTATCGTTGGCCATATCACACCCCAGTTCTGGAGTACTTCAATATAAAAAATATATATATATATATACTTTAAAATAAATAAAAACACATAACGTTAAATTATTAAATTAATAAAAAAAAAAGTATACATAATATAATATGAAAACAAATTATGAACAACTTTATTATATTACACGGTACAATATTCGTGAATTTGTGATATACTGTTTTCAGTTTTTTAGTCGTAAAATCACATAAACATTAAATGTAAAAGATAACAACCATAACCTCAACGTGCTTACATGTAATGACGTTTGATTGGTCGGAATCACGGACGTCGATTACGTACATATGATAACGGAATAACGACATTATTGTCATTTCGATCAATAGATGGCGACAAAAATCGTTAATTTCTTTATGAAGCACGGATTGATAAATATACATACTTATCACACAAAAACCACAGATTTCTATAAAGGATGATTCACACTGAACCGACACTCACAGACCGGCACCGGACCGCACAGACCCGTACCGAACCGACATTTTAGGGAGTATTCACATAGTACCGTTTTGCACCGACAGACACAGACCGTCATAAATGAAAAGTAATTTATTTATACGCACAGTTAAGTAAACTACACGTAGTGCAACGAATCGTGCGACGCGTAATATTAATTTTAAAACCATGTTTAAGCACTTGTCCACTAAACATTTAGCCATGATGGCAATAGCCTTAGACGAAGAAGAACAAAAACCACTAAAAATTAAAAAACGTATTTGGGTGCATGACATTTTAAAACGGAGAAAAATAGAGGGCGAATTTTATAGTTTATGTAAGCCTGTACAACACGTACCTTGTATTTTGAACGTACTAAAAACGTATCAAAATTTAATATTGTTGGGTATAATATTATAATGTTTATAAATTTAATTATAGATATCATAAAGAAAAATAACGTCGTTATCGCGTTCATATCCCACCGACACGGACAGGCACCGACAAAACATTCTTTCATACAATGTTTGTCGGTGCGGCGCGGTCCGGTTAGTGTCTGCGCGGTGCCGGTTATGTTAGATGTAAATTAGCACATTAATTTATTATTGATTAATAATTTGTCGGTTCGGTACGGGTCTGTGCGGTCCGGTGCCGGTCTGTGAGTGTCGGTTCAGTGTGAATCATCCTTTATAGCGCAGATTAGATGAATATTAATCATAGATTAAATATAATATGTATTTCTTTTAACACACACGGTGTTTTTGCCGCGGACAAAGGCGAAAAAGTTTGATGGCGTTTGTCCGCCGTGGCAAGACTGAGCGGTTCGTTCTTTTTTTGGGGAAGTGGGAGGAGGAAATCTTTAAAAGACACCTCGAGAGGTAGTGACGGATTCGCCTACCGTCTAAAACCTCCTCCCTGAGGACCAACGGTAATGTTATACGCCCTGAGAAGAAGGAAGTGGAAGAGGCAAGAGGAACAGAGGATGGATTTTGCGGCGGAAGGTCGGTGGCCGCCACTGCTCTTAGAGCGGAGCAGTGGAGGCTCTCGCGTGCGTCACGAGGCTAGGGGTTCGGTGGGCCGAGGTTATTGGGAGCTATCGTGTTGGCTGATCGGGGAGACGTTCCAGGAGGGAGCAGGGACGATGTACCCGGTCGTAGTTTCTGGGTGCGTAGTCTGCGATTCCGGCGATCGTGGAGTTCGGGTGGGATTTGACCGAAGCGCGGAGTCTGGTTGCGAAAATTGGGGCAGCTTGCAGGGGGAGAGGATTGGGATTTTTTTTAGGATTTGGGCGTTCCTGATGAACCACGGAATTTGGAGGACGGATCTGAGCATTCTCATGAAGCAGCCTTGGAGGACCCTGAAGCGTCCGTTGTTCGCCGCACCCCAGATCGGAATGGCGTAGGTGCAGATGCTTCTTATGATGGCGGAGAAGACGCGTAGTTTGGTTGTTGGGGCCACCCTTTTGTTGGTAAAAAAGGGCAGGAGTTCCATTAAAGCTCCGAAAGCCTTTCCCCGTGTGAATCTGATGTGTCTGCACCATGTGAGCGGTTCGTTCGTTGCGGACCGCTATTTATATGCGTCTTGCTGTTACCCCCACCCTCTATGTTGTATCGTAGCGCTACCTGGTGACACTACTTTTGTTTCCCGTTTTATTGCGGTCGACTGACGCGCTATATCGGTATACGCGGGAGTTTATTTTGACGTTGACCGAGCCATTAATCGTATGTTATTATTATTATCATCATCATCATTATTATTATAATTTCGCGTATTTCAATGAAATAAAATGAACGTAAAGATTCATTCCCCAATTTTTTTTACACTCGTTTATTTTAAATGTTTACTATTTATTAAATCCTTCTTGGTTTACACTCTCATTACACAGGCCTGCTTGTACCGATTATGATTTATTTTATATAATAATTAATACTGATTAAAAACTTTTTTCCGCGTGTACTGCAGACAGATATGGATTGTATGTAATCGATTAATCAAGAACCCAAATTTTGTTTTTGAAATTTTCAGTTTGGAAAATACACACACACACACACACACACATTTTCATATATGAAACTCGCGTGCGACCGGCAGTGTTAGAAAACATATTTTTTTATTACTACGCGTAAAACAAATCGGAACGGGCCAGATTTCGAAGTTTATTCGTAGGATACTGTTTGGAAATATCTCAGATAAACGCAATAATCGTTAAAATTTTAAAATTTATATGTTCGCTTTTCTCTCGTTCCGCGTCTAAAAACGATTCCGTTTCGTTACTTATTTTTTTCGTTTTCCCTTTATTGTATTTTAATTTTAATTTGCTATTCAATACAATCATGGGGGGGATAAGACCGAATGATTTTTTCTACGAACCAATAATTGGCGGCGAATAAACGCGCAATTTTTTCTATTTACTATAACGTCGTGCGTATAATTAATATACGTTAACAAAATACAAATAATATTATATAACAATAATAACAATAATAATAATAATAATAATAATAATAATAATAATAATAATAATATAGTCTACGCCAATTATTTATTGGCTATTATGCACAAATACTACCGGGCGTTTTGGATTTCGTTACGTTTCTACGCGACCTCGTGTGTAACAAATTTAATACAACGTTTAATGGTGTGTAATAATATGTGTTCTCTCATTAAATTACATTCGTTACTTTTCACAGTTTTGAAGTATTAGCGTTTTGTACGAGTTTATTTTCAAGAGTTTTGTAGTATTACGTTCGGGCAACACTGCGACACGCCGAACAAAAACCGAACTGCCATCTCGTTTCGTCTTTTTGGTTTACACTATTTACACAATATTCGCGGCCGCTACGCCGCCGTCTATTGTTGTCAGTCGTTTTCAGTCGGTCGGCTGCGATCTGCGTTCGCGCTAGTGACGCTGTTCTCGTCAACGTGATAGACCGTTTTGAAGTTTTGTTGTTTGTGGAATAAAAACAAACGAAACGATTCGATTACCGTCGGTTCGTTAATTTTGTCGCGTGAGTCTCGTGAAAATATCATCATGTGATCGTTTGTTTATTTTTTTTTTTGAAAAAACGTACGCGACGGGTCCATATGCGCCCGGGTTTTTTTTCTCTGCACCTGTTGCGTTGCAGTTAATAATATTTCATTTCGTTTTATTTAATGAAAATATAAACATCGATATCAAATGCGGAATGGTGATGAAGTGAGAGTTTTATGTTGTTTAAAGTTGTTCGTGCCGCAAGCGAAATCGATTGACGTGAAAATGGGCAACTCGCAGAGTGGCAAATCGGAGTACAGCTCTTCGATTTCCACTCCGCAACACCAACATCATTTGCCGGTGGAATTGCCCAGAACTCATAATTTGAGAGCCAGCATTCGGACTAAAATACCAATGCCCGACAAGTGCGAATTGGAAAGACGGTTTACAAAAGTCTTGGTACATATTATCATAATTTATTAAATTTATAATAATTTTAACGCGTAGGAGTTTTAGATAATTCTCCTATTTCCTATATTTGTGTTAAGGTATCTTCCGCCTTATTGCTATATAATAATATTGTCTATATAGTCGGTGCGTAGGTAGATTATGTACTCATACGATATCTATAACGTTCTATTTTAAAAATAGAAAAATGTATGATAAGTACTGGAATTTATTACAATTTATAGATTGTAAACAAAATAGTTTCATAACTTTTTACTCTGTGCGTTTGTCAATAAATCGAATAATATTATTAAGATAAAATTATATATATATATATATATATATTATTGGGTACTTGATCTGTA
Organism: Chaetogeoica ovagalla; assembly: GCA_032441825.1. NCBI lineage: Eukaryota > Metazoa > Arthropoda > Insecta > Hemiptera > Aphididae > Chaetogeoica > Chaetogeoica ovagalla. The sequence continues at coordinate 3,975,730 of CM063726.1, forward strand.
GGTATTTACATTGGCACAGTGAACTTTTTTTATCTATGAGGCCAAGTACGTTATGAGACATTTTTACCTAGGAGGGGTTACACGATGCGTATTGTGGGGAAAATACTCTGAAACCATGAGACCACTTAAAAACCTCTTTATAACGATAATGGTATTTGATTGTATTTAATTATTAGGTACTAGTTTTTTATTATTTCTTTCATGAACTATTAATTATTATAATTTAAACATTTTCAAATTTTACTTATTTTCCTAGATTATAAATTCTGTAATTATTTTGAATAATTACAATCATTAACGTTTTCTCTAATCTAATCTCTAGTTTCAGTTAATATTGTTCTGTTCTTCATTGTTCTTAAATTACAATAAAAAAATATATATATATCCGAATTGCACTATTTTACCACCTCTTAGCAATGTTTAAAATCTCTGCATGATTTGTTGTTCCATTTTCTACGAGTTGGCATTAAATTAAACATTTAATGATTTCGACGTTTTATTGTGTATGATCTACAGATGATTTCCTTTTATGAACCGTGATAGACAAATTAACGGTTTTTTTCTTTTTCATTTCCATTTTTTTTCTCTATTAAATTCTAGGATAATATCATGTAGCCCTATTGTTGTACCTAATAATAAAAAAAAAAAGTTTTTATTACTTATACTTTTGTTATTTACCGATAATTTATTAAAATAATATTTCATACAATTCAAATCAGAACAGTGAAAACAAAATAATGAAATTTGTTGAAAACAATCGGCATACGATTCAATGGAGTACTTTAAGTTTATGTTTTGTCACTTATTTCTATTAAACATTTGTGTTATTTTTGATATACCATTTTATATTATGTTTGTCGAGAAGATAATTTTCATTTCGTAATTATAACTTATAAACAATATTTTAAGATTCATAGTAATAGTTTTAATTTAAAAAATTTACAATAAAAACACGTCTCGAAAACTTATCGAGTTAAAAAAAATTATTATTTTCTAAAATGTATAAATAGTTATTTTATAAAAATTTAAATATCGATTAATTTGTATCGTATTTGTAATGCGATGGGTATATTTTCTTCTGTTTCAAAACAATGATTATGTAAAATCAATTATTTTAATAAGTATTAAGTACAATAACGATAATTGTCGTTTGTAATCATTTGTAGCTTATTTATTTACTGAGTAGTTTATACCGCAATGGTTAATGCCAATATCGTAATAATAAGTCTGTATTAAGTCTACTGAAATCGACATTTCATCATTACCGCGTTTGCTCACCTGTGACCATTGACTATATTTGCCTCTGAATGTCAGAAAGACGATGTTACATTTTACGTTATATTTATTAAACGTAGTTTCTTTGACATCTCTACAGGCCGAATTAAGTTGAATCGGTGGTCTTTAACACATTTTATTGTATACTATAATGTTCAGATATTATTGGAAAATTCATGGCACGCGAAAAATTTGAAAAATATTTATTAAAATTTCATCCGAAAATGGTATTTTTACATTTTTGTTATTCGGCGAATATAATATCACTGCATTTATTACAATTAACAATTCAAAAAATTAAGGATTTTTCATTGGCAACAAATAAAATAATAATAATAATAATAATAATAATAATAATAATAATAATAATAAGAGCTTACGTTGTGAGTACGTTTTTATTATCGTTGACGTGTTCCAGAAAAATAAAACTGTTAGTTCGTTAAAAACGGTCGAATTATCATTTTGATAAATGGTGCGTTTTCAAGATAAATGACACACTGAAAGTCGCTGAGAATTTAACATTATTACAAATAAAAAAAAACTTGAACACGTATTATTTGAATTATTTTTCATTATTCTATGGCACGCGGGAGAAAAGAAATCGGTTAATTTTTGGCGGACTACTTATTTGCCACCCCCTTACACGGTATAATAGCCTATATTGAACGTATGAAATAAAAATGTCGTGTTGTAGACGATGTTTTTGCAGTTTTTGGTCTGTTCGGAATAATACAATTTTATTGGTTTGTTTTGTACACTTTTGTGAAAATAGTCAACTTCATGAAGACAATCGCGCTTGTTTGAAAATTTGTAGTTTGTACGAGGAAACGGAAAGTTTTCATAAATCGCATTTCTTTTGCGCACTGACATGCGGAGAAAGATTACTACTAATATACTCGTGAAAATAAGCGATTTGGCGCGACGAGGAATTTGTTCTGAGCCTCGGGGACACGTATTTTTTTTGTTGAAATTTAACGAACCAAATTTGTGTTTACAAGGAACAGAAGGAGCCAGCCGCCGATATATTGACAGTTCACCATATAAATAAAGCGAGCGGTTTCGCGAGAAAACTTGGCATTTTGTGGCAAAAAAAAAAAAAAAACGTCGAAAACACACGATTGATTTGAAACATTCCGTATATCGCGTCATAGCCGAAAATGATTTTAAAACGATTGCTGATAACTAGTCGGATTTTCTTACGTTCGTCAAAAGAGAATAATATTGATTTTTTACTTTCTCGAAACAGAAGTGTCTGTGTGGATATTGTTAGACGGTCATCTGTAGGTCCCGGAGCGATGGGTATCGTCTGCTCTTTCTCCTCCCCAAATACGTTTCTAGTTATAAACAAAATATTGATATTATTTAAGAAAAGTGTTTCGTTTAGAACTCTTTTTTTTTTTTGTAAAACCATGTGGGGATGGGGGGGGGGTCGTGATCGATTTCCGTGGTGCCGATTGAGAATGTACTTGGTCCTTCATTTGTTACGTCATCAGTATAAATACTATCGTATAATCAATCGATCAATCGGGGAGGCGGATAATAGTATTTATAGTTAATCGGTTGTTATACTTTCCTTGTGCGCCGTGACCGTGGGAATTGGTTGATTTGATTATCATGCGAAACAAAACGACAAGACTTTACGTAATTGTTATAAATATATAGTAATTAAGGTACAAGAGCAGAAAGTATCTTCTAACAGAAGATTAGTTCGGTGTTGAGAGTTATTTGTTTTTTTTTTGTAATACACGCATTTGTGGTGTATCGTTTGAAATGTAAATCAAAAAAACTACAAAAATAATATCATTTCACGTCGTATACGAGTTCATCCGTCAGTATTCGTCCGTTATTGTGAAATGTGAATAATTCCGTTATCGACGATAGCCCGCAGATTTTTCTTTCTCCCAACGCGTTAGCTTGTACAATTGACGTTTTTTTTTTTTTTTTTTTTTTTATTCATGTGCGGCGGTGGTCCCCGGTGGTTTATTTCTGCGTTTGGGAATACAATTCGAATAAAATATAAATCTTCGAATTTCGCCGTCGTCCACGTTCAAGCGGACAATGAATGAAATAGGATCGCGAACATGTGTGTTCGCATAAATGTATTTCTTGTTTTAAAACGTGCGCGAATTTTTGTTATTGCTGGGATCGGGGGAACGATAAGAAAACAGTGGTGACAGCGTCGTATTCTGCGGAATGGACGTATACGTACATGCAGTCACGACGTAAATTATTTTATTTTATCTCCACGAATAGAGATAGTGTAAAAAAAATATATATATTCCCCTTATGCAATCTTCAAATAACATTCGTTTTTTCTCCCCCCGTCTACACCTAAAATATTGCGAACAATAATTTTCACGTTTTTTTTTGTCATAAAAAGATTTATTTTTTATTATTAGACGTGTTCACGGTTTGCGCTACTGAACGTATACTTATTATTACAATACGTCCTATTCTCGTAATGGTTTGTCATAAATCACTACGTGGTTTTAAGCTAGTTTAATTATCGTCACTCGTATTATTTAAAAGAGTAAAAAAAAAAAAAAAGTCGCGAAATGTGTCCATTTTTATATTGATGAAATAATGCTGCGGCGAAGCATTCTGTTCTATAAGTATATATAGTAGACTGCGCCGTGCGAATTTATTTTTATATAATTATATAAAAATTATTATTATTATAAATAATATAAATAAATAAATAATAATATAAATTATTATATTATTATTTTTATATAATAATATATATATATATTATTACGTCGTATTCGTTTTTATATTTTTTACTTTGGTGTCGAAACGAATTTAGTGAATCATCTACGTGTATGCCATTGTTTATTGATGTGCTTTTTATCAATAGCGTGTGTGTGTGTATGTATAATAGGTAAATTAGTAAACGTCGAATAATTAAAAAAAAAAAATTCGATAATGAAATATTAAATGTATTATTTATTGTTTTACCATTGAAATTGCAAACACAACAATTGACATCAATATTTCTTCATAAAATTTCTGAATTTTATATTAGCTCTCTATAACACACGTATTTATTAAAGAATTCGAAACAATACGTGCATAATTTTCAGACACACATTATGTGTGTACATATTATTATTATTATTATTATGCGATAGTATTTTGTTATCTACTACCATATTTTTAATTTATAAATGACTGTGTCAGCTAACTTGTAATTATTTTTAATGCATTGTCATGACCTACGTTAATGATTATATAGTGTTTAAAATAACAATTAAATAATATTAAACACGAATAAATAATTGGAATAAAATGGTGAAATTATTACTCTATTATTATTATTATTGCGATTAGGGGGAAGGGATTGGTCGGAATGAATTTAAGCATACGAATATTTAAAGAAAAAAAAGTGTTCGGGAATTAATAATAATAATCAAGGTAAAAACGTATAGAGATAAAAACATAATCTGATAGTTGAATTATTCAAACAATTTTATTACTAATAAACGTTTCGGTCTACCTACATATTTATAAATATTAATTTATGTAATATACAAAAAAAAAAAATTACATAAATCATTTAAAATATAAAATTCGTATCTGAAATTTCTTATACGAGTATATTATTTTAAAATCAATTGAATGGCCTTGGGTACAACTAAAATTTAATGTAGAAAAATTTTAGTGATTAATTGAAAGTATTCATTTCGTATGATAGTAGTGTAGTTAATGTCGAAGAGTTGTGTAATATTTTTTGACAATTTCCGTATTCAATGAAACACAAAACAATTTTTAACCATTTTGTTTTTGTTTTCTTTTTTACATATTACATTTTTATTTGAAATATTCCCTCCCCCTTTCCGGATATTATTGTTTTCTCTGTTATTTCTCAGGATATTTTTTTTACAAAGTATTACAAATAATATAAAATAATAACGATAGGATTTTATACTGAGCAAACAAACGAAAATCGCTTTAGAATTACTTTGCCGTACATCAAATGAGTCTAAAAAAAAAAAAAAAAATTAAAAAGCTTCAATAAAACCATATTATAACGATCCATTAACAGATATAAATTAGAAATGTTTTATCGTTATTTTATGAGGTTCGGTGCCATTTGCCGTTGCGTGTTTAGTGATAAAGTCAACTCGATATTATACGCGAGTGTGTGTGTGTGTAATTTATTGTATGACAATGAACTGCTAAGTTCTTAATACGTTTCAAAAGGCTTTATTTTAATTTTAAATTAGGCGAGTTGCAAAAGAAAAAAAACATCTCTGGGTTAATTGAAAAGTTTTATTTCGTTCAGTTGCATAAATTCTAAAACAATATTATTTATTTACGAATTTAGAATTCGAAAAATATTTCTCTTGTTTGAAATGTATAAACTGTATCCATCTACAATAATATTAAGTTCTAAAGCGCAAATAAATAAAAAATAAATAAATAAATATATATATATATAATATAGAAAAGAAAATGTGATTTTTAATATTATGATTCGAACGCTTAATTGAAAACAATGTGCGCAGATTTGTCTCAACAAATCATTTAGAACCCACGGGAGTTTCTCCGTTGTTTAATTCGCATTTTGTTTAAAAATTAGTCGGGCATACAAAATTATTTTAGAGCATCAGTATAAGCAGCAGTGTAGTGTAATTAAATATTAATTTAAAGTATTTCAAACTGTCTGTGGTTTTTTTTTTTTTTTTTTTTTTTAATGCCGAGGCAACCGATATTTTACGACGGAAAATTATGAATTATATAACAGAACAAAAACATTCTCCAGTAAATTTTACTCGAATTTCAGCGAATTGGTAAATTATGAAAAAGAATAAAGAAAAACTATTTTATGGACAAATAATTCTAATTGAACAATAAGTGTTCGCGTGTTAACTGTTTTCGTAACAAGTATTCATTAACTCAATATACATAATAGCAATTATTAATTCTATACGTTTATATACAAATTATTTGCTGTCGTGTTGCACGGATCATTTGCTTTTGGCCAGTAATTTGTATTTTAAAGTTATCATAAAAAATATATACGATTATGTGTATATAGAAATCGCCGATAAATTATAGTGGAAGGTAAATTATACGTATATAACATATCCGAATGAATTGTACGCAAGTGTAAAGTAGATACGTGTATAATATATGTGATTTTAATGCATTTCGCGTTGTTGTTTTTTTTTTGTTTTATTGTCGAATTCAAAAACGATAAAGTTTGATCGACTGAAATGAATAAGTAGTAACATCGAAATGAACGTGCGTGTATATCATTAATTGCTTCAGACTTTACAAGTTGTACAGACGTTAGCAATAATTATAAAGCGACTAAAACGAGCGTATTGTTCTCCTCTTACGTTACCGTTATAATTGAATAGGAAAAAACGTAATTAGTCGAAACCGCCACCATATGTAGAAATTTGATATTTATTTGACACGTTTTACACAAATACCGGCTTTGCACTATTTTGTAATGTATTAATATTATTACTACGGACGTTTTAATGCATGCTGTAGTGTTGGTTTTCCTTATATTTTCATTTGAAAAATGAAATATATTTTTAGTAATTTTAATTTTAAATTGTCGTTGTTGTTGTTGTTCTTGGCGTATTTCTATTTGCAAAATTCAATATTTAAAATAAATATTACTTAAAAAAAAAAAAATGAACACAAGTTTGTCTATATCGATGCCCTCGTCAAAACTTCTTCCAAACCACACCCTTCGATTTTGGAAATCACAATGGATCCCTCAACCCCTGCAGCTATCATTTCAAACGGGTGTGGTATATCATATCCTCGCTTTTTTTTATCGATGTACAACAGTATTCAGTCATTTATTATTTTATATTGAAAACGTTGAGGTGCCGTGCTACGATTCGCTCATAATAATAATAATAATAATAATAATAATAATAATAATAATAATACTATATTATAAGCTCTCCGAGAGCGGTATTTTTATCCTCGGGAATAATGCTATACGCACTATTGTTATTTCGTTAATGAATCTCGGAGACTGTCCATCAAGTGGGTTATATATTATAATATTGTTTTCTTAACAGAGACTAAGACAATAAAAAAAACATCCTTAAAAATGAATTTTTTTTTATGTCTTACAGGTTCATAATGTAGAGTATCGTGACTTAATAATAATAATTAATAATAATAATAATAATAATCACAAAATATGTTAAACGTAAACTTGGTTTTAGATTTATTTAATTCATGTTCCACTTGGGCAATCAAAAAATATTTCGACGATGGTAGTAATAACGATTTAATCAGATTTCGGAGAAAGGAAAAAGTACAGTTGAGTAATAATAATGCTTTCTTCAAACAATAACAGTGGAGGAGGTTATGTAATAAAAATTGGGACATTTTTCTTTTACTTTTTGGCCTCTCTGCTTGCAAACAGGAAAGACGTAATATTTATTTTATTCATAATATTTATTATACATACATAATATATTAATATTGTTTAATACTATAGGTAAAATGTAAAATATGATAAAATAATATTCTTCGACGGAAGAATGATTTTGTTTTTTGTATTTTAATTATATGAACAACTAAAAAGGAAAATAGCGTGTGCGCGCTTAGTCAGTTTATTTTTAAAATCGTTTTGTTTTAATGGATGTATATATATATATATATTATGTTAATACATTTGTTTTATAAAGTTCGTAACTTATTATTGTCTCTTATTCGTCAGTATAATATAATACTCAATAATATTTACAATGTTTTCACCTTTAATAATATTTAAACACGGAATTCTAGGCGTTGATTTATTGCTGATTATTATGATTGTTGATTTGTTATTATTGTGTCCATCTATTGTGCGTTATATTTTACATTAAAATATTACTGTCGAATATACCCCCTTCGCAGTAGAATCGTTTTTTTTTTTTAAATTAATCAAAATATCTACAGGATACAATAGGAAATAATATCGATTTCAATATTCGCAAATATATTTAATTATTTCGTTATTCGTTTTTGATTGTATACGAGTATAATAGAGATTGGTGGTGGTCGTGATGATGACAATAATAAAATTCATTAATACGTTATAGGTATTCGAAATACGAACGATGTTTGTAAAAAAAATGAGTAAAGTTCGCTATAAATTATATATATTAAAAAAAAAAAACATTTTCTCTCTCTCTCTCTCTCTCTCTCTTAACAATTCGAGTTATATAAAACTTAATTTATTTAAATTGAATCGTAGGTACTATAATATATAATACAAGCATGCATGCATACAAAAAAAAAGAACACTGTTCTCTCTACTACTATAAATATAACATTATATATACGACTAGAATTATCTAACAAACATATTTATTCCATACATTTATTAATTGAGTGTATATTTGCTAACCCTATCCGATTATGAGTAATTCGTGTACGAAATTTATGATTTATTATAGTTATTATAACAATGTCCGTTTTGACACATTTTAACGAATGGATTTATATTGCAATTCAAAAAAAAAACGATATTTTAACCACTTTTTTTGGTATTTTTAATATTCGTTGGCATTTTAGCTGACGTGTTCTCTTATATGAATTCAATTTGTAATACACTACACAAACTTAGCAGAAATATAATTCTTGGCTACACACTAGTTTGAAAGTAATTGCAGGGCGATTCGCATTATGTAATATTATTATTATTATTATTATTATTATTGTATTGGATTTATTTGTCTCGTTACGAATTCTTAATTTCACGTGCACGTCAAATTGCATAAAGATATTATATGGTTATGATGATACCCGCGTTATTATTTATATTTGTGTTCACAATAGCAATTGTGTAGGAACGAAATGAAATCAATTTATTTATTAATTTCGGATTCGTTTATTGTGTGTGTGTGTGTTACAGTCATCCATGAATCTGCCTGCGGACAAAGCAAAAGTCTTGAAGCAGTATGACGACGAAAAGAAATGGGATTTAATTTGCGATCAGGTAAGAGACATGTGATATACATATTTCCTATAATAATTACTACGCTATAACAAGAATTTTTAATTTTATTCTTATTAGTTTTTTCGCGATGATTTTAATAAAACGCGCGCCGAAGTGTTTTTAGAATAATTGTTTGTGTTATTTCAATATAAAGGTTATATTATTATTCATTCGCGTTATTACGCGAGAGAATTTGGCTTTTAAAATTGTTTTTCCTTTTAATATAATATAATATATAGATTAAAAATTTGTAATTATTTTTATACTTTTGCGTTTTCTTTTTTATGTCTTTGGTCAATGATCACAATATAAGGACTCGGAAATCGATCGTTTTAACACATTAAAAAAATATGCATAAAAAATTTCCTTAAAATGGGTTAAATAACGACGAAATAATGATTTGAACAATTTGAAAAGTATCTTCAAAAAAAAAAAAACAATATGAAAATTACAAAAAAAAAAAATTGATTGTAAAATATAAAAAACTTTAATTTATTCTTCTTTTTAATCAATTTCAAAACACTCGTATAATCTTTTTCTTTTATTAAAACGATTTCTGCGTAATAAAAAATGTATATTTTTAATTTATAAAATGAAAACATTTTTTAAAAGCTTAAACGAAATTAATCGAAATTTCCTATTTCTTATTAAGAGTTATTAACGTGTAAAAATGCCCCTATAGACTATATTATCATTATTATTATTATTATTATTATAACGGAAATCGGCGATGTGATAATAATATATTTTATAGGTACGTTTTTAAATGTATGTACACACACATTATTTGAAGAGAAAACTGTGCGTTTTTTTCTAAAAATATTATACCGATTATGGCGATATCTCAGCAAAATATATCCAATAAATTTAATAATAATAATAATAATAATAATAATAATAATAATAATAATAATAATAATAATAGAACTCGGTATTTTTCTTTTCGAATGAAAATGTGTTAAATTGACGAAAGTCGCCTGAGAAGTAAAAATAAAAAAACACCGATATACTATTTTTTTTTATGTCTACTCGTATCAATTGCGTTCTAATAATGTATTGCGTAATATATTTGATATATTTATATATAAAAAAAATATTTATGATTTAGGCATTTTAATATTATTTTGTCGCGGAAAAAAAATACCCTTGGTTTCTACAAACTATTTTTATTAGTTGTACTCAACTACGCGTTATAATATAAAAAAAAATATCGTTAGGTAATAATTTGAGTTACGCGTTTCGTCGTTACCTACTCTGAATTGCGTAATATTGATGTTAGATCTGTATTTTGTTGCTGATCATAATCAGCTGGAAATATAATTTTTATCACTACCTTATATATATATATATATATTATGTACATTGTTATTTTATATTATTATTTCGCTTTCGTTTTTCCCCTTTGATTAACTTTTTTTTTTTATTATTCTCCATATTATAACGAAACTTTTACGTAAATATAAATTATATTTTTACAAATACACGGAAAGTAAAATATTCGTAACTAGTCAAAATATAACATATAATTATGTAGTTTTATTAAACACAATATATAAATAATAATATCCGGTAAGAGTTGCGCGGTAGTATCTGCTCATTTTTTTTTATTTGCACAAAGAAATGCGAATTTCGTAAGATCGTATTATAAAATAATAATTATTGTATTCTCGGATATAAGAGTAAATTGTACGATAAAATACAATTATTATAATCTAAGTTAATGGGGTTTTTTTTTTTTTAATCGAGCACTTAATTTTTAATTAATAGATTACAACAACAATAGGTGGTAATCGTTTCTTTTTATTAATGTAAACGTTTTATATATATATATATAGAATGTTAGTAACATTTGATAATTAACGAGCGTTTAATTTTTATTATTTATTCAAAATTACGAAATATTTTTATATTATATATAATATATCCGTGTTGTTAAAAATCGAGTTTGTACGTAAAATAATTATTTATAAACTTATATCTGTCCGGATACGCTGATTATATTTATTGTATTTGATAAATATATAATAGACATTACGACAATAAACTAATAAACTCGAAAAAAAAAAATGAAAAAAAAACGAACAGTAGTCTTTTTTTTCCAAAGTAATTATTTATCTTTAACGATAAAATGTTGTTTACGTTGTTTTTTTTTTATTTTGATCGTATAATAATTTTCATTGCATCACTTTCAAAATAGCTCTTTTTTGACCCAATTCGTCGTGTAGCAGAGTGGCGCAGTGGAAGCGTGCTGGGCCCATAACCCAGAGGTCCGTGGATCGAAACCACGCTCTGCTAAGCGAGTGAATAAACTTTTTTTGCTTTTTTTTTCTTATTTATATTACTCTTCCATCGCCGTTGCGCACGGCATTATTAATATAAATATATATATTTTACACCGCAAAAAAAAAAAAACAAAACCGACTGTAATCATAAATCCGTTTATTCTTTTTTCTTTCTTCGATGTTGGCCGACTATGGACCACGTCTTCACGTGGTCCATAACTTATGATTGTATTTCTCTATTTTCTCTTCTTTACCAGTACTCTTTCCCCACGTTGTTTCCTCCTTACTCCTGTCCACTTTGCCCCTGTCTTCTTTATTGCCTTTTCTTGAAAACCCTTGAATCCTCTGGTCCTCTCTCCGAATTTATTCTCTTCCCTCCACCTCCTCTCCATCTATTTCCATTTCTTCCGTGTCTCTTCTGACCTCCTTGATCCACGTCGTGTCCGTGTCTTGGGGTTTCCGTCAAAGTAGTTGAATATTCTCTTCGTCAGTTTTCCTTCATTCATTCTTTTAATGCGTCCGTATAGAAAGTCACTATTCTTCTCCTCATTGCGTCTGTTATTTTTTCCGTTTTTCTGTATACCTCCTTGTCGTTTCTCAGTTTCCATTTTCCGTCTTCATATTTTGGTCCCACGGTTTTCCGTATAATTTTTCTCTCCTTTTTTTCTACCTCGTCTAACTGTCTGACGACCGTGTTTAGCGCAAGACATTCTGAGGCATAGAGGCCGGCCCTCCGGTTTAATAACTGTATTGTGGCGCCTTAGTTTTGCGTTTATGGATATGGACTTTTTGTTATACATATATTTTTTGTCAATTGGAATGCCAGTTCCATTTTTCTTGCTCTTCCTAGGGACTGTTGTTTTGTCAAGGGCATTTGGTTGGGTCAGGAAATCCGTTTACATTGATTTTGTTTTTTTTTTTCAATAACGACTTATTTTGTAATATTGCGAGAATGTCACGGATTTTCTTCTTCTGTATTTTACGAAATGAAACGATTTGTTATAAGTCGCGTTCGTCTCGTGATATTACTGTCATTTTTATTATTATTATTATTATTATTTCTCTCTCGCGTTTACTTATTAAAATCATTTTAATCGAGTGCGAAACGTCGCGTATTAAAAAAATAAAAAAGTCCCGGAGTTTAAAAACGGTGAACTACTGGGTCAAGAATCGTTCCCATCGTGGTCTGGTGTGTGCACTACACACCGGATATTGTGCGTTCGCCAGCAACAGCAGACAGACACATGTCGTCCATGTCACTCGGGCGCGCGCGCGCGCGTGTGTGTGTTACATTACGTCACAGCTTTTTTTTTCTTTATAAATTATTCCGTGTATGTTTAATTTATTGAATTGTCCAATTGTTTTCCCATATACTCGACGTATTAATATTATTAATTTTTAATATTTTATTCATTATATAACGCGTATAATTTTATTATTAAATTAAATAAAAAAAAAAAAAAAAAGTAAATAAAATTAAACATTACGTTCGCGGTGATCGCTATCGTCGAGAATAACATACGTATTATACTGCATTTTTTCTCTCGCTCGTGTTTTGTTATAATAATAAATTTCAATGCCAAATTATTATCGATTATTATTAATCGTTAATAATAACATATAGTAATATTATTATTACATTGTTTCGGTTTTTTATATTCCAACGGATTTTAAGCGCGTTGAAAACAATCGGTGTGTATAATATTATTAACGATAAGAAGAAAAGAAGAAAAAAAATAGTGTTTATTATTATTATTATTATTATTATTATTATTATTATTATTATTGTTGTTGTTGTGTAAGCATCGACAATATTATAAGAACTGCTCGTATATTTGGTGTACCCACGTTTTTTAAGCACATTTATTATTTAGTTTAAGTTTTTTTTTTTTAACGAATTTCTTATTATGGAAGTAGTTAATTTAAGACACCGCGCGGCGGGTATATACTTCAAACGCATACGGTTAAATATAGTTTTTTTTTTTTGTTTTAAAAATTACTCCTTCTGTTCTTCCCCTTCGTATACGCTCCACAAATAAATATTTAAAACTGTATCCGTATTATCGTATATATATATATATTAATTAACTTTAAAATTACGCTTTATAATATAATATGTTATACATCGAATGGATCCAGTAGTGGTTAATATACTTTCTACAAAAAAAAAAAAAAAAAATAAATAAATGTCAAACGTGTTCCAAAATTATTTTAGAGGAAATGCGTGCTCGTATAGTATTATGATGATAAATGTGTGTGTACACCACCATCACTTCCTGCGTCGTTGTAATGTAATGTGTTATATGAATCAATAGACGCGTGATTAGACCGTTAAATTATTCGATTATATTTAGGAGACGATATTATATTATATATATATATAAAAAATAAGAGAAGAGGTCAACGATTGCCTAATAAAATACATTACATAATATTATGGTGTTTATATATTATAAAATCGCACGGATTCGTTGTTTAATTAATTCGCAATTTGTGTACGTATGGTTACATCAAATAAGTGTGCGTAATATATATTTTATTGCAATAGCATTTGATTTGTCTAATACGATTTTCATTCGTGAACACATTCCCGGGGGGGGGGGAATATGACAACGAGCCAAACATTGTGAGAAAACGATTTTGTCTGTTTAATTGAAAACTGTTGACACTATAACACACACACGCGCGCACGTAGAAAATATTACGTAAGAACACGAGAAAATACGTTTCATTTTAATACGTATTGAATTTGATCACAGTTATATGTATAGATACGATCAATTGAATTCCTGTGACTATTACGAATAAAACGAAATACATTAATTAATAATAATTATTTGTAAAATAATTTTAATGGTCACGGATATCGTGAATTTTGCGTAGTGGTAAAAAGAAAAAGAAAAAAAAAAAAACCGACGACCTAAAATCTAGGTCTAAAAGTTTTTCGCATTTTACAATTTATCGAAACATTTTGTTTTTTTTACTTTTAAAATAATATTTTTACGTCCAGTAAATTAAATTAAATAGAGCTATTATAATATAGAGGACGTGCTAAATCGAAATTAATATTATACGATTATTATAATAATATTTTTTTTAATTATAATAATAATATTTTTATTATAACAATGACGACGGTATTGGCTCTCTGGCAGCAGTTGTGGTCTGAGAAAATTAACACATTTCGCGTCGGTCTGTCATTATTATTTTACTTATCACGACTTCTTAAGTCGTAAGGTCACTATAATAAAATATGTCCACCAATACATTGATGAATATTTTGTTTTCAATAACTATAACTTTATTTTATACGTTATTTTATTTATGTGTGCAATAATAAATAGGTTTGTTCGTCGACGATAGAAATAAAAACAAAACCTGATTGTTATTATTATTATTTTAATATATCTGTTTATCTGATGTGAAAAATGTTTTATCCGATGAACTCGTTTGAATTACGGTTTTTCGTAAATTAACCGTATAAAAGCCTTTTTATTGTTATTATTATTATTATTCGTTTTCGAGTAATATTTAATTATAATATTCGACGGACGATACAATATTCCAATATTTAGAAAAAAAATAATAAATAGTAAAATAAACGCTTATACGCGTGAATCGATGTACCAATCGAGTTATAAAGAAAATATTGTTTAAAATAAAAAAAAAACCGGGAATTGTCGTGTTATTTATATATATATATATATAAAAATTGTTTATTATTTACTACCGGTTTCGAAAGAAGAAGACGAAAAAAAAACTCGTCATCGGCGGCAGGTGTTGTGTTATTCGTTGGGGTTTTTTTTTTTTTTAAACACTTTTCGATCGGATTGGCGTATTAGTAAATAAACGAATTCATAATTTAAAAAATATATATATTATTTTTTTTTTGTAATATTTATTTCTCTCGCGTATTATTTGTTAAAATATTTTTATATTAACGCGTTTTTAAATGTCTCGACTGCCGCCGGCACCGCCGTCGCGCGCGTTTTCATAATCGTCGGCGGCGTATGTTACGGTCGTATAGCGGCGGCGGCGGCGCGCACACACACATGAAAGCGAGACGACGACCGACCGGCCTGCGTCCCCTTCTCCGTTTGATTTTGTGTTTTTTTTTTCATAATACCAACAGCCACGAAAAACGTGCGCGCATACGGTCGCGCACATAATATATGACAGCAGCATTCGCTCTAACCCGTACGGGAGAGAAACGCGTAATTGTGGGTGGTTCATTGTGTTTATTTGAATGAAAAGAACGCGGAATAACGGACGAGATCATCGGGCCATTTGCTGTTATCGCTTATGCGTTCGAAACTCCCTCGTTATAGTTCGGATATCGCCCCGTTGTTCTTATAACGAGAGACGTGTGTGTACGCGTCGTCCGGTGCAACCCTAGATGAAAAAACCAGTTTTATTTTATCGTATAGAAAAAAAAAAAAAATCGAAAAAAATCTCCGTACATTATTATTATTATTTGCGTTGTGTATACTATTATTTTATATTTTCCCTCGCCCGCTCTCCGTTCGTTCTTACACGACGACGTGTTGTTACACGATTTTGCGCGTGACCAAACGCGGTTAGGTCCGCCGCAAGTAGCGTCCCATCGTTTTGTTTCAAAATCATTCATCCCTTTCATTGGATTTTTTTACAAAAAAATTGTTTTCTTTTTTTTCCTTCCTTATAATATAATTTGTTACTCGTCGTGTGTTTACTACGCGTCGTTCAATACATTTTTAAAATAAAATATTTTCGAATCGTCGTCGTTTTCTTCATAATATTTGGTTGTTTTCTAAAATTGTTACGCCCAATGGATCCGAAAACTATCACTCGACTATCGCAATTATATATATATATATAAAATCTCCGTATAAATATTATTTTTTCGTTGTATTTTTTAAATTATCCGATGATGACTTTTTCTCGAAACCGGTAGTAATAAAATAATTCATACAACAACCTTATTTTATTTTATTTAATACTCTTTGGCTTTTATTGTATATTTAAGTATACATTTTGATATATATATATATATATATATATTTATTTTTTATTTATTATCACTTGTAATTTTTTATTTCTATCTTTTTAATTATTTATTTTTATATATCCTTTTGATTTAAATTTCTTTTCGTTTTCACTACTTTGTTATTATTTTTTTCGTTTTTGTTAGCGCGAAGAAAAAAACATTCGAATCCGAGATTCGAAGAAAATAAACACGTATTTTATTTTACGCATCGCATATTTCTGCGAAAACAAACACATTTTGGAACAAAACAAATGACCGGTGGTGGTCTCCTCCCGCGTTCGACGTTTTCTCCAATATTCCCGTAAAAATATTCTCTCGCGAAATCATTTTCCCGATTTCCGTATTCCCCGTTATTATCGTTTCCCTCTTTTACTTCTCGCACTTTTTCTCCTTCTAACCTCTCGACCGTTTTCCGCGTTTCAAAATACGCGTTCATGTATCCGACGCGCGTCACACGTCGTGCGCTACACATCACCGATCCTCCGCCAACACACGGCACAGAAATTTCGCAATAATTTTCAAAATAAAACGGTTTTTGATGTCGTACAACGCCGTTATAATGTCTAGGGAGACGTTTCGTTCGATCAGTTTATTATAATATAACACACGCGCTTTCGTCGAAACGTATTATTATTATTATTATTTATTTTTTTCATATCGGCGCTGTTGTTATAATACTACACACGCAATACGCAGTGTATAACATTATGGCATTGCAGTTCTTTTGATTTCGGATTTCGACACGTTCAATTCGCATTACGTCTAATGTTTTTCTTTTTATACACACGTACGTGTGCGCTACGACGTCGGTCGCGTGTCGTCTCTCAATAATAATAATTGGAGTCGGCTTACAAACGAGCGTAATGGACACAGAGACGTGGATTGAATATCATCTGATGGGGGAGGGTATGGACTTCTTTCATTTAAACAGTTCGGCTCGTTCGACGACGGACGTAGTTTTCTCTTTTATACCGTCAAATAACGCGCGTATATATATTTACGATATATTGTACGCGCTGATATTTTTCCGGTGTAACTTTAATTCATTAACGTACTCTATAATAATAATAATAATAATATTGTATCGTCATCGTGTTTATAATATAATATATTATCGGGAGTCTGTAAAAAATGCGTCGATAAAAATATACTGTTTGTGTGAACGAGCGGGCGGAAAAAAATGATATTTTATACACGCGTAGATTTCGCGCGCGATTTTTCAAAATTTATAATTACGGTTTTCGCGGAAAAATTATTATTATTATTTTTGAAGAAGAAGAAGAAGAAAATCGAGTAGTGTCGTCTCATCCGTGTAAAAATATTGATGAAAGCGGTGCGCACAAATAAAACGGCGTATAGCGTTTAATAACGTTGTTTCTAGGTTAACTGGAAACGACGACACAAGTGTAGACTGTATATACATTTATATATAAATAGGTTTTTCTCGTCTATATACACGACGAGCGTGTATTATTATTATTATATGGTAGAAGAAACAAGGTTTCGCGTCAAATCGTCAAACGTCCTAGAAGTGGTGGATAATATGCAAGCATTTTCGATCTTGCCCATATGTAAATATTATAATGTGGTATAAAAATGATACTTTTTTTTTTATCCGACAGTCAAGACCAATAATATCTGTTATAAAATATTATTATTAGTTACTTATAACGAAAAGTACATATTACTCGTATTTATTATATAGATTTTATGTGGGCAGTTACACGGTATACGTGTGAGTCATGAGTCCCCCGCCCTAACCCCCTCACTCTCACTCGTTAACCTCTCGGTGTTAGTCCGGTCGAGGTCGACCGTCCATATTGAATCTTTGCATCTTTGCAGCCGAAGGAAACCATTAAAAGAAGAAAAAAACACTCTGTGTATATATATATATATATATATATATATATATATAATATTTATTTATTTATTTATAACGCCTGTACTGTTCTTTTGTACGTTTTCTTCTTGTAATATTTAAAATTTTATTATTTATCGTTTGTTAAAAATATTATTATAATGATGTCATTCGCGAATGCACATGTACATTACACAATACGAACGGCGAGCGTGTTCGCAAATTACCAGAAATATTATTTTTATTAATAATATAACGCTCGATATAATAATAAAATAACGCAGCATCATTATCATTACTATTATTATTATTATTATTATTATTATTATTATTATTATTATTATTATTATTATTATAAGCCCGCAGCAGTGTACGTAATTTATAATCAATGTCAGCGAGCAGTATACGCGGTTTTTTCTTTTTTCAAACATTTCTCGATTTTTTTTCACTGCCACGGAGATGTGTATTTTCATTTTCCATTGACGGAACTCGAAAATTAAATTTTCTTAATTTCTATTCGTTCTTATTTCTAACGCCTTAATTTATGTTTTATCGAATTTTATATATACGTATGTAATAATAATATATACGACCTCGGACCGTTTTGGTTATATTATTATGATGATATATATATATATATATATTTAAAAATGATTATAAAAATAATAAACTTTTCTCTCTCCATATCGCGCTTATTACTACAATAATAGGATTTTTTTTGTTTGTACAAGAGACGGTGCCTATATATTATTGTTTTTCGAAAACAATACATACGCGCACAGTATCGTTTTCGCACACAATCCTTTTTCGTATTTATATTATTAGCTGATACGCGCGTTGTGTACCTATATTGTATTGGTGCAGATTAGATATTATTTCGGTATTTAATATTATTTTACTTACAATATAAATATTAGTGTTTTGTAATCGGATTGGTGACATTATACGATATAATAATATTATTATAATAATAGGTGGTCATCTGTTACATTATTATAGATATGGTTTATAATATTTCGATTGGCGTTCAATCGCGGGTTTTATACTATAACGTACGTATAATAAACTTTTTTTTTTTTGTTTTCAATTATTATTTTTAAACTGTGTACCACTTATATTGACAATTAGTCTCGACGATTTTATTTACAATTTTTGCAGGTTTTGTTTTTTTTTTTTTTTTTTTTTTGTATAAGCAGTCTGGAATTTTGAAGAAAAAAAATAATGTGATATATGGTGGCGAGAGGACGACTGCGAACGGGGCGATCGCGCGACTACGTGATCGAGAGGAATACGACACGGGATTTTGAGAGGGGAATTCAGTTGAAAACGAAAGCGTGTACGCTCTAAGGACGATTGTGGAGGGAATTGAATAGAATACGTCACAGGATTGTTGTGAAGTGTACAATGAGAATAAGGGTCGTTTAGGGACGTTCACAAAACAGTGTGAAGGAAGTGTAAGTGTGTGGCTAAAACGTAGACGGGAGAAAGAGCAGATCGAAGATTTGCGTGACGGGTTGAATTTATAAAAACGAAGGGCGACGGGATTGGATGTCGCGGTTAAAATTGAATATTTTTAGTAGTAGCATTTTTTTCCGTAACACATAATAATATTTGTATTTAGTGATAAAATTGTACGTTTTACGGAATATAATATTATATATTATTGTACGCTGTTTTCGGGGCTTATTTTAAGATTTTTTTTTCGTATGTGTGTTTTACGCGAGAAACGAAAATATTCACCCCAGACATCGCGCGAAGAATTAATAATTAACATTTATGCGTACGGTTATAACCGTGTATCGTGTAGTAATGTTGTGTGATTAATGGTTATAGATTATATAAGTAACAATTATATTTATGAGTAATTTTTAAAATGAAGTTCCGTAATAATAATTTTCACCGCGGTCGTTCATTTTTTTTTTTTAATAAAATCTATTGTATATCAATTTTCCAATCGAAATTACCACTATACTTTATTGACGGTATGACAAATATTATTTTATATCACGTTCCCTACAAAAAAAAAAAAAAAAAATTCGAAGCACGCAACATCGTTGCGTGTTAGATTCAATGACGTTTTTATTTCCCATAACCGTTTTCGCGGATTTCGCGAATTCGCTAAAGAGAGAGAGAGAAAAAAAAAAGAAAAAACACACGTACACGATAAATAGCCATGCACAGATTATAAAGGTTATATTATAGCGTTGTCTTTTATTACTGTATTCGCATAATTAAAACCAATGTAATGACAAAACGTTTTTTGACGAGAAAAAATTTATATAATATAAATAGTTGTACGAACATAAAGTCATACGCGTGGTACATTTTTAATATAAAAATCATTTTTTTTTTTTTTTTTTTAGGAAAGAGTTCAAGCGAAAGACCCGCCTGCTCATTATTTATTTAGGCTGCGGACATATCTGGATCCAAAATCTTCCCGAAGTTCAAGAGTAAGTGAGCTTTTTTGTAGTAGAGCTGACGGGACAGAGAAAAAAGAAACGATAAATGTTTTAATTTCGCTGAAAACATTAATAATGGAATAACGTCTCGGATAATTTGTCGCAATTACATTGTGTGTGTGTGTGTGTGTATAATTTTATAGAAACGGAAAATGGTCGGTGATGCCACTTCGACGCAAGTGTTGCGCGATCTAGAAATATCTCTGAGGACCAATCATATAGAGTAAATAATAATTTTAAAATATTATATGCACGCGTTGTTAATAAGTTATATATATATATATATAAATAATAATAATACCAACGGGTGAATTATCGGTATCTGATAATTATTAATAATAATAATAATAATGCGTGCGATCGACAACAGGTGGGTTCGCGAATTCCTCGACGATCAAAACCACGGTCTGGATTCGTTGATCGATTATCTGAGCTTTAGACTAGTTATGATGCGACACGAACACAGGGTTTGCACGGACGTGGCCGCCAACGTTTCGACCGAGAAAATCGCTCAAAGTACGTACACACGAGTTGTTGGCGGTTATTTAATATATACGAGTATAGTATTTATTTTTTTGACGGATTTTTTTCCATTCGTTTAAAATCCAACACAATTGTATACGTATGTGTGTATGCATACGGGAAACGATAGATTTTCATACGATAATAATAATAATAATAATAATAATAATAATCCGTCTCGTGTGTGTAGTAGGTACTCACGTGCACACGAATGGGATTGGTAACGGTAATGCGACGAATCACGCGAGACCTACTTTAGACGTACTGGATAGCCCCGGGATCAAACGGCGATCGAGACACGCTGCAAAGTTAAACATGGGCGATACCAAAGACGACATACACGTTTGCATAATGTGCTTAAGAGCCATTATGAATAATAAGGTGAGACGAGAGTTTTCGTCGTGTTTTATTATTAAATATATATTATTTTCGACTTGTCCGCCAGTCCTCTCCACTCTCAAGCAGGCGTTGTGTGCGCGCTCTTTAAAGTTTGTCGATTCCAGTGTGGTGTGTGTGTGTGTGTGTATTTTTGCAGTTATTATTTTTTGTTGAATTATTATAAAAGCCGTTTGGACGTTTTATTCGTTCCATTACCACCGCGTATCGATTATACGTTTGAACTTTAATCAAAACTGGCACATTTTTGTTTTTGTATTCGCCAATTGTGTGTTTTATGGCATTTTCGCATTTAAGGTCTTGTTTGTATGCTTTTTAGTTATGGTAACCTTTAAAGGTTAATATGCGTTTACAACACATATTTAGAGTTTTCGTAAAACGCGATTCATTCGAAATAATATTAATATTACACACAATTATACAATCGTTGGACGACGAGTATATTAGAATTTTGTTCCCCTGGGTGTTTTCGATTGTCGAAAAAACAAAAACAACGTCACTGTTATATTTGTGGTTTTAGCACGAGTTTTTTTATTTCTGGGGAGCAGCCAGCCAGGAATTACGAAATCATTATATATATATACCTAATGTATACTTAAATTATTATTTACTGTTTACCTACAACAGAGGTTTACTCTGTTGTAGTAAAATTACACGCGTGTGTAATTTAAAAAAAAAAAATAGTTGTCTAGAAAGTTGGGATTAAAATTGTCTTTAATTTTTGATTATACGTTTAAATATTTTGAAAAAATTCGCGATTTTTAATATTTTCATTTCGGGATTTTATTCAACCGGTGCGGGATGGTGTGCGAGTGTGTGTCTTTTGTTGATTGAAAAAAAATACCAAAACAATCCTTTACTCGCGACAATCTGTTCGCGTCGATAAATTCTTATGGTTTAATTTATTATTTCAGTACGGGTTAAACATGGTCATTCAACATACCGATGCAATTAACAGTATAGCTTTGAGTTTAATGCACAAAAGTTTGAGGTAAAGTGTGCCCACGTATATATTATTATGATTTATACGTTGTTTTTTTTTTTTTTATTCGCGTTTACGTTATTTATTTAGGACAAAAGCTCTGGTACTGGAGCTTCTGGCCGCTATATGTCTAGTCAAGGGTGGTCATGAGATCATTCTATCCGCGTTTGACAATTTTAAAGAAGTCTGCCAGGAAAAGAAACGTTTCCAGACCCTAATGGATTATTTCATGAACTACGATGTTTTTCACATTGAGTTTATGGTAAATATAATATGTTTCAAGTACCATACTACACGCATAATTCCGGGATATTATAATGTTTTATAAATCAAATTTACAGGTTGCTTGCATGCAATTTATAAATATAATTGTACATTCCGTGGAAAATATGAATTTCCGAGTTCATTTACAGTACGAGTTTACTACACTCGGGCTCGATGAGTATTTAGACAAACTCAAGCATACGGAAAGTGAAGAACTACAGGTTCAGATTTCGGCGTACCTTGATAATGTGTTTGATGTGGCAGCGTTAATGGAAGATAGCGAGACAAAAACTGCCGCTTTGGAAAAGGTCGAATCTCTGGAGGACGAACTTGCGCATGTACGTAAAAAAAAAAAAAAAAGAATGATGCCAGATTTTAAATTATTTATTAAAATAATAAACGTGTACTAAAAATAAATAAGAGATGGCGTTACAGTGACGACAGTGGTGTGTTATTATAATAAATCGAATTACATTGTTTGGCTTAGGCTCACGACAGGTCAAGTGAATTAGAACGGGAATCACTAGCTCAGCTAGCTGCTTTAGAAAACGCTCTCGGAATGGCCAGGGCAGAAAGAGATGCAGCGGCAGAGAGCAAGCGTGTGGTCGAAGAAGAAGTTGCCACACTCCGAAGGGTTGTAAATGACCAAAAACAAGAATCTCAATCTAGACAGTCCATGCTCGAGGAAAAAATACAAGAATTAATTTCACGAGGAACTCATCCGGATTTAGGTAATAATTACGATTTACTCAATTTATGTTTCGAATGAATTTCATCGGTCGTTTTATTTTTATTCAGGCTCGAGCAGTGGTATTTCTAGTTGCTCTTCGACTGGCAGCAATAGTATATCTGTGTCACCACCACCACCACCACCTCCACCGCCTCCACCACCACCACCACCAGCTCCACCTTCATCAGCAATTGTACCACCACCACCACCTCCACCGTTATTGCCGAAACCCATAGGCATACCTGCACCACCACCACCTGCACCACCGTTGGCTGGTACAATGCAAGCACCCGATGGCGCTATGACAATTAAACGGAAAGTACAGACCAAATACAAGTTGCCCACTCTAAACTGGGTAGCGATGAAACCAAATCAAGTATTATTTTTGCGATTCGATTTTCTTCATTAAAATGTTTACTTAATAATATTGTTGTCTGTATAAAAATAAAGGTTCGCGGTACGATTTTCAACGAGTTGGACGATGATAAATTACACTCTGTGATAGATTTTGGTCAGTTTGAAGAGAAATTTAAATTGACCAGTTCCAATCGATCGGTTATGGGCAATTCCGACCAACAAGACGGGTTGATGACGTATCCCAGTAAAAGAGTAAAAAAACTGGATAACGTATCTCTTTTGGAACACACTCGTTTAAGAAATATTGGTTAGTAGATAGCTGTTATGTGTACTAAAAAAAAAAAAAATATATATATATATATATTCTAATTTAATTTTCATATAGCTATTTCAAGAAGGAAACTCGATATGTCCGTGGAACGTGTGATAGCAGCTGTTAATTCATTAGACTTGAAACAAGTGCCTTTAGAGAGTGTTGAAATTCTCCAACGAATGATTCCTACTGATCAAGAGGTAGGTATTGTGTTGTGTTAAGTTTTTTTCGATATATTTGATAATGCGTATCACGTATGACTTTTTCAAATTCTGAATCGCTGTAAACGTTTCCTTTGTTATTGAACACTCCTTTTATGCGTTTGGTCCTTAACATTGGATGTTTTTTGTATACCATTTCAATTATCATACATTTTACTCTTTTTTTGTTAATCTTTTCAATATCTGTGGAAATGTTTTGTCTATAATCTTGCATGACTTTAGACCACTCGTCATTAATTTTCTGGTTATCCTTTAACCACTTTTTATTTGTTTTTAAAACCATATGATATTTTCTCATATGATAGCCCTTGAAATATCTTTGAATAACTATGGCTGCCTTATCATAATGTTGAATACACTTAATTACAAATGTTTGTATTGCCAGATTATTTAAATGCCTAAAAAATAACTAATGTTAAAAAGAAGTAAACATTTAAAAACTCGTAATTCTTATTATTCTTATTATTATTATTAATATTAATAATATTAATATTACTATTACTCTTACTATTATTACTCTTACTATTATTATTATTACTACTATTATTATTACTATTATTATTATTAATTTTTATTATTATTACTATTATACCTTCTAGCCATATATCCGTTCCAATGTTTTTGAATAATTATAGCTGCTGAATTTAACTTTGAAATAAACGACCTTGTATAATAGCCTCTGTAATACCGTTGAATGATTATTGCAGCCGTATTGTAGGTATTATGTTGAGCGTACCTACATTCTTGTTCCGACTGTAATATTTCCTCTATTTCCCTTTCATTATTAATTATTTCTTGAACAAAGGCCATTGCATAAAATCCAATATTCAAACTCAATTGTTGTTCTATAACATTAATAAAATGTTTGTTTTATTTACATTAACAACTGAAAACAAAAATTTATTAGTTTATCATCATAATTAACTTTCTAAGGTTATACATTAAATTTACTAGTTTATAATTTAATAAAATGTAATATTTTTATAATTTTAAATTATTATTAATAATATAATTTATTATTTAATAATATTATATTATAATAATATTACATTGTTTTTGTAATTATTACATTTACAATAATTATTCTTTCAAATCTCAATAAATATTAATATAAATATCAAAAATATTTTAAAAAGATGGAATAATAATATTTTTATACGGGTTTAAACAGTTTGAAACTAAAATATTACTTGTAATAAGTAAACTGAATATTGTTTAAAATCAGTAATAAGATATTGATATTATAATTCTGATACATTTTTATTTTTACAGATAAAATCGTATCGAGAATATCAGTTGGAGAAAAAAGACATAAACATGTTAACCGAAGAAGATAAGTTTTTAATGCAGCTGACTAAAGTAGAACGATTAGCCATGAAATTGTCTATAATGAGTTATATGGGTAACTTTGTAGACAACTTGCATTTAATATCTCCAGTGAGTTTAGAATTTATTTAGTTTCCGATCAGTGTACAGTAGTCATATATCTTCATTGTTTGTATTATATTACAGCAAGTGCATGCAATTATATCGGCATCGAGTTCAGTAAAAAATTCCAAAAAATTACGTCAAGTGCTAGAGATAATATTGGCATTTGGTAATTATATGAACAGTGCGAAACGTGGTCCAGCGTACGGTTTCAAACTTCAGTCATTAGACACTTTAGTAGACACAAAGTCAAGTGACAAACGTATTTGTCTTTTACATTTTATCGTTGAAACTATTAGATCGAAAATGCCAGAAATTATGAATTTCGATTTGGAACTGATGTACATTGACAAAGCAGCTGCTGGTATGGTGGTTTATTTTATTGTGCGATTTTATGTTATTGTAATTATTAAATGTTAATTGGCGTTTCGATTTAGTGTCATTGGAAAATGTCATAGCTGATGTCAACGAGTTAGAAAAAAATATGGACATTGTAAGGAAAGAATGTGAAACGCGGGGTTATGGAAATGCCCAGCATGTAATGGTCCTCCGAGATTTTCTTAACAATTTTGAGGATAAGTTAAAGAGATTGAAAAGTGAAGCTAAGACGGCACAGGAATCGTTTGGGGATTGTGTAGAATATTTCGGTGAACCACGTCGAGGTACAGATGCCAATACATTCTTTTCCATGCTCGCTAGATTCGTTAAAGCGTTCAAGGTAAATATTGCATTGATTTTTGTTATATTTTGATGAATATACAACATGCCCATTGCCTGTAGTAATATTATGAATACGGCATTTTTTTTATCTATAGGCATGTGATGTCGAGAACGAACAAAGAAAACGATTAGAAGCCGCGTGCCAGATAAAAATGCAATCTAGTACCGAGAACTTAGTTGCCAAAAATAAAATAAATCAAAAACTGCAACAAGTAGGTCCAATTATTAAATTTACTTAAATCATTGGTTATGTGATTATTGTTTGAATAAATTTAATTTTGTGTAACCTTTCATTTGTTCCGGCACGTTTTATTATCATGATTTAATTTTATTATTATTATTATTATTGTTGTTGTTTTGTATGAAAACCCATATTCATATTATTGAAGTGTTTATTTGTTGTTTGCTTTTTTCCCAAAGTATTATTGTAATGTGCTGTGATGTTGTTATATTGAAACAGTTATAATGTAATAATAAAACAAAGTATTATTGTTGATTATTTGTAGTTTAGACAATGTATTTTATTTAAGATTTAAAATTAATCATTGGTATTTGTGTAATGTTTGTATATATGATTATTTTTACATTTTACGATTGCGTACTAATCATTAATTTAGTAGACGGCTTAAACATTATTGTAACCACAATCACTTGCTTGAAACTTTCTATGAAACTGCACTACATAACATGACTACTGGTGTTGTTGTTGGATCAGAACAGTTCATTTAGGTACCGATCCATTTTAAAATCTTCATCTGAAAGGAAAAATGAAGTGTTTGTATAATATTTACTAAACTCAAGATTCTGTCATAAAATCGAAATGCCATTGGTCAAACGAATCTTTGGGCCTTTAAACTCTGTTGTATATATACAAATTACATTTGAATTGTCTTAACGATTAATGTTAATTTCACCTTGAATCGTTTTAATTGTTAACAGAATTGGATTATGATACTTATATAAATTATGTAGTTTAGTGTATAATTTTTTATTTTGTTGTAAATATATTTTAGTTAGTAAAAGACATATGTGTCGTTTAAATTAAATATTTTTATAATTTTTTTTTTTTTTGCATTAACATTTTCTTTTAAACTTAC
This sequence comes from Chaetogeoica ovagalla, assembly GCA_032441825.1. Taxonomy (NCBI): domain Eukaryota; kingdom Metazoa; phylum Arthropoda; class Insecta; order Hemiptera; family Aphididae; genus Chaetogeoica; species Chaetogeoica ovagalla. The sequence goes on from CM063726.1 coordinate 4,003,623, forward strand.
AAAAACTGTATTACAGTTTTTCATAAAAAGTAGTAAATTTTAGTTGACATTTCATTTTTCCCCCTTTATTTCTCATCATAAATGATTAACATTTCGGTTTTTTTTTTACTTTATTTAAATTGTATTGATAATAATTTGTAATGCGGTTTTTTTAGGAAGCTGTTATAAATGAATTGAAAAACAAAACAAAGATGGTTAAAGAAAAGAAATTGTTACATCAAGACGAAGTGTACAATGGAGCTTTGGAAGACATTCTTTTAGGTTTGAAAAACGAGCCTTACAGAAGAGCAGATGCTGTTCGAAGGAGTCAAAGACGTCGCATAGACAGTAATCGGTTGTCTAGGACTTTAGAAGAATTGGATTTTTAAAATTCTTTTTAATCTGAAGTGGTAAGATATAACGATACATTAATTATAATAAATAATAAAGTCTGGGGGTGTTTCTGAAACATTTGTTTTTCAAATGAAATTTAAATCCAATGAGAAGATAATGGTAATTGTTATATATTTTGGTATTATATGTTATTATCGTTTTTCCAACCGTAAATCAAAGTATTAAATATTACTGTACTCGAATTGGATCGGAAACGAATCATGTGGAACGTTTTTGTTAACCATCTACTGTAAATAATAATAATAATAATAATAGAAAACCATTACATTAATTACGTAATTTATTTTCTAGATCATTGCATTTGTATTTACATTCCACATATCCAAATAATCATGACTTGATCTTATTTAAGTAAGTAATTGTATAAGAAAAACATTTAAAACAAATGTATTGTTAATAAATTCACATTATCATTTTGTTTGTTAGATATTTTATAATATGTTTATTGAAATTAATTTATATAATATTCTATTAGTGCAAATGGTAAATATTGTATTTTTTTTTATTTTTATTTTTAAGGCTAGAAAATAAGAGATTTGCTAATTTAGGCGGTTTTGTTTTTTTGTCGTCAATAGTTTATTTGTATTTGTACCATTAATATTAAGATAAATTGTTTATTTTTGTAATAGTAGAAAAATCTTCTATTTCTGTAACTGTTAAGCAAAATACTGGAAAAAAAAAGACTAACTCATTTGTAAGTAGATGATAGTAACAGACTTGGAATATTTTCTTATATTATTTATTTATGTCCGTCACACGGTTTATAAAATGTATTTTTTTAATTTTTTTAATCTTATTTTTGTATCTCATGGATTTTGAATAACCATTGTCAGTGTGCAATACCTGTATTACGGTTACGTTGATCTGACTTTTTTTATCGATATGATCCTTACGTGGTCATTAAATTGTGTTACCCTTCACCCTATTCTATTAGGAATGCTTTTTGAAAATATTGATTTATATAGATATAAATTTTATAACGATCCAAAATAAAAATTTAAATTTAAAATGAAATATATATATTTAAAAATTCAGTTTTACGAATTACATTTTTTTTTTTTAGTCTATACTATATGGTTTTTCTTATTTTTTAATGTTTATACAATATGTTAAAAAAACAAATTTTCATGTGTAAAACCTGTTAAATAACGAGCTTAGTTTATGTCATATTATATATAAACGTTTAAAGAAATATGATCTGTGTTTAGTAGTCCTTAATGTAAAGGAGATATAAATATTATGATATAATTGTGTAATATCGTTTTTCCATTTGTATCCATTTATTTTTTTTTATACGTAAATGCAAAATGCAATATTTATACTGTCAGTCAAATATTGCTTTTCGACATTCCATTATTTATTAAGGTTGTCTCAGTGATCAATTACTATCGCATTTGATGTGGTGCTTTTAATAATTTTTATTATAGTCTTGTGTAAAATGTATTTATTTATTTATTTTTCTATCATGTTATAATTTTTGTTAAAATAGGTATGACGGCGTTAAATTAATTTTTACGTAATATATATTATTTTTGTTTATCATTTATTGTTTACTGTGCGTGTGTTAAGAGGTATACTTAGGAGGAGTATATGTGTTTTTCTCCTGAAATAAATCGCATCGGTCACTTTTTAACACGTATAAACATACAAGTAAATATAAACATCATATTATACTGTTGTTATTTTGTGAACAATACAGGAAATCTGTTGGATTGGTCAAGTGCCATCGGAAATGATATTATTGTGTATAAAAAAAAATAAGAAACCTAATTTTTCAACTGTTATTAGGTGGTAACATTGATATTATGATATGTAGTACTTCTGCTCTTATTATTTTTTAATTTAGAAATTTTACGCTTTATTAATTATTATTATTTTTTTAAATGTAATGTATAAGATAGTAGTTATTATAGATTGTTATTTTATTTACATAATATTTATATCCATGTTAGGTGGTGTCCTATATTCCGTGTTTATTGTTCAAATAGTTTTCATAAGTATATAGATATCTTTTTATTATTATTTGTAAATGAACGCGATTTAAATGTACACGGAATATACCGTTAGACGATTTTTTGTGGACATTATGTGCATTCTATGAATAAAATTTAATAAATGATTTTATATTTTATTATTATTATTATTATTATTATTATTATTGTTTTAAATGTGAAAATCATTTTTTCCTTTCTATCGCTAGGACGTTTATTACCACTGCGTTTCGTGTTTTAAACAGAAGGTGGCTGTATTTATGATTTTTTTCATATCGGAAAGGGTAAATTATATAACAACTATGTATATATATATATATCATTGCCTTAACAGATAAATGTATGAGAGCCAAAGAATTGGTTGAATAATTGAGGATTCAATTCACATATTACCTTTGAATATAGTGGGGAGGAAATTTTGTGAAAGATTGATACGTTTGTTTCTTTTGTAAAAATATTGTCTTTCAAAAAATTATAGTTTTTCAATTTTCTTTGTGACTTCTACCAGTGGCTGTTATTGACAAGTTTCAGTGTTGGAGAGGAGAGCAAAAATTGTGAATACATACATACTGATTCTACTTTTTTTTTTCTAATCGACGACACTACAGGGATCATATTATCTACCCTAATATTTTGTTAATTTTTTTTTTTAAAGTCCGAGAAGTACCCCTTTGTCTATTTTTTTTAATTCAAGCACTGTTAAATATATTAATATATAATTATTAAAAATAGAACACAATTTTTTAATACTTACCAAGTTCAAAATAAAATAATAATAAACTTACTAATTTTAACCATAAGTCATCATCATAGGGTTACAAAATACAAACGAATAATAATAAAAAAAGAAATACAAACGAAATATTGTACTAAAATTAATAAACGTAATACATAGAACGTATTATAAATATTAAGAAACAAATCGTAAAACGATGATTGGTGTGCATAGATATGTATTATATAAATGATGGAGTTGGTTATTGATATTCGTATATGGATTACGTCCAATAAGTAGGTAACCAAGAAAACTGCGCGAGAAATTGTGCAGGAAACTTTTTAAATAATTTATTTGAAGGTAGATTAAAAGATTTGGTTTTCGCCTGAATAAAATTAGTTTTACACTGTTTCGACTGTTACAGTCGTGATGAATTAATTTTATTTCTTTTTTCAAAGAGTTTACCACGAAATCTTCGTTGCGCGGTAGAATGAATTTTTCGTGTGCGGTACAGCAGCTGCGTTTGAAATGTTTGAGAATTTGACGGCGTTTTTTTTTTTTTTAAGGTTATGATACGAATTTTTTTTTTTTTAACATTAAATCGACTAACTGTCAGCGTTTCAACGGCTGTAATTCGAAACGATTTGCACGATTTGTAAAAAAAAAAAATATGTTCTCCTGTTAAAATGCGAGAAAGAAAAAAATTCGGCGTGTTGCTCGGCCTTATCTCCTCCGTACGAGACTGGACGAATGATTACAGATCATACCTGATTAGCACGTGCTTCGTGTTTGTGTTGTTAACACAACAACATACAATAAATCGAGTCGAGTCTCCCGAGTGCTTCGTGCCCGGTCCGTACTCGTGTTTAGGATATTATTTTTTTCATTTTAGTCCATTTATGTCTGTCGATTTCTGTGTGCGTTAATCATGGATCGTCCGAATAAGACGGCGGATTTTGGTTCACAAATCCAAATAAAGTTTATTACAAAACAAGAAAAGTAAGTTTTCCGCGTTGTTAATACATTAATCGGTTAAAAACTATCTCGAATCGCCTATCATTATATTGTTGGCACGTTCATCGGTTTTTACCGCTCGTTATTTGTACGCGATGTTATTTTTTCCACAGATACGCTGTACCCGATTACCCTTTCGCAGTCGATCCCAAAGTGGGCTGTGAACATTTAAATGATCTTCTTAACGAGCTGTTGAAAGGTTCGACTTTACGTTATTTATTTGTTTGTTAACACATTTACATCCACAAATATTTTCAGTAAACGATAGACCATAGTATTATGTCTCCGGTCGTATATACGCGAGTCTGTCGATAATATTATTAGTATATGCGACTGTATGAGACTATATGTACAGTGGTCAAATTGAATTGAAATTAAATGGAATTCGATTTTTAGTATTGGATGAAAATATATAAATGTAAAAAAAAAAATTGTGATGTGTTCAATTGCACCTACACGATTTCGTTGTTGTATAATATGTATTGTAAATTATCTTTATCAATTAATTTCGATTTGCTTAGATAATTTAACCGGTGACGATGGAGTTGTGAAAAAAGTTAATTTCGACTTTTTGGTAAATGATGTACTATTGCGTTCGCCCTTGGATGTTCATCTGTCGCAAAAAGATGTATCCAGTGAAAGCGTTGTGGTCATCGAATATATGAAAGCACTTCCACCACCTGAACCGGCAGATTGTCTTATACACGACGATTGGGTATCTTCCATACACTGTAAAGGTTCTTGGTATGTCATTTCAATTTATTTTACGTTTTTTTGTGTTTAATATATTTTTATAAACTGTTTTAAATCGTTTCAGGATTATAACCGGATGTTACGACAATGCAATTCATATATGGACTAGTAAAGGGAAACATAAAACGGGTATATCTGGACATACCGGTCCTGTGAGAGCCATAAAATGGATATCTGTATCGACGGATTTCGCCACGTTTGTTAGGTAATTAATTATAAATACCTAATATTATTCCCTTTGAAATAATGTCATTTATTATTGATTTACATTTTAAAAAAACATTGTATGCACTTTATGTATATGTTTAAAGTTTAATAATTTAACAATTTACTTAACTAATCACAAGTTAACCAAGTATTATAGTGAATTTGTTTTGTGTTTAGTGGTTCTCATGATCAATCCATTAGAGTTTGGGATTGGGATATAGAAAAAGGAACGACTACTTGTTTACAAATCGGCCGTGGACATGAAAGATCCGTAGAATGTATAAGCGTGAGTCCAGATTTAAGCAGATTTGCTACTGGCGGATGGGATACTATGTTAAAAATTTGGTCATCAGGTAATATTACACGTTGCGGTTTCAATGTTTAAACGAACAAAGAAAAAAAACATTATGTTTTCAACGGTCACATTTTAAATTTAATTATGTCTGTACGTTAATTACATTTTATTTTTACTGTTAGATCCAAATTATGAACCAGCCGATTTACCCACTAAAAAACTAAAATCTGAAACAAAAATAATGGTGAATATTATATTATTTAAATATTTTTAATTACAAGCACATTACATATTGCTTTTTATTTAACAGCCACCGATAATGACGTTAAAAGGTCATAAGGAAGCTATATCGGCCGTTCAATTCATTAACAATTCGGATTTATTGACGGTCTCTTGGGACCATACTATGAAACTTTGGGACGGTGACATCGGTGGAATCAAAATGGAAATTGTTGGTAACAAATCATTTTTCAATCATGATTACTCGGATTTGAATGGATCCGTAATCACATGTTCATCTGATAGATATATTAGATTATACGATTTGAGGTCGAAAGGTGCGTAATCGCATTTCAGTTGTCTTACAAGTGGTATTTTATGTTTTTAGGTTTTTATAAATATTATGTAATTATTTTCTAGAGGGATCACTAGTCAAAGGTACTTACACATCACACAAACAATGGGTGTCTACGGTGAAATGGTCAAAAACCGATGAATATCAGTTTGTGTCTGGCGGGTATGACAACAGTATGAAATTGTGGGACACTAGAAGGTAATATAAGTGAACAAAACAAATGCTATACGGACATATCCATCGAAATGTATACAATATATTGTATTTTTGTGAACGTTTTGTTTTAGTTCCAAAGTTCCATTGTTCGAATTAACTGGTCACGAAGACAAAGTGTTTTGCAGCGATTGGTCAAATCCTGAATTGATAATGTCCGGAGGAGCTGATAACACTGTTAGAATTTTTAAAACCAAAAATGTAAAAAAGGGTTAATTTATTAAATTAAATTTTGTTTTTTTAAAATAATTTTGATAATCCTCTCCTTTTGTCTCTCTCTCATAAAATAAATATTACTCGTGTAATTAATTAAAATTACATATACACGGTTTGAAGCATTGACTTTATTTGTGATACTTGAATGAAATTAAAAGCGCATTGTAAACGGTTTATTATCGTATAATGAAAACAAGATAGCAAATATTCGAGAGTGAAGACTATTTTTTTTTTGCCTTTTTTAGAAGATTGATGTAGTAAAAAACTTTTTGGACTATATAAGTCGACAAAATTACTGTTCAGTCGGTAAATTACTGAAAAAGTAAACTTTTTTATTTATCATATGACATGAATTCGATACTGATAGATACGAATAAACGCATCGCTCAGGTTAAGATTTTTCTTTTTGAAAATTATTTATACTTTAATGGAATAGACACTACAAATTATTATTAGTTAATAAAAGCACAGCACTAATATTTCGGTCCGTGAGTCTTGCATACGCACAACATGCACAACCCGTACGCACGCCTATTGCATAGATGTAAACATAAATGTTTTTTATTTATTTGTCTCTGCAATAAATAATGAATTGTATAAAAACGTATTGAATCGCGTAATGTCGTATAAAAATTTCAGACACATTGTTGATAAAATTATATTAAATAAAACTGTAGTCACAATCAACACAATCTAAATTAAAGCACTATTGATGTTAAATTTTATAGTATTTTTCTCTCTATGTATGAATGCCTCTATGTTTGTAGTTCCCTCTATGTATGTCATCCTCTCTATGTATGTATGTCCCTCTATGTATGTCTATATCAGTCTCTCTCTATGTACGTATGTACCTCTATGTACGTATCTCTCTATGTACTTTTAAAATACATAGAGGCACATACATAGAGAGAAAAATACATAGAGGTACATGCATACATACATAGAATAAAAAGTACATAGACATTCATACATAGAAGTATATACATACATAGAGGTTCATACAAACATAGAGGCATAAATACATAGAGGTACATGCATACATACATAGAAGTATATACATACATAGAGAGGAAAATACATAGAGGTTCATACATACATAGAAAGAAAAGTACATAGAGAGATACGTACGCAAATAGAGAGAGACATATATAGTACATAGAGAGAAGCATTCATACACAGAGAGAAAAATGTAATAAAATTTAACATCGATAGTGCTTCTGAAAAAATATTTCAGAATTACAAAAAATAATTTAAAAATTACGAAAATTATGCGAGTGAAATAATAGATGTTATTCGATATAATGTGTATATGTGTCTGTGTGAGTGTGTGGACTGTTGAAAGGGTACCTATCTATATTTGTAAAATTATTAGATAATTTGTTTCTATTGTGGAACAGAGAAAAAGGTAAAATATATCGGAATTTTAAGAATAAAAATTTCTTTAGATAGCTCAAAATATTAAAATAAATTGAGCAGGAGTTCCCCGGCATCCGCGGGCAATATTATTTTTCAAAAACTAAAAATAATTTAAAAATTCAGAAAATGATGTGTGCTTAACAGTAGAAGTAATTCGATATGATGTGTAATGTGTATATATGTTATTGTATGTTGTTTGCGGCGAAATTACTTTTATTTGCAAAATAACATGGAAATTTTAAGAAAAATAATTCCTCGCGATTATTACGTGTGCGGCACGACAAAATACGATTGAGAAAAAAAAAAGAGATATCTTTTTTTTTTCCTTCGTGCTCCGATATAACGGCCACCACACGAGTACCGTAATTTTCTGTTTTTATTTATTTACTTTCTTACAACGGAAAAAATCGTATTTTAAATCGTATTTGACCTCTCGAACGGAGCAAGTGTCCACAAAACCGCGCAAGTAAATTCACAAATTTGCAATTTTATGAAATTCGATGCAAAGTCCATATAAATAATAAAATTCAATTTCGTACTTCTCATTTTTATTACGATATTATATACCTAATAATAATATAATATTATTACATGAACACACGTTGTGTCCACTGCAGTCGGTGCCAAATTGATTGGCACGGCGGCGCGATTAAAGAAAACCAGGGGTTCTCCGTATCCGTATTATATTAAAAATAATAATAATAATAATTAACGGTTCGTTTACTGCGGTTTACGTGAATTAACTCCTCGATACGGTCGTTTGGATGAAACAGACGTTTTGCAAAAACCGTTGACAAAAAGAGTTCAGTGATTCTTTTTAACGAGTTCTTTTTATCGCACGTTGCGTGTACACGAAACAAAAAATCCGTACCAACCTCTTATTATTATAAAAACATTTATGATTTTTAAGAAGTTCCGACAGTAAATTTACGATTAAACGACGGCGTCCATTGCGGAAATGTTGTTTCGAAAAAACAAGAAAAAAAAACCTCGGACTTCAATTAACGGGTGTCAACGAATTAAGTTCGTTTCGATCGATAATTAATACCTTTGAGACCCCGCATCACGTAGTTTTCTACGACTATACTGGAACTGATTCAAGTGTACCTACATTTGTAAAATTATTAGCTAATTTCAATATATATATATATATATGGATAATATTCAAATCATTCGTATTGTTATATATTTAAGTGATTATGAATTATTGAAAACATTTTGTTACAATATATATTATAATATAATGATCGATAACATTGTTGAATAATAAATGATATATACTATTAAGCTACAACGGATTTGGCTAATGTCTGGGTTATTCACATAAACACATACACATATATATATATAGAGGAAAAAAATAGTACATTGAGCAACATATTATCCATTTAAATAACAATATATAATATAATCTTGTGAACGTCTGAGCGAAAACAAAACGGTTAAATAAACTTAACACAAACACAATAATATTACAATATCATTTAAATAAAATACGTATAATAATTAATAATGGTAATATTATTATCAACAATTTGTTATTAACGAATGGTAAAGTGTAACGTGACATAAAAAAAAAAATTGTTTTATGCGTACATATCCGGTGTATCACCTATGCATGTATTATAGAAAATATGCTCGTATATTACGAAATATAATATATTTGTATTATTTTGTACACGAGTGTATATAGGGATGTTTTTTCTTATCTATTTGATTTATTAATTATTTCTAAGAGTAGGTATATTATATATTATATACATTTTATATATATATATATATATATATATATATATATATATATATATATATATATAATATAGGTATAATACGTGATCAGGGCTCGGGAGTTGATGACATTAAAAACATTAAAAAAACATTTCAAATATAATCAAAAAATGATCATTAAAAAAATAAAAATCCAAAAAAATCGTTAAATAACGACGAGTAATGATTTCGAACGTTTTGAAAAATGTCAATAAATATGAAAACCACTTTTTCTATTGACTTCTATTCTAAAATTATTTTTATTACACTTATTAATCCGCTTATATATATATATATATATATATATATATATATATATATATATATATATATATATATATATATATATATATACATTATAATATAATAAATTTTTTTTTTTGCTTTTAATAAAATAATTTATAATATAATTTTTTTTTCTTTATGCAATGTAAATTACAAAAGCTTAATACAATGTGTTACTCAAAATACTATTGTATTTTTCACGTCTATTTTGTTAATGATGTATAAAGTATTTAAACGACAAGCAGCGAAGCAATGATTACGTTTAATTTTCAAATGTACTCACACATTTAATATGCAACGTTTTTTGACGAGAATAAAAGCGAGGTTTTTTTCCACAAAAAAATAAAAAATACTGTACCGATCTCGGTGATATATTTTAGCAAAATAGGTTCAACGATTAAAAATTGTTTTATGAAAACGCAAAAAAGTGACCTAAATAGTAAAAAAAAAATAAAAAGTCAGAAAATGCGAAAAAAAATTGGTTATTTGGAAAAAAAGACGAAAAGTTCATCAATGTCCCGAACCCTTATAGTAAATAATAGAATATATTTCATACACAAGTCGCACATTCCATGACGTCGTATATATATATATATATATATATATATAGTGACAACAAGTGTTTTGGACGTTTTACATATAATTGAGACGAACATTCCGAAGAGTTGTAGTTTTTTATAATTTTATACGAATAATATAATTGTCGATAAATTCTTAAAGCTATATCGAGAAAAATCGGCAAAAATATTGAAAAAAAAAAATGGGCTCATATAATATATTATTCGGCGATTAAAACGTTATTCGGAACGGACGAATCTGTTGCACTGGCCGGGGGTAAGGAGAGGACTCGTAACGATCAGCCGCGGGGATTTTAAGTGATTGGTCTGTAGACGAAATACAGAAGTTGCTCGTGTATTGTTACGCTAAGGCGCGCTTCACGCAGAGTGTAAAATTTTCGTCTCTTTCCCGTATTACCTACTCGCCGATATTTACCGTGTTTCGAGATTTATTAAAAATAACATTTCTTTTTTTTTTTTTCTGAAATTTATTTGGAAATTCTAACCCCCAGAGACCGAGTTTAGAATTGTACAACACGCTTTTCATTTTCTCACCGTCAAGACCGGATTAAGGAGCTGTAGTGTAGCCTCGGGGCACTCCTGTCCCAGGACAACAGGGCTCTAATACAATTTCCGTACAATTTCGGACAACAATCGTGAAATCGTTTGGCGCGTGCGCGCGCGTATACGTGGAAAAACGAACGCGTTACCTACATCTCGCACTCAACAATAATAAACGAACTGGACAGAGAGGACGAGGAAAAGAACACCGTAATGCGGGAAATCGATGAGAGAAAGAAAAACTATTAATATATTATTATGAAAAGGAAAGTAAAACTCATCGGGCATAACTACTGAGCAGTGGCGTATTTAGGATTTTGTCAAGGGGAGGAGGGATATGTATTGAAAAATATTTTATTGACCTGAAGAGGGCTTCGCTCCTTCGCCCTCTCCCATCATCACATTTCTTAAAAATACGGCGGCTATTATTATTATTATTATTATTATTATTATTATTATTATTATTATTATTATTATTATTATTATTATTATTATTATTATTATTATCATTATTAATATATTATTATATACGGAAAGAAGTCTGAAACCTTGCACCAGCAACGAGGACTGAACTTCAAGCAGGCCTAACTGAAGAACAGCACGCCATACCGCAAGACAGAGTGAAAAAAAACTTATTTGCTCCACGAAGAACTGTTTACAAGCAGTAATTAGGGCTAGGGGGGTAATACTAAATATTGATAAAGTTTTTTTTTCTTATATCAAATAAAAGTTTAATTGATACGACTTTGCCCAATCTTTTAATTTTTCCTCGTCACTTTTAAATCATATAGCACCACAAAACATACCCATATATTTAAAAAATGAATAAGAAGTGTAATTTCAAAGAACGACGATTCTAGATTCTAGATTTTAAAGCTAAGGCTTTGAATTTAAAGATTTTAAAAACAAAAATGGGATTAACGTTCATGTTTTTGCGCCAGAGATATTTAACTGAGAGTTCGCGCGGTACGAGTCGATTTTTTTGCTCACTGGCGTGTATAAATATATTTTTTTTTTTAATGTATTTTCGAGAATACTAAAGAGAAAATTCATATTTTTATTTTTAATAAAAGAAGTCACATACCTACGTATCATAACGCAGGTATATACATATGTATATGTATTCGACGCTATATAGGTAATTTCATAATATTCGCGTAATATGAAACGTTCGAATGGCGCATAACTCGGCATACGGCGAATATTACGTATAAAAAAGAAAAGAAAAAAAAAAACGCGATATTTAATATATTTTATTCTCGTGGTGTAATATGTTTTTAATATTATAGTCGAGTCGACAGGTGACTCGTAATACGTATTATATAATACGAACGAAGGGGGAAACTTAAAACACATATAAACGCGTCAATTTTTTTTTAATTCGATCGTATTAAATTCATCTAGGAAATTTTAAGGACTTTTTTATTGTGTAAAAATTGTGTTAAAGGGGAGGGGAGCGTAGTAGTATGTATTGAAGTAAATTTTTTTTGTAGAACGTTCACTTTTTTTTTTTTTTTTTCAAAGCTCCTCTTTTCATTTTCCCAATTTCAGCACCGAATCTAACTATTATATTTGTGAATATCGGTTGGTTTTTTTTTTTTAACTAACTTATATCTAGAAAGAAATACACATCGTTTATTTAAAAAAAAAAAAAATAAATAAATACACGTTCCGCAAACATTAAATGTTTTTCCTTCGTAATAACATTGTTATGTTGATTATTATCAATTTTTATTTTATCTATTTTTAAAATTCTATTATGATTACGGGGATTCTTATAGAAATTAAGATCGCTTTTAACCTGATTGTCAATGACTACGCAATAATATAATGTCCGGCAAATATTGTACAAACTCCTAGTCGTATAATAAACGTACGGCCAGTATTATTAGAACCGGAATCGCGCAAAAGAAGCAAATTTACCGTCAAATTTTCAAGTGATCGTATTTTTGTATTCATAAACGGAATACTGAGGTAAAAAACTGAACAAACGTTTTCGCGTGGTAAAGACGTGGATTTTAAAAGATGGTCTATTAATATACATATATATAAACCTTAAACGATTTTACGTATATAATATAATGTATATAGCGGAATAAATAAAATTCGTTTGAAGTCTTAGCCGGATGAACACGTGATAAGAAGAAAAAAAATCATCCCGGATATAATATTATGAATCCGATACGGAGTTTAATCCTTTAAACGAAACACTCGATGAAATCAGCTGTAGAAAATGCACGCGCGCCTCCTGTAAAAGGTTTGTATTTCTCGTATGGAAAATATAAAAGAAAAAAGACAAAAAAAAAAGCTTATATCGTGGAGAGAACGGGGAATTGGAAAAGTGTAGTAGTAGACGGAACGTTTTCCATATTCGACGATATATATATTTTTTTTTTTCGTAGTGTCTGCAGAGTGAAATTCAAATTTATTTAAACTTAGAAAACACTGTAACCGACGGCGAGAGTGCGGAGAGACGTTTTTTCTCTTCCTTTCTGTTGATTGCGTATGCGGTATATACGGAATAGTATCGTTGGTAATAAGTTCACGATATGGCATTGCGAAAACCAAACGTTTTTAATATTTATTTATTAATTTTCTTTTTTTTTCTACAGAAACGTTAGAAAAATTATTTAAATAATTGAAATATATTGTCTTGTGTGTGTAATAACAATAAGAAAAAAAATGTTAACGACAGTGTTATAGTAAATTTTTTTGATCCGACAAACGATTTTAAAAACGTATTCGTGCTAAAACATTTGCCAAGCATCAATGGACAATAACACATACAAATCTAAAAACAACCGTACGAAATAAATAATACTTCTTTTATAATGTGAACTTTTTTTTTTTTTAATACAAAAGAGAAAACGAGAAGAGCACAGAAACGTTAAAAATAATAAAAATATGCAAATCCCTGTGGAGATATTTCGCAAAAAAAACTTAAGATTTAACAAAGGATTATACAGCCGCGAGCGTAATATTTTTTTCAAATGCTAATAAAACAAAAGGGTTGTATTATGTTTAGTGTCAGAACGAGAGTTATATTATAATGTACTGCGATAGATCGACTAACAGATAAATTGAAAATAGCAGCCGATGGATTTTAAAATATTATATCTTTAAACAGTAAAAGAACTATCGAGTCATTGATAATTTTTTTGTATTTCCGAGTATGAATATAGTGATTTATTTATTTATTTTTTTACCAAAAAGGTGGTTCTATACACGTACGTGTATTATGTACACGTAAATGATGTTATATAATATCCTATATTATTACCGGTACACATATTAGTTTTCTTTAAATTTTAAATCGAAACCGTCGTTGAATTGAAATTGTACTCGATGAGATAATTAGGTAGCTATAGAGTCGTTCGACGGAATGTTTTTGAAAATTTATTTCTCACCAAAGCGAAAGCGATTTAATTGTATTTTTTCGAGTTTTTCTTTTTTTTTTATTTATAACACATGATTTGTGACGTTTATGTATATGCATGTTATCGTTTTCATAAAAAAAAATAAATGTCCTTAAAATACTCGAATACTTTTGAAAAAAATGTATTTCGAAGTTATATATAAATATTAAAAGGAGAAAAAAATATTCAAAGGCTTTCGAATACTATAAGATGAGATGGTTGTTACGAAAATCTGATTGCACTGGCAGCGCGGAAAATTTAAGATGATATTGTTAAGCTATGTGATGAGTAATAATTGTAGAAATTAAGACTAATGTTTACGATGATAATTATCGAGTTTATGTGAATAATGAGAGCTGGATATTATTATACTTTCCAAAATATTGAACAAAATTTGAGAATTTACCGAATACGCGTTTATTCGCAATTAGGTATTTAAAAAAAAAAAAAAAAATGCTTATTTTTTTTTTATAATATAATATAGTGTAGACAACGAGTATTTAACGTTTATTTGTATTAACGAGTATTGTGACGAAAATTTATTTGTATTATAAACGCGTAATTGTTTTCTTGTAAAATATAGACGAATTTCGGAAAGACGGGCGCAGTAGTGTAGTATCGAAAAATAAATGTATATATTAAACGTCAAACTGATCGCCCCACATTTCTTGAAACGGGTTTTCGAAAGAAAGAATAAAAAATCGTTTCACGAATTTCGTTTATAGGAATTTTGTTATTTTTTTTAAATGGTCGCGATAAACTGGACACGAGCCACGTCGTTTAAAGGCGATGTTATTAGGATTTTTGCAATTTTCGACGTAAAAAAAAAAAATCTGTTGGTTGTTTTTTTTTTTTTTTTTTTTTGACTTTACTGCGTCGTTTATTATTTTCATCGTTCCCGTCCTCGGAACAATATTATTATACGAACATTTTTTTTTAATGGCGTATGATTTCGAGGAAAGCATCTGTGTCGTATTATTTAAGATAAATACGCTTACACCTGCATAGTTATTGCGAGGATAAACGATTTACACGAACGATTGAATTTTCGTCGGAAAGTAAAGCAATTTAGTTTAAAATATGTGGTGGTAACGCGCGCATTATAATATATAAATAAATAAATATGCAGAGTACACTGCAGCATCAGCAGCTGTATGTATTCGTCGTTTACTTTAAAATCGAATTTCGCACAATTTTGTTTTTATCCTTGTATAACGTACTATTATTATTATTATTATTATTATTATTATTATTATTATTATTATTATTATTATTATTATTATTATTATTATTATTATTACGATCACACTAATCAAATAATATTCCCTGGGAATCGATAATAATGCGACGTTTAAAAGAAATCTGCATTGGTGGCCGTTCCCCCATACCCCGAGAAATATAATATACGATTTCGCGGTTAAAACACTGCGGGTTTTTGTCATCGTATTTGGAATAAATTCTCGAATAATAATATCCAAAAAAATAAAATAATTTTTCAGAATTAAAAAACACCGTCTTCAATTCGATGACGACGACGACCGCGTATAAATCAACAAATGTCTTTTTCCAAACGATTGCCCGTCATTACGTGTGATTTTAAATCCGTTTTTTGAATACGAATTCAAATTATCACGTTCTGGACGATAAAATATATAAGACAGCATCCATCGAGATCGACCGAGCACGAAATTTCGGTCGATTATCGAGTATACAAAGAGTGTTGCTCGAATATTTTATATTATTATCGATGATCTCTTTACAATCATTCTTCGGTAATAATAATCGTATAGATAATTTAAGTTTTTTTTTTTTTTGTTTTTTTACCGAATATTCGAATTTTGTTCGAATTTATTTTCGTTCGAAAATATTCGAAATCGGATATTTTCAATCGAAGGTTGAATTATTATTCGTTTTCGATAAATCTACTTGTTATATATAGCGATGTACTTCAAAAAATTTATTAACTAGAGGGGATGCGTTTTTTTTATACAGACAGACAATTTGTTTTATTATAGTCCGTTCCCCAAAACATCATTATTTATTTTTTTTTTAGCTTCATATGAATCCGATTGTAACGATAAAATCCAACGAATATTTTACTATAATAATTATTTTTGTAGGAAATCTACATTTCATACGATTTTTTTTTTTTGCATAATATATTTTATCGTATCTCCAATCGTTAACAAATTTATTATATTAAAAAAAAAATCGATGTTATCAAATAAATATTTCGTATACATATATTTTTTTAGTTCTACGATGTTCCGAGTGTTATGATTTTTGAAAAAAAAAAAAAAACTATAATACGTATAAATCAGTGTGTTCTCTGATCGTTTTTCAACTATCTTACACGAGTCATCACCGCCGAATTTTAACACAAATCACCTGCCCCAGCGAAAATGTAATGACGTGGAAATTAAAAAAAAAACTTCGCCGGAGGCGGTTGGAATAATTGAAACTATATAATATTATGTACTCGGCTGCTGTAGATTTTCGAGTATCGTTTTGAAAAAAAGTTTACGGCGACTTTATGCGAAAATAAAAAAACGGTAAATAATTTCTGGAAACAATTTTAAATTTATAAAAAATTGCGAGCATTTTAAACAGAAGGGAAACGTTTATTCTGTGACTATATAATATTTTGCAGGCGAGCTTTCGCCTCATTGCAAAAACAGTGTTTGCGGATTTCTTTTTTTTTGTCCACGCGTAAATTCGCTTCGAGTCGTTCGCTTTCATTGTCCGCATATACATTTTCAGTTTTTACGTTCGTTTAATTTTATTACGAGAGCGGAGAGCTATTTCTTCGGAACAACTTAACACTATATATTATTATTATTATTATTATTCTGTATAACGAGAAAATCTCACGTTGTCGGACGGACGAACGTTTCACGTTTTATGTTCAAACTTCAAACGAGCTTTCCAGTATATTATTATTATATACATTTGAATATAAAGCGTAGGCTCTTAAAGCCGATACGATTTAGAATATTATACGCGCACCACACACTCTCCTTCGTATAATAATAATAATAATAATAATAATAATAATAATAATAATTTCTACGCGGGCCGTTGTTGTGGCGCACACGTTCGCATGTCGTATGCTCGGCGGTTCTTAAAAATAATTGTGTAGTGTACGACGTACGCGCGCGTGCAATAATCAGATGGTGTGGCGGTAGTGTACGTTTGAAATTGACTCGGGTTATCGTCGAAACTCGCCTCTGTTACCTCTGTTACACGGATATATATATATATATATAAAATAAAAAATTCACGAATATATTTGACGATAATTTAAAAATTCAATAATAATCGCAATATGCGTTGGAAAATTTCTGAAATATCGAATGAAAGTTTTGTGTTCCACTGCGCCCAACCGACTCGTTTCGAATGCGAGAAACCGCACATCGTTTTCATCGCCCTTATTGTTTAAAATAATAATAATAATAATAATAATAATAATAATAAAACGAGTTTTGAAAACTGAATATTACGGAAAACGTTGAACTCGACGTTTAAAAACCGGGGACGTCCACAGAATGCGCGGGGCACCGTATTAAACAAACAAAAATCAAATTTCTAAAATAAATTGTAATTTTCTGCGTAAAATCGAGTGTAATTAAAAAAAAGAAATAAAATATCGGTTTTAAAAACACGAAATGTTTTTTTTTTTTTTAAAAAGAAGGAAAATAAAATTGGTAAATTAATTAAGGATCTTCTCCCGTAAAAGTATATAAAACCGTTGCTGCGTGGTGTATAAACGGAATTGGCCGCGAATGGATAAGTAAGACGATATAAAATAAAATAAATTACGATCGAATAAAACTAATTACGATTTAAAGTCGTAACATTGGGAAATGACGTGGTAAAAATGTGAAAAAAAAAATCGTTTTGTGAAACGAACGAATTCATTTTGTTTGCGCGATAACACAAAACAAACGGGACACAGAAATACGACTTTATATAAAAACTTTATATTGGTTATGAGCTAAAAAATGTCTTTCCCCAATACGGTCTTATAAAATTAAAGGAATTGGAAGCCGAGTGTCTTTTCTCTCTTCGTCTCGCACACACGAACCACAATAAGATAAACATTTTGTACTCTCAACGTACCCGATCGTAAATCCTTAAAAAATTACTCGAAAAAATTAAAAAAAAAAAATCCCTAACTATCGATATATTTTGATGATCTTAAGATGAAAAAAAAAGCGGGGAAAGTCATTCTATAGTAAAATTCGCAGCGAATTCAAATCTGTTTTCAGAATCTCAATCGCATCATATTAGGTCGTTTATTTTACTATATGATTCGTGTGTACAAAACGAAGAGAGAGAATACTTGAGACAAGAACGACTGTTTATATACACGAATATACGGAGTAAAAAAAAAAAAAAATTGTTGAAATCTCTGTCTACATAATAATAAGACGAGAGCGTTGAGATGAAAATAGTTATTTAAGAGAAAAATATACGCGTGTTTACGTATGACCGAATTTTTTGGCCAAAAATAAAAGATCCGATAGTAAATATTATTTTTCCTTTTTTACTTCAAGGCGATCGATTTTTCTTACAACAAATCTGGAGGATATTTTCGATTTACGGTGTACCGTGTACATATATATATATAATTACCAGCAGAAAATTCGTTTTCATATAATATGGACGACAATAAATAATAATAATAATAATAATAATAATAATAATAATAATAATAATAATAGTGATGAGCACATGTTTTTTTTCTATATCGGCGGCCAAACTATATATACTCGTTCGAAAAATTAATTCGAAAAAAAATATAATTTTAGACGCGTATTCGTATTTTCCTGGTTTTTTTTTTTTAAATCTATAACGCAGTTCGTCCATATTTCTAGTCATTTGATTATTATTATTATTATTATTGTTGTTGTTATTAAATTATCGATATATATGCGGCCGAATACGATTATATAAAAAAAAAAAAAAAAAAATCGCGCACTTATCATATACATATATACGTGCGTGTTTATCGTCCAAAAATTTGTCAAAACGAGGAATAAAAGAAAAGTGTAATGCCGCCGACAGCGAACTGCACTGGGACGATATAATTTTTATGTCCAACGGGGCAATATTTTATACGCTCGTTCTGTAACAAAAAAAAAAAAATATATATATTTTTCCTATTGTATCTTGTCGAAATGATAATATATAATATTACGAGAATTTCGATATACTTTCGACCGGGGAACGTCGTCGTCAGTAGTAGTTATACGCGCGTTATCATAACGAATAATATTTTATTACGTGCGTCATCGCGCGGTGCAATGTGTGGTTTTCTTTTTTTTTCAACGACGATTTATTACTTTAATTTTTCGTTTTACATTTGAACGACAGCGATGCGATCCTATACGTTCTCAATAGTTTGACGAACCTTATAGAGGAAAAAAACGTTATACGAGACGTCTGTGGATTATTTAAAAAAAAAAAATAAATAAATACATTTTGTCTCCCCCCCACCCCCCGAAAGTTTTTTTTTTGTTCTTTTTTTTACGCGCAAACGTGTATTCTCGTAACGTCTCGTTCGATGCATCAATCCACAGTATTACGCACGCGATCTGCAGCTTGTAGTAGATGTATAACACAAAAGTGATCGAGCACGCCCGTGTAAAATGTACGATTTTCTCTCTCTCTCTCATTGGCCTGTGCAACAGTTTCGGTTTTCTATACTATATCATTACAGTCGGATACGATAAAAAAAAAAATATATATATATATAACTCTTTCCAACACCTCCGCCCGGTTTCGAAAATACTATATGTCCATGGCGAAATCGTAAGTGATACCGTGTATCCGCCTACTTTTTCATAGTTATACGATAGTCCGTCTCACGTATTTTTCGCGGTAACGTTTGAAACGTCGCGTGAACGCGCAACACAATATCGTTTCAGTCTTTTCTTGTAGGTGCATGGCTATTTTTTATTTTCTCGTTCGCTGTATATGATGCTGGTGGTGGTGGTGGTGGTATACGTGAAGTTTAGTGTTGCAGGAGTAGGACGAGGAGCAAACGGATTCGATTACGATTCCGGTACAGCAGTGTCCACTGTTTGTACGGCTCGTTCCGAAACCTGTTTTCGTTTTTCCAAACTGATCTGCACGTCCGTACTGGAATCTGAAAAAAAAAAATAAATAGTACGACGTTATATACAGGTCAGGCGAAATATTCGATCGTTAACATCGGGCTTAGTAAAGACCTTTTACGGCTTATTACGCGTATATACGTGTCGTACGAGTCGAAGTTTGGGATAGAATTAATGGACGTATCCTCGGGATCCGAATTAGGTTTTCGTCGCGTTTTATACTTGGCAAACGTCGTCGATAGCGCACAACATATTATGCACTTGTTTAAAATCGTCGTTCGTACTCAACGTTTTTAAAACTATTATTTCTTTTTTTAAACGTTACGCTCTATTTCTCTAAAACGAGATTTGCGCGTAAAAAACAGATGGATTCAATCGCGCGCGTTTACGACGATTTAATAATGAAAAAAAAAAAAGAAAAGAAATTGACGCTGCGACGATATGTCATAGCGTGATCGACGAAACACTCTGTCTGTCGGCGGGTAAAAATCGATTATTTTCAATCGTCCGCAAACACAGCGATTGCGAATAAATTTCAATATACGCGTGACGACCACGGCGCAGTCGAGGAGTCTCGAATAATAATAATCGTTTTTTTTTTTTTTTTTTTTTTGTCGGATCCTCCCCGTCGTCTCGTGATGAGGGGAGGTCATAAGCCATTATATACGGACCAAACCGAGAGCAAAAAAAAAAAAAAAAAAAATGGCTCTAGTCGGGGAAAAAAAAAATAGTAATTGCGCCGATGAATCTTCGCGGATATCGTTGGCGATAAAATGGTCGTCGTAGGTTTCACGTAATATGACATCCAGAGCTCTCGAATGTCTCGAACCATTCATTGAATATAATATGCCGTAGTACTTATATATAAAAGCAAAAAAAAAACCGTCTATAAAAATATTATTCGCCGAACCGTCGTCGATTCGTGTATTATACGTAATAGGAGGATTCGTTTTATACGGCGCGCGCGTATAAAATATTACGTCGTCATGTAGTTTAGGTTCGATTCGATCTTTGTACGGGTTTGTATTTCTACGCGCGTATATATCGTTACGACACTTGAAATCGCCAGTATTAGATCTTATGTTTCTGAACGGATAATATTAATGGATTAAACATTTAGACTTAGTATACACTTTTCTTCCCCCAACCCATACAATACGTATTATACACTACATACAGTAGTAATATATTTAATTCAATCCGTAACGGACTATATTATATAGTACTAGGACTAATTTCAAAATCAACCCCCGGATACGTTGAGATTCACTACAAATACGAGCGCTTCGGTGACGTGTTTCCGTTCAATATTATTTTAATAGTTGCCGCGACAACATACGGAGAAACAATTCTATCTCTCATCGTCTGTGATGGGAGTGCGGAGTGTAATCCGTTTTTTTGCAAGCCGAAGGAAATAGCGCAGCTCAAATCCGTTGCTAATCGTGTGTTGTTTACTGCAATACAGTGACGAGTGATGATGGTTCGGCGGCACGTGATTGATGTGTGGACAATTGAAAAACGAACGCTACGGGTGTGCGTTTAATAATGAAAGAGGCAACGTGCGACCACCACACGCTGCTCTGCATGCGCAAAAACTTTAGTTGAGAAGTTCAATTGCGATGTTTCGGTGTCTCCTCAGCACGGTTCAATGTGAGAAGCACCGACACTTAGAACTATAAAATATTTGTTTTTAAATATTGAGTTAGAATTTGAACCGAAAAACTGAACTACAACGGTTTTCAATTGACAGTTTATAGACCGTGTATGAACTGTTAAATTTACACGATTATCATAAATCGATATTGGACGGCGAAAAATGTTATCCGGGTTGTTACGTTGAAATTTATTTCAGAAAATGTCACGTGTTTAAAAAAAAAAAAAAAAAATAATAATAATAAATAAAACAACGTAAAACATAAGGCAATATGCGCCATTAATTGTTTTCTCATTCGATTTCCAATGGGGGTTTTTTTTTGTCTTATGAGGAAGCAAACGGATCCAACGCGAAAAAGAACAACACAAACAGAGCAATTTTTTCGAGTTAAAAAAAAAAGAAGAAGATACGTTTTGTACGCACGAGAAGGGTGCAAAAGTAAAGATATGTTGTAAAAATATATTGTTTTTAGAATGAAGAATAATTCTGACGAGTAAACACACATTCGAATATTTGATTACTGTGGTCGGTATTGAAAGAAAAAGAAAATAGTTAAACAACGTTAGTTCGTTTGTTACGTTCACTTTTCTTTTGTCTTTAATCAAAATTTAAATTACAAATATACAACACACCTTTATATGTCATTTCCTGCGTGTTATTAAACAATTCAGAATTCTATGTATATTTTTTGATGATAATAATATTCAATATTTATTTAATCGAGTGAATAGGTACACTGATTTTTTGTAAATAAATATAAATTACGATAAATTTCGAATAAGTGGCGTAGGGTGTTGTAATTTGTATTTAGACATACGGTTTATTGTATTAATGTTGTTTGCTATGGATAATTATAATCTTATAACGATTTAACGTATAATTTTGAAGTAAAACTCGGGTGTACCAAAATAACAAAGTACTATTTTTGAAAAATAAATAAATTTCCCACTGGCCTGCAAAATAGTCAAGTCCTTCTAAACTCTACGTCTGCCACAGTGGCAGATTTAGAGATCATGTATGGCGGAATTTTTAACGATTTTTTTTTTCATTAAGTACTTTTAAAAGAGTAGATGGATATTTTTTCATTTCTACTTACATTTGAATTGTAATATACACCTCTACACACCTATTTTTGAGCATTCATCATCAGTCGGAGCCGGGCAAACGGGGGACGTAAAAACGGTCGTCGAATGAATATTACGGACTGCGGCAATTGAAAAAAAAAACATTTCTCAACGTTCAATTATTTTTATTTAAGAAAATTTGTTATTACGAGGCCCGACAACGGTATTTCGAGTGATATAATATGAAAATACTTTGACGTTTCCACGGAATAGGAATACGCGCGATGATTTCCCCGCTATACGGTTATAATTTCAAAACGTCTGAAGACGTTCAGCAGAGAGTGTGCGTGCATAGCGCGCGTCTGGATATTATTATTATTATTATTATTATTATTCCATCGCGCGTACAATAATTTCCGCGAAAGGAAAAAGTTCTAAAAACGATATTTTCCTTTTCCGCGGTTTCCCGTTGGATTTCGCGTGTGCCGAAGGAGAATATATTTTATATAACTAACTTACGTTTCGAGGTGTTAAAAGTATACAAACACAACAATTTCTCTCTTGTTGCGCGCGCAGGGGGACTCGTACGCTCGCGCGTGTATCGCAATTTTCGGAGAAATCGAGTTTTCCGTTTTTCACCGACCGATCACAATCGCACCGTGTGTGTGTGTACAATCACACACATACACGAGTGATGCGCGTAGAATCATTAATATTTTCTTGCCGGAATATTAATAAAATACAATGTAAAAGCAGGGCTCGAATCAGTAGCGGGTTTGACAAAATTTCAAGGAAGGTAGGGCGAGTATATTTTTATTATTATTATTATTATTATTATTATAATTATCGTATTTATATATTTCGTATTCGTATTACTTTTTTTTCTATTTACGTATTATTATTAAATAAAAACATATATATTTATATATATCAAAGTGTATATTTAAATATACAAAAAGGCCAAAAGTATTAAATAAAATAAAAATAAAAAACGAATAAAGGTTGTTGTATAATTTATTTTATTACTGCCGGTTTCGACAAAAGTCATCATCGGGTAATTTAAAAAAAAATACAATAGTTATTATTATTATTATTATATTTGCATAAATTATACGAGTTTTTAACGTATTTCTCGGGAATTATGGAAGATACGAATATAAAATTTCTGTGATATTGTATAGGTCTTTTTCTGTAGAATAATGAAAAAAAATTAGGCAGTTATTTCGACGTTTTTTTTTTTAATGTCAAACGCGCGATTTACTTTTAAAGAACGGTAATTAAAAAAAAAAAATAATAATAATAATAATTCTTTTTTTTTTTTTTGTATTAATCGGTAAAAATCCTTCGCGAATTTTCGGTTTAATTATGTGTGTTATTTGATAGTACAGTAAAGCAGGTTGAAAATAAATGAAAAAAAAACTACATTAAAAAGTTGAATGTTTTCGAAGTTATGTAAAAAAAAAATATATATATATATAGAGTTTATTTTAGTTTTATTAAAAAAAAAAAAATTAAATTGAAAACAAAATAAAAACTAATAGAGTTATATACTTCGTACCCCCTTTAAAGGCGTTTTCTCGACAAATTTTCGTATACAGTTTCTTATGATGCCCGGCTCGTTACTTCCCTCTCCACCCCGAGACACGCATTGTATAAATATATATTTATGATTCGTTGAGAAAATCAAATTATTTATTTATTTTTTTGCTTATAAAAGAGATCGAAGTGTATATCTACACTTTATGCAGACACATCGGTACACGGGATATGTCACGGTGATTACTGAACTTAGTCGTCATAGGATCGAACGTTATTGATGCGCGTTTTTCGCATTAACTCCGCTTTTAACGTTGTTTAGCAACGTCACGCGATAGTCACTTTCGTAACAGTTTTGTGTGACGTATATTTTTTACACTGGTCTCCTCCCCCATGCCACCCGAGGTAAGAAATTTCCTTGTCAAAACCCATAAATCCATAATTAGTTTAATTCGAGACGCGTTTATATATATACGTATATAATAAATGTGCGTGTGCAATCAAATAAATGTAATAGAAATGATTTTAGAAAGTGTCGTTTCTGTATAACAATTAACCATGTATACGTTTATTATAATATTGAATAAGTATCGAAATGAATTCGAACGGTCTGAAAATCGTTCGAGTTCATTAAAACTATTGACGTGATTCACGTTCACGTTTTATTTGAAGAAAAATAAAAACGAGCGACGAACGTCGTTATTTCTAAACTCTGTTTATTTTATTTTTAAATCCCAAACGGTTGTGCGGATAAACGGCTGGACTTATGCGTCAATGGCAAAACGATGGGAAATCGAGTCTCTCTGCAAATAAATTTATCGTGTTAAAGATGATGGATGTACCTTAAACATAATAGATCGGTTGTATTTCATGAGTTCAAAAAAAAAATTTTTTGTGATCATTTAAACATTTTAAATTATAGTAATTAGCACGTGTTTATTGCCTTTTTTCTAACTTGACTGACATTTCATTTTTGCAGCATTGATACCATATCTGATAATAATTGTCGACTTCCTAATAGGCGCTACGTTGAAAAAACATTTTAGCGCCGTCACTGAATCGAATGCTGCAGTGGTATAATGAGAAATCAAAAACGCAGTGTGGAAAAAGAGAACGCATGTGGAAACGAACGTATGAAGTATATAACACAACGAGGCTACGAATATTAATTGAGGCTGTATCGCGTTTAAATATTTACTTGGTTTAATGTAATTATTCGTAAAAAAAAAAAAAATAAAAATATTATTATATTTACTAAATACCGAAAATTTAGACTAGAATTCATTGAGTCGTTTGAATATATCAAATAAATATAAGGAATTTCTTTTTTTGTTTTGGGAAGACATTCTCCGGGTTGTGTCTCGCTCAATAGTGAATAATGCGAATAGTCTGTAGTGTTTTTAAAATTTTTTTCTTGGACTCGATTTACCGCATTCGATTTTTCTTTAGACCGAGTTCAGTTTTCCCGAACTTCCGACGTTTTAGATGGGACTCGATTTATTTTAGAAAATGTTAAAAAGTGCCTCGGTTTACCGATTCCGAGGAATTATTGCGGACGCGTTAAATTTCGCGTTTTGAAAATTTAACGTGACTCTCGTATAATATATCTGTAGAAAACTATGTTTAGAGTTTCAATAAAATTTCGCGATTCTTTCCAAAAAAAGAAAAAACAAAGAAAGTTATTCAGTTCAATTTTAAATGTGAATTGAAATTTATATAATTTATAAATATTCGTTTTTTGTTATAAATGACAACTATAATTTCGAGCGGTATAGCGTATACACGAGTATAGCGAAAATTCGATCTATTCATGATTCGTTCTAAATTTTTATCGAGTACTCGTTGACAAGCTTTGTGTTTTGAAATTCGTTTAGACGTCGAAATAATGAGGTGTAAATGACGAAAACGGGGTCGGGGGATGGTAAACGATTAAGAAGACGCCTATGATTTTCATCAAAACAATTGCTTCGCCGGAGAAAAAACTATAAGAAGGCCACAGTCATATTTTAGACACCGAAAATGTTTACACAAAATGTATTAATTATACCGCAATAACGTAGCCGTTTTATGAATATTATCTTTGATTTTCAAAAAAAAAGTTACGATCGTTTAATAAATATAATTTTTACCATTATAAAAAAAAAAAGCCATGTAAGAATTTTTTGTTTTGTTTATGCTTTTGCGCCTGTGGTTAGCGTTGCTTAATATTCGTATTATAGAGTCGTTCGAGTTGATGAAGTCAACCGATAGGTTCATTGGCCAATGAAGAAGTAAAAAAAGAAATTTGGATTTTGTATTATAATCAATTATTTTATTGCGTTAAGTATTGAAAATTGTAAGTATAAAAAAAAATGACGGCAAGCATACATACCTAATATAAATAATAATAATAATAATAATAATAATAATAATAATATAAATAATAATAATAATAATAATAATAATAATAATAATAATAATAATAATAATAATAATAATAATAATAATAATATCGAACATATTATAAAATAACGTTAACATTTTTGTCGTTCAACACAGGGATAGTATTAACTGATACTCTGTTATTGGACGTTTTATAAAGTGAAGTGTATTTGATATTACTTCATTCAAATGTTTCGTAGGTACGCCACTGGTCGCGATTATTGGCGCGACGATCGTTTTCGCTTAGTGACGACGACGACGACGGCGCACAGATGACAACGCGCGATAATAAAATCACCGCGCGGGAATAATAATGAACGCCTCACCGTAAAAGTTCCAACGGGCGCGCGCGAAGTGGAGTCGATTTCGTGGACCTTGCTCGATGAAAGGGACGGGGATGGAGATGGATCGTAAGGGAAAGAGGGATTTTTGGGACGGGCACACAGTCGTGTGTCACACGAAAAGCGTAATGGCTGCACGTTGTGTGTATACAGCAAAGGGTTGAACGAGATTCGAGGGGGAGAGGAAGGGACAATTGATGTGTCCGTTGTCTCGTAAATAACGCCGTAGACGTAATGAATTATTTCGTAGGAAAAACGTAAAAAAAAAAAAAACAAAAAAACATCGAATTGGAGGAATTTTTTAAAAAAACCTACCGAGCGAGGGTATAGTAGAAACTTTATTAGCGAAAAATACGCGGCGTTTTCTTTTCTTTCTTTTTTTTCCCCCGTTTCACATGTAAAATTCGTATTTTTGTGCAGACGCATTCGTCGCACGTTAAATATTTGAATGTATTCCGCGAGAGAAAAGAAAAAAACGGGATAAATTTCGAACTCTCATAAAAAAAACACACACGCACACACACACAAATTCGCTGTATTTCCTCGTGTAAAATTTTCGATAAGAATATTTTATAAGAAATCGTTTCGTTCGTTTTTGTTCCGCGTCAAAATCGGATATTTAATAGATCATTATTAAGAAATCGATTCTTTTTTTTTCAATTTATACGTAATGTACCTATCAACTAGAATTAGCCACATCGAACGGTCAAATCGTTTTCGACTTATATTTTATGGCGTATAATTCGTGTTCCTTATAAATAGCTATCCAAAATAAGACGCTATTATGCGATACAACAAATCCTGAATAGGTTTTAAATTGGCGTTTAAAATGGTTTTCAGAAGTTTTCCACACGTGTGTGGCTACACGACTCACAGGCCTATACGATCTGTGTGCCGTATCTGTATTAATTCCAAAAATGTCGGTTTCCCAACTTTACATAAAAAAAATTACGTTTCTTTTTTTCAATAAGAAATTTATTGTTTCAAAGATAATGCGCAAATATAAAAAAATGTGACGTACACGTCAATTTAATCACGTCTATCGAATTTATTCCATACAATTTATATATATATATAATACGCAACAAGCGTTGCGTTCGATAAGCGTGTGCGTGTATGTGAAAAAGAACTTGTTTTATAAATGCAAAATAAAATTAGTATATTCTGAATGAAGGAAGCACGTAACGAATTTTCAACTAATACAAACTGGCGTTTTGTATAGGATCAAAGGAAAAAAAAAATGCAAAAGTCATCGACATCCTAACTCTATTGATTATTAATACGCGTATTAATGTATAATATGGTATAAATAGTCTTTTTCCATAAAATGTAAATATTTTTTCTTTTAACCGTACATAGTATAATAATTATTACCTAAATCGAGTACCTACAAGAAAACAATTGTGCCGCAACTTGAAAATATTCAAGTTTTTTTACATCTCTGTGCGCAGTACTCAAATTATTCCAAAACGCGCTGTTCAGCAAATAGTCTTGTGTCACGTCATCAGCCGGATTTCGTGGCTCGTTCGGCGTGGAGCAGAAAAAAATTGTATTTAAAAAAAAAATTGAAAAATCACACAATTTTGGGCGTCCAGCAAATATCGTATTTTAAACATTTCCAACGCGTCGTATTGAAATTCGATTATTTTACGAATATTTTGCGGTGTTCATTCTCCGCTTCGATGGCATTGCCGAGATAAAATTGACGGGGGGAGGGCAAAAAAAAAAAATTTGTTTTATATTATTTATGTTCCTTCAGTCCCATATTGCTACTCAATACTGGATTATGAAAAAAATGAAAATCGCCTTTGAAAAAAAGTCTTTTCTGCCTTGTATCACACATACAACACGAGTGCGAATGATGGGTCCGATATTCTAATTTCAATTCTCGCCGTCAGCTGGCGTCCAACACGAGAAAATGTAATCGAATTTTACGAAAAAATATACGAAAAATTCTCCTAGTGATAAAATTTAAATTTTGTAAATACCAAAATCTTGCAGATTTTTTTTAAATATAAATACGAATTTTTGAAACCCGACGAACGTTTTGTACATTTTATTTTACCATCAAACGGGTTTAGGCTCGGAATTACGAGGCACAGCGTGCGTAATACATTTACGTATATCTACTCGTGTATATTATAATAAATTTATAAAATTATCAACTTGTTTATAAAAAGAACGAGGATTATGAAAAATATTATATTCGTCCGTTAAACGCGTTATGTACACGTAGAAGATCTTAAATTATTGCCGGTGCTGTATAACATCGCGGAAAACTTACATAAGCCCACTATAGGAGGCTATGCACACGCCTATACGGACTATAGGTATATATTATTGTACATAAAGCTTTATATACCACCTATTTATTATCATCATCATAAATTTGAGTGTATTTGATAAGTCTAATCGTACGTATTAAAAATTTTGTTTTCGCAAAATAAATTTTGTACGCCTTAATGAATTACTATAATATAAAAAAAAAAAAATTCGAAAATTATATTTTTTTTCATTGACTCGCATTTGTCTGGAATTCGTTCGGTTTTAAATAGCCCGGCAATTTTACTACGTCGTCACGCGTATGTATAAACGCTAAGAGTCGATTGCAGCGGATCGAATAAGAGTAAAAAAAAAAAAAAAAACCAAAAGTTTAATTCGAAATATTTAATTGAAATATTGAAAAATATCTCGGGTTAAAATAAACGAAACAAAAAATTTCTTTTTTTTTATATATATATTTATAAAACTTTTTTTTATATGTTTTAAA
This sequence comes from Chaetogeoica ovagalla, assembly GCA_032441825.1. Taxonomy (NCBI): domain Eukaryota; kingdom Metazoa; phylum Arthropoda; class Insecta; order Hemiptera; family Aphididae; genus Chaetogeoica; species Chaetogeoica ovagalla. Next base: position 4,033,901 of record CM063726.1, read on the forward strand.
TTATAGCTGAAAATGTACATTTTTCCGTTTTACATAATTTCATTATGAATAGGTACGAATTGCCCGATAATTATTTATAAATTCTTTTTGTTTTGAAAGGGAACGGGAGATTCATTACTCTATTTCGTGTACCAATCATAATAGCGACTATAGTATTATATAAGTATGATCTGACATTCAAGTTTTGAAGTTTTAATAATTCGTCGTTATTGATTTATAATTATTTCTTACTTTACACAGTACATCTTATTCGTATACGATTAAAAAAAAAAATAACGTAAATTACATTTAATTAATATGATATTGTGTAGTTCAGACTCACAATTACAATTTGGACAATTTCATTACATATGGAGTGTTTCTGAATCAATTTCAAAATTTTGTAAAAAAAAAAAAAAAAAAAAAAAATTAAAATTACGCGAACGAAATCGAAGATTCGAAGAAAATCGCGATAAAATTGAAACGTTATTTGAAATTCGCGTTTGTTACTGAACGAATGAAAAATTAACTTGCGCCAATATGGAATTGGAACGATGAAGCTGCAAATGAAACAACACCCGTGGCCTCCATACTCATTACTTATAAATAAGAAAATATATATAAAATAAATAAATAAATATATATATATATATATCTTAAATATATTGTATATACTTAATATATAATAAAAGCCAAAGAGTATTAAATAAAATAAAATAAAAGAAGGTTGTTGTATAAATTATTTTATTATTTTATATATATTTTCTTATTTATTATCACGAGTATTAACTTATAATTTTTTATTTCTATCTTTTCAATTATTTATTTTTACATATCCTTTTGATTTTTGTTTTTATTTTTGATTTAAATTTCTTTTTGTTTTCACTACTTTGTCATTAGTTATATGTATAGCTTTTCAGGTTACGATGATTTGTAAATATTGTACACATCATAATATATATCAGCACGAATAGTGTCGTCTCACTTTTAACAAGACGACACGGGGGGGAAGTGCGAATATGAGTTTTCAAAATGACGCCCCACTGTCGTCGAAACGATCATTTTTTTCTTCTTCTTTATTATTATTATATCCGATTTCCGACAAAAGTCGACTCGAGCGATAAAAAAACAGAAATAAATAACCCGTTTTTTCTTTTACACACACACAACACACACGCATACGATTTATTCTCTAAACGCGTATATTCTTCTCGGCGAGAGAACCAAAAAAAAAAACAGTAGAAGAAAAAATAATAGAAAAGTACACACGTTACATTTGTCATTTTCTGTACTGCGTTATTAATATTTTATATTTACCATATACCGAAGGTGGATTTACGTATCGGAGAAACGGACAATTTCCCAATAGGCCGCTCTGTTTCTACGGCACGTCGAGCATATTACATTCGCTGAAATGATATATAAATCCCGCGTACAGCACCGAAAAGAGAACACCGTTTTTTCCCCTCAATGCTTTATCGCTTTCTAAATTAATATGATTATAGTAATTGGACTCGGGAAGTCGATGACCGTTTCTTTTTTCTTTTAAAAACGTTAAGAAAATGATTTAGGAAAAAGAATTCGCGAAAATTTCGTCTAAACGAATGAATTTTTTGAACATTTCGAAAAAACATCGATTGACGTTTTTTCCAATTAATTTTAACGTCGTGTATGTAATTCTTTTTTTTTTTTTTTTACTTAAAATTTATGAAACGAAAATTATAAACGATTAATAACTATTTTTCATTTCCCGTTGAATTAGGTAGAAGCGTGCCGTCCATCGATTTACGGATATATTTACGGTTCTGTCGATAGAAGACGACGATACGCGGCCAAGGGATTAGATGTATTTAAATTTGAAACATAGAAAAGTATTCGACGAGAAAAAAAAACAGTGGGGGTTTTATCATCCTCGACTGTGTAGTAGGGAAAACGGGTAGAAATGACCAAAAATTGCGTTCCTGAATATTACTTGAACATGTCGAAAAATGATTTTAAAAGGAAAAAAAATACGCGAAATAGGAATTATTAGTGTACATATTATACATAAATAGTGCGTCCCTCCCATTCGGCCTCGAACGTCGTAAATTGAAATTTATTCACGTGAAATCGGATAATTATTATGTTAATCGTTTTCCACGATAAATAATACGTTGTTGTAATATAAATATTATTATTAATAATAATAATAATAATAACAGTTATCACCCAGTTTTATGAATTATACAGATCACTATTACAAATCCCGCGGTGGACTCGCAACGGGCGATTTAGATCGTCCGGAATGTCAATCGAGCCGCGGCTTGAGTTCATCTAAATGACTTTTGTACAATTCGATTTTCGCGTTATCAAAAGATATAAATAAAAATCACATTGTACCAGCCGCAAAACCCGTTAAAATTATAGAAAAAAAAGAAATGGAACGAATCACGTGTAAGGGACACGACCGGGATTTTATCGATTCAGCCGATGTAATTTTTTTCGTTTTTTATGTCAAAAAAATTTCCTTTCTCGCCGCCCGACGCGGGGTTTGCCGATGTTCGATACTCTTGTAAAGTACTCTTGCACGCTTCGACGCATTTTCAATTTGTTGTCTATTTAATATAAAACAATACTTTTTTTTTTCTTTTGCTGCGCGTTTTTTTCTCATCGCGAAACAACGAAATAGTCTTATGGTAAATTTACAGTTATAACTAAACACGGTAAATTCCGCATTACGATAACAAAAACCCGTCAAATAATTGTTTTTTTATATTCTGATGGCTTATAGAATTTCGGTGAATCTGTTTTCAGACTCGGTGTTATTATTCTGTTATTATCATATAATATAATAATAATAATAATAATAATAATAATAAAACATTGCAGCGTTTTTCTAAAATTGTATCCAACTAGATAATAGGTATTAAAACAATTGGGGCGGGGAGGAAACAGACGATTATTACGAGTTATAATATGAAGTCATATCACACAAATCAAATCCTAAAACTGCGTCTGTGTATATTTGTCTCCGGCGAGGAATCGCAGTGTTATGAGTTTAGTCAATACGACTTTCAGCAGAATCGCATTAACTCGGTCGTTCGCATGAGCAACGCGATATGCGTTGACCAAATGATAAATTTTTCTCGAGTTTTTGCAATTTATTTAATTTTACGATTTTTTTTTGTTTTATAAATATAATATACTACGTAGTGTATATTAACGATAATGCGAGCGGTACGCGATAACGCGAAACAGTTCTTTTGCCCGTCTGTGACGCGTTTTAATAATCGTTCGTTGAAACGACGAGAAAATCGACACGTTTAAAAAGTCAACTCGGACTCTTGTGTTAAATAAAGTTAAACGAGTGTTAAATAAACACGACGGCGAATATCCGCAAACGATTAAATGGGCATTTTTTTTTTTTAATAATAATAACGCCGTCCTTATCTTATATCGATAAACACTGTCGAGTGACGTTCGCGTATCTTTTCAGAGTGTGATATCATATGCATCGCGTTAGTATTTTTTTATTTCGTCACTCGGAAATTAGCAGCGATATTCAAATCGTTTCGTATGTATAAAAACAACGGACAACCGTACAACTGACACTTGAAAAAGCCGGCAGTGTAAATTTACATTGCGGTAGGTTGACCCGACCGACAAAATAAAAAAGTACCGAGCACGTCAACAAATTAATATAATAATTTTTTTTTTTAAAAAAAAGAAAAACACAGGTGGCCGAAAAAAAACTGTACAAAACCAATCCTAAAGGTTGGAATCGTTTCCTTTTCTTTTCATCCACAAACGAACGGTTTATAAACGAATTTGTCCGGTTCTCAAATGAAACTTTGCGTTGAATAAACTTCACAATGCGTGAAGGGTTATAGCGACGAAACATTACGGGGACCACAGAAGTACATCAGGAATAAGTATTAATAAGTCTAAAATTTTTCGTAAAAGTAATAGGAATTCTTACGAATCTACAAAGCGACACGCGTTGTGCGGTGTGAAATTCGGAATCGTTCTAATATCGTCGATCGAAAACGTTTCGATTGAATTTTCGGCAACTTTTCACGACGGTTTTCATCGTGAAAATTGTTTATTTTTTAAAAAAAAAAATGTAACACGAATAGAAATTACACGCGAGTGCCGCCGGCCCGTTTTTCACCGGAAAACCACCTTCGTCAATCTTTCGTCCGATGGTCGTAATGACGAGAGGTGAGGATTTCGTAAACGGATAATCGAATTCGGCATGAAGTCGGATCATTTTTTTTTTTTTTCTTAAATTTCGTCCCTTATGACTTTCACCAATTAGATTTTAATGTTTTAAAATGTTCCGTTTTAAACGATTTAAAGAAGAAAAAATACATATATACTACTGTGATCAAAAAATACCCGGGACTGTGTTAATAATATTTAAAAAAAATAATATTTAAAAACCCCGATAATGTCATTCGATAAAGTAACTTCTACCAAGAATTTGAGCGTTGGTTTGAAATCGATAACAATATTTATTTTTATTTCGTGGCGTTTTTACGAAAACACGTTTCAGTCGTGCGGCGAATTTAGTAATGGAAGCAATAGAAGAACAACGTGTGTGCATGAAATTTTGTTTTAAATTAGGGAAAAGTTCTAGTGAAACTTTTGAACTTTTGCAGCAAGCTTTTGGAGATGATGTTCTGTGTCGGACAACATGCTTTGAATGGTTTAAACGGTTTACGGGAGGTAGAACATCCGTTATAGGATAACGAACGATCTGGTAGGCCGTCGACCAGTAAAACAAATGAAACTGTTGCATGTGTTCGTGAAATTTTTCGAAATAATCGTCGATTAACTATCAGAGAAGTTGCAGAAGACGTCGGAATATCTTATGGTTCTTGCCAAGAAATATTAATCAAAGAATTGGGCATGAGCCCAAATTTGTTCCTCATCGTCTCTTAACCGATGAACAAAAACAAAACCGGAAGACCAAGTTATCTCAAGAACTTTTTGAAAGAGCAGAAACTGACATAGACTCTTTAAAAAATATTATAACAGGCGTGTTATTACACCACTTGTTCTACTATTGCTTCCATTACGAAATCCGCCGCACGACTGAAACGTGTTTTCGTAAAAATGCCATAAAATAAAAATAAATATTGTTATCGATTTCAAGCCAACGCTCAAATTCTCGGTAGAAGTTACTTTATCGAATGACGTTATCGGGGTTTCGTTATCTTAATCGATATAAATATTATTAACACACAGTCCGAGTATTTTTTGATCACACCTCGTATGTATGTGAATTTAGAGACGACCGCGTGAATAAATATTTCGAACGCGGTTTCAACGCGGTGGAACGCGGCCGATAGAATTATATAGGCCAACGGTCACGACGGCCGACGCGCAGTGCAATAAGAATCCGCGTTTCCGTTTTTATTTGGGTCCAAAAGGAAAACGCGACGCGTTTCCAATTAACTGTGTTAAGTCGCGTTATTGTTATTGATTAAACGTCGAGCCCGACACTCGATTCTCGAGAGTGATTAAAAGAAACAAAAACAAAAAAAAAAAGGAACCATTAAACGTAACGTTGTAGGTCGGATAAGTGATTTTTCGAAACGTTCTTTTTGCGCCGCGTTCATTGTTCCCTCCTCCCAATCCTCCTCTCGTTTCGCCGTCGCGGAATGTTTGAAAAGTTTCAAAAAAAAAAAAAAAAAAAACACGCGCGGCTTCGAGACGAATACACACACGCGCAACGAATGAAAAACGATTAAAAAGAGTAAAAAGAAATAGTGAAACATTAAAAGGGTTCACGTCGTGGTCCACGGCGGCTGGCAAACATTTAAATCGCTTTTTTGTTCTTGTTGTTGTTGTTGTTGTTGGTTGTTGTACGACCCAAGTGTCGTTCGTTCGGCTAATGGCGCAATAGTTATGGATCTGTTACGATTTCGTTCAATCGTATTATTAAAAAAAAACCAAAAAATAACGAAAAGTAAAAAAACAATAAAAATGTCGATTTACGTTATTAATTAAAATTATATACAATTATATATATATAATATAATTATTACAATATAGAGTCGTTTGTCGGTTTTGAAGTTTTGAAGCCTGCGCGAGAAAATCGTCTACAATATGGATCGTGCGTGCCCGATTATAATAATTTTATATAATATATAATTATTATACGGGATATTTTAATAATAATAGTAATAATAATAATAATAATTCGTGTAAAGTTTCGATATTAAATGAGGTATATCAGATTTGTCACGCTCACTCCAGTTTGCGTATATATACCGCGTACACTTATACATACATATTATATGTATAATAATAATAATATTGTAATATAAAATGTGTTTGTGTGTGTGATTATATCATCGAGTCGCATACATAGTTTGTGTAACAAAATCGAAATATTATCTCGACGTCATGTTATATTGTGTTCTGCTTCGCCTAACCGCCTGAAAATAATCGTGTGTCGCTATTTGAAAATATTTCGAACCGTGTGTTATCGGTATTAAAATTTAAAACGGTGTTTAAAATGAAAGCAAAAACGAATTAATTTTTAATCGCATCAATCGATAGCGCGTATATACGGCCGGTCATTGCGGGAATGTCTCCACACAGCGTCCCGAGAAAATCGTTTTTTTTTTCCGGCGCCCGGCCGTGTATACGCAGTAAATAAAACGAAAAAAAAATAGGAGAAAAATTTTGACAAAATTTAAACGCGCGGAGTTCAATCGATCAATACGATTTGATCGATGAAAAATTCTAAATAATTAAAAAAAAAAGCCACGGAAATAGCTGAGGGATGATGCGCTTCTGACGAGATGGCGATCGGTTTAGTTCGACTGCAATTGGCTTCTCTAACCGAAATAATAAAAACGAATCAATTCTCCTAACCGAGTGTGTATTCTGAGGTATTGAGAAAAACGTCGCATTAGTTTTTCAAAACATTCTTTGCACTTTTCGGTATTCGGCACACAACGAGATATGTCGTCGGGAAGCGTCCGAAGCTCCGTTGGCGGAACGGTTGGTTTACATTCGTAATCTCTACGCGGACGGCGATGTGAGAATTCCGATGAAAAATGATATTCGGGAGATATTCGGCAAAACAGACGGGGACAACACGGCAGAATTGAACGAATTGAAAGCATTGCGCGAGGCGATTGCGCCGCCGCAGCAGATATTTCGCTCGCAAATGAAACCGCGTGAAATATGAAAAACGATTGGCGTCTCCGTCGATCGGCATTTTTTTTCTTTTTCACACTACACTCAACGCCTACTCCGATGATTTTATCGTCGTTTAAGCGTTAGAAAACAGATTGATACAGAATTATTTGTGGATGAAATTTTAAGCGCGTTCCGTTGACTATATTACGGTTTCGACTGTGATTTTTTTATTTGACGCGCTTTTGTGCTACGCGAAAACGTCATGTCGCCAGTGGCGCAACCAGGGGGGGGGGTCCCCGGGTCCGGACCCCCTCCCCCTTGACTAGTGCAATAGTATTACATTTATAGATGAAAATCCAAATTCTGATACAACTTTCATATTTTTCTGTTAAAATTTCGCATACGATATAGATAACACCAGGTGTTAACAATCTATTGATTATATTATATTATTATAATATATAATCTATTTTTATTATCTATTAAAAGTTTTGTTTTTCATAATGTAGTTTTTTAGACCCCCCCCTTGAAAAAATCCTGGGTGCGCTACTGCATGTCGCCCACTGTTACGAACGGTTAAAATTTAATATTTCCTCTCTTTTCGTTAACCAGCGTACGAGCTTTCGAGGAAATCGGATGGATTACTTACTGTGTCACCGTGTAACAACCGCGTGCACGGCGAATTATACGGAATCGTACGCGTAGAAGATTGTTATCGTTCGTAATAATTTGCATGGATATATATATATATTTGTACACCCGTTTATACATATTATGTTACATTTTTTTCATTTTTCAGTCGTTCGGAAATACAAGTGGTCCGCTGCTCCCGGCTGAGCACCGTGTATAACAGTACATACACGCGGTTCACTGCAGTTTTTAACGTATTTTATTACGTTGTGTTATACGTATGCGTACACGTTATAATGTACGAGTACTTATTCGCATTATTTCTTTTTCCCCCGCCATTTTTAACGCATATTTTTTTATTTTTTTTTGTTGATTTTTTTATCGCGCGGGTAAATTAGGAACGATACTTGTTGTTTCGCGTCGTCGGAAAACGGCCCGCGTCATAATAATTTTATGTTTCAACGATTTACGTGGCCTGGTTTATTCATTGACGTATTTATGTAAACGAGTAGCGTTTACCGTTTTAACACGCTTTTAGAAAAAAAAAACAAAGTCTCGTACGAATTCGTTTCTCTTTAAAGTAAAAAAAAAAAATTCCGTTTTCCATTACGCCGTGTTGTGGCGAAACAACGACGAAAAAAAAAACCATTATTTTATAATCATTATGGTATTTTTTTTTTTTATCGACGATTACGTTTTGGAATTTAATTCGCGTAAAAGCGTCGCAAATTAGTAATAAAATCAATTCGACGGAAAAAGTCGACGGAATTGTATTATTTTTCTTTTCTGCCCAAGTCTTGTTTGTAGTAAATAAAAAATTTCGATTTACACGAAATAATACGTATCTACACTGCACGTGTATATAGTTTGTATTGTCTATAATGTTATTTTTAAATTATATAAACAGCGAATTCCGATAAGTGAAAATCCAGTAAGACTTCGACAGAAGTTTACGTGCGGTTCGTTCGGTAGTGCACACGAACGGAATAAACGTTTATTTTTTACTTTTAATTGAATATTTCGTAAGGCGTCTTTCTCGGGATTTTCGACGGTTAATATCGAAATTCTATAGAAAAAAAAATAAATGTGATATCGATTGTATCAAAGTTATACGCGTATATAAGAATATTGGTGTGCACGTGTAGTGAAATTGGATTTGTAACGTTTTTTTTTTTATATTGCGTATAGAGGAGTAGGTTTTTTTTTACATTCTGCTATTGTTGTATAATATTGGCTGTGAACGGGTTTTTATAAAAATAAAAAATTAATTAGAAATAAAAAAAAATGCGCATATTCGCCTTTTTTTGTTTACTTCAAGAATATATTTTTTTTCTGCGCAATTTTAGTTTTATCCAAAAAAAATAATATATATATATATATATATATAGTTTGACGACAGTGTTATTTAAACGTATCCCGAAAGAAAAAAATTGTTTCTTTTTGTTTCGTCAGAAAAACGCGTATATAAAGGGAGAGAGAGAGAGAAATTACTACTGAACTCACGACTAATTCGAAATGCGAAATCTCGTTTAAAGTTTCGACGCGTCGTACGAGTATTTTAAGACTGTCTGACGAGGAAATATCGCGAAACCGTTATCCTCACGTTGATTACTTTTACTTGTTCGGCACAACGCATTCGAATCAGTCATCACCGTCTAAAAACTAATTCCTAATTTATAACTACATTACCCCATAGCGAGATAAGTGTTTAAGTATTATTATTATTATTACAGTCGAACGTATAGTGTCTATATATCAGGAGTGGTCACAACGAGGCTCGCGAGCCAAACTTGAACACTCGAAAAAGCATTTCTCATAAGTAAAACAATAATAATGTCCATAAACTCGAGATTGTCGTTGTGCTAAAAATAGCTATTTTATAATATTATTTTATTATTTTCAAATCTTTTTTTTTTTTTAAATGTTTACTTACGAGATTGGTCGTTAATTGTCTACAATTTTTTTTTTTTTTTTACGTGTACAAAAATGACAATTTCTTTAATTATCATGCACGCGTGGTGGACGCGGACAGTCCACTTCAATAACACGAGACAATTCGTTTAAAACACGTTAAAATATAACTATTAATATAATATAGTCGCATGGTATACCTTTGTAAGCCAACGAACTGCGGCGTCTCGTCGAGTTGTTACAAAACGCGTTCGTGTTGGACGTCGTGAACGTCTTGGTGCCCGTCATCCTCATGTTCGGCATCATGCTTTGTCGCACGTTACGTTCCGGATGGCACAAAATTATGTACAACTGAAACGAGACGACGAATCGCAATATAAATAACATATGTATAATCTTATTATGTCCCCTCGGTGGATTTTCGGAATCGTGTGAATCGATTGAAAAATACATGTTTGTGCAAAATGTCGAGATTTTTGTTTCTATCTCATTATAGAACATTGCATATACACGCGTCCGATATACACACCATCGAAAACACTGTTAGAGACCCACGATCGGTGTAATAAACAGCTTCAAGGCATTGAACAAAAATGTAAGGCGTGAATATTGAAAGTGCTTTTATGAAATTACGATGAAAACATTAATAAAATCGGGTGTTTCTTTTTTCTTTTAATTCTGTGTCACGAAGAAATCGCTCGTATAACACATTGGAATGTAATCGGGGGGACCAATGATCAGGCGAGGCCCTATCGATTCTTCTTTGTCCTACGCTCGCAAGAGAACTCTAGTCGCGGCACTGTTAAACCCTGTGCGGAAAATCACGTACGAAATCGCCGTAGATCGTCGTCAATTCGCAATCGCTACTGCGTTTGTGATTATGAAATTTGTAATATTTTTTTTTTTTTTTTTCCCCCCGAGGCTTTGTCGAATCGTCGCGCCAAGTGTGGTTTGATGTTGTGGAAAATTTTTCGCGAAACGATCGCGCGCTCATCCTTAAACAGAATGACGTTTGCAATGTACGCGTGAGACTATTCGATTGTTATCGGTCGTCTAATTATTTATTTAACCCCACACGCGTTTTTTTTTTTTGAAATAATCTCAATATATTTCAGTCCGAGTGGACGTGTCGACTGAAACGTCATAAATTACAGTCGTCTCGCGTATTGATCGCAACGTTGAGTGCAACCGGCCATTTTCAAAAATTAATTCTGTAAACATTATAAAACGAGAGACGGTGCGAGAACAATAATAATAACACAGCGTCGCGTGTGCGTGCAGTGTTATTATATACTTATATGTGTATATATATACGAGCGATAATATCGTGTACGTATGAACAAGTAAATTTCAGAGAGGGTTTTGAGATTAAGGGCTTAAGCTCTCCGTTGTGTATAACAATATTATACGGAAAACGGTTGTATTGCGTAGCGCACGGTGTATATTATAATATGTACTCACTTTGGGCGAGAAGAGACATACGATTGTTACACTGGCAGACAGGCTAATGGTCACTGACATGGTGGTTATCCTTAACGGCGTGTGATTACCGATGCCGAAGTACAGCGGAACGAACGCGAGCCATATGATGCACGTCGTGTACATCGTGAAACCTGTTGTTTAACACAATCGTTACAACAATACGATATTTAAAGTAATTTCGATAATAATTTCGTAATTATTATTATTATTATTCATACGCGCGTCTGACGAACACGTGTGTGTATCACACACTCCCGTTGTCCCTTATTGAATGCGAATAAATTATAATAAAAACGTCTCGTACGTATATGCAGTCTCAGATCGGAGGATTACTACAGGGTTTTGAATCTTGTTACGATCCACGCGCATTTTGTTGCTCTTGTTGTATTTTCCTTTAGGAACAATTTTCGGTTCGACGAAATGACGATAAATAACACTACGGAGTACGTTACACGTCGCGTGTACTTTGGGAATTTCAATATTTTATCAACGTCTTAATGCCGCGTTATTCGCGATAATTTATGAGACGGCAAACTGTCGTCGACAGTTAACGCAGTGTCGCATTGACCCTCCTCTTGTACGTATACTCGGCGCGACAATATTCGCCGTATTAAATAACATTGTTTACAATACAGTGCAATGCGGTTTTATAGTTCTTACGAAGAATAAGTGAAAAAGAAAAAACAACAGAACGCAACGAATTGTTGAAAAATCAATAATTACTTGTGAAACAGTTGAAGCGAGAAAAAATATGACTGCAGTGTATAAATATAATTTTTGGTATCCTAAGTACAACAGAGATCGTTTTGAAAAACCGATAAAATATTTATCTCCGGAATGCAACAGGAGAAAATAGACGAAAATTGTTTAAGAATTAATATTTATATATATATATAAAAATATATCAACTATTAAGCTGGCTTGAATGAAAATCAAAAAAAAATTCTAATCGTATTCTATGTAGTCAGTCTCGTGTTCGTATTATTTCAATCTTATGATTTTTTTTTCAACACCACAAATACATTATAAAACTTTTTTTTTTTGATAAGATTTATTATATTAAAATAAAATCTCCCGAGATAATATTAAAATTATTTTTTTTATGTTATTAATTTTTTTTTTTTTACCTCTTATTCGGACATTTAATTTTTTTTTTTTTTTCATAATAATTTCGCCATCATCACTCATCAAACCCTCAAAACCATCTAGCTACTTTACTTAATCTTAGTTATGCTACTGAATAAAGATTACCAGTTGAAAAAACATATTTATCTTCTTCTTTTTGAACGTTTTTTTTTTAGTTCATGCTGGATATTTATACCGTCAAAGCTATATAATATTTTATAGTGTATCTGTTTATGTTACTTTGTGTTTTTAACACATCTTTAACGATTTTTTTTTTTACTTAAAAAAAACAACGGGCTTTGTTTCATCTTAAAACAAAAGTCTACGCGTCCAGACTTTAGCCACATTAAATTATACATTTACTTTCGATTACATATCTATATAACATATCTGATATACAGTGATATACACGCGATGATAAGTTCTCCCGCGTCTGTAATTCCTTGTCGTCGCACTGAATGTAGTACAAAATGGTTTGTGGAAATTAATAAAATTGTTTCGTTATTTCTTGTATTTAAATTATAACATTATTATGGATTTTTATTACCGTTTTGTTCGATACTACTATGATTTAGGAAGGAATATTAATTCTGAATATACGCGTTTACAAATGAATAACGATATTCCGGGAAAACGTCCATAACAGAGGAAAAAAATGTCGTGGAAAAAAATTCCAATTTACTTAAACGTTTTACGTTTATATAATATTAAATAACGATAACGGGGTTTTTTCGACCAAAAAAATACTATGGAAATTAAATAAAATAGAATAAATTAAATAAAGATACTATAGAAATTAAATGTTTATAAATATAATTTTTAGACAAACAATGGAAAATATTAATTTTTACGAAAATTATTCGAGATTTTCTTTTTTTTAAATATATCATAAAAACATTCTATAGTGTAAAAATGGACGAGGAGAAACGCAAAAGCATCGGTTGCGTTAAAAATTGATTTGACGCTTGAGATCGTTATAACCAGGGTTGGGATTTTATAGCACTTAAAATTGCATAAATATGCGCTGTAATACGATCTTAAATATGAGTAAACATGCGCTGAAAATATGCAATAAATATAAAAAAACATGCACAAAAGGGGTTTAGGATAGGTTAGTTACTAACCCAACCTAGAATCAAATAATACGACATATTAAGAACGCATCGGTGCTTTCTCGTAAGCGGACTGTATACTTAATCGATTTAATATTTACTTTGACAATATTCTAAAGGCCTGTTTACTGAAATGTAATTTGATAAAATATGACAGATTTTGACTCATAAACAGGTAAAAATGTATAAAGTCCAAAAATAGCACTGAAATCTATAAAAAATCGCAAAATATGCAAAATATAATTTTTAATCTGAGTTCTCGTTGAAACGCGATTTTAGCTTATTCTGTTATTTCTCATAAGAATTTTCTAAGAAATACGAAAACGCTATAAAATCCCGATCCCGTTAGGTTATAACATATCCAGCTAATGATAATATTGTGTAATATAAACGTCATGTTATCTATTGTGTGCATTCGCGTAATTATGCCAATGGATTATTAGACACCATTCGTTGTGTTTTAATCGAACAACCAATAGTTTTCTCGATGTCGAGAGTTGCTGTCAACAGTGGTTGTTTTATGGGTGAGAGACGTACACTGGATTTATGGTCCCTCCAGAAATTTCTGAACATTATACAAAATGTTTATATAATTCAATCCGTTAAAAATATGTTGTCGAATACTAAAATGAAAAATAATAGGTACCTACCAATTTTACTTATTTTATTAATTTTATTTTATAGTTTCGTAATAATGAAGTGAACGTTTTTTTTTTTATCCTATTGGACAATTTTTATAATTACGTTTATGTATGTTTAAATGATAAGCGAACACTGTACTCCCCATTAGAAAAAACTTCGAAAACTACCACTGCAGATTGTCAGCATGTCGTTAAACTCTGTGTACTATAATTGACAAAAAAATAAATGTACTGCTGCAGTGGACATGCGATTAGCTATTGATCAGCCAGTTACGCGAATCGTCCACCATCGATCGTCCAAATCGAAGAGTGTATCGGAATAATAACGTATTGCCTTGACTCATCGACTGTGTTGATCACAGTAAATTCTGTACAAACCGATTTGTTATACCGTTAGCGAGAATTGTCTGAATTAGACTTAGGTCAGCTATATATATGTGTGTGTATATAGATTAGATAAATAATTTTACCGACTCTGTAAGACTACTAAACTCGAATTATATTAACAAACGGTGATGGATTATTGCGATTTATTAGGCTCAACGTGGATTTCTTCACCAGTACTCTTAATTTCCTTCCATAATAATCCTGTGAAAATATTGTAATAAAAACAGCGAAACGTGTATTTTGAGTTAAAAGAAAAAACGTATCTTTGCTATATATAGTATTTTCTATTTTTGGCCACTACTGAAATCGGCAAAATTAAGATTGCCAACTCCTACAATTAAAAAATACTGGACGTAACCAATGATATTTTTCTTTGATTTAACCTATTTGTACGTGAGTTTATACTAAATAAAACGAACACATTCTATAAGGGTAAATCATTAAAGTAGTCTTCTTTTTCCTTTTACCGTTCCATTCAGGACATTCGTAGTTATCAAAATTCCTGTCCACCTCTGTCGTACGTCACGTCAAAAGTTAGGCTATCCTTTACGCCTTTTAAATCCTGAGTAACTACTTTTCGCTCAGAGAGCCCTGGGTCTTCCTTATGACCATTTTTTAAAATTTATTCTTCGTATTCACACACATTCTTTATCAATTTACAAAAAAAATCTTCAAATCAATTTATGAAAACTTAGGATCAGTGACTGTCAACCGAGGACAACGATCGGACAAGCATCGAAAGGTTTGGAGAATTCCATTGGACGAGCGTGTCCACTACGGTCCTCTTCTTGTTTATTTTTTTCGTTACCAATTGGGCGTGTGATCCGAAATCCGAGACACTGCTACATACGAGTTGTTCATGTATCCCGCAACTCGGAGATAGGACTGGTCACACGGTTGTGTAAAGGATTGCTAGAGACTCGTAGGGTACCTCTAGGCAATTATAAACGTTGTACGCTTTGAGCCCTCATATTAGATTCATCATGTGATCTATGTACGGTGAGTATTATGTTTAAGTGCGAACTGTGTAAATAAAAATCATCCATCAGTAGTTTAAGATTATTTCGACGAATTGGTGCATGGAATACAAATAGTTTCGACGTCTTCTTATTATGCGTGTATAAATACTGTGCCCTGTAACCGCTGTGCATTACGCATATAACGAAAAATATAAAAGTAAATATCGATTTCTCGCGCGAGTAACAATTATTCGCAAGTTGAATATTGAAAATCAAAAGTTTCTTAAATTCATTTAAGATAAAAGGAGCGATGTGAGGGGCAGGGGAACACGTCATTTTGAAAACGGTCCGTGACGAATAGAATAAAACTTCGAAATAAAACCAATTCGACTCCTCGGCACAGATAATTGTCGGTGGTTCACGACGAAGAAGATCACCTTTATGCGCACGAATATCGTCGTCATTTCGTGCGGCCAATAATTAAAAAAGATGTTAAAAAATCCTCCGGCGGATCTATCTTCTCATTCTATTGGGCACCGTAAACACGCCACTTAAGTGGGATCCGAGCCGACGCACTCGTGGTATTTGCGTGCAGAGATAATTGAATTGTCTGCGGCACACACAATCAACCGTACTCGGTCTCTATGTGACAGTCGCAGAGGATAGAAAAGAGCGTGAGTTTTTTTTCCCCCACCCCATAACCTGTTCAGACTATTTGGAACACGGCATTTCGATGGTAATTTAATTGGTTTTTTTTCTGTTTTTTTTTGTAACGAGAAAAAAACTTTCTACGATAAAACCGCGCGCTTTTCATTTCGTTTAAAACGGTAAAAACAGAAAAAAAATTTTTCAAATAAGACTAAAAAAATAAATAAATTTGGTAACCTAACGGATTTTAATGATAATAAAACGGTCGGCTTCGTCAACCGCGGAAAACGTTTTACGGAAACAGTTTTTAATTAAATTAAAACGGTTAGTCGATTGGATTCAATTGGAGACGCGCACAATACGACTATTTTTTACATAAATTAGGAAAACGGAATGCAACGCGATAGGGGGAAGCGGTGTACACGTTATAATGTGAAAATACGAGAGACGTTTGGCATTTGGCATTTGGACGGCGGAGACGTTTCGCGTAGTGCGGCGTCTCGGTAGTTATTCGAAATTTCGGTTTTAGTTTAATTACTCGTACTCGCACAGTGCCGTCGTAGTTAGAAATATCATAACGCGGGACGCGACATGATTAAGATGTACACATTTAAACGCAATATATTATTTTACATTAATATACGAATAGTAAAAAAAAAAAAAAAAAAAAACGTTACGATGGAATTTCGATAAAAACACGAATTAAATCGAGCCTCTCCCCCCAGCGGCGCACCCAAGAGGGCGTAAGGGACTCGAGCTCCCCCTCCCTCAAAATGATCGATTTTCTAAAAATTTTGTGTAATTTTCTCAGGCACTTAAATTTTCTTGTTAAAAAAAAAAATGATTATTATTATTAACTATTGCAATATTATTGTAAATTATAAACATAAGTTTATTTCATAAACGAACGTGCTTTCGGATTTCTATACGTATTAGATAAATCTCATTTCCCCTCTAATACGCGTAACTGCTCGTACGAATATATACGAGTATATCGGATTGAAAAACGTCGTATTTGAATTTTAATCGCAATTCTCGGTGATTTTTTTAACGAAACAAAATGTTATTCTCCCCGACGAATTCCCGTGCAAGCCGCCTATGAAATATAAGTTCAAATTGAATTGGCTTTAGACCGATTGGATAAAATAATTAACGTTGAACGTTAGGAGAAACGCGTATTTCGATTCGCCGTAGTTATTAAAAATGTTTCCGGCAAGCGAGAGAAGATAAAAGTACAAAACCAAGCGCGTCGTCGCCCGAAACAACAGGAATAGACTTATGGAAAAAGATACAAACTCACAGATCTGGAACGACCTGAAAGAAAATATACCACCTGGCAACCGTTTACCGTGGTCAACGTGCACGAAGACACTTAATGGGATGAAGACCGAGACTAGAAGGATAGTATGGAAGATATGAGAGAGGACGGGAGTGTGAACGTGACCAGGAGCAATTTATTCGCGCGTTCACTATTAAAAACGTAGGGAAAGACGAATGACAATTGATGGCGAATGATATCACGGACGAGGTGATGAAATTTTGACCGCGCGTTGTATTTCAAACGATTGGCAGGTTGCGTAACCGTGACGTTGTATTTCAAACGGGTGGATTCCGTGAGCGTTTATCGTCCGCTACGTCACGTTTATTTTAATTAATAAATGCACGTTTTCAATGCATTTCAATTGAAAAATCGCATTTGGGTCGTTTCAACGTTTTTTTTTCAAACACAACATTCAATAACTTATCGACTCCGGATCGAAACTGTAATCAACGATTTCTTACGCGTGTCGCGTTAACAGTTTTTTTTTTTTTTTTTTGTATGTGTGTGAAATATTCGTAACGCGTTACACAGGGTTTCTGTAGATTTCCTTCGGTTCAAAGAAGATCCCCCGGCGTTCAGTTTTTGTCACGCGGTAAACGCGAAATCACAATTATATTTTAGCCAATAACTAGCTGCAGACTGTATGTCATTAACGCTTTTTTTGTTTTTGTGAATTCGTGAAAATCCGTTGGAAATGCGTGTACCGACGAGTGAAAACGAATTTCTCAGTATTATCTATTATAACTACGGACGATATTTTTTTCACGGTAAATTCCTTTTTGGACGAAAAACGACAAGTTGGAAAACGTTTAACATTGCACGTGTTTATCGGAATGCCTGTCCCGTGGAGTCGCTTACCGATGTGTTTGGACTCGTTGAACGCTTCCGGGATGTTTCTGGTGAGCACGGCGTACACGGTGCACACGACGATCAACACGATCGGGTAACCGAACGCTATCACGTACGACGTGTTGATGAACGACGAGCAGACCAGTATGTTCGACTCCCTGCTCGGATAATAGTGGATGGCTTTGGGCGGACTGACCAGCATCCACACTCCGTTGATGAGCACCTGAAACGTAATAATGTTAAGTGAAAAACCAAGAAATCGCGTCATCGATAAAAGGGGGAAAAAAAACACGGCGGCAAAGCGTTTTATCCGGAAAACTCCGACGAGACCGACCGCGTATTGTTATTATTGTTCGGGCTCGGATGTTTTGTTGTAATTTTAGTACGTTCTAAAACCATTTCCGGATAATCGGTAGAAAAATCCCGTGTGAACACTACTTAATTATCATTGTTTTACGTAATATTTTTTTTCTCCCCACTTGTACGCGCATTTGTGCGTAAATTTCAGTTTTTACGAAAGCGCCGCGCGAAAAGTCTGAGAAAAACTGCAAATACGTCGTATTGATACCGAATACAATTATACGATTAATGTCTCTTATTCAACTCCATATATATTTGTCTTCGTTCGAAACGACACGGATTTCATACACGCGCGTTAATATTTAATCGTGATCAGTAAAATAATAACTAATATTACGTGAATAATTTGAGTGATTCAAACGGTCTCTCTCTCTCTATGTTTTTAGATTAAAACTTAAATTCTTTAAAGTGGTTTTTTAGACATATTTTGTGTTTTTTTTTTTTACGCCACAAATTTATTTTATATTAGGGTATTTTTTTATAGGCATCAACATCCGAGCCCTAATTATAATTATTATTATTATTATTATAACTCACGTGGGGCGATGTATACGAATAGGTATTTATTACGACTTTGCGGGGTTATGTTTAATTTTTCGGACAACGTTTTGTCGACACGAGATATAGCATAACGCGACACGGAGAGCGGCCGAAAAGTACATTTCGACATTTTGAAAACGCCATACCGGTAACCGGATATTTTCTTTGAATTTGATTATAATTCGATTTCGAAATTGCAATAATATTATTTCGTCCGTTTGCGTCGTATAAATGCATTGCTTCTCGCGTAGAAAAGAAGGTTTTTTTCGGATGTCCATTTAAAGAGAAAACGTTCTAAAGAACGTCTGGCAAAACGATTTGCAGCAATTTTCTGTTTCTACATCGATTGTCACGCAAAAATCTCTCGCCTTCGAGTAATTAAAAAATTTAATTTTTTTTTTATTACAGTATTACGCAAAGAGATGCTATGCGTGGCGATTCGTCAAGATCCCTGTATCGTTTGTTGAAGCACAAAATA
Organism: Chaetogeoica ovagalla; assembly: GCA_032441825.1. Classification (NCBI taxonomy): domain Eukaryota; kingdom Metazoa; phylum Arthropoda; class Insecta; order Hemiptera; family Aphididae; genus Chaetogeoica; species Chaetogeoica ovagalla. Next base: position 4,053,460 of record CM063726.1, read on the forward strand.
TATATACAAGAACACAAATGTGATTAGACGAAAATAACCCACCACCAATGGATGCCGTTACAGCACATTATATAACAAAGAATAATTTCAAAAAACCACTTATGCAACCGCTCACCTTCTCTTACGGTTTCATCTTCTTCTTCTTACGTAGTCACGGTCCTACTCGTGAACTCCGCAATTGCTTAACAACCAAACCCAACCCAAAAGTCAAAATGACAGTTTAAAGGGATTTCCTGTTATCCGTTCGCGCAGAATCAATATATGATGATGATGATGATGATGATCACTTGTATGTGCGCGCGTGTTTAAATAAATGTTATACGAATGGCCGTGGTACGTATATTCCATATCGTTTTATTTACAGTGCACGCGCATTTATTTTTCACTCCTTTTTTATTCGGACACTCGCCGTAATATGTAATAATATTATGTTTGTTGTTAAACGCGAACCATTCGCCGTGGATGGAAAAGTAACGATTTCACGTTGTCCGCCGTATCTTTTCCCTCTTGAACGCGCGAATACATGTTTTGATAGAAAACACGCACGTACTGATATAATTTCACGGAAAGCGTTTTTCAAAACGAAAACAACCACCGAGTGTATAAGTGTTACGTTATATTTATTGTTGTTATTATTATTATTACATCAAAGCTTATAGAATAACGAATGAAAATTATAATTAAATTTAGAAAATATCGTTTACTGAAAATATCGGTATTTATTTTTTATCGACAAAACTTACAAGATTTCTAATATTCAATTGCTATGATATAACGTTATTGTGACGGATTAATACGAATAACTTCGTAGACGAAAGGCTCACGAACGAATTCGCCTGTTTTAGAATCGACCGTGAATAGATTGTTTTTTTTGAACGTTTTATAGAATTTTCGTTTCTTTTTTTCCAAATAAAATTTCAAATACGACCGTAGGCTACGAGTTAAAACGGCTTACTTGTATGGATATGAGTCCCGTGCAGATGACCAACTGGGATTTGGGCGATATGAAGTTTGGACGTTTTACCGTCCGCCGGCCGGCGTTGAATATGCGCGATATGCGATTCGTTTTTGTCAACAGCGCAGCGTACACGACGGTGAAACAGAATCCGACGCCGAATCTAAAACGCGAACAATTATAACAATAATAATAAAAATAATAATAACGATAATAATAATAATAATAATAAAAGTATCGAATCGATCGTCTTTTTTGTTCCTATTCGATTCTATGTATAATTTATTGGCCATTTTCGTTGATAATTATATGATGTATAAAACTAATTACGTATATTACGAACTAAATATGGTACGGTGGTGTTCAGAAAGTGTTTTACGATTCCATGCAGAAATTGAATAAACATATATACAGACGTATTCCGACAGAAAAAAGTTAATAATAAAATGATGAGAAAATGTGTGATTATAATCGATCAAACGTAAATAATAATACGTAAAAAAAAAAAAAATTAGAAGTTATTAAAATTGAATACAGTTTTCTATCAGACATGAATATTTTTCATGCGTTACGAGTTTATAATTAAAATATTGTATTTACGAATAATTTTTGCTAATAAAAAAAAAAAAATAATGTTTAGAACTAGTAAAACAATGATTAATTAACGCGAAGAATTTTTATTTAAATTGAAACTATATTATATAAAAAAAAAAACCGCATTCGTCAGTGTTGAATTTATGGTTATGAAATCAATCGTATAACCAGTGATCGAAGTGGATCGAAATAAGCGGACGCGACGGAGAAGCAATGTCGTCATTTCGAGTTTTTTTTTTTAAAGGAGAACGGAGCCCGTATTGTCGAAATATAAGCAAAAAAAAAATCTTTTTTTTAACAAAAGGATCTTTTTGATTGTGATCAAGTGGTGACATTTAAATTTACTGAATGTTGGCATTTTAGAAAATAGTTCTTACAGAGAAAAGATTCAAAGATATTTTATTCTAAAATTGAATAAACATAAACAACGTATATAAAAAAAAAAATTTAATAAAAATGAGAGGAAAATGAATAATTATAAATAAAATAAACGTAAATAATAATAACTAAAAAAAAGTGAAAAAGTTATTAAAATTGAGAAAACAGTTTTTCTATCCTCTCCCCATTTCGATCACTGGATATATCTCCATATCTGGCACTAATTTCCTATGTATGACCGATTTTTAACAAGAGCCGATGATGACAGATGTAAAAAATTATGTCGGCGGCACCTTTTCAATAGCTGTTTTAATTTGCTGAGAGTTTACACACACAGAGATATCGACGTGCCGGTAAATCGATACGCCTTTGATAAATCAATCGCAACCTATTGACGAGTACCGCCGAATGAGCGCGGAAGGACGAAAAGTTTTTTTCGCTTCCCCGCTTCTTTTCCCAATAAACATACGTATTTTTATTTCCGAATTTTTTATTCCTTTTTTATAAACATTGTCGTATGTACAGCGCTCTACTTGTTTCCGTTTACACGATACACATAAATCAATCATTGCACTCCCCTTCATTCAACATCGTTTCCACGTATAAAATTATTATTAATAATATTAGAACCGCGTTCAAGAAACATCGAATTAATTCTCCGGTATATTTTTTTTAGGCGTGCACGAGTGTTTGAATTTATTCGAAAAACTTTGTTCGCGACACGAAAAAGGTTTAAAAATTTATTTCGAATACAAGCAATAATCGTCTACGGCATTCGTTCTGTTCAAAAGCGTCTCTTTATTTTCCTCTTCACGACGCATAGTCTTCTTCCGTTCTATTCCCGTCCGTCCTATTATCTAAGCGAAAACGGCTCGCTAATCTTCATCAACCCTATCGAATTTCTTTCGCTTCTCCGTTCACTTCCCAGTGTTCCGAAATCTTCGTCATCTCAAATCCATTATTTATTTATTAAATTATACGGACAAAAGTCCAATTCACAATATATTTGTATAGATAACAATAATATAATATAATTTAAAATAATACGATATAACATAATAAAATATAAAAAGATTAATATATAGAATAAATGTAATAACAACAATAATTTATAACATTAATAATAATAAGAACAACATTCAATGTTTTTTTTTTAAGATAGTTTACAATTTCCTGTAGACATTAAAATATTTATGGGGTCGTATGACGTATACTTTTTAGATGATTGAGGAATATAAAATAAATGATTGTTACGAGTGTAGTGGTTATTGACTTTGAAATTTAATTGACTTAATAAAAATGAATCATCAATCTCGTTCTTTAGTAATTTGGTGAGAAAGGTGTTGTATGATAAGTGTCTACGTACATTTAATGATTCTAAGTTTAACAGTTTTAAAATGTTATCGTAACCAGAGTGAGGAGTTCTTTGAATATTACATTTATGACATATAAATCTGAGAACTTTATTCTGCACTTTTTCAAGTTGATCATTATGTCCTACATTGTTGTGGTCCCAAATTAATGGAGCGTATTCTAACAGAGAACGGACTAGTGAGGTATATAGACATTTGAGAGCAAGCGGATCGCGAATATGAATTTTATCCCGTCAAGAGGGTGGGGGGTTTGGTATTATGATTCGCTCGTCGTTGTTTTCCGTTGTCTTTTCAGTCGTTTCGTTAATATTATTTTCTTTTATTAATACTATTTTTTTCTTTTTTTTTAATCATCTCAGTTATATATTTAACGTTGTCGACTGGTTGAATTTAACAGTTATTTTCCGTAAAAACAGAAAAAAAGCACACGCGTTTTCAATTAAGACCGACGATGTTAAATGCGTTTCAGATTAGAATCCAAGAGCGTATTGGTGTTTCAATGACGTGTTTTCGTACATTTTCGTCTACAAACGCACTTTTCCGTTGCTCCGATAACCAGCTCATACACGATAGGAATTTGCGCGCGGATGGAGTGCAACTACGTTGCGCAGGTTTTCCGACATTTTCCAGTAGTATTCTTTAAACTCGAGGACGACTTTCGTAATACTGCGGTGAAATTATATCGGTTTCGCAGGATGTGTGCAAATGTATTTAAAAATCGAAAATTCAATTCGACCTTCCACTTTTTACTTAAAAGTATTACAAAAAAAAAAAATGTTTAAAAATCGTCCGACCCATTTTATGTAATTGAATTTTGCTAAACTACAAAAATATTCGATTATTGTCTCGTTCAGAATTTTTTTTTTTTTTTTTTGATCGAACTCAATGGATTTATCGGTGCATTGGAATGTAGAATAATAACGCAATCTTAATACATTCCATTAAGTGATCCAATTAATTCATATATATATATATATATATATATATATATATATATATATATATATCTGTGTGTGTGTGTGTTTAAATTTAATTAATATTTAAATAAATGTAATTAGAAAAAAATTAAAAATTAAATACGCGACACGACGACGTTAAATTAAAACCGTCAGAATGATCGTTTTCGTTAAACGTGATTGCATGAAATTAAGTTATAGCGCGTTGTACGTCTTTTATATCGCCAATATACATTTTAATAAATGTATATTATTTACGTGTATACGATATATACTGCACGAGTGTGACGTGAGTGAAATATATATTATTGTGGATAATATATTAAGTATGAACTTTAGACAATTAAAGCGGTTGCTATACATTTAATATTAATATTAATTTTATGCGCTATTTAATTACATTTTTTTTTTTTTTTTTTTTTGATCATAACGATATTCGAGAGGAAAAAAAGTAAATCGATCAACAGACGTTTTAACGACAATAAATGTCTTCTTTTATAGAAAAAGAATTTATCATTATTATTATTTTATATAAGAAATGTACATAAATTAGACAAGCAAAGTGTTTCGAACATTTATAACAACGTTTATTGGTATTACAAATATTTACAGTCGGAGGAAAGAAATAATTCTACACGACAAATATTGTTACTATAATATTATAGCGTATTTTCGTGCGTTGAAAAAAAAAATAAAAACAAATAAATAAGAGTGACAAGTGCAGTCGACGTAAAAAACGACGAATTTTCGAATCGTATATAAATGCCGTGCTTAACGATTCGGGTTTTGTAAACATAAGAAGTCGGATAATGCATGAAAAGTAGCACAATAATTTCTTAATAGTTACATTACTATATAGATATATTTACTGTTAGTAAATATAGCATATAGGTGGACATTATTTAGTTGATACGTCAAGGTCGAGCTGAAAATATATTTCCATAACTTTTTAACTCGAATAATTCAATTATTTTGTCACTAATCAGTCAGTTTAATTGATTGAAACGCGCGTTGTACGAAATTTAATTTGCACAGTTAACACCTGATTATCATAATAATAATAATAATAATAATAATAATAACTATTAACCGTTTCGGTTGACGCGCTATAGGAGATGAATATTTTTACCAAAGTGTTTTACATTTATTTTTTGTATCGGCGGCGTGTGTGTGCCTGATACGAGTGGTCTGTCACAAAATTTCGCGATTAAGAATTTTCGAATTATGTAAATAATCCGCTGTTGTTCGAAATAAGCTCCTTCGGAGTTCACACACTTGCCCGATGGAGGTTTTTTATTTTTTTTTTTTTTATCGTTGATCGCAACATTCTCCTAGAGTCCTCTCCGTTTGAAACGATATCTGCAGCCGTCTGGAAACGCGGGAACCGTTTCGGAAGAAAAACTGACCAAAAGATGCCGTATCCGATGAGGCTTTGACGGTTTTGAGCGATTCCGCGCACTCGCGGTTAAGCGACTCCGGGAATCCGTGGCGAGAAACGAGCTGGGTCGTATCGATTTTAAAACGGACGATGAACGAAAAATGCGGTCGCGTTCACGTTATAAGACGAATGACTCGCGTAATTCACAGCACTAAACCAACGACGAATGTTTAATATTTACAACTGAAATCGTGAATCATTCGAACGCGCGTGTGTGCGTTTGGCATTAGACGTCGTAACGTCTATAATATACTATAATACTGTTTTGCGTTCAAACGAGTTATCGATCTCGGAGGACGATAAATGTTAATATGCGCGAAACGACTCCCGCGCGTTGATGCGTTCAATTTTTTTTTTTTTTTTGTTTTCAGCTCGTTTTCCGCAGCGTCCAAGCGATGCGCTATAATTACATGTTATGTATCTATATAATATACTATTCCCGGAAGATCCATTATCCCCGGTATTCATCATTCGGGAGAGAGAGAACGGATTTTGCCAAGTCTTCGATCATTCCCCCGTACACTCGTCCGTATATAATGTGTATTTTATAATATAAAAGTATATTACGCGTACAAACGCGAATATAAATTTTAAATTCGCCGTACCGCGTCGAAAACGTGCGTTTGTCTTTCGAGTAATTGTCAGGCCGGTGTCGCACGTAATTATTGTATTGGTTAATCGTTCGTGATTGTATACTCGTATATATCATACGGGCGTAGGAGCGCGCAGACTTTTCGAGCTGCAGAGAGGCACGAGCTACAATCGAGGAATATTCGTTTGACGTGCGAGTTATAAGTGTCTCGACGATTTGATCATTGCGAATTCTCGCTCAATATTCTAGTAAAATAATCGCGTCGCACGTTGGCATCGCCAGCGCCGTGTGCGTGCCTCGTGCCTGTCGTTATCATATCAAGTCGCGTTACGTTATATTCAGCTTTTTTCAATATTTTGCCCACCGAATGAACTAATTTATGTGTTCATTAAACGTTTCATTCACCACACTGGGGGGAATCGTTAGATATTTTATGGAAGCGTATCAGTGTTTAATTTAAAATATCCTGCATTTAATTGTACACTTACAAATTTTAATTGTACAACAATTGCTCAAATTTACGTTTTTTGTTATCGTCACTTTTTTTTTTGTTTTTTTCTTTTTCATCGCCCACTATCCACTATTGACGTGGTGAAGTAGTCACGGTAAACCATTTAGGCGTTATCGATTCATTGTCGACTTACATTTAATTTACACACAATTTGAAAACGTACAATTGTAAATATCGTAAACGGTCACACGTAACAACAAGTGTTTGAAAAAAAAAAAAAGAGAAAGTATTTTTAGATATGCATATATTTTACTATCCGAATCTGGAAATCATTTGACCCGTTTCTCGCGTTTAATACTGTTTCATTCCGGTGCAATTGTCATTTGTCTGAGAAAACGGATTACCGCTAAATATTCCGGAATCGAATATTTAGGCCAGTTTTGAAATATCATCGTTGCTAGTCTCAAATCGAATTAATCAATCAGTGTTTCTTGACGAAATATTACCACCTAACCGCACGTTATCCGTATAACTTTTACATCTTCTCCCTTATGGTTTTGATGAAAATACTTCTTTTTTTTCTTTATAACATATATTTTGTTTGTTTTGATAAATCAAATACTTTACCGGTAGAGAAAACGCCTTCCCGTGGACATGTTTATATTATACCTATATACATAGATCATTTCGGTCACTTCGGAACGTATATTAAACAACGATTTTTCCTTTATGTATTATTATTCGTTTTTTTTTTTTTGTGTTTTCGATTCCCTTGAATAACTCGGATAGGATATATTTGTCCGGAACGTTCCGAGAAAACGCATTTACATACATATGATATACAACACAATAGCAGTGTAAATAAATATAAACCACTAATGCGCGATACAGTATTTATTTATTTATTTTAAAGCGAGTGCTGGTTATAGTAATATAAAAAAAAAATGACTACAGCGCGTTTTGGGTATTTATTTTTTTTTACAAATTTTACTGTTAATTACAGATTTATTCGTTCGATCGTACATACGTATTGTAATTGTACACAAAATGGTACAATTGAGCTGTGTGTATGTATTCCATCGGGTGATTTGTTCTCTGTAGTAGCGTTTTACTGCAGTCGGAGAAACTATTTGTGGACTTTTCACAAATATTACAGTTCACATTTTGTCAGACCCGGCCACTAGCCTTTATCATTCGTGACATAACAATAAATAATCGAGCCGATATATTATTAGATTATCACATCTCTAATAAAATTTATATATATATACGAGTATATGTATTGAATTTCTCGATCGACTTAACAGATAGACTTATCGTCAACAGATTCATCAGGATCCACCGAGTGTTATGGGCAATTTTCTTATATCATAGAAAAAAAAATCCATTAATAGTGGTTTCACAATCCATATTATCCATTACGAAAATAATATTTATTTATTGATTCTTATCGTTTGCAGCTGAAAGCAAATATTATATTATGTCCGTGTAATTTGTTTGATTCGTAGTAACTTTATATTGGGTTATTTTCACTGCTGAATAATTATGTATTGGTTCGAATAAGACAGTCTTATTTAGACACAAATACGATTAGGGTCTAAAGGCACCGATCAGGCGGCTAACAAGACGCGATTTTTAAGAGGATTGCATCGGTCACTATTCGAAAGAAACGCGACTCAAAATAAAAACAGGCAATTTAGTTACGCCGAAGAAATATGAAGCTAACACACAAACAGAGCTTTTCTTTATAAATAAATAGGGACAAACAATACGTAGGCGTGACCTATATTTTATGGATATTTTTCCTTTTGGCAATTTTTAGTAGAAAAAAAAATACTTTCATTTCGTAGACATTCGGAGAACATCGCATTATCTAATTAATGTTAACGACGAAACGTTAATAAAACTACGAATAATTTGGCGGAAGTTTTTGTTGCGCAACGCGATAAAACGTCACAAATATTCTTACATTTAATTTAGGCATACACCTTTCGGCGCATGTACGCAAAAAAAAAATTGTTTTCATATAATAATACTGTTGGTGATACGAAAATACTGGATGACAACGTGTTTCGTGTCATATTCATATACGCATTACGGGCCAATTTCCCGATTTCAGGACAAACTAGTTTACCATAGTAGGATTTAATTCGACCGGGGAACATTTAATTTGTCGTGAAATTAAAATTTACGTTTCAGAACGAACTGGTTTAATTTATTATTGCATTTATTATGATCGACGTTACTCGCGTTTCAATAATCGCACGTTATACTCGTATGCATAAGTGGCGTGTTAAGTTATAGTTTGTTAGACGTAGGACGAAAGAAAAATTACGATTTCTTATAAATTATCGTGTTACGAAAAGCGATTGTTTTATTTGTGAATGGAATTCATTTTTCGTCTTAAATGTAAACGTTTTCTGTTTGACGAACAAAAATTATGATTTAACACGAAAATCGTATTACATAGGTGAACGAGATATGAGTTTGGTTTGATTGTCTAGACACTCCAGGCAAACGTATATTTTAATAAATAAATTAATTAATTAATAAGAAAGTCGATGGTTTTGAATATCGGCTCAATTGAGTTACTCAGACAGAAATTTTAAAATTTTGTCATAATTTTATGTATAAAAACCGTTGTATGCGAAAAACGGCTTTGAGCACAACACTAATTGTAATATTTCTTATAATTAACGGCAATTATTGTTAAATTATTATACGTATATATCTCTAAGCTTACACGTTGAGCTTACAACATCTCTATTCATGTCTAAGTTATATACTTACACATATTTTTTTTTTTATCTTCATTTATCGAAAATTAAATTTATTTATTTTTCTCTTCTATTTGGTCGAATTGTTAAAATAAATAAATAAATTTGTAATGTGACAATAAATGACAATCGCCATTACAGTATTCGAATAGAGTCAAGGCGAATGAAATGGATTAGATTTAAAAATGTATCGTTTTCTATATTCAACGTATATTATATGAACATAGTAAATTTTCCGCTTTTGAAATTGTGATGAACGCAAAAAAAAAAATGTGTCAATAACACGGAAATAAATGTCACGTGAAAATTTATAGGTTTTTGGATTATTATTTTGAAGAGAACTAAAAGTGGTTTTATTTTTAAAAACCCTCGTGATTTCATTTTCATAATTTTTTTTTTTTCATATGTTTTGATTTCCGTGGAAAAATTAAAAGTAATGGCCTTTTTTTTTTTGTTTATCATTGTACATATGTCTGTTGATTTAAAATTTATACACAAAGGCCTCGTGGAACTTTTAAAGATTTATTTCGTCCTAAAAGTCGTAATGTACAAAAAAAAAAAAAAACAATTAATTTTAAGCCCAATAAATTTTGTGTTATTCCGTCTTGTACAAAAGTGTGTATCTTTTGTGTACAACTGGTGAGAGAGAGAGAGAAATTTTCTAACAGAGGAGTTGACACACAATATAATACGATTTGTAAAACGTGTAATTAAATTTAAGTGAAAAGTGTATTGGAAAAAGGCCGAATTCGGCGGGCCACTCAGATTCTCGTCTAACGCATGACTCGAGAACGTTTAATAGAATTTTTAAACGCGTCGATATAATAACAAATAACAACTTAGAACATTGGAGAAAGGACCGGAGAGTCGTTTGGAAAAATTTAAACTGAAGAGACACGCTGTATTTTATCCATCCTCCAATGAACGTTTTCGTAAAATTTTTAATATCTCAGTTGAAACAATAAAAGTTTGTACACTGCGTATTTCGTTGCGTTTCGAGTTTTTTTTTCTTTCAAATATCGAATTATTAAATACACGGAGTTTGCGATAGTGCGTACGACAGTTATACGGTCGGTATTATAAATTAACTAAATAATACATAAACCTCGTTATCGTTTTTACACGCTATATAAATATTGTATTATTTTATTTGGAATTTATACAGTTTCGACTAATCGAGGAAATATTTATAGATAAAATTCGTCGTTGTAATTTGCATTTTCTGTTCGTTTAATACGTTATTTATCGTTAGAAACGCCGCGACTTAATTTATGTTAATAAATTAATTCGGCGGTATAAAAGAGATAGGAATGCGTACTAATAACTTTTCTTAGTAGTTTTTTTTTTTTTTTTTTTTGTCTTTATCCTATTCGATTCCTATTATTATATTTGTCCGCGTTAAGTATTTCAGTAAGATAATTTTCTTCGTCAAAAGAAAAAAAATTCATTTCATTAAATTAAACTTTTGTTTTCTTCTGAAAGAAAAAAAAATGATTCATTTTTTTTTTGTACGTAATTAAAACTTGAAAAACGAATAATATATCATTAGTTGTAAAAGAAATTCTTGGCAAATATTCCAATATAATACGGGTATATACAATATTATTTGTCGTTTATTATTTTAACGACTTAGTAATGAGTTGAAAAGAAAAAAAAATCACTCGTTAAAGTCTTACAATAATAATAAAGTAGAAACATTTTTTTTTGAATAATACGCGTAACGCGGTACACAGGACGGCCACGACGTTTAAGACGTTCCAAAATTATCGAACTGCGAATTCAAATCGTATTAAATACGTACTTTGACGCGTTTCAATTAGTTATTTAACCCTCGTCACGATACGTATTATATAATATGTTAAGGTGTCGCGTTATTCTTCTACTGCAGTAACACTTCTATACCGAAAAGTGTTCACAAATCCAAAACGTGCATAGCCGCAAAACGAATAAGTCTTTCGTTTCGTTTGGAGTAAAAAAAAAAAAATAAAACGGTAGTGTGCGCGCTGCAGTGGACGATGATGTCGCTCAAGTGAATTACACTATTGGATTAAATATTTTAGAGTTTTGTTGTTTCGATAAATATTTAAAAGCAACGGTAATTTTTTTTTGTTTTTTTTTTCAAATATCAAGGCACTAGAACCATTAGTATTTGATAAAATAACGTAATTGTCCGCAATAAAACACACTTTGATGAAAAACTCGAAAATATGTTAATAAAATGAACCGGCGATTTTCAAAGTTTCACGCGTTTTCCCAAACCGATTTTAAAGACGTGCGCGAAAGCAAAGACGTATTATTATTATTATAACCGTTTGTAAAAAAAGCGTTTAATTTGGATAAAATAATAAAGTAAATATGCTCGAAACGCGCGGATTTTTTTACTATCGCGCTCCGGTCACGATTCCGGCGTTTTTTAATCGTATATAATTTTTTATATACGTCGATTTCGGTTCTCTTACCTTTGCACGACGCAAACGACGTCGGTCGGTTTGAGGACCAGCGCGAACGTGATCAGATAGCACAACAGTATGCCGGACAGGAGTACGTACGACACTTCTCTGCCCGCGGCCTTGACGATGGGCGTGTGATTGTGCTTGACGAACACGGCGACCACCAGCAGAGTGACGACCACACCGGCCACCGAGAGCGTCATGGCGCCGATGGCCCAACTGCTTCCGGCCCGCAAATACGCTTCCGGTATTTGCAGACACCGTTGATGGCTGCTGTCGGGCATCGTGCCACCGGGACACATTTCGCATCTAGTCTCGTCCGCGGGCGAACGGATCTGATCAACACGCACGAACATTATTATTATTATTATTTTTATTATTATTATTATTATTATTATTATTATTATAAAATTATTTATTCCTCATGATTTCGATATTTTTTTTTTTTTTTTGTATAGAGACTAGAGCCGTCTTAAAGACCATGTAAAGGTTTAAGATGTTAAAAATATATGGGGGGGGATCTTTAAATACTTAAATTATGACATATACGTATATGCATTTTTTTTTAACGCGTAATATGTTAAAAATTATGATTTACTAATCCAAAGTAAAATGCCAAATTTTTATTATAATCTCACTTATCTTATTTTTTATTAATGATAATATTTAAAAATATAATATTTGTTTTGTCATTCGAGATTCGTTCATTTTCTTTTTAAATATCTAAGTAAAAAAAAAATTTTTTTTGAGGTATATAGTATATTGTAAATAAATTGTGGGCCCTTTAGAATACGAGGGCCTCGGGACGGGCCCTGCAAGTCCGTGTTTCAATACGGCACTGCTCGAACCGTGTTCTTCTCTCTTAAATAAATACAATTCACACGCAATCGATCGAGAAAAATCGAAGAAAATATTACAAACAAACAGTGTATAATCGATTATTGTAGTATAATATTATACGAAATATTGAAATTTTCTTGTCCGAGAAAAATTTGCTAAAAACATTAAATTCGCACTAGTATTATTCGAAAATCAATATAACTCCAACACACATTTCTATATCATTGTTTTTTTTTTCTTTATAAAATGTAAATCGTTTATAACATAATAAATTATCCAGATTTATTACGAATTATTATTATTATTATTATTATTATTATTATTATTATTATTATTGTTGTTGTTGTTATTATTGTATAATAATGATATTACTGCGCATTTTTGCGCCTCACATCCCAATTGCGCCACTAAAAACTCGATAGGATTTTTAAATTAAAAACTATTTTTCGTATTTTCTTCTTATTCAATGTCTACGGCAGCGAGCGATTCCCCAAACGTTTTTTCCCCTCCTAAGCTTAATATTTTAATAGACCGTACATTTCATTATAAATTTTAGACTCTTTCGCGTAACTGCTCTTAAAATATTTAAATCAAAATTTGCGTGACGCGAGTTTTTTATTTTTAATAAAATATTATAATTGCATATTTTTCCGCCATTATCCAATTTTTTTTTACCCTTGGGATCGTCTCGCGTTGCCCCCCACCGCCGCCGGTCTACGGTATTAAAGTTTGTCGTCGTCTAATTAAAAACGGACACTGAACGCGATAGTTATTGACATAATAATTATGACTTTATTCTGTAGAGAAATAAACGCGAGAACAGCGCGTACTCTGTCTCGTATCGACGGCCAGAATTCGATGGAACCAAGAGAGAGAGAGAGATTTATTTTCCACCGCGTCTGTTTACGATTATAAAACGATACGATACGAACAATAATAGATTAAAATAGTGTTATAATATATTATATTAGGACATCGTACGACCGGGTTATATTTATCATTATGAAATAGATATATTCTTTTAGGTGATGATGTGGCAATAAATTTTATATTCTTGTAAAATTTGTTATTTTTTTTTTTATATATATAATCGTCGAAAGTAACTATTATTTATGCGTCTACGCGGATGAAATTGATCGTGAAATTGTACGCGATAACTTTTAAGTTTTTTTTGTTTTCTCACACCGAGAGGCGTCCGCACGTAATAGCCGTTGTAAAAAATACGCGTTCGGTGAATAGTTAATATTTGAGGCGTACAGAAAAACGTATATACGAAACGCGAATTGTTCTCTATAAACCATAACGAAACGTTCGGAACACGATCTCAAGTATTATCCATTGAACGACGTTTATTTTTTTTTTTTTTGTTCATACAACATTTTTTACAGCGAATACTAAGGCGTATGAGACGTTTTACGTTCGTACGATGTGTTCGTAGGTAATCCGTAGAAAAACGAATATTTTAAACCATTCGAACGTCGTTCCGAAGTTTATTCTACGAAAATTGCGCGCGTTTAAATTAAATAACGTACGGATAAACGCGTATTTATTTACAAACGACGTTCGAAAGAGAAATCTCTAATTTACAGAGGCGGTGTGTGCCGTCATTATCAAATCGCATGCACGAAAATATCGGAATCGAGAAATATGCGAGTCCGCCTGCAAAGAAGATATTATTAATGAACGGTCGAAATCGTTAGACGACAGTTGCGTGAAAGCGAGTGCCGAGTGAAACTTCTCAGACACAATTATTTTCGGATGTGAATTTCGCGGATTATGGCAAAACCGCTGGTTCGCGTCAAAATCAATACTACAATCGTCGAACACTCGACGCAATATAAATTGTAATAACAGCGTCTGTAATGCACAGACAAAACACGGTGTTTCATCATTCGACGTACTTGACATCGGGTTATTTGGACCAGTCAAGTGAATATATCGTTTTTGGAACGATATCGAGAACTACGTAGGTACGTAATACAATGTGGATTTCAGTTTAAGACTATCGGAGTCGATATACGTTTTCGGTAGACGATTTTCGTAAACCTATTAGACGTTTCGTCACAGATCGCACAAATGGATATCGATTACCGTTATTAAATATTCTAGAATCCACATTAAACTTTCGAATAATTCGGAATTTTCGTTTTTAAAATTACGAGCGAGTCGGTTTAATATTATTTTTATTTAATCTATTGACACTTTTTAGTGTATAAAAAAAAAAAAAAAAACGAGTGCTCCGAAAACATATTATATTGCCTTACGGTATAGCAGCAATATCACCGTACTTTCCAGTCGGTACGTCGTGTCCGCGTTTTTCAACTCTTCCAGCACAGATTTCCGAATCACAACTCGAAACAAAAAATTGCGAACATTTCAACAGTGTCCGTTTCATCCGTTCAATATTTATACACTTCTACAGGTGTACTCGATATAGGGTTTGGCGGGTACAATGATTGCTGCTCACTGTTTTCAAATTCAAATCGATAATACAATTTTCAAACGTCTAAATAAAGCCCACTATATATATATTTTTTTTTAATGTGATCTATCTGTTGTTATTCTGATGTTTGAATCGAAATACTGAATACAATACTACCCGTGTAATAAACGTTATACGTATATACCATTAGTTTTACGATGATATATATTATATTTTTTTTTATATGTATATGCCTAGAGATTTTCAACTAGTAAAAGTGCTCGGATCATTATGCTCGTACCCATTTTTTGGTAACAAATTTTGTCGGAGCGGTAGTTTAAGGAGATGATTTTTTCGATTTTCTCAACACTTTTCAGTACCGATAGATTAGATAAAATTTACTATCGGAAAATTGACGAAGCGTGTAAAGTTCGAAGCATTTTTTTGATTGCAGACATTAAAAAAAAAAACCACGTAATTGTAAAACCCGATGTTTCGTTGCTCTATTCAAAGTCTAAAATCTAATAGGCCCCTTTTTTAAAAACTAATCGCCTTTCTTTCTGAGAAACACGAACATATCTACTATGCTATTTTCGCCAATATTTATATATCTCTAGACTCTATGTGTATTGGGCTAATTCTCTGTTCCACCTGTTGAGCTCATTAAATAATCACGAATCCATTTGATATTTAAATCAAATAACATTATACATATATAAAATAAAAACTCATTTAAAATTCGGCGATTACCGAACCTCGGAAAATGAAATTCGAATTGAATTTGTCGTAAATAAAATTCAATCTGGGTTTAAGTAAATAAAATAGATATTTTGATATTCTTTTTATTTTTTTTTTTTTTGGTTGAAAACGAGTTTACAAAGGTTTACAATGTGTTTTCGACTGAGCCCGACTGTTTTCGAAATGTCGGAAGTGTGCTACTCGGAAAATTCGAAGCATACATTATTCGCGGAATAAAAAACCGTACAAATTACACGCTACGTGTGTATTCGAAAAAAAAATTAATTATTTACGCGACGTGTGAGGGGTCGGGGAAGAGTTTCCACAGCCTTTACTCGTGCAGAAAAATCGTTCTTTCGCGATTAAACCAGGCGTGTACAAATTTCAGTCGAGGTCATACAAATTCATACTAATCAGTGATTACGTACTTATTACGCGTAAAAAAAAATAAAATTGTTAAAAATTTAACGTAAAATAATTCAGAATAAATAATTTTTTTTTTTTTGTAAAAAATTTCGCGTATCGCAGAGAAAGAGAAAAATTCCACTCAACCGCCCGGGAACACTGAATTACGATATTATTTTACAGATTTCGTTGGATAACAAATTTGGAATTGGACTACTAAGAGACGAACGGGATGGCCAAAGCAAAGGCGGATGGATGACAACGAGAATGTAAAACCGTATTAAAATTATACAAATACTGTCCTCAATGGCCATCGAAGGTGTAGAAAGAAGACGACGACGATTTCGTTGTCGCGGTACACGAGTGTAGCAGTGGAAATTAAAAAAAAAAAACTCTTATTCATTTATTCACGGTAAAATTTATCACGTAAAATTCACGCGGTGGTCGACACGCGACTACTAATTTTTCGTCCTGTGAGCATTCCGCGTTCTTTCTTTCCTACACTCGTATCTCGCGCACGGTCTCTATGAGACGAGATACGGTTGTATCTATCGTAGATGCGGTTTTTCTTTTTTTCTATGGTTCCATATAAAAATGTTAAAGAAAAAAAATTGTATTTATTTTAAGAACGGGCTTTTTGACGAAAGAATGTCGATTGAACAAAACACAGCGATTTACGTGTATCACTATATTATGGCGGCGCGTCTGAAATTTCTTCCACGTTTATCGTTATTGTACACGGTTTTTACGAACAGCTGATTTTTCAAGAGGCGCATATACTCGGTTCGGTTTGGAGAAACGAATTTCCTCATACGGAATTTTGTTGCGTTTTTTTTTTTTTAAATCGAGTAAATACAAAATCCGGTATTTCTTATGTTTGGCAGAACACCGTTTCCGAATTTCGTGATAACATCGTTACGATATACACTGAAGTTCCGCTGTTTCTCTTGCAAAAATTTTTTAGACGATCGGTTGATGATAAATACCAACTAAAATGAGGTGGGTAAAAATTAAAAAAGAAAAAAAATAATAATATTATACGAAACGCGAAGAAAATCTCCGTTGAAAATGATCGACATTTACTGAGATTTCAAAAAAAAAAAAAAAAACGAAAAACACCACAACCGCCGTAGCTGCGCTTGCAGTGTTCGCGCTGAGCGTGAATCGCGTATGTATCCGCAAATTACAGTACGCAGTTAAAGTTTAAATTTAAGCATTTCCAGTGAAAACCGCATGATTGAGCAGGTACGAGTATTCGAGCTTTAACGTCACTCTGTTATATTATTATTATTATTATTACTTGTCGTCGTATCAAATCCGTTTAATTCCGCTCGACGAAATATCACGTTCGACCCGGCGACTTTAATTTACGCGCTGACAAACGTCAATGAGCATAATGGTTCGACAATGTACATTTTATGTGCAGTGGGGCGGGAAGAAAGGCGAAATCCGCCGTTATTTAAATCGATATTTACTTGTGGACGGAGGCATTGAAATTCGTTTTGCGAACACGGCTGCGCGATAAACGGAATTCCGTCGGAAAACGAAATAATTCCGACGACTATTATTGAAAAACGTAAAAAAAAAATAGTGAAAAAAAAATTCGCGTTACGCATGAGGTTCGAATAAATAAATAATAAGAAGAAAAAAATAAGCGTGAGAAATCCACGCGATGTCCGAAAGAAATGAAAACAAACATGCGATGAACGGATGTTGTTAACTTTATTACACAAAATTAATATATTATTATTATTATTATTATTTTAGAATATCTTTTAATAGAATTTGTATTATTTTAATTTTCGCGTTTCCGCGGAATATCCACATCTTTCGCGCGTCAAATAATAGATTATTACACATTAATATATTTATAATTATTATTATTATAATACACTGACCGGATTACTCGATCAGTTGCGTTCTACGCGATTTATCGTTTCTTTACGTAATTATTTCTAACTGGTATCTTTACCATAAAATCAGTTAAAAAACGAATTTAGAATCCGAGGATTCTGCTGCAATGGAAACGGAACAACCGCGTTTCACAGGATTACACGTTATTTCTGACAAATGAAAATACACATACATTTTTTTTTTAACTACTACAATTAGCACCGAGGCGAAATCTTATTTAAGACGGAAATATAAAGTAAATGATAACTTTAAAAATTTAATATGCATTTTGTTATTCGTATTTCTTTTAAGTAACTCCTAGAGCAGAGTTATACTGTTTTCACTGATTTAATTGGATTTTTTAATTGTGACCGACTCTTAATCCATATGAATGAGGTGATTTATTTCTTGAAAATTGTAAGTATATTGAAATATAATAACGACTGTTTTATATCGAATTTTTTTAACCAATTAGAAATACCGACTATGGATCGACGTTTGAATTACCCCGACACATTGACGCGAATAAATACGAATTCGTAAATTATTGTTACTCTTAATCTTTCGAAAAATCACGGATTTCGTTGATTCGAAATACGTACGATATAAAAAAAAAAAAAAAACCCCACGAAATATTTTTCAAATTTAAGTTGAGAAAAATCGGTCATATCATACGGTCGTATTGAGTGAAATTATTTATTATTTAAAAAAACTTCTGTTTATAATCCGTTCGTTCTAAATTCGGATTATTCGCTTTTATTCGTTAATTTAATTCTGTACACAATATGTTATCTGCATATAGTATTTTCTTTTCGTTTACTTTACTCGGTCGGTTTGTTTTTACTTTGTGTTGTTCTTAACGAGTTATATTATAATAATCAGGCTGTAATATTGAAACACAAATAAATAATAATAATAATAAAAAAAAACCATTACCTCGAATTGTATCGACTAGCGAGAGTTACTTTGAAAATACGTGGTAATCAGGGTTCGGGACTTATAGCGCATTTGCGTACTTTTGTCGTTTACTGTAAAAAAAATAACAGTGTGCGAAATAAATTCATTTCTCGATAGCGCGATATCAAATTTGAAATTAGTCTTGTATGTTTTACAGATATTTCAGTGAAGTTACAATTGTTCTTTCGTTTTTGTGTAATTTTTTTTTTTGTTTTTTTTTTTTGCATATTTTGACGAATTCTTCGAATTTCAAATAACAGTCATACGAATTCGCGCCGATCAATGAAATTAAGTGGTGAAGCACCCCACCCCATTCGGAATAAAATATAATATAATCGTATGATTCTGCTGTTCATCTACAACTCATTGTCCGTCATAATTTTCTTGTTATAATAAATTTATCTTAAGAATACACGATGCCCATATCGCCCCATAGATCGCCTTTCCCGTCTAAGAATGTCAAGAAATTCGTTTAAATTTAAAGTAACGTTTTCGCTTTAAATTGTCCTGTATTTTGTATTAAAAATATTTCTTCGTGTTTTCTCGATTTTTTTTTTTATACATATTTTACGGGTCTTTCAACGTTTATTTTCATGTTTTCAAGTGCTACAAGTCCCCGAACCCTTAACGCAATAATAATAATAATAATAATAATAATAATAATAATAATAATAATAATAATAATAATAGTAATAATAATAATAATAATAATAATAATAATAATATATTATTATTATACCCGTTTACTTATTATTAATATGTTATTCTTATTTAAAAAAGAAAAAAACAAAACGTCGTCTTGCCTGGTATTGTGTGCAATTGGAACAGTGCCAGCAGCATTTCTCGCCCTCCAGATACCGTTTTGCCTGCCCTTTTTGGCACGGTAAACTGCAAACGGATTTCGGCGGATTTGACGTGTCCGTTTTGAACCTCATTTCTTCGGAGCGAACGGCAACATGCGCGACACAACGGAAGAAAATCAATTAATAATTATTACCGGTATTATTGACGCGGATCCACGTCGTCGAGAATAATAATTTTTAAAGTCGCGGTCGGATGGGGGGGAGAGGCGAGCGTTTCAAACGAAACACGAACCGCGGATAGGGATCTTTGCATAAACGTTTTTTTTTTTTTTTTGAAAACGTATTGGATTTACACTTGTATACAAGATCGTACTCATCGTACACGCGCACCCGGGGGGACTCGGGCAAAACGTTTGTTGAAAGTGTTCGGATTACAATATTCAGATAATATTTTGGAAAAAATGCTTCGTGGCGATAATATTTCCCCGAATACTTCTGGAATACTTTTTTTTTTTTTTCCTATACTTTTCGGTAATACGAATAGCAAATAATAATAATAATAATTATATTATTATTATTATTATTTAATCGAATATATATATATATTAAAAAACGTCGATCATGAATACGTATTTCGGGCAGGGCGTTTTATACTTTTAATTTTGTGTTCGTGAACACGGAATGTAACAAACCGCGAGTGTAAATAAACAATCGAGTGTAGCGAGAACGCGGACAAAACAATTGGAGTTTCGTTTGAATTGCCCCCATACATACCGCTACAGCAGGGGCGTATACAAGGGGGGGGGCGATAGGGGCGATCGCCCCCCCCTCCGCCTAGATACTTGTGTGTGTACCTACCTTGTACGTATATCTACTGACGATTAAAATTAATCGAACTAAAACTAAAATGTAATAAAACATTTTTTTTTATTTAAAACTTATTATTTTCATATAATTTTTCGATAATTCTAAGTTGGCAACAGATTCGACGGGCCGTTTTTCTATTCGCCCCCCGCCCTCCCCTAGGGGATGAAGTAAATACGCCCCTGCGCTACAGTCACTACGCGTATGTTTATTTTTCTGCTAAACAAATGATTTTTTTTTTTTTTTTGTACGTTTCGAGTAATTAAGTCGTTGTTTTTACGCACCCGTTATTTAAAATAATAATTATAATAAAAAAAAATTCGGAATACTACGCGAGTCCGTTGAGTCGAAACCGAGGTGGATGGAATGTTTTCAAATGGAATGTTTCAACGCGTATTTGTTCCGGACGGATTCGTTTTTTTTTTTGTAAAGATACGCGCGAGAACAAAATATTTAACGGTACCGTTTCGATATTTGAACACGGCACGCCGCTACGAGTACGCCATTTACACAATTAATAATAATTTATACACGCGATCGTCAATATCGCCAGCGACTTTTCGTTACAATTCAAACGAGTCTCAACGAAAATATAATACGAGCGAGACGCCGCGTTTCGAGTGCGCGCTCCGGCCACGGGTTTACGTGCAAAATTTAAATACGCTCGTCGACGAACGTCAATCATGCGTTCCGATGCGACAAAAATAGGAGAAAAAAAACAAAGACGACGCGAGGAAAGAAAATACAACGGAACGGATCACAACGCGAGATGTCGCGTAATTCGCTGCGCGTTCGGCAACGAACCGATTTTACGTCCGACGGAGTATTCCATTCGGATTACATCAAAACGCTCGTTTCCAACGGGACGGGGGACGGGGGGGGGGGCCCGTCGTATCGTTCCGTTATCGTAAAATTTATTTATCCAATGATTCCTAATCGGAAAGTCGTATTTTCTTATTTTTCTCTCCGTCTTTACGGTCGTCGAAGCGAAGCCGAATCTATTTGTGCGTCCAAATTTTCGATTGGGCCACACCACCAATAATCTTGCGCTTGATTCGGAAACTCGATTTTCTCGCGGTACAGTTCCATTTGCGCGTAATTCCAAACAACTAAACATTCGCCGACTATTTTTTTATTTATTTTTTTTTTCTAATAGTTTTTAAATGCGGCAAAAAAAAATAAAAAAGACTACACCGAAATAACCAAGTCCTTTAGCGTCGCGAAAAATGTGCACCGAACGTAAATCGCACTATACAATATTTGCGTACGTAACGGAAAAAAAAAAAAAAATTCTTCAAAAAACGTCTTCTCCGATTTTCGGTGAGTATTAGACGCAGGGCTATTTATAAACGTTGGCGCCAAATTACCGAAAAATAAGTGGACACAATGTAACATAACAGTTTTTGTCCGTTATAATACAACCTACAATTTTTATTTAAATTTTGAAAATAAATTTTTATAAAACACACCGTGTGTAGTAACATTTAAACGTATTCGTTGATGAGATATCCACATTTCATCCACCGATTATTATTATTGTTATAATATTATATTTAAAAAAAAACAAAATATATATATATATATATATTTTTAGTTGTAAATATATAAAACACCTAAAATTAATGTAGAACTGGGGGGGAGGGGATATATTATAATTTTTTTTTTTTTTTTTTAAATATTGAATAGTAAAAGGGTTCGTGGTATATCTGTCAGATTTCCGTGGGACACAATCTTGCAAATATATTGACATTTAAATGTCCGAATGAATCGAAATCGATGGATTAAAATAATAATAATCCGACAGTTAAATATCTTAAGTAACGCTGTAACAAATATCCAGTCGTCTCGTCTCCTTGACGACTTCAAAATTTCCGAGAACAATGTCGATACATTTTCAGAAATTCCATATATATAGCAGGGTTTTTGGAAATTTTATTTTATAAGTTACGATTGAAAATGTATTTGGAAAAAATCGGTCGCGTCATCGTTTGACGAAACGTATATTCGTTCAGAGAATTCCATTAAACGTTTCACAAACTATATATTTAACTCGTATATTATTATACTGAAATGAAACGATGGTTTTGGATTGTTCCGGGCAATAAATTACTTTATTGTCTCGTACAATGTACTTTTAGCAACAACAACTCAAGTAGTTATATACTCGTATATATATATATATATGGATTTTATTTATCGCTCGTTGAAATTATTACGTATGTTTTTGTTATAAAGTTTCTTTAGTAAAATAAAAAATATATATAATAATAATAATAATAATAATAATAAAAATAAAATAGATTACTTTAATAAAAAGTGTAACGTGTTCAGGAAATATTGCACGTGAGGTAATTTTCGAGTTATGACTTACGAGTTATTTTGTTATTCACGGCAATAAAATCACGCTGTGAAACAATTTTCCCGCTATGCCCCCAACGGAATACAAAAATATAATATATATATATATATATATATTATACCAATGTCGATGGTTACGGGGTAGAAATCGATTCGCGTCCAAGTATAATTTTTGTTAATTATTATTCTGATGACTATCTAATTAGTAGTTGTGTGGAATAAATCAATTCCGATGACATTTATCGCTTACATAGGTCGACCGGATGATATTAAATGTATTATTTTTGCAATAATTTTATTAAATGGAAACTTCGACGTAACTAATAAATATATATGTATTTCGTTTATTTAAATACTAAGCAGTACATGCACAAAATTCACTTTCCGTGTCATTTTCGATTAACATTTTCGATCAAGGAACAAGACAATTCTGAACATAAATACTGTCATACGATATATGCGAAACGTCAGTTTTCCAAAGAAAAAAAAACCACACAGATAATATCGAAAATTTCAACTGTAAATCTTACATTTCATTACAGGAATTGGAATTTCAGTGTAAAATTAATTTGTCTCATACCAGTAATACGTAAAAATATCCATTTCGTTATTATAATTGTTAACATTATTTTACTTCTGTCAATTATTCTACGAACTGTTGACTGTTTTATTATACTTTTTTGGAACTTTGGCAAAAAAAAAACATTCGTCTCTAGTATATGTCGACTAAACCGGATAATTATGATGATTATAACAGTAAAAATGTACGAATTATAGTGTTGATTAAGTCATAAGTAAACGACAATACAAGTTGACTGTTCGAATTAAAACGTTTTGAAAAAAATTATCTTTTTAACCAGTTAATGCGGACCTTTAATTGCCATCCTCGTTTCATTACGATTATTCAAACGAACGCGACGTAGTAGCGAATACCGTCAAAAGTGTGTTTAATTGTCTATTTGAAAAATGTTTTCCACGACACCTGGTCGTGCGGCAGCAAATATTTGCCATTATCGCTCGGACTGAATCGCATTGTGTGTATACATCCTGCGGACTCGACGAAATCCTATTATTTATTCGAAGGGTAATTGTAAAGGATTTTCATGTTAATGCGGACTCGGAAAAAGAGTGAATTATATTTTGATATACGTTATAAAATAAAAAAAAGAGTTCAAAATACGTTATAAAATCAAAACGGATCGGGTTGATTTCACGATGAAAACACTTATATTTTGGGAAGTAAACACGTTCAACAAACATTTTGACGCAGCACCTTTTTAGATTGGAAATCCGACAGCGATTCCACATCGAAAGCATCTAAATTCTCGAATTCGCGTTGTATACATATATTCTTTTTTTTTTTTGTGGATAAATTGGCAAAAACAAATCGTTTATATTTTCCAATACAATTACGCGCGACATGCTACCAACTATCGTTTAAATTGGTCCGTTGAAGCTGCTCAATACATCCGGCAGACCAAATGGTCTTAAACCGCAGATTGACATTGGTAAAGTTTTATAACATTACAGTTTATTGAACTGTGTGTTTAACAGAATCGATCGGGAAAAAAAACAGTCGTCGACAGTATATAGTCAGCGGATAAAAAAAAGTAACGAATAACGCGTAACACTTATTTGCTTCGAAGTTATCGTTAAATTTTGTATTTGAGCGAAAGATAAATAATATGGTGTCTTTAAATTATATTGCATTACCGTTATCGAATATAATATTCTGCAGTACGTGCTCGACTTGTTTGCTGGAATCATTACATCATATTGTGCGTTAAGTTGGTGGTTTAAAAATAATTTTGTTCGAAAACCTCATAAACATTGTTTGTAAAAAAAAAAAAAAAAATGAAATATAACAAATATCGTTAAATTCATTCGAAGTGCTGTCACGTTTTCAATTATTTACAACATATATATATATATATATATACATACTCTTATAAATGGAGTTTATATAGTTTATAATTAAATTTGTTCAATTATCGTAATTGGTTATCGGGGAGGGATTAGGTTTTAAAACTTGCGAGTAATTTTAAGCCACTCTAACAGTCATTAAACTTTTAAAATTATATAAGTCACGCCTCAGATGCAACTACGCGGGCAAACAAAATAAACGAAAATAAGTCACCACAATTTTTCGACAAATATAATATTATATAACCACATTGGCGATGTAATTGTAAGCTCGAAATTGAGCTCTCATTAATAAGCCATATAATGTGATCACGTAATCAATATTGAAAATAAACATGCGATCGTCTATCGTGTCTAGCAAACAAACGATCGATCAGCAGCAGTCGCTGCGATGACGATGTTTGCGCATCGAATTCCACAAAATACTGCTGTTAATGAACAGAGATGCGTAATATTATCAAATTTTCCAAAGAGGTACACTGCGCGAGGACAATTGGATAGCGAGCAGAAAAATTATCACCGCAGCAAGTCGCGATGTGTCCGGTAACAACCGAAAAATGCCGGTACAATGCCCTCTAATATGGACCACATGTGATACAAATGACTTACATCTGGCGAACGATAAAGCGGTAGCGGTCGCGGCTTTCTGGATGACCGCGGAGACACGACAGGAGAAGAAGAAGACCGATAAATTACAGGGAAAATATGAGCTGAGTAGTAATCATGTAATACAGGTCTAATTTTCTATTTCGAACTGTGTTGTATGTTGTAATATTAGATGAAATAAATTTGTTGAACGTTTTTAAACGTTACCGTTGTAGCGCGATTCGTTTCGAATTCGGGATAATTGGAAAATATTCTCTATAAAGTCGTTATTCGGAATACCATTTTTTTTTTTTTTACTTTATCGTTAATTATTACACGCCTAATAAATAATTCGGGCATTCACAATAACTTAAGGCGCGTACACATTGTGTGTATAATCGATGTAACAACTGTGAAATAAACGAATGTTATCCTAAGCGAATTTTTTTTCGACGTTTAATAATATTATAATTGTTACTACACGGAGTTGGTTTTTTTTTTTTTTAATGAATTTTGAAATATACGCGATAAAATATGCTCTTTAATAATTATCATCCCGTAATCCATTTCACGAGTTGTTGATTTTAATGAGAATCGAATTTTCACTCGAAAACCTTTTGTTTTCGAATAAAACGCGTTAAAAACTTTTCTCTTTTTTTTTTTTTTTAAAAAAAATTTTGCGGGGAACAAAAAAATGAAATTCCACAACATTCTTTTAACCATCGATTATGCTGTGTTTACACGGGGACTTATGGTTCGGGCTAAAAACGATACGATTCGTCGTATGTCGTTTGTAATTCACTCACCGGTCATGTTGAGGTTGAGCTGTCCGTCCGTGTACACTCCAACTTTGATCCATTTAAACGTGCCCGGTTCCACCTGTTTGAAGTGAATGATGTTGTAACGGGCCGGTCCGTCACCGTTGGAGTCGAAATGGAAGTTATCGCCCGTCAGACCTGCAACGTAGTTTTTTAACGAATAAAAAACGGTCGAAAATATCGACGGAAAAATACAAGTGCGCGCCTTTGCAACAACGTGCGGGAACGGAATGTGCGTGAAAAATCAACGCACTCTATATAGTTGATTACGGTCGGCAGTAGATTTTTTTTAATTTTCTTTTTTTGCGTTTAACGCAGATAAAGACGAAAAAGCAAGAACAGCAAGACGACATAATCGCGCAAACGGGAGACCGAGTTTTACGCGAACGGTGCGTATATAAAAAAAATATATATTCACGTACTGTTTATCTCGAGGAAAAATTTGCGGAATTATTTCAACACAAATCGAAAACGATTTTTTATTGTTATATTATCGACTTTCAATACAGGTCATCCGATCTCGCCGAGCTCACAAGAATTCATGCGGGACAACACCTGCGCAGTGTAATTTTTGCGTACATTTTCCAAATAATTTATTAGACACATTTTTATACTGTTTCTGACTAACATCCACCTGCAGCAGTTCAAGTAATGTTAATCTTAACAAGTAATGTTGGAAAAGTACTCAATTATTCGATACGATGGAATATTAATTTAATTATTCCCCACCCCGCCCGCGTGTACATTTCGTTTTTCGTAATATGAATACGGTTGTTTTTTAAACACTGCGCGTTGTACGCACGAAAAAAAAAAGCCGGTTATTGAACGCGAAACCGCGGCGTATAATTTCACAGAAAATATCAATTACAATAGTCATAATACACACTCTAAACGATCGACGTTTCAACATTAATCAATTATTTGAATAATCCGAAACACTGGTCTAGTAACGTTATTCGTATTTATTGATTCGTTCGTCAAAACGTTTGTTTTCCAATCATTGAAATAAGATGTACAAAATATGTACAAATGTATCCGATAAGATTACGATGCGCGTGTGTGGGAATCGAATGTTATTACAAGTGTCAACAAACGGCAAATCGATTTGGCGATTGTGCCGTGTACGACGCGTGTTGTTTATAGAATTTAGTTTTGAGCCGATTTTATTTTGTCTCGGTATTCCGATTTTTTGACGTTTTATTGGAGTACGGACGAACGAAACAATCTTTTTTTCAATTATTTCCTGTCACTATTGGCATTCGTCCTTGTTTATACGTGAAAAGAAAACCACGATCGTGTGTGGGGAACTCGAAATATGAACTGTAATAATAAGTGGAACAGGACGGTAATATTCGATTCGTCGATATACTCGTGTTTATTTCATTTTTTGCGTTTAAAAATAATGTACGTAAATCGTAATAATCAAGTGTTCGTTATGTTGCCGTGTGCATTATGAAAAATTCGTTCGTCAATACACACTGTTGTGGCCGAATCTCCTTTACGCACGCACACCATGCATAAATAAAAATACAGAGCAGTTTTAGACTAAAAATGTAAACTCATGATTTTCAAAAGTTTTCTCTATGCTATTTCACGAGACTGTAACGAGCTAATGAAAATATTTATTTTTTTCTTTAATTGTTGCCTTTTCAGTTCGATGGTATTCTGTTAACGATAAATAATCGTTACGATTATGAACAGGGAAAAACGTTTATCGAAATACGTAAAGAAAAATTGAAATGTTTAACATTTTTTCATTTATTATTAATTAATTCACATTAAGTTTGAGAAAGAAATGTTAACCGCGCGTACACGTGCAAAGAAAAAAATATATATACATATAAAATTGAGGTGTAGAAAAAACCAAATAACGTACGAAATAAATTTATAAAGAACTTTGCATCGTTTTTTTACATTGTTATAAACTATAAATGTATAATAGAAGTATTTCGAGACGCGCTCGATTATGGCATACGTGCACGGGTCACGCTAGGTGGAACCAGATAAAAGACGGAGAGTTCAAATCGAAAATAATTTATTGAAAAAAAAGGAATCGAATATTCCCGTAATTTTAACAAAAATGTATTTACAAAATCTACGTAAACAATTTATTGTCTTTGTACCAAAAGATTATGACGAATTGAATCACTTCCAATTCAATCGAAAATTACGAAATCAAGTGGATTTTTATATCTCGCCGAAATCCGCGTAATATATTAGACAAAAAAAAATAAGTTGCAATTATACGTAAATACATATGAGAAGGGCTACGGGGGAAAAAAGATAATAGTCAATTTTTTTTTTTTTTTTTGTAATTTACTTTTCTTAAATTTTAAAGTAAATTGAATTTTCTTGTTCATTTCTTCGAAAATTATTAACGTAACTAAATTGTGTTCTTTTGAATTATCTCGTAATTAATTTGTTGGTTTTTTTTTTTTTTTAGTTCTGAAACTACAAAACTGCAATACTGAATATTTTAGGAATATTGACAATTATCGTTTTTCCCCGTGGCCCTTCACATATAAACGCATTTGATCCAAGCGATTAGACGGAAACGTTTTCTGGCTTACGCGATGGTTTTAAAAACGTCTTATGATGATAATGCATATGCCAGAAGAGTACGTTTTCACTATATGTTACACGGACTCTGTGGGAAAAACGTAAACTGCCGTTAAAAAAAGCCGATGTAGTTATGGAGAAAACTAACGGGAAACGGAGGTAAAAAGTAGGACGAGAGTGTAGTATAATGCGCGCACAAAAGACTCGCGCAAAAAAAGAAAATAAGTAAAATATGATTTATATTTCACGAAATATATAGCCTGAGGCCCGGGACATAAAAAAAAAAACGAGAAAAAAAGATATATGCATTTGTATTTATACGAATCGTATACGGCCTCGATATTAGTCGGTTTTGGAATTACGCGTACGGTTATGAAATACACGTGAAGTCGGGCAAGCGCACGTGATTCGATTATGTTATAAGATTGTCGTTTATACCACAAATGTTATTAACATTACGCGATAAATATGGAGGCGTCGAACGTTTCCCGGATAAAAACCGTCACTATATCGACCTGTGTATATACAGATCGTCGATTTAATAAATGCGCGAAAAAAAAACGTTGTACGGTTAGTACAGTAACAGAGGAAGCTGCGGTTTGTGGATCGAGTCCACCGCCGTTATAAAATGGCAAACATTTCCAAAAATATTGAAATATGTAAAAAGTTCAAACTTCAAGTTAAATTCGGCACGGGTTAACTTTATCTGATTGACTCAAAACTTTTTTTAGTTCATTTTTATATATATACACACGTTTTTAGGGGGTGAGACCCAAAAAAATTTTGATTTTTTTTTCCATCATATATAGCTAAGGAACACCCTAATATATATATATATATATATATATATATATATCGGTTCGCGTATAGGGGAGAAAAAAGAGAATCGCCGAGGGAAAGCGCTCGTCCGATCGGACATACTCTTAGTAAAAATTTGTAGAAAAAAAAAAATGTTTTAAAAAGGAAAATATTATGTGCTCGTATGTCGTTCGAACGAGAACGAACGGATGAATATGAGGAGAATATACACCGCGATATTTTTTTTATTATTTTTCGTCTGAAAAGTGTTCATGCGAGAGAGAGAGCCGAAAAGGATTCAGGTAACATTTTAGTGTATTATAATAATAATAATAATAATAATAATAATATATACGACTGATTAAACGCGGTGAACTGTAATATGGGAACATAAATAATTAACGCACGCGAAGAAAGTGTTTTTATTTTTTTTAAAAACTCCCGTTTTAATGTTGACGCGTATAATAATATAACTTCGGTATAGTAATTTTATTATATAATATATTACGTATTTTTTTTTTAATCCAAAGGTTAATTAAATTATCCGTCTCCGTCATATTCCGTCCGGTAATCAACCGGGTTCCGAAAATAATTTCAGTAATCCGAAGAAAAACGAAAAATCGCGTCTTTTTTTTTTTTTTTTTGCTATTCGAACATATTATTTTCGCGGAGAGCCGAGCGAGAGAGAACGCGTATTTTTTTTTATATAATACGAGTAGTAAAAATTTGATAATCGCCGCGGGTCGCGTGTTCACTTAATATTATTATTATAAAGTTTTTATTTTCCTCTTTTTCCGCCGTTTTTTTTTTTTTTGTCTTTTTTTTTACCAAAGACTTTTGTTACGAGTCGAATTTATTATAAATAATTGTTTGCAAGCTGTTTTCCATATATACGATTTCTGATTTACGCGATAATAAAACTGTACGTTGTTATACAAATACTTTTAATATTTCAATATGATTATTATTATTATTATCGTAGTAGGAGTGTATAGCCTTAACCGCGTTATTATTATTTTGCGTACACAACGATTTTTTTTTATTAATCTTTTTTGTTTTTTACTACGCATAATCACGCTGCGTGTTCGATACGTTTCCCACCCGAGACTTACACGTTTATTTGAATAAATATTCAATATTGGAAATTCACACGGTGCGATGAAAATAATAAGAAAAGTAGCTGGCACGTAGGGGCCGGTTATGTTTATTCTATTATTATTATACATCAATTTACTATTTGATAAAGGGTTTTGTTATTATACTATAAATATAAAAGCAATGCGCGATAAATCATCGCCATTCGATAAAAACGATTCGGAGCTTCGCTTCGCGGTGTAATATTATTTATTAATAATAAACGAAATAAAGTAATAATTTTCCACAAAAAAAAAAAAATAAATAAATACACATTGTCGATAAGCTCTAAATGTTTATTAAAAGAAAACTAAGGGGTTTTCGAGAGTTTTTTTTTTTTTTTTTTTTTGTATATAGTCTAAGTAACGCGTATGTGTCTGACATGGTAATACAAATGTAATGTGTTGAGCATTGTTAAAATCACCTGTTTTATCTATACGAATGGCTCGAAATCAAAAGAAATATTCTGAAAATCGAAAAATGATCTTTATAAACTGGACGTGAACGTAAACCAACTATGATTGTAGAACACATCATTTTGTAGAATTTTTGGGTACGCACGCATAAAAAAAAAAAAGAAACACTTTGTTTTAAAACCAGCGCGTTCTTCGCGCCCGGCACAGAATCCAACAGTTTGCTTTTATTTTTATGTATATATGAATAAATGAACTCGGGCGCATCCGTACGTTTCCAGTACATTTATCAATCGAATTGAAACGCAATTACAGAGAATGTTTTTCCTATTAAATGGTCCAGTACGCCTATGTCTATGCGACATCAGTGATCTTCAGTTTGGTGATGTTCGTCGAGATCGTTTTGCGAGACCGGTCGTCGGCGAACAGCATTCGTCCGGTTTGAAACGAGAAATCCGGATGAAATTCACGCGATTTCCGTGTATTTCGCAGCGTTCGGTTTCAGGAATACACCCGTGGACCATCGATCGCCATATTATTATTATTATTATTATTATTATTATTGACAGAACGCGTTCTTGTTAACGGCGCTCGAGATTCGGTTTTCAACGATAAAACGTAGTAATGTTTCAAACGGGCGTTATTTCATGATTTACCCGCGTTTTACTGGCGACTCGTCCTCCTAAAACTCGGTGGTTTTCAAAAAGAGTTTTTAAAAAAATCGTTAATTACGTATTGTTGAAAATAAACTGTTTTCAAAAAATAAAGGCGTTCGAATGACTGTCAGTGTTAAATCATTGCGATTGAATATCAATCCCCGGCATTCAAGCGTTACGCGGGAAAAATTTTAAATCTATAATTAAAAGTATTTAACGATGAGAATCGAATGGAAAGGTGGGGACGGACGAGTTTAAACGGCGTGTTTTACACTCCGTGTTAAATTCAAGACAAATATTTATTAAAGTGACGGTTTTGTTCCGTCGAGTTTGAACGTAATTAATTTGTAAACAAATTACCACGTTTGTTTGTTTTTGAGAGAAAAAAAAAGAGAAGATATTTCAACTCTTTTAGATTAAACGAGTTATGCTATTAACAGAATAAAACAACTCTTATATAAATATATTCGTTTGTTTCGAAACTTTTTTTTTTTATTCGCGCGCGGAAATGAAATCGTCTTGTAATAAAGCAGAAGTCAAAGTAAACTGATTAATGGTTGTTATTGTACGCGCGCCACTGTTGGCAGAACGGATTTGTTTATTCGTCGTCGTACGGTGTCGTTATGTTTTTTTTTTACATACAGCGCAAATTTTCAGTCGATCCCACCAAAACAAAACGTTTGCGTGTTCCAATACGTTCAATCAAAAATAATTTCATAAAACGTCGATTTAAAATATATTAATCGTGTTATATTTATATATATATTTCTGCAGTTGCGTGCGCGGAAATTTTGTACACGGTGGACGATGTCACGAACCAAAACAAAAACGACGAAAACGTATTAAATTTGAATTTTTTTTTGTTTTTTAATAAAACAAAACCGATCGTTCCTCGTTGTTATCCCGTATTATAAAATATCTATTACGTTTTGCCGTTAAACTGATATCAAGACATGATTTAACAAAATTATCAAATTATTAATTTGTATTTGAAAAAAAGGGAAATGATAAAATGTGGTATTACTTGTATACGAATTCGTTCACTTGACTCTTGTTATTTCAATGTCAAAACGTTAAATTAAACGATTCAATTAGAAATTCGACCAATTAATGTTGATAAAATTATATGCTATTATTATTATAACAGAACACGATTAGAGTGTAATTTGTGATTAATGGCCAATGCACATATTTTGTACAGCAGGTACGTGAAAACTACATGATATTTTGTCGATTGACTTGGAATTCAAAGCAATAAAAAAACAAAAAGATATTTATTCCCCTTCTTGTGTACGCCATCGCATTTATATATTGTATAAATCCGTTATTCGCAAATTTCGACATTTATAGACACTTGACGATATAGAAACCGTCGAAAATCCATTTTTTACACATATCAAATATTATATGAGCGCACAATAATGTTCGCCGATACGATCAAATGTGTCACGACGATATAAGCGTAGAGAATTTTATATAGGAACTAAATATATCGTTCGCGACATTTACGACACTCATTATTTTATTTTTTTCATTTCTCGTGGAAAAGTTCTAAAACTACCCGTTATGGAAACGGGCTTGAAAGTAAATTTCAGCGGTTTTTCGATTTATGCAAGTGTTTTGCGTCAAACGATGTCAGATGGTGACACTTTTTATTATTATTATTATCATCAAATGCGTTTTGCGCGATAAACGCGTAATTCGATTTCGGTATTATTATTACTATTTTTTTATTTATTTTTTTTATGAAGAAGAGCTTAGTTATAATACCGATGCATCACATTATTTTATACGTAAATCATAATGCTCCGTGTCGAAAACGACGAAAAATTATAAACGAAATTCAAATATACGGATAATCGATACCCAGTAGAACAGTATTTAAGATATTTTATGTGACTCTCTCATGAGTGGCAAACAAACAAAAAATGTACGCCTCCCTATCGCGTTGTTTTTTTTAATTAAAACGTTATAGACGTACTCGTATAAATATTAAAATATGATTTTATTATTTTACAATTTTTAGATTCCGAGCGAAGCGTGGAAGTTATAATATTATATTTGTTTTACAATAGTGTTTATTGATTTATTTATTTTTTTATTTATCTGTGTACAATATTAATTATTGATTGGAAAGAACGCTCGAATGATCTCGCCGCAATTTTCAATTCCGGCAAAAAAATCGTATTTTGTTTATAATTTATTTGAATTTTCTTCGTGGTTTTGCTTTATACGCAATTAAAAACAATCCAAAATTCCGAAAGAAAACTAAAATTTCTCGATAGTTTTTAAACGCGGCATAAAAAGAAACTACCGAAATAAAGAAAAAAATTCAAAAAACTTCTCCTTGTTTTGAGCTATTCAACGCAATTACGTATTATACGTTGAGCACTTTAAGTGTAAAAAAAAAGTAATTTGTGGTATTATGCGCCGAAAATTTTACACGACATATGGTTCACGTTATTTGTATTTTTGTTTAAAAAATTTTGACAATCCAGAGTCACGATTATATTTTATTACCGCTTGAAATTTTCCGACAAAGCTCCATTTAGAATATTTTTATCGAACGCAATGGTTTTATCGTTAATTTCAAATTTATAATAATAACAAAACTCCGAAACTTTATATCTACGCGTATAATTTGACTTAAGCGTCATCCGCAACACTCGCGGCAAGCTACCTTTTTTCTCTCGATCATATTTAGATGTAAATGCTGTAAATTTTTTGTGAGAGGTATTCAATGTCGAGGATTGCTAAACTGATTAACATTTCTGTAGCAATAGTTGATCTTATGTATAGTTGTTTTTTTTATTTTGTTTTACTCTAAACGCGAATATGACAAATGAATTTTTTTCTGCGGAACTGGTAGTTTGAAGCTAAATTGTATACAAACGTTCATTTAGATGCCGTGAGATATATAACACAATGACGTAGTTGTTATCATACATTATAGAGAGTGATCACTGAACAACATAAACTGCTAAAACATCGAAAAATCAAAGGTATCTAAACGGTCCGAGTTGCAGTAATGAAAATGTTTTCAGTTTCGTTACATAACAAAAAAATAGTAACGTTTATAATATTAAAATAAAAAAGTGTCATTAGAAACTTATGTATATATATTTATAATTAAGAAAACAATAGTGTCCTGTTAAAGCTTACCGCCTCGTGTGTAATTACTTTCTCTTAAATCAGTTTTCAAATGCCACTCTGATCATGATCAGTACACGCGAAATATATTGCATTACAATACACAACATTGTTTTTATATGTTTTAAAAATGAGACAACAATTTATTTCAATTCTAGCGGGAAATTCGAATGAGTTACACGGAAATTTATTATTTATTTCGTATTTGAATTCTGATAAAAAAAAAAAAAATGAAGAGGCGGAGTAAATTTTTTTTCTAAGACTTATGAACTTGTAATATATCTTCAAAAAGTTTTCGGGGTTGAGTTATTTATTTATTTTTTTCTTGTAAAAATAATGTCCACGTTCCGCGTATTAACCGCCTTGAGCAATAAATTCACATTTATTATTTTTTTACATTTGTAATTTATACTGTTTAAAATAAATTTCTATTATGGTTACGAGAAACTTATTTTCGTATAATGGATTTTGTTTTGTTGGTTTAATGACGATCACAAATATTACTCACTACAAACATATAATATAAACATTAAGCTACAATAGTTTTTCCTTACTTGGCATTCAATGTACTGTCAATTCGTATTTTTTAATCTATATAATATTATATTCTACCGTTCGTGTAAACGAGTTATTTAAATCGATTGATGTGATTTGTTTAAAAGATTGAACGGAATTCGAAATCCGGTGACATTTCTGTGACGTTTACTTTGCAAAATCTTTACCAGGAAAACGATTTGACAAATAATTACTATGAATTTTGAGTACAATCAACAGAAATCGAACGTTCGAATTTTGAATTTCGATTCGTGGCTCGGAATACTCGGGGAATCCAATGGTCGGAAAGCATCAAGCATGTAACAAACGCGTTTTCAAAAAATGAAAATAATTTTTTTTTTGAAAATAAATATTTTTAAACGCATATAGTCCATTTCAAGGGGGAAAAATGTTGTGAAAAATGTTCCAGTTGTTCAGTAGGTCTCACTGTGGGAAAAACAGTTGTAGATCTGGTCGTATTGTACCATCGGAATTCACTTTTGGTATGAATTATATGTAAATTTTACAGTCTCGTGTATTGGCGCAAAATGATTTTTAAGGGTTAAAAAAATAACCAGAGACCATAAACCAATTTGGCTTCCACAATCCTATTTAATTTTCTCAATAAACATTGGAAATGGAACGCAACACGAATAGAAATCGATAAAATAATACAATATAGGTACGTGAATAAAAAAATGTAATTAAATTATATTTTCCCGTCGTGTTTAAAATTTTAAACTCGTACGCGAAACGTCTACTAGATTGAAATAAAACCAAAAACTTAAGCGCGCTTAACGAATTCGACGACGAAAAATACAAATAAAAATTTTAAAGCTGTGGACGGTTGTAAATGAAATTTTCTGGTAAACAGTCTTATTATTACATTATATCTTTATTAAATTACCGTATACTGCTTGTACGCGCGTGTGTATTGTTTTAATCGATACAAATAAGAAATACACGTCGGACGACGTCACAAACGTTTTGAAACAAAACAGGAAATTTTATTGGCAATAACTGAAAATTGATGGGAAATTTGGACATCCGTTTTGTCGCAAAAAAAATTTGAAAGAAAAATGAACTTTTCGCAATGGAAAACTCAGGACAACAATGATAAATCATTGAATTTAAAACAAGATTTTGAACGAGAATCTATTTATTATTATTATTATTATTATTATTATTACTCTTTGTAGTTTTTTCGAAATTCAAACTGTACATACTGAAAAAAAAAGAAGTTTTGAAATACGATTTTTTAAAATTTTTTATTACAATATCATACGACAAAATTTGTAATAACTTTTTAAACCTTAAATAAAAAAATTACATAAATCCATAACAGATACGTTGACAAATTTATCGGCTTTTTTTTTGTTTTCAAAATGTATCGTCGCGTTTAAGAAAACTATTATAACACGATACGATTTCGTACTGGAAAAAAGAACGCGCGTTACAACGACTCACTTCTCTTTTTATACGCAAAAACGTTCACAGAAACACAAAAAAAGAAAAGAAAAAGCTTTAAATTAAATTTTGATTTTGTCTAATAACAGGTGTGCAGCGTCACGTGTCAAAACCAAATTCGGATTGGGCCTTTCTAAAGATTGCAATGTCGTGAGGGAGAAACAAAAAAAAAATAAAAATATTATCAATATTAATACGATCGTCTATTAAATTGACATAAATGGAGTCGGTTTAAATTTATCTATCGATATTTGTTCATTGGACGGGGAGACAGCGGCGGATTTAGTAATTTGTCGTCCCTTCGTTTTCATGCGTTTTTCTTCTTCTTCCTTTTTTTTTTAAACCGATCGAAATACACGAAAAAACACGGTATTTAAAAATATGTAGAACGTTATCGGTCACAAAACATCGAACCGCGAATTAGTCAATTGGTTATACGTAAATAGTTACATTACAAAAATAAATTTCTTTTCGACTTTTAAGATCTGGAAATTTCGCAAATTACGTTGCGGAAGTCGATTTCTGGTCTGAAAATCTTATGCTCCCAAAACGTTTCCCCGTTCCAATCGAATCGCTGTTGTAGAGAGACGATTATTTTGTTCCGATAACAATTAGTTTGGTTTTTTCCCATTGAAACATTCCGAACACGTTCGTGATTGTTTCCGGACACACGGCATTCGAATTTCCGACGCGTTTATTATTTTATTTATTTATTATAGTCGGGCGCATTGAATACGATGCGATTTCGTCTACCGGGTCTGTCTTCCCGCGCGCCGAGACGCGTTTGCTAAGAGGAGATGGACAAAAATGACTGGGCCGGCGGTGGATTTCGAGAAGAACCCGATGAAATCGAACTGTTGCTCGCCCTTCAAACCATCTAGAATTGGACGAGCCAACGATATTTTTCCTGCGCCCGCGAAAATAATAATACATTTTGTGTGCGCGGTCGACAGGGTTTGGGAGGCGGAAAGAAATATCGTTTTTATAACATGAAATCCTATTTGTTTCGAAAATTTGGCGAAATTCCGACCGATTAATAATAATAATAATAATAATAATAATAATAATAATAATAATAATAATCATAATAATAATAACAATAAATAATTATTGTGCCGCGTGAAACCCGATAAAGTGTCGTTTTCAACGATCGATGCGAAAACGATTTATGTCAAAACGGTTTTGCGCCGCGGTGAATGGACGGAGAATAAACCCCACGGACATAAACCACGCCAATCGCGTTGAATTTAAAATTTTTTTTTTTCGTTATTTTAATACTGCCCGGCACATAAATATCCTTAATTATTTCGTTTGGACGGCGACTGCTTAATGCTTAATTTAAACAATTCCATTTCGATCGTTGTCGGTCGACGATCAGCTGTCACACGACAATTCGACAGAAAAGCCTCGTGCGATATTAAAGATAATTTACCGGGAACGTGGAATGTAAAAAAAAAAATAAAAATATTCGTGCATTCGCCGCGATACGACGATCACGAAAACATCAAGTTGAGAAATTCACTTCGTTCAGAATTTTGAAATATAAAATACAATCGAATTTTAATAAATAAAATTGAAATTATTGTCGGTACACGTGAACGTTTGAATGATACTTTATATAGGAAAACCATTAATAATCATTCATTTATATTAAAATATTTCTCCGAGAAAACGTAGAATAATAATAGCGTATTACGCCATATATATATATATATTTTTTTTTTTTTGCAGAAAATATAATAAACGAATCAATCATTATTATTTATGTTTTATACGATTATTAAATTTTTTTAATGTGTAGACCGTTTTTAACATTGTCAGAGTCGACTGTATTTACTCGTAAATATATTATTTCGTGTTCGTCGAATTTATCATATTTTATTTAAATTACAATTCAAAATAATGGACTTTTGACTTCATCATTTTTGAAATTCAATTAACGTCATTATAACCGAGAGCGTGTCTATATATGAATTCAATTTTCAAAGGACGCTTACTAACATAAAATAGTGGTAACTGGCAAAAAAAAAAAAAAAACCGCGTCATTATAAAATCAATATCTCTGTATTTTCTCAGTTCTTCGTGTGAAAATATGAGGTAATATTTTGTTCTTTTCTTTTCGCGCGGAATAATATAGCGGAAAATGTATAATAAAACGCATGATTGGATTTCGAACGAGTTTAAATGATTATAAAAAATATATATATTGATTATTATTATTATTTTACGATACACAGATAAGCCTCACGAATGCAGTCTATGGAAGAAATTTATTTTTATGGTTTCAACTATTTGTTTTCGTAATCGGCCATCGTAATATTTCGTCTCCGATTCGCCTACCATGTTAAATAAAAACACACGTAAATAATACGAGATAATTCGAAGGTTTCGAAAAATATAAATATTTTTTGTATTACATTTGGTGTAAAAAACGATTCTTTAACGAACAATTATGTAAAATGAATTTAATTTAAAAAAAAAAAAATATATATATATATTTGAAACTCATTATGACATAATATTTTCTCTGTTATTGCGGAAATCGTATTACGATATTTTAATAAAAAACAATAATTGAGAATATGGGCTACTACAAATGTTTTCTCGTCAGAATTGAATTTTATTCATTATAAATCATTGGTTATTTGTCTAGGTTTAAATCGTCGTAAATTATTACGAAAACGGACAAATTAGTAAAACACTTTCACTCGAATATAATGCGTACCAGTTAAATTGGTTATATGATTCGCGTTTAATAGTTAAAACGAGGAAAAAAATTGACTTTAAAAGGTTGCAAAACTGTTAAATGTAATTTTTTTTTATTAGGAAAATTGAAATTACAGTGCAAAATGATTTTCGCAATAATCAAATAGCAATGACTTACTCTGTGTAATATATTAGTTTATGAAAACCCCGTTTGTTTATAAATTTTTAATATTTCGTTTGACACGATTTACTGAAGACGATATTTTTTCAGTCTCTTGTTTTTCTACTATTTTAAAATACTACTTATTATATACGAAGTGCCAATAGATAAAATCGATAAAAAAAAATGTATTCAACGTTTATTTATTGAACTGGACGATTACAGGAATTATAGTGCGAATTTAAACCGATGACAAAAATATAATAAAGCTTGTGTTAAAAAAAATCGAACGAAAATTAATTAAAAAAATTTAGTTAACTAATATATCAATAATTGAGTGATCGGTTGTGCACGACGAACGTTTTTTTTCGTTCGCTTATTTTTTAGTCATTTAACTAAAAAAAAAAAAAAAAATTGCTTATTCAATATAACCGTCCCTTGGAAAACGTGCGGGGCCAACAAAATTATAAATAAAATTACTTAAAAATAAATACGACCGTAGTAAAACGTGGTTATGGTTTGTTTCGGATTAAGAATCGGTAGTATACTTTTACGTGTGTGTGTGTCACTTCGAACGGGGAGAAATAATTCACTTTAATAACTCGCGACGTTCGACGCTGCGACGGCATGTATAAATATTTAAGTCGGTCGAAACGTCGAATACGCAAATTTAATAATCATATCCCTTGTGATATTTTGTTTGGAAATATTGTAATGAAATTTGACGTCGCGCGTGTTTCCAATTTTACGCCACGACGGCTTGACGTCGATTGTGTTGTTTACTGACGAAATGACGAATATAAATTCAATGGTTAAAATACGTCTATCTACACGCGATAAATACAATTCGGTGAATGTTTTAAAAAAGTGAAATTCGCTCGCTAGAAATTCGATTACGTTAGAAAACACCGTTCGAACGATTCACCTAATATTTATTGTGTTCTTTCGAATGTTATAAAAACATTTATACATAATAATATTCCATACGACGACAATACGTCAAACATGAGAAATACGTGTACAGAGTGTAACAAGACGAAAAAAAAAAAATTATATTACATTACAAATAATAATACGATATTCTTATGATGACCATTCCGTTAAGTCGAATTTTACGTAAAATATTCTTTAAAAACCTTTATTCGATTATTTATTTTGTACAATTTTTTTGTAATAAAGATGAATCATAACGTTAATTTTATATTACGCGAAATAATAATGATAAATATAGTAAAAAAACGGACCACTCAGTGTTCACTTCGGCGGGCAAACGCGAACAACCTTGTTCACGTGGTCAGTCGCGCCTACACTGTGCAGTCCAATGGTTTCGAACCACTATTTATGAGCAACTGGTTTCTTTTCTTTTTTTTACATCTGCATTCCGTCTAAATAGATTCTCAAAGGATTATTCTTCGATGTAGACATTTCGTTGGCTGAGGGAGTCGACTCCATTTTCGCCCTCTTCCCCCTCGAACCTCTTGTATAATCGCCACTGCATTGAACTAAACATCGTACTCAATCCTTTTTGTCCGGTACCGTTCAAAATTTACGTCGTTGCGATCGCATATTTTTAGCACGATTCAGTGTCCGAAGCGCCGACTTAGAACTATAAAATATTTTTGTTAAATACTGAGTTAAAATCTGAAACGAAACACTCGAATTGAATGGCGAAAACGTTACCCGGGAAGTGTATATACTCGTATTATATAATGAAATCCGACGTGGAAAATTATTCGTTTTCGGTACAATAATCTTTTAGCCAATGTATTATATTGCGTGATGTGTATGTGTCTAGTCCGTAGAGTATTGCACGTTCAAAGGTTTTCGAGCATTTCAATCAACAAACGACCTAAACGCCGCACATATGGCACGGTCTCAACGCACGCGAATTATTTCACTCGAATTTTCACGTGTTTCTCTGTGTACACACACACACACACACACACACACGAAATCACCGGCACGCGTATTCTCTGTGCTAATGAGTGATATGGCTAGGGAATTAATAGAAATCCGAAATACGCGAAAGTTTGCGCGTGAAATGCCAAGTATGTACGATGGAATATTTACACGATCATTATAACATATTCGCCTGAAAATATCGGCTACCGTTTAGAATATCTTAAAACAAATATTATTATGTAATTTACGAATTAAATTAATAGTCCAAAATCAATCGAATAATCGTCGGCTATAATAACAGTCTTAGATTACGTGATAGAAATACACGGATTTATATTTTTAAATTATGTACCTTAAACTTACGCAA
Source organism: Chaetogeoica ovagalla (assembly GCA_032441825.1). Lineage (NCBI taxonomy): Eukaryota > Metazoa > Arthropoda > Insecta > Hemiptera > Aphididae > Chaetogeoica > Chaetogeoica ovagalla. Next base: position 4,095,876 of record CM063726.1, read on the forward strand.
CGATATCGATTATGTGCATAGGAAATGTTCATCAACACAAGTAGTAGTATAAAACACAAGTGACACGAATATTGGTTTTTGTATGTTTGTAGGAAACGAGTAGAAATGGGAAGGGGATTTGACAGTACTATTTGCCGAGTATTTGTCGCTTATGTGATAAATGGACTGGAAAAAAAAACGGACGAGTAAGCGAGGTTTTTATACATTATAAATTGGTTTCAATTAAAATTGTTTTGATTTTAGTACGGCGGAAAAAAAATATATATAATCCATAATAGAGCACATTTGTGAAAATCGAATTAAATTAGTTGGTCGGTTTCCGAATTCTGCCACGTATATGCGTACTGAAATAGTGTTATTTATGTTGTGGCCAAAAAAATTCAAATTAACAAAACGAATTTTTATTTGATTTCGGCGAAAAAAAGTATATATTATGTAATCTAGTTATATTGTATATTTGAACGAAATTCGAATTAAAACGGGCACAGAATTCATGTTTGAGTGACACGAACTTCGGCCGTTCAATTACGAATGTAAATTATTATCAGTTATAACATTATATTCTGTGGTACATTATAAGTGTTTATGTGATTTTTTTTTTTTATTCCAGAGTAATTTAAACGTAACGCTTTATTTTTAAGCGTACATAGGGAAAACGAAAAAAGAAAAACGAATTCATAAAAGTTTTAATCGCGTTCATTATTTTTTCAACACTTTCGTAATTCGTGACTGCGCGATAAACAAAATGATATTATTTTGATACGTCAACAATTTCTATCCGCACGAAAATTAAACCAAATGTTTAAAACGAATGTTTAAACTGTACGAGTGCGAAACGTAATACGGTTATTCGGTACAAAACGTTTAAGATAAATATTATCACGTAATTGCCGTAGTGAAAAAGAAAAGAAAACATTAATTACATTCGAATCCTCGTCCTTATTCGAATTTTGAAAAACATTCGTTCGTCTGTTGTAGTTATCGAATCCGAATCGAATTAAATATATTTTTTTCCCGCGCACCACTGACTATGAGCGAGTCGACGAAATTAAGCGCTCGCCAGAAAAAAAGAAAACGTTTAGTCTTATAACCAATAATTAATAGGTAATCGTCATAAAACGGCATTGAGCGTATATATGCGTTCGAGTTTGTATTTCGTCGCAGTAAAGCTGAGGCCACACAGAACGCTACGCTACGTACGATATTTACCACTAGTCACACTGAACAGTGGTTTCGATATTCGTCCAGATTTTTCTTCCAGAGACAAGGATACCCGCGTACTTCCTCTATATTAGCTGCTCTAGTGACATCACTTCAAAAAATGACGTGGTACTCACGAAAATTAATAAAATATAATTTATTTTTATTTTGTATTTTTCAAAAAAAAAAAAAAAAAAACCGCCGGTTTTACTCGAATGATAAATTATAAATGCGTGAAAAATATTATAATCGACTGCTCGTTGTTCGAATATCGCATGACACGCCGTATTCAATTTCCGATATCGGTATACTACCAATGAACATGGCTGTCGAAACCAGCACGTTGCACGTCGCGGCGACACATCGCTCAGAAATATAGCCACAAATCAAACACTCGGCGACGCAATTCTGTGCGGCGGCCATTTACGTTTTCGAGACAGAAAACTATTTTTCATTCATATAACCCGAACATCGCGAACATGGCGCGCGTAGCGTAGCTGTGTGGCCGCCTAACATTAAGCGTAAATCAATCCGAACGGGACTTACCTGTGAAATTGACTCTCCTGAGATACTTCAAAAGCTCCGGTCCTTTCACGGGTTTCATTTTGTCGCACAGACCGACAAAGTTCTTACCGCAATAGTCCGCGTGCATGTCGTACAGCGCGTACGCGAACGCCAGCACGGAATCGCTGACGAATTGTAATTGGTTTTCAAACTTCGGTTTCTTTTCGGCCAGGTGCGACTTGACGTCGCATTCCACCGAGAAATCCGAGTTGTACGGCGTGCTCACGCTGCGCGGGTATCGGCATTGGAAGTGTTCTTCCCAGAATTCTGGTTTCGGAAAAACGAACGCATTCAGTAATGGTTTACACAATACGCAAATAACGTAAATATAATATTCTATATCGTTTTCGACACGGATTCCCGTCGCGTACAAAACGAGAATGCCCGCGCGCAATCAACGTCTGAAATCAATATAAAATACGACGGAATCGTCGTGTTCGTTTCGATTTCACGCGTTCCCGCCGTCTATCAAATTTGTTTGTTTCCGTGTAGATGTCGACCGGCGTGTCGCGTGTAACTCCGCGAAACGTAAAGCGCAAAAAAAAAAAAAAAAACCAACCACGTAAATTGATTGTTATTCGTTTGCTATTCCAGATGAAAACAATCGAATTCATATTGTAAAACCGTAAAAATTGAATTGTCCAAACGTGGTCGCGTATTTACGGGGCGAATAAGCCGTGTGTACCTCCGGAGGCGAATTTTTTTTTTCCTCCTTCCGGACACTTCGTATTTCGTAATAAAACTTAATTTCCCCCCTCAATATAAAAACGATAAGAAACGAAGTAAATTTCTACAGAATTTCTCGGTTTTAACGAATGAAGGGGGGCAATTCAGTTGATTATTATTATTATTATTATTTAATGAGGAGACTTACAATCGGGACTTGGAATCATTTGAAGAACATCGGGTTTATTTATATATATATATATATAAAACGGACCACGCGTATTATACTCATTATTTCTGTTTTCGACAAACTATATGGGATTGAAGTCGATTTGTCGAGTCAACGCGGCTAGTGACTGGATATTTGACAAGCGGAGTTATTTATTTTTTATATATATATATATATATGTAAAAAATATAAAACGCAACGAGAAATGTTCTGGTGTTTAAGTACGACGAGAGCCTTATCGTTAGACCAAAAAAAAAACATTTCTTAAAAAAATCGTCACGACGAAACGCAAAATATAACGCTAAATGGCAAGCAAGAAACATTTTTCAGCTTACTGTTTATATACTCGTGTAAAAATTATTTCGAATTACAGCTTCTATCGATTGTTATATTAATGGAGAACCTTATTTTTAGAACACGCCTCGTATACGTAGTTCGATACAAGATTGATCTGTTATCCGCAGATACATTCCCCCGAGTTTCTCATAAAATTCAGATTTCCAGAAAGTTTCTAATTCAAAGGGGGAATAGTGCGTTTATAATGTTTGATTAGACTTCACTTGTTTTCGCCGTAGTTTTTGAAAATTCTCATATTATTATTATTATTATTTTTTTTTTTTTTTAACTACGATTGAATTCGACGACGACGACGACGACGGCTGTCTTTAATTCCCCGTATTGCTTTTTCAGATTGAATGAAGTATTTACGATTTTATTTATCATTACGCGTTGGACTGTTAAAATACGACGGCCGTCAATTGATTGCGTATTAAACACACAGTTATGGTCACATTCGTCTTTCGTTTTCGTCGTTGTTGTGCGATTTTACGAACGCGAAAAAATAAATATTATAAAAATATTATTATTTTTACGCGTTTTATTTATTGTTTTGTATTGCCGCGTTACGATTATTAATCGCATTTATTGACGTGCTCAATAAGTCGCTCGTAGTAAAAAAAAAAAAAAAATAACGATACAAAAAAGAAGTCGTATGAAAAGAAAACTATATTTTATATATATATACTTTGATAGACTTGCTTTAATCCGATTGGTGTTGTTCACCGTTGGATTTGTAAAAAATAAACAATATTGTATTACATTTATATGTATGAATATAAAATTAAACCAAAAGAGTATTATGTAAAAATAAAGAATTATATAAGAGTTTTTTTTGTATGAAATTTGTTTCTCTTTTTACTCTTGTGTTGTATTTTTCTTTTTCGTTCAATGCCTGACAACGACTTTTTGTCAAAACCGGTAGCGAAATAAACAAATTTATTACATCGAAACTTACGTAATATTTCTTTATTTTACATAATACTTTTCGGAAACACCGTTTACACACATATTATAATTTTCTTTTTTATTACGCATATAAATTTATTGTTCACGGGTAATAATTATAGTTTTCAATTTTTATTCTTCCTAATCGTTTCGCGTATATTTTTTTATTCTTTTATTGATTTAACGTTTTCTCATTGATCTTTAAAGTAATCTAGTCGAACATTACAAAAAGTAAATGTAAACACATTCAATTTACGTTTTATTTGGATCGGCTGATTTTTTTGTTCGCGTTGTTTTGTACAATATTATTTCTTACTATAAGTTTGAAAATACCTGACCGCAATCAAAGTGTTTTGGAATATAAGAAAATATTACTATAAAATCACAGTCCAATTACTTTGAAGAACGCAAAATGACCTTGTAAAATGTATTATGTATCGTGTTGTAGGAAGTGTACGTGATTGAAGAAGTATGAATGGAATTATTTATAGATATATGTATGTGTCGGTTTTAGAGCGGAATTTCGAGATTTTCTCGAAAACGTGCGCGTATAATAACTCAATAAATAATAATAAGGTTTGTTTTTTCGACGTTGTTTTTTTTTTTTACCTCGTGAATGTGAGATGTACTAAAAACATTTTTACTTGCAAATTTGAAAAACGCTGAAACGAGATGGAAGAAAATTCGTCGTTATATATATTTATATATATAGTTTTGACGAATTACAATTGGCAATAGTTAGTTTCGTTTTGACGGGCAATATATAAATGATGCGGTTTATCAGTGCCGTGCAGTTCGATAGATGCGGCTAGTACTTTATTCGATAGTACTTTCAGAGAAATATTTGAACAACTGCTTTCCCATTTTTTTTTCTCAGTAAGTATAACAGTGTATTGTTTGAGATATACACGAACGAAAATTCTATTTTGACCCCGTAAATGGTCACGAAATTCGGCGACGAACATTTCTAAAGATTTTTTTTTCAAAAATATTTAAAAAAAAAAAAATATATATATATATATATATATATATATATTAAAATAATTTACAATCTACGTTGAAACTTCTTCAAATCATAAAGGTGTTTTTCTTCCCTTTTTTTTTTTTGTTTTCGTTTTTTCTTTCTCATTACTTTGTGGATGGAAATTAATTCGGTTTGCGAATTTCGGTTTTCGTTAAATAATGTTTTACGATCAATCTTACGGTTTCACTCCATCACTCGGTTCGCCACCGCAATCAATACGTTTGTCTTGGAATAGCGCTACAGTTTACAGGGACATAAAATTACAAATAAGTCGCCGAATGGAAGAGCCCCCGGAGAGAATAAATTTAGACTAAAATGATATTGCCTCTGTTGACCGGCTGGAATCAATTTATTTTCTGCGGTATATTTATATATGTACAAACAATGGATTTATGATCGGGAGACCGGTGATATTAAACAGTGTTTTCGAAGGAGAAAAAAAATTCAATTTAAAAACTAACTTACAAACTCGTTCGCGTACAACGCGTAAAATAGTATTTGAATTTTGTTTACTACTAAAATTGTACGATCCGCGCAATAGGTATGCGCGATAAATACGTACGCCTCTCCAAGTAGAGTTTACGGAACGCGCAAAAAGTCGAAAAAATTACCAATATTTTTTTTTTAAATTATTATTATTATCATCATCGTCGAGTACCGAATGCAGCGATCGCACACAGGACATTTACGCGAGTCACGAAATTAAAATGAATATTTTGATTCGGATTAATTCGTCAAAAAATCGTACGATAATTCGTAATGTGTCGTTCCGATCTGTTGGGCCCGTGCACGATAAACCGACCGTGGCGCGTGTCGTATAACCGTGCGCATATCACACGTTATTGAATTGAATTTTTGAAGAAAAAAAAAATCGTCGTAATTGTTTACCGTACAAGACGGAAAAGGAAATACACGCAAACGAAAAATGCCTTTCGGAGTTAGGAAAATATTGTCTGTGCGCAGCAGCAGATGATTTCGGCGTTTTATGATATTTTATTTCGAATGTTTGCGTACATGTGTAGAATCGCAAAAGAATAGAAATGTACCGCGCTCAGAAAAACGTACAAAATAATTCCCTACGTTTTGCCCCCCCGTATAATTCCTCCCTTTTTAACAAACAAGAATACTGTAGGAAACACACGCATTTCGTGTCTCACACGATGATAGATGATTCGGTTATAGAACACTGAATCATATCACCGCGCATTCGTGTATTATATATAATATATATACACACGTATACACTGCGCTGTCGTTTAGCCAGAGGAAGTTCCCCGCATACGTCGTGAAAGTGCACTTAAATATTAGCTCACCGTTCACATTAGTTACATTTAATAGAAATATATTCAAACAGCGATTACGCCTTCTCCATCACACTTTCTCACTCTTTCTCTCTCTCTCTATTTTAGCATATAAAAATATCCGTATTTACATTATCGTGTCGGTTCGAGAAACGCGTTTTTTAACGTTGATTTCCGAGAAAAGTAATTTCTATTATTCACAAAAAAATAATTTTTTTAATGTTAAATAATATATATAAGAACATGATGTTACATGGGAAGTTTTTTTCCTGTATACATTGAATTCACGTAAACATGTTTTATTTCATTCGTACAAAATAAATATTGTTCTTCACAATTATTTTGATTATCTAAAGACACACAATTAGAATGACGATAAAGATAAAGGAGAAAAAACGGTATAATTGATATTGCAGAAAAACTTGACTATATGTTTAGTTAGAATGTCCAAATCAAAAAAAAAATCCTCAAACGGAATATTCGCACGCAACACAAAACGAATAAACTACGAAAAATGTCTCCTTGTTTTTTTAACCAACTATATATATATATATATATATATACGTAATGACTATATGGTGATTTATGCGAAGATTACTTTGAGCGATGAAAACCGAACGGAAAATTTGATGTGAATTGTATCATCGACTTTCGACATAATCCGCAGTATCTACTGCGTCGTAAACTATTTTGTTAATTATACTGTATACATTACAAATTTATTAGATAACATGAAATCCTTGCATATGGGCATACATTAACAATAATAATAATAATAATAATAAACGTGAATGGAGTTATCCAATGATACCGATGAGACCGAAAATATGGGGGAAAAAGAGAGTCGAGGAAAATTAGATCAACCATATACCGAACGAGTTAAAATATTATAATCAACGGGAGAAGTAATGCAGTGATGAATATTGGAGTGGAAAAAATAAAAATGTTATGTACGTAATTTAAAACGCGATCGCTAACATAACGAGATAAAACACATAATTTTAATTTTTTTAATTATTATATTGCTAATATGTTATTTGTTTATGTAGCATAACTTTTGAACGTATATCTGTTTTACAAGTCGCTTATTTTAAGAGTGGACGAAAACAATTAAATAATAAATTACACCCCGTCACCCACAAACAATTTTCTAGAAAATCGCTAGACGAACGTTATAAATATGTTATTTCGATATTTTTTTGACCATTTCGTCGCACGTACAGTACAATATTTGTATCTTACAATGTTTTCATTTCTGAAAGTATGTATATTATTATTATTCATTATAGGCGAATAAGGAAGTACCGATACTTGAACTACTTACGATTAATTTTTTCAATTATTTACGGATACGTTTTTTTTACACACACCAGTTAGGTGAAGAATCGATACTTTTTTTTTTTTTTTTTTTAGACGATTACCGTCAAACACTCAAGACAAATTATATTAATATTACATTTTTTCGCGTTAACAAATACTCCAATGTTATCGCGCGTGCGCATGCGGCTACTATGTAATGTAATAACCATAATATCATTACGATCTGAACGAATCCCAGAGAGAAAAATAAGCTATTAGGCTTCGGATTTTTTAATATCATATATACTACTCATTCGTGTTTAGTTTACGATTTGTCTTAAATCCGACTTTCCACAAAGCCAAAAACAAAAATAATCCGATATTATAATATACTCGTGCATACGCACAACGTCAGTGTACGAGTTCCAACACCCACTTTCGTCGAGATCATCTCCGTTCGTCGCGAGCTCTATTATAACGATATTATCTCTTATATTTTTTTTTTTTTTGCCAGAAAAATAGCGTTTTCGGTGGTTTTTTTCCCCCCGTCTTTTTAATACTTTATAAACGTTAAATATATGGCGCACACGCCTGTTGTACTTATGTGTTGTCGTGAATAATCATATTTATGCGAAGCCGGCCGAGCATCGTCGTCATCGCGTGACCGACGCACATCGCCCGCGTGTAACGGCGTAACGTTTCGCGGCGAGGCCCGCGCGTCCATGTCCGTTTCCCGTTTTCGTCCTGCAGGGATAGCAATCGTATCGGGATATAAACGTAATCTACCGAGACGACTGGCGAAATTGCTCCGTTTCGGACGATTATTTATAGCGGCCCGGGCTTTTACGTTTTTACGGGCTCGTTCGCTCGACAGACAAATCTTATGCGAGCAACGATGATAAATACATACACACAACACGGTCGTGTACACCGTGTTCGCTGCGGTACGGTTTTCGTCAACGGTCGCGCCGTCTATTGCGAAAACGAAGCCGATCGAAAACGAAGCGTTGGACGCCGCGATTGGTCTAACTTGAACTGATAACATATCCATTGATTTGTCGCGAAAAAAATCACCCAAAGTTATTGGGGGTTTTTCGATTTGATTTCGTTTGCAAATAATTTTTCGCCGCGAAAACAGTACGGGAGAACAGACCTGGTACAGGTCCGCAAATAGTGTACATTTAATGAAACAATAATAATTCACAATTAATATCCGTTAAACCAGTGACGCTGTTTGAGATATGGCGGTAGATCATTGCAGAAGAAATCGACATTCGATCAATTTCTTCGGGTAAGAAGTCCGTCAAGCACAATTATCACAGTCACAATTTGAACGGTTGGTTCTCGCAGAAAATGTTGTACATGAACGAGTATTATAATTAATACGGTGTTCGTTCGAGAAGTGGCGAACAAGTAATAACTCCAATCGTGTAAGTTTGGCGCAATAAAGACGTATCTGCTGACTTCTTTTGCGACGAATATAAATCAATCGTAGAATCATCTAATGGTTTTTTTTTTTTTTTTAATTGATAAAACTTATAAATTTTCTTTGTATATTTACAGGTCTTTCTATATTACAAATTATAAATGGATTCCACGTAATCAATAATATATATATATGTATATACATATTTAATGACGGAAAATCGATTAGATCGATAGAACCACTCTTCATGTCGCTCCTGAATTCGTCAGTATTTCAACGTGCGAGAAAATATACTATAACGTTGTGTATATTTTGTTATATATATATAAGCACTTAAAGCACCGATGTCTGGTAACACTGATATTTCCCTTGTGTCTATGTTGATTTGAGTTACAACAATTGCTACGGGTGGAGAGTAAAAGCGCAGAGCGAGTATATAGTGGGGTAGAGTAATGCGAAATAAAAAGATTAATGTAAATGGGACAACAATATTAAAATATAATGTGAAAAGCGAAAAAAAAATAACCGGGGTAGTTACTGTCGATTTTATGAGAAAAGGGCCGGCTCGCATTCATAATTCGCTCCGAAACTCGTAAATCTTAACGCGTCGACCACGTGTATAAAATATCAAAATCGTTGACTCGTGTCCGCAGGCGCTTTTCACGATTTTTCAAAAAAATATCGTCGGACATAACGCGGCTCCGATCGCGGTGTATAATAAATTATGTAAGAAAAAACGATTTCTTTTCCCCACAATTCAAAAGTCAATACTCGCAGCTTAAACTTTGTTTTAATGTCTTTTTTTTATTTTCGCCCGCTAAACGTTTAAACGTACAAATTAGCCGGCGAACTAAAAAAAAATATATCGGACCGCTATACGCTAATTTGCTGTATATGTAAATATATCGGAAATTAGTTTGCTCGGCACACGTTCGACAAATTATTATCGTCATCAACTAACCGCTTTATTCTCACCACGCGAATACGCGAAGAATCACGTAACACGGAGACACGGCTGTAAACGATTTATCGCAACAAACCGTTTCGGTTCGATCGAATTTAATGCAAACAATTTGTTAGAAATAATTACGCGAGTCCGACAATGCGAATTTTACTCTGTTATGAGATCTGTAGTATTTTATCGCGAACGTTTTACGAAGTCACTAATAATAACGCGTATGGCTAAACACGAGTTGTGTTGATACGTTTTGTTAAAGATCGTTATTTATGTGTTTCATAATAAACAAATGGAGTGTTGTTTAAAAAAACTTACAAAACAAATGAAATGTAAAAAACAAAAAAAGGTAAACGTATTTATTATATTACAATGTATACGAAACTGACAGAAATGTTGTGTTTAATTACAGCTTTTATAATTTATTCAAATTGTGTGTAGTTTTTTTTGTGTGTGTATTTTTACAAAGGGTTAAAAACAACCTATGTCTGAACGCTTTAAATAACGCGCACGATAATTTGCAGATTTCGTTAATAAAACGTAATTAGAAACTAAAAAAAAAAAAAATATATATATATATAATTACACTATAATGTATTACAATCAAAACCAATGAATAGGTCAGATATTACTTCAAAATACAAGTAGCTCGTAGCTCGTGATGAAAATAAACGTTTCAAATGATTAATGAGAAATTAACTTCGTCGCGAATTCCCGATTCAAACAATTTATCGTTAATAATATAATAAAACGGATTTCAAAAGTGTATTAATATACACACAATACTATTCGTAAAGTATAGAGTTAATTTAGAAAGTAAAGTGCATCTAAATAATTTTAAAAGTAAAATAATCACCGTTCAAAAAATAATCTTCTTTTCATTCGTTTTATATAATATTATATCATAAGACAATATGCAAATACACACACACACATATCTATATATCTATTTTTTTTTTCGTTGAATACGTAACGTTATCCAAAATATTTATTCTATTCCTGGTTCTGATCATACAGCGTATACGACTTTAAATGTAGCTAAACAACGTGAATTTTACGTGGTAAAACATCGTATTTACACGGTTTTTAGATTTGATATTTTTATTGCGAGCAGAACCGAGAGGTTATTTTCCACACGATTCAGGTTAGGTTAATATTATCGTCTTAACTCGAGCAAAATTTACGTGTGACGACGGCATTGATGAAATATGTATAGATGCTATCGAATGGTTTGAATGCCTTATGTACTCATACGTACCGGTAAACCAGGGATTCCGTTTGTTGTTTTCGACGTTCAGTTGCAAGAAGTATTCTTCGAACCCGTTTACGGGATTGGCTTGGGGTTGTACGGACAAGCATCCTTCTACTTCGGCTTCGTTGTTATTGGATACCATGTCTCTAGCACTCCATCCGTCCGAACCGATCCACGAAAAATTCCCGGTCGCATTGTTCCGTCTCACTGCTTTCATTAAGCTCACGACTTCCTGATCCGAACCGAAGACTATGACGCCTGCAAACAAATATTGTTGGCGTATGATTCGGTTCGTGGATAGAAGAGGATAGCTAGGCTGGAGCAATTATTGTTCCAACGAAAATCTCAAAAATCCAAATTTCGGGTTTTTGGTAATAGGTTTTTTTTTCATCGGTTAAATTCGTAATTTTTTTATGAGAAATATTACTATTGGATTACGCATCTTTTCCCGATAAAAAAAAAGATCAAATATTCAACGTGTATAAATGTGAAAAACGCTGTGTTCGGTGAAATAAACTCAAAACAATATTACAACAATTTATTTACTCATTGTGAATTGTACACTTATCAGATTTATTATTATTATTATTATTTTGGTTCAAGTTGGCAGCAAATAAACAGTGATATGAAAAGCCCAAAGGCTTAAAGGATATAATAATATTGTACTAGTTTAATAGACAAAAAAATTCATCTGGACTTTTTCTTGATGACATTTTATACGTCTATATATAACACACTGCAGTGCACCAAGGATGGATTAGAAAACCTAACTAGAGGATGAACGAAAGGATTTTAAGAGAGGATTTCTAAAATACATGGAGATGTTTCGAATAAATTTTTAAAAACAATAAATTTCTTTATCCTTAAATATACTCACAGCGCTTCAGAATACTTATCGAAGTACGTATCATAACCAAATAAAATAAATTTCTCAATTTATTCTATTCGTGTGTTCGAATTTATGGAAAACTGTCTCGCTATTAATTCTAACACCTTTCTGAAATGGTTTGCTCAAATAAAAAATAAAAAAAAAAATGTGGATTTTCTAACACGAAATTAATAAAACGCTGATGTCATCTACTGCCAAACGCACATAAAAATTATTTATTATTTATATTCGATATTTGATTTAAATAAAATTTGAAATTCTCTGATGTTTACAAATCTCAAATTACACGTATTTTATGTGTATATATCTATATAATATATACACCTGTATATAATTTCGGAGACAATCGACACGATGGACCATCGTAAAAATGATTATTATTTTCAATTTTGATGGGTAATGAAAATAATTCATTGTGTCGGGGGACAGCCGTGAATTATATACAAGAAAAAAATATATATAAAATAACGCACACGTGCAATAATATTTATCGTGGCCATTAAAATATTAATAACGTAATGGCGTAGTACTTCCATACGGTTATAGGTAAGATTTATGAGCGATAATTCTCGCATTTTTCCGAATTTTTATTTTATTTTTTATGTTTATATTATTATTATTATTTGTATTTAATACTAGTTTCAACATATTACTATCCTACATACAATGTTGTTCGATGAAATAAGAATAATATAGGCCGTTCCGATTAAAAATACTAAGCGCAAATTGTGGATATTTCACGGAGTGACCATAAACTAAAAACAAAATATTGTATTTGTCATTTTGTGTTGTAGTTTATATCGTAGGCCGAATTCACTATGTTTTTTTTCTTACGTTACAATGTTATAAATTAATTACAAAGTCGTATTATCTAATCGATTGTGATTTATAAACTTCAAATTGTGTTCACGATATATTATAAATGTAAAAGAAAAATAACAATTCGATTTATCATATTCAACTGAAATAGTAAAAATAAAAACACCGAAATAAAATATATATGATTTTTTTTTTTTTAATTGTTAAAAATATTTAGTTACACTTATATATACACACACTTTTTTATTCTCCTTTATTTAATTTGCTTATCTATTGCGCCGTGTAATGGAAAATATGTAATCTTCCGGTTTCTTTTTTTATTTAATTTTCATTCGACTTGTTATTTTTATTATTATTATTATTAAACGATTCGTAAGACGTAGGACACGAGAATTTCGAATTACTTTATGATTTCATTAATGTTGACTTCCGATGGTAATTTTCATTGAACAAAAATGAAAATAAACTGTGAATTTATAAACATTTATATTTTTCATTCCATTTCACAACGGTTAATATAGCATTTAGAAGAAGCTCCCATTCGGACGAGAAACAATTTTTAATAATAAACACGTTGGAAATGTTTGAGAATATTGTTCGTGTCATATCGTTTTCTGTCGGAACCAAAAATAATACGAATATTATTATTATTTATTTCGTCGTGGTTATATGGATGTAATATGCGTTTTGGCGTTGTACCGTGTTCAGTGTAATGTATATATATATTTTTTTTTTATAACAATTAGACAATAAACGAATAATTAAATTGAGTTGTTTCGGGGGAAAAGAGCCTTCGCTCTGCACAATTTCACGAATAAATTTAATTTTTGGGCAAATCAATCAAATAATTGTCGTAAATATTAACCACAAAATATTGTGTAATTCAATTTTTGAAAATTAAAACGGATCATATGACGTTTTACAAAATTTAATCGAATATTAGAAACGTGACGTTAATATAAACATTGTAACGGTGTTACTTATTATGTATGTACAAATTTGAAAACAACTGCGATGATAAACGATATGTATACGTACACGTACACACACACACACACATGAATAAATTATTATTTATACACAAAACATATCCATTAAGATAATGGTGAAAATATATTTTAATATACGATAATAGTTTGTGATGGGTGAGTGCGGGAAATGTTTGCCTAGCACGCTAATGGAAGAAAGATTGCATATTATACGCACATTGTCATATTACGTCACGACGACGCACGGTCACAAAAGTATTCGAATTACGTGTTATGGAAATGACGACAATGCACTGACAAATTATTGGACACGGGTTAAATAATTTACGTATGGGCGTCTAACGTTGTTCCGCCGTTACGAGGCGTGATTTTCTAAATAAAAAAATACTATCGATTACAAAACGCGTGGAAATTGAATATTTCCAACCGTTAATCACGAGTAAAATGATCGTGGTACATTGAATTTATTATTATTATTTTTTTTAATTCTATAAAAATCGAATTGTTGAAAACGGCGCGATTTCCCGATCGTATAATTTTGGTTTTAAAACGCTTGTTTTTTTTTTCTTCTTTTTTCGGATTTCGAATAAATCGATGAACGAATATTACGTATTGGTTTTGTTAACGGTGTGTTTTTTTTCCCCTTCAAATTTTGTCCGTGAACACATTTTTGTGTACAATAGTGCGCGAACGACGTTCACACTCGTTACGTTCCGATAACGAATTGTTTCTAATTTTTACTTTATTTCACTCGTTTGACGATTTCACCAATAATTTTCTAAAGCGTAACGAAAAAAAACATTGAAATTGTTAAAATGGTATTTTTTAACGTGGACGATTTTCGTATTATTTATGAACTCGAAATGAAATACGAAATTCATAATATTTCAACAATGTTTATCGTGTTCATTAATTATCCTACTTGCAGGCGTGATTTTTAAGAAATCATTTGGAGGTAGGAGCCGCGACTATATATATGATCTTGCAAAATTCTATCTGTCTTCTTCGGTCATTATTGACCGTAACCACGTAATAACCCTCTTAAGAGCTGAAAAAGTTTCTTTAGCTTGATACCTACCGCACTCACTAGCAGAGTTGCCGAAACTCGGATTAATGTTAAACAACAAACAGGACGCGAAATACTTTACTACGCCAGATCATTATCCGCGTGAGAAATACTCGAAGAGAAATGTTATTTATAAAATGTATATTTGTCTGAACGCAATTCGTTATATCGTATTTACTCTCGGTACCACAAATTCCACGGTACAGAACATACTCGTGTTCCATGTCGATACCATATGTAATTATACACACGATCTTATCATCTTGAATATATATATTGTCATTGATTAATAATTATATAAAAATATTGAATGATACATTATAACGGTCACAGATTTACTGTGATATTTGTGCGGTGATAATTTTTTTTTCATGTTTTTTTATTAATAAAAATTTGTTATAAACTATTAGTTTTTTGTATCTCTGAGTAATTTTTCGAATAAAATAATTTATCGTTATTATCAGTTTAAAAATAATAAAAATCTAAAAAATTTTCGTTGAGTATATATCATTTGAGGCAATATCTACACCATCCACGTTTCAATGTTATTTTTTTTATATTTTGAATCGAACGACGGAACAATATATTATTAGTGTTACGACATAGAGTTTTAATTTTAATAAATTTTGTAATATGAACACGGCAGTTATTAATTTATGCAGTAATTTTCGAGTAAATCGCGAACAAAACAAGCGGTGTAGTCCTTGTTTTTCGAACTTGTCGATTTATAGTTATAATTCAGCAGATGTTTTCTCGGAATCGTGTTTTGTTAATCCAATGGTTCGTATTGTTGTCAAATTTCAAATAATTCATTATAATATCAAAACTAACGAAATCAAAATGTTTAGTTGAAAAATTGAATCGCTTGATTTTGAAAATAATTTATTTTGAATACGAAACGAATAAAACGCGATATTGTTCTTGAAAATTTGAGTTTAAAACGTTTATTTTACGTATTCAATAATAATAAAGCAAATAAAATTATGAAAATTGTTTTTCTTTTCTATGATTTAGCGTTATGCTGTATAAATATGGAGCGAAAACAAAATCGAAGAAATAAATTATTTTATACGAGTTACGAAACATAAAATAAATAAAGAAAGGTGACAATTATTTTAAAAGTAATAACAATATTTTAATCAAAAAAAAAAAAAAAAAAATCAATACTAAAATAAACGTCAACAGAGTGTAACTCGTCCCAATTATTGAAAACATAGTCGGTCAACCAATATATACGCGACGTTTTCACTATACTATTTCATTTTTCACTAATGTAAACTTTATTTTGAAAATGATATTGTTTTGTTAATTTTTTTTTTTTTTGTTTAGATGAAATTTATATAATAGCGTCATTGGTAACCATTTGAATTTAATTTAATCTGTTCGATTATCGCACGGGTGTGGATGTTTTATAATTGTTGAAATTTTATGTCTGCCGTCTGGAGCGTATGGCACACGAGAGAATCCGGTAGATAAATTATTATTGAAACTTTGCTGTACTTCGTATTTAACAGAAAATCGTAAATACATTTTTTCTAATTAGTCGTGTACAATGCATTTCCATGGTTTTTTGGGACTATGGGCATTATGGATGATCTGGAGGGCAACGTACTCGTAATTTACTAAAAACCTACTTTTCATTAGTGTACAAAAACAGAAATTTTTAACGTTTTGATTTAGTTATATGACAACTCATACTCCTAAAAAAAAAAAATTAATACTATTATAGATTTTGTGACATATCAGCTTCGCTTAAATCGTATAGAGTCTCCAATTTTTTTTTTTTTTATGTATCGCGAAATATTACAAATATTCATCTTAAAACTAGACCCGAATAAAAATCAAATATTACCATTCAATCCCCGATATAATCACGAATCACTAACGGCGAAATATTGTAGCAATAAATATAGCGTTATCACTAGACGAAATTATGAACCGTCGAAATGTGTTTATTGTGCTAATGTAATTTACTTTACAACAATTGATGTTGTCCATAACCGTTTTAAATTTTATAAGTCGCGACCGAAATATTAGGAACGGAATATATTTTTTCTAATACACAACGCGTAAAATATTATTCAGAAGAATTTCAAGACGCGAAACCGTACAGAGCGAGTGCCCCGTTTGTCCTGCTCTCAAGACGGCATTATGCGTGCGTACACATTATTTTTAATCGCGAATCATCTGGACCGTATAACACAATTACCGCAGTTAATCGTAAATTGGCGACAGACAAATATATTATTTTTTTCCGCTATATAATCCTGATACGAGATTTGAAATGATTTGAACTTGAAACCCTATCTCATCGGTATATCGGATCAACGGTTTTCTCGGTTTCGTATTTTTCTACTTTTTTTTTTGAAAAAATTCATAATTCGTCCCGGTCCATTAGAAAATAATCGTTCGGTCATTGAAATGATTTCAGAGTCGTGTATTGTGTATAAATCGTTAAAAAAAACCGATTATTATTGAGTACGCGAGAAAGATCGTTCCAAAGTTTTTCCATTGGATTAATCGACTGACGACGGTCAATTATCTCCCGTAGAGGCACGACGAGGATACTATTCGATTTCTCTTACTTGAAAATACTTCTTTGTATTCTTTGAATGTATCTTTTGTTTTTTTTCCCTCCTGTTCGCGTTCGATACTTGGTCAAAACACGTTCTACGCAGAGCTGTCTAACGGCTGTACGAGGCCCTCGGGTCCTACATATTTTCAGGGTCCTAAATATAATGGGCTTTTCATTTTAAAACTTTCTTATGTTCGTATATCTCAGGCAGAAGTTAATAAAATACAGTAACGTAACAAGTAAAATATTTATAACAATAAATAAAGTAATATTAATACGGTTTTTTCTTCTTTTTGAATATAGTTAACATATTTAAAAACATTTTTGAATATATTACATAAAACGTTTCAACTGTTTTTTTTTCGTTTTAATTTAACGTAGAAATAAATTATAAGTTTAAGAATTTCGAAATATAAAAAAAAAAAATATCACTATGAGAATGTTGATGTGAAAATCACGATATTACACGTTAATGTAGGTATATTAAAATAATACCATTGGAATTAGAACATTTTTATGCGCATTTGATGTTTTTGAACTATATATGAATATGGAGTATTCGAAGTGAAAACAATCGATACCACACATAATACGATCGAATTCCTTCACAGTGACGTTTTAAGTCTAATTTAATCATATAATTGTTGGACTCGTGTGCAGTCGGACTCATTACTCCGTCAGTCAGTACACGCAAATATTATTATGCCGCGGAATCCGCAAAAACATTGACGATACTCAATAGTCGACAAAAAAATGTACCTACGTAACAAACTATTAATTTATTTACCGTTTAAATTGTCCTTTAGAAAAATGATATTCTGTGAATTTCGTAATAAATAATATCGTTCGGAATATGCTAACGTAAATTATTAATTCGATCGAAGAATAAACAATGGGATGAGGAATATATATTAAATAACGTTGGACGTCACGGAGAACCGTCGGTCCTGAGCACCGAGTGACGACAGTCTGTACCACATGATGCGAAACAACGTTCGCCGATCACGACGAGATCCTTTGGGGTCGGGAACGCGTGCGTTTTTGAAAAGACAGGAAATACGATTTACTGTCGAAGAATAGTGAAAACATAAAATAGTAGAAATTAGTGAAACGTGCGATTTGATCGCGGTTCGAAAAGAAATGGAATAAAAAAAAACTACTGGTAAAATTACTGTCGAATAAAAAACTTTTTATTTATGAGTTCATCGTTTCCAGCTCGGAAGGACTTTACGCATATTATATAGGCATCCGCGGCTTGGAAAACGTGCTCAAAACCGGAATCGAAATTCGTTATGTTATTTGAACGAATTTTGTTTGATTTTGAACGATCTGTACACCCTCCCTACTAAAAGCACGTAAAATCGAGTTTATCGTCTCGGAAGTCAGCGGTAACAAAAAAAATTTCGTGTTTTAAAATATGAGTGCTCATAAAACGGAACGTTAAGTTTAAAACGAGATGATTCTGTCGCGGGAACGGGAATGCGGAATCGGTGTAACGGGAAATTTCAAAAAAAAAAAAAAAGAATAACATTTCCGCGATATTTTTGTTATATTTTTAAATTCATGTACAGTCAATTTAAACTATTTTTTTTTGTCCTTTATTACGTTTTATTACGAGCGCACGGTTTGTTTGCGCCGCGTCACGTTGGCATCCGAGACGGGAAAAAGTCGGTTTCGAACGGTTTAAGCGTATAAATGTACGTGGTACGATTACAGATTCGTACAAATTGATATTAAAAATTGTTTAGTTTCCAGTAGTTATGATTTTCCAACCGGCGGGATGTCGGAGGAGCGTCGTAAGATCTGAATCCGAATTACTGCGGGCCGTTAACGGGTTTTTTTTTTTCGTTTTTTTTTCTCGCGTTTCTCATACGAGTCGGTAAAGTCGAAAAACCGTCGATGTTTTTTTTTTTTTTTTGCTACTACTATTACGAAAAACCAAAAGAATCTGCGAAACGTGCGTCGCGTCGCATCACGTTCGGTCGTCCTACCGACGACGGAGCGACAACGAAATCCTCCGAATCTCTACAAAATTGGAATCGTTTGTCCAAACGCCGCGTTACAACGCATGGGCGGTGCAGGGGATTTGACTTCATCAGAGTGCGCGCCGCCGACGAGTAATAAAAACAATCCGTCCGCAATTAATTCGATTACGAACGGCACTCGACGAGTTTGTTCGGCGAGGACAGGCAGGCGGCTGGCTGACGATGGAGCCTCGTTCGTCACTCTCTCTCTCTCACTCACTCTCGACGGAGATCCGTCGAATTTCACGGTCGGTCGACGACCTCGGGAAATTCGCGACAAAATCAAACGCGGTCGGTCGGCGCGGCAGGCAACTCGCGCGCGCGCGCCCGACAAAACCGCCGACGTACACCGACCACCGCTGTCGCTCGTCTGCGGTCCGCTCTTTATCAACGACCGTTCCCCGCTTAAATAATTCTGGAAATTTATATTTACCGAAACGCGGTGTTTAGAACGGTCCACTGCAACGTTTCGCAAAAACGAACAAAACGATTTGAGCAACGCCGTCACGGAGCTGTTTGTACTCTGGTTGGGGTTAGGAATCACGAGTGTGATCGGACAAATGTCAGCGTTCGGAATAACATTTTTTTTTTTTTTTCTGTTATGCGGAAAACGAGAATTTATGTGTTAAACAGTCGACGCGTATCCGTTGCGGTGGGCGACGTCTGTGGAATCAAATGTTCAATTTCAATTGTCATTTTACACACAAAAAAAAAAAAAAATAATAATACGATAAATTCGAAAATACGTTTATAAAATAAAATTATACGATTTCCGCGGTTTTCCTTTGCTATAAATTCGGTTTAAACCCCCCCCCCCCATCCGATTGGCCGTATTATTTTATACGTATTTCATTGCGAAATAACAGTAACTCATTCGATAATAGACGTTCAACATCATCAATTGACATTTCATCCAAACAGACCAGTTCCAATATTTCTTCCATTTTGAATAGATTAGGTAGACGAATACTTATTTTAAAATTGAGTTTTGAACTCGACAAATAATTTTATTTTTGAATTACGATGTAATTGAAAGTCTTTGGTGTATAACAGCACAGTGGCGCGAACCGACTTCGTCTGCTGTCGTAAGGTGGTTGGTCGTGCCGTGTCGATACGATAACACTTGATAAAACGATAAAAGGCGATTTACCGGTAAATCCCGTAATGCAAAAACTAAAGTTTCATGTGTTACGATAAATATATTAACGTACGATTTAACCGAACGTTATTTTTACCGTAGCGTTTAACCGGTAAAACTCTCTATTTTTTTTTTTAATTTTTCCCGTAAACGTTATTATTATTATTATATTTCGACGCTTTGTGTTATATCTAACTGTGGACACCGATGTATAATTTTCGACACTGTTAAGATAATTTATTATTATATATATACATATACACACATTGGTATTTGTTTTTGATCTCGGCTTGTACCACCGCAGTCGCTGCAGTGGAGAGGCCGCCGATCATCGTGATTATAATACGCTCGGACCGTCTTTTATATATATGAAAAAAAAATTTTTTTCGTATTTTTTTTCCTCCGTTTCTTTTTTCGACTCCGGTGACGTGTCGCGCGCGCAAGCGCGGAAGATAAACGAGTCCCCGCAGCCCACCCCCCCCCCCGCCTTTGCCGCGGCGTCGTTTAAAAGCTTGTTAAGTCCTGTCGATGTCAATGGCGCGCGCGTTATTTTATCGGGCCGGTGCAGGCGCGCGCCGCGACCACGTACCTTCACCCACCCCGCGCCAAACGGGCGCGCGCGCGCGCGCGCACACACACGGCCGCGCGTATTAACTTCCCGTCGTCGACACCGCGGCCAAATGACCCGCGAAACGTCGACGTGCAAAATTAATGAACACCCTGCACCCCGCACGCACCCATCCAGCCCGTCGGTCGCCGCGGCGGCCTTTGGCACTTTCCGCCGTCGACGACCTTTACACGCACGCGCTCCCGGCAGAGACGGTGGGGGGGGGAAAAAAGTCTACGACGACGACGACGCCGCCGCGGCGAGTGGGGTGTTACCGGCGTGCATCGCTGCTACGGCGCATCATTAATTATCCGGTTTTCGCGCGTATCACCGTGCCGCGCGTTGTAATTACGCGGACGGACGTTTTACGTACGGATTTTTGCGCCGTTTTTATATTTTACGTTGGTTTTTACCACAATAACGTGAGATTTGATTTGTTTTTTTTTGCCGAAAAGCAATTCTGTCGCACGCGGCATTCTGTTCCCGGATAACCGATCGCGATCCGGTCCAGTTCGAATTGCAGACGATTCGAATCGATTTTCGCGAAACGAAATCGCCTGGAAAACAAAACGACGCGAAAAATTCTATTACGCGTCGCCGCGGGATTATCGGCGCGGCCTTGTGCGGCTTACAGCAATTACTTATCCCGCCGACGTATTCGCAATTCGTATTGAAAAAGAGGGGATTTTTTTTTTTTTTGTAAATTATTATTTCGACGTTATTACTCGTAAAGACGGCAATACGCAAAATTCAGTCGATAAATACGGTTGTACCGAATAAATCGTGTCCGACGCTCATCTCTGCAAAGAGAACAAAAAAAAAAACCCCCAAAAGTTCTTGATTGAATAACACACACAAATGTTCCGCGATTAATGGAAAACATTCCGTTATAATGTTGTAACGGTTTTTCGATTGCCGAAATTTCGTACCGAAACAATTTATTGCAGTCCAATAGACCTTCGATGAGAAAAAAAAAAAAAGTTCGTCTAAAAATAAACGTTTTCAAAACTAGTTGAAAACAACGACGACAAAAAACTTGTTTTAAACAACGACGAAAAAATAAAACACCTTAAAAAAAGTTTTAAACGGTTTTTTTGTTTTCAAACGTGTTCCCGTTTACCGTCTCCGCGCCGAAATTCCGCTCAGCAGAATCGTTTTATCCGATACGAACGCGATTCATCGTTTCCTTCAAATTCGCAGCGATAATAAATACACTCTAAAATCGTTTGTGCAAACAATTCGCTCGGCCGACGTTCGCGACGCCCCGCCGTCATCACCTCGTTGTTTTTTCTTGTAATTCATTTTTTTTTCCCGCGTTTCACGTGAAATTACGTAAAATCGTCGGCGGTCCGTCGGAAGAGAACGGAATGACGTCGAGAATTTCGTGAAATAATTCGAAGACCGTTATAGAAAAAAACACGTGTCCGCGCGTCCAGTTCGCGTAGTGGAACGTTGGCGACGATGACGAGGCAAATACAAACGATTAAAACCGCCCGGATTCGCGCACTCGGCGAATAATCGGCACAATCGTTTTGCTTTACCGAGTCCCGTCGTACGACGAGAGACACACGCGCGCGCAGGGCCGGCCCAAGATACAAGCGGTTGCCCGGGGCGTCTTAGAGCCCCCGGGCAGACGACCAGCGAAAGCCGGACACATTCTTTGCTTTCAGTCAAAACGCCGGTCGTCTATTCTAAATCCGATCTCACTCGCAAAATATTGTGAAAATATTCAGAATAATTAAGAATCACTATGGACTTAAATATAATACATTTGTCCGGATGCCGAACGACGGAAAAAACGGAAAAATCATAATGAACAACGAGAGGAGAGAGAGAGAGAGAGTGGCTTTTGATGTGTCTGTCAAACCTACGCCCGAGGCGACGGAATTCAACACTAATGGATACATCTCTTATATACCGATTTATCACTACTCCATCTTACTTCAACCCTATTACCGAGTGTTGACATCTATATTATCGAATCAATAGGTTAGTATGCAATCGCAAATAGTAATTGTCTTAGTTCTTGGTGGACGAATGGTGGCAGCGAGCGGTTTTTAAACAATAAAAATAATATTATTGAAAAAAAATATTTATTTTTACAATTCATTATAATATTATATTTAATCGGGTAAATTAATTCCAAACACCGATATTATAATATATAAATTATAAGATATGTATTTATATTAAAAATCATATATAACGTTTGTATTTTGGACTAACGTGAAACGTTTTACAAATATACGAATTTTTTTTTTTTTTTTTTTATATATTTCTTGTTATGGTATTAAAACGACAATCGAGCGCAACAACATTTCGAATTTATGGAATAACTCTTAGGCTTAACAACAACACTGGATTGCATAGGCGCGATTTTGTTTACCAAACAAATTAAAACGTGATATAGAATTCAATTGACGAACGTTAATGAATCTCGAAACGTGTTGACGTTTGAGCAAAGTTAGTAAGGCGAATCGAGAAAAACGTTTTTTTATTTTTTCTTAAGTAGATTGGCGGTTTTATTTTAACCTGATCCGGTCAGGAGCAGTCTCTGACTCGATGTATACGAATTATAATATGTAATTCTAAAATAGATAATCATAGTCGATTATCGAGACGAACTGTTTGCACAAAACTACTGAATACAGCGTGAAACAAAATATTGGGTATACAAAGTGGCGGTCTCCAAAACGCAAAAAGACTTCAAAAGAAAAAAAACCGATATAACTCTTCTAACCCGTTTGAATTCACGCGGTGAATTCTTTGCGATATCTGTCTAGAAACTATAAACGGTTAATCATATCATACGGATACGTAGCGAAAAGTAAATTTTCTCATCTCTTGTCAACACATATCACGCGCACACATAATAAAAAACCTAATCCCGATCAAAACTACGTCCCCGTGCGTGGATTTCATCGGTACAACCGTTGATTTATAAACACCAGTATAACTCACGCGAAAAACGCCGGAGAATTAACGCGTACATAATTCGGATTTTTACCGCGCCGTTTTCGAAAGATCGAATGCAATCGATTTAATGTTATTAGCGTGGTTTTTGTTTTTTTGTTTCGTTTGTTTTTGCTCTGATCGAAATACTTTTCGTGTTCGGAGACCGCAAAGAGTATAACATAGTGTGTACGTTTTACAAAAACAACGAAAAAAAAACGACCAAAGTTTATATAACGCATACGCGTATATATATATATATATATTTTTTTTTTTAATTTTTTTTCTAAGAAAACATAATACGTAAAACCAACCAGCAAACGCGCATTGCGAGTTAAATCGAAATACATTGCCTGAAAAACACGCATTCATTATTCAATCAAATATGTATAGTTTACGAATGTAAACGTGCGCGCGCATGTATATGAAGTATACGAATAAATATGACACGCGTGTGAGTTGTGATATATTTCACCGTCGGCCGGATTCGATTTTGAACACGCGTCGGTGTGGTTTTCATCGTCAGGATCGTTTCGACCTGGATGCAAACGCGTATTCCTCTCTTTCTATCTCTCTTGTCCTGTACGAGATCAAAGCGTTTAAATAAATATTCGTCGTTGTTCGCGCATTACAAACGGAAAATCAGCCGTCAAACGGGATTTTTTTTGACGGTTCTATATCCGAATAAGCGGCGTGCGCGCAACGGACTGGTCGACATTCGACGTGGTCGTTAGATTGAAACGAAATCCGTCCTCTATTATATTTCGTACCGCGTTGTAATAAAACACACGATATGAGTGGTATAATAATAATCGAAACACTACGGAAAAATTATACTTAGTCAGTCTTAAAATATATAGTAATTTTTTTTTGTTTCGAAATTAACACGTTAAACGCCGACACGTCGTCGGTTCGTAATAATAATTATTGGCGAGTGTCAATTACAACGGGTTGACACACCGGGCCACGGGCGCCCGTTTTCAGTATAATTTATAACACAACGCAATTTCCAATTTAATATTTTATTCCGAATGTGAAAATAACGTACGAATTTACGTAAAATAAAAATATAACTCTTACCTTCATAAAACAATAAAAATTGAAAATAAAATATTAAAACCAACGCAATAGACAACGCGTTAACGAATGGCCGACAATAATTTCAAATTTTTATTGCCTTCATTAGAGTGGCAATAAGAGACGGGTTATACGGCTTGTAACAACGAAGTGTTGTCCATCGGCCACATGCGCCTGTTCATTCGTTTCGGCGTTTGACGTATTAATAACAACATATATATATTTTTTTTGTTTTTTAATGTACCGAAAGAGTCTTTCTTCTTGTCATACGCGTCTTATACTTCACGCGGAATAATCAAAACGAGTTTCCATTGACAATTCAATACGTATATTGAATATCGCGTGTAGGTACGCACGTTATCGAAATAGACAAAGGGATGATCGAAATGATTTTTAAAATTATTGATAACAAAGGCCTAAAGGTAAAAAGTCCTTTTATCCATGTCCATCTATAGAGTTTGTCGATTTTTTTTTTTTTTTTTGAAAATGAACATTTAACATAGTTCCCGTGTTATCCATTCGTTTTTCAAATGCTTATTCGGGACACGATAAAAATGTTCAGTTAAAGAACAGATCGTTTTACTTGTACAGACTTAACAATTCACTGAGGAATTACATACAAGTACCGAAAATGATGAAATTCAATGTAAGCAATGCGATAAATGTTATGTAGGTCAAAAGAAACGTGTTATAAAGTGTTAGGTTCAAAGAAATTTTTTATTAAAAGAGAAATAATATACGAAGAAAAAACAGTCCTCTGTTGCGGAATACTTATGAAACACTAACTCATATAACATATGTAGAATTCAACGAAACTCTTTAACGAAATCTCAATAATTATAGCGAACTGAACGCAAGAAATATATTAAAAAAAAAAAATTGTTTGATTAAAGACCGAAAGCCCTCTTTCGAAGTCTTTTCTTTTTTTTACATATTAAAATCAATTCAATGTAAACCACATTGTACTGTGCTTGGGCAACGATTCAGAACGTACAGTGATGTCATCGGGTATGAAATTCATAAATAAAAGTGTGTTTATAACGTCTGACGGTCGGTTGGAAATGACTACATCGCATAATATTATAGTCGTTGAAATACGTTTGTCACTTGGTTACATAGTGTGCTCTAATTATACACAACGCGCTGTTAATAAGAGTACCGCTATAAACCCAAAACGGCAAACAAATAATACGCTTTTATTGCGTACACGTATTTGGACACATTACATTGTCATGAGCGCGACCCGACTACAACAAAACCGTCAGACGTTTTGCTCTGCTTTGACGGAATGCATGTGCCGTTAACTACACCAGGCTTGTGCCTATATACAACACTAGTGCGATGGAAACGAAGGATTCGGTTAAACGGATGTGATCGGATATAATCGGAAGAAAGGAGTCTTGGATAGAGTCTTGAAATGGAATTTTGGATTGATATAAAATTTGTCGATTCTCGGAGGTTATGGAAACATCTATGAGAACCTCTCTATGCGTACACCTGTACTTGTGTCTCCGACCACGTCAATTGGCCATCAGTCAACGACCAACGCAAGCCTACGCTGCCGCCATACGGTTCACATTGAATCAACAAATATCGTAAAGGACTACTCCCCGAGTCCCGGTTTAACAAATTATTTTTTTATTTTTTTTTTTACTTTTCGACATTTCCATTGCTATTCTCGTGTTTAATTATTTAAAGTTTATAATATATTTACTATATAATAATATATAGTGTCCGGCGGTTTAATAGTACCTAGTCGGTTGATGATAATTTATTCAAAGTAGATTAGTTGTCGAAAAACGCAATAAAAGCGTATTGCACTTGTGACTTTTGGGTTCATACAGTATAAAACAATAACGATTTCTCGAGCATATTTTATTAGTGGTAATTGTCGAAGATTACTTTAATAAAACAACCAAGATCGTCCGATAAATGTATTATTTTACCGCGTCGAAAATTCTACTCTTGACTTTTGAAAATTACATTACACGGTGAAAAACATTAAAACTCAATTATATTCCTCCCCCTCAAAAAAACGTAAATAATATTAAAGAGATCGTTGAAATATTGTTTCGAAAGCGTTTTTTTTTCTCGTTACGATCGTTAAGCACGCGGCGTGTGTTCGATTAAAACACAATCGAAGACATTTTGCGGAGTAAAAAAAAAAAAAAATAAATAAAAGGAGGAGAAACGAGATCCGACGATCGTCGAATAAGTGTGTGTGTGTGTGTGGTTTTTATTTCAGTATATAGTATGAAAAATGTACATAATTTCTAAATCGATTCCATTTAAATATTATTATATAACCTCATACGAACACACTTTACTCAGGGATGGAACGGATTTCCATAGTGAAAGCTTCGACCGAACAGCAAATACATCCTTACTCCTTTTTTTTTTCCTCCTCCTATTTTTCGCCAATATGAATTCGCTCTCATATAATATGCCGCGCGTACTCGAACAAAACGTTCGGCGCAGGCTCCACGATTCGTTCACATATCGACTCTTTCGGTATATAACACACACAATATCGCACGATTGGCCGTAAAATAAAGCTCGAATTCAGAGTGCTTCGGCGTACGGCTAATTTCATTCTTTGCGCGACCTAACTGGATTTATTGGACCCGTATACCAGGTGAAATAATTCGATTACTTTTTCATTCGTGGCCGGGGGGGTGGGTGGGTATAATATAATATATTAATAATGTGCGTCTATAGATTATAATAGATTTATCCCGGCACGTATACGCGCGTGTCTAACGCAATACGAAATGTATTGCAAAACTAAAGATTGTTTTCCAATTAACGGATTGGCCCTTTCTTATTGGCTGGACAATATATTATTATTATTATTATTATTATTATTGTTATTATTATTTTTATTATTGTTATTATTATTATTATTAACCTAAACGCTATAATCGCGATTTTTTTTTAAACAACGTTTTGTGTTTTTTCCCACGACAATCACGGACTCGTGGGTGTGGCACGACAACGTTTTAATATATATTTAATATTCGAAAGTTAAAAAAATTAAAAAATAAACGCTCGTAATTATTAATTAATTATTATTGCGATTTTAAAATAGCTTTTTGGATTTAACTTCACGTTTTATACAAACGGCGTTTCGAACGTATTATAATATAACTCGTCCGATTTGTATTTGATAATCGGAGTACACAATTTGTTGCCGTGCGATATTTACCGCGCGCGTTAAACGACATAATAATACTTACGCACTTGTGACCTCGCAAATGACTTAATTCGACACGCAAATCTATCGCACGCCATTCGAAATCGAAATTTCGTACGAACACAAAAATAGTAATAATAATTGATCTTTTTTTTATGTCTGCAGCGTGTCCGTGATCGATGAGATCCATTTAATACTGCGTGTAAATAGCGTCACGCGATTTGAAATTGGTCTGTACGGGAACGTACGTTGAAAACTGCGGTCCCTCTGGTGAAGGGGGGAAACGAAAAACGGTTTTGATAAAAACGCGCTAAATCAAAGCGTATTATATCTTCTACTATCGAATGATTACACGTTCTACGGACTTTCTCCGCAGCTTTAAGAGAAAAAAAAAAAGTTACTCGAAAAATCGATAAAACTGACTCCAGTGTACCGAACATTCAAAATTCATCTGTTAATGGCTTAAATCTCCCGAATTCCCGGGGTCAATAATAACGATTCGTCGTACACTGATTTTTTCGCGACCTGATTTCTGAACCCGAAACGAATTGACTCGGGAAAAAAATACACTGAACTCATCGGCCTCTTTTCTAGGTCATCGCGGATACCGATTTTTTGACGTTTTAACGAAATCTATATTCGTGCGAAAAAAACCGATTGTTCCGAAGAGAGAACTCAACGGAAACCTCGTGGATACATTCGAATGGAATATAAATACATGGAACGGATAATAAAAATCTAGAAATTCGTTTACATATTCCCACTGTTCGCTGTGATATTCTGTTTGAAAACGTACGGATTCTATTCTTTTCTTTTTTTTTTTTTACTCATTATCGTTGTTCGGTTCTACTCGTATACGTTTGCTATAAGTATTTACGTTCTATACGAAAAGTTCTATGACGAGCTGCGCGGTTAGGTCAAGTTTAGACCAAATACAAAAATGAGACGGTATAAACCGAAATAAACCGTTTTCTATACAATATATACATAGTATTATTATAACCGCGCGAAATATCGCGTCGTAATTAAATTGATATAATATGAGCGGAATATAAATAATAAGAAAAAGACAAAAATCAAATTTACAACGTTACGCCAATGTAATTTAAGAGACAGATTATTAAAAAAAGAATGACGAAGAGAGTAAGAGAAAAAAAGTTTATACATATTATAACTAATAAGAAACGAAAATACGAAAAAAAAAGGGAAACCAAAATAAAATATTCAAACGGTGAGTATATTTAGGAGTGAAAAAAAATAACGTAAAACGAGTAAAAAAAAAAAAACAAAAAAAAAAAAATGAAATTACCTTGTGATTTTTCTTTTTGCAATATTAATTTTGAAAATAATTAGTTTTGTTGCGGCGCGTTTCTATGTGATTTTTGTTTTCTTTTTTTTTTTATGAAACGAAAATGTTCTAATACAATTTATACGCATACTATAATAATTTCTGTATTTTAGTTTTTGATGAAAAAAAGAATTGTTTTCTTTTTGTTAAGTGCGAGTAAATCATTTATCAAACTTTCTTTATGGTTTTTTTTTTTTTTTTTTTGTAAAAACAAATAATATTTTCTACAAACAAGGTTATGTGATGACGTGTTGCCCACTTGAATGCATTTACGTTGATACGAATTTACCACTTAGAATCGCGTCTTATACATTTTTTTTTTTTTTGCTTTTGTAATACGCTCAAAGTGGAAAATATATAGTTTTAGTTTTAATTATACTCCGAAGCGATTCGCATTTATAACATTTGCACATAAAATCGATTACGATCCAGCGCGTCGGTTGTATGGGAAACGGGCACGTCGGAGAGTCTCGCAGGAGAGTCGAAATTGTGTTTCGATTGTTTTCCCGTGCGCATAAAATCCGTACGAAATTTTAACCACCGCACTCGAAACAACCGACTGTAATTATTGTAATAATACCGGTTATGGGAGTGAAGACCGTAACCGAAATGTCAAAAAAAGAAAAAAACCGTTGAAAAAATGTCAAACGAGTGTATACGGAGGTGGACAGAGGAGGAAATTCCTTTTGGGATGGCGTACAGTCGCGCAGTGTTGTCGTTAAATCAAATAATTCATTATTCACGGCCGAGTGGGTAATAGTAACGCGTATAGACGCGAATGCCAATGTCAATAATAATCCGGAGGAGTTAAATAATTGTATGTACATAACACGACGATTTACACGTAAAATAAACCAGCGCGATTATTCAACCACTCGTCAGCGAACGAATGAAATTTAATTCACTGACAAAAGATTTGAATAATTCATCGGTCTATTATTCAAAGTTTTTTCTTTTTTTTTTCTCAAGAATTTTTTTTATTCTCAATACGCCTTGGTAAGGAAAATTCCCACGTTCGTTTTCCATTTTAAACATCAAAAATCGATTGTCACAATTACGTAGAAAATAAGAGACGGGAATAATGAATATTCTTCTTCTTTCTTTTTTTTTTTTTTTCTCTAGAATTAAATTCGTTTCACACTTCGAGTGATGTCGAATTTCCGTCCATATATTTGTTGCGCTAAAAACGGTACGAAAACACGAGATTGCCGCCGACCTCTTCAATTCGTACTCTCTCGTTCACTGGTGTGGTGAATTAAAAAGAATTTCCACCGATATCGTTTTGAATACCACGCGTCGCTCCGGAGGAACGACGACGAGATAAATTTGTTAAACGAGTTATTGTCAAATTTTCGGCTCTCGTCGTGTCGTAACTTTCGAGTTTTCGTTGCCAGGACGCAGGACGAAGGAAAATGTCGAGTGTTATAATAATGTTGGATCATATTTCCGTTACGCATTAAGAGCGATTAAAAAAAAATTTTAATTTAATAGACGTAATTAATGAATGAAATCCGATTACAATATCACCACCACTAACCGCTTCACGGACCCCAGAATGTGTAAATTCGTCATGTGTTTTCATATAACGCGGATAAGAATTTACGAAATAAGTAAAATTAAAAAAAATTTTGAAATGTTTAATTTGGACTTAATTTTGCTAGCGCCTAATTTTTCGAATGTCCGAAAAAATAGTTATTTACGAACACGAAACTATGTCCGTATATACGACGACCGTAAAACGACCGCGGCGACTAGTTACGATCGGAATAGAAATGTCGGTACCGTTCACGGTTTTATCCGAATATAAAATAAAAACGTTTAATCGATTCTCGATTTAAATTAAGTTAGATAAATTTAATTTACATTAAATTAGATAAAATCCAGTGTACAGACGCGCCACCGTTTATAACGTATATACTTATTGTATTTATAAAACTGTAAGCGTTTGGTCAACCGACGTTTCACACTTAGAGCCGGTACCGCACAACCGATATTTTATCGTACGATTTATTTATCGTACGATATACGAGGCAAAAGTCTTAACCGACAAATTTGACGGGAAAAAAAATTTAGCTCAATTTCCAGTAAAGTTATACTCGTTATCATAGAAAAATTATATTACGCATTACCGGGCTTTTTTTTGTTTTTTGGAGAAAGTGTTGACGAAATTACAATACGAATAGCTCTAAATAAATATATTTACCTACCTGCTTAGAGAAGATTTTCCTCCCAGGTTTACTCCTATTTACACCAACGCGTATTGCGTACACAAAAACATTAAATCGATTAATGAACGAGAAACCGTCAATACTTTGAATTAATAATTCACGCAGTACCGGTGTGTAAATGGAAAAAGCGCATAACCGTGGACATGTCGTAACCGCGATTTTTTTAAAGACCTTTTCTCAATAAAGTCTAACCGATATCGTCATAACCGTAGTAGAGTCATCGCCATACAGGTCAGGTCGGAACATACGAATGTATTCTCAACAATTCAACGGGTGGAATAAGAAGAACAGCTTATTCTACCGATTCTCTGCAGTATTCGCGTAATAAGCACGACGCGTCGTGTGTCTAAACCAGCTGATGATATCCTGCCGCCCTTCAAACGACACCACCGCCGACCGTCCGCGCTGTTTTATTTACAAGAACAAATGCAATGCGCTTCGAAAATTTACCGTTTTTACAGTGTAAAATTCGTCTGATCCCTTTATTTCGAAGTAAAAAAAAAAAAAAAAAAAAATGTTATTATATAATATAATAATTAAGGGATCGTTCTCGCGGTCGACCGAGGAGAAACGTTTCGTTTCGACCGGCGGATGATTCGTATCGCCGACGCGTAGTCTGTAGACGACGACACACCAGAGTGTCGACGAGGACGACACGCTGATGTCGGGTTGTCGCGGACGTTGGCGACGACGAGGTGTTTCCACCGGTAATAAATGGATTGCACGTGCAAATGTGGCGAACACGCAGTCGTCTTACGTGTAATAACACACACACATCGGTAAAAGAAAAACCGTTAAAAACGAACGAATCGTCCAAGTCGTTTTTCCCAAATTCATACCATCACTCCCCCCACAACAACAACAACAACAAAAAATGAATAAATAAATAAAATTCTAGCAGAAGAAGAAAACTCCGCGTAACGTTTTACGGTGACACTGTGTACGCGATATGCACGTATTGGAAAACGTTCCGGATGATTTATCGGTATGTATATTAAAAGTCGCAATACGCGCGATTGATCAATTTCCGTTATACGAGGGGTGGGGGGGGTTTAAGAAGTGAACGTATACGCGCGCATTATATTCAAACGGCGTGTAAAAACGATTTTTGTTCGCGCAATATATTATAAATAATAATAATAATAATAATAATAATAATTCCGAGAAAAACGCGTTGGAAACATTTGAAATCGTTGACACCTGTCGGCGGGACCGGGGCCGTACGAAATTTCCAAAGGACCAATAAGCGCGGGAACTAACGTTTTTAGCGCACGTGCAGACGAAAACGACAAAACCGGTGGTCATCGTCTAAATGAATTTCTACGAAGTTTTTCACGTCGAAAGACTATTACGCGAATAGATGTTAAAGTTTTTTTTTTTTTTTTTTTAAACTCTTTTTCTCGAATAATAATCACGTCGATCCATAATTGTACAAAAAAAAAAAAAAAAAAAACAATTTCTTAACGTCGTATTTCTTAAAATATACAAAAGCGATTGTAAATCGATCCCAGAATCGTCTGTCGTGTGCGCAAAGACAATTCAGCGAGTAGAAATCAAGTGGTGAGTAGTGATTAATTATCGTATACGTCATTATTAGTAACGAACGGAATAAACGCACGTTCGTCGCCGAATATTTCGCGAAACATTAAACGTTATGCGAGTTCGAGGGGCCGTTTTTTTCTTCTTCTTCTAATCGTTGCCTGCGAAAGTAACAGATATTTCGTCAATGAGTTTTCGAATAGATCGCCGCGCAAACGTCGTTACATTTTTTTCGTTTTTACTACTCCGTTGCAGTCAGACAGTTTTGTTTACGACGGCGAGGCGCTGAATAATTCCTCCCCGATCGTTGAAAACCCGAGTGGCCATACATGTACGCGTAAATATATATTTTTATTGTTGAACACAAACGAACGGTAATGAATTGTCGAAGCGCGGAATAACGAAAATTTCACGAGGGGAAGGGAACGAATCGACTGTTTCGTGTTCAGATTTCCCGAAGAAATCCAAAGCGCGCATGGTAAAACACGGATCGTTTTTATTTTTTTTTAATTTATCATTTATCGCGTCTTTTGTGTCCCGCGACACCGTCTGCGCGTAATATAACATAAAACGCGGTGTCTGCAGTGGAATATTGTTCGACGACCGAAACTCCCTCGGTGGTTTCTCGCACGGGGAAAGAAAGCTCTCGCGCTGCGGCCGCGAACCGTCGCGGTTTGTCGTCGCGCTGAGAAATCAACGCACCGAAATTAATGTCGTTAAATTCCACATCGTTTGCCCACCACGTCGGTATAATAATTCCGCTTTCACAACGCCGCAATCGTTTAATCCCGTTTTAGGACCTCCGTGACTGGATGGACCGACTCCGGTCGGTTCTTCTTAATAACGGCACGGCTTATCGCAGTCCGTTTAATAACTCTTCACACTTTTTTCCACACTCAAATTCTCCGCTCCTCATTCGGGCGGGGGGAGAAAACGCAGTGGGACGATTGACGACGACCGTTTAAAACGGCCGCCTTTTCGGCAATACTGTTGGACGGGGGAGAAAAAAAAACGGCGACTATACGCGTTTTCCAATTTATATACACACACACACACACACACGTTTTTCACGTTTTTGTAGTCCGCAACGTCTGAACGTTTTTAAAACAAATAGAAAAACGTTTGCGTTTCCATACAGTGCCGCCCGTCGAGAGAAGACGGGGCACTTGACCGCCTCCCTTATAGAAAAACAATTTGTAAACTATCGTCATTATTAATAATAATATTATATTAACGTATGAAATAGGTTTGAAAACACGCGCGGTTGTACATGGAAAAAAAATTAAGGTTATTTGACAAAAACACTGTCGAATTGAAAACATTATTTGTACAGATAAAGCTATTCCGGTATTGATGAATATTATTCGGTTCAATCGCATTGCAACGGCATTTCGTTTGTCGATTTATTGGCTCGTTTTCTGAGTATCATCCCGCGCGATTATTCAATTACTGAAAATCACTTGTTTCCAACAACGTACGAAATTGAAAGTACGTTTGGTGCATTTAGACGAGTAAAAACGTGTCCTTCGTACGACATTCTGACGAGAAATTTCAAATTGTTTTCATTTTTAATACACGAAAAAAACAAAACAGCGAATTGTTCGGAGTTACAAAATGTTCTGTTCGACTCGAAATTGACCGAACTATTTTAATGAAAAAACGTTTAAATACATTATATAACGCGTTAATAAATATTAATAAAAAATAGTATTAAAATAATTCACCGATGAAAATTCCAAACGTTTCGCATAATTATTTTTAAGATTATAACAAAAAACTAAAATTCGTTTTTATAAAAATCTCGTACGTATGTCACCGGCGTTTCACAGTTTTTTTTTTTTTTTTTTTTTTTGAACACTGTAGAAAACTATTAAAGAAATAAAATAAAGTACCGATTGCATACAATTTCCTATCTGGAAATAGAAGTGCTCACTTGTTAATATCAAAGCACTTAATGATTAATTGCCATAAAAAAAAAGTGTTCACAGTTTAAAATTTAAAAAAAAAACGCATCATCGTTGTAAAACAAAAACGGTGTTCTTTTCGTAAAAAAAAAATCTAATAAATTATATTGTTTAAAAAAAATTTCAACGGTCTCGGCATAATTTTGAAATATTTTCCCTCCTCCTTCAGAAAAAAAAACGCTACATTTTTTTCATCGTCCATTTATATTATTGTACATTGCATCATACCTATCGATTTTATATATTTGCTAGAAAGAATTACGCCGGTGACATTACGAAAGCGGATTGAATTAAATTTCAAAACAATATTATGAATTCAATACGACGTTTTAATTAGTTTAATTGCCGAAACATAATTCATCCGAATCCGGTGCACTAATTTGTTAATAATAATTAAACAAAAAAAAAAAGATTGAATTTTAATGCAAAAACGTAGAAAAAAAAATGATAAACTGTTGTAAAACTGTTTAAACTTTTTCGTTATAAAAATTTAACAAAATATTTTCGCGTTGTTGCCATTCTG
The DNA here is from genome assembly GCA_032441825.1 of Chaetogeoica ovagalla. Lineage (NCBI taxonomy): Eukaryota > Metazoa > Arthropoda > Insecta > Hemiptera > Aphididae > Chaetogeoica > Chaetogeoica ovagalla. Next base: position 4,132,007 of record CM063726.1, read on the forward strand.
GAATTGAATAATATACACATACACCACGTATATAATTTATCGCGTAAATAAAAAATAAATTTCTATTTGTAATTTTTCGAAGTGAATTCGAAAAACGAGTTATTCTCAGAACACCGAAACTTTTCTTGTAAATCGAATAAGTTTTGTTTCGGATAAACACTGTAAGTTCTTCATTCGTTTCTCGCCCCGAACAAATTCAAATTTAGACATAACTATATATGAAACAAAATGTTTATATATAAAAAAAAAACAATAATCATATACTTCGATGTGTGTTCACGAAAGAAAAGAAAAAAAAACCGCGTTCACAGGACACTCCATATAATATCACGTAATTCGTATTGAAATATATGGCGAGGAGATGGGAATGATACGACGAAACCGATATAAATCGTTTATTATTGCGCGCCCAACGAAGGGATTGTTGACGAACGCATCCACTGTACGTTCGGTTCCACAAAATATGTTTCAAAAATATCGTCTAAACGATATTATTATCAATACCAGCGCGATTACCCCCTTAAATCAATTAAATTATGTTTATCTGCTCCGGTTAGCCCGAGAGAATAACGCGTGCGCCGTTAACTCGAGAGAAATTAAAAACCGTCGAATTTTCAAACGCCAAGTTAATGTAATTCACTTGACGCGCGCGAAAAATTCAAAAAATCAATAACAAAGAAAATTTCCCGAAAATGCGTATAATTTCAAATTTAAAAACGGTTTTCGCGTAAACGCAAAAGAGAACACACCGAATTACACGATTCGCGCGCGGTCGGTACACGTACCACTGTATTGAGTATAACTAAAAACAAATTGCCCACGTGTTTTCAAAAGTAACAAATATGTCCGTTGAGAGACGTATTTTGGTAAAATATGAAATACCCGTTGAACGTCACGTCCAAAAACACAACGGTTTTCAAGATTTCGTGTTCAAAAACGACAATAATGACAATTATATGAAAACGAACGGTTTCGGTAGAGAATCAGAGTCGAGTATTCTTCTCTCTCTCTCTGTGTGAAGAGAGGTAAGTTCCTCAATCCGTCTTTGGCTATTTGTATTTATAATATTACAGAGTTCGCGTAGTTCCATATTTTTAATCATTTGTACGCGTACGGATATTTAAATTATTTATGTTTCATTAATATTATAATAAAACCGTTAACAAAAGCGTAACGAACTTAATCTATTGCTAAGCGAAGTATTACGCAATTTACGTTAATTTCTACGATTCGTTTGTGTTGCGCGCCACCACATCGTTAAAAATACTAATTTCAAATTAAATATCAAAACTGGCGTCGTGACGGTTTCCCTGCGTGCCGTCTTAGCGTAATATTATAATAATATAAGAAATTCTACACGACACCTGCACGTCGTATTCGTACAGTTTTATAAGCGATGGTCTCCAATCTGTCGGCCGTAACGACGTTTCAAAACCGATACACACGTATCGTTACTGTGCCTGGAAAAGGCCATGTGAAACATAACACATTACGACATTTAACGAAACACTATTGGTTGTAAGATGACAAAAAAACACACCGTGGACGTTGAATTTTTCGAAATCGAATCATCGTTGTGTGGAAAAAATAACAAGCACAAACGCCATTGCGTATTGCTGTATAATAATAATAATCATAACAATAATAATAATAATGTGAAATTGTTTCTCGAATTGAAAAATCGAATCGGATATAATACGAGAAATATCGTCGTATTTCATTTTAAATTATCACTTTTTGGCGCGCAATTGATTATTATTATAATTTATATACCTACTCGTATTTTCGTGCGTTACCATCAGAAATGTTCACCGACGGGTAGTGAATACTGTTTCGCGAGTCATATAATAATTTATAATCTAACCATACATACTCACACACACACATGTATAACAATTCGAGATAATCCACGTAGACGTCAAAAACGCGCAGTGTCGAGGAAATCGCGTTTGATTAATGTCTCTATTAACGAATTCGGGCGAACACCGACGTGATCGTATATAATATATATTTGAACATTTTTCTTTTTATAATAACTATGCACACGGAAAGTATACAATGTATCGTGTTTTTTTTTTCTGTATTTGTCCAGTGCCAGAAAAACGTGATGTAAAAAAAAAAAAAGAGATCTTTTGAGTCGTGGAATTCGGGGGAAAAAACATAATATAATATCGCGTTGAACAGTGCACGAGACGCGTGTGAACTGCAATCGCGGTTTATAAGTAATAATTTCTTACAGCTAAAGTCTTATCATATCTATCGTATGTTGTCTACGAGCAGAAGGAAAACGTTAAATTTAATCCGTCACTCGGATAAAAGTACCAAAATGAAACGACGTATTGCGATTTACGGAAATCGTCGGTTGGTCCTACAATGATCCTTCGGGAAATAAAAACAACACTTGATGACCGTTAACGCTTTAAAAATATAATTTTCGATCGAAAAGGAGCGAAAAACAAATTTAAACCATTCTATCCGCAGGTCGAACGATTATTATCATCGTATTCCACCTGCATTACGCGTTAATTCAAATGGATTTTTTTTTTTTAATAATTTTAGCGTTTAACAGTCTACCTGATTTAGACGTCGACGATATTTCACAAAATTAGTCTGTGTATTCAAATACGTTGTATTGTGTATTCAAACGTGAATGAAATGGATACATGAAAATACTCGTCGTTGGTGATTTATTCAAAAAACAATTACAGCGCAATGAATGAGAAGACATCAAGCGGCAAATCCGTAACACGATTCGAAATCCCCGGGGAGAGCAATAAAAAAAAGTGCAAAATTTAATACTAAATTTATTCAGAAAGCTCATTAATAACTAATATACGTGTCAAGAGTACAGTGATAGATTTATACAATTTTTTTTTCCTCTCTATATATACGGTATGAAAACGATTGTTATTACCACGCATATTTTAAGCGATTTTAAATTTGAATTTCAAATTTTCCCGTTATACAATACGAATTCTCTGGTCTAGAAAACGTATAATCATGACATTAATTAAAAAAATTGAAACGACATTGAATTGAAATACAGCTGCCGGTGAGTGTACATATATATATATATATATATATATATATATATATATATAGTGATTTTTTTCTACGAAGATCTATGCAACGCCGCGGTCTTGTTCATCTACAAATGATTGTCCACAAAACGTGTTCATAAATTACGCACGTTGTTACTGGAAAGTGGATTTTCAAAATTTCCACTTTCGCGTGATTTATTATTACACAATTCTTGTGGCTTCTTGTAAAAAATAACATATATATATATATATAAAGAAATCCAGTGATTTTAATATTTAAACACTGTGTGGACATTTTCGTAAATTCGCTAATGTTATAAAACGTTTAAAACGTTTTAATTGTCACAACAGAGGTAGGTAAACGTTTTTCACACTCGCGCACTGTATATTATACACGCCAGGGACACTACGGGCCGACGGGTACACTGCGTTTATAAATACAAAATATTATTCTTGTATTCTGAAAAAAATGTGAAGCTTAGGATAATCCGATTTTAATTTTATCAAAAACATTACTATTTTCTGATACGCATTATTTTAGAAAGTAACGGAGCAGTCGTTTATAAAAAACGAAATCCAGCCTATAAACGTGTCACGACGGATAAGCCACAGGTAAATAACGTTTGAAATAAAGACATTTATTTCATAATACATTATACCGACATTGAATATTGTCGATTTAAAAAAATCCCTCCGTCGTTCTGTCGAAGAGAATATTAATAATAATAATAATTCTACGTATAGTTTTACAGAACTGAAGTCAGACCGGCTGAGGTCTCATCATTTTATTGCGAGTCGTATTATTATTATTATTTTTTCACCACTTCGTAAACGGCTTTAAATAAAATTACGATTTTTAGCACAATAATTTTACAGGATTATTGTCAAAAAAAATCAAATAAATCTGGCTTAAATCGACGTTATCTAAATCCGCCATTAGTCCTACACTCTCAGGACCTCTAGATGAGCCAATGAAATGCGTAATGAAATGCGCACTGTCGAGAAATCTTACCTTTGGCCTTGGGCTTGCCGAGAAGTTTAATAACGATATCGTCGTAGGCTTTTTCTTCTGCCACGCCCGAGTCCTTGACCAGTTTTTCTTTCACCGCGATGCAAATGTTGTGCATGGGCAACAGTTTCTCCAGCTCCTCGAAAGCTTTGATACCGTAATTGGACTCTTCGTATATGATGGATATGTAACTCCAACCAAGTCTCCGAATGATTTCCACCATCACTTTTACTTGATACAAATCTGACGGTATGGTCCGTGTGAAATATTCGAATCGTTGTTTATTACTCAGCTCGGGACTGGTCGACCAAAACGAGACCTAAAAAATATAAAACAAACGAAACATTTAAAATATGTGTATGGAAATATATCGTATTTACCTTTATTCGGCTCGTCAGATAATACAAATCGGGTCATGTTTACGTTTACAATATAGAACGATACAAAAACGCATACGATTATCAACATTTAATACCATTTATTATTATTATTATTATTATTGTCATTATATTTAACTCGCGTAATGTTCAATTCATTTTTATCAATTACTAATATATTAATCAATTGAATGAAAAAATCATTCGAATATCTACTCACAAACATACATTGATTTATTTGATGATGTTATTGAATGCAATTCCCATTTCGAAATGGAATTCCAGTCTCCTGAGATTCCGTTTCAACGAGATTTTGCAATTAGAAATGTACGAGCTAGTAGATATTAAATAAATAAAACTACAAACATTATATGCACACTGATGAGACAACAGTTATTTTTATAAGACGCTAATTAAAAAAAAACTCATTGTATATAATTGAGGTTTCTAACAAGTTAAATTTAAAAACTAAAACAAATCTAACACATTTAATCCAAAGTCGATTTTTTTATATATTTTTGATTTGTTTATTTCTAATTTCGTAAAAAAAAAATATTTTACAAAATTTTAAATTCCACAAAAAAAAGTTAGTTTAGAACTTTAGATGAAAATAAATTCATATCTAAAACTCAAGATCGGTAAATATAAAATCATTGAAATTTCCATTTATTTATTCTGTTATGGTATTTCAGTGAACACGAGCTATTTTAATTTATTTTAACTTTGTATGGAAAAAAAGAAATTAACTATATATAACAACGTTTTTATCGATATCCCCATATAATTCAATAAGTTATAGTAGTACAGCAAATTAACTAATCTACTCGATAAGTTTAAATTAAGTTATAGCTTTAAGGACTTATTGACTAGTCATTGGTACACATTAAAAGTATTGAGCAGTTCCTATTCGTATCCTGTAGCGTTATAATACTGAACACGTTGTTAATATTGTTAATATTATCGATGAACTACAATATAATCAGCTGGTTTCCACCAACATTTGTTAAGGATTTACCTTTTTGTTAATTATATTTAACAATTTGTTAGTGGACAATGGATTTTGTCCGGATTCGTTAGTCTCAACACGGTGTTAAAATGTTTAAAATCGGCTTGTTAAAATTTAATCGGCATTTTAAAATGTTAAATAAATAATTGTTGCAAATCAAATTGCACTACATTTATATAGTAAAAAATATTTTGTGACTTTGTGTGGTGTTTACACACTAGAAATATATATTACACATTTGAAGAGGAATGTCTTTATATTGAATATTTAGAAAAGTATAAAAATAACAACTTCGATGACCCTTCATTAGGTAAGCAGAAGCTATTATAAGTTAATATAATAAACAGAATTCGGAAGTGCATATTAAAGTGTTATAACTTCCGAGACCTGGTATTGAGGAATGGTACCAGTGACGATTATGAGATGGATCGCTCCCCATGGGATTAGAAATTTTTTAATTTAGTATACTTCTGACTCAGCAACACCGACTTGTAAGTTGGTCCAATTATGTAATGCTGCTTTTGCTCCATTTTGATACTCCCCCCCTTTGAACATGATGTATAAAGTTGGAATTAGTGCTCAACTGACGATACGGTACGCGCTGATCATCGGTCGTGATCGAGCGTTTAGTGTTTAGCTAACGGCAAACCCAGTCGGTCGAGTAAACGTGTATATGTAAGTCAACTAGTAAACGTTAAATAATTGGTAAACGTTTTTTTTTCATTTCATTGAAATAGGCAAAATAATAATAATAATAAATATAGCAAACGCGTATACGATTGATCGTTCGATCAGCGTTAAACTAAACACCTGCGTATACAGTGCGTCATTCGACCGTGATAAAACAGGAAACGAAAATAGGTCACCAGATAGCAGTGCGACACAACATAGAGGTGGTAGCTACGCAGGCATATAAATAGCGGTTCGCAACCAGTGGACCGCTCTGTCTCGCCACGGCGGGCAAACGCGAACACCCTTGTTCGCTTCTACTATATAACCATCTAATTACGTTGGTGAAATTTTTTTCCGAGTAAGAAAAATTGTTGTGATTTTTCAGTCATTTCAAGGTACAATGGTTATCGTCACATTGTACCGTAATGACAAAACACATAAATGATAAAGACATTCACAATGTTGCCAACATATTCAAATACCGAATAATTACGCTTAATTTTCTAGAGTCTGCTTTTAAATCGTTCATTATTGTAATTGAATAAGTAAATAACGGTCCACTCGCTTGTGTCGTATACCGCCCACGATAATGGAGAGTCTGTGTGTACGACTCGCAAAGATTACGAGAACGCAAACTTGTCGTAAATTGACGTAACGTGAAAAAAAAACCAGTTTCTGCGATCCGAATGATGAGAAACTAATAGCCGAACTAATAATAATCATATTGAACTATATTGTTAAATTTTCGTGGGTAAAATATTTCCCCAAAATCACATTATTAATAATTGCGTTTATCGATTAAATTTGTCTTTCTCGTATACGAGAAACTCCACTCAGTTGTCATAATTATATGATACGAGAACGACAAACAAAAGCCGAGAATACGGCGCATGCTCGCTCCAACGGTCACGTGTACGGGAAACAAAATTACGAGTCGCAGAAACTCTCTAATATTCGAGCGCGTTATAAAAAGAGGGAGAAATGCGGGTTTGCCGCGAATTTTTCGCCAAGCAATGCGACGGCATTCGGATAAATTTGATTTAACCGAGCGCAGTGTTGGCGATTTGTTTTTTTTCCGTTTTTTTTATTTGCGCACCGCCTCGCGAACGCGTTTTGAATAATAATAATAATAATTTTTTTTTTTATCGAGAAATAAATTATAACGCGATATCGTTTGTAATGTTATTTTTTTCTTTTTCGGCGACACAAACACACACACACACACATATACCCCCTGACAAGTCCCGGAATTCCGGGATAATAAACTAGAAGATTTTTTTTTTTTTTTTATTCGAAACAAACAAAAATTCGAGTATACCATATAATATATTATTAGATACACGAAATTCGGAAATCGGTTCGATTTCCAATACACGTAAACACGCGAATTTTTTTCTAGACATGCACTGTCCGACTGACGAAAACGTCGACGTGGATTTTTAATATTTTTCACGATAATTACTAGTTAGGATAAATTTGGATTTCGACCAGACAACGAGACACTTTTTCAAAATGAACAATCTACACGCGTTATTTTCATCTATCCGGGGTATGCGTTTCAAACAAAACCGTGCCGTGTCCGATGAAAACCCAACGACCAGATCCCGCGATAGATCGAAACGGATCGGCAACGTGTTAACTTGAAAAAATTACTTTCCGAGTGTATTTTGGCGAACTCGGCGGAAACGTGTGTATGGGACAGAATTTCAACGATCGGATGACGACAGTCTGCAGAGACGTAATGCGGTGGATATAAATTCTTAAACATTCAATCGCGGTGTATTTCGAATTGAATAAAATAGAACGGTTGAATTTGATTTTGGCCGATTTATCCGTTATATGTTATGCACGTATTTAGATATAGGGAATACGATATAATTAGTTCGATTTCCAGTATCGATATCGGTTTCGTTGTGTTCTGCAACGTATCGACTACGGGATCGCGACAATATATTCTCAATTCGTCGAAATCCAACCAATGCAATCGTTCAAAAAACATTTTTTCGTTTGAACTTTCGAAAAGACCATCGGAGTTGTCGCGCAGGTTTCGAATCCGGAATTCCGATTCACTTCGGCCAAAATCCTATGGTCCCCACGTGCAATATCTCTGTTCGGCTGTACATATCAATTAATAGAAATATTTCAACTACGTCTCGATCGCTTTAAATATTGTATTCAACAACAATTATTTTTATTTTGAATTCAACACCACGACTTGAATTCATTTTTAAAGTATGCGCGCGGCTCTTTTACGACTAAAAAAAATTCCGTACATATAATTTCAATTAAATATTAGAACATTTTATTGAAACGTAAACGAAAAACACATTTATTTTATTATATAAACAATTCAATTGAAACAATAATAATAATTATAATACATTTAAAACTCAATATGGTAAACCATTCAGAATGCAAATGGAAAAGATCGGCATCAAAAATAATATTTGAATAAGTTTCATGAGAAAAAAAAAATAAAAATTTTTATTCAACGGGTATACAACATAAATACAAAAATACTTTGATCACAATAAATGAGTGGCGTATTTATACGGGGGGGAAAGGGAAGTTTTCGTCTCTTCTTGGAAAATTAAATTTTTAGAATCATATTCAAATATTCAATATTCATATATAACAATAACAATATAATATAAAATATATATTAACACGTGAAACGTTTCAAATATTAAATACCTGTGGATAACAAAACGAAATGCGCTCGTTCCGAATACGGAATTCTTTTCTTTTTTTCATTCAAAATGTATTATATTAATATCTTAATTATATGGAATTAGATCTTTGACGTATTTCGTATTTCCAGAAAAAGAAATTTACTACATATTATTATAATATCGAATAAAATATGAGTGTGCGCATTACAGTTACATGTCACAATTTAATTCCAAAATTTACACGCTAAAACGCAATAACAGACATTAATTGTGTACGATAATCCAGCGACACAGTAGAATGACGTGAAACACCCATTCAATTTGAAATTATATAATATAATAAATTGATGGCATAAAACGATTACACGTTACGTTTATCGACATTTTGACGCCGAGAATCCGAGTTAGGAACGAATGAGATGATCACTATTTATTACCACGCTGATATAATTATTAATCGTACATTTTATTATATTAATTATAGTTATCCTCCGTGTGAATGTAAAAGAAATCCGTATATATATATATATACGCTGCACACTGTTTTGAAATATGCAAATGGCCTGCAACAGCTAAACAGTTATAATTGAATTAAAAAATTACGAGAATTTTTTAATATAATTGGAATTTAGTGCGTAAAACGGTTTTTTTTTTTTCTAAATAATAGATCTGACGGTAGTTTTATTTTTACTTTATAAGTGTGTGTGTGTGTATATAAATTCGTAGTAAATTGAATTATAAGATTTCTGAAAATTAAATGCAAATTTCATTAAATAAAACGCGGAAAAGGAATACAGAAACGTACTTTTTTTCCGCTATACATGGATAAACGATATATCGCGGATATATATATATAATATTTGAAGTGTTTCACTCGTTCTTACGTTCATGATATCGTTTTTACATTTATAGTTATAGAGCTTTCGAAGCTGTTTCTTAATAAATATATAAAGGAAATGAGCTGAATTCGTGACTGGCTGCTTATACAACAACGTTAAAGGTCCCCCCGCGTGATGAAATCGCATAATACAAAGAGCTTATGAGTACGTTACACATATATATATATATCGATGTGATCGTTGGAAAACAATTGTCGTGGAGAAACGGTCTAATCGAAATCCGATGACGTTGATTTCGATTTAAATAAAATACAGCAAAAAAAAAAAAAAAAAAAAAAACGGTATTAACTACGTTAAAATTGTTTTCAAATTTCACATTTGATTATTCAAATCAAAAAAAAAAAAATGCCGAGTCTTTAGAGAAAAATTATTTTCTGTAATATGAAAAAAATCCACATGATTAAAAACTATTTTCGATTGTGGTTTTATTACAAATTTCGTATTGGTTTGGTAGGGTTTTTTCTTTACAAGATTTCTGAAAAATGTCACGATATAATTGAAAATGTATTAAACTCCCCTCCCCGTATATAACGTAATTAATTAATTCATAAATTAAATAAAAAAAAATGTATTTTCTTTAAAATACGAGTTGAATACCTAATCAGTTTTCTAACGAATCGCTCGGGAGTTTTCTTATTGTCGTTATTTTTTTCTTATTTTCGGTCTTTGATTCCGTTTGTTTTCGCTCGATTTCTAAATATTACCTGTCCGTTCGTCAGTTATCAACTGTACGCGTTTATAAAATTAAAGTTCTCTGTTAGACGTCCACGAGAGATTACAAAAAAAAAAAAAAAACAAATTCGTAACGAGAAAATTTTAAACAGTTTTGTGACATTGGACTGATTTACAATTGAAGTGGAGTTGAATTATCTTGTTTCGTATAATCGACGCTTCTTCGAATACATATCTGTATAATACAACGATATTTTAACATTCGTTACACTCCCGGTTATTTGTGTGTAACTTGTCGTTAATTTTCACTACGAATTCCATTTTAAACGAAATAATAATGGTGTTTGACTGAAACCGATTGTATTTCGAATTGGTTTGTAGACGAGTGGAAAATGTTACGAAATTATTACAACTATTTAACAAATAAGTTAATAACCAAAAAAGTTTTATTAAAACCCAATGGCGATTTAATATATTATATATATAAAAAAAAAAGTATACACTGTATGATGATTTTTAAAAACATCGCGTTAAAATTGTTATAGAAAAGTGAAAATGACAGTTTTTACTGAGTTTCTATTTTTTTAATACGATAAATAGACGAATTTTCGTGTTATAATTTTCTACGCTTGTGTATAAATAATATGATCCACCGAATCAATAATATTCCAACTGAAGTCGACACGATGCGAAATATGCTTCGAGTATATTTGCCACGCGACACATGTAATATATATTTTTATTATTTTTTTTTTTTTTTTAGACACGCGGCACGAGTTTACATCTATTAATATTTGCACTCGTACAAAGTTATTAGAGATTTATATGCTGCCAAAAGTTTATGTCTCCCCCCCAAACGGCGTACGGTCTGATGTTGTCGATTTTCGTAACACGGACTTCCTCTTTGGACGGAGCGACTTTTTTTCTTCTTCCCATACACTTCGGCACAAAAACGAAACAAGTTTAAGAACCGACTAAGAATTTAATCCAAGATGACTGGCAAAGAAAAAACAAATAATCCGCATTTTATTCGTCTGCAATTAAACAAACGGATAATAACGTCGTGTTATTCTTTTCTAGGCTATCTATCGTGTAGGCGTCTAAATTACATTCTCCTACTGATATTAATATTTTCGAAGAAAACACGAGAAACAGAGTTTCTCCGTGTAATAAAAGCACAGGTTTTGAAAATTTCATGCGGTCCACTATTCCATAAACTCGTGTACACTGTTTTACCTAACTCCTACCATATTTGTATTTCTTATTTTTATTTTCCTTGGACTGTTCGTTAAATAATTACTAAAATAAAAAGTTATTCGTCGTTTTGTACGTAATAACATTTCAATTATTCATAATAATAATATTGATATCGCGCAAAATCACAAGACAAAAATTTAAAAAATGCAAATTTATTTTTCAACGGTGACGGGGACCACATGGATCCCCGGTCAACTAGATCTCTATGGTTATACGAAAAAATGTATAAGTTGATGATACCGCGTAAATGATAACAACATCATACATTTCGATACACAAATAGAAAAAAAAGCATTTATCTATCTCAATTAATCTGTTAAAAATAAAATTAATATTTTGTGGATGTATATAACAAGTATTTCATAATTTACATGACAATCGTGGGCGGCTGAGTGAGTTCCGTCTTATCGATGTCGTAGGGAGCTGAAGGGACCGCAGAGCCCTCCCTGTACACGGCGCCCGTGAATAAAAGTCATCGCGCGTTAAACACAAAACAAAAAAAAAACGTAAAAAAATCTTTACGGACGACGGATAAATCTATGGTTGGCTTTTTCGATATTTTACACGAATTTTACGTTGTCGTTTTTCTACTCTTATAAAGTCATCCTACAGCGTTTTTGGGGGACGGGGAATAGCTGATAATAGGCCACTTTTCCGCATGTTTTTATTATTCCTACAGGAACACATACACACACACACACACTAGAAAGCGTTCGTGTTCCCGAACGATGAAAATATAAAGGGGTGAAATTCTATACAATATTATATTCTTTAGTTATAATGAAATGTACGCGTGGAAAACGCGTTTGTGTGATATAATATATATATATATTATATCCAATATATCCCGAGGGAGAGACAGGGAGAGACCTAAAATGTAGTGGCACGATGGGGTGGAAAGAAAAAAAGAAAAACTGAAGATTACATCATATTTTTATGTGAGCACGTTATACGCACATGCGTCCATCTCTGCCCACGTTCACGAGGCCCGACGAATGCCACTGACGCAGTGTATAAGAATATATATATATATGTGTATAGTATTTTATGAGAATTTCAATTTTATTAGAATTCTCTACAGGCGAAATATTATTGACGGTGAAAATGTTTAACTTTCGTATATTTGTACGTATATAATATCATCGCAGTCGATTCGACTTCAAATTTATTGATATACCTAATACGTATAATATTTTATGTATTTTCAATACATGTTTATAAAAACGTTATATTTGTGTCACGTTTAACGAAATAAAAAAAAGGAGAAAAAAAAAGTGCTAGCGCGTTATTGCGTATTTATATATTATTTATACGACGTAATATTTACCGGTACATTTCGGATCGGAGAAAAAAGTAAACGTCTACGATAGGATTAGCTCAAAAAAAAAAATAATAATAAACATATATATATATCCAAATAAATACGCGTTGACGAATATATAAATATATATTATATTGCAATTACTGCGGCTCGGAATCCGAAGCATTTCGTATTTTTGTTTCGGAACGTTTCCTAACTTAAAAATTCGTTTCATTAGCGCGTGCGAATTTATAAATGACTAAATATTAGAGATCTCCGGACGTTTTTCGGCTATTCCTTTACCCCCTCGTTTAGCCGAAAGTAAAATAACAAGTTTATTGTGCTGTTGTGTTTCGCGAAAATATTTCGTCGAAGTCGGTGTAATATCTTTAGTAAAAAAAAAAACCAAATATTTCCGTCGAATAACGTGTAATGTGAGAATTTAAAAAATAAACCTAAATGACATTCGACGCTTATCGTTTTTTGTCCACCGATCAGTTGATATAGTGGACAAACGTTTTTCGTACGTCAATAATTTTAGAATAATGGAAAAATCTAATGATTTCGATTAATAATTGTTCAGGTTTTGTACGTAATTTTCTTTATATATATATAAAAAAATTACACTAAAAATATTTCTAAAATGTTTTATTAATAAAGGATTATATAATATAAAGATTAATAAGTGTATTAAAATTAATTATAGGAAGGTAAAGAAAGAAAAAAAGGTTTTTATACTTTTATATACATTTTTATTATATTTGCATTTTTAAAGTTATCTTTCGGCATTTTTCGCAACGTTTATACGACGACGATTGTTTAATAATTTTTATGAAATTTTCGACCAATTTTTTTTTTTTTTTTGAGGTCATCAATTCTTAATAATTATTATCAGATAATAACAGAAAATTTAATTGTCGTTTTAATAACACGAACATTTTTTCACTCCATAGTTCGAAACTTAAAAACGACACTGTTATAAAAAAAAAATTATTATTATTATTATTTGAATAACGTTTTTGACGAATACGTACAGATTTAAACATTTATGAAACGCGTATATAATAATTCGAACGAATATAAGAAAAACATTACGCTATAATATTTTAATATTACACGACACACGTTGTGTACGTCTCTTGAAAACTTTCCGCGCACCGCGTTAAAGTAAGAAAACAATAATTTTTAGACAATGCATAGTCAACAATTGTTTATATACTCGTATACGTGCACACTCGGTTCGTGTAATAATTAATAAGTAGATTTAATATGAACGCATAAAGCGTAAAATTATTATTATTATTATTATTGTCTCACGGCGTATTTACAATGAATTACGCACAGAGGCCGTGTTAAATACTTGAGAAAGACGCGATAATTTATTAATTTCTCATATATGGAACATTAAGACGACAATAATACGTGCACGAGTCGCATCGGTGATTTTTCTTTTCCATTCAATCGTGTTTGAAATCCGTGTTTAGTAACTTAGCGCGATATTACACATTAAATGTTCATCTATCTTTTGAAAATCCATACGCTGCAGTATGTTAGATATAGCGTATATGTATATACCCACACATGTAATATATATTATATGATTGATTCGCGTTGTAAATGTCGACGATGATCAGCGTCTCTCGTGCCGTGCTGATGATAATCCGTTATTACTTTCATTGTGTTCGATGGAGTGTTTGTAAAAGAGTGTCTCACGCGTGTTAAGAATTTAAATTTGTTATTGTTTCGTTTGGATATACAAACGGCGCGTCACGTTTTATATTTGAATGAAATACGAATAGGAAAACCGAGTTCGCATCATTGTTCACGGGAAACAACTGTTAAAACTAATATATACATGCATGTAAGTACCTAACCAGGGCTTTCACTGACTACTATATTGTTAAACACACTCTTATAACACCGTGTCATTTAACAATCCGTTTGAATTCAGGGATGTGTACTGGAGGGTATACGCCGTATACCCAGATCCCTATTTTCGGATTTCTGCGTGTGCCCTGCCGTGAAATGAACAAATTACAACCGTATTAACTATTATGGCAAATAAAGGCAAAACACGTATAAATACCGTACAAAAAATTACCGCATTTTTTTCATCGGTACCGGTGTGTAAAAAAATTAAGTATGTATAAAGACACGATCGTTGAAAGTCGCTCGGATAATGAAAAAGTATGTATTTATTTTAGCGGATGATAGAAATCACAATACAAACGAATACAAATTATTCGTAAACGATTTCGATAGTTTTTTTTTGATAAACGACCAATGATTTTAACACTGTTTGACGTAAAACATAATAAATATTGTGACGTACCTACCGATCTATCTATATAACCTGTACACAACAAAAAAAATAAAATCGGAAAATACATTTTGTATCGTTAAAAATTCAATGTAAATCTTTGGAAACGATGTTTTCTCTATTTTTCTTTTCTTTTATGTCATATGCCCAAAGCAGAAAACATTAATCATTAACCACCGCAGCAAAGGATCACAGAATAATCGTTGTTGACTTTTGTAGAACCTTGCGCGGCGTTCACTATAACCCCGTGTCAACTCTGCGATGTCTGAAGATAAACAAAAAAAAAAAACCTGTCATTTTCACGGCAGGGAAAATGTTATTAAACCTGCACGTTGTTGTTTGCGTACGTATAGACTCGTGTTAATTTGTAATAATCTGTAGGAGAGGAATAAATGACAAAAATGATAATCGTCTACGTTCTATAGAACGTGTACTTTTTAATATTAAAATAAATGAGAATCAGTTGAGTATGTTGTCTTGGAGCACGCCACTAACATGTGTATGTATTTTTATGTTGTATAAATATAACTACATAATTACTAGTTAAATGAATTAAAATGTATATATTTAATTAGAGACAAAATTGTTTTAAAAATGAAGTTGTTAATTATACGCACAACTTAAGTTATTTTTATTTTTCAATGAAATTTTTGAATTTAAACCAATGATTTTAACTTTGAAAATTCTATACGTGATTTTATTATTCCTGCAACACGACGTAAAGGTAGATATATTTAATTAAAAATTTTATAATTTTCCCTTCATAAATTAGAAATACTGGAAACAATTGAAATATCTAAAATCCAGGCTAAAATCAATCGAAATTAAATATAAGAATAAGAATAATAACAATAATTATAATAATAATAAAACGATTGTACGTATCTTTATTATTAAAATATAAATACTTGGCGACGGTATGAAGTCTTTCCATTTATAACAAAAAGAGAAAAGAAAAGAAAAACGATATTGAGTTTGGTGAAAATCGTATGGTGAGTGCAACGCCAATTTTACCGGATTTTTTTTCAATACTTTGATTGTTTTTCCGTGCTAAAGATACAATATGGAATAACGTGGCGATTAAATTTTCAATTTGATACGATTTTTAGTATAACGTGATGCTCGAAATAATAATAGTAAAAAAAAAACAAGACCATAAATGAAGTTGTTAATTAATTAAATTTCCAATTGGGAGTTGCATGAAATGAGTTTTTTTTACAATTATTTTTCCAACACAATTCGAACGCGAACGATTTTAATATGAGCATAATACGCTAATAGGTACAATAATAATAATATATTAACACGCGAGTGTAGCTATTTAGAGAAATGATTTAAAATAGTTTTCAGTATACAATGTGTCTCGTATTTTATTATTATTATTTTTTTTTTAAACTTCCTTTATTGTAATATGACAAAATCGCGAGATCGCTAAACACGTTTTATTATTATTATCGTAGACAAAAAGTCCATTGGGGAATAATATTGCACGCATACTCGTATATCAAGGGAGACGAGGATACATTTTTGTCACGCGTTATATCTCTCTCCTCTCCCTTTCATACTCATTATTATTAAAAATAAAATAGGATAAACGAGATTACGAACAATTTACGAGAGAAACAAATTTTAATCAAAAATATTATAAAGTCCTAAGTGTATTACGTAATTTATGCGTTTGGCAACGATTTACGTTTTAATCGAATTTCCATTCCGCAGTTCTACGGTTCGACACGAGGACGTTTTTTTCGAACGAAAACACTTTCATAACATTGTCCGAGATTTACACTTGAATTTTTCGTCTGGCGACCGACGTTCTTTTCCGTGAGCGAATCGACGTCAGTCACACGCACCCGCGGGATAATCGAATGTATCGCAATAGTAATATGTTAAATAGTATTAGTTGGTGTTAAAACACGAGCCGCATGATACGGATGTTGTAATTTTCTTACAACCTCAGTATCAGAGAAATAGAGGATTCCGCTGGTGTCGATCGAGCCGGTCGAGAACAGGTTATTCAGCGGAGTGGAAGGTTGTAGCTGAACAGAGCAGATGTGAGCTGTTAAACTAATAATTTTAAACCGAGTAACTCTCTTATTCGATTTAATATTATACCTGACGACGGAGGAAGACTTCAAAGTAAAAAACTCAAAGACAAAAAAAAAAAATCGAAATGTATACACGATAAACTCTAAGCACACGTCTGTACACCGTCCATCAGTGGTTGTTCACTCTATTCAAGTCGTGGACCGCTATTGCGAATTTTCAACCAACGTGGAACACACTACTCGTTTATTATACCCATCTAATTTATTTAGAGTAACATTTATAGGTAACGGGTATTTCGTTAATAAATATAATATTTCGTCTTCCATGATACAAGATGTTTTTTTTTCTCTCTCTCTCTCACTCCATTACGTCCTCGACAATTGTATACGGTCGGCGGTGGTTTGGAACGCGCGGTCCATTAGTGCTCATACGTCCAAGAATACTATGTCCGTCGTTCCGATTCAAACCGATACGAGCGCGCTAGTAATGCGATAATCAGCTGTTTACGATTTTTCATTGACTTTGTACCGGTAAAATCGAGTACATTATTATTATTATTATTATTATTATTATTATTATTGTTATTATTATTATTGTTATTATTATTGTTATTATTATAGGTCGTCGTCAACCATATTGTCTTAAATCGTTGTACAAAAATCAAAATGAAAAAGTTTCTAATACATTTTTCAAAATCTAAATCCGATAAAATGAATGCAGGGGACGAACTAAAGATCTCCTTCAATACGCACCACAACGACTCTAACTATTTCGGTGAAACTTCTGTTTCCAATGTTCAGCCTGCATGTTCAGCACAAGGTAAAGTATTGGACTCGAGTTTAAATTTTGATCAACCACCAGTACGAGCAAACATGGTGTTTCCTCATAAAACAACATCCAAATATATAAACGTTCATTTAATATTATTTGGTACAAACAGAACACCGATACATTTTACATTACATGTTTAAGTATATTTTGTTTGAAGAATAAAGAAAATTTACCTGTACGTTTTTGAGTATTTTTTTTTTTTTTTTTTTGGTTTTTTTACGCGCTAATTGTTAAGGGAAAAATTTGACGGTTAAAAGGATTAACACGAACTCGATGGCGCGTTCATAAGTCTGTTCGTGTCCATACGAAATTCGTATCCCGGAACCGTTCCTGAAAAGACCACGGGACCGCCTGAGAAAAGTCGACGGACTACAAATTGTGAACCACCGATGTACACTCGCACGTTGGAATTGGTAACAGAACCCGAACACATACGTTTTCTGTGTACACGTATTAAAATATACATACAAATTTCAGGGATTGCAGCATCATACGGGGTATTCGCAAATGTCAGAACGACGTCGATATGACAATATGAATTCCAAGCACGTCTGACTAAACATCGCGCGGGTCGTATTGTACAGGTGTACATATTATTGTACACACCGTGTGAATAAATCAAGTACGTAAGCACGTACAATTGACTCGTATTTCGTGTTACTGAATTTGAGCAGCCACAACTGCGGTACGTATCCTTAGATTTGTCATCCGCTTATAAGACCACACAATTCATGTAAAATTCACATTGCACGTATGATGTGACCTTACGCTAATGTCGTTCGAATAACGGACGTCGTAATTTATTTATTTTTTTTTCTTTACAGAGCTCGTGCTGAACAATTTCCAAAACGTTTGCGAAAGCGGACGATAAAAGAAATGTGCCTGCGGTATTCTGGAAACCAAAAACAAATGAATACGACGCAATTAGTAATTACGTATATATTATTATTATTTTTTCTATTCTCTTCCTCTAAAGCCTCGTCGTTTTCGGTTATTTTATTTCTCCGTTGCTTCGAAGTAAACGCCATTGAAATAATAATCCTGACGTTCGCCTTTCATTATTTTTACCACAACCCGTGGTGAACTGTATCCCCGGGATCACAAAAATATAAATATATTTTTTTTTTAATTATTGGACATCGGGATTCGTATATTAATGTGCGTATTGTTAATTTTGAAATTCGAAATAACGAAGGATAATTTTTTTCGTTGATATAATAAAATTTAAAAACGGAAAACATTCATCCAATATACATATATTTATTTATAATCAATATATTCGCGGGCTTTACATTTTTAATTGCCATTCGAATGTGTTTGAATCACAACTACCCGTTAGAACTATCCGTTATATGCGAACTTTGATTTTTTTTATTTTTTTTATCCCCTACGAGTTACATTTAGGGCGATGAAGTCACATTAAAGCATTTGATCGATTTACATTTTATTAATAATATTATATTTATAATGTAACACGTCTAGAGATTAATATTATTGTTTTCCTTCTACGGGTCACAAACCAATAAATACGCGTATTGAATTATCACATTTCGAACGTCTTAAATAATTACGAGAAATAAGAAGCACTGCCCTTTTGTCGTAACTCCATCAAACGCAAACGTTTCGTCCGAATGCACCGTTTTTTTTTTTTTTTTTTTTAAACATATTTTTAAAACAAAATATATCATTGTACGTTGCGAATTACAAAAAAAAAAGAAGACGGTTAAATATACACGCGATTACAAACATTGGTGAAATACGAAAAAACGTACGTATATATTTTTTAATAAATCTATTGAAACGTACATGGTAATAAAAGTGGCTACCCGACGTCACGTCGATCTCTCGTCACGTATAAACCGGAGAGTCCCGGTAGTCATAATAACAATAAGTCTATTGAAATAGCGACTAAAAATATAGTTCGATGGAAACCGTTGGAAAAACTTTCGGACTATTATTATAGGTTTTCGAAAAAAAAAAAAAAGGGAATTATTCCGAGAAATATTGAAAAAAATTAATGTCGTTTATTGTAATATATTGGTTCAGTCCGTTGTCTTTTACGGTGTTCGGCATTGAGGAACACGCAAGTCCATTGAATTCATATAGTCTTACGTGATATCGCAAAGTTAACGACACGTGCGTTTATATATGGGTTTTAAAACGTTTTTTAATTTTCGATTTTTACAACGTTGGAAACGCACGGTCGAAACTTACACAGGACTTACATTCGGCGGACCATTCCGCCAATCGCCATTACGCGAGTTTCGCTGTCCATTCGTTATTGACCGACCGTTCGTTCCGGCTTTTGTACAGGACGGTCCCGTCTCGCAACCGACCCGTCAGTTGTCTGCTCACAACTCTTCAAATCTGATGATGGTCCACCTCCTAATGTTTCTGCTCATCCTTTTCAACTACACCTCATTCTCAGTCATAAAATTGTATTCCGCTCAAGTCAAACAATTAATACCACACGCGCGCCACTGGATCGAATCATGTACAAGATAAATATCGATGGAATCGTATGAAATCCGTAATTGTTGTGTATTGTGAAACGTGCGGTGCGTCACTATTGCATTGTATAAAACGAATACGTTTTGGCGTCCACGCCTCTCGTGCGCGCGCATCGCCTCGACAATTTGATCGGATAATTGTTTTTTTTTTTTTTGTTCAAACAAAAAAAAAACTATCGAATGAAATGGAGCACACTGTATTGCGATGGCCGATGCTCGTGAATTCGATTAAAAAATATTATTAACGGGAAAACGAAATGTCAACTACAACGCTACCCGTACATTTATCGCGCGCGTTGTTTTTTCCTACAACATCGTATATATATATATTTTTTTATTATTATTATTAAAAACTGAGCGTTTGTTACAAATTATTTAACTACCGGCTGTCGTTCGTTAACGAAATGACGTCGACAAACACTGTCTTCGTTTGACTCAATCACGAATATCAACCGAAATATTGATGAAAATAAATCGATCGATTTTTTCGTCTGTAAGCTTTTATGGACCGTTTAGATTTTAGTGTGTTCCACTGTACTTTGCACCGAGAACTTCCGTGTAAGTTCTTCGTTTTGGTTAAGTCAAAGACCAAAAAAAAAAACCATTCAAACGTGAACGTAATCGATATAAACGGTTTCGGTCGGAAAGAGTCTAAAATTGTCTCTCGTGCGCGCTGGGGGTAATTGATTATCAGTTTCGTTTTGTTCCGCGGAATGTTCGTGAAAGAATCGTCCGGATACAAACGCGTTAAGATTTTTATTCGGAAATACAACGGGCGTTCCGAGAAGAGCGTTATGCATTTGAATAAAATACGTACAACGACCGAGTCCAATAATATTTACATCATTGTTCCCGGAAACGTTTATTAAAACAAATATACATATGGGGGGTTTGTTCGTACGATTTATAATGACAGTGTAAATATGCGTGCGCGTATACGATTACATCTTCGAAATCCCGATTCGTTTCGAGTAACAAAATATATGGTCATAGATTGCGAGCGTTTCTCGCGACGAGGATGTAGCGAGAGAGAAACGAAATTAACACTCAATTACTAAAATATACGACACGTCATTTCTCAGTAATTCTTAAACCGGAGATATCTGACGGACACGACATATTATGTTCTTCTTGCGAATGCGTTATTTGATAATAATACAATGTTAGAATTCGTTTTATTTCGATATTGCGCGTTGCGGGACAGTACGAAGAAAGCGATTATAGTAGTGATTGGAAAGAAGCGTTGTCATAGGACGCGTATTTTTGTGTACCGTCGAGTTCGACTGATATTATTATTATTATTATACCGATAATAAAAAAATAAAATTACAAACCGCCGTTGATTCGCGTGTGTGGTGAAAATCGAACGTTCGATCAACGAAAATAAGAGATGCGTGTGAAAATATTGAAATTATAGAAACGTTTAAAAAACGAATATCTGGGGGTGGGGGGGGTATAACTCTCCGAGAAGAATAAAAAAAAAACGAGTTACCCCCGTTTCTATTTCTCGAGAAATGTACGAGGAAAAAAATAAAATCGCCGCCGTGTGCGACAATAAATCGTACGGAAACGTGCGTGTACGAAGCGTTTTTGCGCGTGCGTAAGAAGAACGCCGTTGCGTTTTCCCGCGCAAATATGCGTACGCGCGCGCGTATTATAAACGTTTCGAGCGCGTCGTCGATAGACTTTTCGCATTCCTCTTCTATATTTTACGGATTTTGTGAAACTCGACCGGCGGTAGAGGAAAAGATTACGAGTAAATACGTAGTGGAGAGCGCCGAGTACGAACGAGAACGGCAAGGGACAACCGTAGTGCGATGAAATTATGAAATATTTTCTTTTCTCGAGTACGCAACGAGTACGACGCGTTCGAGTGGATACGGTTTCCATTCCGTTCTGGCTGGTCGTGTCATATGCCCTGGTAAGTCCGCGATAAATCTTTGCCGCGATCGATCCGTACGACCGGAGCGAGTGCTTTACACACCTGTCGCGTCCCGCACCGGCCGTTTTCTCGCCGAAATCCCCGTCCCGTTACGCCGTAATCCGTTTGTCCGGCAATTAAAAAAATATCCGCGCTCTGCGCTCGTTGTTTTTGAACGAAAATAATTTATAATAGAATTTATAACAAAACGCGTTGTTTTTTTTTTTAATTTCTACTTCAAGAGCAATATCATAATCATCCGATCGATGTTTATAAATAAATTAATTTAAGAACAACATGCGTCGACGTGTGTTATCGAACACAAAACGTGTGTTGTCGCGCGATTTCTCGTAAAACGGGCTACGCGTCGACGGCGAATTTTCACACACTCTGACGCGTGTCGTCGATCGACAAACAATTGGTTCGAAACGATGCGAGTGTTGGGGGAAAAAAAAAACGAAAAAAAAAAAGACATTTTCGATAGGGGGGTTCTTTTTACACCAAAGGCAATTTATGTAGTTTACGGAAATTATTTCGTGAAAATATCGAAATATTCTAACAATATAATAATAATAATAATAATAATAATAATAATAATAATAATAATAATAATAATAATAATAATAATAATAGTAAAAATTTAAAAAAAATAACTTTTTGCCGCGCCTACGTACGTGACTGTGTAGTCTGCACTTTCGATAAGTATCACGAATTCAATTTATCCGAAGACGGTAACCGTTTTTCTTTTTTTTTCTCGCGCCTCCTCTGTCCTCTGTCCCGTTACACGAATAAGTTATTTTCGACTAGGTTTTTCACTCTCGCGTTTAACGACATCCAATATTTCGTTTCTCTGTCGGCCCTTTGTCGCCGCACACGCGTGTAGTACGAAAAAGAAACGCGCGAAGACTTGTGATGTGACGCGCGTTGCGAAATCGGTTGTAAAAGTCAG
The DNA here is from genome assembly GCA_032441825.1 of Chaetogeoica ovagalla. Lineage (NCBI taxonomy): Eukaryota > Metazoa > Arthropoda > Insecta > Hemiptera > Aphididae > Chaetogeoica > Chaetogeoica ovagalla. The sequence continues at coordinate 4,155,492 of CM063726.1, forward strand.
ACTTGCCGCGGTCTAAACAAAAAGTAAAAAAAGAAAAAAGAAGAAAAATGCATTTTATCCGGTTAATTTTGTCCGCGAACCATTTTTCGTGTACACATACGGGGACAGGGCCGGCTCGAGGTATTATTATTATAATTTTTATAAGGCGCGCTTAAAAAATATTCAATATACTTACATATTGTTTTACATAATATAGGCGTTGTTTAAAACGACTTGTATTTATAAAATTCTGGATAAAATAATTGTTCGGACACAATATTATCATCGACAAATGTATTATTATTATTATTATTTCTTTGAGCACACAGTGATTCTTAATTATTCTAGATATTTTCATAATATTTTGCTATTTCGAAGTGTGGTAGATCGGATTTACAATATGGATGACCAGCGTTTCGACTGAAAACAAAAAAAGTGTCTCCGGCTCTCGATGGTCGCCTGTCTGAGGCCATAGGGCGCCCCCCGGGCAAAATGCTAAAATTCTCCGTTACATTGAACCGCGTAAATTTTTTTTACATACGAGCCGCGTTACATTTTTTTTTTTTCTAAATCCACAACAGACGCCCGTATTTTATTTACGTTATATTCTTACGTTTTCATCGAGCGTATCAAAAAAGGAAAACCGCACTGGACCTAATGTAAAAAATGTTTCGAATTAATAAATAATTCTATATTTCGATGATTCGCAGTGTACGTATAACGAAAATAAATCGCTCGAGCGCAGTTTTTATTATCAAGAAATAACGAAATGGCGAGAAGAAAAAATAAACCGAAACAAAACGAGTATATATATATATATACTCGTATATGTGTTTTATGATATCATATTATATATATATATTTTTTTTTTGCAATCGTTTCCCGTATAATCCCGTAAAGATAATATTGGCATTTTTTTTCTTCCGTATCCGTATAAAATAAATTTTCTAAATTCTTTTTTTTTTTTTAGATTAAATAATAATATCAGAAGTTTTTTTTTAAATTTGTTTTACACGAAAAATCCAAAAATCGTACAATCCGAGCGCGTATATTTGATAATTTGAGACACTTTTTTTGTTTGTTTTTGATAACAATATTAGTTTAGATCTGCGTGAGATCGAAACAAATATTTTAACGTTAAATTGTATTTGGAATTTAAACATCTATACCAGATTGAAAAATAAAAAGAAAGAGAGAAGATCTCAATCGTTTTGTAAAATCTTTCGTTGAACAAAAATGTTATTTGGCAATTGAAACACAATTTTAAAACGTTGTAATATTATAGACGCGATTGTTCTTATTTTGAAATTCGGATATAAGCACAATTGATTAGCACAATCGAATACTGTATTTGCGATATTTTTAAATTATTCGAAATCTTTTTTAAATAACACTTTTTTTTTTTCGACGAAAACCTTACTACATTATAATACATATATTCGATAAAAGTTTTATTGGGCCAATACAACTTTTAATATTTCCAAAAGACTTGATTTAATTTTTGTAAATATTCGGAAAGTAATCCCGAAGCATTCGAGCATAGTGTAATCATTACAACATTTTTTTCTCTCACCATTAAACTGAATTCTATTGGATTTCTTTATTTTAAAAGTGTTTTTTCTACCAAATTATTTATTGACTAGTAGAAATATGTTGTACATATCTTATTACAAATCACGTCTCATTTCAAGGAGTAAAAACGACTTTACAGGAAAATCTCACGTATTTCGTCGTCATACAAGTCGTAACAGTCAAACTGCGCGAACATTTAATTAAATTCTTTTTTTTTGTTTTGCATTCGAAAGATGATAACGTTTTACACAGGATTCCGATTTTCGATAAAAAAAAGAAATTTACAATTACGCGTAGGACGGATTTAAAAGTACCGAAATTCGGAATTAGTCGTTTATTAGATTATTGAAATTTGAATTTCGAAAATCCGATGTCAAAAGTCTTCATCGTATCCAGTGGTGAACTTGGGGAGGGTGCTGACACAACCGCCCGTCGGACATTTTGAACTTTTTTTTATTATTATAAATTATACTTACATAATTTATTCGATTTTTAGATATCACGTAAAACCGAACATATTGATATATTGGTATTCTCGACTGACAATGAACAACGCTTATTGGCGTACCTCTCATCGTCTTAACTGTATTAACGGTGGTTTTACTCTAAGGTTTTAATCGCGGTTACAGATAGTGCTTTTCGTGTTTGCGTTAGACGCAATGCAATGATGCGGTATTATAAAACTTTTTTTTCTTCATTCCGCGGCTCCACCGCGTCTCCAAAACATTTCGAACCTCGTGTCTTTCTAGAATCCGGAGAATAAACGGAATACGCGCACATTGCACAACTGATGATTTTCCAGACCATACGAGCCCCGCCGAATTATCAATAATATGTTTTTGCTCCGAACTCGTACACGATAGGTGTGTTTTTAAGAAGCGTTATTAGTGAAATAGCTTGCGCGATAAAAAAAAATAATAAATAAATATCCCACACCCGTCGTCGTCACCGATCGTATTTCAAATAAAATAAAAACTACTGTATAGAAATCCGTCGACACCACCGGGGCGTGAAATTTTTTCCTACGTGGCGGAATCGTTTTGTAGTAAAAACGTCTCGCCCATAAGTGACCTATTCGAAATATTCAAAATGTTAATCCGGCGGCATACGCCGTTAAATTATTATACAATTTTCTATTAAACGCGTGTAATTTTCGTTTCACAACGACGTACGTTTATGTAGATTCTAGTGCCTAAAATGGCGCTTTGTGTGTGTGTATGACGTAATGCGTATGACGGAGACATTTTTTTTTCATCTTTTTTGTGCGTGCGTCTAGAGGATGCGCGGCGATGCGAAAGAAACAGAAACTACGGTTAGTCGATAATGTTATTCTGGGTCACTTGAGGGCTTAAAAATTGTTTACGCTAGTATGTGATAATCAGTTAAATGTACGTAATATTATGTTTAAAAAAAAATACAGAGAGAGAGAGAGAAAGAGAAAACCTCGTTATTCGCGAAAAGTATTAAATAATATAATGGGAAATATTTAGATTATACGTTTTTCAGCGAATTAAAAAAAAAAAAATTTACGCATTTATTTACATATTGTAATTATTATACGTATGGCTTTTTTTTTTTTTATTACGCACAATTTATAAACAAAATTTTATAATAAGCACGTTTGATATGTATCGGTTCGATTGACACGATGAAGCGTACACCCAGCGGCAACACTCACAGACCTATATGGTTTAAAACAAATAACAATCGAGTTTTTCTCTTAAAGAATAAAAATTATTAATGTTAAAAAAAAAATAAATATCTAAAATTTATATGCTCCGTGAATTTTTTTTTTTTTAAAAAAAAAATAAAACATATCATAGCACAATATTATATCATTGTGTTTATTGTAAATCTTACAAATTTAAATTGAAATGTAAAATGAATAAAAATTATCGATTGATAATTCGTTATAATACGATATAATGTCGTTATTAGCGAAAAATCAATTGCAGCATTCGTCGATCGATGCCAATCGATATTTATCGACTCGTAATTACTTTTGAAAATATTATCAAAATTAATAATATTTTGTAATGATTTTTTTGAGCGCTCAACGCAATATTTGCGATAAAAATTAATTTTTTTTTTTGTTGTCACATAGTAATAACAATAGCGTTGCAAATGTAATTATCAAAATGATAATTTAAGAACAACGAGAAGGAGAAAAAATTAAAATATCAATATTTATCGCGCGTGTACGTTTAAGTAAATATATAATTTCTCATATATGTACGTTAGGGTGTTCCTTAGCTATATATGATGGAAAAAAAAATCAAAATTTTTTTGGGTCTCACCCCCTAAAAACGTGTGTATATATATAAAAATGAACTAAAAAAAGTTTTGAGTCAATCAGATAAAGTTAACCCGTGCCGAATTTAACTTGAAGTTTGAACTTTTTACATATTTCAATATTTTTGGAAATGTTTGCCATTTTCATATATATCTCGTAAACTATTAGGAAAATCGAAATTTTTCATATTATTTATTTTAAAGTCTTTTAAATTGTCTATAACTTTTATAAATACATATTTTACAATATCTCTTACCGTTCATAAGATATATTGACTTGACTGGAAGAAATCACGGTTTTCACCAAAATTGTTAATAATAGTTTAGGCTATAATGATTTTCATAAAATTGTTGTATAATTTTTCCCTATCTACTCACTTTTAATGCTCACATAGGAGGTACTGTAGATAATATAATAATCTTCTATATATATATTATAATGTTTACAATAATATAATTATTCTAATCTCTTTTATTTAATCCTTTCTTCATAAAAATAATAACCATGAAAAAATAGTAATATATTATATAATAATAAGATAGTATTCATATTATAAGATGTAGATATTAAAGTGATTGTATCGTGAGGATATCCTTCGATAACAGTATAAGTCCACTGCTTGTCTTGTTTTAATTATTAGTAAATTTAGTTTGTTTGTGATATCTGTTTAAGTAGTGCATACGAATTAAAATTTTCGCATTTGTTGTTAATTTAAATAATAAAATGTCAAAAAATTGAGAAGTGAAAATCAAATATTTTTAATTGGATCTGAAATAACACAAATTCAAGACTCGAAACTTCCATCAAACGGGCAAGTACTTTCGGTATTTTTCTATAATATGAGAACCGTTAATCTTAATACTAGAGAAAGTGCGGCATTAGCTGTACGTGAGTGTTTCATCTATTGAGAAAAAGCTAGAATTCCTATTCGAGCTGTTCAACATTATATTAATAAATAAATTAATTTATATGATGAATAGCACAATCTCCAAAAATTGCTCAAACATAGATGAGTCATATCGATTAAAAGAAAATGATTTTAAGAATAAATTAAATTTGTTATTTGATATTGCTCATTCCGATGCGTTAAAATTGATAAAAATCGATGTTGATAGACAGTTTTAATAAATCAGCGTTTGCCTGGGCATCCTGGATATCTTGGAGGTATAGATATTAAAGGTACAATAAAAGAAAATAGAAATATTCAACGGAAGTTAAATGAATGAAAATGGAAAGATAGTTATAATATGAATTGTCTCAACTTCGGCATTAAGCTTTATACAATTTGATGAAAGTTCAGAAAATGAGAGTCTATAAAGTAGCGATTTATCAAAATTAGATACAAACACTCCAATAGAAATAGAATCCCCTCAAAAAAAAAAATGCCAAGGAAAAATTAATTTTATTATATCAAAACTTGCAGGAGCTTTAGATGGGTGTCAGTGAAGTAATATGGGATTTTGTATATGTTCTACTAGCTACTTTATAAGTATTAAATTATAATGTTGATGAATACATAATAAATCAAACATCTATACATAGATGTCGAGAAATATATCGCCGCGAACGCAGTGAACTAATAAAATTAGTATTTCGAGAATCTCCAACTAATTACGCGGTTGTATATTGGGACGAAAAAATATTGCCAAACGCCAAACACTAAAGTCAAATATACAACTATCGAACGACTACCAATTGTGAAAACAAGTTAAAATATAGAGCAAATTTTAGACGTTCCACAACTTGAGCGATCAACAGGGTCAATAATCAATGATACTGCAGAAAGGGCCATGAAATTGATGGAAAATTATAATGCAACATTAACACTGGATGAAGATCAAAAACAGTTCATATTACAATGTGTGCAAGAATAACGAAAAATTTACACAGATTGTAAAAAATGTACACTACTAAAGCAATATTAATTTTTATAGTATATTATAAGTATTAAACATTATAATATTTATTGTTTTATTTACAAAAATTGTTTTGATGAGGAATATTAATAAAAGTACCTATACTATTGTTTATAAATTATAATTAGCCATTCATTATTAATAAATTACACAGATCATTGTGTTTTTTCCAGTCAAGTCAATATATCTTATAAACGGTAAGAGATATTGTAAAATATGTATTTATAAAAGTTATAGACAATTTAAAAGACTTTAAAATAAATAATATGAAAAATTTCGATTTTCTTAATAGTTTACGAGATATATATGAAAATGGCAATCATTTCCAAAAATATTGAAATATGTAAAAAGTTCAAACTTCAAGTTAAATTCGGCACGGGTTAACTTTATCTGATTGACTCAAAACTTTTGTTAGTTCATTTTTATATACATACACACGTTTTTAGGGGGTGAGAGCGAAAAAATTTTAAAGTTGAAAATTAAGGAACACCCTAATGTACGTGCACACAAATAATTACACAGTAAACGCATAAAAATATCAATTTACTTTTAAATTTATTTACACATACTACTACTGCAGTACGTTTTAACCGGCACAATTTGTTAAACAAAACTGCCATTAGGAGAATATTGTGTTTCGTCATTATTAATAATAATTTTATGATTTACGGGCATTACGTTAAATCAAATCAAACTATTATCGAATATATTATGGTAAAACACACTGGATGACAATTGTCATTGTTGTTATTTTCGATGCATAACATTAATAATTTGCGTATGCCACGCGCGCGCGAATCGTATAAAACGGTCAAATTCGAAATGCGATCAACTGATTATAATATAGTATATACGTGTTGATTTGATTACTAAAACGCTCTGTGATGTGTGTGTGTGTGTGATTTATAACGGACAAAATGTAATAGGCGATTTAATATAAAATTCTATGCGAAATGACCACAAATTAAAATACATATAGCCGATATTTTTGAGTATATTATATCGCTATAAGAAAAACAAACAAATAAATTTGAATATTTTTTGAACATTTCGAATAGAACAAACGTACCCGTTGAACGTATACAACACTTTGTATTGGGTTTGTATACATATTTTACGAATGAATAAATCGTGTTGTGTATAGAAATGAATTCAATTACTTAAATGCACTTAAAGCGATAACATTGAAAATTTTCGAAAACGTAGGTTCCAAATATATGCTTAGAATAATATATATTTATACGAGTTATTATAAAATTAGTTCTTCTGTTTTAAAATAAAATTTAATTAACTACAATAAGTTCGTTATTTGCAGTAATTTCATTATCACGTACACTGTACACGTTTTCAATGAATATCTTAAATCTTAATATGTATGATCCATGACAATGATATACACTATATACAAAACATTGTTAAGGGTAAAGTTTTGACTAAAACTAAAGCCTCACCTGTATATTATTAGTCACTTCTAATAAACTTTAATACGCATAGCTGTAGAGTCATGTAATTAAGGGACCACGCAAATGCCGAAAATAAACACCATAAGGTATACCATTAGGAATATTATAATGTTGTATATTATATATATACATATAAATTTTAAAAAAATCGTATTAAAAACTTATTCTAACGAAAATAGGCGGTGTTAAAAAAAAAAAAAAAACTAACCACGAATGAACTCCACAGTTTTCACACATTTCGTGAGACGTGCGAACAAAAAATAAATACGAGAATTATTGAAAACACTGCGTTTTTTTCATAAATAAATACTACGAAAGTCTGGAATTAAAGAATTTCAATGTGAAATCGAGTGAATTAATTCTGTGCATTAGAAAAAGACGTATTATTCAAATCGCGCTTCGTTGTCTTTAATTTATTGAAACGATATAAAACGTTAGACTGTAGTCAAATTAAACCGCGATCGTAATGAATTCGGTAAGATAGTAAAATAAATTACTTCTTTTTCTTCTTCTCCTTTCTTCTCTTTTGTTTTCGGCCAATTAAGAACATACCGTTAAATAAACCTACTGCCATCTGTCTCCGGCTTTCGTTATTTTTCCTCCGCTCGCTACGTTTCGGTTCCACTAGCTTTGCCTCGGTTCCTGCGCGGTTTTCATTAGACACGTCAGTGTGTCAGCCCTGCACTGAACTCCCAATCCGGAAGGCCAGACCGTCCCGACCGCACAGGGGTTTTTTTTAAGAGCAAGGAAACTTTTTTGAAGGTGACACCACGCTCCGGGATTTTCAACTATGAAATATCCGATGTTGCAATAAACGTTTGAATAATTCAAAATGTCTTGCGTTTTGATACCTTTCTAACAGGCCCGTTTACGCGAGATTTAAATACCGAATTTGAAAAAAAAAAAAAAAAAAACGTTCAGTTCTCATTGAATAATCGCGTGCACGGTGCGAAATCAAATTTCCCCATATACTTCACTTCGAACGCAAGTCGAGTGGATCGACAAAACGCGGGGAATGGGGTATCGGAAAAATTGATAAAATCTGAATTTTAGATTCTAAAACGTTTTTGAAAAAAAGTACCCGAGCGTCTTAGCCCTGAGTAACGAAAATCGCCGCGCTTGGCCTTATAAAATCAACGACGGCGCCCTGCATTAGTACGACATAATAATAACACGAAACAATCGATTGCATTTGTTTCCCCCCCCCCTCCCGTTCAACCGATCAAAACGTTATCGGCCGTTGGCGTTCTGGCGCGGCAAGAACGTCTCTGAGTGCGTCGGACTAAATCGTCCGACATCGGCGCCTAAGCGCGTCGAAGAGGCGGCGGAAAAGGGGAAAAAAACACACACAAACACACGCAAAAAACGAGTAAAAAAAAATAAATAACCGCGCGGCGGCAGTGACGCGAAAAAAAGGCGGACGGACGGCGGCGACGGAGAAATCGATCAAACTCATATTGTCACGTCGGAACAACCGATGATCGACGGCAATCCGCAACGTCGAAAACGTAGTGCGCAAACACCGATATCGGCGGTGATGAAGGGGTGGGATGGGCAAAAAATAGGACGTCGGCCCTGCAGGGACCGCGGCGCTCGGATGATAATAAAAACCAATTTTCCGCCCGATAACCGTATATGAGTACGGTATATCCCCGCCTGCGGACGAGAGGCGGTTTACCTCGGAACGATCGTGACGACGACGTCTACACGCACAGTCATTACTCTTACGAATGGAACGAACGCGTGTATTATATAGTTATATATTAAATTTTTGTATCTCCGGAGAAGAGAAGTGACGGAGAGAGAGAGAGAGAAAAGAAGAAAATAAATATATATTATCTCGGCTATTCTCCGCTTGTGCGCGATATGATAATAATGTATTACCGTCGTTCCAGTACGGAATAATATTCGTCGATTTTTTTTTTTCCCCCAAACCGTTTCTAGCTCGCAATGTCCGTATCATATAATATATCGGGTGTATTGAACGCAATAAAAGCTCGATCCGCGATCTTATAGTATCTTATAGTATCTGTCGCCGAGGTATTCAATCGCGTTCGGGGGGGGGGGGGGTCGGAGGAATCGTTAAAAATTGCCCAGCGAAGGTGGGTGGGTGGTCGTATGACAACCAGGGCGAAAATCGTGGAAAATTTCGTCCGTGTAACACGTGTGAAAACAACAAATATAATTATGTAAATTATAATAATCGTTCGCGTTCTGTAATTTATATTTATTTTTTTTATCGTTACATTTATTTGTCACTCTGTTGATATATATTCATTGTCAACGGATTTCTGATTTTTCGTGTGTATAGGAACGCGTCAATGGGAATATCGTTCCGTTTCGCGAGAAACACGAACGTCCCTTCTTTCTTTCTTTTTTTCTTAAATGTATAATAGAAGTTTTAGAATTTGGTAGAAAAAAAAAAAAAAAAAATTTGATATTTGAAAATTATTTCCAAAAACTCGGAATCCGAACCGTTTTCCGACGAGAAATAAAATACGCGTTAATATTGAACGACTGTAAATTGTTATCGTATAATATTTACCGTATAAGCGAGCAAGTGATAGGTAATTAAATAGCAGGTCCGTATTTCACTCGGAGCGAATTGTATTTTATTTTTAAAAATAAATCGTAATAATTATTATTATTGCACGAGTGAGTTTTAATTTCCATTATCGTTGATTTCGCGCGGATTACCGGAGCGTAATTACGAACGACTAGTGCGCGCGCTATATCAACGATACGAAATTCTATTCCAAACACTCGGAATGTCTCGGAATCGATATATTTATTTGTATTTCGTTGTTGCCGTTTTCACAGAGAGAGAGAGAGAGAGCTCCTCATTCGATAGCAGACGCGGCGGGCGTGTGATTCACAAAATATTGTTACCGGCAGCAACTGTTCGTTCTGTCCACACCCCCGAAGGCATATTATATCCCTGCACAAAAGTACACACACGCTCGAGCTTCGAGATTTATGTAAGGTTCAGCCGTTTCCCCGACACGTCGTTCCTACACTGTGTTCGCCAAAATAAATTATTTCCACCACGCGACAGTGGCTGCAGTTTTGTCGGGTACGCGTGTCGCATTTATCCGAGAATTCTTCAATCGAAAATCTATTATTATAAAACGCGATGATGTGCTCGCAAAACGTGTCTCCTCGTAAATCTTCTTCCCGTTCGTTTCGGTCTAATAATGTATGGAGAAAATATCGGAAACGTGCAGTTCCGGCGGTCGTGTCTTCGTAATATAATGTGCGTTTAACATTGCCGCTTCGTAAGCGATTCCTAGTAGGTAGTTTTTATGAAAAATCTAACGGTTTAAAAATCGTTTGAATGTGTTTAAAAAAAAAAATGAAAATACTTTTCTCTATAACAAATAAACGATAAAAACATAACTGTTCCGACGAAACAGAAAAAAAGTATCTCTCAAAATGATTTTTAGAATAAAACGTGTATAATAAAACGGACGAGGACGACATTTTCTATACAGAACCGCATATGCGTTTTGCATTATATACGTCGATATGACGTAAACGGTTTTTTTTTCTTCTCCGATCGAGAAATTTCAAAACAAAACGCGTATAAGGCTCCGTTTGAAATATTGTCCTCTATCAACGGCCGTTATACCTTTAAAATCATTCTGAAGAGTAATTTTTTTTGTTTTACCGTTTTGCGTGAACACGTTTTTACCATTGAAATTATTATTATCGTTCGTCTATCTAATCGTTACAGGACTAATCGTCACGGGAATCGATCATATTATAATATAGAGACGTGCAACATACGACAATCGTTTTAAAAGTGCGTCGTTTAAAATGCGTATCGCACATAATAGAAACGTTTCTGAAAATTGAACCACTGGAATTTAATCTTTCGTATTCGGTCGGAGATGACGTAATTTTCCCTGTTAACATCGCACTCGTTCGAAATGAAATATTTCCAAAATGACATTCTACACTCTCATTACTCCTCACGAGTCCTCAAAGAAAATAACCATATCGATAAATGACACGTTTTCAGTGAACAAACAATTTTATTATACGATGTTTAAAACGAATAATAAAACCGATAAGTCGATTAAAACGAATTCGAACCGAACTCGAGAGTTATTACGTCGTTAGGAGTTCGAAATGGGAAGACAATGTTTTAAATTATGGACGAGCAACCGACGTTGTACAACGAAGAAAGCGGTACACGTCACTGCATTATATTGTTATTATTATAATGACACTAGTACGTGATTTCAATTTTAATTTTCATAGTTACGCTCTCGTATTAATTCGTGCTAATTCGAATGCGTTAAAAAAAAAAAGAAAAAACACTCCTTCCTTTTAATTTTCTCGCCGTCGAATAGTTTCGTTCCCTCGATAACCACCATTGGGAATTTAAAACAATTATATTCACAGCGAAATATCTACGTGGAAAATTTTCAATCAATACACGCGTATAAATGTCTGTATATATATATATATATATGTATTTATAGATGTGCTACGTAAAACTTTTGGAGCTTATTTACGAGCCCGAAAGTTTTTTTTCCGGGAAAAAATCCCATATAATTGGAAAACCAATAGTTGCTTTTTCTCGTTCAGGATATCTAAAACAAACACGGCGTATATCCGCATATATTCCGCAGTACGAAACGCGTGTCAAAACTGTAACAACGATTTCGCGAAAGTAAAAGCTACACGGGGCCTTTTTTTATAAATTACTCGCGGTAAAAACGATAAAAATTTTTTTTTACGTATTTATTTATGACATTACGAAGGACGTAAATGAAATTATCGTAATTCGATAGACGAATTACACGAATAACGCCGAGAGACCTGCATACAAATATTATAACTTCGATGATTTATAAATAAATTCCAATCAAAAAAAAAAAAAAAGGAAAAAATGTATATTACTGTTATCGAAAATCTTTTTTTTTAACACAAAAACGTCATCTACATAACTCTGTAATATCGACTTTATCGTAAGGGAATTATTAGTTTTTTTTTTTTTTTTTTTGTATTACAACAACAAAAACTTTCCATTGACATTTTGAATTACAATCAATAGAAACAATAGTAGTAATTACCTATGCTCAATGGATTCCATCATTGACAGTAGTCATGATTTCAGTTTGTCACAAAGAAATATACACGTACGTATGATTCGTCGAGTAACGATGACGTTTTCGCGTTACACACCGTCCGACACCAACATTGTTTTTTTTTACCGTAAAATCGTTCGATAAAACCATTTTCACTAGCTAGCCGAATTGACTCGCGTGTTTTCTTCAAAACGTGTCTTTCCAAGTATTGTCTTCAAACGTTTTAGCCGTTGTACCTATAGTTCTTATACGTGTACAGAACGATCTTTCGAAAATGCTCGTTCGACGAGAGGATAACTCCTAACCTAATGATCTATAGGTGACTACCTTCGAATTCATTTGTAAATATCGACATTGCTATAACATTCATGGAAATCGCTTATTGTAAATATCGATGAAATTCACTATAGTGCACGTGTCTACGTGATATATAATCGCATAATCATCATGTGTGTGACGCGATAACGCGTTAACCTATGGGCAAGACGAATCTGAAAAACAACACAACAATTCTCCAACCGAGAATACGAGTTACTCCGCAGCACAGACATTCCAGCGTTTTACTATCGTTTTCACTCACATTGAAAGTACATATTATTATAATGATTAATTGTTGAAAAACTTTTCGGAACAGTCGCTATAATCAGTCGCGACAAATTCTACGAAAATATTGTTCAATACCTATTGCACGTTTCAGTTCGTTATGGTTGTTGAATGAAAAAGAAAAAACACAACAATTTTTCATGCTCGAAATAAATATATCGACAATTTCATCCGGGTGATTCTTTTTCTTTTTTACGTTTAAGGAAATTAATGGAAAAAATCGAAAAACGTATCAAATAAAGTAGGAACCGTTTACAGATATGCACGTGTAGGTCGTTCGCGAGCGAGCCTTGTACACACGACAAACCGTTACAGGCCCAATAATACGAACGAAAGTAATTTTTTGTTGCACATCGCGTACGTATCAAAAGTTCAGATACATTTCACTCTTCCAGTCTAAAATAATAATGAACAACGCGTTGAAACATATAGAATAACGCGTACGATATTGCAAAACGCGAACGAAATTATATAACGATTATATCACGTCGGTCGTTTGGTGTTTTAAAATTTTTCGAATAACGTCAAACGATATAATACGACAGTGTAATATTGTGTACTGCCGTCACCACCACCATGTGCATAACACGTTAACGAATATATATATATTTATATAGTTTATTATTAACATAATGTAAGTTTATACATTGCAATTCATTTTAAAATATATCCGATAAAATTTAATCATTTTTATTTTATCAATGACACTGCGGCGTGTTATACGAGACATTCTCTCGGATAAAAGAGTACACTCAATTCCTTCAGACATTAGTATACTTAAAAAAAAACGAGAAACGTTTACAACACCAGACGTATATAATCGGAACAACGGGATCCCCTTTGAAATACATAGACGAGTAGATGGAAATAATAATGCGATTTTTTCCCCCCTATTAAAGAAACCTGTTATTATTAAAAAATTTTAACTACGCGAAAATGACGGGCAATTTATAATGAACTCTCGTTTCGATAAAACGTATCGCGTAGAGCTCTCAAAAACACTATCCGCCGTAGTGCTTCGTAAAACTTTTATAATTAAAAACGTCAATTATATTCTTTCGATGGATATTATAAAAACGTCTTGTAATTTTAATTTCTGTATTACGCGAGTGACATATTTGCTTATTCTTGTTTTTAATAATAATAATTTTCTTTTTGATCGCACGTTTTAATTTTTTGTTGATTTGATATTCTCATTTACAGTACCGTCATCGCGTCGGAGCCGATTATGCCTGCACTCGTAAAAAAAAAAAAAAACCCCCCGCTTCCCACACCACGAAGAATCGTCACGTATTTATTTTATCTGAGAGATTTAGATTTTTTTTTGCTTAAAAATATCAAAATAACCGTTTTTACTAATATTTTAATTCACTATATATATATATATATAACATGTAATACGAATGTTTAATGAAAATCGTATACGCTAAAACGTATTCCACCCACATCGTTTCACAATGTAAACTTGTATCGTTTTTTTTTTCTTTAACAAACGCATACAAGGAATATTGTAAAAATATATTCCAGAGAGATAAATTTTATTTTTCCCGGCGTTCATTTAAAAGTCCAATAGGGAAACTGGCGATGAGGGAGTAGACGTATTATTGCAAATTCATTTTCTTTTGATGTGAAAATAAATCCCAACTCGCCAGCGAGTTTTTCCTCCGAAGCCGTTTTCGCCCGTTGGCATCGTGTCGTCACCGGCAATGAAAATCGATATTATTATCTTATGCGTCGGTGGAAATATTATTGTTACCAATTAAATAATAATAATAATAAAAAGAAACGTCTTTGATCGACAATACCGAATTTTGCGGAAAAAAAAAAATAAAAAACTATTTTCGTTTGAATTAATTCCGTAACGATTTGGAAAGCCGTGGAGAACAAAACAGAGATTTTTCGTTATTACGCGATTGAAAGGCGCGCCGTGAAATTTTATTCGCGACGGCGGACCGAATACTGTGATGTATTCGGGAGAAACGCGCGCGAAAAAGTTTTTCGAACAACAGTGACAGCGGAATTTAAAAAACGCGAACACCGGCCCCACGCGTCCGAGACATCAAAGCGAATCGGGTCGGCGCGTACGAATTCATATAATTATATAATATACGATTCGGATTCGAATCCAATTAACGGTTCGCTGTTGCTCCGAGTGAAGTATAAAGTATAACATCATGCACGGCATAATAATTATCGCTAGTGTGTATTATATGCGAAAAACAATCGCAAACGAATATTGTGTTAACGATCCCGGTGACGCGCGCGCACATTTTGCGCGGGCACACAGCGCCCCGGGAGAATTTTCCTTTTTTTTTCGCTTTATTTTTTCAACTGTATCGCCCGCCGGCTTTAACGAAATCGGAAATCGTTCCGGTTTTTTTTTTTTTTTTCGAGAAAAAACAATTCCGTAAAATCATTCCGAATAAGCGACGATTTTTGTTTTTACGTACATCTATAATTATTCGACATTTTTTCGTTTTTATCGTTTTCCATTGCGATTGTGTTTCTGCGCTGCGAAAAGAAAACAACGTGTTCAAATCAATTTTATTTTTTTTACCCATTCAATCGAAGTGTAAAATGAAAAAAATATGGTCGGTTTTAATTCGGATTTTGTAATTCTGTAAGTGCGTTTGTATTAAAAAAAAAAAAAAAAAAAACCGTGTTGTTAGAACGTTTTAAATTTTACATTCCCCCCCCCCCCCCAATCAAACGGTTTTCGAATAAATCGATTATATTCGACGTGTCGAGCTATCAAAGCTGTTTAAACGATTTGTCTCCATTATTGATGATTTCTAAACGTTTTCCATTTGGATAATTTGCGAAGAACCGAGAAAATGTATGAAATGTATTTTAATTTTAATTATAAACGAATCAAATGGTCGTAACGAAATATTCTAAGTAATTCGTGTAATTGAAGAAGAAGAAAAATGAAGAATACTCGAAAATACCGAACAGAACAAAAACCCACGCATTTGTCTGATCGTTCTTTTAGTTTTATTAAGTTTGTTTTTGGCATAAAATACGCGCCCCCCTCCCTCCAAAATCGAGCGAACCACATCCGAGTTTTCAAAATTCACTAGAATTGCTCGGGCGAATCCGCTGCTGCTCATCTCCCGAGGAACGCGTGTCCAAAAGCGTTCTGTGTAATTCGCGACCTTTAAAAACTATTGTAAAAATCGCAACGAAAAATTATACGACCGTTGCTATTTTTGTGTGTGATGATACGGGGATCCATTGGATCTACTAAATCACAGTGCCCGATTTGAGATTTTTTTTTTTTTTACATTAACCAAAGTACAATTTACGAAATTCTTTTTTTTTTTTTGCGTTCATCCGATTACAAATGGATTTATGGTAAAAAGTCAAAAACACATTTTGTTCGATCATTTTTATATTCGAATAAAATTATCATTATCCGTTGTGGCGTTGCTCTAAATTGATTTTCGATTAAAAAAAAAAAAAAAAAATATGTTCTAGAAACATTTTTCAAGTCGGATGCGGTACAAGTAGCGTATCAAACGAAAATCAACGAATTGAGTGCACCGAGAGAGTTCGTATCGAGTTTGCGCGTGTCACCAGTTTTTTCGCCATATAAATTCAAAACGGCGGACTGTAATTTTTATTAGTTTATTGGTCAAAAGCAAAGGCGAAAAAAAAATATTAATTAAATACGTAATAGCCGTGACCGAGCCACGCGGGCGTCGAAGTCATTAATTTTAAATTTAGAAAAATCATAGCGTTGTATTTTTTTTTTCATCGGTCGGAAATATCGTTTAGATTTTTAAACAAAGTCTTTGGTTTTTAATTAAAGCGGGCATTTGTTTTTTTTAAATAAAACAAATGCTTCTGTACACAATAGCGTAGAAAATGTATTTTTAAACGACCGGGTACTTTTTTTTTTTTTGTGTCGTACCGTCTGTACATTGTATGTTTTTAATTGAACGCAATTGTTTCTCTGTAGTGAACTAATCGAACTTACAGTAAACGGATATTAAGAGAAACCCGATTTCTTATTACACAATCATCGTTTAACAATATTAGTTTTTTTAATATTTCAAATATGTATTAATTTAAACTGTGCAAACACTGTTGGTGGGAGGAAGGGGAGATTCGCGATAAAATTCTTTGTCAAATACTTCGAAACGGCTAATTGTGTTCAAACAGTATTGTGTTGTACCGGGAAAATCTTCAACTTGAATTCGAATAACTTCTTACGCAGGAATGTTTGGTAGCGAACAACAAAAGTCTAAAACGCATTAAACAGATTGTTCGGAGCGAGAACCGGCGTTATTATTTTTTTTTTCTTCTCCTCTTTTCTTTTTCGCCGACTCGAACCGCTGGATTGAAAAACTATGTTTTTAATTTAAATTTTACCTGAGGTATTTTGAAGAGCCGTAATAAATTTGCCACTTGCACGGATGTGACACTCGAAGCAGCACCGACCACGCCAGATATTACTTTTCTGACTTGTGACTTGTTGCAGTGAACGTATTGTGTCTCGTCTATGTTGCTAATGGAGCCTAAGAAAAGACACATAAATCACACATTTAATATACGAGCGTATATTATACCTTGACAATATATTAAAACGAACGTCGTATAAATTTTGTTTAAAAAAAAAAAAAAAAACAACCACTTTTGTCATACTTGAACCGTAATTATAATAATAATAATATAAAAATCCATTTTAAACTCCTCGAATTATTATGTTTTGAATATAATTACATAAAATTAACTGTTTATTCAAATGTGTACACAACATTTATTTATCTTATTTACCATACGAAATAAGAGAGAGTAATTTTGTATTTTAAGGTAAACATATTAACGCACAACAGAATTGAAAATTCTAATGTTTCAAAATTATTTATTTACATGTTTTGTGAAAAATTTTACGCCATACAAAAAAATATATATATATTTAAAAGATAACTTGAAAATATAATTTTTACAATGTAAAAGACTATAATAAAAATAAATAAATATATAATGGAACCTAAAGTTATCTCCAACACATTTCTTTAATTCATACTCCGAATAATAATTATTAATTTCGTTATCATTAGTTTATGTAATGTAAATTGAATTATTAAACTAATTTTACACTCAAATTTCCTATAACTATTTGCATTATACGTAATGTTATTTTTTTACTAACTCACGTTTAATCACATTTCTACACGATAATGCAATTTTCTTTTTAATGTAATTTAATTACCTATTAGAATACAATAAACGGCGTACATATTTCGCTTAAGATATAATATTATACATTGTACGTTTATAATTAATTGCGTTCGTACAATTGCGCTTTGTGTACATTCCATCAAAATTAATCGACTGCGTACTCGAGCGCTAGTACGCGTTCACGTTTTGTGATTTCGAAAACATCGAATAATGCGTTTGATGGAACTGTCTACATAATACGTATACATGTCTGTGTACAAGCGAATTCAATTTAATGAGCAGGCACTAACAAAAATGATCACAAACGACATGTGTACATTTGTGGCTTGGATCTACAGTGGTAAATATCACTTTTGTGTGTGAATTTCAATTAACAGGCCTAACGTACACGCGCAATCCAATGCGATTTTTCCTGCGCTAAAAATGGGTATCGCTAAATTCAGAATATAGAAAATTCGTTAACGTAAATATAGAAACACAATATATATACTCGTATAAAAGTTAAATTGATGGAAAACGTAAAATTCGATTTATTAAATATTTGAAATTTCCGTGGTCTTTTGAAATCAAAAAAAAAAATTTAATTTACTGTTGCCTAAAATTGTCAAAAGTGTTATTAGCACATTTAGACCGAAACCGCAATTATGCTTATAATCAAATTCTCCGTCAAATATAATATAATATGTACGATATCCACTATAAATTCCACAACTAATGCAATTTCTATGATTCGACGAGCATTCCTATTACAGTTAGTAACCCAAATGATTTCGGACACAAATGGGAATTTTAGGAACTGAATAATATATTGGAGCGATGACCGTTTTCGATGGAATTTATAAATGCGAGCAATTATGACAACGCATACTGCAAAATGGCCAATTTGAAACCATTTTAACTAATTGAAAAAAAAATATAAATTTTAAGTACTGGTATTATATCTATAGTCACTTTCATAATGTGTTACCTTATATATTTTCTAATCCTATTATTCATTTTTTTTTCTTTTTTTTGTTATCGTAGAAAAGAAATTATTGCTTACACGTTGAAATGTAGACAAATCACACGTGTACCTATTTAAGAACGTGTGTGTAGCAGTTTCATTGAAGTAAATTATAAACGAGTTTTTGTGGCTTTATCGTAAAAATGCGCGGCAAGAAATTTTTAAAATTAGTAGTTATTGTATTTTGAAAGTTGCAGTAAACTTTAATATATCTTTGTTATTATTATCAACATTATCTTGTTAACATTATTTAAAAACAAATAACATTATTTGTTATTATCTTTGTTTTTATTAACTATAATATATCTTTGTGGATGTGTGTTTGTGCGTGTAATGTGTACAATTTAAAACGTACGTGTTGGAATAAGTGTTTATAAATAGGTATTGAATAAAATGTACGAAGACAATAAAATTTTGTTTAAAATAAATATATATATATATAGTATATATCTTCAATTTGTATGTGTATGTTTAAATTATTTAATTATATATATATATTTTTACACGATAACAAATAAATATGTATAATTCGTTTTTCGTGTTAAATAAAAAATAATTAATTATATCGAAATATTATGTTCGCTTGAGATTTGTTTCAATACTAATTTCGTAAACAATAATAATTATAATATAATAATTAACTATATTTATTCTATTATATGTTCTTCAAGCACATTTACATTGTACGCTATACAAAGCGTTACAGTCGTAACTATACCATCGAAATATCGACAATTCAGTTTGAAAACGTACTTTAACTTGCTTGTATAGATTGAACGTAAAATTGGACAATGTTTCTTGGGTAGAAGTTATTTACGAAACAAGTGTGTTATTCTAAATAAAATGTTTACGAACAGTTAAACAAATATTCGAACAGTCCAAAATTCAATATAACCTTTTATATAATATGCTACAGACATTTTATCATAAATATCGATAATAATGATTGCCCTCTAGCTATGAATATAATATGTTACATTATATAGCCGTATCCAATTTCACTTCTTCGCCAGTTAAACGATTTCTTTACACTTGGACGAAAAACGTTCTGAACATACATATTATATATATATATATATATATATATATATATAGCGACCATACCAGATATTTTTATGTATAATTTAAAAATGTTGTTACTATCCTAGATGAATTGAAGATAAAAAAGAAATGTATAAAAATAAAATCCATGAAGTGAGGGGTTGAACGATCTGTATATATACACACATAGGCTTTGTAGTTTGTACACTGTCTGCGGCCTCGTTCTATTTCGTCCATTACTCCATCAATAAATAAAACGTTTCCATTATTGTACAATACTCACTCCAGTCCGTGCAATATAATACGAGTATAGCACTTGAAATGTACGTATTATCGATGCATCTTTAGGCTGAATTCACACTAATGTTCACTCTAGTCCCATGTCACAGGACAGACACTATCACGAGTCATTCGCTTAATCACCAGCACTTTACGGTCGTGGACTCGTAAAAATAAAAAAATAGTTAAATCCGCGAATTATATTATGAGTACAAATACACTCGCTACCGCCGAGTGTCGCAAATTTACAAATAAATGATTGACTGTAATAGCCGTTTGTTCGGACGAGAGAAAAGCAAAAAAAAAAAATGGTAAAAACGGAGAAATTTGGATTCGTCCTGATAAGAAAAATTGAAGATGAATTCGTTACACTATTACCGTCTTACTTTTGATATTGATGATAAACGGTTTTTTTTCATTTGTTCGCGTGAATATTAGTAACTTTAAAATGATACTGTCAAAAATCAAAAATAATATATTATATGAAAAAAATGAACACAACACAAGACTCCCCGGTTACAGTCAAGGCTTATATAAATCAATGTGTTCGGTTGCTTATAATCGGACCGCAACGTGTACGTTAACACTTTCGAATATTTGGTCGTGTGTGTGTCCCACCCCCCGTGGTTTAAGATTTTTACCCATAAAAAAAATTAAGCATAGTTGTTGCGGATAGAATAAATGTAGTGATTAAAGTCCTGGATAGACCTTCTGGGGAAGTTTGAAAACATCTTGTAGGGATTTAAGCCACCGAAGGCCCCTCCCAATATCCGTCTATTGAATCTAAACCTACTGTTATGATTAAAATTACAAAACATTTTGCACCTGAAATTGTCAAAGAATAGACTGACAGTAATGGGCCGATAATTTACTGGTTGCAGTAAATGTTTACCTCAAATTTTCGCAAAAAAGTAGGTTTAATTCGTGTAGACTGATTTGTGTAGTATTACTTATAAGTAATTTTTAAGTCTTGGTTTAGATTATTAAAAAAAAAAAAAATCAAAAATTTGTCAAATAAAAATAAGAATGGTATGAAATAAAAGTTTTTTTATTATCATTATTTTTCGACGAATCTCAGGACATTTATAGATATTTGCGTTTTGATTACAGAACTGTCTGCGTCGTCGATAATATGTTTACGTCATGGTGACGCCTAGAGAACGGTCTGCGGTTTATGTTTTAATACCTTATTCGACGATGCTATTTTAATTAAGTGATTTTAGTTAATTAATAATATTATAATATCGAATATGATCATCCGCAGTAAATATTTAATTAAACCATTATTAGATTATAATGTAAACGTAAGAAAAACGTCATACGTTTTATTTTTATACATTCTGTACAAAGAATATCTTTATTTTTTTGTTTTAAGTCCAAATTCGTAAAAGGTTTTTATTTAAAACGGGCTTGTGTGAACTAGTGTACCGATTGGAGCTAAAAACTGTGTAAATCTACGATTTACGTTAAAATAATATAATATATATTAAAACAAATGACATATTTATGATTGTTATTCAGTCGTGAATGATGAGAATAAAACGATTACGCGACGATAATTGCGAAAGATCTTAACGACTAATTATTTTCATGTTAAACTTTAGAAAACAAATTATTATTATTATTATATTTAATACAATCCGTAAAAAATTTTATTGACGATTCGACCGTCAAAATGAGACGTGACGAACTCGGCGAAGAAGATGCGCAAATGAGAAAACTCTTTGGTCGATTACATTATATTGTCGTCTGTTAGATTCGAACTGGTAAAGTAATAACAGCATATATTTATTATAAAGACAATATTATTATAATTCTATTGCAATAGTAAAACGCGCGTCGTGTTACATTGTCTCGACAACGTGTACGCATAATTTTCGATGACAAATATCTCGAATCATAATATGTACCTACGCGTAAGTATTCTCCACTGGAAACCAACAAATTTTCAAGACTTTATTACTCAACATACATTTTTAATTCGTCAACTACGGAATTTCTCGCACGTTTCGATGCGAGATTTAAAAGTAATCGAATTCGTGTTTTTCGATTTTCCGGAATTCGTCAATAAAATCGCATATTCGCGCGGTTTATTAACAATGTATGTATATTTAACAACGCGTTTGTCGTCGAAATCTCAACGAATTCCAATACGTAATTATTTCGTGTACGAACACGTGAAGGAGAAGAGGGGGAGAAAAAACGATAAAAACGGTAATGTTAAGTTCCGTAAAAAAAAAAAATGACTCTCAATACTTATGCGTAGCGCATATGCGTGCGTATAACACTGTACTTGTATATCGTACGCCAAAGTAGTCGATAAGATATTTCAATATTATTTGTTAATTTTTTTTTTTTTTTTTAGAGTCCGTCTTCGTATTATATTCGCAACAACGACAACGGTTAGTGCGCGCGAGTACATGTTTCGACGTTTACCGCCGGTTTATTTAATAAGAGAAAATACGAAACGGTGAACGGCGTTAAGAATTTCATAATGACTCGACTCGGTGCTTTGTGCGGTAATAAATTGTAAAAACTTCGGGGGCCGGCCGTGCAGCGTCAACGATTTTACGATACATTATTAAGAATTACAACGCAACTTTGCGCAAAATGAAAATGTCTCGGTTTTGTTTATATAATTTGATAACGCCTGTACGAAAGTTTACGCGGATTTCCGCGTTCTCCGTTCTCTCCATTAGTATCGGACGAGTATCGAAAAACTTATCGACTCGCAATATCGTTTGTTTATAAAATATAATACGCGTGTGTGTTATAACGTTCGATTCCCGACGCGTTCTCACGCCGTAAATGTGTATCGGCGTATGATCATGCGATACGCGCAATCGCAATTGTCGACGAGAAGAGTGACAAAGAGAAAGAAAAACAGAGTTATTAACAATTCAAATTCTTCTTTTTTTTGTGTGTGTGTGTGTGTGTGTTAAACCGCAATTGTCGCGAAACTCGGTCGGTGGCGTATGTTACAAACCATCGTTAGTGTATTTAAAATTGTATTTACGTATTTGGGCTATACGTGGTAAAATGGCGAATGATAAAATGTGAAAATATATTCCAAACCGACTCGCTCGGATACATATTATTATTATTATTCTGCCGCGCATTTTTGTCCTCGAAAAAAAGCCGGATAAGTGAATTTCTATATATATATATATATATATATTTTTTATATATATATATATAAAACGTCGGACAAAATGTATTTTTAATTATGGCTCACTGCCGGATTTCCGATCAATGAAATTTCAACATCCATAAACATTTCTAATTCGAATTCTAATCTGAATATAAAACTTTAAAGAAAATAATACATAATGTTAATATCGTACACGCGATTGTAATCGGACATTGATTTACATTATTTTATGGAAAAACGTGTCGAATCACTGTAGCGCTTATACACCACAGTTTTTTTTCCCCATCTTTACTTGAAACGTCCGTTTGGACAAGTATGCGTGTGGACTCGAATGATCGACCGATACGAATTCCGAGTGAACGTTAATAATCGATATTAATATTATTAATTGTCGGAACGAATTCGCTCCGTGACAAACGGTGATAAAATTCTGTTTTCGAAAATCGGATTCGTTCGTGTATCCGTCGATAGACGAATATTTATTATGAAAATACGTACGACACACGTACACGTGCATTTTTTTTTTTTTTTAATTTTTTATTATTATACCGAAGACATTCAGAAAATTGTATTCGTATATGTATAAAAAAGAAACACGTTACTATACCGCGCATTTTTTTTTTTTTTTTATATAATATATAAGTCATAATGTTTTTCGTTCAGTTATTCATTCTCCGACGGCGTTTTTTTTTTTAATATATATATATATAATCGTCACGCTGACAATATAAACGGGTTCAAACTTTTTTCTCCCCCTTGTATATAATTCGTATACGAATTCGTTCATTAATTGTAAATTCGGTAAGAATTTTGTTTTTGAGTCGAAATCCGAAAATCGCTTTCATATAGTATACAAAAAAAAAAAAAAAATTGTTTCTCGCGCTCGATATTCGGTACAAGCACTTTTTTTTTTTACAGTAAAAATTACAAAATTAATAAAGTTTAAACACTTGCCAATGTTTGTTTTTTTTTGTTTTGTTTTTAAGAGTGGCGAGAAGCGGAGAAAATCATCGCACTGGTACAATACACACACGATTAACGTACGCCCGTTTTTAATAAACGCGGTCAAGCACCGCGTGTGGCCGGAGAACCGTATTTTGGGATGGTCGAGGGTGCGGAGCCCAGAGTCAATCAGGGATTGCAATACGTTTTCATAAATAATTTGAAATTTTAGACGACTTTTTTGTTCTTTTTTTCTTTTTGCCGTTTGTAAGTCTCACGGCCACTCGTCGCGGCAGTAGCCGTCGTTTTAAAACATTTGTTAATAAATAAACGATCGACGAAGACAATACTTCCGTATAAGACATTTCGTTTGTAGCAAATGACCGTTGTGATACGTTATAAGAATTAATTCGTTTTCGTTTACACGCGCGCGAGTGTTTTTCGCAGTAACGCTACTACTACTGTGTGTGTCCTCCGTTCGCTCTGGCTCGGAAAAACAGTTATTTTGTAAGAATATCGTACGGCGGTTCTCGCGCCGAATCGCCGATTATCATTTGAACCTGTTGCGATTTCGTTTTAGATTCGAGTTAAAATCGTTTTATTTAAATTTGAATTTAAATGCCGCCGATTTCGTTATGCCATTGTACATAACCGGACGAGAGAAAAACAGAATTGTGTACAATGACGCGATAATAATTTCGACGGCGGTCCGTTCGATTTTTAAGACCCCCCCCCCCCGTGTCCATGAGACGATTATTTATGTACTAAACATGTGATTGTAATAAAAGACGGACGTTTTTCGGCGCAACAAAACCGAAACGAGTTTCGTTTAACGTGAAATTAAATTCCGTCGACGAATGAGAACGTTTCGTTTTCCAAAAAAAAAGAAAGCATTTTCGTTTTTATTGAAATGCCCGCGAGCGCGCGCGCCCGACGGCGGTCCCTGTGTGGCAAAAGGTTGACGAGCGTAGTGAAAAGGGTCGTTTTGAATGGGACTCGCGCGGCTCGCGACCACCAGCGGCCGCCAATGTTCCCCCCCGCCACAAACCGACGCAGACGAACCGGAGTGCAGACGGACGGCTTTTACGTTTCTCCTGCACCGAAGCCGCGATCGGCTTGAAACTGCGTTAAAACCGCGAGCGAACCGATAAAATCGGTAATAAGGGGGGGGGAATAATGCACCAGGAGACAGGAGTCTCTTATGACTTTTAT
The DNA here is from genome assembly GCA_032441825.1 of Chaetogeoica ovagalla. Taxonomy (NCBI): domain Eukaryota; kingdom Metazoa; phylum Arthropoda; class Insecta; order Hemiptera; family Aphididae; genus Chaetogeoica; species Chaetogeoica ovagalla. Next base: position 4,181,229 of record CM063726.1, read on the forward strand.
TACCGTAACGGTATTCAACTATTTCCCTAATAACAACAACAATAAAAAAAAAAAAAGTTAGCCGCTAGTTGTTGTCGCTTATTGTTATTTCGATAGAGATTTCATAGTTTTATATTTTACGTACGTTCGAAAGCGAAATCGTTTTAAAATTATTCAGCAAAAAAATATTTCAACACCGTATCGGCTACGGACAAACGTAATTTTTCATAAAAAAAAAAAAAAAACTAAGTACGCTTTGTCCGAAACGTTTATAAAACGAATTGAAAATGTTCACGATTTTTACGATTTTTTTCGAATATAGTTAAAATAACGTCCGTGCGTCTGATATTGTATTATATCATTAAACTTCGATAAAAAAAAAATCACCATTATTTTTTCTTTTTTTTTTTTTAATTAAATATCGCAAAATCTGCGATTGCTATAAATAATTTCTTTTTAATATTTTATAAAATAAATCTTCATATTTGGCGAACGTTTCGAATTTCTCTAATATCGTTAGTTTTAAAAAAAAAACAAACAAACGGCAATGATAATCGATTTCGATGAAAACGCGTTTTACGTAATTTTTTTGAATTTTCTTCGACGCTTTTGAGAAAACCTGAAAAATCTTTTCACTGAAATACCGTCTCGTAGATGTCTCGTACACGCCGTTAGAAATAAATTACGACTGTTTAAGATATCGGAGCGATGCTCGTAGTACGGTTTTTTTGGGCGCAGAGATGAAAAAAAACACGCATGTTAAAACCATTACACACGTCGTAAAACCTAACGCAAAACTCAGTCACCGCTCAGAATTAATGAATAATTTCAATAATTTTTATATATGACAATTTAATATTTGTACACGCTTTGCGAATCGGCACGACTACAACGACGTGTTAATTCGCATTCGGCCCGTAAACACTTTTTTCGTGTAAAACGGCTCGGGGGACAATCTTGACAATCTCGCGTACGGTTAAGTTATATCGGGTGGTGTTCGGGTAGTGAATCCAATTTGTCGTCTGAAAAATTGATACGATTTTCTTTTTTCAGTTAGTCTCTGCAGTTAGTTTCCAGTGCCGTGACGGGAGAAAAATAATAAATCCCGATAAATTCGTTGACGCGTGTACGTTTTCTGCAGTACGGAAATGTATTATGTTTTTTTAAGAGTTCATAATGTAATGCTAACTCGAGCACAACAATCCTAACACTATTTACCGATTATTATTGTAGTTTTGACAAATGACTATATTTTAAATTTTTTTTTTCATATTCAAAACAATGTTACTCTGCCTGATCATTTGAGCACAATCACTGTAAAACTCACAAACTTTTTTTTCACTCCCCTCTCGTTTCGTTCCGGTCGATAAAAAAAATATATATTTTTTCGCTTTTATCCATTTAGTTTTTTTTTTTGGTGGGATGAGGGGTTACAATTCAAAATAGCAATCTCGTCGTCGATTTGAATCGTACCGAAATAATAGTGATAAAAACTTTTCTTCTTAATATTTGGTCATTTATATTTTCTACGATTAAGTTTATGAAAGTTCTGCACGTTATGACGTAATATACCTATAATAAAAACAAAAAAAAATCGATATATTATACACAATTCGTATTTACATTGCATAAGAGTTCCAACAAATCGTATAGCGTACAATACGAATGACCGGATATTAAAAAAAAAGTTTTCGAATTAGAATTTATCTTTAAATATCCGACATAAAAAAAGGTTAGTGAACATTGAGTGTTGCGAATGTCGCTTAAATTAATTACGTGGATAATGTTTGAGTGTTTTTCTCTTATCGTTACCATACATTTAGGAAAAGCGATCGTTACATTCAAATAAATACGATTCCGTGCGGAGTTCCGATGTAATTTGTCGGTAAATTTAACGTGGTAATGAAAAAAAAAAATAAAAGAAAATTCTCACTTACGACTGTGCTTCGCTCCGAATCTAAAATAAGAATACGCCCCGTATTGTATAAAAACATTATTCGTTTATTTCCACGGACAATCGCGTAAATAAAGTCGATTTTACGTACAATAATTGCGTACAAGAAATTTCGTATTCGTATATCTATTTAGACGAGCACGAGCAGGCCCGGACTACGGCGGAGTATGCCACCGGCCTACTATTCTCAGTAAGCAGACGGCCCATAGATACAATACAAAAAAAAATTTTTATCGGTTGAAAATAAATCCGAGACACGATTTTACACGATTTCGCAGCGATCTGCAATTTAAATCGTTTGTTTTCCCTTCGTTTTTCTGCTCCACTTTTAAATTTTTTTTTTTTTTGTTTTTCGATTGAACACTATCCATCACGAAATATAAATAAGCCATACGATACAACACATCAATAATTGTCGAAAGATAAACGACAAACGAGAAAAACACGAATAACGAAGCTAGATATAAACGATTAACGTGTTAGTCGTTATCAAATCGTGGTTTTCGCTGAGGTACCCACAGACAGGTTCGAAAAAAACTCAAGTATTTTATAACAAAATTGAGACGTGCTCGGTACTGTGCTGTAGAACAGTATCGCAGTGGCTCAGTCCGGGCCTGAGCATAAGTATTCGTTTTTCTGGTATTGTGACTAAGAATTGAGAAATTCAATTTGGCAAGAACCCTGCAACAATAATTCGTATTCGTTAAGTACTTTTGAAAAAAAACAAAGAAAAGATCCAATCTTCTTCGTTCCGAACGATACGAGAACTAGAAAAACCGCTAATTGTTCATGAAAGGAGAGAGGTTCGCATCCAAAAGACACTGTTCTCCGAATCGACTCGTCTGTTTGTATTGTACCTCCATTTCTGCACACACCACAATCCGCCAAACTACAAAGTTCTAATCAAACACTGGCCATGCATATGAGCGCAATACACTCGAAACTCCCCTGACGCTCATAGTGAGTTTATACATTTCATTTAAAGTCTGTTTTATGGACAAAATATAGAAATAAAAAGCGCATTGTTACAATACGCGAATGTCGCCAATACGACCAAAGCTATGGCATTCTTCAAATCCGTTCCGTTACACACTGTACTGATCATACTTGTGTGTTATAAATATTCAGATAAGGATTTTTATTTCAAAATCCGCACGATAAAACGATCGCGGTTTTCATCATTTTTCTTCCAGCGTTCATGGCAATAACTATGTGACAAAAGAAATATTGTAACGTTCGCGTTTCATCGATTATTGTTGTGGCGCAGGCATTTTTCTTTCTTTCCCAAGATGTTTTGCACGTTCTAGTAAAAAGTCGTATTCGTATTTCTGGCACGTATACCGTATTCGAACCGAATAACGTGAATAACTCAGTGTGTCGGTAAAAAAAATGTTCAAACAAAAACATATTGTATAATATGATCATAGGTATGAGAAAATCGGCACGACGTTTACGGTTCTAAGCTCTAGCCTCGATAATATTCTACTTCCGCGGGCAAACTATTTAATAGGTATATTATGCGTATATGATTGTAAAAAATTATTTATCCATTCGTAATATTTTGAGAAATTTACTGTGTTCTTTTCTTTTTTGGTCAAATTATTGTTAATTTATTTATTTTTTTTAACTACCAACGATTCAAATTCTAAATTCTGGAGAAAAAAGCTGTGTTGAAATGTGCTTAAAATTTGAGAAGTAGTCAAACTATAATAACGCTTAATCGTTGCACGTTTAACGAACATGTTTAATTCAAATAAAATTACTCTCCGATTACAATATTGTATGTTCGTATATTTTTATGATTTTTTTTTTTAAGTTGTTCGGTTCCTGCAGAGAAAAAACACAATTATTTTAAAATTACAACGCATTATTTTTTTACATATCTAAGTTTAAATCTTATATTTATAATTAAAAATAAATCCTCCGTTCTAATCTCGTAACGACTTGTTTATTTTTTTGTACGAGTAAATTTATGGATTTATAAAATTCTACGAAAAATCACTTTAAAATCTAGTTTTATTTATTTCGTCAAATAGTTTTGTTGGTTCGTTGTTGGCGAAAAAACATCAAGTCTGCAGTACACGATGTATTTAATAAATAATAATATTCTTGCTATTATGTATATTATTTCAAAAATTCGATTTGATTGTTCTGATGAATATAAGTCCGTCTAATTAACGTTTTAAGAAAACATCAAAAAATCAACATTTTATTTAAAATGTAACATTACAATAAATTGGTAATAAAATAGAAATTTAGAAAAATTATTACTAGTCGGCAATATAACTGTAGGAATATAAAAAAAAAAAAAAACTCCCCAAAATATATCTTTTATTTCACGTAAATACACTATCGGTATAAAATTTAATTTATTTGAATTTCAATTATTTATTTGGTTAATTTTTTTAATTCGGATCTGTATAATTTACAAAAACGAAATGCAGATTTCACATAATTACTTAATTATGTAGAATGAACGATAGCGTACACTGAAGTATATTTTAATAAAATTCAAATTACATAAAATATGTATCATACGTATATATATATATATATATATAATATTGATAATTGAAAAGGAACTATGTGAAAATCAATAATGTCACAATTTTTGAAAGTAACTAATTCAAATCGTTTTTATTTCGCACACTCCTGTCCGTTCTTGGATGACCACCAGATTCGCCATTATTATATACTATAAATAAATTTATTCTCGGTGTCAGAGAAATTGTTATCAAATACAATTAATCGCCGGCAAAGGTGATCAATGAAAGAAAATATTTACTTTAATGGCACGAAAGAAAATATTACACTCTCGTTTACACGATCGAAAAAAAAAAATTATTGAAACAAAAGTTACCGACGGATAAGTGTTTGTAATATTTACATACCCCCGTCCCTGTCAATAATATTATAAATGAAAAATATATTAAAAACGACAAGAGCGTATCGTATTTGTATGCATATAACATAAGGTGAAATACACTTGTAACGTTGCGTGCAATAACACGTCTACTCAAATCGTGCGTATGTGTCCAAGCGGCGCCGTCCAAAGAGAAATAAATGAATTACGTTTAAAACAACGTTATTTGAATGTTTCTCATTGGATGTGAAGAAACACACGCGACATAAAAATAGGAACGAACGGATTATATTATATAAGTATAAAACGATTGCGTTCGAATAGGTAAAGCTCGGTGTCCCATAAGTAATTGTCGTGTTCGAAAAATACGACAAAAAGCGAGTAATAATAAAAATGTATTTATATATTTGTTTTTTTTTCTTTTGTGTGCGTGAGCTTGTCTTCCACGGTTTTCACGGAAAAATATTTTTTTTTCACCGTATTTCAAACACAATTTCCAATCAAAAATCAGTGTGTATTCAACGGAAATATTTCGAACGCGTTGTTTGAACTGTCTGTAAAATTGTTGCCACGATAGAATAAATAAAACGCGTTCTATTTTGCAAACAATATTTTCGTATTTCTCGTCCCGCCCGGAATTATGGTCATATGGATGAATCCGAGTCCTAACCGATACGTTTTTCTGTCATAAACGCACGTGTTTAGTATTTCACGGAACGTTCTCCCGACACGTCTACAATATACGCTTTTGCGATGCTATACAAAGACGTATCGCATTATTATTATTATTATTATTATACCTTTACAATATTATTTATCATTTTATAAATTTATCGGCGAGAACCATAATGGAAAATAAGTAAATAAATGATAAATGTGTCTTGTGGACGTGGTGTCCGTCGACGTTCGTGAAAACAAACGTCGTATTTTTCGATTATTATATTCGTATAAGTATTATTATTATTATCATAATTATTATTATTATTATTTATTCATTTTTAATAGCGTAACTAGCCGGTCGCAGAGGCGATGGAACGATTTTCGTGGCTCGTGCGGTTATGCCAACTCGTATTATGGCGATAACGAGACTCGGCTAGTGCCTCGCTCGGTTGTCCCTTCTAAAAACATTTACTAATATTTCTATCGTAGTGATAAATTTCGACAATAATCGATTATTTATGGACAGTATGAGGAATAACGTTTAAACAAATTATAATTTTAAATTAAATTAAATGTAAATACAATAAATATGTCTTGCTGGTATTAGCGTATAAAAGTATAGAAACACGACTTTAAGGGAATACGACTTTAAATGTATAATTAAATTGTATAGAAAACACACATTTTGTCCGTGCTGTGCGTGACACAAATTCGATTATACTTCGCGTAAAATTTACGTTTGTTTTCATAACACGTATACAACATTAAAACGAATTTAACCCGAAATCGTCACGGAAACGTATTTCAGTGAACCGTTCGCTTTCAAACGGCATTTGTCAAGGAAGTAAAATCCTAGGGAAACGTATGGTTTACAGCCAATATATTACCGGATTTTTATCGACAATTTACTAAAAATACACGGGGACATTTTTTCGGTCGTACGTATATATCGTATATGGCCTATATTTATACTATAGTTTTTGGTCGACGTTTTTTTTTTTTTCTCTTTGTCTACGACGCATATGAAGCAGAGAAGAAGAAGAAGAAGAAGAAACCGAGTTTATCATATCGTACTGTTACGCTATAACAACGTAAACGAAAACCCATTGGACGCAATGGACGTTTTCAAACGTATAAATATTGCGTCCGATAGCCGGACTATGCGTAATGGTCGAATTCGTTTTTTCACTATATATACACACCCAGACAATACGTGCTTATTGTTGACCCGCAGACAAATAACGAAGGAAATAAATAAATCATTCGAAATATTGCGTCGTGTGATGTTTTCGGTCGAACGGAGCGGGCAAAAGTAGAAAATCGTGTTGGATCCGTTTTTAAATAAATATATATTATACTCGAGACCGCGCACACGACAACGGTGCATTGAATATTATTCGAACGGCCAACTAAATAACAAAAAATTACCAGTTATTCTCGCATTGATATAATATATATATAACGGCGTAAAATATAACACACCTATAAATAATGTGCTCTAATGGACCGTCTCTATTATTATTACTTCATTTTTTTTTTTCATCCGGACAATTATTTATAACGACAAACTTTTTTTATCGCCATACGAAAAATATAAGTAGCGAACGTTACATTCGTGGGACGAACATGGGCGGGTACTGGAAGGGACTTCGGGAGGTTTAAGTCCTTCCCCAAAACGTATTCAAGTTTTTCAGAAGAAGGCTTTAGTCCATCCGCAATATTGCGCTCTTACCATATATAAGTCTTTGAAAGTCGAAACTTGCTTAATTTTTTGATAATGATCGCAAATGTCAAGTACGCCAACAAAATATTCACCGACAGGGACGGACATTGCAAAACGCGGATTGCGCCATTTTTTTTTTTTTTTTTTTTTTTGTAAAATGAGGAAAAAGCCAATTCCTACACCTTGAAAAATTCAGATTGATTTAAGTTAAAAATATGTGTTCAAATCGATATTTTAATGTTTAAATGTTTTAAACGCGTATTATATATTTATTTTTTATAATAAATTTAAACGTAAAAACGTAAATTCGAATTTGTTCTATATATAAAAAAAAAATACTTTTAAAAAGTTAATTTTTTTCGAGCGTATGGGGAAAAAAAATCGATTTTCAATGAAATATATTTCGAGAAATTCGATTTTAGAAAACGGGCAATTATTAGTGCCGTTTTTGGATTTTTGGAGAAAAAGTGTTTAGAATACTCGGGAAACACTATTTTCGTGAAGTACACGAATACACATCCTGCAGGATACGTTATTCGAAGTGTTCGGAATACGCATTCCGAATACGTTTCTAAAAGTAAAATTTTAAATTTAACCCGCAGGCCGCCGATAGTGACGGTTTTCGAGCGAAATCGATATTGGAAAAAAAAAAATGCGCAACGTGAACTTTAGTTGTCTTAAATAGCTCTGATATCGAGTCGTCCGAAGTACGGTTTGAATTGCGCGCACAAATCAAATTCGATGAATAATCATAAAAAAGGAGTCTCCGTTCGATAGAATTCTGTCGTATAACGTCCCCGCGAGTTTCATCTGTTTACGATGTGCTGTGCGCACAGCAAAGGTGTCCCCGACGAGAAATTACGTCGGCTTACTCGATCAAATCTCCTTTCGTTTATTACGCGAACAAAAGGGATATTTGTACAAATCTTTTCTAAAGGCTTCTTCATTCGGTATGCAATACCCGCCGCATTTGACGTGGATTCGACGTAGGAACACAATGACTGAAATGTATTGTCCACGACCGCGCGATATTGTGTTACAACGAGTTATTTATATTATTTTTTTTCCCCCCCCGAAAACTAATCAAATAAAAAACACGTGTGACTATTTGGAAACGTTTACTTATAAAACGCGTACGATTCCCCTTTTCTTTTTTTTCACCAAAACGAAATGTATTCGAAACAATTTTATTTTTAACGAATAAAAATATGTAAAAAAAAAAAAAAAAGGAGAAAAAAATGAAATCCGAATGGACGACAAGTCGCGAATAATAATAATAATAATAATAACTGGTAATGACAGCGAAAAACGGTACTGTGGGCGAGTACGAAAACGAAAATTTGAGAACGCACCTACGCTTTTCGCCGTATCACATTTATCTCAAAGACCGAATTTAATTTAAACTTGTTAAAGAACTGCAATTTCGACACAGCTGTCGTCAGCTAGTCACATAATTTCGGACAATAAGAGCCACAGTGGTACAACGACAGTATCCGTACAAAGAATAATAATATTAATATAAAAAAAAAAAACGCAAAAATCAGTATCGAGAAATTTGTCACTGATCGTATGCAAAAAACAAAAAAAAAACGCTCTACGATTTCAATACGACGTGACGTGAGAAAACAATTTCGATTGAATTTATCGTTACGGACAACACTGCTCTAATTTTTCTTAACGCCCATAATGGACGAAATGCGCGTGCTTGAAACAACCGAGTTAAATGTCGTGTCATATAATATAATGTGATACACTGTTTGAAAAGAACGAAGAAAATGTATTTATACTGCTCGATACGCAAAAAAGAAAAATCAAAACTTTATTTGCACCATTACAGCAGCTACTTATATACAATTACTTACTTTTTTTTTTTAATTATTATTTATAGGAAAAAATTCCCGAGATGCGAAACAGGCGGCAATATATTTTTCGTCCGGTATCGGAAAAAATACTTTTTTTTTTAAAAAAAAAACAAAACTAAACGCATTCCAAATTACTTCCACAAAGATATCTGAAATAATTCAATTGGTATGCGGAACGTCGGGTCGATAAACGACATACGATTTATATAGTCATATATTATTGAAATTTCACCGGTTTCTTTTTCTTTTTTTTCAACAATTTTTTGTCACTTTATTTTTAATTGTACGCTCGAAGAATTTACTTGAATATCGATAATAATCGTTTGTCGAAATAAATTCTCGGCAACTATTAGAATCGAAAGCGCTTTATTAAAAAAAAAAACCATCATACGTATTTCGCTGCGTTCAAAAACGAAAAAGAATAATAATAAATGACTAATAATATATTATTTTATAATTTAACTGTCTACCACCCCACGAACAAACGTTCGGTTCACATCAACTACTCGTATATAATACGACTGGACGCATTATGGCGTCGCGATTTTTTTTTTTTGCGCTTCTTTTTCTTCTTACTGGAATAACGATAGTGTGACATTCACCCTGTTTGGCACGTGAAAACGATGACATTACAATAAAATTTTGTCGTCGTCCAAATATAATACCCGTGGACGGTGAACGCGCGATGCAGCACCGGAGAACAAATGGAATCGTCTCGTTCGAAGCAACGAAATGTCCAAATGTTTTATATTTTCTCTTGGCACGGGGTCGACGGAAATAATATTTCTATGGGTTTTATAAAGAGATCAAATTCGTTGTATTTTCTACATATTATATATATATATATATATATATATATATATATATATATATATGTCTTAGTCACCCTTTCCCATTTAAAACAAATTTTGAAAATTTTTTTTTTTTTGTAAAATTCGAAATTTTATTCAACGTACAGTCGGGAAAAAAACGATAACAATTAAAAACTAAATACATCACACGTTAACCAACGCTTTTAATTAACCGCGTTTATATAATAGACGTTTTACACTCGTACAGTTGTAGAAAAACACTATTGATTTTATATGAAATATAATATACGTTACCAAATGTAATTTAATGTAATACGTATCACGCGCGAGCGTATTTCAAACTATAGGCAAACGGAAATAAACCAATATTTTCCACATAGATTACGCTCGATTAATTATACACAATATAATATTAAAATGTCAATTATATGTGTACAATGTACATATATATATACGAGTTGGGTAACCAGGAACTAATGAAAAGAAAAATGAGATACAATTTATGTACTTATTAATTGCCCCGAACGTGTATACACCACCTATATAATAATAATAATAAACCGTTGAGCGTTGTTGAAAACTCGAAAAGAAGCGAATTACGGCGCGTACATTATGTATTTTATAGTGGCTATTCGTTAATCCCGTAACTAATCGAAACGTATTCTCAATGTTCAATTAAAAATTTAATTCTTTCGCGAGCGAAAAAAAAATGGAAATCGTTCGCGCAACAAAGTTGAATTCCAAACGTGTAAAAAAAAAAAAAAAAAAATATCGCTAATAATAAATATAATCGAATGATAAATTGGAATAAAAATGTACGTTGCACGTTAATGTATTTATTATATGCATACGAGTGTGTTTCAACCGAAATGTACGTATACACATATGAAAACCGTATGTACATAATAAAAAAAAGAAAAGAAATTTCAAAAGTATTTTGAATCTCGAAATTTACGATTCTCTTTTGCGATAAAATCACAGGAAATCTTATCATATCCGTCTCGACATTTATTTATTTATTAATTTTACATTTTGTATTCGTACACATATTCGTGCATACGCGTAGATACGTTCCTAAATATTTGATTTTTCTAGATGAAAGAAACTCGGATAATACTCGTGCGCATCCTGTGCGCACACAAATTGATCCATCGGTAATACAATTCTCAAAAGGATCGAAGTTTTTTTTTGTTGTTTTTTGAAAGAAAGTAATTTCACAAAATAATATACGATAGCCATTCGCGTGATACACATAGACGGAAATAATACCGGATCGAGTATAGAATTAAATTCGAATCCTTAAAAAACGATTCGAGAGAAATAATAGTAAAACAACTCTTACAGTCATTTCAATAGGATAACGAGGTAGAAATTACAAATGCGCGATACGCTCTATACGTAATAATCAGACAGTGCGACGGCGACGTTTAAAAAGAAAACTTTTTTACCGAAGTAAACGAACGCGATTTACGTACATTCTGTTTCATCGGTTTTAAATACTGACGACCTTCCAAATCGTACGTATTCAAATGATCCGGTTCCAGTAGTTCCACAGACCACTATAGCGTTATTAAATTTCGATCGGGCAGCACACTTATACACATGTCGTGCGTTTATCAATAATATTTTCACGGGCAAAATATACTTAATTCTTTTGAAAAAATAATCGAAGAGTGAATTTCTATTATTGGTTGAGACGTGCTCTTGTCGTCGTACAAGAAGTAAATTATTATTAATTGTAGTGCGGGCGCTGTATCGTGACCAACTACGCTGCACAGTGCACGTGTCAATAATTCGAAGAGTATAATAATAACTCGTACAGAATTAGACGAGAATTCGTTCTTTAAAAATGAATGAAATGTAATTCTGGTAAACGATTCGTAATGAACTCGTGAGTTACGAGTTTTTCATAAAATAGAAGAAAAAAACATTATAAATCAGTTGAAATATTTATTTTTGTTTTTTGTTTTTTTTTCTTGAGAATTAAATTCGGTTCGTTTTAAGCGGTCGAATTTTTTTCTAACGTTCAAGTGAGAAATCGTTTTAAAAAAAAATACACAGTTTCCGAAGAAGTTTTTTGCTCAACACGACGCTATCTTTTTGGTCTCGTTAAGTCGGCCACCCGTTTCCGAAATGCATCGTTTCGAAACCTTATCTAATTTCCACTATAACGGGCAAAATGATATTCGCGCGAATTAATAATTGTCTTTTTTTAGTTAACATCGTTTTTAGTTAACACCGCAATTTATATTAAAATAAATTCTACTACGACATTTTAGTTAAATAATATCAGTATAAAACAAATTAATTCTGTATGTATATATTGGATAATGTTATTATAATAGCGGATTATTATAAAAAAAAAACTACTTTTTAAAAACATTTCGAATACTGTAGAAATAAAAAACACATTTATTAGAAAAAATTTCATTTTTTCCCCTAAAAAATCGTCCGGTAATCGCAATAGTATTACTTTAGCCCGGCCCTATCGCACTTGTATTAAATACGGAAGAGAAAATTCGACAGAACCTGAATTGAATTTCAAAAAAAAATATTTTATGAGCTACAAGTGAAATTTAGACTAATAATAATACGATGATATATCGTTCTTTTATTATGCACAGTAAAATGAAATAAATTCCAAACGTATATATTATTCCCGTGTTTCTTGGCGCATTTATTTAATACCGAAATCGTATATCATATAAACGTAGTAGATAATACGAACTTTTACTGGATTGCATTCACCAAAACTCGAATGAAACCACGAGAATTTTTGTAGTAAACAATATTATAGAGAAAAATAAAAACGGTATTTCGACGAATTTCGGCGTGTAAAAAAAAAAAAAAAAAAAAAAATTATATATTTTTCCTTAAACCGCACGTCTCCTCGTTCGCGAGAACGTCGAAATCAAACAAAATAAATAATATTATACCGCGTAAACGTAATAATTATTAAGAAAATTATTGTTTTTTTTTTTTTTTTTTTTGTTTTCACCTCCCCGAATAAACGCAATTCGTACGAAAACGACGCCGTGTAAATGAAAAATAATTATCAGACGACCAGACGATTGTTATAATAATATACTCGTATATATCACACATCTCGGTACTGCGAACAAACGCGGTTGGTGGAATTGAAAAATTAAGTCGAAAATTATTGTCAAGAGAAGAAGAAGTCGTGGAAACAAATGGGAATTTGTCGTCGACGAATTAGACGTGAATAACGACGGCGGGGTACGTTACACCTACGGGCGAACGATTTTCACACGTCATGTACGCAGCGTATTTTATGCGCTATAATAATTATTATTATTTCCTCATTCCCAAAAAGAATGCGAAGACGGACGTTTACAATGAAAAGCGATTTTGGACGCCTCGTATATAATTTAACACACAGAACAGAGCGTTTTCACAAATACGTTTATGAAATAATTAAAGGGGGGAAAAAATTAATCGTACAACCGTATTCCTCTCGCGATTTCCGTCTCGGCCACAATCAAAATGGGGTGACGAATCGCCGCGGCGGCGGTGTTGCGCGGTTGATGGATTTTCTATTGGATAAAGTTTTTTTTTTTTTTTTGAGTTTTTTCATAACCGCAGTACGATAAATTTGAAAACAAATGATAAAATGATGATCGCATTCGATAGAACGATTATGAGCTTCGGTGCGCTATTCATTCATATTTTAGTTACAATGATAGTTTTGACAAAATCGCGATTTTGCCGTTTTTAGGGAAAGCGTTTTTTATACTATTTTTAAAAATCGAAAAACGACTTCGTTAACGCATCAATACGTTAAGATTTCGTATCGGAAAATTTGTAGGTCTCGTCCATCAAAACGCTTTGTCGAAAAAATTTAAAACGGTAAAAAGAAAAATGTGACTGAGGATATTCAAAAAAAAAAAAATATATATATATATAGGTAGTTGAAACTACGCAGGACACCTGTTGTGCACAGAAATGTTCAGGCCCTTTCAAATCGAAAATTGCACCTTTTTACGACTTGAATAGCTCAATAAAATTACTGCAAAGAGCCAAAAAAAAAAAAAAACTGAAAAAAAAAATACGTATATGACGCGTTTCGTTGACTACATTGAGAAAATCGAAAAACGGCCTTTTCAAAAATATCGAATAAACGAGACTTTCAGAAAATTCACCGCGTTTTACACGCACTCCGCGGTTTAACCGCTATTCTCCTGGTAGAATTTTTGTGTTACAGACATAAAAAAAAAATAAACGCCACACACGCATTTGCACCGCTCGGAAGTATTAGATAATCGTAGACGCTTTCGTTAAAACATTCTTGTCGTCGATTATACGGTAAAATACGATGTGGTGGTTTTTTTTTTCTTTTTTTGTCGAATCGAAAAAAAATTCACCGCCGACCGTTCGCAGAATCCGAGTGGATATACTACTAATACGACGAATGTTGTCGGTGTAGAAAATGTTTATCGGACCGACGGGGAAAATTTTTCGGAATAAAATTCGTATGAAACCCATAGCGGAGCGCGTGTTCGACGTCCGAAGATATATTTGTACGATGTTCCGTATGACAAAACGAAAACGTTTACAGCGCGTCTTTTACGGGATCGCATACGTTAGAGACGTACCGCAATAAAACACCGGGAACGACCGCCGAACGTCCGTTGAATCATTTACCCCCGGTCGGTGGAATCGAATTATGCCGGTTCGTTCGTATCGAATTTGTGAGAGAACGGCACAAAGTCGCCGAGGACGTGGCCACACTAATCTGGCAAACGTCTTAAAGGCCCGTCGTCAAAATGGCGCGGAAAACGGACGAAAATTATACCGTTCTCACCGAGTTCGCCGGCGCTTTTATTTCCACACTGCGTGTTTAGCACGTTATACGTTGAATAACCAATTGACCGAATTCGAAAACGAATTTTATTAAACGTACAGTGAAGAAAACCGAGCAATTCGAATACTATACAGTTCCCGTCCTTCTTCTGACTATCGCTCCGAATACAAAACGTTATTACTAGTGTGTAAATACCGTCGTCGTCGTCGTCTGTACCGAGATAAGAGAGCATTTTCTTGTCGGTTTTTTTTTTTTTTTTTTTAGGGGGAGAACGTCTTGAAAAACTTCCTAACGAAAATTCTTATTTAATTTTTGTTTTTTTTGACTCTTTCGATAATTTCCTGTCGTCTTTTACTATTTGCAGAGAGGAAAATAACGAGTTCGTTATTATTATTATTATTATCGTTCTACGCGCATTCAACGGCTTAAAAATAATAGAAATGGAAAATGCATTATAGTTTTAATACCAATTTTTATATAAATTTTATAATTCGTAAATTTTAATTTTTTTTACATTTTTACGTATAAATTATATATATAGTATAATAAAAAAAAAAAAAAGATTAAATTAGAAAAAGATCAATGAAAAAAAAAAAATGTTTTCATAGTCATTTTTTTGGCATTTTTCACATTAAATCAAAATTTCTTTTTGCATTTCTTCAAACGTTCGAAATATTATTTGTTAGAATTTAATTTAACCACTTTTATTACATTTTCGAATATTTGTAGATTTTTTTTTTTCTAATGCTTTCATAAAGTTATTAATTTCGCAGCTCTAATCGTCACGCGCAAATGTTTAATCATACGAGTAAAGTTCTAAAACATTATATAGAATAATAAATGTCAAGCGTAATAGTCTAATAATTAATAATAATAATATTGTATACATAATTCGTGACGCTTTTAAGCGGTAAATTATGCATTTTTAAACTATAAACACGCGTTTAATCTTACTCATAATTCACATCCTAAAATTATAAATAGGAATTCTGTATAAATATATCTTATATTCGTAATTTCGTTTCACTGGAAACTCTTAAATACATATATAGGTGTATTATTTTTCAAGTGAATTAAAACGCGTTGATTATTAAAGTCAAATAATTCCCCGAGCATTAAAACACCGCATTATTTAGTAGCTGATATTATATTGTATAATACGTCCCCCTATAGTCAAATATCGAATTAAATGTTATAACCCGTCATCGAATATCAGCTATCGAACACGTATTTATTACGCAGTATTATTATGGTTATAAATATACGGATGTATTATTGTAATTATTATTATTATTATTATCGAAAATTGCGCGAAAACAAAGCCTGCACACTCGTATGATACGCCAAATGCGACGAATTATTGTTATTGTTATTCGACGAAGTATTGAAAATAAAATATAACGAAAAAGCATTTTCATTTATTTATTTTAGTTCGATAATAGACATTGGTTTTGGAAAAAATATACAACGCAATTGGAAAATCAAAAAAAAATTTACGTAATATTTATTTAACCTGTACGAGTGCTGTCAAATTCGTCAAATGATTTAATGACGAATGGAAAACGGCGAGACAAAGAAAAAATAAATTAATTAAAATCGTTGCTATCATGCTGGCTTTTGATCGAATAAAAATAATTATTTTTATTGTTTTTACTAAAAATATCTATGTTACATGCAAAAATCTAGAGTTTTTAAGGAAAAATATTATTAATTTACGTAATTTTACACAGTTCGACGAAACGGCTGGAAAAATTGTTGTTTTACCACTCGTAATTCATGCGTATAAAACTCATTGTTTCTCGAACGGTATATAATATTTTTTATATTATACGATTTCGAAATGTTTACAATAGATAAAAAGAGAAATTTCTCGCCTATGTCGTCGTTTTTAATTTCAATAAAGACAATGAATCGCGGAATGTTCAAGGATGTCGCTTAAACGAATTACTTAAAAGAAATTATACTTAAGGATTTTAGAGTTTTTTTCATTACTAGAAATTCGAAAGCAATGCGATTAATCGTTACCATTCGATAAAACGATTTTGAACGGCGTGAAATATTATTCACTAATATTAATAATGGATAATATTATAGCGTGTGTATATAATTTCTTACAATGAAACATATAGGCAGCTAAAAATGATTTTCGTTAATATAGTTTACGCATTTGGTAAAAATGTCAAGGCTCTCGAGATCATTAGTTTTGAACAAACGTGATTTGCTACAAAAAAAAAAAAAAAAATAAATAGAATACACTTTGTCGGGAAATTTGAAATGTTTAGTAAGGAAAGTTGGTGACAAATGATTTTCGAGATTTTTTTCGAATATATATATATATATACATTATTTGAAATAATGTGCATCTAACGTTGCGTTAAATGTTTAAGCCTTTTAAAACTAATAGTATCGTTTCGTTTATGAAGTAAATACTTAAAATTCTACAATTATTATAAATAGCGGAAAATCGGGAAAAAGTCTCTGATTCAACACTATCCTTACATTCTATAAAATTTAATATATTCTCCCCTCGTCCCCTCGTCCCGTTACACAAATTACACATCCGTTTTATTCTCATCATCGGCCTTTTTCGGCTCCGTTCCCGCTCTACGCGTTACGATTTCGAACGGTTTACCGTCACCTCTCACTCGCTCTCTCTTTACCGCAATACCGCATATAACCGGCCGACCAGACTTAACCAGACAGTTATTTATACCTATTACTTATACGAGGGGTTATTTTATTTTTTTCTCGTTTACAGCCACATCTCGTTCGTGCAATATCACCTACCGACAACACACACCACGTCCCCACCAACACTTATCCCTTGCACGCACGCACCTCACAGCATCTTGACAAGATCTAATCTCGTTCACACGTATACCGTTTTCCCACTTCACCGCTTATTATTATTATTATTATTATTATTATTATTTGTCGACCGCCATTCTGCCCATCAGTGTACGTAAAATATACAGTGCGCGCGCGGCCCGTAATAATGGGTTTCGCAGAGAAGAACATCCCTTTTAGTCTGATTGGTACAACACCATATAATATATATATATATATGTATATACGAATGGTGTGCTCGGCTTTTTCCAATTAATACGATTTGCGTATCAATGACACGCGTTTTATCGTCGTGTATACGTTTAACAATTTTGCGCGGAGACGCGAAATAAATCGATATCGCGCCCGTTACAAAATCACTCGGAAATCTATAAACGCGCTTATTTCTAAATGATCCCAAGTGCTATACTAAATTATCTAAAAAAACAAAAAATTGATTTGCAAGTTTACGAAAAATGTTTAAACTTACTATATAATATCGCCATGTACTAATTACGTAATGAGAGAGTGAATGAAAAGAAAAAAAAACTATTGAAATTTCGGTTTCAATATTATATGGTACGATATGGGAAACTAGTATAATATCGTTTAGTCAAATAAAATCGAAATTCATAAAGAATATTGTCCGAAACCAACAACGGATTGAACGAGTCAACGTGACCGTTGTCCGCTCCTATTAAATACAACGTAGACATAGTTATACTGGAATTTTATTATTTTTATAATTTTTTTTTTTTTTATGTCGTCGACGCGACCGAAAACCAGAAGCAGATGTCGAATAAAACGATACTTCTCTTGTGTTTTAAACGTTCAGTTCACCTCCCGTGAACCGTTCTCCATTCGTTTTGTTGTCCTTCACTCGTCCACCGAGAATTCACTTGTCGCCAGAGTCGAAGAAAAAACAAAAATAAACCACGAGTTTACGACGTTAAATCGTAATTTCGAAAACGTCAGTTACAATCCAAAAGCTAACAGTTACTATACGAAAAACATATGCTCGTAATAATCGTATCCGTGTGTTTCGATCCGAACGAATTCCGGTTTGTTTTTATAGAAAAACGTAAAATTACACTATATGGGAATACAAATATATTTTTTACAACTGAAATCCATTCATATATATTAAAAAATTCGTTTTAAACGATTTTCGAACGAAAATTTCTCGGTTTACTGAGAGTGAAAATTTTTTCGGCAAAATACCTGCGCGCCTGGATCGGATCCGAACCAACCATTCGTCAATAATAACGTTCACTTAATACGAATAATAATATATTGTTATCTACTAATATAATATATCACGAATCGCACAAGAAAACCGTGTTCGGATAAATTGAATAACACCAACATTTTATAAAATATAATAATGTCTCTTAAACATATTCCGTTATTTCAAACCCGTGTGTACATAAACAGTCAAACGTTTCGCGTTACTGTTTCAAAGTTTTAATAAACGATATATTGCGCGAAAATTCAATATTTGAAAAGCTAAATTTTATAGCAATTTAATAGTGGGTCGAAATACAATTAGAATTTTCTTACAATAGTTGTATATAATTAAAGTAATTGATTTTTTTTTTTTTACAAAAAAATAAAATCTTTTCTAACGTCTACGAACTCCGGATTAAACATTTGGCGAAAAGATAATCGAAACCGTTATAATACGAATAAAATTAAACTAACGTCGATATTTATGACGATTTTTCTTCTTTTTTTTTTCAGCGATTTTAAATAGTAAAAATCGTGTTGTTATTTTGCCGAATTCCACGAAGTTACGTGAAAACTTTAAACTCCCGAGATACGTAGGCGACAACGTGAATATTCAATAAATCAAAACGACTCCCGTTCGCCTTAACACTTTTGCCGGCCAAGAAAATATTAAAGTTTCTTAATTTTCTACCGGGTTATTGGAAAACTTCTCGAAAACGACAAAAAATATTGATGACTGGAAATGTTACTTAAAACAACCGCGTCAATTATTACTGCGGCAAAACTAACAACAAATACCATTACTACGACATGTAAAGTATGAGTAATTAACACGGGAATTAATTATACGATTTCAAGCGTACGAGGATATTATTTTTTCATATAATTAATTTAGTCATTTTTCTTCTTCCCGCTGCCCCCCCCCCCCCAACCCCTTGAAATGAACACATACACGTAATTTGATAACAAGCGTTTTTCGCGAAAACAGAAATAGTTTCTAAATGCGCCCCGTTATTGTTTTTCGTTAGAAAAAAAAAGAAATAAAATGCTAACATATTCGACGTAATACGCGTTAAGCTTTCCCCGTACACGGTTCGAAGCCGAAATTTACTCCAAAAAAATTGAAACGATATTTCTTTCTTTCACTCATCTTTCCACTCGAATATTACACTAACGCGATTAACGTACATAACGTTGTAAAAAGCGTGCTTAAGATTTCCTGGTTTGTATTACGTTTTAAGCTGTTAAACGGTAGGAAAAAAACGTCGCTAACTATAACGCGAAGCGTTTATAACGCGAGTTATATACATTGGATTCGGATTAAAACGATCGTATATGCGTTAATGCGTCTTGGCGACGGCGATTCATCTACGCCGTTTAAAATACACCTAATGTATCGTTTTCGTTTTTTTTTTCCAAAAAAAAAAAACACGATATTTCCTTTTAATAACATTATAATATGAGCACGTGTATAATAATAATTGGTCAAACGTGGACAAACGTGTCGCACGCGCGTTTCACCCGATCCATATAGGTCAGACTGCGCGTGATACTCTCTTCTCGCGCGTGTAAACAGTGCCTCACTGTATACACATACGGTCGCTCGATAAAACAAACAAATCAAATAGAGTACACGAAATTATAAAATTGAGTAACAAACAACAGAAAACGCGACGGAGTGTTTTTTTTAATTTTATTTTCGTTTTTAACCGCACGCGCGCGCGGTGACGTCAAAACAAACATTAGGAGGAGGCGTGCACACGTATTATCGTTTCCATTAAAAAATAATAAAAATATTTATTTTTCAAACAACGCGGTGTGCTCGTACTCGTACGATCGATATATAATATACGTTTGTTTTAGCATACATCGTAAAAAATGTATCGTTGAGAAAGCATGGAAAAAACGCACACGCACATGTTGTGTACAAATTAGTATATATTAATCGACTTCATTTGTACGCGTTATATGATATGAACGTACTGTCTCATTGATAATAATAATAATACCTTTAGGTATACCGTCAGCAGAAAGTAAAAACGAAAATAACAAACCAAAAAGTCGTTTTCCGATGGAACGCGTTACGATGTCCCGGACGTGTACACGGCAGTTTTTTATTTTTCGGGTCTACGGAGTTTCGAGCAACAGAGGCCGTCTCGACATTTCATCGTACGTATAAAAAAAAATATTTTGTATTTAAAACATTTAAAGAAATTGATTATATTTTAAACGGGCCGCGATACCGGCGACGTCTGAGTTACAAGCAAATACGTCGGTTGTTATAACACTTATTATTTTTCCACACTGAGCGTACCGTTACGGGAGCACGACAAATGGGGGAGACTGTTTATCAAGAGCAAAGATTGCTGACCATAATCATTGAGCGGATTACCGTCGCTGCGGACTCTTGTAAATCTCGTGTCCCGTTTTCACAACGATAAATGATAAATTAACCGTATCCCGCGACCACCGTGCATTCAGTTAACGTTTTTCAGCATTCGTATAAAGTATATCGGATATACGAGTTTCCCGGAGAGAATTAATTGCTTCCTATAGCGCGATTTTCGTTTTCTTGCAAATCCGAGCGCGGCGGAAGCTATCGTGTGTCACGTGAACTCGTATAAATCGTTAGACAATAAATTCAAAACCATAGGAATTTTCGCGGACACAAAATAAGGCGTTTTCATACGGTGGATCATAAAACACTTTTTAAATGCTCTCAAACCGATTCGATTAGTAGTTGATAAAGAACTCGATGTTCATTCGCCTCATCTCGTCATCAGGCATCTGTTATAACTATTGAAAATGCTTTTTAAGTATTATAAAAAAAAAAAAGTGTAATCGCAGGACAATCTCGCCTGTTTACATATTTTTACAATTTTTAATTATTCATTGAGCAATTATTCAACTAACAACGTTACGCGTGACTGTGTTTCTTTCGATCTATCTCTGGAATCGAAATCGATGACCATCTTAGGTCTTAATATCGAAAACCGTGACACTTTAAAAACGTTTTGCTTTACGAACAATTATAGTACAATGATAAATAAAACAATAATAGCACAAAAGCATTTCGTAAAATATTTTTTTTTTCTACAAAGATTTACTAGCGCGATCCGTTCTGTTTACTTAATTTGCCATTGCCAATTGAATTTCTCCTCTATGGGAGTGCTCTGATTTATATGTTTCATAAACGCGAAATATTCATTACTCACACAACGTCAAAAATAATCAAATTAATCGTATCTCGTATGCGGACTGCTAAATAATAGCCGGTGTTTACATTGCACTGAACTTATACAAGAGATTACCACTAGACGTCTTCCGAAATCGTTAAACATATTCAAACTCTCTGTAAAACATGATACCGCGACCAACATTTTAGTCAAAGTTTAATTTTAACGTACCTATTAATTATAAGATAACTGCGTTAAATTCCATTTAATATTAATCAATTGGTATATTCTCTTCGTCCTTTCCGTCTTTATTATTATTATTATTATTTTTGTTTTTATTGGTGTTATTCGGTTATAACGTTCTTATATATGCATATGAACACGTCGTTGTCAATATCTGCGAACAATTTCGAACATGGCTTGTATTTTAGTTAATAAATACATAAGTAAATTTCTTAAATATTTTTTTTTTTTGATTCAATCACTCCTCGATATCATTGTTATGTTACGCATGAACCCGGGGGATTTTTAGAGCAGTTTAGAGCAACGTAATGATTTTTGTCTGAGACGGGCCGGCCCATACCAACGTTAAGGGTGTTTATATTATCGACAGCCTTCTTGACTTAAAAGTACAGTCGTACTCGGTTAATTCGAAGTTGAAGAAATCGACAAAGAAGTTCGACTTATTCCCAGAAATTACGTCAGAAATTTTTTTTCATTAAAATAAGTACGTATTTATTATATAATATTACTATTTACATACGTGCGTATAATTTTAAAAATGTATAAACAAAAATTAGAAACAGCAAATTGTTGTTGAAAAAGAGTATTTTTTGTTTGAGTCATTTAAAATGTTTTCTTTGTTACATAGCGTCGAGTTTTAAATTCTTTGGCTATCAAATATTTTGTTTCCGATCCATTCTCGATTTCCCGTATCCCGCTGCACCCCTTTCTTCGCGTGTTGGCGTTTTCAGCACGCGTTTCGACGTCAACACGACAAGCGAAAGATTACGTACCGGGAGCACTGAAGTGTGTACGTTCGTTGTCGTGTAGTGTAAAAACCAATTGGACCGATTGTTATTATTGGTAAGTATAACATTTATTTTCGATAATAAATGTACACGCGCGCCCACGTGGGTGAAACATCGCAATGTCGTAATTTTAGAAAAAAAAATCGAGACTTTGCGACTTATTCCGCGGAAATATTCGAGTTCGACAGGATTGTTTTGCATTGTTACAGCAGGAAATTCTAGGAAGCGGCGAAAGTGTTCGCGAGGCATCGACGACGATTTCGAGTTAACCGCGTTCGACTATATAGAATTCACCGGTTTTTATTACACTAATATATCGATCATTATGTTGTATGGGGTTTTGTACATCTTCTCAAGGTAAATATTATTTTCGCTTTCCTTTTGATAGGACCTAAATGAGAGTATTGCCGTTTAACGACGGACGCAGACGATATTTTCTCGACAATTATAATTTTTATCGAAAAAATTGAGTATTTTTTGTACACCTAACGGTACGATTCGTAGAGAGAGTCCCGTCGAAACCCCAGTCAAATGTGACAAGCCCAGATCTATAATCGTCTGCACGCAGCAACGCTAACATTGGTAGTTTTGTAAGAGGTGGTGAAAAAGAAAAAAAGTATTCCGTTTTACCCTTACGGACAGTAAGTAAACTAAAATGAACTTTTGAAAATTCGTTTCGTATATTTTACACTCGGAGTTTCTCGAAATTTTTCTCGGATACGATCGGGAGAAAGTCGGCGAAGACCTTTCTAATAAATTTGTTTCTAATCACGGTTGGATTTAAAAATTGAATCGCACTCGCAGCGAACGAGATCGGATCCAACTGAAAAGTCTCGTTATTTTACTATACGGAATTCGAACCCGGCTAAAGTTTATAATGGAATACGTTTCCAGAGTAAAACCTAAATGTTATCGAAACAACCGTCTTTGACGCGATGTGGCACATTTGGGAATATATTTATATACATATATATGTCTTTATATACCAAGAATTCCTATACGATTCCATCAGATATCTTCTATTCAATTTTAAACAATTGCAACGCCGACGCGTTTACTATACGCTTTTTTTTCTATCGATTTTTTCCATATATATATATATATATATTTTTTTTTTTTTGTAAAAATATTTTTTGTATCATTCATAACAACGGAAATATAATTCACGGTTTATTATTATAAATTATTTTTAAAAAAGAAAAATTTCTTTTAATCACCTCAATAACACGGTTATGACAATATTAATTAAGAAACCAGTGTCTATAGTACGTTTATATTTATAATCTAAATCTATGATGATGTTAAAAGTTAAAAGTATCTCGTATCTTGTAGAAAATAATACTCTTATATGTTATCAAGTATTTTAGCCACAATATACATAGAAATGACGTCTTATGCGAAATTCCGTTCGGCGTTTCATTCCCGTACCCTACTCCAAAAATAACAGCATTTTGTTGGGGAAAAAAACGATTTTTGACAATATTCAATCGATGGCAACAATTGCGTAGTAGTAGTATTCGTTCGACCGGTGTAATTCTACGATACAAATTACGTATTCATAAACGTTAATTTAAAAAAAACACACACACACAGAACATCTTCGTCATCACGTCACATCATTTGAACCCAATCCAACCTAACTCGACCGTGTCGAGAATATATTTATTTTTTTAATTTAGAAAAAATGATAAATTTTATACGAACTACAATCGTTTCTACGGTAATCTACGTTGTATTTCTCTCGATTAGCAGAAATTAAGAAAAAGTAATATAAATTATTATTTATCATCAGTTCATGTTGTTAAAGCTGTTGGAGCGTTTTTTTTTTTATAGTACAAAAACTCGCATCGCGACAATAACTCTCACACTCCGTATAGAATAAATGATCAAAATATCGTTAATGATTTTCATTATGAAAGACGAATTATAGGATTCCCAATTTTCAAAATTCGAAATCCGGAAATCGTGTAATAATTAAGTAGAATAATTTTTTTTTTTTTTACGTAATTTTTCGGCGTTGTATTTTAAAGTTTAATCGAAAATCAGAACCCAACGCGAGGAATAAAAAAAAAAAAAAGATCATCTTTTCGTTTCAAATAAAACCAAAACGATCAATTGCGCTGTGCACGAGAACTGTTCGTCGTTGAACACTTTTTATTCTTCTTCTCTCCATTAAAACCGTGTAATCCGTTAAAAAAAAATCGATTTTACTCTTCGATAAAAATATTACCGGCTCGGACACCCTCAATTTACGGAAGCTAAAATGTACATCGCAATTTATTAGTGTTCGTTTTTTTAAAAAAAATTACAATTTAATTTTTAAACGTAATAAAATAACGGAGTGGAGAAATTTGTACGAATGGAATTTCGTACTCGTAACGGTTTTGTTTTGGAGAGAAAAATTACAGTTGGCGAAATGGTGGACCGAAAGCTAATGTAATATTTTATTAGAGATCTAATGAAATCGCGTCTTATCCACATCGTTGTCGCTAAATCTAGTGGTACACCTACTTATCATCAAGGGACCGCGGTCGAATATTATAAAAGATTTCGATGAAACGTACCGAATAGATAACGTACTTAAGTATGGTAAATTGTTTCCCCCCCCCCGCACCTATTTACCCTGTATAAGCGATTTAAGTCTTATCGAAATCCGAGTTGTCAAGTGGAAAGGGATTAAAGTATCCCTATATTCTCTTGTGTGTGTATATATATGCCCCAAACTCACTGGCCTTATAAGTTCCTTATAATTTCTCTCCTTGCCGACCGTAACGTATAATCGTACATTATACACACATTGGTCAGGACCAACGGAATTCCGGTTCGAGTCCGTTTACTCAAATCACTGAGAGTTGACGACGCCTTGTAGTAATAACGTTCGTGACATCATAACGATTCCGTTGTTCTCAATATGGCCGTTGATAGTTAAACACTATTATTTTTTTTTTTTTTTTTAAACTCGACCTTTGCAAATGCCCGTCAATTTATTCGCTCTGGGATTATGAAAATCGCGGTAGTAAAGATATATAGGCACTACAATAATAATCGTTATTAAACGCGCGAACAGTTTACCGTTGATTGATTAAAAAGAAAATTTGAATCAGCTAATACACACACACACACACAGTCGGTTAACTTATTTAATTTTTTTTGTTTTTTACGAATGACAAAACGAAATTTACGAAAGACGTAATCACATTACACGGCGTTACGTACGACCGTCCCAAACGCGCGCAATGGTTTTCATTGTTATTGCTTATGTAAAAACGTGAAATCCGCATTAATAAAACGATTCATTACCACGTAACGTATACGACTTAAAGCGATTTCCGCGTTGAGTTTTAACGGATTTTCTTTTTTCTTTCCACGATTAAATAATTATTGAATTGTTAACGGTCATTTTAACTATTCTACAATATAATACCCCGGATTTGTCGACAACGTAATTTATAATACGGGGGAATATTACATTTTTTTTTTATATATATAATAAAGTTGCGACAATTTATAATAATATTACACGATTAAATATTTAAATATTATAAGTATTTAATATTTTTAACAAAAACCACATTAAATTTACATCCATACACACGACGGAGATAATGGACCGCTATGAAAAAATCTGACGTTTATATTCTCCGACGAAACATTAACCACACGTCAAGGGAGAACGAAAACAACTCCTCTAACGTTGTAACGAATGTGAGACGAAAACGTGTGTTTTCGCATGTGCGATGTGTTGAAAAAGTATACAGATCGTCGTGGCATGAGTCAAAAGTACTCATGACCACCGTATTACACTTCGAAAGCCGAAGGTTTTTACGCGTATAATAATTTTCGAGTACTTTATAAATAATATCTTCTCCGCTTTCGTTCGTTTGGAGATAATATGTAACAGTGTAAATTATGAAAAAAAAAATAAAAGAACGAGGTTATATACGATGAGAAATCGTCCGGGGAAAAAAATACCGAATTTGCCGAGTGAGTATGTGTACAAAGCAGCAGAAGAAATCTATTCTAATAATCAAAATAAAAAAATTTCGCGTATATATACGAGTATATTATTTGTAATTTAAAAAATAAAAAATAAACACAGTGGTTTAAATTTATTATGGTCTTTAGTGTTTATAAAAATAAATTAGATGTAACGTCGCAAATTTATTGTTTTTTTGAAAAATGTTCCGTATTTTTTTTTTTTTAATT
The DNA here is from genome assembly GCA_032441825.1 of Chaetogeoica ovagalla. Classification (NCBI taxonomy): domain Eukaryota; kingdom Metazoa; phylum Arthropoda; class Insecta; order Hemiptera; family Aphididae; genus Chaetogeoica; species Chaetogeoica ovagalla. The sequence goes on from CM063726.1 coordinate 4,208,370, forward strand.
TGTTTACGGTCACCATAATGTGCGTTAATTATTTATAAAAAGAAAAAAAAACACAGTTCGTGTTACGTTATATAAATAATGCTGATGATTAACCGAGTAATATCGTTTTGTTTGCGAAGCCAAATTAAGAAAACGACGGATGTGTCCGAGCCACTCTGTATCTGTCAAATTCGAAACTTGCACTACCGAGACGAATAACAAATACAATTAACGGATACACGCAAACATATCCGTGGCAACGGGTGAATTGGGTGAGAAAAATCGGTAAAAGGACGTAAATATATTTTGAAAATTTGCGTGTACGAAAAACGTCTATTGTAAACTCGCTTGAAAAATTCGTATTGCTCGCATCAGACACTATTGAATTTCATTCGTAACACAACCGAGAAAAATCCTGTTTTCCAATATCCGTAAATGATTCAAGATAACTTAATTAACTGATTAACGGTCAACTGCTGTAATTTATTCGTGTCCAATACTAGACATGCCGACGTGCCCCCTAAATAATAATATTGAAAAAAAAACAAAAGGTTTGCGAAACTAATTTTATGCGGTCAAAAGTCAGCACACTTCGTTTAAACGTGATTGCATATTTTTTATTCACGAGTCATTCGTACAGACTAAATCGGTATGATATAGTGTATGATAAAACGTCGATAATATCAATTTCGATATAATTTTCGTTCTGATAACAACGTAAAACGACATTTTTTTTTTTTTTTTGTTCGTCCAGTAAAACCATAAATATGAAAATGCGTGTAACCGACAAGCGTTCCGTTTAGAAGAAATCGTGTTTAAATGTATTTGAAAAAAAGTCCTGAGTTGTCCGTTCACGTCATCCTTCCGCGCATTTCGACCATCGAATCCCCCGATATGCATTGTGATCCGTTTTGGTATTCGAAATATATAATTTTCAACGGCGGCCGGTAAAACAGATTTTGACAAGTTAAGTGTTACAAATTATATGGGAAACAGTTTGTTTCCTTCCTTTAACATTTTCGTATACGCATTAAATAAAGCCGCATTTTGCATGAGTTTAGAGAATACGTCTGTTATAATTCCGCAACAACAACGCGTTTTAAGTCGATCGGCGAAAATCGGGGGGGGGGGAGCTTAGGGGGACTTAGTCCTCTCGAAAATCATAGTAAACTTAATCCCCTTAAGAATAGAGAACTATATTTCGTAAGTAAAATTAATTTTAATTATAAAAATGTTTAAATAATGTAGTGTGTGTGTGTGTGTGTAAAGTAGGAATAGCCGCTAGTTAGTAGATTGAAGCGTCTAAAAATGTCCGTTTACGCTAACGGATAAAACAAATATGTTAAGCACTCCCCCCTCCCCCAAATATGTGATCAAATATCCGCCTATGGTTTTAACAGTATTCAAGAAGAGAATTCAATAATATCGCATATGGGACGCGCGCGTATACTGTGAATTACCGACGATTTATGCGGATGAAATGCGTTTTAAAAAAAGCGCAAGGGATTCGCGAGCCGTGAATCGTCGAAGGAAAAAAAACCCATATTTCTATCGGAACCCGTATTACGTATTATTTCCCCAAAGACGACGAAAACGAAACGGAAATTCGTTCGATTTAGATAAGTAAGGACCGTCGGTGGTCGCAAAACGGTGACAGAAGATTGATAGGTCTTTTATTTAGATTTCCTCGCAATAGTTCGATTTGTACAATATAATGTCATAATATGTAAACGGACTCGCGACAACACGGATTGTCGTCCGTGTACTATTACGCGGAATATTGTATTGTACGTATGCAATACAATAATTTAAAAAAAAAAAAAAAACGTCTAGCGCAAGAGCGTATTTATGGAAAATTTCAAGATATTTAAGTCTGCCAAGTTAATCGGCATAGGCTATTCCATCGTATCTATAAGATGTAAATCGTAGTAGTTGAACAAACATAGTGTTAAAAATTCGAACTTTTAAATGGTCGGCTTATTCGAAATCGAGATCTGTACTCAGTGTCTCCGCCCCCTCAAAAAGAAAAAAATTTGTTTTATATGCGTCCTTGGTGGAGCGTTAACCGTAGACGATATTTTTCTTCTCCTTCTTTTCCCCGCTACGCGAATCGATGAGACGCCATTGATTATCTATGTAACTCTTTATGATATCATAAACCGCGAGCACGGACGATTGCCAAATATGTTTTTACCGTTCCGTATGTCCAATCGGTTGTGGAAAAAGAAATCGTGTTGCCGTACGATTCGGTTACACGTCTCTAGACGGTATACCGGACTGACAGTTTACACTTAGGGTTTCGCCACTGTCCGGGGCCGCTATTCCCTATACATCCCAGCCTCGTAATTTCCCGTATACATTTGTTCTGGCTTCGTAATGCGGATATGTAATTTTCAATTTCTTCTTTTACCTATCCCGAATCGTTTTTCTCCGCCATCTTTCGTATTGACGAAGACGGTATTTTGTTGTCGTCATCGTACCACTGATATATATATATATATCACAATCGCGGTCGCTAAACCCCACAGACGATCGCTATAACAATATCATCGTCGCTCTCTTCTCCACTCACCACATTCGCGTTCCGTACCGGAACCGCTGGGTGTAATCGCGAAGGAATTATTTATGAACGTTCAGCACACAAATGTCGTTCACACGTCCTTCACCCGTCGAAGCCATTTTGATAACACAAATAATCGCAGTGCGTTCAATGGCCGTCGCCACGTGCGTGCCAACGTAATTAGATTTACACGAAACGTCCGCATCGGCGAGCGCATTTCTGCGCAACTCATTCGTTCGAAAAGTCTGCGGTAACCCCGGGTTACTGTAATGCGTGTATGTGCGTACATATTATTATCCTATAGGTGTGAGTAATTTTATTAAAATAATAATAATAATACCGTAAAGACACTTCATCCGTCGTCCGATTATACAGTTTACAAGCGTACAAGTGTACCTAAAACGATGAATATTCGATAAATTATTATCGGTCGTTATTTATCTCGCCGCTATTGCAATGTCGTACGTGCGTTATACTCTAATCGCAAATTAAATCGGTGAACGGCATTTAAACTTTTTCACCTTTTATGTCTTCGCGACAAATTTTGAAAATTCGATTACAACGCTGTTAGATGATGAATTTCGTCGTTCATCAATCATAAATCGATATCCGATTGTCCGCGCGAAAGTTAAAAGTGTCCTCCTCGTTCCCGTTTGTCACGTCTTATATTTGTGACACTGGATTTAAACGTCAAATATCGCTCTAAAATTAAGGCGGATCGAACAAGAAACGAGAGTTTTCAAATATTATTCCACGGCATTTGAGAAAATGTATAATGAACAAAAAGCTCTCCATCCACCGCATTAAATTCACGTGTCACGAACACTTACACCTTATTCGTTTTAAAGTTTTTCGTAATTTTATTCATTTACGTATACTACACGTATTTTATGTTTTTGCTTTTTTTTATTTACTTATTCACTTATTGAAAAACGTTTAAAATACAGTATGAATAATTTGAAAAAATCAAAAATGTATCTTACACGTGACTAAGGTACTGTGGAAAATAATTTGTTCGTAAAAAAAGTGCCGCTACTTGAAAAGTTTAAAAACCAATGGTTTAACGATCGATACAAATGTTATACCGTACACGAAGAATCAATAAGGCGTTTATGAAAAAAGATCCCATTCCAGACTCTCTGTCCATTATAACCTCCTCACGTCTAACACAACCGCATTCACAATTCCACGAGACGTAAGTAAATGATTGAATAAAAACTGTCATTTTTCTAGCTGTTCGCTGTTATCTTCATTTACCGTACATTCATTTTATAGGAAAACGGAGAAATATTTTCATATACAAAATGAAAATAAGATCTTCGCCCGGCAATCTCCCACAATACCGTCGTCATTAGACGATGCGCGGTACGCTTGTGATTTGTAGAATAATATTCACGCAAAACATTAGACACGGTTATTTTTCAATAAACAATCATTCGAACGAGTACGTTGATAAACATTAGGAGCGTACAAAATACATTCGATAGACTATTCAATAGTTCCACAAAACATCTAAAACGTCGGTTTCTCAATATTTACATTAGTTTTTGCTTTACATGTGAATCGTTTTAATAATACCTTATACGCGTACAAAACATGCAGTAGACGCGATTCGCGACAATAGAAACTTTGTAAACATACACACACACACATATTTGAACATTCAAAAATCCATTATAACTTCCAAAGTTACATTTCAGTTGTTCAAATATACAGTAGTGTATTGTAATTTATACACAGTAACGTATTTAATAAGTACACGTAGATTAAATTCGTAAAAAAACTATTATCACAAAAATATGCTTTGAAAAATGTAAGGTGTTTTGGATATGATGGATGCGTTAGGTATAACACTCGAAAAGTATTCCATTCGTTTTTAACCTACTGACAGTTCGACGTGTTTAGTCGTTTCTCAAATACCGTATCTGTAATTGCATTATTTAAATATGATCAACAAATTACATCAAAGTTCAAATACCGAAGACAACCGATAATAACTATTCGAATCGTACAAAAAAAAAATCGTTTTCTAATAACAATTTCGAAAATCTGTACAATATCTGTTAAATGGGTACACGTCACAATATAATTTCGTTACGCTTCTGTCGCGAATTCCTTCGTTTTCCTCTTTTCTTTTTAAATCCCGTGTCGTCGGTTACCGTCGGTTTGGTGACGCTTTTATCGTGATAAACCAAAGTTAATTTTCGAGTGCGGCTATCGATTGGACTCGAAGGAATATTATGTATATCGATTATGTTTTCGCGCTTAATTCGCAAACTATGATTTGCGAAATTCTGATATCGCGCCATCGTGTTAAAAAAAAAAAAAAATAAACATTGACACGTACCGTATAAGGAATAAAAAAAAAATTATTCGCGTCTTCACGAATGGACGGATGACTGGATTCGTTTCGAAATATATCAGAAATATCGTAATGCGCGTAATCGACGGATATATTATATAGTTTTGTTTCATTTTACTCGCGATTGTCAATTACGTATCACGTTCAGTGGACGTGATTCGTCCGAAACACGCGCCGAAAGCGTGTCGGATGAGAAATTATCTAATGTTCGGGCGAATTGAACGGTAGCCATACATAAATACATGGAATTGGACTTTATGTTATATTACGGAAATGTATAAAAGAAAAAAAGCTTTTTATAACTATTCACCGGCGAGGTTAAGAGGGATTTGTGAATTATTTGCCGCTTTTATACTAATTATTTTACCCCCGCCGATTCGTAATAAACATCAGACATTTGTTGCTGTTTTTGTCCATTGGACAATTTCCAGATTAGGCATGTAATGCCGTGGAGAGCAAATCGGATTATACGCGTCGCGTAATACGCACTGCACTGCGCGTACATATGGTTACATACTTGTTTAGGGCACCGCGTGTTTCCACCGTTTTCGGTGTGCGTACTCGTGCAAAACGTTCAGCGTTTTCTTCTCGTCGTGTATTAAAATTGATTTAACTACGGGTCGACGAGCAATTGATATTGGAATGCCGAACAAAGAAAACGAATTTCTAACCGTTCGATTTGCCGACAAAGTGAAACGAAAAACGTTGAAAACGAAAACCCGAGCCGCGAAACAATATTATAGCTTAATAGTGCGCCCCGCCGTCAAAGCGTATACGTTCGCAGCGGTGGCTGAAGATGACAACAAATGGTTACAGTTGGAATTAGTGTGCGAAGTTAAAACGTATTTTATTATTATTTTTTTTTTTTTTTGTTTCGCGCCTCGAGTTTATAACTATTTCTAGCGTCATAACTATACTGTGGTCTCGAGCGTATTTCACATTACCGCGTAGTTTTAATTAACCGAAAGCCCCGATAGTCTTTAAAAAAAAAAGAAAAAAAAGGCGAAAGAAAATCGTTCGTCTTTACCCAACTGTGTAATCGAAAAGTAAAACACTCGCCCAAACGATTTATTTAAATTACAACGTCGTACTGGGCGATTTTTCTAGGAGGCCGAGTGGTTTATGAGACAGCGAGCGAGAAAAAATAATCGCGCGTTCTTAAGTCGAGTGATGTCGAAAAAATGTCGCCAAACCGCGTGTTAACACGAAATGCACTGTCTCGGCGGCCCGTGGCTATCGAAAATCGAAATATTAACTCGCTAAAGTGCCGCCGAGTGGACGAAATTTGCTACACCGGAATTTTATTGAAACTATAGCGTGTAACACGATCGGATCTTCGCTCTGTCCCGGATACTAAAAATAATTAATATACAATCACCTTAGATTGAATAATGTACACTACACATATTTTACTCAAACCGTTTATATATATATATATAAAGAAAAAATTATTCATGGATAACCTAACCGTTTAGGAAATACTCCCCTGAGTACGATTTAACGATTTTAATCGGTTATGCGCAATACACCGCATATTGACCGGTGAAGTTAATGAGACTCGTTTGAGTACACTTCCAAGTACGCACTACACAAAATGCGCTATTTCACGGGCAGTTTTCCTTCTCCGTGGCGATTGAGACGGTGGATTTTTTTTGTTTTAAATAATTTTAAACCGAGAATTTAATAATATATAATACAGTGCGATAGAAATCACGGCCGATTAAAATTTTCTTTTATTAAACTTTGACAAATCATTTTCAGACACACACTACAGACAGTACACTACACCACACCGCGGCGGTGTATACAACCCGCGACGTCGACTCGCTCGTTCGTTTTACATAAAACACATACGAAATATTTTAAGTACGCGAACGAACTTTATGTATTTAGAAACCGCGCACATACTCGCTATAATATGCATACGTAATAGGAAAATTCTCGCAAATCAAAACACAAACGCATAAACGCGCGTCAAATATTATTAGTATACGCGTACATAATTTATTACGACCCTTTTAAACCCTTTGAATTCGCTCAACTTTACAGTACACTGTATTTTTTAGCGACATATACCTCATCGTATAAAAAAACCGAAATTCCTATATATATATACGTATCGCTACTTTAATACTCCTCAAAAGCAAACACTATAATATATATATATATAGTATAAATCATCAAAGTGAAATCATTAATTTAAATTTCCTATACATGATTATTATAAATATTATTATTCGACAAATATATGTGTATGTATTATAATATTATAAAAGCTCTTGGAAATATGTTGCCGTAAGAAGGATGATGGTTTCGATAAAACCGGCGTGTTTAAATAACATTATGTCGTGTACACCGTCGTCGTCGGACCTCCTCTCCGACTCTCTCAAATCTCATTATAAATATCGTCGTCGCGTCCGTGACACTCGCGTCATCGTTTTAACGTCATTACAATTTTTTTTTTTTTTCAATTGTTATAAAATGGTAATTTTCGTAACATTCAACGTTATGTAAATTCGACTACCCCGTGCATATTAAATTATCTCTATAGCGATTGCAGAAAACCGTGGCGCTGTGATATTTATATATCAACGAGAACGCGCGAAAAACGAGAATAATTATAATAATATAGTGTTACAACGGTAAGAGCAAATTGAAATATTGTAATAATAAATTCAACGACGAAGACAAATTTTAAGAAAAATAATCGAATTATAATAATAGGTACACACGTATATCAAGGTTTGAACGCAGAGACGACGAACAGTACAATCAGTGATCAAAAACGTTTATATATCTGATGCGGAATAATGCGAATGTTATTATTATTAATATTATTATTCACACACGCGCGTTAAATGTAATTGAAAATATTCTACGGGAAAATAATTGTCTCTCAATTGAGTAAAATTATTGGGGTGGGTGGAACGGCGTAGAAGTAAATATTTCATGTAATTTATCGCTAAAAACGTTATAATATTATTATATTGTAAAGCAAACGACAATCGTGTAGACACAGTTTGGTGTCTAAACACACTGTCAGGGTTGGGGGACACGTATAGACAGAACATTTGTCCGTATGAATTTATTTGACACGGATTTCTTATATGTTTCTGTCCGTCGTTCGCTATTCTTTTCATTTCCTTATTATATAATCCTCCGCATTACCGTGCTTTATCCATTCTTTTCGGTCTCCGTTTCATGCTTTTCCGTAGTGTTTTTTTTGTTTCAAAAAAAACCTTCTCCAATACTTTTTTTTTTATACTACTGATCATATCCGTCCAATTTCGAACACAATATCCAGACCCGAAATTCAAATATTTGAACCTAAGCCCCGCAAAACCTACGTACGTCGCGTTTTTTTTTTTTTTGTTAAGAATACGAAACTGTTTCCCCCGAGAAATTATCGACGAAAATTGTTATTTATTAGCTTTCATAGCCACTGCAATGTTTCACTTGATCTCAATAAGATTGTGTTACGCATTTATGTTATACTAATAGATCCAGACATCTATTTATACGGTAATTCCACACAATGTACAAAAAATCTATAATATAAAAATGAATCGCAAAATGTGTTGATAAGCGCATAACTCAACAACGCCTGGACCAATTTGGCCAAATCTTTTTTTCAAATGTTCGTTGAAGTTCAAGGATGGTTTTTACGGCGAGAAAAATTAGAATTATTGCTGGAAAAACCCTAAAAATAGCCCTTTTCTTTTTCCCATACAAATGATTTGTAACTAAAACGTAGTCAATTTGAGCTTTATTGCTATGGTTACAAAAATCGCGTTACCAACAGTGTTTTATTATTTTTAAATAAATAAAACAATTCGTACGGCTTAAAAGGATTTGACTTCAAGTCATATCAAATTTAAAAAAAAAAAGTTGTCTGAGTTTGCTTTTGTCAACTGTTACACGAAACAAATTCGTATATCGTGTTTTGTGCAGAGTGTTTAGTTAGTTAGTGTTTGTTTAGTTCGTGATTAGTGAAAAAATAATTTATATTTGATATGCCTCCTATAAGACGAAGCAATTTAGGTAGAAGAACCAGAAATGCTACAAACCAAGCTAATTACCGATCTAATCGTACTGCACAAGAACGTGACGACGGAAATGAACGTGAAAGAATTCGGATATCACAAACGCGTGAAGCGCGAGCGCGACATTCAACTAATAATCGCGCAAGTTTGAATCGAGCTGCTTTCAGTTACGATGTGTCAATTGACTACAGTAACTACCAATGTGTTGTTATTGGTTCTATGAACTCGGTTTGCTCACACTGTAAGGCATTAAAATACAAAAACGAAGCCAATGGATTGTGTTGCGCAAATGGTAAAGTGACATTGATACCATTGGATCCACCACCAGAACCATTGTACTCATTGGTTTCAGGAATAGGAACAGATTCTATACACTTTTTGACAAATATCCAACAATATAACAATTGCTTTCAAATGACTTCATTTGGGGCAACAAATGTAGTTCGGGAAAATTTTATGCCAACTTTCAAGGTATGTATTATAGCAGTTACTCATAATTATTTTAGCGAACAAAATTTTTTTACAGATACAAGGGCAAATATATCACAGAGCAGGTTCACTGTTACCAGTGTCAGATAGCGACAACAAATTCCTGCAAATTTATTTTATGGGCAATTCACCACAAGAAATTGATCTGCGTTGTGCACATAACAATTTAGTAAAGAGGTCTATTGTAGAACAATTACAAACTTTATTTCATCAACACAATCAATTGATTATATTGTTTAAAACTGCCCTGGATCTGATGCCATCCGATAATCACAAAATTGTAATCAGAGCTGATAAAACACCTGCAGGTCAACATACAAGACGTTTTAATGCACCAACTATTGATGAAGTTGCTATCGTTGTAGTTGGAGAAAACTTGGAATCCCGTGATATTGTTTTACATCGTCGGAATGATCAATTACAACGTATAAAGGAAACACACCGCTCATATGATGCACTGCAATATCCCATTATATTTTGGCAAGGTGAAGATGGCTACGATTTCTCAATAAAAATGATAAATCCCATTACAGGTAACTAAAATATTAGTTTAGCTATGGCGATAATATCTCAGTCATTATATTATGTATTTTAATTTTATATTTGAATGTTATTAAAACAAAATCTATTTACAGGTTCTGAAACCAACAAAAAAGTCAGTTCAATGAACTATTATTCATACCGCCTAATGATTCGGGAAAATGAAGATAATCACATATTGAAATGTCGGCGATTATATCACAAATATGGTGTTGACATGTATGTTAAAATTGAAACGGAGAGATTAACATTCATCAGGTTGAATCAAACCAAACTCCGATCTGAAGAGTATATTCACCTTCGAGATGCGATTAATACTGATGGAAATGCACAGAATGTCGGTCGGATGACTATTCTTCCAGCAACATACATCGGAAGCCCTCGGCATATGCACGAATATGCTCAAGATGCCATGTCGTATGTTCGTCATTATGGTACAGCAGATTTGTTCATCACATTTACATGCAATCCGCAATGGATAGAAATCAAGCAGGAGTTATTCTCTGGGCAATCACCCATTGATCGTCATGATATTACAGCCAGAGTCTTTAGACAAAAGTTGAAATCTTTAATGGATTTCATCGTAAAACATAATGTGTTTGGTGAGACACGCTGCTGGATGTATTCTGTGGAGTGGCAGAAACGAGGATTGCCACATGCACACATTTTGATTTGGTTGGTTGAAAAGATAAGGCCAAATGAAGTTGATGCAGTGATATCAGCTGAAATCCCTAATGTACAAGTAGATCCTGGATTGCATGAGGTAGTTATCAAAAACATGATACATGGTCCCTGTGGAACTCTTAATCAATATTCACCGTGTATGATGGATGGTAAATGTTCAAAACGATATCCACGGACATTAATATCGGAAACAATTACTGGTAATGACGGTTATCCATTGTATCGTCGCAGATCGACAGCAGACAATGGAAAATCAACAATTGTCAAATTAAATCAACAAGATATTGAAATAGATAATCGTTGGATTGTTCCATATTCACCCATTTTATCAAAGACATTCAAAGCACACATCAACGTTGAATCTTGCCATTCAGTGAAATCTATTAAATACATTTGCAAATATGTAACCAAAGGGAGTGATATGGCTGTGATTGGAATTGGTGCAGAGAATTCCAATGATGAAGTTACCCAATACCAAATGGGCCGCTATGTCAGTAGTAATGAAGCAGTTTGGCGAATATTTTCTTTTCCTATTCATGAGAGACACCCTTCTGTTGTTCACTTAGCTGTGCATGTAGAAAATGGACAAAGAGTGTATTTTACAGCACAGAACGCAGTACAAAGAGCTGCTCAGCCACCATCTACTACATTAACCAGTTTTTTTGAGACATGCCAAAACGATGATTTCGCACAAACATTGCTATATTCTGAAATGCCAAAATATTATACCTGGAATCAATCCTCAAGGAGATTTATACGACGGAAACAAGGAAAACCAGTTCCAGGATATACAGATGTATATTCCACCGATGCGATTGGCCGGATTTATTCAGTACATCCAAGCAATGATGAATGTTTTTACTTACGACTGCTATTAGTCAATGTACGTGGCCCAACATCATTCCAACAATTACGAACTGTTGATGGTGAATTGTGTGGATCCTACAGAGAAGCCTGTCAACGTTTGCAATTGCTTGAAAATGACGCTCATTGGGATCAAACTCTCAATGATGTTGTAATATCATCACACGCTCATCAAATACGAACATTGTTTTCTATAATCATATCTACATGCTTCCCATCAAACCCAATTGATTTGTGGATCAAGTACAAAGATTATATGTGTGATGATATTTTGTATCAAATACAGAATAGAATGGGAAATCCAAATATACAAATCAGTGAAGAAATTTACAATGAAGCATTGATTTCAATTGAGGACATGTGCTTGATAATGTCAAACAAACTATTAATTCAATTAGGCCTGACCGCGCCCAATCGTCCAATGCATGACGCTTTTAACCAAGAGTTGCATCGAGAAAGACTGTATGATCTCAACGCTTTGAAAGAATTAATTCAAACAAATCTTCCACTGTTAAATGAACAACAGAAGTATGTATTTGAAACTCTTATGAAAGTAACAAATGATGAAACTGGAGGGATTTACTTCTTAGATGCACCTGGTGGTACAGGAAAAACTTTTTTGATTTCATTAATATTAGCAACAATTCGCTCACAAAATAAAATTGCACTTGCACTCGCTTCGTCGGGAATCGCAGCAACTTTGCTTGAAGGTGGTCGAACAGCCCATTCAGCACTAAAATTGCCATTAAATATGCAAAGCAATGAAACTCCAACCTGCAACGTTTCGAAGAACTCTGCAATGGCAAAGGTTTTGCAGCAATGTAAATTGATTGTTTGGGATGAATGCACGATGGCACATAAAAATCTTTGGAGGCTTTGGACAGAACCTTAAAAGATCTACGGAGCAATAATAACCGATTTGGTGGTGCAATGATTTTATTAGCAGGAGATTTTCGTCAAACATTGCCGGTGATTCCACGATCAACGCCAGCTGATGAACTCAATGCATGTCTAAAGTCCTCCAGTTTGTGGAAACATGTCAAAGTACTTCATTTAAGCAAGAATATGCGTGTCGAGTTGCAAAATGACCAATCTGGAAACATATTCTCTAAACAACTCATTGACATTGGTAATGGCAAATTTCCTATAGACATGTTGACTGGCTGCATTAACTTTCCTCAAAGTTTTTGTCAGTTAACTCGATCAAAAGATGAACTTATTCAGAAGGTGTTTCCAGATGTTTCTCAAAATTACAGAAACCATGATTGGTTGAGCGAACGAGCTATACTGGCTGCAAAAACATAGATGTAAATGAATTAAATTTCAAAATTCAAGAACAAATTACAGGCGAATTGAGGATATATAAATCAGTTGATTCGGCTACTAATCAATATGATGTAGTCAACTATCCACCGGAATTTTTAAACTCGCTGGATTTGCCAGGATTGCCACCTCACAATCTTCAATTAAAGGTTGGATCGGTGGTTATAATGTTGCGAAATATCAACCAACCGCGTCTTTGCAACGGTACACGGTTAGCGATAAAAAAATTACTAAACAATGTGATAGAAGCAACTATACTCAAAGGAAAGTATAAAGGAGAAGATGTTCTCATACCGCGCATCCCAATGATTCAGACTGATGTGCCATTTGAGTTTAAACGACTACAGTTTCCAGTGCGTCTTGCTTTTGCTATGACTATAAACAAGTCCCAGGGGCAATCATTAAGTGTTTGTGGTATTAATCTAGAAAACCCATGTTTCTCACATGGTCAATTGTATGTTGCCTGTTCCCGTGTTGGAAAACCATCAGATTTGTTTATCTATGCGCCAGGTAATCAAACAAAAAACATCGTATACCACAAAGCACTACAATGATAATAATAATAATTATGATTCACATGATTAACAATAAAGCGATTACTTACTTTTAAATCATTATATATGTTTTTTATTCACAACGCCCTATCACCAGGTTGACGGTTCTGTTCAGGAGAATATTTTTAAAATACGTAGGCACAAAAACTGCCATATTACAAATCTTTTTGACAGGACGAAGTCTGTCGGGTCAGCTATTTTAGGCGGAATTAAAAATATATATTTTTTATATAATAGTTATAGGTAATGTAAATTACTAGACCCCCGAGAAAAAATTTGAAAATACGCTACTGGCTGGGTTAGAGGCGAGGGAGAAGAAGAGCATGTGTATTGAATTAAAATTTTAAAGTTTAATAAATGATGCAAGTTCGTTCAAAACTGTACACGGGCGAAGCCGGGTAATTCAGCTGTAATAAAAAATACAAATCTTTGGCACGGGCAACGCCTGGCAGGACAGCTAGTATATTTATATAACCAATGTTGAACTATATAAAAAACAAAAAACAAAAATTATTACACCTAATGTCATATTCGTTACAAAATAAGAATCGAATATTGACGTATCGACAATTATAAAAAGTATAGTATATGGTTAAAAAGAAAAAATATATACGAATTTGAATTGAATATCAATTTCGAGTGAGAACTTCTGCAGTACCCATCACTCTGGCCCAGCGGGTTAAAGAGAAACACGACTGTAAAAATTGAATACTGTATTTAATACGTTTTTTTTTCTTTCTTTTCCAAATTCGTATGATTTCCATGTTATACGAATATACGGCAGTGAAATACATGACGTTCGAATTGAATATATTATACGCTGTCATACCCAGTTTTACAACGTTATTGATAATATTTATGAACAACACTCGTCGTTTAATAATTGTACCCGTCAGTGCCTATACACGTATTCGGAACAAGATTTATACGTAATTTTCGAGGCTTTCGATTGTTAGTGCGCGGATAGTAGAGTATGTATTGACGGTCGTGCGTTTAAACGTTATGGTTATTTTGTTTAAAAGAAAAAAAAAATCTCGCATTACGCGTTAACGTGTATCTTCGGCTAACCTCGAGAGCAAATAATTTTTATTATTCCGCGGACGAAACCGTTAATACAGGAGCGTACATTTAGAGCGGTAAAATGTCACGCGTGCATAAATATATAGACTAAACGATGTGTAAAAAACGAAAAATAGGACCGATTGAATTGCTCCGAGTTTACCGAGCGGACTAGTAATAAATTGTAGACTAGCGTAGTAATAAATTGTAGCGGATAATTGATGAACGTGTAACGGAGATTTATTCTACGCGTTTAATATTATCGAAAAGGAAAAAATAACCGGTGCGAGAAAAAAGCCAAATAATAATTGGCTATTTACCGACTCTCCGGTCGTTTTTGACTCTTGAAAATTAAACACCGCGTACTTGACTCCGCGGAGATGATTGTTCACGCCACGATTTTCACACCGTTCGCAGTATAGACCGTTTTGTAGCTGCAAATTACAAAAGTACGGCAAAACTTACTACTGCAACACAAACGTGGGGGAAAATAATTACGTTAGATTGTTTCCACTCTCCGCCACATACGTACACACGCGCAATAATGTTATAACAAAAAGGATAGAAATAGAAACAAAAACTATATAAATTGTGAATAACAAATTTATGTAATATGTAAATATTGAACTAAGCCAAAGAGTATTACGAAAAATAAAGAAATATACAATGTAGGTAAGTGCCGTTGAGTATTAAATATTTTATATTCGTTTCTTTTTTTTTTTTTAACCAAATGTCTTATTATATTCATAATTTTCTCCGTGTAATTTCGTTCGCTTTTTTTTTTATATATATTTACACACAAATATATTATTTACTAGTGTTACTTCATAGTTATTTATTTCTATTTCGTATCATTTTTAATCTTTAATTAATCGAATTTTGTTTTTACTGTATTATTGAATAAATAATAACAATTATTATACTATACGTTTTTTTTTTTTTATGAATTTAATCCAATGCGAATTCTTTCTGTTCTTCCTGAAATATTATAATATCGTAGACCGAACGGAGAGAGCAAATTTTCGATATTATTTTTCTCCGAGAAAACAAATGTTTCCGACAAAAATAATAATAATAATTGTTATTGTTGTTGTCGTCGCGTGTTACAATAAAATTACCAATTACGGACTGACGTGGGGGGGTGATCGTTTTGCATTCGTTTATTCACAGCAATATATTACGACAACAGTTCATTATAATTTTTCATTGCCAATAAACGCGAAACGTTCGGTAAGAAAATTTAATTGGCATTTAAAGAACTCGTAGTGTTTCATTGGTGAGGAGCAGGTCACATATTTTCTGATATTCGGCGGAGTGCGATTGCGCGCGATTCATAATACTATTTGTGTTTCTATGCAGCGTTGCCATCATCGCGACTTTTGGTTACCCGTACGTACAAAATAGCCTATATACACTACAGTAACGTTTTATTTATTATTGACAGCGAACTTTTTCTGTATTGAATCAGAATTATTTCTTTTGAAAATTACCAAATATAGATACTATAACGGTCAGTCGCGCTGGTGTCGACGGTCACAGTGTCCGTAATTTCACCAATAGTAGTAACGTTTGTAAAATTGATTTTATAAAACGGAAAACGAAATTCCGCCGTTGCTGTTAGTACGGAAAGAGGAAGAGATTTACAAGTTGTTAGTGGAGAGGAGGAGGAGGAGGGACATCGATTTAAATTTATCAGACAGCGGTTATGTTATAAGTGTTGTAAAAATTGTTAACGATTTTTCTTCTTCTAATTACCGTGAGTTTATCGATCAAAAATTGAAACATTTTTATGATGTCTATTATAATGTAAACTTGGCAACGTCGCTTGGAATTTCGCGCGCAGACTAGTAGGTGCGCCTTTGAAGTATCGAAATCGTGTCTTTTTTCTTTCGTTATTCCGCTACCACGCGCAAATCGTACACCACCGAAAAGGTAAACAAACAAAAAAAGTTTAAAAAAACAAAAACGTAATTAGGTACAAATAAAATGAACAAAAAACAAATGAATCGCTCTTTCTTGGTACGCGGGGGAAACTCGCTACGCATATAACACGTTGAATAATAAATAATTGAAATAATTTTTTTTTGCAGACGGCGCGTAAAAAATTTTAACATCGCACTGGCGGCCACCCGGAAACGGATAAATCGAAGTAAAAAAAAAAAGAAAAGAAATCATCGGAAATCCGCTCGAATAATCGAATACGGAAATTTTAGGGAGCGCCTCAGACGCGCGGCTAAAGGGCCAGATAATGACGCGTGTTGGTCGCAAAAAAGTGGAGATTGATCAGAACAAATGAAAAACGAATCTGTCGCGCGGCGATGAATTTCCGAGACGTACCGCAAGCCGCGTCGAGCGGATTCGACGAAAAACACAAAACGTAAATCGACTTCTCTAGCGAATGCACGCGACAGGTTTAAGTCGAGAGCAATAAACTTGAAGTTTTCAAAAACGTCGCACACGACCAGTAAACTTTTTTTAAATAAATTTCACACTCGAAATTCGCGACAAAAAATAAATAAAACGAATACCGGCAATAAAAAAAATAATACTTTTTCGGTATTATAAAGAATGTTTACGCTTAAAAAAAAAAAAAATCGTCAATATTCTTATTATATATGAGTTAAACATACTTTACTTAACGCAGTAACATTTCCCACGCGTAACTGACAGTATTCGTTAATTAAATTTTAATCGGATTTTTTACGTAGAAAAAAAGCGTCTTTTATAAATTATTTATTTATTTTTTTTTAATTCATAAATTATTAGTTTTTCGAGTAACTCCTGCGCCAGATGACACGGCAAAAAATTGTTATGAACGTATATAAAAGTTCGTTATTTCCTTGTGTAAAATTCCGTTCAAAACTTTGCACGGTCAACGCTTGCAGGTATAATTCAGCTAGTTTTAAATAAATAAACGCCGTGTTTAAACTTTAAGCGTGTATTTTTTATGAGTTTTCCGTTCCCCTGCAAGTGTTTCCAAAAATTCACGAAATTCTATTGCCACGTTAAGTTTTAGTAAAAAAATGTATTATTATCTCCCTACTATCGCCTTTATATTATTCATTATTCATTTAGAATTGGCTGGCGACCATCTAAAAAAATTTTGATCTGAACACAACGCTTTAGTTAAAATATTTAATTGCCTTCCCGCCTAACTTACCGCGTCAAACGAGGATTCATCAGTGTGGCGCAAAAAAAAGAGAAATCGACTGTGGATATCGTGAAAACAGTTTTCGTCTCAATAACGCTGAACTCAACGTCAAAAAACCGACTCTAAACTGCCTAGCACAATCGATAGGAGTACACTTCATATCCAACTCGTTCAATGTAAAATTTAATTTTTTTTAAATGTATAATTTTTTTTTTAATGATCGTTTGAATTTTACAATTCCAGTGTCCACGATTACTGGAATTTCACATAGCGAGACGTTGAAAACTCATATTCTCCTCGGGAAAGCCGTAACTTAAAAAAAAAAAGTATAATATATATCTGTAGTTATGTCGTTTGTTTTATGTGGATTATTTATATTTTATTTTTTTTTTCTACTTTTGAGACGGGTTCGACAAGTGTCGGTGAAAATGATGAATCGTCTTGACGACAAGACGTTTACGCGAAATGACATAATAAAAATCCTCGTGTAAACGCAAACATTTTGATCGCCACTATACACTCGTATACATCCATAAATAATAATAATAATAATAATAATAATAATAATAATAAAAGGTGGCAGAAAATGGATTTCGACAAACGATATATACACAAGTATACAATCGAATAATATGAACGACGAAAACGGTCGGATTTTTATTTCCTATTCATATGATTCGCACATATAAATTTGAAATATTTCTCGTCCCGAAGAATGTCTGATGGATCGTAACCATCTGCAATAAATATATGAATTGCAAAAAATTATTGACTTGAAAATTTTTAATTTTGTTTTTACCGTTTATAACTCGGTCCGATTAATAATAATAATAATAATAATAATTAACAATTATCCGGTATAAGTCGGTTAAGACAGTAAATATTCCAGTATGTTTGTTTTATCGCTAGAAGTGACTTATGTATTCTATGAATAAAATAAACATTTATGGTAAAATGGTTTATTTTTAATTGGCCACATATACATAATTTACATAAGTGCATTTTGTTTTTGTTATTGGCATATAAGTAATTTTTTTTGTCAACAGAAAACCGAATTCGAAGTCATTTTTAAGAGAACGTTGCAATAATAATAAATATTAAGTAAATGTATGTGACCCCTATGTATGTCACCCTCTCTATGTATGTATGTCCCTCTATGTATTAATGTATCTATGTATGTCTATATCAGTCTCTCTCTATGTACGTATGTACCTCTATGTACGTATCTCTCTATGTACTTTTAAAATACATAGAGACACACACATGGGAAGAAAAATACATAGAGCTTCGTACAAACATAGAGGCATAGATACATAGAGAGAAAAATACATAGAGGTAGCATACATACATAGAATAAAAAGTACATAGAGCCATTCATACATAGAGAGAAAAATACATAGAGGTAGCATACATACATAATATAAAAAGTACATAGAGCCATTCATACATAGAGAGAAAAATTCAATAAAATTTAACATCGATAGTGCTTCTAAAAAAATATTTCAGAATTACAAAAAATAATTTAAAAATTACGAAAATTATGTGAGTGAAACAATAGATGTTATTCGATATAATGTGTATATGTGTCTGTGTGAGTGTGTGGACTGTTGAGAGGGTATCTATATTTGTAAAATTATTAGATAATTTGTTTTTATTGTGGAACAGAGAAAAAGGTAAAATATATCGGAATTTTAAGAATAAAAATTTCTATAGATAGCTCAAAATATTAAAAAAAATTGAGCAGGAGTTCCCCGGCACCCGCGGGCAATACTATTTTACAAAAACTAAAAATAATTTAAAAATTCAGAAAATGATGTGTGCTAAACAGTAAAAGTAATTCAATATGATGTGTATAATTGTTATTGTATGTTGTTTGCGGAGAAATTACTTTTACTTGCAAAATAATATAGAAATTTTAAGAAAAATAGTTTCATAAGTTAGCTTGAGATATAAAAAAATTGGGTAGGGGTTCCCTCGCGCGCGCGAGCAGTACTATTTTACAAATGCTAAAAATATATTAAACTTTACAAAAATGGTGTGTGTAAAGTATTAGAATAATTCTATATGATGTGTAAATGTGTTATTATGTGTTGTGTTGTGGCGAGTGAACTAACATTTGCAAAATATAAATAATTTCTTTAGTTAACTGAAAACATTAAAAAAATTGAGCAGAGGTTCCCCCGGCGTCCGCGGGCAATACTATTTGACAAATGCTAAATATAATTTAAAAATAACGAAAGCGATGTGTGTTAAAGAGTAGAAGTAATTCGATAAAATATGTATATGTGTTTGTGGGTGTTTTATTGTTGCGAGTATATTTACATTAAGAAAATAATATCGGAATTTTAAGAAAAAAATTTCTTTGGTTTTCTCAGAATATTAAATAAAATTGAACAGGGGTTCCCGGGCGCCAGTGGGCAAAACTCTTTTACATAAGCGAAAAAAAAGTTAAAAATTACGAAAACGATTTGTGTTAAACAGTAGAAGTAATTCGATACTCTGTATATATGTGTCTGGGTGTGTTGTGTTGATGCAGTCTGGAAGTATACAGTGTTTAAATTGCGCGGGTGTGCCATTTAATAAACGATTGTTTTTTTTTGCCATCACGTTTTCGTATGTAATGCGCGAGCACTTTGTTTGACGCGGTTATTTTTTTGTTTTTGTTTCGTATCCGTACAAATTTATTTCTAAACGATCCCGTGAGAAAAAAAAAATAACAACAAACCGGTAAAATTGCAGTCGACACTTTGGTTTTTAGAAATTTTCATTGGAAACGCGTAACAAAAGCCAATATTTGAACAATGTCACGTCACGTTCATTATATATATACGTATATACGACAGCGTTGCTGTTCAGATTCGTTTTTCCCAATACCAATTACTATTGCCGCCGCCATTGCTTTTAAATGAAAAAGTCTCAGATTTCCGTTTCATTGACTCACCAGCTCGAATCGATGCCCGCGATGAATCTGTAGACAAATAAGATAGTCGAACTCCTGCGCGGTATTTGTATACGATAGGCGTATCGACAAGGCCGAAAGTAAAAAAAAGAATATTGAGCCTTGGGGCGTGGTAGTGAGAATGGACGCATTCGAACACATAAAACATTTCGTGAAAGAAATTCTGAAATACAAAACATCGCAGTGAACTTCATTCGATATTTCGGTCTTCGATTAATTCTTATAAAAAAAAAAAATTAAAAATTAAGTACTTCGTATAATCGTTTGAAAATTTGAAATCGCGCACTTATTTGACGTTTTAAAGCAATACAATAATACAGATAATTTTAATTAAAAAAAAAAAAAACAATCGTATAGTTTGTAATTGTTGTAATACACTCGTATTACATTATAATTATACGTTTGAGCGAGACCTATATTATTGTTATATTTGTGTACGATAATTATTGGATTTACGGCGATTTTTTTTTCTTTCTGTTTTTTTTTCGTTTTCAGGTCGCGTACAACGAACAGAGTTGCGCCTCACAGAATGCCAGAGTCTATGAATTTCGTTACATCGCGGGGAAAATCGTCGTCGTGAATATTCGGATGGCGAGGGAACGGAGAATTTTTAAACGGTTTGAAAAAAAATATTATTTATACCGATACGCGTTTACGTATGATAATCGCGATTCCCTCGTGAAATCTAAGAACAAAATAAAGCAACAGTTTTCCTCGATGGACCGCGAACAGTTGTACTTTTATCTGGTGTTATTGCGAAACAGCGGCAAAAAGTGTACGTTGTACGTATTATAATTAACGCGCTGAGTGAGAGAAAAAAATTTAATTTACGCTCTAATGTCGCGGGCGCGTGACAACATAATTTTGTTCTTTTTTTTTTATGTTTAAATCGCGTTTAGAGAAATATTTTACTTCAACCGCTGCGTGACTTTTAACCCGCACACGGAGGGAATAATTCTTTTTCGTTAAAAACTTTACACGTCGCAGTCGGGGGGAAAATAATTCCTCGCGATTATTACGTGTGCGGCACGACAAAATACGAGTGGGAAAAAAAAAAGCGAAATCTTTTTTTTCTCCTTCGTGCTCCGATATAACGGCCACCACACGAGTACCGTAATTTTCTGTTTTTATTTATTTACTTTCTTACAACGTAAAAAATCGTATTTTAAATCGTATTTGACCAGTCGAACGGAGTAAGTGTCTACAAAACCGCACAAATTTGCAATTTTATGAAATTCGATGCAAAGTCCATATAAATAATAAAATTCAATTTCGTACTTCTCATTTTTATTACGATATTATATACCTAATAATAATATAATATTATTACATGAACACACGTTGTGTCAACTACAGTCGGTGCCAAATTGATTGGCACAGCGGCGCGATTAAAGAAAACCAGGGGTTCTTCGTATCCGTATTATATTAATAATAATAATAATAATAATTAACGTTTCGTTTACTGCGGTTTACGTGAAATAACTCCTCGATACGGTCGTTTGGATGAAACAGACGTTTTGCAAAAACCGTTGACAAAAAGAGTTCAGTGATTCTTTTTAACGAGTTCTTTTTATCGCACGTTACGTGTATACGAAACAAAAAATCCGTACCAACCTCTTATTATTATAAAAACATTTATGATTTTTAAGAAGTTCCGACAGTAAATTTACGATCAAACGACGGCGTCCATTGCGGAAATGTTGTTTCGAAAAAACAAGAAAAAAAAAACCTCGGACTTCATTAACGGGTGTCAACGAATTAAGTTCGTTTCGATCGATAATTAATACCTTTGAGACCCCGCATCACGTAGTTTTCTACGACTATACTGGAACTGATTCAAGTGTACCTACATTTGTAAAATAATTAGCTAATTTGTATCTATTACGGAATAGGGAAAAAAGTAAAATTATATAGGAATTTTAGGACGAAAATTTTCATTAAACCGCTCAGAATATTAAAAAAAATTGGGCAAGGGTTTCCGGCGTCCGGGGGCAAAACTACTTCAAATAGACGAAATTAAATAAAATATATATATATTATAGGTATACCGACTATATAAGTCGACAAAATTACTGTTCAGTCGGTAAATTACTGAAAAAGTAAACTTTATTATTTATCATATGACATGAATTCGATACCGATAGGTACGAATAAACGCATCGCTCAGGTTAAGATTTTTCTTTTTGAAAATTATTTATACTTTAATGGAATAGACACTACAAATTATTATTAGTTAATAAGAGCACAGCACTAATATTTCGGTCCGTGAGTCTTGCATACGCACAACATGCACGACCCGTGCGCACGCCTATTGCATAGATGTAAACATAAATGTTTTTTATTTATTTGTCTCTGCAATAAATAATGAATTGTATAAAAACGTATTGAATCGCGTAATGTCGTATAAAAATTTCAGACACATTGTTGATAAAATTATATTAAATAAAACTGTAGTCACAATCAACACAATCTAAATTAAAGCACTATTGATGTTAAATTTTATAGTATTTTTCTCTCTATGTATGAATGCCTCTATGTTTGTAGTTCCCTCTATGTATGTCATCCTCTCTGTCTCTCTATGTATGTATGTCCCTCTATGTATTAATGTATCTATGTATGTCTATATCAATCTCTCTATGTACGTATGTACCTCTATGTACGTATCTCTCTATGTACTTTTAAAATACATAGAGGCACATACATAGAGAGAAAAATACATAGAGGTTCATGAAAACATAGAGGCATAAACACATAGAGAGAAAAATACATAGAGGTACATGCATACATACATAGAATAAAAAGTACATAGATACATTCATACATAGAAATATATACATATGTACATAGAGAGAAAAATACATAGAAGTTCGTACAAACATAGAGGCATAAATACATAGACAGAAAAATACATAGAGGTACGTGCATACATACATAGAATAAAAAGTACATAGAGACATTCATACATAGAAGTATATACATGCATAGAGAGAAAAATACATAGAGATTCATACATACATAGAAAGAAAAGTACATAGAGAGATACGCAAATAGAGAGAGACATATATAGACATACATAGACATTAGTACATAGAGGGACATACAAACATAGAGAGAGAGACATACATAGAGAGAAGCATTCATACACAGAGAGAAAAATGCAATGAAATTTAACATCAATAGTGCTTCTGAAAAAATATATCAGAATTACAAAAAATAATTTAAAAATTACGAAAATTATGTGAGTGAAACAATAGATGTTATTCGATATAATGTGTATATGTGTCTGTGTGAGTGTGTGGACTGTTGAGAGGGTATCTATATTTGTAAAATTATTAGATAATTTGTTTCTATTGTGGAACAGAGAAAAAGGTAAAATATATCGGAATTTAAGAATAAAAATTTCTTTAGATAGCTCAAAATATTAAAATATATTGAGCAGGAGTTCCCCGGCACCCGCGGGCAATACTATTTTACAAAAGCAAAAAATAATTTAAAAATTACGAAAAGAATGTGTGTTAAACAGTAGAAGTAATTCGATACTCTGTATATATGTGTCTGGGTGTGTTGTGTTGATGCAGTCTGGAAGTATACAGTGTTTAAATTGCGCGGGTGTGCCATTTAATAAACGATTGTTTTTTTTTGCCATCACGTTTTCGTATGTAATGCGCGAGCACTTTGTTTGACGCGGTTTTTTTTTGTGTTTTTGATTCGTATCCGTACAAATGTATTTCTATACGATCCCGTGAGAAAAAAATAATAACAACAAACCGGTAAATTTGCAGTCGACACTTTGGTTTTTAGAAATTTTCATTGGAAACGCGTAACAAAAGCCAATATTTGAACAATGTCACGTCATGTTCATTATATATATATATATACGACAGCGTTGCTGTTCAGATTCGTTTTTCCCAATACCAATTACTATTGCCGCCGCCATTGCTTTTAAATGAAAAAGTCTCAGATTTCCGTTTCATTGACTCACCAGCTCGAATCGATGCCCGCGATGAATCTATAGACAAATAGGATAGTCGAACTCCTGCGCGGTATTTGTATACGATAGGCGTATCGACAAGGCCGAAAGTAAAAAAAAGAATATTGAGCCTTGGGGCGTGGTAGTGAGAATGGACGCATTCGAACACATAAAACATTGCGTGAAAGAAATTCTGAAATACAAAACACCGCAGTAGACTTCATTCGATATTTCGGTCTTCGATTAATTCTTATAAAAAAAAAAACAAAATTAAATATTAAGTACTTCGTTTAATCGTTTGAAAATTTGAAATCGCGGACTTATTTAACGTTTTAAAACCATACAATAATTATAAAAAAAAAAAAAAAACAATCGTATAATTTGTAATTGTTGTAATGCACTCGTATTACATTATAATAGTATAAAAGTGTACAAGTGTACAAAAGTGTAAAAAAAATTACATAACACTGAATAATTCTGGTATTGAAATTCAAAAGTGGCCGTGCCAGGATAACTTAGCTGAAACGTTGTCGTCATTTTGCCGCACTCGTGCACAACGATACAATACATTTTATAAGACTCGATTTCGCGCACGGAACTATCGAAATGAATATAATAAATACTATTCGGCGTGTAAATCGCAAACGATTTGAAAACCTACGCGATTTTCGTTGTTCATTTGTCTCTAACGCTTTCGGTTCGTGTATCAATCAGCGGGAAAAAAGAGAATTTATAAAATAAATAATTTCCCCAGGCCGAGATGCTCGTCAAAGGACTGAACGTAAACGAACATCACTCGAAAACGAGTCGAGTGCGCTAAGTGTTCAGTGAAGACGACTTCGGGACGTGACGAGAAAACGCGCGCAGAGGAATATTTCGAATTCCGGCGTGTACTGCACGTGCGACGAAAATAATAATAATAATAATAATAATAATCATCATCGCAACAGAGTAGTAAATGGCCAAAAAGAAAACAACGAATTTATTTCGAACGCGTTCAACAGGCTCGCACGATCGGTACCAAACGACGATTTTTCTGATAAATATTCTAATGTTTTCCGCGTAAAAACACAATAACAACTGCTCCGCAAACAAAATTATTGAATAGTGATTTCGACGTTTTTATGCGGTGAATGTATATTTTTTTTTATTTTTTTTTTTAATATTTATTAACGATTTACAAAATTGTGAAAATGCGAATTGGATTTAACGAAAAAAATTACGCGTTTTATCGATTGTATATAAAATATATTATTTAGTTTTTAAATGGAAATAAACGAATTTCCGTTGGCGACTATTATTTCGCCGATTTTCCGCTTACATTTTATGTGGCCGAAATATACGTACGCAAACATACGCTGCTTGGCGCGAAAAACGTCCGTTTACGTTAATATTGTTTTGTTAAACAATAATAATTGTCAATAAACACGTAGGGGAAAAATATACAAAATTTACCGAATTTAACGGACGGGAAACCGTTCGATTGTAAAACGACATTTGAACAATTGTTCGGAAGAGAAGAAAATCGCACGCGAGAACGGAGTTCATTCGATACATTCATACAAATCGGCGTTTTACGCAATATCCGGGTCCGAGACAGCGTTTAGCTTTTCGTTTCCGCGCCCGCCCATTATTATTGACTCTTATTACGAATATTTTCGGAACGCGAAATGACGTTGTTTACGAATTTGCAGGGCTGAAAATAAGTAAAACGGGGGGGAGGGGGAAAATTCGTAAACCATTAAAATGTACAAATATTTACTCGTATGAATAAATACAATAATAATTTGTTAAAGGTGTGTATGTTAAGCTGTTACTGTTTCTTCCGACCATTTTAATTTCAATAAAGAACGATTTTTACGCGCCAGTCGCTCAACGAAAATTCTAACAAAACGATTGTTGTTTTACGAAATGCGTTTTAACCGCGACAACACGGTTTAAACAAAAAAAAAAAAAATCGCTTAAAAAAAATATACACCTTTCCGCGTGAAATACGCTTCATATTTACGTTGTCAGATCGTATTATCCTCGTGGTCGTTGCTGTTTTTTTTTTTAACAAGCCAATTGAAATGCATATGCTAAAATCCGTCAAAAGCACGCGTTATTTAATGGAAGAAAAATCGTTTTCAAGAATGTTTTTACACATAAAACGTTTGCATGCAGTAACACGTTTGAACAATAGTTTTCGTTCGATCTTCTAAACTGAAATTATCACAATACCATAAGGTCTGTAGTAAAAGCCTCAAATTATAAAATCGACTATGGACCAACGGGGGGAGAGGGTTTTTTTTTTGACACAGCTGTAAAATATCAAAATAAAAAAAGAAGCTCGCGAATTCAAATATCTGTTCACAATAAAATTCCTTTTACCCACAATAAGCGGTATTGTAGTAGAATTTTTTTCTAGGTTTCAACTTTTTTTTTTTTCTTGAATGACACAAAAAATTAAAACGCCGTTTCCCGTGTACTTTAAATAAAAGACACGTGTATGCCATAACAATGGATACACAAAAAATGATTATATGCGCGTGAATCGTTGTCCACGTGGTACGGGAGAACGGTTTTTAATTGTAACTTTAAAGTGGTCAGGTTTTTTACCATACAAATGGTCTCATTTCGACGACCGCCGGATTTTCATACGGCCGTGAATTATTTTTATTTCGTATCATAACGCAACCTAAGTAACGGTCGTGCTCTGACTAAACTGTAAACTACTGGTACGGCGATGTTAAGAAAATGAGAAAAAAAAAAGGAAATTATTAGTTATGAATCAAATGAACGTGGACCACGACTTATAATTGGGTGTAGGGATATAAAACATGACAATAGTGTTATATTTTAAATAGCTAAAAAATATAACAGTGTTTCTCAACCGGCGTTACGCGAAGAAAATCGCTTTGCAAAAACGATAATTCCTAAGGTATCGGTTATATAAATGATGGCGTGAAGACTTAGAGTTTTTTTTTTTTTTACTTTTTACTGATACTGATGAAAAAACGTCTAATCATTTATGTGAAGACGAATGGTTGTCAAGATGGCTAAAATATTTGACCGTTAAAATGTTCCAAACACAGCGTACGAATCAGTAAGAGTCAAACACGTCCATGTTTTATGCTAATGATAGCATTCGCGATGAAAAAACACTTATTTATTTCACAAGTCTTCAAAAAAAAAAAAAATTGCCCGCATACTGAAACAGGTCTGAAAGAACAACGAAATTTACCAAATTGAAATGTAATTGACCTATGTACAAGCGCTGAAACACATCGTTTCTCGTTATTTCCCTGAGGGCGAGTGACCAAATGTAATGGCGGTCATAAACCCGTTCGAAAATGATTACGCCAAGAAAATTCCAAAAGTCATTTTAGCCCGGAACAATAACATTCATTGTGACTTACACAGTCTGCTGTCTGTACTAAACACAGTGCCTGCAATACCAAGAACCTTTCAAATTGTTGGCTGGAAGTAAAACAAAAATATTCGACCCTGCAGCTCATACAAGCTTTACGGTGTCTAAACCCTTCCGTGTCAACATATATTTTCGTAAAAACGCGTTTTCCCAATAGTCATAGATAGAAATTAGATGTAGAAATAGACTAAAGGTTAGTGTATTAGGTTACCAATATCCAGCTCGTCACTGACCTATGTTGTTAATCATTAATCATGAAAATAATTGCACATAATCCCCCTCCCTCAGGTCACATATTTTACGTGTTGAGTAATGAATTTTTATTATACAATTATCGTGTTTTCTTCGTAGTTCTTTATTTCCTTATCAAAGCTTTACTTATACTTTCATTTTAAAAGGATTTTTTTTTTTTTACACGAGCATATTTTAAAATTTGTAGCTGGGAAATGAATAGGTTGAGAACAGCTGCTGAATATAAAACGCAGCCATTGCGGGAGAACAACCGCCGATTTCAAATTCGCGTTATAATGAAGTGAAACTATACGAGCGTGAGTGAGTTCCGTTCGAGTTAGAATGTAAACAAAATTAAATATTTCCACTGCAGTGTATTTTATTTAAATATATTCGGAATATATTTTTATAATAATTTATAACGTTATAATTTATAATATTTTACGCTTGTATTCAAATATAATTTAAAAGTCAGTTGTAATGCCATAATCAAAAAAAAAAAAAAAAAACCCCAAAACATTGCGTGACATAAAAAATTAAAATTTTAATTATTGTTTTAAATTTATTTTTATATTTTCAATAGCGACTCAGAGTAGATTTTCCGTTAATAAATTTTGTTGAAGTAGTACTTTAAAAAAATTCGTTTTTCTTAATAGGGGTTTACGCGGCATAAAAAAACTACCAGAGAATAAAATTTTAGTGTTTTTTTTTTTTTTAATTGCAATTATTTGATGTTGTCGTTGAGCTATTTAAATCATGAAAGAGGTAATTTTATTGCAAAAGCTGAAAACAACATAAGTTTAACAATAATTCCGTTCCCCCACGATTCGACCACTGGATACCTATGTAGCGCCGATTCCGAAGTATATTTTTTCAACTGATTCAAATATCCAAAATAATACACCCATCCAATTCAAAATGAATTGCCTGAAAACCTTAAAAAAATACCATTCGTATTGATTTCCTAAAAAATCTAAAGAAATTCATTTTGAAAACAACAAATAAGCAACAACAAAAAAGAAAAAGTGTTTTGTTTAAATTGCGAATGACCATTCATCTGTTAATTGAACCGGCTAAACATAGCGTTCGGCATCACGTATGTATTACAATTTAAATGCTAGCCATAGGTATATTTATATAGTCGTGATAAATGAAAGAGTATAAGTAAAAATTAATATATTTATTCCTTTTAAGTACTTAATAAAAATTATAAAAAAATTCATCCCCCCTTCATGATCAGTAGATCCACCACTGGCACTGGCACATAACGTACACACGAGAATATGGACTTTCGAACGGAGGAGTTGATAATATTAATATGTTACATAATATACAAAGACCGATATATTACGAGGATTTACAATAAAATTGATATTGGGTGAATGTTTAACCTACTGAAAACTTACGCCTGCGCGCATAAATAATGTAATAATATTGTTTTGTCCGCGTGATACGCAAACTTAGAAGAACCATGTTATATATCTTATCGAACGTAAGACGTTCGCGCAAAAACAATTAGCTGAAGTCTATAAATTATAAACGATAATAGATGACCAATAACGATAAAAACTAAAATAGGACATTCGAACACTGCAAAATGATTACCATAATCGTTTTGTGCATCTAATACAATATACTATTGTGTGTACACGTATTATTAATGTTTCTTTTAAATATTTAGTTATATATTAATACACAGTAATTTTTGACAATGAATGAGAAAATTTTTTAAAATTATTTCTAAATACGTAAACGCAGCGTAAGCAATGTAATTACTGTCATATAAATTTGTCCAGTCGATTTAAATTTCTTCTTCGCATCCTCAATCGTTCCATTGGTTTGCTGCGGTTTCCTTTTGTAACTTGATACCTCTTTAACTCTTTGTAAGTTATCCATGTGCGTCACGATTTATTTTGACGTGCTCCAAGATAAGTAGGATTTAATTCGCTGCGCACCATAATTTTTTAATTCTGCACAGAAGGCAATGTCGTCTAAAAGCGCAATAATTGTTTCTCCACCTATTCTAACTCCCGGTTTTACCTACTACTATTCTTAGTTCTTTCATTACTTCCTCGGTATTAAATCCAATAAATACTCATTTTGATTTTTTTTTTCTATTACTATTCTTATGATGTCTCCCCGATTCCTAAATTTTTTATGAACCTAAATTTATCTTTACCCAAATTTCCATTATGTTCTCGATTATTATCGTTATAATTTTGGAACCGTGGTTTGATGTTCTTTATTCTTTACACTTCAGTGTTTCTTTATTTTTTTGGAATCAATACCACAATACTCTTCTCAAAGTTGTTCTCCTTAGATGTATTTCATTACGTATTTTGTTTTCAATATCCTATGTCCAGAAGCTTTGTTATTTCCAAGTATTTCAATCGCATCATCAAATTCTGCACATATAGGATGTAATCTCCTTAATTTTCATCATCTACCTTATCTTTTTTTCAAATACTGTGTTTGAATACTTCGTTTCCGTACATTATTTCTTTGCTCGACTTTTATTAGTACATCACCGTTTTTGCTTATACTAGAATTTTTACATTGTTTTTTTTCTCTCGAAAAACACTTTAATTTCCAAGTCAAGTGACGTCAAGTCATTTCTCACTACTTTTAGAAATTCTTCCGCTGTTTTATACTGTTACAACTTTTCCTTAAATTGTTTTGTTTTCCTTCGTACGACATTTCGTATATGTTTGTAATTTTTTTTTTTCATATGTTATATTTATACAGCTCAATAATAATTGGCGGTAAACTCAATTCAAGAATGTTTTCCCGTTCTTTCCAATCGACTTAATATAAATATAAACTACATTAGTATCGCGTATTTAGGTCCTGTTAATATTATGCATTACAACAACGCATTATATCCGTTTTGGCCGAACAAAACGAGTTTTTCTCTCGAGCAAATGAAACATTTAAACCGCGGTGTACGGCATTTTAACAAGACGGAAATGTTTTATCGGAGCAACGTAAATAAGCAGGATTCAGAGATACATCTGTTGTATTAGAAATGTAATGTTTATCGATTACTGTATAGGTAATGAACTTAACGATTGGGATTGATTGCTGCCAACGCGGCAAAATAGAAATTCGATTAAAATGAAACGCAGACGAGAATTATCCGAACGAGATTTTGTCAGTATAGTTTTTCTACACTTTTCTCGGGAAACACTGAGAATTTCCAAAGTACGTATCTTCACTTTGGATGCGTAAACCCGCGCCTGCCTTTTAATTTACTGTTCTACTTGAAAAAATGACAAAAGCGATTTTTTTTTTTTTAAACACATCGCTGTAAATCTAAATATTATACACGTCAACTAGCTCCGAATTTATAAAACGTGTTATTACCGTTTTACTGATAATTTAAATTTTCACTAAGCCTCGGATTTCGATACGTTTGCATTTATCTTTTTTTCCTGAAACGTTTGACACGATGCTTTTCAACGTATATATGTTTTAAAAATACGCGCTCCTCTAACTACGAACTCTTTTTTTTGTGATTTTTTACGTTTCAAAACATTTTTTTAACGTTTCTTGTACATTTAAAAAATTGTTTAGATCATTTTTAACATACATATTTAGAGTAATATTATGAAATAAAACAAAAGTGCACCAGAAATTGAAATATAAAAATATAATTTTGTTCTAACGCAACATTGTATATTTAAATAATGCGATTCTTAAACAATATTTTAATGGCACATTTGTCTATTAGCTAATTACATACAACTTCCATCAATTTATTATTGTTTAATCGTATAATATTAATGAGCCGACGGTACGCGTAACCATATCAATTGTGAAAATTATTTATAACATTTTGTTAAGACAATTTTTTTTTAGTACATTTCTCGGAGTCATTTTATGGCGTAAATTTTTTTTTTAATATTTTTAGGGCATATAAATTTGAGTCCTCTTTATTACCGTTAATTTTACATTTTTATGTTCCTTTCTATTGAGAAATCGATATATTGACCGGAATATTTTATCGCTTGACGAGAATTTTTTTTTTTTTTTTGTCAAGAATACAATTTAAATATCATTCTACAATATATATTTATGATTATAGTCCAATCGCCCAAGTTATTATTACGTCGACTTGTATATAATATATACGACAAACCGTTATTTGTATTATTCCAACACAATAAACTGTAATTGTAATAAACCAATATGTTTTGTAACATTTTTGTCCAATAGATTTTATGTTCTTTTATTTTTATGTGAACAAGCATAATTCATTTAACAACATACTATACACTGTATACCATGGAATATCGTCTAAATGGAGGTATTATATTATGAAAATAATATTTTGCCGCATCGTCCATTATTGATTTTATGACAATGATCGCGGGCTAACAGAACGAAACAAAACACTTTTCACTGGTGGTGCCTGCGTAACCAATAATACGTTATTATAATAAACTAATAAACGTCAGTGCATATAGTAATACAGTGAAATCCTTGAAACGTTCATAATACAGTATCGCGCATAACCACTCGAAAAACGACTTCGCGGTTCATCGGTTTATCTCTGTGTTTCGACTTATTTTTATACCGTAATTGTTTTCAGACGCTATTCAAATATAACATTTTGCATTATTTGCGAAGTCATAATATCTCACCGAACGTTATTCTTCTTCTTCATTTTACACTCTAAAGTATAAAACACAATATCCTCTCAGCTCTTGAACAACCGCACATCAACTATCTTCATATCAATTCCATCTAACCCACTTCTTTTTCGATCCATCTCTCTTCCCTTCTACTACAATTAATTTCTATATAACACTTCTCAAAGCCTCTAAATCATCTCTCCCCCCCCCCACAATCCTCCACGTATATTTTAGCGTTTTCATCACCATCATACACTCGTATTAGTGTTTCACACAACATTATTACGTACCTAGTAGTAATTAGTTTGAATCGATTTATATCTGAACGAATAACGAACGCTTGAATTTATGTTCACTAATAATATTCAATATTGAAACTGACGTGAAAAAATTGTTAAAACGTGAAAATATCTATGAGCATTAGACCGGGAGCCGGACTTAGGAATTGTCGAACAACCGGAACTTTCTGAAACAAATGTCGTTTGGGGATAGTTCACAACGAATGAATATTTTTGGTATTCGAAATTCACACGTTTTAACAATTCATGAAAAAAAAAAACCAAAATCAATTTGAACACATTTTAAAAACTTTAGATTTCGTATTGTAACGATAAAATAAGAAATTGACGCCCTAAGCCTGGACATATGCGGGCTAATCCGCCTCTGCATTAGGCCAACCATCTTAATTGGAATAATTGTCGTACGGAAAACGAAAAAAAAAACAGTGTATTCGTTTAGGAAACCAACTAGTAATTCAATAAACTGCAGTATTATTTTATCGCATATTTGATAACATAGTATCGTATTTATAAACGCAACAGGGGATGTCTTGTTTCATTTCGCATGCTATGGCCGTATTGTACGCCGACAAGAAAGTTTTTACTTTTAACCTAATCACCATTTTTGGAGTGGACGAAAATCGGCTTTCTATTACTTGTTTTGACTTCTAAATATCTTGCTCATTTTAACAGACTTGAATGATTTAAAAAATATATATATATTAACATATATTTCTTTTTCTTCGATACGTTTTTTTATGTCTTTACGAAATTTACCAAAAAAAAAAAAAGAAAATCCTACGTATCGAACGGCCTTAAAAATTCGTAATTCATTTAAACTGTCAACTAGTTAAAAAATTGTACAGAGATTCGAAACGATTTCGATAAAACGTCTGATCGACAATCATTTATCGAACGAATCTGTACGATTCATTAGCTCCGCGCGTCGCGCGCGTACAGAAAACCCGACGGGACGATTCGATTCGAGACTATGAAATTAGAAAAGGGACCGCTCCACTGTAAATACCCCGTGAATCTTCCGTATTCCGAAATGTGCCCTTGACGGCGCTCTGTGTAGTAAGAATTTATTTGAGATCGCCACTTAATTGGTTTTACGAGTTCGTACGCTCTATATAGGTTTTGCGACAAATCGCGTCCTCTAATTACGATAAAACACACGAGAAAGCCCGTAATCGAAACGTCTTTTAATTAAAAATTTCGTCCGTGCGCTACTCCTGACCTATTTATATCGCGTAATACGAACGATATTATTGTAAATGTTAAGGTACAAATCGTCACACGCACGTGAATTCCGTTTGTTGTTTGTTTTCCAATTCATAAAGACAATACAATAACTATATAATACATGTATGTATAATATAGTGAATAACTGAATTTATTCTCAAACGCGTTACATTTATTTGCCGTTCTCGGCATAATTTTTTTTTTATTTTTCTTTTTTTTTTCGTTAAAAACTTTAAACGTTTTCGACAATAACAATAATATTATAAAACAAAAGAAACCTCGATATTCCATCACTTATAAACCTTATTATACCGCAATAATCTTTTCCCACACCGCTCAATAATAATAATAATAATATGAAAAATACCCGAGTCGACGACATATTTGATCAGTGCTCGCGTTCAAAATATGATCGAGATGTACAGCGTCGTTTCGTGAATAATTCGAAAAATTTACAGGACTATGTCGAAAACTATGTTATAAAACTGCGATGGCCGTAAAAAACGGTCATGCGAAAACTTCAATCGCTCGGAGTGCGTGTAATAATTTATAAAATTAAATACTCGGTCCGTTTACAATACGGTTCTTCTCGTGTACCGCACACAACGCGTGTTAAACATTTTCAAACGGAAATAAAATATAGACAACCTTAT
This sequence comes from Chaetogeoica ovagalla, assembly GCA_032441825.1. Taxonomy (NCBI): domain Eukaryota; kingdom Metazoa; phylum Arthropoda; class Insecta; order Hemiptera; family Aphididae; genus Chaetogeoica; species Chaetogeoica ovagalla. The sequence continues at coordinate 4,243,357 of CM063726.1, forward strand.
GAATATACGACTTAAAAATATGATTAAAAACTGAAACAGATTTCAAAAAAAGCAAAAAATAAATGAATAGCGGACAATCGTTTTTGTCTCGTAGGCAATAAAGGACCTGTATTTGCGGTACTCGTTTAACAACGAGCGCTGGGCCGCAGAAAACGTGGAATTATTTCGAGGTCGAAGTCTTCTATACGAACAACGGTTGTAAAATGACGGTCATGTGTATTACGGGAAAGAGAGAGTTTTCGGAGTAAGCATAATTTGCATCGAAGAAACAATGTAACGAACGACAGAGTTTTCCATTCACGCAGTAGAACGAAATTAAAAATATTTACAATAGATACGGATCGAGTAAAACGGTTATCTCGGAAGCTGTCATGCAGACAAAAACGAGATTAGGCTGGCTGCGAGATGAGTACCAATAATATAAAAAGAGTCTACCGTGAATTAACCAAGGCGATTTCTACGTACGTAAAAATTGTCCACACACGTTTTGGCTCGCGTCAAATGAGCGCACACGAGAATTCCGGAACGTTACACGGTTATCAGAGTGCGTAAAATATAATTCGTTTCAAGAAATAAAAATGTACATAAAAAAAAATTTGTCTATACTCGAATCGTCGTCACTTATACGTAAAAAAAAAAAAACAAGAAATATTTATTTAAATTAAAACGTCGAGAAAAACCTCGTAAATAACATTTATAAATTCGTCGGTTTTGTGCAAATTTTTAAAGATAAAATACATTATCGAAAAATTACTAATTTATAGGTGATAGTAACAGAAAGTCAAGACACACGCACGTACGAGTATTATAAAGAAATCGATTTTTTTTCTTTTAATTTTTCCCAAAACGTTTCTTATAGTTTTATTATTCAAAACGAATTGTTTTATATGCGATATCGTTTGAAGGAATTTCCGTTTTTAATATTTTGTTTTCATTGATGTACAAAATGAGACATATTTTTAATTTTAATTTTGAACTTTTTCACTTTTTGTATCCAAAGTAAAACCCGGTGTTTAAATTGGAACACAAACGAGTCGTTTAATTTCTGTAAAATTGTAACAAAATTGAAACTATCCGCGCAATATAGGTTTATGTGATATAACGCGCAGCTGGTGTATTTTTTTTTTTTTTTTTTTTTTTAATTTAGTTTCCCGATTACACTTCCATACGAGTATACGCTGTAATCGACCGCGCCGAAATTGTCGTACGCGCTGAAATTGAATGCGTCGAAATGCTGAAATTGTCGCGCACTTAAATTCCTGCACACACCAACGACATCGCGGTCCAATATACAGAGAATATTCAATCGTCTCGCACGACGAATTGACGAAAAATCGTCAATGGCAACTAAATTCAGGCCGGGAGTTAAAAATTCATTCGGCCCATCTAATATTTTCTAATAACACACACACACACGAATTGTCCTTCTCGCTGCATTCGAAAATATGACATTTGTAATTCATATGTCAAGTAGCTAAACTTGTTCTAAAAACGCTTCTACGAGAATTCACAATAAAATAAATATAAAATCGATGTAAACAACATAATGTACACTGCTCGGGATTAGTGCCTTAACGAATTTTCCGGAATGCATACGACGGTCCGTTTTTTTTCCCCCCCATAATGCCACTAGATATCAGAAGATTTTATTACGTTATCAAAGTGAAAATCACGTCATTATAACGTTCGCAACAGCGTATTCGTACGAAAAACATAATAAACTACTTTATTATAAAAATACATTTAATATATAAAGAGAGAGAGACGGAGAAATTTTCCACGAATATATTCACTTATTATATAATATATAAAAAGGTGTATAAAATCCGGGCCACCGAGCATTAAAACGGTTCAGGCCATCTGGACGACAGTCCCAAACAGTCCGCTCCTGCTACACGCCGCTCATCGATAAAACTAGCTTACAATCGATACATTTTCCATGGGTTTCCGAAGAAAATCGTCTCAAAGTATAATATAATATCATTTAAGGTAGCCACACATACTCTTTCGGATCGTAGAAACTTTCATTGTGCTTTCGGCGCCTCCGTCGTCTGTATGTACGCAGAGTAATATCATTGCCGCGGACAAATCGAAAAAAATTTAATATTAAATTATTGTCTACGGAAAAACGCGCGTTTACTGGTTATATATATATATATATACGGTTATGTGTATAAGCATTGTAATAAAACCAATGGCCGTGGCAAATTTCCCGAGTAGGATTTTCACGTTTTTCGCTATTTTACGAAAACGTATACGAAAATAGCACGATCGTTTGTTTTCTGTCTCTCAGAAACGTTTTTTATGAACGATATTTTTATTCCTCGTCAATCGAAAACAAAATAAAAATCAACAACGGAATAGAAAAGAAGACATTTATATAAATAATATTGTGTTTGAATGATTTCCCCGTTTCGTTTTCTTTGATCCTTAATGTCACATAATACTGGTTATTGAAGTCGATCAAATTTTGTTTTTTTTCTTTCATTTTTCGACAAATCGTAACAATAACGAGAGATCTCTTGGAATTAAAATCGGACGCACAAATGAGAGGAAAACGTGATATGCGTGTATATGAATAAACTGTTGTTTTTTTTTTGTTACTTCGAGTTACACGTACGAAGCAAATGACTTGTGTTTATCAATAAAACACGGTACGTTAAACTCGACGAATTTTAACACGCAAATATATTATATAATATACGCGCCATTCGCGATTATAATTAAATTTCACGTATCAAGTATTACGATATTATTATAATAGTATAACGCCGATCGAATAGAATAACGTTTCGCACATTTCACAATTTTCGGAAATACGATTTTGCGATAAATTGAATTTTTTTTTTTTTTTTTTTGAGTTTTTCTTTATAAATATATATGTATATATTGTACAACTTTTGAAATAATAAGAACGCGTTCGAAAAACTTTTAAATTCACCCACTAATAACGTACGATTCGAATGGGAACACTAATGCCTGTGCTCACGAATTATATCTACTCTATAGCTGGTACCAACCGTGTAATAATGTTTAGAAAAACAAAAAGTTTACAGAAATTTGTCGTAGTCCCGTATAAAACTTTCAATCGGAAACAATTTTTAAAATAATTACATACGTTTTGTATTACAAACGACTTCGTCTATTAATGAGAAGATAGTTACAATAATACGATAAAAACGATGATTTTTTTTGGAATTTTTACACTAAAATTGTATAATGTACTATGGATATAATAATAATAATAATAAAATGTATAATAATAATAATTCGTATCGGGCACGTGCATTTTTTTTGTACGATAACACATCAATACTGACGACGAGTTTTTTCCTCGTCAATGAATATTATACATATTAAATGATTTTTTTATACAGATTTCGATGTCTGGAACGTATCAAAGTGTACTTATACAGAAAGCATCAGCTGCTATATGCGTTTTGTGCCGATTTGATACAAAACAGCTATTGCTGTATTATTTAACTGCAGCGCTGAACTAAGACACGATCAAAACACGATTTTCATTAAACTCCAATCGGACAACATACGAATGTTATTTTATATAAAAGTTATTTTTGAACTTATCAATTATAAATTAAGAATACCCGGCGAGTTGAGTAACCGCCGAAAACGTATTTTTAATTTTTACCAGAAAAATAAAAACAGTCGTTAATCATTTAATCATCAACAATTCTTTTATAAATTAAATATTCGTGTTTATGTGTCGCAAATATAATTCCATCCGTTCGCTCGAATATCGTTAAATATTAAAAATAAATTAAATTAATACAAACATCTTGATAAAATCTTAAGGTAAAAAATTAATATCATAAACGAAATCGATGAATGTGTTAACGAAAATCGCTCGGAAATAATTTTGAAAATATCCACGTGTGTGTATGACACTGGTAATCGACTGTTTCCACTAATAAGCGTAAAACAATAATTTAATTTGTTCACCGGGAACGAGGCGAGTTATCACACGTTATACGCTCGTGTTATATATCACACGTCAAAACTTTTTATTATAAATGATCGCACGAATGTATGAAAATAGACTTTGCGGATCAAAAGAATAAAATAACATTTCAATACACTCTCTATTCGCCCAGACTTGTAAAGTATTCGAATAAAAGTATTTAAATACTTCTATTTTTTTTTTTTTTTTTTTTTGTATTCGAATATTATTTTGAATCTTCTTCTTCTTCTTCTCCCTCGACTATTTGTTGAGGTCGGCCGCCTTTGTCATAAACCTCAAGAGACGAATACAAAACACGCATATTATTATCATACCGAGCAGACTGAATAATATTATGTGGACGAGACGAAATATATTCGAATAAAATTTTACTGCTCGGATAGTCGAACAATTATTCGACATTTGTTGGCAAACAATACTACTGCGCTGAAATTCACGATATTGAATAGATGATTCGAGAATTTCTGAACGACTGGTATACGCTACGAAAAACGTAAAAAGAAAAAAGTTTTTTATTTAAACGAATCTTTATTTTTTTTTTTAAATTCCCGGGTTAGCGCGCGTGAGTGCTTTTAATGGTTTTTTTTTTAAACGTAAAATGACATTGAAGAACACGAATTCACATAAAATACTTCATCCTTACGTTAAGTCGTCACAGCAAGCTGGTTATCGTACGCGATAACAATTAAAAAAAAAAAAAATTGTTTTTGAATTCTTAAGTTTTTATAGAACGATCCACGTATTACGTGATTTACTGATTTAATCCGCGAAAAACATAATCGCCACTGTATTCAGAATATTTTTCTTTCCTTTTATCTCGATAAACGTTTCACGGACAGCATAAAAAGATTAATTTTTTCGTAAACTCCGTTTGAATGTAATTATTATTTCACAAAATTCTACACGTACGTGATTTCACGACATCTACTTTCGAGCGCACAGTATTGAAAAATATTACGAGGAGAAATACACGAAAAGAACCGCAGATAGTCAAGAAACTCGAGAAAAATCACGAAAAATAAAAGTCAAGCCCGTGTTAAAATTAATTGGAATAATAATCATTGAATGTTTGACGGTGATTTTAGTAAAACATCTTTCGGGGAAAACGTAATAAATATTTATGGAGTTCCGTAGGCAACGTTGAAAAAAATCTGTTCTGTTCGTGTGTTGCGATTCTCGATAAATAATAATAATAATAATATTAAGTACACATACGTATGACCGCGTGGATTTATATTATACGCATTCGCTTACACATATTATGTTTTTTTGCGGAGGGAGGTATTTTTCTACCAAAGTTATTCTTGTGTCGCCGAATAAGCGTAAAACACAACGCGTTGCGAATGGAAAAGGATTTTTTTTCCGTTTTTTTTTTCATATTATTTTCGAGTCGTTATATATCTGAGCATATTTTATACACAATTCACGTTTCGTCCATTTTGCATAGTTTTTATTTTATTTATTTTTTTTTTTTTTTTTTGTAACGGGATATGAATATTATAATACAATTCAGTAAATATTTTCCGAAGAAAAAATAAAAGACACCGTTGCCTTAAGCGAGCGAGTTGATACCGTGTGAGATTATTCGTCCAAATATAAAATAGTGTCTTCGACATGTACACCCGTAAAGTTGAAATATAACCGCTTCGTATTTAAGTATGTGTGGAGAGTTTTTTTTTAATATTTAACGAAAACTATTTTTCATCGCGTATTTAAATATCTTCAGTATATTTTCTTGTTTATGGACTTTCGACGTTATATCGAACATAGTAATATAAATATTACTCGATACGAGACGAAAAATAATTTTACGGGCGTTTCGGAGGAAATCCAATATATTATACAAATATCTACTTGGGTAGGCTAAAAAGCGCTTGTACACTTGCTTATGACTTGTGAACGAAACATCATACAGGCCAATGTCAACTCGTAACCCGTTTCCCGTATCGAACACGTCATGTTTTATATTGTATTCCGTTCAATCGTTCTTTATCAATAGCCGTCACGATGGAGCGTGGAGTGTATGCGAACGCGTTCCAATAACAACTGCGCAGTAATTGAGTTATCAACAGCGGAAAAAAACGAACCCCATTGACACACTCGTTGTCGTTTTAGACGAGCTGTGTGTATCGTTGATTACGACTATTCTGCGGATAAATAGAGCCAGTAAAATTCCGTGAATTTCTAGTGAAGCCAATAAAGGAAATACTGAAGACTCCGTCTCGCCGCAGCGGTCGTTCGATTTCTACGAGTGATGCGAACCATCGGATATCAGGTGAGGACGTCAGCCGAAGATGGAAATACGGTAAATTCCGAGCGATACGCGTAAAGACCGTTAGAAATCTTTGAAGAATACGTGTCTGGTCTTGTTCGAAAATCCACGGCCGCGAACCCGTTGATAGAATGGATTTCAAACACATTTTGCATTCGTCATACTCGACGATCCTGTGTGTGTGTGACAACAATTTTCTTCCGAGTCTGAATAAAGGCCGACCTCAAAGGGCGTTCATTTCACGACGAATACAGTAAAAAAAAAAAGCGTTCAGTGAAGTGTGCATTATTTTTCAGCCGATTATACTCGATTGACAACACGGGATATTTAACGCGAAAATCGAAACACAATAATAATCATTCGTTTCGAGGCGATTTTTAGATTTTATTTTTCTATACACTAAACAATAATTCAGAAGAATAGGAGGTTTTTTTTTATTATTTCACACGAAGTTCGAATATCCCACCGAATCTACACCACTGTTTAGTTCCAGTTTTACTCATATAACCAACATTGCGGCGACGACGGGCGGCGAGTTTGAAATTTCAAAAGTCTTCCGTTCGTAACGATTCCGTCGCATAAAAAACGCGACGCGCGGCGGAAACACCGACGACAGATCATTCCGGAATCGTTTTACGTCTGCCAAACGAGTAATGACAGTAGTGCGTTATTGTATTACGGACAACGGAGTGAGATTTTCCGACAAGATACAACGTCATTGAAATCACGCGGCCGACAATGGACCCCGACGGACCGTCAAAGTTTTTGATTTATTTTCACTGACCCTTCCACACCACCACCACCACTCGTCGTGGTCACTCGTTAAACCCGTGAAACGACCGATTATCACACGAGCTCATATTACATTATACACTGCTGCTGTCGTTTTTGGCGTCCGCCGTGTACGTACGACGATCGATAATAATGAACTCCGTTTTATTTTTTGTGTAAAACCGTGCCAGTCTCCGTCTCGTCGTCGTATTTCGATAATTTTTTTCTTTTTTTCGCGTTTATCGTTTCGAAAACGATATTGAATCGCCCCCGAGAGTGTCGGGTTTTAGATTCTGAGCGAGAAATGTATCGGTTTTACAACGATATGATGGTTTTTTTTTTATGTCTATATTATCCCAAAAATTGTACCAGAACGACGCTGCGATCTTTACACATGTCTATATTATCCCAAAAATTGTACCAGAACGACGCTGCGATCTTTACACAGTCGTACTTATCGTTTTCGGTACAACATTTCTAAATAGTATACTTTAGAGGGGTTTTTTAAAAAAAAAAACTCAAAAACTACCGGAAAATCACGACAGACACGCGATTTCGCCGAAACCGATTGTATTTATTTCTTTGGAATTCCGAAACTAACAGTTAACTTGAAATATTCGCCAAATCTGAAACCTTATAAAAGTATTAGGGAAAAAAATCTTAAAATAATTTCTTTCAATTCTAAAATGTTTATAGAAATTATAAATTTTGTGGTATTTAATTCACAAAAGAGGAGTAATTTCTTTTAGTTTTAAGCTTAAATGTTTAATACAATGTCAGCCGTACGTTAATTCAACCGTGTTCAAAAAAAAATTTTGAACAATCCTTTCTCACTATTTTGATTAACATTTCAACGCTTTTAATGAGTTCCGATCATTTTGTGGGCTCGACGAACGACTTTTATATTAAAAACATATCTCGGAACAGTTACGAGTCGGTTTTAAGCGAAACATTTTCATCACTTGTCCTTCGTTTAATTTATATTAAACGGGGCTTTTCTCCTACGAAATTGTCTTTTATTCATTACATCTTTTTATTATAAAACGGTCACGAAAAAAAGTCAACATTAGCTCGTCAAATGCTTCAGTCTTTATTAACCGGATCAAAAAGATTTTTTTTTTAATTTGACTCTCGTCACTGCGCCGTGTACGTTTACAGACGGTTGACTTCTTTGAGAATATGCACGATTCCACGAAAAACTGTGGAACGATGGACCTCTGCGGTTTATATTGTATCGCGGTATTTACTTTGTGGCGGTTTTTTTTTTTTTTTTTTTTTACTTCGCCGAGACATTATTGAATCGTCAAGTAAAATTCCTGAAAATTGTTTGTTAAAACTAGTGTACACAATATTCGTTTATTCGTTCCAATACGAAGAAAATTAAATGCGTTATAATTACGCGATGCGCACAATATTATACGTATTTTACGGTATAAATTCATAGGAGCAACATTTGAAGACATTCGATCGATGTGACGCTTGGGTTTCAGGTTTTTGTGCATACTATCTACGCTCCGACATCCCCAAATACACCATTTGTTTTTCTTTAGGTCTACACACTAGGACCGAGTACAATAAACAATTTACAAATACGCGTAATTGCCATCGGAGTTATAGAAAAAAAATCACAAACGAAATATTACTTTAAATTAACTGACAAGTACGCAATTCGACGACACTTTATTCACATGAAAAACATTCGATTTCAATATACTTTTTTTTTAGGGAGAATGTTCATTTTAATGTAAGTGGTACTACTAATTAAACAAATCGCCAAATTAAATTGCGCCAATGGACATAATACGCCGCTGTTTTGAGCAGAGATAATAAATCGTGTCGCTAAAATATGATTCCATACGACTCGACCGGTTAAAGGCGGACAGCTTCATTTGTAAAAACAATTCACTTATACTCTCTACGAACAATTCGTCATCGTCGATGTCATCGCAGCCGATGCCTCGTGCGTTTTTGCATGAATATCGTCATCCTACAAAGGATTTGTCATCGCACGCTACGTCGTCGTTATTTCTTCCGATTTATTTTACCGCGTCACTTTGTATTCTTTTCACGTATAAGTATATATATATATATACTTCTTTCATAACCATTGAATATGTTTTAAGCGTGTCGACTGTGCATAATATCAGTTGCACAGAAGATAATTTCTACTGACGTTATTAAAAATGTTAGCGAGCAGCGAGCGTTGTGGATGTCGCTTAAATGAATAATTATACTCGAATAGAGTTTTCTAAAGTCTATTATTAATTTAAGAAAGCAATGACAAATCGCATTGCGTTCACAATAAAATATCGATTCCGAACGGAATTTCGGTGTAACACACACTGTCGGAAAATTTAAAGTGATAATAAAAAATCTAGGGTCGTCAAAGATTTTTTGAATATAGTTGGACCTAAATTGTGTATAAAAATTTTCAATCCTTAAAACAAAAAATTATCCCCTTTTTATGACTCGAATAGCTCAAAAACTAATATTTGTTATAAATTACCAAAAATCAGAAAACATTTTTCAATATATACTGTACAATGTCACATATACGGTGTACATTTCAAGTATCTAGGAACATTATTTTAATAATTTTCAAAAATTATAGCGAAACAGTTTTTCTTCCAATTTTTAGGCTATTTTAAATTAAATGCATATAAAACTATTGAAGAAATCAAAAAACGTTTCAAATAAAATACTGACTAGAGAAAATATTTGCTCCTATCGGAACGTAACGCGTGACGAGATCATCAAAGCAATTCTTTCTAATCAAAAATGTGCACACAGAAAAGAAAATTCATTGTAAAACCAATAGCGTTCTCGCATCGTTCAGAATCTAAAATACTCTTTCGTAAATATAATATTATGTAATTCGATATTTTGCGGCGCAATTTGAAGACTATAACTAATTTGTGTTCTTTAACCAATCTCTTTTTTAATTTCCAATTTTAACCGGTTAAGTGTTTTCCGCGGACGATATTCCATCTTGGCGGTAAACGTTCGGTTAATCTTTTTTCATTTACGAAATACCTTCCTTTTTTTCCACGTTTTCTGCCTTAACTGTTTTGTTGTTCTCTCGTTCTAGCGTTCGTAAAACTTTGTTTTAACTTGACACGTTTTCTCGCGGGGACTTATCCTTATAACGCGAGCCTTTCATCCCGACTGCATTAAAAATAACCTATCCCTTTCGGCTCTCGATGATCTACGTATATCCGAAGAAGATATTACACCTATTGTGTGTATGAAATTTGCTTGTTTCTGTCGCGGTCTAAGGCATTATAATCTTACAAAACTTTTTCTTTATTTACACCATCATTTGCTGATGTTCGCCAATTAGCTGCACATAGTTTTCCCCAAGGTTTTCAAAGTGTTTGCTTCGGTGTTAACGAGTGTAATCTTAGTGTGTTATTATGTGTTAAATTCACAGAATTTTTTATAAAGATCTGTCTAAAGCAACTATTAGTTATTATTATAATAAAGTTCTTATTTTTTACTGAATTCAGCGTATTTCAGATGAATTCGTAGCTTTTTTCTATTTCCATTTCGATTTCCTACGCGTTAGAAAACACACTTGTTCGTTTTTGTCGGATTTAGCCATAATCGGTTTTCAGTGTAATATTTAGACATTTCCTTGAGGATAAGCGTTTGCGTTCTCTCTACTCGTTCAAAACGTGTCCTGTTTAATGGTAATTACTGGGTATAATTAGGGCACAAAAAAAAATGTGTTTTGTATTAAGATTTGTTGGCTGGGCCGTTATATTATATGCCATAACAATGGGGGGAGGGCGGGAAACGTCTTCATTTATGAATAACGAAAACGTGAATTATTCAAAAGTACTGGCTTAATTCATCCAACAGTGTTCTTTTGATATTCCGTTTCAATAAATCTCTTTAACCGTGGGTACAACCGACAGACGGGACTGAGCAAAACATAATAAAATAGAATTTGAACATAAACTATTTGGAATGTCAAAGTGACATCATTACACATTTTGAGTTCTAAATGAAAAATATTAATTTTCGCGAAACCGTATTATTACTATGAAACATTAGCTCATTAACGTAATTGTCAAACATACGCGTGTACAGTTAACGTTTTGCGTTTTATTTACATTAATACGGTATAATTAAAAACTTATGATATTACGTTAGGCTGTCGGTTATTGTTTCTATAATAGAAACAAAAAAAAAACAACACGTTTTTACAAATTTATTGTCTACGAAATCGCGTCTAATAATACGCGAGTGTAGTTTTTAACCGAGCATAAATAATTGTTTGTTTCATTGAAATGTCTTTTTTTTTACAATTTATTTTAACAATTGTTTTTTATTTACAAGTTACGATCGTACTCGTAAAACATAGGTACAACAAAGAGATGGGAAAAAACCAATAAAAAAAAAAAAAAGTGTTCGAAAATAAAATGTTTTGGTATTGAACAATTTATTTAAATATTACATGCCGCGTATGGAATTATGTAATTCTGACCGAAACTAAAACAAGCAAATACTTACTAAAATGGAAAAAAAAACTTCTTGAACTTTCAGTGGAAAATATATTATAGTCTTTCGATAGATATCAAACAATTACTTTTCTCATTTTCCTCGAGACAGTACGCGTTACTCTCGGGTCGCGAACAGCGGGAAAAAAACTTTATTTTAGCTCGAATTTAATTTTATAAAAAAGTTGTACGTTCGTGAGTATAATTTTCAGTATATCATATTATATTTCATGTATGCAAAACAACGGTTCGTTATGTTTTTAATTCAAACCGGTATTAAACGTACCGGAGGTACATAAAATAAAACAAATAATAATTTATGTCGATGAACACTATTAGGATCTATGAATTGAAGAATCTGCGTTTTGTTTGGAAAACCGTACGTTATAATTCACAATACTTTATATATATATATAATCAAATTATAACAATTTTACGTACGTATTAATAAATAAAATGTATGTAATAACGCGCGTAACGTCAAATAGTGTTTCGTTTTGTCTATTAAATTTAGAAAATACGAGTATTTTTATGAAACGCTTTTACTAGGGAAAACGCGTATTTTCTATATTATACCGAATGAATAGTTTGAAAATTAATAATATATTTCAACGATTAAAATAATCGTTGTAAATTTGTTTTTTTAATTCGGTATAACATTCTTTTTTTAAAACAAATTTTATTTGAAGAAAAAAACAAACAGGATATTACGTTTGCATTTTAATCAGGCGATTGCGCCCGTTCAGATTATAAATTCTACACAGTATTTCTAATTACGTGAACCGTAAGATATATTAATAATAATAATAATAATATTAATAATAATTGTGTTTACTCTACTCGATGAATTCGAATACACAACGGCAATAGCGTGTTCCACTGCGTTTTGTATAAACGCGATGACTTGCGTATATTGTGTAAAATTATGGATCGTTAATTTGTTTAAAACGGTTAACTCGTATAAAACATTAATGAAAAGCCCCGAACGTCCCGTAGTATATTTTTTACTATTATTATTATTATTATTATGTTGAATAAATATTATAATAATGAAGAAAACGGATGGTTTTTTTTTTTTTTTGTTTCTTTTACCGGAATCCGACGATAAAGACCAAGTGTATAATATTTTATTTGAACGAGTTCGTCCATAAATTAGAGATACACCCGGGAATGGGGACGGACGCCTTTTCCCGTAAAAAAATCTAACGAAATAAAAGTCATCCGGATAACGAAAAAAAAAAGAAAAGAAGAATAAGCGTTTAGATACACACAAAAAGGATTAACATACGTCATCGTGTCTACTAAGAAAAGCTTCTTGAACAAATCGTTTTATCAATGTTTTATTATGTATATTTTTGTCACGTTTCGTAAAAACATATACAACTCGTATATATAATTAATATATACAGACTTACAAAAAAAAAAAAATAAAAATATTCATTAACGTAGATTACGTATAAAATAGATTGATATGAAAATCAACACGGTTTCTCAACAAAAAAAAATTTAATAGAATTCTTTCCGCAATTATTATTTCTAGATTTATTCTTTCTTTAATGCATTTCGAATTTGGGTATCAAGCCAAAGAATAAATACAACTCGCGTTGCAATCAATCTCCGTCGGAGCTTATAATTACGCCGGCCTGTTGGAACGTTTTAAATGAAAAAAAATAAATAAATAAAACGCTATACACAAAAACGTTGGAAGTTTCCTGCATTATGATTTGGCTGATAACGGTTGTTTTGAGTACAATTTTCGAAAGAAGGGTTGGAAAGAAAAATAACAATAATAATAATCCGACGAATTCACTCGTCTATATTGCGTTTAATCGCTATTTGCTTGTAGACCACACGAGGAGATAAAAAATTAATTATATATTTTATCATTGTTATTCCGAAGTAAAATAATAATTAATAATAATAATACTAATAATAATAATAATAATTCGACGACGACGGTTTCTCGCCGGAATTTCATTAATGGCAAAAAAAAAAATAGTTATTCGGAAAATCACATTAAAGTTTAAAAAAAAAAATTCCGCACAACTCAATACAATATCAGCCATTGGTTAGGCCGATAATAAATTTTGGCTAACCGTAATTCGTTCGTTGTACGTGTATTTACGCGAAAACTCACTGAACCATTAATGAATTTTCGCTTTATCAATTCAATTATATTAGTCGTCAGTTAAAATAAGAAATTATCAAAAACGAGACATTGAAATTAGACGAATTCGTTTTGGACGATTCGTGTCGAACCAAATAAAAACTATATTTTTTACACTACACGACTCCATAAAAAAAAAAAAAATGATCAAATCGCCGTTAGTGAACTTTGCATGAAACAACGACGACGTACATTTTTTTTTTTTTTTTTGCAGGAATAAGTTAAAAATTATTAAAATACGCGATAAATCTTTTTTTTTCTTTTCAGAACGGTAATTTATCGCCGCTTTCAAAACTAAAATAATAAAACACAATACGACGAGGTGCTTTTTACTTTCCGTCTCATATACAAGCGAATTGTACGCGACCGTCTCCCCTCTTTGTCACAAAAAAATAAATACCGAAATAATAATGTGTTTTGACTGATCGGAATTCGACTATTTTATTATATAAATACGGTGAATATTCGATGCGTCATCGAATGTCTGAGAAGAGGGAAAAGAAATAAAAGTTTAACGCATTACCGAAGGATTCCGGAGACGTCCAGTATTTTATTGTAAAAATATCCAATCAAGTAAAAAATGTACGCTTCTTATTATTCGAAAACTTAAAATTATCTGTTTTCATTTTTTAGGAAAAACATACAAATGTACTGAATAACCAAATATGTCTCCCCCACACCTACTTGGGTTTAAAACGTTCGAATATGGCAGCTATATTCTCGTACGTAGATTGTCAAGTAAGTATATAAAATATACTACACAGACTATTTTCGAGTGTTTTTTTTTCTGTTTTAATAAAATGCCCGTTTCGAAAATTTAAATGGAAATTTCGCTGGCTTTTATCTAATATACAAGTATTATCCTACTCATAAATATATTCGTATCCGCCATCGCCCGACTTAAATAAGCTTAACCGTTTGCGCGAAGAGAGTGCTTCTGTTGAACAGTCCACAAAAACAGTCTTAAGTCTGTCATAGACTCAACGAGACGGAGGTCTAGGGGAGTTCGGACAGGGGAGGGGTTGATCGCCGGACGTAAAATTTTCGAGGAATACTTTTAAAAGTCGATTTTTATTATTTTATAATATATTTGGACAATTATTATACGAATACATGTGTCGCGCAACGTACTGGTCACGTTATTATTATTATTATTATTATTATTATTATTATTATTATTATTATTATTATTATTATTATTATTATTATTATTATTATTATTATGTTTCCCGTTGGCTAGAATATGATATATTGATTAGAAATAAGAGCGTTTTCTCCGCTACACACGAGTTCCGTCCCAAACACCACGAACGTTACAATATATGATATAATAGTTCTGTAGTTCCGTCCCGGGAGGAAAAAAAAGAGAAAGATTCCGTCGTGACTAAAAATAGGAACACACCGATTCCGTCCCTCGGTTTTTAGACGTTATATATTATAGGCGATTTTAAGAAAAATAATAATCTATAGATTATATTTAAATATGTTTCAAAAGTGATTGAACTAATATCCAGGACTGGGTCAGTAACGTTTTATTATTGTCGCGTATTATTAAATAATCGCGCGTTAATGGTAATAGTTTTTTATAACCGTTTCTTCCATGAGAACAGTTTTATACTATTCAATTCCCCGGACCATTTTCGTTCCCGTATTCCCCTTTTCTTTACCGTTTTCAAACTATTCTCCGATCCTTTTCACATTTTTCTTCCGTTCTTCCGTGTACTCACGCCTTGCTCCGTTATCTCTCCACTTTTCCCGCGTCTCGGCCTTATCGCGCCCGACCCTCCGATCTTCCGACCCTTTCAGGCCGTTTCCCAATCCGCCGACATCGGAATCGCCTCCTGCGGGCCTCTTTACGTCCGGTAAGACCTACTGATAAATTGCCTACACAAAACACCGTCTTAAAGGAATCGTTTCCAATCACCTTGAAATTATATATTATAACATTTCTTTTTGCCAGGACGAAATCAGTGTATAACTTTTTTTTTTGCCGGGAAAGAATCGATATAATAAACAATTTTTTTTTTGCCTGGACGATATAAAAAGAAAACTTTCGAAAAAACCGTACCAATAATTTGATAGGGTGATTAAAAATTTAATAAATCTCAATTTAGTTAATTAACGAAATAATTTCTATTCCCTCTCTCTATTTAATTATCACTCGTATAATGTGAAATGTACTCGAATAATATTACTGTTAAAAAAATGAATGTCGTGATATTTTTGTAGTTAGTAAAAAAAAAAAAAAAAAATAAAAGTACGAGTAAATTTTAAACACGACTCGTTTACTTGAACTACACATATATTAACGATCGATGTGAATCAGTGATGGATGGACATTCCCCCCGGTCCTTGTAATACAGGACTTTTCTTATTTTGAAACAAGAGCACGCTCGGAATTACTTCTGAGCTCTGCGATGCAAAAACGGTTTTGCGTCATAAAGTGAAACAGAAAACAACTTGGTCGCACCTTTTATGAAGTCGATGGCCATTTCCAACCCGTACGTGTCCTTGTCGCAGTCGTCCAATACGAGCGCGCCGATTTTGAACTTGGTCCACTGCTTGTTGATCTGATCGAGCGTGTACAGCATCGTCTCCACGGCCTGTATGCCGCCCTGGGCCATGATCTTGCCACAAGTGAACTGCGTGTCTTCGCGCGAGTGCACCATCATCAGACCGCCCAGAATCAGGTCGCCGTCCACCACGGCCTCGTACTTGGACGGCCACACGTACGGTCTCTGCTGCTGCTGCTGCTGCTGCTGTTGCTGATCGACAACGGACATGCCAGAGTGTCGCATGTGCCGCATCCGCACTTCCGGGAACGGCGTTTGCATTAACGACGACACCCGGTGGAACCGTCCCGTGCGGTCCGCCGCACAACGCACCGGATGCAGAAGCTGCGCGCACAGTGCCAACGCGACCGCGGTAAAAAACGAGGCGGCCGCCATCGTAGTCGTTCCTCGCTGCCTAATGTGGGCCGACCGCGTGCACGGCGAACCGTCGTCACTTCACGCACATAAACTTCGTATATTTCGTATGAGTACGCCGTCGTCGATCATCATAGATTTCTCGTCCGTCTAAATACAGAAAAACATACGTTTTGTTTCCAATTATTACGAGCAGGCACGTACGCACAAATGTGATGGGGGAGGGGGGGAATAACGAGTCCTTTGGGAATCAGGATACCGATCAACATTCGCGTATCATAAATGAGAGAGAAAAGGGCCGTGATCATGGAAATGCCTTAATGGGACGTAATTAGTATTGATGCATTCGTCTATGATAAAGGAATTAAATAAATGAACTAAATAATTTAATATTATATTTATTAAATTAATTTATTTGCATTTCCCGGCAAATACCATTTCCGATCACGTGATTGACGACGTCACTTTCGTAACAGTTTTGCGTGACGCAAATTTTTTACTGACCACCCAGAGCTAAGACGTTTCCGCGTCGATAGTATGAAAAATAATAACCCGAAAGAAGACGTATTATGAACAATTCGGCGTCGCGTCGGTTGAGTACTCAAAATTATCGTGACGTGATTATAATAATAAGTATCTCTACTAATCGTTTTGTATTTTGTTTATTACAAACCGTAAAAGAAAAACGTAGAAGATTATTTAAAAATTAAAAAAAAAAAAAATCAAATAATTCCTACGTGTTTATATTACATGACATCACGCCGATTCAAAATTCACGCTTCATTTCAATGTAGACATTTATACTTTGATAAAGGATAGTTTCAGTAGTTTCATTCGTTCACTAGCGTTCTCGTTCAGTCCGCGGATAAGAGCACTGTCTATTGCATTTTATCAAAATGCTTTTCAATAAAATGAACTGATTTCAATAGTACTTTACCGTTCGACACCAAATCTATTTTTCATATTATTATGACCGCAAGTGATTTGAAGATAAAAGAGCAAGGTAAAAAAAAATCGTGTAACCGCGGGTGGCACCAAAAAAAGTCGCGAGCGCACCGGTGTCGACACCATCCGTTTCAAACGAACTACCCGAATTTTTTTTTTTTTAAACACGTCGATTGACAATAAATGGTTGATAAAAAATTTAAAACAAAAAACGAAAAAAACAAATAAATTCCGCTGGCAGATTAACTCGTAATAAATTATTATTATTATTATCTACTAAACAACCGGGAAACCGTAAAAAAGTACCGTAAAATGTGTATAGAGTGCATGTAACGACTACTCGATGACCGAGTTCAGTGGAAGTATTTGGACCTTCCCGCGCTACATAATATCATACTACGTTTTCACGAAATTTTATCAATTTTAAACTCTTGTTAGAAATCTAATTTTTTTTTAACAATTTCGTTTAATATTACATTTATAAAACCAAAGAATACGTCTATACTTTTGGTGTAAATAAAAAATTATATGAACGTTATTTTCAAAATTGGATATTTTGCTTTTGATTATTGACATTACACATTTATGTTAATAATTTTGAACGAATTTATTATTATTATTATTATTATTATTATTATTATTTCGGGTAACGTCTACGCTCAATGAATAATATTTTACAAATATTTTGAATTTTAGAATTTTTTATTTTAATTCTATATACGAAAAATCCAAGTAACCAATTTACGCGTTGATGAATCGAAATACACACTGTACGCCTAACCGCAAATTCGTAAGAACGTATTAAAAACTCAAAAATCTTGAAAAAAAAAATAAACGTGTACTTTAATTTAATACGTGCTGTAATTTATCTATAGTAGAACACTATAGGCGAAAAAACATATTACATACAAATTCGAATCTTACTAATGAAACTGCGGGAATATGTAACAACTAAAAAAATATTTTATTCATATTATTCGCTTTCTAGCTTCTTTCGTGTAAACTTCAACATACATCATAATGCGTATATCTAACGAAAAAAACTTTTAATTTAAAATTCGTGTTTTTTCTTTAACATTAAAAAACCACCATCGCTTATACATTTTATTAATTTAAACAAATACTAGAGTAAAAAAACTTTCAAAAAATACAAATACAAAAATATTTGTTCGAGATTTTATCCAAAGAGTGTTTCATTAGTTAGCTCGTAAAAACTGAAATTATAAAAATTCAATTCAAACTTATTTGTATTTTGGTAGCACACGTTTAAAATAAATATAATAAAAAAAAAAGCAACAAATCGAAATTTTTTTTTCATATTAAATTTCTGAATGTTTTTTTTCTCTCACCGAAGAACACTTTTCTTTTAAACGTTGCCTTATTGATAATTTGGATGAATATGTTTTTCTTTCTATTTTTATAGAAAATGTATATGTTTTATAGTTAATCTAATACTTAATTATCGTAATAAATTAGATTTTTACAAGAAGTTTATTATCATTTTTTTTTTTTTAAGATGTAAAATATACAAAAGCGCGATTTTAAATAATAATTACGAAAACGTAATAGAGATTAACGAAATATTAAAATGAAACACCCGTCCTATTTTTATTTATCGATTAATATTACTGTTAATACCAACATTTCTTGAGACTAAAGATGACAACAAACAGCATCACATAAAATACACTCAATGCGTAAATAAATTATTTATTTAGGTATCGTAGGAATAACATTATATCTGATTTTAATAACAGAAAATATAATATGACTATTTGTGCATGAATTTCAAAATGAGATGGATGATCTCGAATAATATGACTGCATATTATATTATCCAATGTCTGGAGTAAGATTTGAAAGTCTTGGGGAGAATCGGCGTCAGATTAAAAGAGTTATTATAGCGAATTAACAGCTCTGGACTTTATACAATTTACCGTTTTGACAGCTGTTGTTGGTACTTGATTTAAATGTTCGATAGTCGATACCACACATCGCCGTCGTCGCTTTTCGGGATAAATTATTATTATTAATACCCACTAAAAAATAGCCAAATTCACGGCACTGCACAGCCGACTGCCGCGCAACCGTCGCGTCTTTACTTAATTTTGCTTTTCTCCCATTACTGTTATAACGTTAAAATGATTAATATTTTTGTAGAATTTTAAATAACTTTTCCAGACCTTCCCGGAAACTCCTGCGAGCCATTTGCGGAACACGGTTTAAGAAACACTGGTTTATGCTACACATAAGTAAATTAAACAATTGAAAAAGACTTTTTTTTTCTTTTTCATACAACCGAATTCGTGGACATCGTCGTATAATTATCAAGAAAAAAAAATTAATCCACTTTCAGTCCGAGTTTACTCGACAACAAATATAATATTATAAGTATAATCTAATTTTAAAACACTAATTATATAAACAGAAGTAATACGTAGGCATAATTATGATAAACAAGTAATAAAAATGCACATAATCGCCTTCATTTATTTCTTTTAATTTACCGCTGTTTTTTGTCAACGCTATGTAAATATACACTACGCCTACGCCTTGTACATTTGTGCATTAATATTTATTTATTACAAATTGTTATTTGAATAAAGGTAAAATACAGCGATGAAAATTATTCGTAACGAGTAGATTCGAAGCGAGAAAAAAAACGTTTAAAAAAATCAACCCGGACATCGAACGTAACAATTTTTTTGTGAAACAGCGTTTTATCTGTTGTAAACGACTTGTTTGGATACGTACGATTTTAAAACTTTAAAAGTATTAAATACATCAAAATAACAACACATCCGATTTATATATATATATATGTTTCTCGCTTTAACGAGTGCCAATGATTTCTAACACGAAAACGTACAATATTGATCACCGATCATTTATAATTATATCGTATAATAGCACTGGACGAATTCAACGGTATCGGTCGAGAAATTTATGTGAAACGCCCCAAAGTGTTTATTTTAATAAAATTATATTCGAAAAGTATCAAAATTTAAAAAGAAACGCGGATGAGTAAAAATGAACGATTCAAAAATGTTGAATAACAATTATTGCGAAGTTAACATATTTTCAAGTGTTTCAAAATCCGAGTAAATCAGTGTTTTTTTTTTTTTTAATTTAATAAAATGGCCAAAATCGTTTTTTATAAAAAAAATTCAACATTTTTTCCACATTATACGGTTCTTCTTAAATAAAATTTTGATCCGTTTATGCGTTAAAAATTTACAACAAATGTTTGTAAACACGCATAAGCGCGTATTATGTTTGAAACAAAATAATCTGCATCGATTCATTACACGTCGAAATTCGAAAATCACGTAGAATTTATAAAACATTATATTTATATTAATATTATTTCGTGCATATAACCGTTGTGTATTGGGTTAAGTTTTCATAACTCCGATGAATTATAATATCGATGAGAACTAAAAAGAAACATTTTTAAATGATAACGTCAATCGAGGTTTTTACGATGCACCGAATATGTAATGCAGACGAAACGTTAAAATATATGTTCCTGAGATTTAGCGAAAACTTAGCGTATTATTATTATTATTATTATTATTATTATTAGCACCCCGTTATTAATAATGCCGCGTGAATATTTACCATTGGTTTTAATAAATCCGAGAGATATTATATAAATAATATAAAAATTATAATAATTTTCTTTCGAAATAATCTCGGTTAAGCCGGCGAAAGCCGAACTCATTATTTGTGCGAAAAGCGGGATGAAATAAAAAGAATACGTCGCACGACCCGAGTGAAATGTAGAGACAAAGAAAAACGAAAATAGAAACGGATTATATTTTTATTTCGCGTATACACTTTATGTAAATAAAAAAAAAAACGCTTTGATATTTTTTTTTTATGACAAATAACCATTGTATTATGTTTTATAATATAATAATAATAATAATAATAATAATAATAATAATAATAATAACAATAATAATAATAATAATAACAATAATAATTTCTAAAACGATCCCGGAACCACGGAAAAACTGCTCGTAATTGCACCTAATGCGAAAACGAGTTGTGTTCTTGTTTGAAAATAATTTTTATTTTATACATGTCAAACAATATCTGCGCAAACTTATGCTAATAGAAATAGTTTTGCGACAAGTATATTGTAGACGGCATTTTTCAGATGTCCTCATCAAAAAAAAAAAAAAAAATCGCGAACGGACAGGTTTGGGGATCGAGGAGGCCAATCGGTATCAACATTTCTGCGGACTGAAAACATATCTCTCGCGATATTATATTTCACAGACTCTGTACACTGTTATAATAACCCGGTGCTTTCAAGCGTCGTTAGGAAATCTGCACTGCATTACCAGTTTTGCGTTTTAAAAAAAAAAATATATAACAAGAATACGAGCCTATCACGCCACGATTGGAAACCGTACGCCATACGGATTTGGCACAATGCGGTGGTGGAGCCGTTCAAGATTCTCTTTCTGTTTTCCATGCCCACAGAAACTTAAACGATATTCTCTCCGAAATCACGAATCAAAGTTGTATTATCTCGTGAGGAAGGACGCGTTAGCGTTAGCGTTAGCGTTAGCGGGACAAAGAATATCGTAATGACGTCGGTACACCAGTTGCGAGACAGTGTCGAACCATCCGACAGTGTAAAACTCTCCGACGTCGACGGCGGCGCGTTGTTGACCAGTCCACTCCACTGACGGCTACACGATAACTAAATTCCCGACACCCGCTACAAGTCTGTATACACGTCAAACTTCTGAAATTTGGGTTATCGCGTTGAATAGAAACCGTTAGTAAACTAATGAGCTAATGAACTCGAAATAAATAACGAATAAAATATAATACGTTGAATTTGACCGTAAAACGTCTACCTCCTTTTGATCGCAAACACTTATGGATTACAAAAAAAAAAAAACCTCTCCATAACTTCGTAAAACAATTTTTTTTTTTTTTAACTCAAAACAATTGTCAAACCGACTAATCGTATGAAATGGCATTAGGTACTTTGAACTTTTCTACAAAACCATACAACTATAATGGATTCTAAAAGGACACCACTGTAAATTTATCCTATATTTGTCTCGAATAGAGAGAGAGAGATTGTATATAAAGCATCGATAACTCTTGCAATGTGTATACGGGAATGCTTTTATTTGAGTTTGTTGACTACAAAATTATGGACGACGTACATTTTTCAAAGTATAATACATTTTCACACTTGACACTGATATAAATAAATGTAGTCTTTATACACACCTACTTCTAAAAATCATGACAAATATAGTTTTGAAAATAAAATTTGAACTCAAAAAAAAAGTATATATACGAGTACATTATTTTTATCACTAAATCTTATTTTTTTTCGCAAGCTCGACGTGTTTTTATTTTTGTATCATCTCAATTTTATTACATCACTGTTCCCTCGTACCGCAAAATAATATAGCGTAATACAAAATACAAGACCAATCTCAATAAATAATCTATTTACAAGGGGAAGGGAGGGGGGGGTTAAAATATAAATTCCGTAATAATATTTTAGTATTCCTATTTTATAACCACCTGCTTCGGAACCCATAAGTATCCACTTTAAATATTGCTTTCGAACGTTTTATATAGTTTAAACAACAATTTTATTCACTCGTTAAATTTTTATGCCGATGTGTATTTTATTTTAAGCATATTGTTATATTAAAAAACTTTTAGCTCTTATAAGAACTTCAAGTTTTTAACTATATTATTACCAGGATTTTTTCAATAGCTATTACGTTGCATCGGATTAACGATTTCACGAAATAACAATACGCGCGGGTAATAAATTATAATAAACTTTTTGCGCTTGACTTTCACAAAATATCAGTTGAAATGCATTTAATAGTGCGCAGTTAATTACACTGGATTTCAATTATATTTCCACCTGTGTTTTCACTTAGATTAACTACAACACAAACTTGTTTTTCAAGACATAAATATGACATCGATTAAAGTAATTGAAATCGAAAAATTAGAAATAACCACAGAACCATGACAAACGCTAGACAGTGGCGGTTTTGCAGAGTTTTATGTGGCCTCGTGCGCGCCAGATAAATCCCGATGGCAATAAAATGACTAAATGATTGTCCCGAGCGTTTGTTTAATGCCGGTAGGAAAGTGGATGAAAACACTTATAAATTACCAACGAATGAATGAATGGGTAAAAAGCTGGCTGTAATTGAGACGATTAACTTAGATTATAACGACATATAAATGACTTGATATTAAAGGTTTGGAGGAGAGACAAATAAATTGTAAATGAGCCGATAAAATCCCGACATCGGGTTCACACGTTTAATGTAACATACGTCGATTAAAATAATTATGTAATGCGTTACAGCGTTATGCACGCGGGTTGGTTGGCTCGTTCAGCGACGGTGTACACGAGCGTAATAAATTTCAGCGAACGATGTAGTAACTAATCGCGTATAATATTATCACGTAGTAATAATTTCAGCTATGAAAATAAAAATACAATGCCATTAAGCCAACATGAACATTTACACACGCATTTCATATTTTTATAGTATTACCGTAACACTATTTAAGTACACACTATGACCCGAATAGCATTTTAGATGCAGACGCCGTTTCGAATCATCAATAAACGACGGCACGGTGCAAATCTGGTACGTAGCACCGCGTTTTTGACAAAAACGAATACCAAATTTTTACATGGGTTCAACCGTGCCATCAAAATGTTATTTTCCATTCAAACAGTTAGTAGTACCGTTCGAAATAGGCACACGAATCAATGTGCGTTTACAGTAGTGCAATTGTCAGTTAAATATCGGCTTGTAAGTTGTAGAAATACCAAATAGATATATTTATAGATCACACAGCGACGCGCGGTCAAAAAGCGTTGCACTAATAGCGAGTCTTTCATCAGATGATGAATGACGTTCTTAGACGCAAAGAACGAGATGAAAAGAACGACGAGAGGCCGAGCAGCGAGACGAGAAAATAAATTCATAAACAAATGAAACGTGATAAGCATATCCACATCTCCCATTAGAAAAACTTATTGGTATGGACAAAAGGAAAACTCACGTGCGCGGCGTCCATCTAAACCTTATGATTTGAATTTATTTTTTGAAAAAAAAACAAAAAAGGATACAGCCAGGAAATCACAGTAATTCGTGTAAATCTAGTATAATAAGTGAACCGACTAAATCTGTTTGTGCAGTTTTTCGAGTAGATTGTCCTGGAAGAAGTTACTTATGCGTGTAAACCATTGAAAAGGAAACACGGTAGATACGTGTAATTTAATAGCCGGCCGGTGGGTTAACGACGAGCAAAAAGACGAAAAAAGTTTTCCGATAAAACGATTGTTTGTAGAAATAAGAATCCAATTCAAAGCCAAAACACTCCAGTAGACTTTAAATCGATCAAACAAATATAGGGAAAAAAAGAACTGAAATTTTCGATATTACCGATTTTTACAATATAATATAAGGTATAAGACCAAAAAAAAAAAAAACCGCATATGCACTTCTTATTATCGTTTCGAATTATATTGTTTTGCGATTATTATCTCGTATGGATACTGTACGCGAATAGTAAAACGATGAAAACAATTCCACTGGTTTCATTTTTTTTTTTTATTTCATTAAAAACAACAAAAAACGTAGATTCCAGGTTTATCCTAAGCCAAACTAGTTTGACCGAAGTGCGTTAAGATCAACTAATTAAGATAATATAGTCTGTTTTTAATGTAAAATTCACATTTCAGAACGAACTGGTGAAATCTATGTAAGATGAACTGATGAAAATGTATTATTACAATTTCTGATCAATGAAAATACTCGTATCTCAACCACTGTTATAATAATACAAGAGGCATATTAAATCATAATTTGTTGGACATAAGATACAAGAAGGAAAAATTAAGATTTATTATAAATTATCATGAGAAATGGTAGTTAAGTCTAACTGTTTAATTTACGAAATAGTGCTTTGGTATTGACTAATCCGAGGATAATGATAAAGTTTACATATTTAAAATTAATTTTGAAGTTACAATATTTACATATTGTAACTTCAAAAATCCCGTACAATTTTCGAAACATCAAACTCTAATCGAAATAATAATCATCAGATTGTTACTATACACACGAACAAAACGTATGTTTATTCTGAAATGACCCAAAAACATTCACATTCGCCATGAGTCGAATGTGTTTTACACAACGGAACAATTTGGAAAAGAAAAACCCCCATCGATTAACGAATTTATGGGTTTTTGAAATGTTCGGCAAAACTGTGGTGCGCATTATATCTACAGGAAGTATGAGTGCATTAATTAAAATCGTTTTCCCGTTTTGTTTATCATAAATTATCATTTTCGTCGACACCTATTTAAAACTTTATAATAAAAATAAAATCGTAAATTACGAGAACTCTGTTTATAATAATTATTACGTTTTAAAAATTTCACGGAAAATGATAGAAAAAAACGCATATTTTAATTTTAAAACTCTATGGACATATGGATTGGACCCCAGTCAAATATAGTATTTCAATCAAACATCACTTAATATCGTCAACTCAATGAATTCCATATTTCACTGAATATTCCATCGACAAAAAACACAATATGTACATTTTGCGTATATGTACATTCCGTTTTTTAATTCTCCGATTCGCAATCTATGTGTAAAGTCAATTTTCCATATATGAACTATTTAACTAACGAACAAGAAGCCATACCGACCGTCAGAAACGTAATTGTTCGTGTGTTTTAATTTCCTTTTGCGTTTAAGTAGAATACCTATACTAACGAAGAGAGCGTTTTTCCACAACTTTTCACGTAGAAAATTCTATTTTTCCTACGTACTCATAACAACGATTATTGGCAAAAAAATAAACAGCGGCGAAAATTTGAAAAACGGTGAAGCTAACGCGAGAAAACGTTTACCTCTAATAAGAAAACAAAAAAAAAACGAGATTAATTTTGAGCGTTTCGAAAGACATTTCAATCGATGAGATATTTTTCAAACATCCCCCCCCCCGTTATGTATGGACGAAAAAAAAATACATCGTTTAAAGTTGTTTTGAATTCGAAAACAATGACACTGTTTCATACGTAGAAAACGATTTTGAACAAAGCTATAGTAGTTTATTTTACAAATTCACAACTCGTGCGTGTAATTGTCCGAACTCGTATTACATTTTTTTTACAAAACAAAAAAAAAAAAGTGCGAATGAAAAATCGGATATATTTGTACAATTTTTTCATCTTTTTTTTTCATGAACATTTTTTGTCGTTTTTCGCTTACGTCTAATCGATATATTAGACGCTACCCATACGTCGACCGAGAGAAAACATTGCGGGAATGAATATTTATATAGTCAGTGATTTGAATTATCGAAATAATAATAATAATAATAATAATAACATTCGGGTATTGAAAAAAAAAATTATCTTTTATAGACATTGAAAATTTGGTATTTATGCCGTTATCATAAATGCCTCGGGGCGGGAGGCACTCATTTACGCTATACAATTTTTATTTTCTTTTTATTATTATTATTATTATTATTATTATTATTATTATTATTATTATTATTATTATTATTATTATTATTATTATTATTATTATTATTATTATTATTATTATTTTTATTATTATTATTATTATTATTATTATTATTATTATTATTATTATTATTATTATTATTATTATTATTGAAAATCAGAAATTTTAATACATTTTCCCCACACGCCAACAGCAACAGGAACAGCAACACCGAACGCTATTTACGCGATAACAACAAAACCAATTTTGTCTCGATGTGTTGTAACCCGTGTAATGTGTGTACTGTATAATATTGTGCATTATATTTTAGATTCTGAAGATATTGATTTTACAATGATGTGTGTGTTTTTTTTCCCGGCGTACAACTTCTCGGCCAGTACACAAGTGCTTCGATTATTACGTTCGTACCGGCCATTTTCCGATAGCACAGTACGCCGGAGTGGTTACATTAAGGTGATCGTTTTTCGATTTTCTCAATGGTTTTCAAATGCGCCCCGGACCGAAAAAAAAAACCGCGTTAAAAACGGTAAAATTCATTTCGCGTATTTCTCCGATGTTTCGAAAATATAATCGTCCCGAATACGTGACTTTGCAGTGAAAATGTTTCATTCAATTATAAATAATATTGTTACATTCGGTTATTACCTTAATGAACACGAGGAGAACAAATGTGTTTGAAAATTTGTGAAAACTGTTACTCTTGTCGTAGCGTTTTATAAAATGAAGGATTTTTAGTAGAATCGAAACACAATAACTCTTATCGAACTAAAAAAAAAAAATTTGTATCGAAAGCGAATCACTCTACTTAGACGTGAATGTTTTTCCAGTGCGCGGGTACTTTTTTTAACTGAAAAATAGACGTACGGCGTGTCGAATGAATTACCGAAAATTTGTTACGAGAAAATAAAGCGTGTAAAGGTCAACGGTATACTCTTTTTTACGTAAAAAAAAAAAAGAAAAATGTGTTTAAATAAAAAACAAAAAATAAATGTACCTGATCAAAAGGTAAAATTCTACTGAAATAATTTTTAAACAGATTTCAGCTGTTATCGATTCGTTTAATGGACCGAATGAAAAAGTATTTCGTTTTCATCACAAATCCCGCCGTCGCGATGAATCTATAACGTTCGAGCGCGCCGTTAAAACAAAAACGAAAGCGTGTGCAAAAAAAAAGAAAACAGAAGAAAAAATCAGGACTACGCGCGATTAACGAGGCGGCGGCACGGGCTTGTCGATTTCAATTACAAATCGTTGAAACTACAAACTACAAGAAGAAATGTCTTTTTGCTGCGATTATTTGGTTTCTTTACGAGACTCTCGACGCTAATTATCGTGACCACTTTCCAAACTGCCGTTGGAATACTGAGGTCACCGTCGTCATCATCACACCCCGTTCGCCGTTGAATATTCGTTCGCGAACACGTGTTTCTATAACATATATTGTATTTTAAAACAACGCTGAAATTGTTATAATTACTCTATTTCGCCGACGACTTTTGCGCGCATACGCAGAACGAAATAAACTTTTATCGACTGTACGTGCGGCCGTGTACGTTTTATACTCTGTGTGTGTGTGTACGCAGTCGAAAACTCGGAACAAACCGCGGAGAAAAATCTTTAAAACTTTATAACACAATTGTAATATGTTTTTAGAAATTATTTCGAAAGTTTAAACTCGATTATATTATAATATTCTCGGATATGTGCCTACGTGAATAAAAATTAAATTTTTGTCGTACCAACGCAGGCGCGCGCGTACAAATAAAAATGTCCAAAACGGGTTTCCAAAAGTATTTTTAAAAACTTTACGTGTCCTCTTAGCGACAAATCAAATGTACGCAAATATTTTGGACAAAAAAAAAATCCACTTTTTTCCGTTCGTTTTAGTTGGTTTAATCTAATGGTACGGACGTGTCCCGTGCGCGTTGTATACCTTGAACCTGAAATTTATCTGACAAATTTTCCTTAATATTCCTTAGGGGAATAATATTATTCCCCTCGTACGATAATAATAATAATAATAATAATTCGTTTTTCAATTTTATCGAAGACAAAAAATTAATTCAATCTAATTTACTTAAATGCGTGTAACTATTTTAAAAATACAAAGTATTATTTATTCATCCATTCACTGACGTCATTCCATTCCAACGACTCGCGTATAACAATTTATTATTTATTATTCACTCGAGCAAAATCGTGTTATGCGGGCAAAATTCGTATTACCCTTTCACGACGCTTACGAGTGTTTCCGTGTAGTTCTATTTTTCGCCGTCCGGCATTGTATATAAATATGTTATAAACATAATAATAATAATAACAATAATAAAAAACCGATCAGATTTTTATGAGACTGATAACGCTTTGGAATGGATACGAGTCGAATTTTTTGAAAAACGAAAAAAAAACACACAAATGCAATTGAAATGCGTCTTTAATGAAGAAAAAAAAATTCTATAAGCCTAATAAACCCGATAATACACACGTTTAATAAGAAAAGCGGAATAGTAAAAATGATTTTCAATCGACAAGAATTTTTTCGTACGTATACGGAAACTTTTCTCTTCGCCCGACAAGTGTTTTCTAGTGTTTCGTGGGGGGAGTAGAACACCTAACCTAACGCGAGTTTTAACATCAAAACTCGGATCGGTCGCAATCTAAAATTAAAAATTTATCCAAACGCCGCCGGTGCCTTGGAATTGTGATTAAAGTGGATTACTTAGACATGGA
This sequence comes from Chaetogeoica ovagalla, assembly GCA_032441825.1. Taxonomy (NCBI): domain Eukaryota; kingdom Metazoa; phylum Arthropoda; class Insecta; order Hemiptera; family Aphididae; genus Chaetogeoica; species Chaetogeoica ovagalla. The sequence continues at coordinate 4,273,225 of CM063726.1, forward strand.
TTTTATGGTTAGTGTTTAAATTGTTTATGTGATTAAATCGTTATGTTCGAGAAACGATTCCGAGTGACGTGTCGCACTAGTAATTCGTTGTTATAATATTATGACGAATGTGATTGTCGAAAACATACGCGTGTGTCTACACTTGTACATTTTGAGCTATCACGGAAACGGCACGTTTCCAAAACGAAAATCGACCATTTTACCGTTTTCTTTTGCGCTCAGGAAAAACTAATTGGGAAAATGAACGAAAATTGTCGATCAAACCATCAAATATAAGACAAAAATTTGTTACCGCGAATAGTGAAATCATCCGAGCAGCACTCCTTCCACACGGGAAATAAAGTTCACCACGAAAATCGTCTGTATCAGAATCAAAAATGTAATTTTTTAAGCGTATAAAAAATAATCGAAATTTTTGCCATAATAATATTTTATTATTCCTAACATAAACAATATTTATTAAAATACTTTTTGCCAGACATTTCAATGAACCCGTTTTTTTTATGCCTTTGGATATCGTATTCGATGAGAAAATTTCCTTTGGGACTTATCATTTTATATATATATATATATTTATGTCTAAATAATATAGATTTATTCAATTTTTTTTTTTTTTACTTTTTCACTTTTCACGTTTTGCGTTCGCGAAAAATACATTTTAAACTTATAGGTATAATAAACTATTATATATATTTTGTTTTACCCCCAGCCATGCTGTCTGTGGGTTCGTCTCATTTTTCAGTTACTCCATTCATCCATATATTTTGATATGGAAATATTATCAACACTTGCTGCGTTTTTGTTAGTACATTAACTCAGTGAAACAAATTTAAGAAGAAGAAAAAATGCGGCATAAACCATTTTTATCTTTAAAATATATATATTATGCGAATGAAGAAAAAAAAATTACAAACTAAATAACGTGGGTATAATACTTAATCGGTTGAACAAATCAAAGTGCCTAATTTTTTTTTTCAAATCGCATTCCCAAAAACACACCACGAATAATACCGAATATAATGCCGAATGAAATATTGTACAAAGCACAAAGTGTTTGCACTCTTAACAATATTGTTGAATAGCGTAATAATTATTTACTTAATTGTCGTGCAAAAAACAAACTTAGAACCAACGTAACGGAAAACAATTATTACGTATGTATAGGAATTGGTACTCTATTTATAAGAACACGAAATGCAGCACGTAAATCTGTCGTTGTAGCACATCGTTATCATTTTTTTTTTTTTTTTAAATAACATATATAAATACTTACGAGTATCAAATTGATGGAAATTGAGTAACAAAACTTAAAAAAAGAAAATCCAAAAACAATACAAATAGTACTTATCACATTGTGTTATTGTTTATAACGCGTATTGTAATATTATATACATATATGTAGTATGCATGTGAAAAATAAATTATGTTAAAATTTACTTAAACAAAGTCAATGACCTAAACGCTGCAATATTGTAATCATATTACACTACACTACACCAAAATCGTGATTTCAGAAATATCAGTAGATAATATCGTATTCTCCACTCTGCTTCAGGTCGGTATGCAAAGTATTTTTAAACGTCCTACGTCGAATATTGTCATCGTTTTTTTTCTTTTCTTTTATATTTACGTATTTTAATTGGACCGAAATTACAAAAATTAGTCTAAAAGTAAAATCTCTTTTACCGAATAAATAAAACACAATTTATTTTTTGAGAGAATTTCGTCTTAAGCGGCGCGTACTACGCGCAACCGAATTAACGATAATTCCTGCAACGGTGCAGTCCGGAGAGATTAAAATTTAGCCCGTTGTCCTCTTATCTTAACTGTAATGGTATTATTTTTTGTTTTTATCCGATTAATAGGACATTTTCTTTCCAGAAAAAAAGAATGAATAAACGCTAATATACTATCGAAAATGAAAAACGTATAAATATTCAATATCGAAAATATTCTGAAACAGAAAAATCGCATTATACCCTACAGTGGTGTTCCCATGGGGTATACTATACATATACGTATGGTATATACTTCCAAGATTATGCTGATGAAACAAGAGTGCACTGTCAAACAGTTCAATTTTTCGAGACCGAAATTCTATAAGATATATTATTATCATTGCTCGTTTCGCACGCATGCGTATGTTATATGACGTACCGCGTGTCTACGCTTCGATTCACATTACATTGATAATAAAAAAACTGTTCGAAAAAATCAAATAAAAAATTTAAATAATTTTAATTTAATTTTTGTACTATTGATATCTCCTCTCCTGTTAACAACGAGAAAATTATAAAATACCCAATTTTAGGCACTGGATGATATTAATACACCGTCAACGGAATTGGTGGAAACACGACTGGATTGATTACAAACATTGAGGGAAAAAATCTATAATCTTACGTGTGTCGAGTGTATAATAATTGCAAAAAATAAAATTTCAAAATCAGGATAATACCTTAGATGGGAACATATGGTTTTCCTACGTTCTACAGTTATGTCCTATGTTTTATAGTTTTACCGATAATCCGTTTTTACCAATAATTCATTTTCCTCAACAAAGGTATATTGACATCTGTAAGTTATGAGATTATAGAATCGTTATCATATTGTATTTTTATGTACAAAAATAAATATTAATATAAAATAAAAAAACCATTATTGTTTATTTTTTATTAAAAAATTAATTTGAATTTATTGTAAATATAAAATAATCATCTGATCTCGTTATCTAATTAATCAACGCGGCACGTAGTTATAAAATAAATATAAAAGTATTATTAGTTTAACTTTAAATACAAACATTTCACTAATATATTTTTCCCCGGTTTTTTTTTTTTTATTATTATTATTTTCAGAGAGAATGAAAATGATTTTTTTTTAAACAAATTTAAATTGGAAAAAATATAATTGCGAAAATTTAAATTTATTTTAACATTATCATTATTATTATTATTATTAACCTTTATTTATTTGTCCTATATAATATTGTCTACGTATTTTTTCGAATAAAGAAAAATATGTGAAGGAAATATGTACGTATATATACAAATATACATCATACAAAGGCGTTGTGCATTATACTTTTATGTTTTTCGTATGCTTAAATTTAATCGGTCACACTCAAAGGCCTCGTCGTTTCCTCTTTATTGCCCGCTCTCGGATACGCGAACGTTACTCGAATGACGGAACAACGAAAACATTAGCACCATTTCAAATATTTCGGCAAACAAAAGCACAGTGCCGAAGAGACTGCACCGGTGGATATGTGTTTCGGAGACATAAACGTAAAACTACGGGCTGCAAAAACAAAGACGCGTTCAAACGACGCTTTGCCAAAAAGCGAAAGGGGAAAAATAACAAAAATAAATACAAGAGGCCACGTTTACGGCTACGACAACGATTCAAAAGCCCTACACTCATAATAATATGGCAATACACACTTTCGTATTGGTCACATATCCTACTGGCGTGTGTGTGTGTGTGCATTACCTTCTTACAGCAGCGTACGAATCCGAAATATTTATGTAATAATTTTCGTTCTCACGGTAGATAAAAACCGTAAATTGCACCGTCGAGTGGGTTTTCGGATTTTTAGGCGCGAATCGTGACAAAATCGTTTTTCTACACGAGCTTGTCGAGTTCCAATCGTCGGCGGGGCGTGGAGGCAAAAGCGTTTTTTTTTTCTAAAATAGGATAAAAGTAAAATTTTACGCGCGCGTAAAACTGAAACGAACGAGTTCCTATCGCTTTTGCTCAATATTAGTGTACAAAAAGTACAACACGTTTTTATGTACGACTTCAATATGCCTCATGATTTATCTATCGTTACTCGTACCAATGTGTTACCGACCGTCTTCGGCAAATTTATCCCCAGCGTTGTTTCTTGTAGCAGCTGCTTTTCCTTTTTTTTTCTTTTCTACTCTGTCGACAACCATCGCGTTGGCATACACGCGCGTATCCTTGTGGCGATTTTCGAATTAAACGGAAAACGGAAGAGACGTTTTTATTTTTCGGTACGATTGGCATCGACCGTTGTTGTGCCTAACATTTTTTACTTCATGTCGTGTTGTTTGTTTTTTTTTTTTAATTACATTTCTTCTGGAAAATTAAAAAAATATCTTGTTATACGTTTTCGATGAAATACGTACAATTGACTTTTTTTATTATTATTAATTCGAAAAATAATCAAGTACAAAAATTATCGCTCAACCCAACATAACCTGACCAGCTAAGGCACAAAGCAAGAATCACCGACACGGTATCAAATTATTTATTTATTTTCCGTTATATTCCATGGAAATAAAAAGATTATGACGATTTCCACGAGTCCCCCCGCGGTGTGTTCGATTAAATGTCCGTGCGCGTTTTATCGCATAAAAATAAAAATATACGATACATGAGAAATGGATATTAAAAAATATGCGTAATTTTTAAGGGATTCTATACATTGTATAGGAAATTTTCGAGGACATTTTATTTTGAAAAATCTAACGCATCAACGATAACGTTTAAATTAATTCGAAAACGCAGTGCCGTAATTTTAATCGTAATTGATCTACCGCGATAGAAAATTCTTCTTTTTTTTTTTTTAATCGTTACCAATATCATTTGATAAATGACGACCGAGTCGGAGCGCCGTTTTTCACAGTCGTTCTGTATGACCGTCTAGTACTTGAAATATCGCTAATTCGCCGTCGAACGTATAGGTAGGCGCGTTAGGTTTTCTTATTAAAAATATATATTTTTAATGCGACTAATAATGTCTTAATCTCAGCTGTTAGGTCATAATTAGATCTCCTCCGGACGTGTATGTCGTGCTATAATATAGTAAAAACGCGGTAGCTATAGCATAAACGCAACGCTATAATATGTCTTCGGCGAGGTGAGGGGGGGGGGGCTGAGAGAGCGGAAAAAGGCCAGAAAGCATAAAAGGACGGCGGACATGTTTGATATAGAAAACGGGACGCCCCCGGTCGTTTGGCAATCTATCATAAATGATAATAATAACAGACTTAATAACCTGCTCGGATATATATATATATATACAAATGCGTCCCCGCCGGGCCGATGGACGTTGTATATTCATTTATTGTAAGCGTCGGGTTCGCCTCTGACACATTATCCGTTACTATATTAAATAATAATAATAATAATAATAATAATAATATGACATGTCCGTGGATATTTTGGAAATTCTCAACGGTTTAAAATAAGCACTTGCGTGTGTATATTTCTAACGAAACTGTAGTATTATAATTATAGGGCCCGGATTTCAATGCAAAGTGAATTTTTTTTTTTTTTTTTTTTTTTGAGGAGGGAGTTCTCTAAAAAAATTCATTCCGAGTACATAATTTGATTCGTATAACAGAGACTTTAAAAACTTTTATTTTATATTTTTTTTTCCCCCATTTTTTTTCATTTTTAAAACATTTTTTTTTTTTTTTTTAGGATTTTTCGGTCAACCTTTTAACTTTTAGTGCATATTTATACATTTATAACTATAAAATAGATATGATTAAAAACAAACGCCTGCTGTGGCATATAGCACAAAGTCGTCTATATCCTCTATTATTCTCTTTAAATATTAATAGTGCAAACATGGCGTTACAATATTCCCGCCTAATGACATTTTGCTAACGATATGAAAAAAATTTCTTCGTCGTGTAAACTCAGTAGATAAATTGTATCGCCTCCTTCGAAATGACTTAAATACACTCGTGTCTTGAGCAAACGATTTAAGGTTATCCTCTTTTAATATTACCAAGTGCCATTCCATAACGTTTGCCCGCATAAAAATCCCATTGTCTTTCACTTACTCCGTTAATAATACATCATTCAATAGTTTAGTTCGTTAGATATACATAGGTATGATCATTATACTCCACTACAATCTTTCCCGTTGTATGGCACTCAAAATTTTCGCGTTTCATTACGCGTCTTTCGTGTGACATCAAACTGTCAGCACCTTTGAAGGCTCTATATATACTGCGTATTTGTAAGGCCGACATCAGAGTATGGATCCAATGTCTTATTAACTCGAGAGGGTTCAACGAAAATTCCTAAAATATGTCAGCTATTCACACAAAATCGACTGATCGTCCCATGATTACTATCCCATTTCGACACACTTCCCTCTTGATTCTATAGCTAATGTCGTAAACATGCGGCGAACTTGACTTCTATTGGGAATTAATGCTTTGTATTAAAATTGACTCCTCTACACTATTATCCCAAATTAATTTTAAAACACTTTTTCGACCCACACTGTTTCTCATTAACAACTCTATCGCTGCATACTGCAAGCTAATTTGAGCACCTTCTTTTCTTATTAAAAAAAAATTAATAATAATAATAATGACTGTCTTGTCATTCGTCTAATTCTTTATTATACACCCTATTTCTATTTGTTATTGCTATTAATTATTTACTCGTTATTAATCAAAATGCTATCGGACATATAAAAAATAAAAAACGATGTGGTCATAGGTATACGATATTGAAAACTAATCGAAAATCGGTATGCGGCGACTTTATAATGATGAGCATACTGATGTATTTAGGGAGTATAGAGGGTGTAATTCGAAAAATTCACAATTTTCATCTCTCAAATTGAACCCGTTTACCATTTGTACATTTATAACACGACATAATTATAAATCCGCAATCGAACAAATATTTCGTCTATATAAATAACTAGAAAATGTTTGTACTCGTACATTAATCATAATATATATTTTTTTCGTATTTCATTTATAAATAAATCATAATTTAAACTTTTTTCCGCTATAAAATGATTAAATTTTTTTTTTTAATTCGAAAAAAAAGCAATTTCTTTGTAGCGGAATCTTGAATTTTGCTTAAAAATCGTGTAGTGTTTCTCGGTGATTTATGATCTTTTTCGAATTTAAAACGATGATAAAATTTAAATTCAAACGCTCTGTTGCAACGGCTGGAGAGCCTGAAGCTCAATCACGAGCGTATTCTGTTTAAATTCATAACGTTTTATTATTATTTTTTTTTTTTTAAATGGTTATACGTATCGTCAAAATATACCACTGATAATTTCTATTCGTGTAACAACATTGGAAAAATAATGAAAAAAAAATAAAATATTATAAGTTCATTTTGTTCTCACACTAGAAATATTACAATGTATATAATATAAATAAGAACGTATACGAGTAAAATTACCATATAAACAAACGCACAATATTGTATTTTTAAATGACAGTGTAAGTTGCACTTAAATCGTTCACGTAATTTATTATTATATCTTTTATTTCAACAGAGCGAATAATGATACCGCTGAAGATTTATGTAATCGGTTCGTTTCAAATTCAAAAGTATTCAATTAGTAATTCACCATTCTACAAATGCGTTTCAAAGTCTACGTCGTACACAGTGGACTCTTCCGTTGTTTTTCTTTTTATATATATATATACTGAAACACTCCCAAATGTTTTTCTAACGTCTACTTGAATCGAGTTTTTAGAGTTTAATCATATCTTCACGCCATTCAGCTACTTCTTTTATACGAACACCATTAAATTTCCTCTCGCTCGGCAATCTGATTACAAGATCATGAAACGTGTTAGTTTTTTTTTAATTATAAAAATATATAACTTGATTTAATTTAATTATATCTAAAATATTATAATTAATGGAACAAGATAATAGAACATTATATAATTATTCATAAGAACCATTAATCATTCGTCCCTGCTCCCGAACCGATGTCTACAAATTCGATTGTCCGCGTTTTATTCTATATAAGTATTTTCGATTTTTTTTTTGTGTTCGTCTAATAACAAACACGCGGGGATTTATAAAGAAAAAAAAACTGTGATAATTTTAATCTGTATAAAAATATATTTTTAAATCTATAACTGTTAAAGAGGCGCGGCAGAATGTGTGCAGACGACACGGCTGGTCAACCGTGAGCGAGGGGGGGGGGGGGACAGTAGTCACGAAATAATTTAACGCGAGTGATCGATAACCTTGTTAAGGCACAAGTTGTGTATGTATAATATTTTATATGTATGATATATTACACATTGTCAATAACTACAAAAGGAGATTTGTAAGGTCCGTCTTATACGTCCCAAAATAATTCAATAGACCTCCTCCTCTCTCGCCAAAAACGTTTCCGCGGCACAAGGTATTCGTATAACGATCGATTTCGGTTTGCATTCCATTCCAGTAGGATAATATATTGCCGAGCGACGTTGAAATATCGTTATTAGAATACCAATATTGTTTCTATCGTTACGACATATTGGTTTGTTTTGTTTTTTTTTTCTGTAAAAAAATTATTCTTTACTCGGTTGTATACATGGTGCAGTAAAATCACTTTAGGGACAACGGTGTATTTACGGAGAGGGGAAAGAGCCGTCCGATTTAACACCCCTCCCGTGAATCTGCAAAAAGTCGATTTAACATTTTTTTTTTTTATTGTGCGTAATATTTATATTATCGCGTGCAAAGCTACTGCAGTGGACACGCAGTCAACAACAAACGCCAAAAACTCTATTCGAACAAAAACAAAAAAAAATGCTCATAATGAAGATCACGATCACAAAAGACTGTTTCTGCAGAAAATCGGATAGACTCGTTTGAGCGATTCTACATCTGTCGCACAGCTATTGATATATTAGCCATCCGTTTTTACTAAACTAATCATTATTAATATTCGAAAAATTGGTTATTACTTTTAACGGGGGAGAAAACTACTCAATGACTTATTGAGTTACGCTCGAAACTGGCAGGAAGAACGGAATAAAACCCGTGGCAGATACGTTCGCTGTACTCTCCAATAAAATATAGACGTTTGGAAAATCGCGTCTAAAATTGACGTTTATAAAAATCATATTGCCCGATGAGTTATTTATAACCATTTGTCTTATACAACTTATATAGCAGTATGTGTTTTATTTATTATACTAAAAAAAAAAAGAAATTTTTAATTTTTCAACTTTGTTACATAAAATCGTTTATATAGTGAGAATTCTGTTTTATTTTAAACCCGCTCTCCCATAGAGGAATATTAAAACAGTACGGGCACCGAATGAAAGTAACACTTATTTAGAACGTTTTTATTTAGAACGTTTATCAGCGACGCATATTCGATTACAGTAACGTTGAGTTATCTTGAGAACTTTGTACATGTGCGCGGCTATGTTTACGCGCGTTGTACCTATTTCTCGTTCCATCGATTTTTGCGAAAATCGTATTGTATTTTGAGTCCGCCAATATTGGTGGACCGTTATATATTTATTTTCTACAAACGGGAAATTGAGAATCGATTCACCTAACTACTGTTCAGAATTATTGTCTCGTACGAGAAATATTATTTTCAAAAAATAATCATTTTATCCCCCGACTCTTCCAGAAAAAAATAAATGACGAAGCGCAATCGGTTGCTTCCGGGTACCGCTGTCACAGAGGTTCATCTACGCTGATAAACGAACAGACAAAATAACAATTTCTTTTTTCTGCTCCGTTTCTTAAAAGTAAAAATATAGAACACTACGGGATTTTAAGAACAGTATTCTCACTGTGCGATTTTTCACTTTGATATCTGATCTGAAACGCGCGCGTTCCCCAATGTCTATCGATTATACTTTTTTTTCCAATTCGATTAGATGTCTGCCATTAACCGTATAATTATAATATACAGTTGGCAGGCTTAACGGTAAATGACAAACGAACGATTGAGAAAATTCAACAAAAATCAATGTCATCGTATAAATAAGTAATATTAATAAAAAATGCCACGACGTATTCGTCGAACAATTTTCACACCGTTATTCGTATATTTTCAAATACATAAATTATATGGGCGGTGGTTCTTCGTGTAGCGTTTATAAACAATAAATTACTACATAATATACACCTACTTAAAAATAAATTTATTAAATCAAAAGCGAATAAATACAAAACGCGCGTCGTTCCAATCAAGTGGATAGCGCGTTATCCAATGAACAATGTTTTACATTTTTAATTTAACGCGGGATATAGGTGCGAAAAAGAATGATGGGGAAAGGGGGACTCGATGATAGATAAATATTGTTCAAAATCGTTCGATTAAAACATCGATTTTTGTCACATTAGTATGGATAACAGAAGTATTATAATAATAATAATAATAATAATAATAATAATAATAATAATAATAATAATAATAATAATAATAATAATAATAATAATAATAATAAAAATAATAATAATACATTAACTTCGAAACAATTCGATTTCTGTACAACGTTATTGTCTGAAAAACGAATAAAATCAATAATGCAACGTATATTTATATATCGGATACCCACGGACTCAAATTCGTGCAGGCCGTGTGTGTATGTCACTTATTTTATTTTTGAATTCGTATAAAACAATAGAACGTTAATTATACATTATTAATAAATTATAATATACTTTTTTTTTTTTTTTTTTTAATTTTCTGGGTGGAACAATTGACAATTCTCGTTTCCTCGCATATTGAATACCAGCCTGTTAATTATTATAATTCGTGTAATTATATAAAAGTCCAGTTTAATACGAATTATAAATATTATAACGTGTAACAATTTATGCAAATATAAATAATAAAATAAGCAATTAAAAACTTTTGACGTGTTTACATAACATTTAGACATCTACCACTGATAAAAGTCTATTTTTTTTTTTAGCTTATTAAATAGTAAACTATTATTTCACCCCGCGCATATATATACAGCGACATCGAAGTTGTTCGTAATACTTATTACATCATAACCGTATGTAATATTTGATTTTTAACAGTATATACACCATCACCATTGAAAATACGATGGAATCCGAATACGAATCTTATTTAGCCTTTTATTATTATTATTATTTGCATAAATTATAAAAAAAGCAATAAATCTGTTAAAAAGTTCAACATTTCGAGAGGGAGAAAAAAAACATAATATATTCTACTACGATCGTTTTTAATTCCATTTAAATCGTTATGTACATCGTGTCAGTTATAAAATTGAAAAATGTTTTTCAAATTAAAAGTTTCGAAAATGTAAAAAAAAAACATTATTAATATATAAATATTAACTCATTACGTAATTTATTTGAAATAACGTTCCTTAAGGTATATATATGTATAATAAATTTACTCGTGCATACTCGTATATGATAATTTATTTTTTTCAATTTATTTTTAATTATAATTTTAGTTTTATAAAAAGCGAATTTGTTTTATCATGATAATCAAATTAAAAGCTAATATATAATACGTTAAAATTATCAAATAGTTTGTTTTTAATATTGTTTTATACAACTTACATTTGTACAATGTGCGTTATGAAACAAATTTTTAATAGTAATGAAAACCATTACTAACTTTGAATTTAAAGTTTCAATGTAACAACAATAATAAATAAAAACTTTTGAAAACGTTAAAATTTTTTTTTTTTTTGCGGTTTCTGCGAAGAATATAATATTAGATTTACGATCAGTGATGTGTATTGTTTTATTTTTGTAATTTAAAACGCAAATTAATTTTATCGATTACCGAATATTTATATAGCCATAATTTATTCGTCTTGCACAACAAATTGATCGAATCCCGTAATAAAATACTCGTATTATATTCTTTGAATAAATCCAAATAATTAAGTAGACGAAAAATAATATTACGATTTACAATCATAAATAATTACAAAAAAAAAACGTATTTTGGTAAAGCTTAAAGCTTATAATAACTCAAAATATTTATTATATTTTTGAATAACAATTTCGAGATCTTTTTTTAATACATCAATTAATAATCGAAATTACAAAATCCATCATCTATCGTTTAATAATCTAAAAATATCGTCGTTTTGAACACTTCAGGTCTCGACAATATGAAAACGTTTAATTATAAAAATGTGTATACATTTATATATATACATATTTATAAAAACAACAAAATGTAATACGTAACACGAAAAAAATTGTAAAAATATCGAATTCCTAAACTGAATTTTAAATAACAACAAATTATATCGATTTTCCTTATTAATCGATTTTTTTTTTTTAATATAATTTTTAAATAAATTTCGAACACTAATTACATCGTATTGACGAAATTCAATTTAGTATATATCGTATTAATAAGATGGTTTTAAAATTGTGTTCATAAAAAAAAAATGTAAATAAATAAATCTGTTTAATATAGGCTATAATATCGTTGTAAATACATACGAAGTATATAAGTAATTTTATTACACTTAAACATCAGAATTGTAAAAAGGAAAAGCTAAAAATGCTATTAAAAGAAATCAATGCGTAATAACTATAATAATTTCGTGAAATTAAAAATGATTTTATTATTCATAAAAAAATAATAATTTCTTACATTCTTAAAATAAAATAAAAACCGCGTAGTTAATACACAGTTTTTATATTACGTAGTTTTCTTTTTTTTTTTAGAATCAACTAAATTTTTTTTTTAAATATCGAACATTTTATAATATAAAGAACTTGTTTTTTTTTTTATAAAAAATATTGTTATAGGAAAACTTCATCGAAAATATTTGTTATCGCACAAATTAATATAATGTCCAAATATTTATTTACACTATAATAAAATATATATATATTTTAAACATGACGTCCATTTTTATGCAATACTTGTTGTTTAACTAAATAAAATAAAAATTCGAAAAAATTGCATAGCTAATCCGTTATTGAACGAATTTAACATTTCCAATAATCTTATTATTATTATTATTATTATAACTGCCTTGCTGTAATGTTAATAAAAGTTAACAAAAGCAAATAAAAAAAAAATAATAATAATAATAATTACTCAATGTGCCTTTATTTAATGTTTCGAAAAATATTTATTTATTATAACACTAAATATAAAAACGCGTTTTAAAATTAAATACAAAAATAACAATCGCCGCGACACATTTGTTATATTTGTGGGTACGTTAACCTTACAGTATGAGTCCTGAGAGAAACGAGGAATGTGTTTTAGTATTTTAACAATATTTTGTTTTCCGCAGACACTATTTCCATTCGTATACATACTCAAAAATTGCGCGCGCGCAGTATCTCCGCGGAGATTGAACGTTTAACACGAATTGTACTTTTAAGAAAAGTGGTTTTTTTTTTTTTAACAAATACTTTTCAAAAAACAAAAAAAGTACGGCGAATAAGAGATATGTGTTATTATTTAACAACGATACAATTCTTTTTTTTAATTAAAAATATGAACTAATATATTAAACGAAAATATTATATAACGCGTCGTACAGAATGCCGAAAATAAAAAAATGTGTAAAAGGGCGAATTCCACGACACGCGTGTAAATCAAACAGTTTCACATTCGTTCCCGGAATGAATATTTCAAAAAAATATAAATCAATAACGCCCACTGCAATTTCTTACCTAAACACGTGTAGTACGCATCATTGTGGTGGTGTTACGATCGTTTCGAGTTGAATTCGTCGGATTTGTTGTATGAAAACGCAAACACAAAAAAACAACGTAAACGTGTACTCTTAAAAACTGATGAAATACACGCGATCGATTGGGAAATGAATTATTCCTGGAACGGCCGATCACTTTTTTTTTTTTTTTTGAAGGAAAAAAAATGTTCCAATGTCCGACAAAAAAAATAACCGGAGAAATGTTATTTTTTTTCTTTCTCGTTTTCAAACGAAAATATAACTCGTCTGACGCGCGAGAATTTCGGATTCGCCGCGGCCGGACCCCCGGTGAGACGTGACTGCGTGCGACGACTGAAAATTCGCGGCACCGACCCAGAGCCGGTGTGGCACTACTGAAGAGTAAAAAGAGGGTAGAGGAATAGGCGGTGTGTGGTTCGGTCGGCGCATGCTTTTTACGAAATCCACAGGTGCCTCAAAATCCGTTCCTGTAACGTCTATTTCGGACGAACATATAGACGCGGTGGTAGTTTTTATTATTATTATTATTATTATAGGAAATGTATTATGAAATTGTCGAGGGGAAAATGACGAATTTGTCACGATATTTCATTAATATTTAATTGTTTCTCCTTCTTTGCGTTTTCGATTGGATTTTACGTTTGAAAAAAAAAACCCCCATATTTTAAAAACGCAAAAAAAACGTATGTTCATAAATTCTATTCAATTTAATTTTATATTACTATTTGTATACATTTTTTTTTTTAAAGTATTCGATTGTATAAACGAATGTAAGCGAATTGTGTTGATACATAACGCTGTTGCCGGTAATACAGTTTAATCAAAATTCACTGATATCAACAATTATTAATAATTAGGACACCCCACATGAATCCATCTACAGACTTCTCGATTATTTTCGTGTAATAACCGATATAATGAGCAGTCGCCTTAACACGCGTTTAATATAATATGTGACGTAATTATGTTTTTTTTTTCTGTTTTTTTTTTCAATTAAACCACTTGTAACAAAAATAAATAAATACGTATTAATAAGTAAATATTTTCGAAATGTATCAAATCCAATATTATAAATATTACGAGAAGGATAATCTCTCGTTAAATTTCGAAGTTATCTTGTATTATTAAAAGAATTGTTTAAAAACGTCGCGAATGAATAGCGCTTAATCGACAAATTAATTGTAATATGGTTGTATTATTATTTTAAATTCAAAAGCAATATAAAATAACTGCAAGTTAAAAAGGATTCCGTTTATTTATTTATTGTTCTTCAAATTTCAAACGCTTGAAAAGAAATTGTTACGATTTTGGATTATTAAATATTATTAAAACATTACACTTACAAACTCGTATTAAACGATCAACTGTTAAATATACCAAAAATTCTCACGTCCAAAATGGACATTTCGACAATTTTACTGGTTCGTATTTTGGGGAGGTAATTTTCGCTAATTTTTCTTTACGCTTGAGAAAACCACTTGGAACATTGAAAAACTTGTCGAATATATCACTTGTGCGCAATAATTTTCTACCGGAATATAACTCGGGGATACATTATAGAAGATAAATGTGTGAGTAGCGGTTAAGAAAATAATAATTTCGTAAAAAAAAAAACTATTTTATCAGAAAATAGACAAACGAAATGTTTTTTCAATTAAACAATTTTTCTAGTAAAATATTCACTAGAAAATCATAATAATATACTTTTTCGGTGATATTTAATGTTCATCCTATTCATTATACAAGTGTAAAATATGAAATTCGTTCTACTTAAAAACAACAACACAAAGACATTAGAACTTGTGACACATCGTTTAAAGAAATTATATTCGTTCACCTATTCGCGTAAATCGGTCGTGTCGTCTCCATAGAAATGATAAAGTAATCACTTACTCTCTATCACGTCGAAAGAGGGTTTATAAAACGTATTCTAGTCGTAACCGACGTTTTGAATATGATAATTATCGAAGTTACTACCATATTAATGACGTTCGTGGTATTATGCCGAGCAAATTTGTTGACAAAATATTTACAAGTATGTTTCAAATAACAAGGCTGGACATTAAAGGATTAACTGTAAAAATTAAGTCAATTCGTTTTAATTAAGTTACTCAACGCAGTAATTTTTTTCAATAAATTAACTCTGAACTCATAATATTAGTTTTTTTTTTAACTTGGCGTGTTAACATTAATTATAACGACTTTACCAAGTTAATTATTTTTACAAAAAGTATTTAAATTAAGTTAAATTATAAATGATATTATATAACTTCAAGCACTACAACACTGTTTATATAATATTTGTTAAAGTAAACATAATATATATTACTGAAGACTATACAGAGTGAGGCACAAAAAAACGAACGTTTTTCAAAAAAATAACAAAATTGATAATTGTTGTTTAAAAAAAAAAAAAAAATGTATTGACAAATTTGGGTTTGTATTTCTTCGATATTATTTTAGAAAACGATCTATCATGTCCGTTAACAGTGATCTAAAGACGTTCTCGAAAGTTGGCATCCACTCTTTCCAATATTGCCGTGTCGATTTGAGCAACTTTCACGGGAATATTTTCCCTTCGAGTAATCTAATGTACGAGGCTTATGCTCAAAGGACTTAAACACATCCCTTCGCGTAATAACTCTACAAGAAATATCCACACATCAGGGGAAGAGAGCGAATAACTTCCATTAACGTTCTGTGTGGGCAATTTCCTAGTTGTGTGGGCCGTCGCTCCGTCCTGTTAAAATCATACACGTCAGAAATTAATACGTTTCGATTGTCGTTCAGGCGAAAAAAATTGTTTATCATCTCGATTTGGCGTTCCGAGTTCACGGTAACAGCATTCCCATTATCATATTCGAAAAAATAAGGATCGACGATAGCAGTTTCTCCGATGACAGACCAAACCATCGGTTAGGAGTGTGCATTCAAAAGTCCGACGGTTAGTTTCATAAAAAAATGAGATGATAAGTTCTGTTCAGGAATTACTTCTCTCATCATATTCAACTGTTGCATAAGGATCAATATGTAAGGGTTAAATTCAATTCTGAATATCGGTAGGCCTTACCGAACGATTACTGAGGCTAAGTTCAGCAGAATGCTTCCAATCGACCCGAGGCACGCAACAAGGCTTGTCCGAGAAACGTGGAAATCTTCCCGCATTTTCTAAGGTGAGTTCCGTTTATTCATCAATGTTTCTCGTGTTCGAAATTGAACCAAACGTAGGATCGCGTTACCAGTGGAAACCAGACTGATTTCTTGGCGACGTTAAAATGGCGACGATCTCGCGCTAAACTACCGTCATTGACTTGTTATTCTTCACAAAACTGCGGTACGCAAAAACGCAATTTTCTATCGCCCGCGACAACAAGGCTTTGGCTGAAAACCAATGAAACAGACCTCACGAACCAAACGACAGCTGCCGTGCGAATCTTCCTCACAAGTACTAGCAACGTTCATCCTTTGTGCCCCAATCTGTACAAGACGTCAGGAGGACTTAAGTCATTTCTTTTATATATATACATATATAATGCTGATCAGAAAATGTTAAGTTATAATTAACCTGAGTTACTTTTTAAAAATTAAATGTTAAATTATTATAGTTATAAAATAGAAATATAATTAACTTTTAACTTATGAGTACTTATTTTATATTTACCTTATTTAACGAGTGAATAATGCGTTAGAAATATTAAACACTAATTTATTATACTGATTATTGTGTTCCTCTTTAAACGAATTACACCGTCATTAATCATAATGATTAATTAATATAATGAGAATCATAAAATCGCTGTACTTAATGAAATATAAATTACAATTTATTTCTTTTTTTTTTTTTTTTGTAGGACTACGGAACCTATCCTGTAAACTGGAATGATAATGTTTTGATATTCTGTAAGTGGTTTGTTTTTTTATTTTGAAATTTTAAATAAATAAAATGCATACTTTAAAACGTAAATTCTTTATTATCATACGCGACAGATGTAACAATAAAAAACGACGGTGACGTTCCGATAACGGCATCGGTCAAGATGATCGAGTGTTGTGAACAATTGTCTAACAACGACACGGCTTGCAACGTAAATATATTACAATGATTATTGATCTTGTTCAACGCGAACTGATTTGACTTAAGTCTAACACAACCGAAAATCCGTGTTAATAAATATATTTATAATAATAATAATAATATTACGATAGTTCGTATTTCGCGTAATACCTTATGACGACATAAAATATATTTTCAGCACATGCGATTGGACGGTTCGCGGATAAAACTGGAAAAGCGTAGCGTTACCAATTGTACGCTCCACTATCCGAATGCCGTGAGTAAGATTACTTTCTGATTTTACAGCGAACGAACGCGTGGAATTATCGTCGTCGGCGTATTACACAAAACAATTTGATTTCCCGAAAACATTCCGGTGTATTCGGTGATTGTTGAGTATTCGTCGTTTTGTTGAACAATATCGTATTATGTAATGTGTGTGCTGTTGTGTACGAATCTCCGTCTCCGACTAACAGTGACGATAAACGATCGTGATTGATTCAGTGTGTGTTCGTATTATTAATAATAACAATAATAATAATTATTAATGGATTAAAAAATAGCGAGCGAAAAAGTGCCGAACTTTATTCCTTCTTTTTTTTTCTTTCTAAATTAAATTTTATCGCGAATATAACGACATTTCGTGCGAAGGGAATGAGGAGAAATACGGCCCATTCGCAGACGTGTTTATACGAGCATATATTTAGGAAAAAAAGTGCCGACACATCATCGCCGCCTATATCATTTATATGCGTGGGGGACGGATAACGGTGCGTGTCGATAAAAAGAAATGTGCAACAGCAATATTAGACCCGAGTCTAAATAAAATGTCCTTTCCGCCTATAACGTAATAATATTTATATAATGCGTATTTTTTTTTCTTCTTCTTCTTCTTTTACAGTACCCGTACAACCGTAAAGGTACGTGTAACGCGAACATCACCCTAAACAAGAATATGAACGAAACCGTAGAATTTCTGCGGAACATCACATTCGATACGACTGTACGGTCGGAGAATGTGTTGTTGTTGTTACGAGAAAGTAAGAAATATTCGGTATTCGAACGCGTGTTTGCTATAAGATAATCTTTTTATGTGTGTGTGTGTGAATACCGTTTATCCGCATATGACCCGTGTGAATGATTCGATACAAAAATATTTTAAAAATTTTTTATTGATATTATTATAATGAACACGTATTGCGTTAACACAATACGGATGTAGCGACGCCAGAGGAAAGGAGAGCGAACGCCCTGTCCGTATTTGATTTTTCCCGTACATTTACAAAGACCAAACGAAAGGAAGTCTAAGAAATTTCATGCGGTTTTTTTATATATATATATATATATTCTTATTTGCCGTTTTCAATTCGTAGTATTTTTTATTATTATTTTTTTTTCACACATACTCGTTTAAATAATACACCGCCGTGTAATTCAATATCGAATTCGATTATATATTATCAAAAAAAAAACCGCTATAATAATTTCGACGTTTTCCATATATTTCAATAATCTACACCCTTGCACGCGTTGGTGTACGATACGGTCGAAATTCACGGTGACATTTTTTAATACTTTTTTTTTTTTTTACCGGATCAATATTAAATTATTAACCGATAACGGCTAGTCTGTTATACGAAACATTAATAATAATAATAATATATTAATAGTTAATATTCCGCATTTATTGTAATTTGTTTTAAAATTTTTTTTTTTTTTATAAGTTCAATTATTTGAACTTTCCGAAATACGTATTATAATTCAATACGAGTCTGTTGTTTCGGACATTTACTTTTTACTATTAAAAAAAAAGAGTCGAAAATAGAAGTCTTGCTACAGTTATTTGTATAAATGCTAATTTTACCATACAACGTCTTGGGTGAATAGTAAAAGAAAAAAAAATTATTCAGGTTCAGAGGAAAACCTTTAAGAAATCAAAATCGTATACGCAATAATTAATAAACTGAATTTACTAAATTATTACAAAACGTTAAAAAAAACCTATGTATATGATTTTCGATATATTTTAATTTAAGTTATTACGAATTTTTCTCTACTTGCCTACCTATTTAATTCACATTTATTCAACACTAAATGCCTTCAACAGATACTGGTATACCAAAATATCAACTCCGATAAGATAAATGTATCATTATATAAAAAAAAAACACAAAGGGATAATGATTTATGAGCGTACATTTACCAAATGGTAAAAAAAATTTACCATAATCCTGCCCTCTCTCCCTCGGGAAAAAATGTCTGGTACCGCCCCTGACAATACGTATAAATAGCAAATATTTATATGTGTACTACAAAAGATCATAACCGCTAACGTCAATGGCGATTACGTTGAAAAATAACCGACGTTATATTTACGTTAATATTATACTATTTTTCAATTCAATAACACGCACGTCGTTGAATCATTCATCGCTAATATATTGTGTGTGGTACTTTACTTTTGGAACAATCCTTGTAATTGGACAAACATTAGTGTACGCACATCGGACTCACCTTAACCGAGACAAATAAATAAATACACGTAAGACAAATATAAATGCCGAGTTACTATTATTATTCATCATCATCATGTGCCTTCACAACTCTGTAAGAGTTTTGGCTGATCTCCAATAGTCACGATCCTGTATCCTTTCCTCCCAATCTGTTACTTCTAGTCTCTCTAGATCTTGTTGCACTCCATCCATCCATCGTTTCTTGGGTCTGCCTCTGGGCCTTCTGCTTGTTGGCTTGTATTCAATTGCTGCTCTACATTCATTCGATTCCTCTCGTCTCATTGTGTACCCAAACCATTGGATTCTTTGTCCCTTTACGTAGCTTGTTATGAGAGGTACTTTGGTGATTTCCCTTATTTCTTTGTTTCTTCTTCTTCTTCTTATTATTATTATTATTATTTCTTATTACAATTCTTATTCGTATATTATAATGAGTCCGAAATTATCAATTATTAAAAAACAGATATCATTAAACGGATAATCGTTCATTCCTATACGTTTAGGTATGTTAAGTAGCCGTAAAAGTGCTATAAAGAACTTTAGACTATGCGAGCACCCGGACGAAGATCCACTAGACCTTTGTGAACCGGTGAATTGCCATATGAAATACCGAGGATTTCGAAGTTTATTCGACTCCGTTAAACGGCAATGCGTGCCCGTTCCTGTGTGCAATGGCAGACCGAAAACGAATTCGTCTGTTACGGTATTTATACAAAATACGCGAATATTCGTAACCTTTTTTTTAAAAGTAATCGATTAAAAAAAAAAAAAATCGTAATAAACTTTCAAATTTAAATTTACCGATTTGTATATCAATTTTAACTCGTACAAGAATTGTATACGATAGAAATGTTTTAATTCGCATTTCAACCGGTTTAATATAAAATGTGAATATTCTCGAATATAATAGTTTTTGGAATTTACACGCAGTCAGTTTTCATCGATTTTCATGAGTATTTTCTTTTTCCAGAACTTTTTAAAATAAATTAAAAACACTCGATTTAAATCAAATATCACCATAAACGTATAATATTGTTCATGTTACTAATTAAATCACAATACGTTAATTTCGATCGAAAATATAAACATTCGTTTGGGTTTTAAAGTCAAATATAAAACGTATTATCCTAAACCCCCCCCCCCCACTTTTAGTTTCAATATTTCGAAGCGTTAAATTCACGACATATATGTATATATAAATATTTATAATTAAAAACATACAGTTTTTTTTTTTTTTTTTTTGTATTCGTCTAATATGTTTTCACTAAAACACAAAGGCAAAACGTTATTTCCATTCGAATGCGTTGTTTACGGTACGTGTTTTTATTTATTATATTTCGAAAAAATAAATGCGGAAAAATTCGAGATTATTTTACTAAAATTAACCGAAAATCTGTTTTGATCCGGTGGTGAAAGGTGTACGATCCTTTTAGCAACAGTTGCATAGAAAGGACGAACAACATATCGATAGACGACATCGATTCCATTTTACACGGGACACGTGACGACGTTTTTTTAAACATCAAAACGAAAACGGAACATCCGTATCGTTCATACGTTCGGTGTCATCATGGTAAAACGGACGAGACGAACAGAACGTGTATTTGTAACGATGGATGGGATAGTTTTATGAATTTTAGCGTTCCCATCGTTTCCACGGTACCCGTTCACATGTGCACGGTTAAAATACCTAATAAAAGCTATTACGGGTTTCCGTCATCGTTGACGATGCTCGATCCTAAAGACATTGTATCCTTTACGGCACAATATCAATGAATCCCGATAAAAACTAAAAAAAAAATGTATAACGACAAATATCTGTTATGAATTAATAATAATATTACTATTAAAGTCTGTGAACATCGCGACACAGACGATAAAAGCGACGTGCAAAATATCTCAAAAAAAAATAAAAATATATTCGTATATTAAAATCTAATAATTGTACTGTACGACGCCTAAATCGTAATATTATGTGTGCCCGCGTGTAAATAACTAAATTATTCCTTAATGAATCGTTTCAGTTTTGGGCTTTCGTCTTATCGTTAATATGGTATTTTATTGTTCAAGTTATAATAACTTGTATAACAGTCAATTTATAGAAACATATGGAAAATGTAATTACGCGATCATATGTTACGATGTAATGAATGATTCGTTCTTCCGGACACGCGTACACTGTAGTACATTGAAATAAAACATATTCAATCGTAAATCCCAATCGCTATATTATGAATTTAATATATCCGACTAAACTGTATAATATTTTAGTATTATTGTTAAAATAAAAGTCAATCGAAACAGACCGATTATATGTTCTCGTTATAAATATTGATATTATAAAATCCATAATGAATATTATCATTTTTTATTGTTTTTTTTTTTTTATTGTTTTTTTTTTTACATAGAAACCATTACTGTATTTTCTCTCCTACTTGATTTTTACATACACGTCAAACTAATTCCTAGACAATGTTTGTGTGTTTATATACGATTATGCATCATCTATAATAATAACAGTCACACTTATTTCCCCTTGGAATTATATTTATGACCGTATTGTATTACAGCACATGCGTTTACTTCGTATTTACTCGTATACTTTCGAGAATTCATACGTTTATATAAAAATAAAACGTTAAAATACTTAAAATACAATCTGTACTTACGAGTATAATTAGCTTTTAAAAATAATTCTTAATTATTTTTGGATATTATTATATAATGGAATGTGACGGATTAAAAATTATAACTACTGTCCCATTAAAATATATTAGTTATAATATAATTAGATATAACTTATATATTACACTAAACTTCGTGTTCAACAAATTGCGGTCGGCGTATTATTGTATTCGGTGCAGATTTACGTTTTAATCTATCAAACGTAATAACAAAATGTACCTATATATCCTATTACCTGAAATATCGACGTTTAAGTAATGAAAATATCATTTTTTTTTTTTCATTAATGAACAACGAAATAATTTTAAATATCCGATATGTGTCAAATTTTTTTACTGGTGTGTCGTATCGAAAATTGTCGAATATTATAATAAAATTATTATAATACCTGTCTCTATTGCCTACAATCGAATGATTCGTTAGAAATCTGAAACAATAAATAAATAATCAACACAAACTGTACAGTGTACAGATTATGTTACATTGTCTATTACGATTTAGTAAATCGCGGATTGTGTGGACGACACAACATTACCAACCGTTGTTGTACAAGAATAAAACAACGCTAATTATTTGGAGCTACGAATAAAATTACAAAAACAAAAAAAAAGTAAAAACTATTCAAACAACAATCATTTCGATATAATTATATCTTTGCCCGGAACTACGTTTTTTTTTTCTTGTAAATCGTTGTTTTACATATTTTGAACTACTAATGTAAGTGATCAGGGCCGGATTTAGGAGGGGCCAGGGGGCCCCGGGCCTCCACAAAATGAGGGCCTCCACTTAATGGGATTTTTTTGCAACCAAATATAAAACACAATATAATATTTTCAAAATAAATTTAAATCACAAATTGAATAAAATTGTTCAATCATTTATATAGTAAAATTAAAGTAATTTAAAATCGATTATTATAACTTGTAGAGTAGGATAAACGATAAGCGATAAGGTATGGTTTTCAATTTTGAGAAAAACAGTTATAAATAAACACATATAACTTGCATAGCAAGCCGCCTGACCGCTGTTGTAGATAAATACGTGTAAATGTTAATATATTATTAAATTAAATTAACTTATAATAATATATTAAATATATGTTATCGAAATATAATATATACTTTTAAGGTGGGCCCAGGGCCCCCACATTCCTAAATCCGGCCCTGATTATAGTCCGCAAAATCCGTCGTCTTAAACAAAACTGGCCACAAAACCTATTTAATACATACATACAAAAAAAATTGATAAATAAAACATCATTTTGAAGTAGTGTTACATCGTTCTCTCACGCTTTGCACACATATATTAATGTCAAAATTATTTATTATTAAAAAATAATTATAGACTGCATATTATACATTCAGATATAACAAAAAAAAAGCAAATAGAGAGATAAATACATAGAGATACATACGTACATAGAGAGAGACATAAATAGAGATACATAGAGACATTCGTACATAGAGGTATATACATACATAGAAAGAAAATAGATAGAGGGAAATACAAACATAGAGTCATAAATACATAGAGAGAAATGTACACAGAGACATTCATACATAGAGGTATATACATACATAGAAAGAAAATACATAGAGGGAAATACAAACATAGAGTCATAAATACATAGAGAGAAATGTACATAGAGGTATATACATACATAAAAAAAGAAAAATACATAGAGGGAAAAACAAACATAGAGTCATTAATACATAGAGAGAAAAGTACATAGAGACATTCATACATAGAGGTATATACATACATAGACTGTAATCGACAATAAAACTGTACTTATTTTGTCGCGATACAGTGCTATACTCGTATATATATATATAAACTTATATTGGAATTTTGAAATAAAATCGAAATGCTATGAACATTCGGATTCGACGTACGATCCAATGAACGTCGCGGCAGTTATATATTACTAGGTGTAGTATAGGTCCGGTTAGGAAAACAAAAGTTTTTGAACTTGAAACGTTACTGAACGGTTAAACATTATTCAGAAAAAAAAAACAAATCTCGATAACTTGATTTACTGAAATTTCAAAGGTTTCAAGTGGAAATCTAAAAATTACAATTAGGAGGTAACCACCAGGCGCGTAGGGGCCCGGCAATTGTCGGGTTTTGAATTTCAAACGTGTGTGTATGTACGAGTGTACGCTCGCCGATAGGAATATCGAAATAAATAACAATTTGTCGCTCGTAATGGTAGGTACTCCGCGATTTCATAAAACCAACGATATTTCCGTTTGTCAAACGTGTAAAACGTTACGTTACAGTGTTACAAAATACTGTCATACGTAATATATTCGTATGAGCATAATAAATTTTAAAGTAATTCATATTGCCCCCGGGCAACGCGTTAAAAAGAGAATGCTTTTGTTGTCGTAACGTTTTAATGGTTATTCCGACCCTGTCTATATACGGTCGAACAATACACCTACACAATACGTTTAATAATAATAATTATTAATAAAATTAAATAAAATGTTTTATCGGTTAAAACATATTATATTACCGCCGTTGCAACACATAGTAAAACTAGTTTATACGTGCAATGTGTATACATATAAAATATAATATATTTTTAATACAGACGTGCGTTTAAATTGTTTTTGTGCGTCGGACTATTCGCTTTAGAAAATATCTGTCGATACTTTTACGCGGGCAAAACTCCTCGAGTCATACACTCTATAGCTATATTAAATCTAACCCAACCAATACCTTCGGGACTGGTATCAAGTGACGATCGGCAAAGAGCACTCACTCGATCGATTAATCATTTTTCGCAAATACTTCGAATTCCAATTTATTTAATTTTATAACGCGTGACACCGGTCGTACAACGATTATTTTGCGTACAAAACGCACCTAATTAAAAATTGTTGAACATCGTATACAATATATCGTCCCAGAATGTCGTAACTAAAATCGATATTTTTTTTTATTTTTTTTTTTTTTTTTTTGGAAATCCGAAATTCGCCATTCCCTCGAGTTTTGGTGAAGTTTTATCGTTTTCATTAATTGCGAGAGCACTTAAACTGATAATATGTTCCTAGTTGAAATCGAACTGAAATGTTTTTATTACCTACTTTCAACACGTGTATACTTATTTGAATTAATTTGTAATTAATATCGTGCCGAGAAAGTATACGTGCAATGTAATTGAAAATAAAAAGTAAACTTTTATGAATTCGATTCGTTTATGGTGTTTATTGTACAACTATTAAAAATCATTGCAATAACGGTCTCAAAATTTTCGAATTTATAAACTGCTCGCAATCGGACGACAAAACTCAGAAAAATAATTAAAGGTTTTTCGTCTAAAAACGGATTTTTCCTGATTTTCGAGCAAACATTTTTTCACGGTTCAACAACAACAACAAAATGTATGCACGTAACCATGGTCATACTTCATTTTAATAAATTTAAATTCAAAATGTTAAGAACTCAATATTTTAATTATAAAAATAGTAAATACATTATTATACCATTTATTGCCAGTGTCCAATATACATATGCAAAAGTAGAATTAACATTTTTACTTATTATTAATCATTAAACAATTTATAATTCAATTTGTACAAAATATATTCAAATGTAGCATGTGAACGAAAAAAATATACATATTATGTATTTATTACATTGAATTACAACAATTTTATAGTATTTTGTAAGATTATATATCTTAAATATATTAAATAATATTCCAGTGACAATCAATATTATCATCAGACAATATGTTTTCAATAATGTTTAGATGCTCTGCCGGGAAGTCATTTCTACCTAATTGTATTATTTTTATCAGCTTATCGATTATAACCAATTGATATTCGTTCAATTCTTTAATTTTTTTTTTCAATAAAATCATTGATTTTTTGGAGAAAAAAAAAGGAAACTTGAAAACGATTCATACAAAATACTATAACAATTATTCATTAGAGATGTGTCACTAAAAATTTTGACTTTCAACATTGAAATCGTATTGAACAAGTACGCATTATGTCAAATCGTCTCAACACACACCGACCCAATAGTCTATTTGGATTGTACCCGAATGGCCCCAAGTCGATCCTTCATTAGAAGAACTTCTAACGCCGCCGCCGAACACGTAGCCATAATAATTTCGTCGTTATTCTTTTTACTCCGGGCAAAAATAATTATTTTAGATTTGTAAATTGATTCGTCTAAAATATACAGAAATTGTACTGATGAAATCTCCGCGGGGCGTAACGTGTGAAATATCGCATATGCTCTTTACACGCGGTCGTCATCGCGACGACGAGTCATTGACGAGTTAAAGTCATAAGACGCGTATATAAAGAAGTTAAAAAGTTCAAATTTACATTCTCGGTTTAATTTCCCCTCGTACATTAACGTCAACTTCAACGTATTCGGCGTGCGCCGCAAAAAGTCATATCAATTTTATACATGCGATACGTAGTGTTCCACGTTTTTATTACTCCGACATTGCGCACGCCGACCATCGTCGTTTCGGATTTTTTTTTTATCTAATTTGATCAATTTCTGTATATTCTCGAATATATTTCTGAATTACTGTACGTGAATCCGCACCACCAAAAGATTGATCGTGTTTCGTTTCGTATTGCGTCAATATAATATATATATATATATATGTATATCCAAGTTACCACCACAACCTCGGTCATCATTCCGTGAGCGAAACAAATGAGCGATTTCGTCGACAGTGCGTCGACTTCGGTGTTTACAGTCGCCCGGTAAAATGAGAATAGCGAAAAAGATGTGTCACCGCCGTCTTGAAATGAAATCGCCCGAGAACGAGACTGATGCCTACGGCTACACATAAAGAGTCCCCAGACACCAGCTCCTGTGCGCCCACTGTACACCACTCGAAAATGGGCGAAATGTATTATTTTTTCTCTGTTTCACTTATAACTCGTTCGCCGTTCACAAATTTACCATTACCGAAAAGTGTACAGGACAAAAATTAAACACCGTCGAATTTACATTGTAATTTTGCATATAACAATGTTTACCAGATTAGATTTATTTTGAAAATATAATTAATATTTACTATTATTTATCTATAATACCTAATTATATATATATTATATCGCTTATTACTAGAATTTTTTTTTAACAGAATAATCTCATATAATTCATATTCAGTTTCCATTCGATTTGTTTACAATACGTATTTAATTTGCTTCCAACGTCTTATTGCCAGCTGCGAGGAAAATAATTTTTACGTTATTAAATATATTTATTATTATTATTATTATTATTAATATCGTTGTCATTACTATTATTTTATGTGTTATATAACGACGTCTACGACGCGACGGTTCCGCCGCCAACCGCCGTCGACGGATTTGATTGATGCGTTTTCCGGAGGGACGCGGTCTAATATATATATATATATATATATTAATAATATATTATATTGATCATAATACAATAATTTACGCCGCATATAAGTATATCGTATGTATATAATCAATAATCATAATACACAGTGTCACGTGACAGCACATTCAAAAGTCTGTCTACAACGCGCGCGTTATATTATTATTATTATTATTATTATTATTATTATTATTATTATTATTATTATTATTATTATTATTATTATTATCGTGTACGTTTACGTAGCTTTGCGGTGATGTATGGGATGGATATTCATACAACGTGCTAGCTTGTTCCGGGGCTATAAAACGTAGGTCTTTAGCGCGCAGTAATCCGATCGAAGGTCACGCGAGGTTCATGAAAATCACTAGCGTCCTCCAACCGATTCGACCGGGAAATAATCGGGTGGTAACCCGCCGGTATATACGGTTACTTCGTACCTGCGTAATATATTTGTGTATAGTCACGATGGCGGATCGGGAAATTTTACCCGGGTCGCGGAAAGACGGAAAATCGATCCCTCGAAGGAATTTCCCGTCCGTTTAGGGAACAATAATATATTAACGCGTGTACACGTGGTTCGTTCTCCGAGAACGCTTGGCCGGTCGAACGTGCGAGACATTAGTGAATTTTATTTTATCAGATAAAATGGTTTTTTTTTCCTTTTGTAATTGCTCGTAATATTTTTATAAACACACATTTGAAAACAATATTGCATTAAGAACGTTTAGCTACGAGACGGGATAGTATTAATGAAAATTAATCAAAAATAATAACGTAAATTACAAGAAAAAAAAATGTAAAAATCTTTCTTCGAATTAAAAAAAAACGGATTATGACGAAACGCGGAAACGAAAGGCAGCGAGTGGGGAGGGGGAAGGAGGATTCGGCAGGACTGATGAAAGATTAGCGGACCCGTTGTCATTCAGATAAAAGTGCATCACAATTGAAAAGAAGATGAATGGAATCACGTTTCAGGAGAACAATATAACAGAATATTATAAGAACAATATATTTTATTACTATAATAATAATAATAATAATAGGATGATAGAAGAATATAGTAAGTGGGCCGAAGGCGAGAGGAGAACGAAACGATTGTTTTACGAAAGATAATAGAGGGATCGTTGTGGAAAGCGTAAGATGAAGAGAGGAAACAAAAGGAAGGCGAAGGAAAATCGCATATAAATTCCACGATCGACCAATGCCTCAACTAGCGAGGTTTTGGAGCCCGCTGCAAAGAAAAATCAAGGCGGTTCGTTAAACCGCCTTAAAATTTACGTTAAATTTTACGAAAAAGAAAAAAAATCTTAATTTTTGCACACAAATCATAAAACTTTCGCTGTTCACTACAATTTACAATCTTTATATCATTATAAAATGTGTATAACCACGGAGATCAATGTACGTGTCAATAAATAATAATAGCGCGTCATGTTGAAATTCACTCAAAGTACGCGGTTACGGTTTCGACTTTTGATATAAAAGAAAATTATATATTATTTTTGCTCGGGAAAAATATCGCATTTTTATTTATGTATTTGTTTGTGTCAAATATTTTTTTCATTCGTATTACAAACGCTTACTCGGTATAATAAGATATACGGGACCCCGGAGGTCTTAGCTCAAGATCCTTCTCCCGGAGCACTTCGAACAGGATAGTCTGCTGCGATCACGCATCGTAGATATGCTCGGTGACAACGAGACGGAATTGTAGAAAATTATTCACAACATAACGATTCTTCTTGACCTAAGAGGACTCTGAGAAAAAAAAAAAAATTCTCGATTTCCCGCGATATAAATACGTGGACCCAGCTGATATGTTTTTGGAAAATAATTAAACAAAACGTGTATGACATGGATACATTCAAATTTGTTAACGAGGTTAACCGGATACTTTTTTCATCACTCAGCGAACGCGGGAAAGGAATTGAAAAAAAAACGATTTTTTTTTTTTTAATAATTTATAATAAATTATTATTAAAAGGATGACACACGACAGTTATTTGTGTGTATATATATGAAAAAAACCACTTGAAAAAACGTACTATGGATGATTTTTTTTTAAAAATGTATCGTGTATCTCTTTAACAACAAAAGAGAGAACACATTGAAAAAATATAATATCTAATTACATCACACTAGGCAAGTACTTTTTAAAAATTACAATAACATAATAAATATGAACGCAAAAAAAAAGACAAAATTATGTACCTAAAATTATAATATATATATGTACGCTTTTTCGCGTGATAATTTTCTTTTTTTCGTTTCCTTAAGGGGACGTCTCGTCGATGATTTAGGCCATTTTTATGAAACTTTAAGGAAAACAGCGGATTTAACAATTTAAAAATATTTAAAACGTATTTTAAAAGTCATTAAAACACAGTCCTGTATAGAAATATGTCGTAGATGGCAATGTGTGATTAATGAAAAATAGAATCAAACGACAAAAAGCATGTCCCCGTAAAACGGAATAAATGTTCCCCTCAAAGTGATTTAAGAGATAAAACACAACTGTAATTGAGTGAAGTAGAGAATTGATATTTTCTAGGGAACCTCATATGCGTTTCACGCATAACAATATACAAGTCGATTTGATGAATATTTATAAAAATATTTATTTGCTTATATTTGTAACTGTTTTTTTACTCGATAGTTTGAAAAACGCATGATAAGTGGTTAAAACAGTGTTCTGTATCTTTTTTTATAATAGTTTTTTTTATTAGCTACAAGTATTTGAATTAAAATAGCTCTCAACGATTACAATTTAAAAAAAATTCTAAATAATAGTTTGTTTTATCTTTAAAATTACTCGGAAGAGTACTTTCTTTTTTTTTTACTGTTTTGCGGTTGCACGGTTTTTACTACTAAAAATCCCCGTCGAGAGGTCTTCTTAATCGAAATATTTTCTACGAAATATAAAACAATTTAATTAATTCACTTATTTCGCCGAAAAGTACTTCGAAAAGGGCAGGTACAAAGGATTTACGAAAATTTTCAAATTTTAATACACTTTCGCGTCTAGCGCACGAAACTCGCGTTTTATGATTCACAATGTTCGCGAAATATAATAACAAATCCGTACTACTACGCTAATATTATTAATTATTATTATTATTAATTATTATAACGCGTATTCGAACATAAACTTAATTTTAATATTATTTCTCTGCTATACGCGGAACGACGCAATGGACTTCAGTGCGGCCGTTTCTGTCCAGATTTTTTTTTTTTTTTTTTGTTTTTGCGCTCAGATTTTTAACGCTCAGCAGCTTCGCTCGTCCCCGCGTCAAACACCCCCAGACTCGCCAAGAACAATATTCTCAAAAAACGCGCAGTCTTTATACGCTATATACGCACTGCAGTGGTCCACCGTTTCCGGATCGCAACCGTAGTATTAATAAAAATATATCCTTTTCTTCGTCAACAGCCGCAACGCGGCCCGGTTTTCAAGTGACGATTATCGTCGCACGAGCCGGGGAACGAAATGACATTTTTGAGAAAAGGTCAATTTCCTCCTTTCGGGCCGTACCGTAATGTCCGTTCTCGTCTCCTATATACGCATATACAACGCGTTTTCGTATATCATACGATTTTGGTGCGTATACAGAAAACAAAGACAAAAAATAAAAATTGTTCGGTGAATTTTCCTCAAAAAAATTCACCGCAAATTTTCCGTAGAAAAAAGAATTAATAAATCGCATTTGTACGACGTGATAATTACGTGTGCGTACATTCCGAACGCCGCGGCCGATGACAATCATTAGGATAGAAACATTTGAATAAGTTATAACATAATCGACGAGTGGTTTTATTTTTGCGTTAAATTATCAAGAAAGAAACAAACATTATTAAACGCTTTCCATTTGAAATCGAATTAAGCGCGCGCGCAATATTTAAACCGGCAATCGTTTAAAGACGCATTTAGTTGTAAATCTTTAAATTGGTAAACGTTAAATGCGCATAAAACCGGACGCTCGGAAACGAACAAACATTCTGTGCGTGTTGCTCGAGCAAAACGATTTTATGGTTTTAAGTATTTATAAACGTAAACGGGGTGAGTAAAGTGTTCTTAAGTAGTTAAGTTCTCGTTCGATTTACGAACACACGTATATTATTATTATTATTTCTCCGGGAATAGAATGTCGAGCAATAACCGGCCCGGTGGTAATACAATTAAGAAGTATCATAAATAAAATATATATATATATTGAGTAAATTACATTACAAATGTATAATATATTGTTAACTATCCGAAATTTATCAATTTCAGACACCGCGTTTTGTACCGCCGGTGAACAATAAACGTTTCATGATGGCTATGGTACAAAAAGTGGGGTATAAAATGTATTATAGGCGTCGTTTTCATCCCGCTCGTCTACACTGTACACTCCAAACCGATATTTCTACTGTCCCTACCTAGGGACGGAGTTCTAGAAGCGATTCCGGTACACGTGGCAATTCGGATG
This sequence comes from Chaetogeoica ovagalla, assembly GCA_032441825.1. Lineage (NCBI taxonomy): Eukaryota > Metazoa > Arthropoda > Insecta > Hemiptera > Aphididae > Chaetogeoica > Chaetogeoica ovagalla. The sequence goes on from CM063726.1 coordinate 4,305,773, forward strand.
CTGTATATACGTACATAATATCCGTAAGGGAACGCGAATGATTCCGAAATGTACGAAATAATATTATACAAATTACAAAATATGATTCGCGCATATTATTAAACTTTTCACCGCGTCTCGACTATATTGATTACCAATTATCATTATTATCATCATCATCATTATTTTTATTATTATTATTATTATTATAACCTTCGGAACGTTATTTTATTACTGTAATATTATTATTCTTAACCCATTTTTTTAATACAGGAAAAGAATCGGCGAATCGAAGTCCTTGAATTCGTCATTATATAACGTCGCCGAGTACAACGTGTTTTAATTGTTTTAACAATTTTAATTGCGCACTTTGAAATTTTTAAACCGTATAATACGCGCGATTGAGTAATTTTACTTGAAATAAAACATGACACAAGTTTATGTAATTATTTTCAATGACATTTAATTTTAATTTTCAATTTTTGATCCCCGGGGGGGGGGGGACCTCATAGTCGTATTGGCCCCAGGGACGCACCCCCTTTGCCCTACCACCCTCGGCTTAGTCCCCGGGTCTGCGTGTATCGGAATTATTATTTGTTCACTATAGAAATGAGCGCAAATTCTACAAATAAATATGCCGAGGAAGGATATGAGAATTCTCTATTGTATTGTAAATTTAAAAAAAGCATACATACGTATAGTAAAAGTCTACGTAGTCTTATTTCATTCGCTTTTTTTTTTCAATATGACATTATGAGATTATATGTGTTTATAAATATTTTATTGAATTTCCTCCGGCGCAGTAGATTCTGAGCGAAGCGAAAACCGTATTGGTTTTTCAACGGTGTGTATTTCTGTTTTTTTTTTTTTTTTTTGTTCGATTTTTAAATACGAAAAAAAAAAAAAGAACCCCGATAAATATTTAAATTTTCGAAATGTATAAATTAATTTATTTAAAATTGAACGGATTTTTTTAATCGTCCGTAAGAAATAAATAAGTGGTAAAAATATCGTATGTGGATTAATTTCGAACGGTAAATCCCGGTTAGGTCGTGGGACAAACGAGATCGTTTTTAACATTTTTTTCGAAATCAAAAATTCCGAACAAATCATGACTACAGTTCATTTTAACATTTCGTTTCTTTCCGTTCCAAAAATATATTAACAAAAAAAAAAAAAAAAATCCCGAAACGAAACAATAATAATTAACACCTCGCCGCTGTATAGGAATATTTTTAATGCGGTGAAAATTGCTCTCACCTTAAATAATATCGGGATGCGATTTTCGTTTCGGATTTCGGATCATCGGGAATGTGGGAGTTCTAATGTAGGGCGTACGGGCCTAAAAGTATCGCCGAACGTCTCGCTAACTTTTTTTCTTTTTTTTTTTTACGTGAAAATGTTTAATAAATATTTATACTAAACACTTTATGTTTTTTTTTTAGATCAACAAAAAATATATACCAATATATAATAACACAAAAAGTTTTGGGCCGAAAAACGTCTCAACGGTTTTCCGGAACGTAGCATAGTACAATAATAAATCGCCTATATCCGGTGCACCGTGCGGTCATCGAACGTCGAAAGCAAACTGTAGAACCGGTCGATCGATTTTTGCGTTATCCAATCCAGTTACGCACTCGCGTAACTGATACTGACGAAATCGATTTTTTTCTTTATCGTTTTTATATATTATCATTTTTTTAGTGGCGCGTTAGAATACTGTTTGGCGTTGAAAAATCGAAAAACGAACTGTCTAACAGAATATCGACTAGAAAAAAATTTGTTGCCGAATTCTAATCGAACACACGACGGATCGTAGGTACTATCGACTTCCAGTCGAAAAGTCGTACACAGATAAACGAAAAAAAATAAAATAAAATAAAAATCATTGCAAAACCAATTCATACAGGTTTATAATTTTTTTTTTCTCTACCTAGTCCCGAGTCAAAAAATCTACACCGCGTTTGAGATTTCGAAACCAAATTTTGCACCGAAATTCTCTGAACCCTCGAGCTTATATGTATGTACAATTTTCTTGTCTCTTCGTCATCGAATAGATGAAAATAGAAAAAAACGTGTCGGTATCCTCGACGATAATAATATTCATTTATCTTTATTTCTCTATAATATAGAAATATGATACAAATTAAATAACGTTAAAAAAAAAATAGATTTTTTTTTTTTTTTTTTTGGGGGGGGGGGAAAAAAGCAAAAGTCCTTCCTGCAATCGCAAAAGAATTACATAACGTCGAAATGAAACTGTATATCATCAAAAACAAAGATTTTTTTACATTGCCGAGACCCCGTTGAAACGGAATGCTCGTGGGTATCCGCTAGTATTATAATATATTGTGTACACATATACAGTATTCGCATAGTAGAAATTTTAATAAAAGTTTAATTATGAACCAAAATTACACGTAGGTATACACACTCGGTCCTTTGTGTCTCGACAACGCGAATACTCAGTAAATATAAATAAATATATATATATATTTTATGCGTTATATAATAAATTATTATACGCACTGACGACGTTGTTTTTATATGTTCAAGTGTACTAGCGTTTATTAATAAATTATTTATACGTAAATATATATATATATATATATATACGCTTTGTGCTTTAAAACGACAGTTTTAAATTAAACGCATTACGTTGAACAAACAAAGGCGTGCGCGTTCTTTTCCGTTTTTTATACAACGACCAAAATTCGAAGTACAATTTTTTTTTTTTCTTTATAAAGTACAACCGCATTTAAACAAAACGCGTTTGGACGGCAAACAGTATTTTGTGTACCTGTACTGTCGCGGGCAATTCATTATTGTATTCCGTCTCGTACTTCGCACAAACCGTTTTGAAATGCCCGTAAACTGTAATATGTGTTCGCGATAATAATTTATTCCTAATGCAATTCCCCCAATCCAATGCGACGAGATAAATGTACGCGTTATTAACACGTCATTGGAATTGCGGGCAAGTATAGCACACGCGTTCATTCTGCGGCGCTCAAATGTTTTGACACGTCCGCCGACCGCCACACCAGCCTCTCCTCTTCGAAACTCCGCGGGAATTTCGATCCACACAATATTCTATGTATTCTATTATAATAATTTATCCCAAAATGTACAACCACAATTATCGCATTCTTCTTCGCCTTATTCAACACTCCAAAACTGGTCCACCCTAAATCCTACGCCTCCGCCGCGCACAGAAAAACGGTCTCCCGCCTCTTGTCCAACTGTCTTCGGACGATCTCAATTCAATTTTCTTCTACTGTCTTCTACTGTCTTTTCCCTTCTACATTCATTACCGTCATCTCTAAATCTCTAAATCGTCTCTCCGCATTACCATCGAACCATCTCAATTCAACCCTCATTTTCTCCGTGACAACAGATGCCACTCCTACGCTACCCTGTAAGACACGTAGTCGGACAGTCGTCAATTATTATATTATCGACTCAATGACACATACATATATATATACGTATATACAAATCGTACCTTTTCTTAATGCATTTGCGAGACGTTTCAGTCCTATAATTCAGACACGATTCGTGTGACAAACGAACAATGTCAAATCGGACGCGGTATTAATCATTCGTACGCGTAACACTGTAAATACGGATTTTTTTTTTATTCATTATTTAATCATATAGCAAGTAGACGACCAGTGGTTCTCAACCGGTGTGCCGCGAAAAATGTCTGATATTTATGATTATACGCTGGTAAAAACAAAGTTTTTGTTGTTGTTGTTGTCAAGTGCATGAGTGTGCCGCGAAAAACTTGTGATGACGTATAATATAGTGTGCCGTGAACAAAAAAAAGTCGAGAACCACTGAAGTAGACTACCCGTATGGTAGACTACCCAAGACATTACTGGAAATATTTCTGTTAATATAATAATACAGCAATCGATTATTATTATTATTATTATTATTATTATTATTATTATTCATAGGACAATCGCGAATAAGCGAATTTTAATTCTCGAAAAAGACACAAATCGATAGGAAAATGCTTTTGAACACACCAAAAAACATTCGCCAACTGCTAAGTCGCATAGACTTATAACATTTATAAGTCTATGGCTAGCCGCTCGACACTTGCGCACAGTAGAAAGATACAACTATAAATATAAACTACAAACATTAGTTGTCGATCGGAACACATCATTTATTTAAAAATCACACAACCCAATAATTCATAGAACCGCAATAATTTGTCATAAATAATTTATTTATACGATTTAAATGATTTGTTGTAATTACGCCTAAATACACGCAAACGTCGTGTTAATTGCTGGAAAGAATATTGTCAATTTTTTTTTTTTTTTCAACTAAACAAATTTCCGTGCAAATTCGAAATTAATTATTTTAGGGCCGGCCGCAATAGCGTCTTTGTAATAGGAAAATCGATCGGAAGTATATAGTGAAGCTGAGTAAGTGAAGCTTACTAAATTAGTGAGCTTCATTAAGTAAGTAGGATTAGTTGCGAGTCATTTACATAAATGGGAAAATATTCCAAGTGCGTACATTATTTTGTCCAGCACTTGTAATATGCGTCGCGCGATCCAAGTGACGTCACTGAAATAAAAGTCCCAAATAGAAATTTATTATTCACGAGTGTAGTTTTTATTTGAAAAATATACGATCATAACACACTACAGTTTCTAATAACAATGATACGAAATTTAATAACAAACATAATGTATTTATAGTTATGTAACAATATTAGATCGAATTCTAAGGAATATAATAAAGGTGTATAACAAATAGACCTGATGGAACCTACGTAAAACCCTCAATTAACCTAAATGTAAATTTAGTCGAAAGCCGATCGGGTCCGCGTAGTGAATAATAATAATAATAATATTGTGCAGTTTACGCGGAACTATGGCGCGAACGAAATAAATAATACTCCCTGCGGTAGAACATTATTTTTGTTGAATGATAACTTAAATGAATTTCAGAGACGAAAGCGCGGAGGAGAGAAATGGTAAAAATCTCGTGTGTGCCTCAGTGGCGCATGCAGGAGCTGGATTCGAGGAATTATAACCCCTACCCCTCACCAATATATTTAAAAGTCGTCTTTTATATTGCGTTCTACAAAAACAATAACAATTTTCTACTATAAATTTGATGTAATCGTATTTCATTTTACTTTTCTCTTTAACAGTCCCTCGTTTTCTTATCGAGAGAAAATTCTGCGGGGCTCATTGTGGTCATAACATTAATTAAATCTTGTTCAACGTTTAACATTAAACCGTTTGAGTATAAACTGCACCGTCGTACATTTCATCGAATAATTTAAGAGTGCTAAGCACTCCCGTAGCTCTTCCTAATAGCTCTAATAGTTATAGTAGTGTATTTACCGTTCGAGCTGTGACAATTGACTGATTGCGATACTTACCTGGGGTGAATTCGCGTACACAACCTTTGAATGCGCGCCACACACATTTTCTTCTTATTATTATTATTATTATTATTATTATTATTTATTTATTTTGTACATTCAAATGAGCGAGTCCTCTACACTTCCGACACAAAAGTTAATGTCGTTAATATATTATATATATATATATAAAAACAACAAGAACGACTTTTTTTTTATGTTTTATTGTGTTATAATAACTATTAGCGCAGGCACGTATCAGAGCTTATGAATTCAATCTCTCACATTATTATCTCAAAGACACAGAGATTTAATGAGAAAATTGGAATGTTTTCACGGTTTCCTGCGCTGAAGCTCTCGTTCATAGTTCGAATCGAAAATATTATTTACCAATTTATTTATTTTCCTCCAAATTCCTCAAGGAACCCGTGAGACGCCGCGTCCGGACCGAAAAACATTTGTCGTTGCCGACAACGTTGGTGACGAAAATCAGAAATGTTTCCGAAATTTGTCACCCGACGATTATCATCGTGTCCGGCCGCGTTGTTATCGAGACATTTTTGTTTTCCCCGTCCGACGCGGCGGAAATTCGACAAAGTTCACAAACACAATCACTGATTGTGATGTATTGACACGTCCAGACCGGTCACATTTTGTCGATAAACATTTAATAAATACGTCATATTTTATTTATTCATTTGGTTATTATTCGTTCAATTCAGCCTCGTCGTCCGCCTTACACGCAGTGCATGTTTTCACCCGTACATTTTTTTTTTAACGGATTTTCAAGTTCATTCTCAATCGAATAATGGAGTGGTCTAAAGAAAGTCTGTTTGTCAACTTATTGATTTTAATCGTGAAAAACAAATACTATGGGACCAAACTCAACCCGAGTAGAAAAATAAATTAACGCAAGCGGATTGCAGCAATCGCAACGTCATTATCGTTCCACATTTTGTCAGTCAAAACTAAAACGTTTTTCAAATGTGCGTTGCCTCGGCGTGGACGCGCCTGTTTTTAATCAATTTTGTCGGGGACATTTCGAGAAACATTTTGTCACCGAAACAGATGACAAAGCCGACGACAAATGTTTACGTGTGTGAAGTTAGCAAGAGGTCCAGCAAGTAAAACGTATATTAAGTTGCCTATGTCTAACTCCTGACGTTTAAATCAACATTGATAAGAATATTGGGTAATTTTATAGAAACAGAAAGTAGATTGCACTGCATATATAAAACGAAAATTAACACTCGAGAACAACTATGACGAGGAATAATTTTATTAAAATATTTAACAGATTTTACTGCCAACTGCGTTATGGTTATTTTCATTAGTAGCTGAAATAATATTCACTATTCGTTAATATTAACGTCAATTAGATATCATAATTCTAACTAATTTGTGTTAATTAAATTGAAATGTTTATCGAATTATTCGAATTATTAAAGTTGTGTGTTTTCGGATATTCATATTTGATAAAAATGTACTTAAATTTTATTAAATGTCAAATAATAATAATCCATTTAATTTGCTATAAATTAATTTTCACAACCCATATAACATATATTAATCTCTAGTCCATTTTTTTTTTAAATTATGAAGCGTTGTTTACTGGGGAGTAACGTATAATTAAAATAGTTTCAATTTCAATTAAATTACGTTTTAAATATTACAAATGAATAATAATAATAATAAAGTAACGAGCCGCGACGGGAAGTCGTAAATGAATTATTTGGATAAAGATATTTGTGATTCATTATTATTACTACCCATGTATTCGAAAGCAATCATTGCATTCGATGAAACGATTCTGAACAGAGCTTCGGCGTAATGCACATTGTCAAAAAAATTGAAATGATTATAAAAACAAATCGCCACTTGAATAATAAATTTTTTTTTAATACAGTTGAATTAACGACGCATGTTTGAAATTGTCACAAATTTTTAACTCTTAAAACTTCGAATTACCACCTCCTCTTTTATAAATTAAATACTTCAAAATCTATAATTGATCTATAAATAGCCCAAAATAAAATGGACTATAACTTTTAGCGTTTCAAAAATACACAGAAATAAAAATGTTCAATTTCGACGAAATTGCGTTTTTTATCGTTTTATATCATTTTTTCGGCGCTTTTGAGAAAATTGACCTCTGTACAGTAAAAATTTTAGATGAAATTTGTTACTGGAAACAAACTATGAACATAAAGATTGAAATACTCTTTCTGGTAGAATTTTCGGGTACGGACATGAAAAAAAAACAGCTTTGTAAAACCAATAGATTCCTTGCTCCATTCAGAATTCAAAATATGTATTAACAGGTTATGTTTGTTGCGAACAGTGTTAAGTCTGAATCAAGTTTGTGCATAAGACATACAACATAAATGTTTCATGAACATTCATCCTCACCATTCACACTGCGTACAATATTTATAATAAAAACAACACTTTATTATACAAAGTTCGTATAAACGTAGTATTACATTAATCGTTTAATATTATAAAAATTAAAATTTTTCTTTCTGTAAATTATTCAAATTATAAAACGCACAACTAAAAAAATCAAAAAAATGAATTTATATTAAATAAGAACACAAAATACAAACTACATTTTCTTTTTAAATTTCAATTTAAATATCAAAATTAATTTATATCGGATCAAAATACTTCCACAGTTGCTTTCTGAATAAATATGCGTATACACAATGTCTCCAGCTCTAATTATTAATAATTCTTAAGAAAACTTTTGGACTTAAAAAATTTCTGATTAATATTTAGAAATCATAAGCACTTATATACACCTCTCAAAATATTTTATTAAAAATAAAAAAAAATTATGTATATATAAAACAATATATTGTTCGTAATTTATAAGTGATCTTATATAAACATAAATTTAATAGTATAGATAATGTTTTAAAAGAAGTTTTAAATAATATTTATCCATTCCAGTATAGGTACTAGTTTCTACTGCACTCCGACATCCACAGAAGTGAGTATAAATACAGCTCGAGTATACCATAAAAATATACATATTATGAACATTACATGTAGTAATAAATTAAAAAAAAAATTGATCTAAATAACATTTAAAAATGTTTAATCTTAGTGTACATTAAATAGTTAATAGTAAAAAAAAAATGAACATAAATTATCCAACTCAATTTTCGAAAAAGATAATAGAAAAAAAAATATATTAAATAACAGAAAAGAATAATTCAACCATGAAATGTTTTTGTTTCGCTTAACTATGATTACAATTTTTAACATTAAGTACATTATAGTTTTAATTGGAATCGGAATCTAAATAGGCTGGTTTTGCCAAAGAAAAATTATGTTTTGTAATAAATTTAGATATTTAAAAATATATGTATCTTACTTGGTAAGAGACTTATTTGAATTGTGAGTTTCTTCAGAGCTTGATTCATTTAAATTATCTTCAGTATCAAGTTCAGGATTTTATTTTTCAGAATTTTGTTTGATATTCCAGCTATTTGCCAATTACATGATAATATGATGATAACATGATATTTGATAACACGGTGAAAAAAAAGCGTACTGCTAACGTCAATAACCGCGGTAACGTTATCACGGAAGATCTTGTTTAAGACTGGTATGTAACTGATAACCGGTTATCACATTTTAACTTAGTGATAACACGCACACGCGAAACGTCAGTAGGAAATTTCAAATAACGAACGATTTCCCCTGGGCCGTGGTCGCGCTTTTTCGTATAAAATTGGAAAATCAATTGCAATTTCGCCAACAACTCGGAACAAATCATTCCGTAACTTATTTATTTCGTTTAAAGCCTATGTAACGTTCACTTGTAAGTATTGTTTTCTCACTTTACGTAATTAGTTCTTCTTAAGCACCCGGACGAACGGTTTCCAACTGCTCGTCAAAACGAATTTTACCGTTGTTAGCGAACCGTTTTGTTCCAGAAACAATATTACGTTTGGATTACTGTTTATTCGTCTGTTATTTATACTGTTTCGTCGAATTTTTATTATTTATCTTGTTTTTTTTACTTGCCGGTCCGTTGAGAACCATCACCGTTCCTCTACGTCTTCTGAATTTTGCACATCCACCCAGCGGTTCCTATCTGTGTCTTTCTAATTACCGTTGTTTGCTTGTCGACGATACACTTTCTTTATTTATTTACCGTCTGCTTTCTAAAAGTGTCCGAGCCATTCTAAACATTTGCTTTTCATAAAGTGGCTCGTTTTACAGCTTCTGTGGGTCTTGCAGCATTTTTTTTCTCTTGTAAGTATTCAACTCCGTGTTAAATATTTGAACACATCCACTTTTCAAATCTATAATTATCTACTGTTATGTAATCTGCATTTGGTATTCTCCTTTGTTATCATTGTATATTTAATTTTAACCCCATTTACACACAATCCTATAGATTTGCTGGTTCATAAAAGTTTGGTCTTTGTATTTATGACTTCATCTCTAGTCTCTCCCATTACTACTACGTCATCTGAGCAATACCAATATTACATGTTCTCCACATATTTTTGAATGTCGCTATTTCATTAAGTGCTAAATTGAAAAACTGTAAAATATAGAACATTTCTTGACTAAAACCCCAACTTTACCTCGGAAATCCTCTGACATATCTTGTGTAAAGCACACTCAATAAAATATTTTATTGTTACATCGTTTTATTAACGTACCTACCTCTTAGATATAATGTTTTCCATAATTTTGCCTCCCCTCCTATTTATGGTGTTATAGGCTCGCTTAAGATGTATAAACACTAAAAGCAGTTCTTTATCAAATTCATAATATTATATATTTAGCTGTCTTAATTCAAGGATATGATTTAACTTTGGATTTTCTCTTTTAATTTTCTTTTTGCATTCATAGTGCCCAATAATTTGTTCATCGTACATATTTATTTAATTAATTCATCAAAAATTGATTAATTTTTACCTTTGCGTTTGAAACTAACGATATATTTACAACAAACTAATATCAATTCTTAAAATGTAATGTTTTTCATTATAAGATTTAATTTTGATTAATTTCATAATATGACTTGTTGCTAAACACGTTTCAAGTTTTGCATTCACATAATCTATTCTAATCCAACAATTCTAAAAGTTATCAAATAAGACTATATTGAATAACGATGTGTATAATAATCAACATTTAAATTGAAGAGTAATATGAATAAAAAAGCAAAGACAACACCGAAGGAAGAATTACCACCTGGTTTTTCGTTAAAAGATATGTCCGGTGTCAGTTGGATTATTAAAAATATTATCGGTAGCGGAGGATTTGGATACGTTTATTGTGGTCAGTAATATTAATATACAATGGAGTGTTTTAAGTTAAAATATATATATATAAATTATTGTTTTTATTTTATTTTAGGAGTTAAAAGTGGAGAACGTACAAAAAGAGAATATGCAATTAAAACAGTAAGTAATTGTAATTTATTACATTAAACTATGATTGTTGGTCTGTGTCTAGTGTATGTGTGCATTATAAGAAATATAATGTTTGCATAATCACTGTAATTTAGTCGTTTTTATTTGACATTTTAATTTTCAATATTATACGTATTCAAAATACTTTTCTATTTCTATTTGTTTTAATTACTTTTTGGAACATTGTTAACAGGAAAATATGGATAGTGGACCACTGTTTGTTGAACGAATGTTTTATCTCAAAAATATGAAAAAAGAAGGTATTGAAATATACATGACTGAATCAAAAAAAACACTTGTAAATTAATTACTTTATATATTCAGATGTTGAAACCTGGATGATAAAACAAAAGTTAAAAGAGTTACCACTACCCACTTTCTATGGTTCTGGAAGTACTATTTACAATAACAACAAATACAGGTTTATTGTAATTGAAAAGTTTGATAATGACTTGGAGACTTTTCTTAAGACCATCCATGATACATTACTACTAGGAGCTGTCATTAATATAGTTCGACAGATAGTAAGTAACTAATTTATATTTTCTAATAAAATTATTTCTTAGAATTCAGTGTTTTTCCTTATAGATTGATGCATTAGAGTACATACACAAATGTGGATATGTTCATTGGGACATCAAAAGTCAAAATATATTTATCGGCAAAAAGCCCAAAGAGAATCATGTGTACTTAGGAGATTTTGGTATGGTGACAAAGTATCAAACTGAAAACGTTGTACCAAACAAAAAATTTGCGAATAATGGTACACTAAATTATATAGCTCTTGATGGCCATGTTGGAAGTAAGTTTACAATACTAGTTTATTTTAATTGTCGGCAAAATATGGTTTTTGGTAGTTGTTACATCATTTCTTATTCATTTTACAGTGCATACTCGTCGCGCTGATCTGGAAAGTCTTATGTATAACGGTTTGGAATGGTTGAAAATAAACTTGCCTTGGAAAGACAAACCATTGAAAACAACAATAACGTATAAGAACAAGATGAAAGATGCAATATTAGCTGCAGGACCAAATGAAAAAATCTACGGTTTTAATCAAGTCCCACAAAGTAAATACTATACCATACATAAATATAATTTTATATACTCTGGACCACAAGAAAATATGATAGGGCAGACAACTAGACGCTTTTGCCGCGTATTCTCTCATGGCCCCATCAATTATTTTTGCTCCAAAACTAAAACAAGCGGTATATCGCATATGCTTGCAATAGCAAGTAAATCCATAAGACAAAATCACTAAAACGAGACAAATTGTTTGTACAATTAATAAATTAAAACATTACTGGCACCAAAAAGTGTTGGTCTTTATATACAAGTAGCTAAATTATCTGGCTTCACTCATGCACAGTTTTTAACAAAAATGTACTATTTATTTTATTTAATTAAATATATTTACAAATTTCTTTTCACCAACATCACCAGTCATATTGTCAAATATTTGATACCTATTTAAAATAATATACTGAAAGTCAGAATGTTTTGTCAAACTGAGGATTCCATTCTTTTTTGTGAATGAAGTCCACTCGTTTATTCACTATAGTAATTTTTTTCATCATTTTCATTACTGAGTATTAAGCACAACGTTTTGATATTAAATATACTGCGTCCTATATTTGGCCTATGAGCCATATTTGTCATCGCTTCATTAAAAATTATTAAATTATGCATTTTATGTAAATAAAATAATACTGTAATAGTGTGTATACACTAATTATATAAATAGATTTGTTATTTTGGGCATTTTTATGACAAATTATTTTTTTTTTATGTTGACACTATACAATCATTGCTTACAGGTTATTTTAAAACAATGAAAATTATATATAATATGCAACCTGCTGAAAAACCAGATTACACTTTCTTAAAAAAATTGTTAAAACAATACAAAACGGAGATGAAATCACCAAATGTAAAAATCGCACCACAAAAATAGTAGTTGATGAAGAAATCTATAATGTTCTCCTGGTCTCCTATAACATCTGTTTATTGAAATAAAATTTTAAATACAATATACGAGTATATGACGTGTGTAAACATTTTGTTATGAATTTATTTATTAATCCTCATAATTTTCTATTAGAAAAAATGAGTAAAATATAATATTAAGTGTATTTAAAATTGTATTTTATCTATTATATTCAATTTAAATGCTATTAAGTTTGTTAATTTTTTTTCTGAATTTATTTATAGTATCTACTTATATTTTGTAAACAAAAAATTAATTCTAAGTATTTGTTCAAAAACAAAATTGTAAACAATTTCAATCACATTTAATATAATTGTTCTACATTGTTTTTGTTTGGCAAATTTATCTGAACAATGTTTCTATGATAAACAGTTATGAATATTTTTATTTTGTCTTTCCTACCAATATACGAGTATAAAACATGCACACAAGTCACAAGAAACGATATTGAAAATTGAATTGCTACATTGAAATTCCATTTTAATTGGATTTACTCTCGGGACGATATTTAGAGTATATAGTTCAGTCTTTTGGGTATAGAAAAAACTTCCAACACCATAGAAAAAATTACAAAAAGTTGCCTTGACTACTAATCAGATGTGTAATTATTACAGAAAGTTTGATTTCAAATAAATTAATTTATAAACACTTCTTTATTTTCGGTAACTTTTCCATTTCTAATTTCTTGAATTTCATTCGCCAAATTTTTTTCTTTTAATACCCTCTCAAACTGGTTAGTGTTAATTGTGATAATGGTGTGTAAACATATAAAACATGTGTAAAGCATAGATTATTGTGGACAATATTCATTGCTGCAATTCAATTTTATAAGATTATTGTCAAAAAATATATGTGGAGATATGAATATTTTTGAATAGTGAATTGTATTCGTCATAACTAATAATCATGAAAATTTATCTCTATTTACATTGAGATTATTTATATTATTTGTTTTTAAATCCTGGCTTATGGTATCTCCTTACTATTTTAATGGTCGACTATAGTCGTAGGAAGCCCAAAAATATTTCATAATTCAACAACGGTTTTTTAGCTTCATCAAAAAATGTATTATATAAATTACATCAGAGTACACCATTTTATTTTTACCATTTCCTTTTGATTTTTAGAATTTTATTTTGCACACCACACTAAATAACTAAGACAATATATAAACTGTTTTAAGTCTATATTTTTTTCATAATAATTCTAATTAAAAATTATATTCTAGAAATTTTAATAATAATAAAAAATTTCATAATATTAGATGCTGAATTCAGTCGTGAAATATTAAACAATTAATAAATATCTCTTTAAAACCGTTTACTAAAGAGTATTGTAAAACTCATGCTTTTTGAATTGTTATCTAGTAAATAATAATAATAATAATAAAAAAAACACAAAAATTAACACTACATGTAAAAGATAAAAAATGTATCAAATATTTTAACACATACTTTAATAAATCAAACACGAATTTGTGCTCTTTCCATTGAATTAGTTATCAAATATTCAGTTCGAATAATTATATATATATATATACGGTTAAAGGATAAAGAAATTACTGTAAAAATAAATTTTCATAAATGTTTGCTTAGCACACAGACCCTGCAATAATTAATACATTTTAATTTTTGACCGATAAAATTAATTCAATTTTTTTTTAACTATATAGAAAAAAAAATGAAACATTTAATATTATTATTATATATGATAAACAAATTATGAACAATCATAAAATTATAAAATATAAAGCTCAAAATAACTATGGTAAAATGGCACATTTATAAATGGTAAAAGGAACAAAATAAATATATATGCTCGTCTTTAAGTGCTTAAGCTGAATTTATGAATTATCTTTGAATGCGATTATTATATAGCTTGAAATATAATATGAGACTTTTGGTTCATGAACACCAAGTTAAGCTTAGAGCTAAGACCAACATTGTCGATATAAAGCAGTTTAGCTTCATTTTGTTTGGGACGTTTTACTACAACAGCAGTGCCAGAAACACGAAGAGCATGACACTCTTTATCAAGTTTATCACTCTCTAATATCACTTGACACGTGACGTCCACGTGGATGTACTTGGTCACAGTTACTCCGGTTTTATCTTTCACCTAGAATTTATTAAAAATTAAGTTTATTACTTTGAATACAAAATTAAAATGTATAATTAATCATACAATGCATTGTTGATCCTCGATTTGAGGGTTATCACTACGGAACACCGTAGCTTCACCAATACGTTGAGTGCCATCCATGACGTCAAACTTCATGCCGCAAAATACGGCTTGAGGTTCAAATCCATACCCCTCAGGGTACGAATCACTCCAAAAATAGTTTGTGTTACTGTTAAGACTGTGCCTATCCGCTTTAAATGTAATACGTTTTCCGTATCCCATTCCAATGTTGACCAATTGAAGTCCATTACCTTCGAACAAGTACTTCTTATGTCCTGTCGGACGCACTTTATAATGAAACCCAGAAATGATTCTTGGGTCGATGTAAGTTCCTAAAACAAATTGAGTCACTAAAAACTGTAGTCTGAAATAGTAAATCGTAATTTTTTGTACTTACCAATCACGGGTAATTCATATGATTCTAAACCAGTCAATGTGTACATGGTAGGTGCATCACCGATACTGCTACCATTCAACACCAATTGTCGTTGTTTATTATCTACCCCTGGCATTAAAGTGTAACCACGACAAGGTATAAAGCCAATAGAAGCATCTAATATCTTTACAAGCTTTGCAGAACCATGTGATGATTTAGAAGCCACAACAACACCAGTGACCTAACAAAGGAGAAATTGAATATATAAAATAATTTCATAACAAATTAAGAACAATTTATTTATTATGAAGTACTGAAATTTACTTACAGGTGTAATCACATTTGAATCATCTTTATAAAACCAATCTACTTTGCACAACATACTGACTTCCACGCTTTTCTTCACCTCTCCATTATCCATAACTTCATGTTTGATTTCCTTCTGAGCACTCTAAAAAAGACCAATTATGTTTAAACTTTTTTTTATATTTTTAAATAAAATCGATTAATTACTACAACTCTAAAATTATGTTCAAGATTTAAAAGAATTAATAATAGTCTATGAAAATATATAAAAGTGAATGTATAATTAAATATTTATAAAAAAAAAAACAAAATAAATATATTTCATATTTATTCTTAAATACATTTAGAAACATAAATTGTATTTATTCTATTTTTTTAACTTCATAAATTAAACGTATAATAAAAATATAGAAATTAATATAATTTTCCTAACATCCAAAAGCAAAATATTATTGATTGCAAGCTTAAGTAACATTTTTTTTAGTTACCGGAATTTTAGTGACTTCTATTGTTGCAACAGCAACATTGTTTGCATCATATGCTGTAAAATTATCTCCGACAGACACAACATGTACTTGGAATGCATATCCATAAGGCATAGAATCAGTCCAAAAATAATTGTCATTGTTGTTCAATAATCCTGGACTTGCCTCAAACGTTAAACGCCTTGAATAACCGCGACCAATGCTCAACAATTCCAATGCTCTATTGTCAAATAAGAATCTTGTGCGCTAAACAAAACAAAATTATAATATTAAGCAATTTTACCTATTGTAATAATTACTTTTTTCCTAACCTCTTTATCTTCAACTGGTCGGACTTTATATTTAAAGCCAGGCACAATGTTTGGATGAATCCAAACACCGACAGCAGCAAATTCATAAGGACGTAATAAAGGGACTGAATATACAGCAGGAAAATCATTGAGCTCAGCTCCGTCCAAATTAACCACAGAAATTTCATCAACGTTCCAACCAAAATTATTTGAATTTGTAGTTTTCAAGCTATTAAGTGCAGGTGAAATACCGATTTTTTCTGAATCAGTGGTATCAGCCAGCTCCTAAAAACAAATTATAAAAACAAAAAAGCCATAATTTTTTTTCTATGGTAAAAAAATGGGTTATCTACTTATGATTTAAAGATAGTATTAGTTCATATTATCACTACAGATTAAATTAAAATATATTATTTTAAAAGTTAAAAATTGATATATATATAAAAAAAAAAGGAAATAGAAAAAGAAAAAAATTGTTTAAGGATACAAATTTTATAATTTAAAAATAATAGTACTATTATGATTTCTAAAATATGTTGTAAATTATATTAAATAATTTAGAACGTTTTCACTGGTGTAATAATGATGGTGGCAGAAAAACAAGTGGTCTTGATAAATTTAAGTGAAAACGTTGAAACAGCAGCAGAACTGGTCTCCACCGTCCATCACTTATTTCCACAATTCTTCGTCACAGAGTTCCTTGTAATGTTGATCAGGATTTAATCTACAAGTTTTTCATTTTAAATTCTATCAAACACACAAGTTTTTCCACCAAAATTCAGAGCGTGCCACGTTTTACTTTAATTTTCTGGTACATTTTACTTAGTACACCAATACTAAATACAGAATACAAAATTCGAAAATAATAATACTTAAAATTTGCAAAGACAACATCTGATATAGTTACAAATAAACTCAATTACTCAAAATTAAGAATCTTTGATCAAAATTTTAATAAAATATAATTATGTACATAATACACCCACTACCTAGCTAAATTAATTTTACGATTTATGAAATCCAGTTCAAAGTTCATAATACACTTAAAATAGGTATATCAAATTTATTTGAAAACATTTTCTATTATATATTATTTTAATATAGATAATTTGAAAAATTATCTACATTAAAACACATATAAATTA
This sequence comes from Chaetogeoica ovagalla, assembly GCA_032441825.1. Lineage (NCBI taxonomy): Eukaryota > Metazoa > Arthropoda > Insecta > Hemiptera > Aphididae > Chaetogeoica > Chaetogeoica ovagalla. Next base: position 4,323,364 of record CM063726.1, read on the forward strand.
TAAATTAATAGTACTCAATAATCATTTATTAAAATTATACTAAACTTTAGAAAATCATAAGTGAAATTTCATGCTCAAATATCATTGCAATAACATATTGAACATTATTCTGTGTAGATGTTATTATACACATTAAAATGTTGTAGAATATTTATTAAATTTGAAAAGGAATGAAATAGTTTGAACTCACTTTTATTTTGTATATTATGTGTGAATGAGTTAATGACTAAAATTATGAACTTAAATAATCATTATTTTCTATTTTGGTCATGTTATTGTCTTTAAAAATAATTCGATACAATCATACAAACAACTATTAAGGTTGTTTATATGATTTAGTAGTTCCTTTTTTCAATAATTGTATTGTTTTATTACAAAAATGAATATAAGGAATTTAATATGTAGGATTGGATTAAGGAAAAAATAGTGACTGAAATATTTTAATATAGAATGAAATTTGCCTCTTTGTGTGTAATTTTTTTTTTTATGTATATATATATATATATATAAGAACAATTTAATTAAAATAAAACTCTCAAATTTGATGCTTTAATACATTTGATGAAAAAAAGCATATTATACAAAATACAAAATTTGTAATTTTATAATTTTTTTCTTCTAAAAGTGAAAATCTATTTTATTCTGATAACACTAGTAAAAGAAATTTAAGTCAAATTAGCTAAAACCAAATTACTACATAAAGTAATTATGTAAATAATAATTAATAGATATAACATCTCATTTGTTCAAAAATCAATATATCAAAATTAATATTTTTGAAATTCTCAATGAAATTGAAAAACACTGAAATTGTATTATGTATTGAAAAGAAACTTTTAAATACATTAAATTAAATTCAACATTTAAAATATCGATTTTAATCAATTTAGATTTTGAAACAAATCTGAGAGTTAGGTTTTTATTTTAATTTCATTTGTGTAAATATTATTTATAACATACTAGTAGACAAATACAAATATAGTAAATTAAAATTTACTATAATTATTTAGAAGTATATATATATATATAAAATATATATATATATAATTTTCTAAACATTTTTTTATGTAGTAAAGCTACTTGACCAGTATTTCACGATTATACATCATTTTTTTCTTAGTTGCAACAAAAACTCACAAGCAACTTCGTTCTGCTAATATGGAGTCCGTCATGGATATAAAAACCATGCATGTAACTGATGAGTCCTGTAAACAGAATTTACATTGGCGAACATGTTTTTTTTTTTTAACAGGCACCGTATCGATGACAGTTGAACCACATAAATAACAATAATAATAATAATCCAAAACAGCAAAATACACAGGTTATCATTCTGTTTGTAGAACACACAGTTTGAGCTGCTACTTAAACTATTTGAATTACATTAATTTGGAATACAAATTATATCCATTTCAATAATCTCATTAAATATTGATACAAAGATAAATTATACTTCAAAACAATTAATTGAATTATAAGTGAACTACATGTGAAGGTAAATTTTATTTTATTTCCATTATTAAACTAATATTTAACAGCTCAATTTGTGCATACACGTACATTCATGTAAATAAATTGATCATAAGATATGCAATTACTTACAGTAAAAATAAAATTTGTTTTAACATACTAATAACTTACCAAGAGATAACAACTTACCAACCCTGAACTGACAAGAACAGGGCTCTGGTAAAAAGAATTCATGAATTTCATAATTTTTTTAAAAATGTTGCCTGAGGCGTAAATAGACTTTAATACATGTACACATTGAATACTATGAGAAACTAGACTGCATACAATAGAATCGAAAGAAAAAGTACTCAATGACTGTTTAAATACTACTTGCTTATAATAATAATATAATGGGACAGAAGCCGTAGGATATCATTAATTAAAAATTTTTTTTAAAAGAATGCATCATTGAAACCTTACTAGCACAACATCCAATTATTAGCACTTCATCATAATGTAAAATGTATTGATATATTATATGGCTTTTCAGAAACATAATTAAAACTAGGAAATTTAATAAAAATATCAAAATTAATTATTTTAATATACAACATGCCACAAAATAAAGGCAATGCAAAAAAATAATTAATACGATGACAATTTTAACACATAAATTGTATTATTTCACATTTGTACTAATAATAAATCAATCATAGTATGTTCCATTGAACTTCACCCGTAGTTAAATATAATAATATATATTACCTACCAACCAAATATAATAAAATATTGACTTAAAAAGTACTAACTTTTTCCAATGGCTTCCAATGAACTTCATCTATAGACTTGACTCTCTCTCCAAGTAATTCTCCATCAATTGGCTAAAAATGCAATTTAAATAATTAAACGAAAAAATAATTTTCATATGATAGTAATTATACATTTATACATTTATAATTTTCATTAATTTTTTACAAATAACGGCAGTACTTTTTTCTTTAATGTAAATAATTCTATTATTTAATTAATAATAATAAACAGTAAATTTAGCAAAATAATAATTTTTATGTCAAATATATTTAATTTCAGATTTTTAAACACCAGTTTTCAAAAAAACAAAATCCGGGGTAATTTATATTGCTATATAATTTACATTTTATATTATTAAATTATAAACTGTAACAATATGGGTTTTAAGTTACAACTACAACATAAAAAAAAAATAAGAATGGCAATAAATTCTGAATTCATGACTTAAAAAAGTAGTTACATTATTTATCATTTTAAAAAAAAGATATAACTATCAACCATTATCTTAAATTTATAATATAAACAGCCTAAATTATATTTCGTTTTTTATTACTTATAGACTATCACTTTAATATGAAACAAATATCAAAATGTACCCAGTACCCATGATTTAACATCTAACGACTTATTATTTTCTTCTTATAAAATGAAAACAAATGTGTTGCAGCAAAACTACAAAACAAATATCTTAAAAATATAAATTTTTTACTTTTTTAATTTTGAATTTTTAAAATAAATAAATGTCAAATTTTTCAAATTTATTTCGACCTTCATTATGTTTATAATTAACATCAACACATAATTATTATTAATACATGTCAACTAACCTGATTATCAAATGATGACGCACACTGACCCTGGTCCAAAATCTCATCACAAATTTCATGCATGGGTCCAAAGATTGTACCCTGACGTTTAGCCCACAAACGATGAAAACCCTGTTGCATCATTTCAGCATTAATGTCTTCCATCACGCTGCAGCACTGTAATAGAAAATCTGCCAATAAAATTATGCCAATTACATTTTTAAAATCCCATTTTTATATAATTATAAACATTATTTGTTTGTTTTTTAGCCAATATACAGACTAAATGACTCACACAAATCAAATTAATTGAAAACTAATAAGATTTAAATAATGCTATAATAAACTTAAGTTTAGATATTCAATTCCAAAACATGACGCGTCCAAACGGCTACTAAGCTAAAAATATACAAATATTCAGCTTCACCCACCCTATGAAATTGGCAAGAACACCACAATGGGACAAAAACAAGTTATATGTTCTCTAATCAGAGTTGGATTTTAATTAGTGGGAAAAATACTGTGAATGAATTATGATGATAAATAAATTTTATAGCCTTGCCTACCATAAAACAATTTAAAAAACACTAACTATACAAAATATAGGAACAAATAATAATTTATTTGTTGACTATTTTTACAATGGAATTCGCCATAAATAACTAAATTATTATAATATTACGAAATACACAGAATAATTGCGTACCTACATCAAATAAAAATAATTATTAATAATATGAGTGATTTAATATTAATTATTTTAAATTGGCTAAAGGCACAATCATTTTTAAATTATACAACAAAACATAATAATAATATAATAGGTATATGAAAAAAATTACAAATCGTATTATAACATTATAATCAAATATTATATTGTTATATCAAATTAATACTATGCGTTACAATTTTATAATATTCAAAACACATTTTTTTTAAATGTAAAAACTGATAGAACAATGAGCTATATAATAATTAAATATAATTAACTTTAAATTATAACACTAGTTCTAGAAGTAAACACGAGTAATACTTTTAGTAGTATAATCTTTAAATAAAAATGTTTGTGCCTATAAAGTATACGGTAGGTATTTTAAAATAATGTAATAAAATTTGCAATTTCATATACTAATACCATAGACACTATAATAATATATATTTTTTATATAAAGGAATCTGGAAATATACAATAAACATTTATCGAAATTCGAATTCATTAAAAATGTATAAAAATTAATGTTTCGTACTAGATATCTAAATCGACGTAAAATGTGCGTTCATTTTAAAAATTATACTAATTATATTTAATTTCCATCACTATTAATCTATTTAAAAACTATACATATTAGTATAATTTTAATTTTTGGTACTATATTGTATTAACAATCATTTATATTTAATGAATAATTATTAAAAATTAAGTTACAACGAAAAATCATTGTGTTCAAAATAATATTTATGAGCGAAAATATTTATTCAATAATAGTCAAATTTGAAAAATAACAGAAATACAATTGTAAAAATGATTCTGATGATTGTATTTACTCACTAAAACTAAACTGTTTAATCTGAAAAATTATCACAATGTACATTGTTCACATTTTGAAAAAAATGTTTATCACCATAAAAACAGGACAATGTCTCTCCTAGCTCCACTTTGCTCAAGATAACATAAAAAAAGATAAACAATATTATTAAATTCATTATTGACGTAAAATTTTACAAAATAATTAACTAAATAAGCCTCGTGAATCATGACACGTATTATTTTTACTTTAAAATTAACTCGGTAACATCTTATGATATTTGAAATACAAATTATCTATTACACAAAATCATAATATGTATATAAAAAAATTCTGGTATTGAACCACAAAAAATATTTGCCTAATTTATTTCAACAAAAAAAAAATTTTTTTTAATTAAAAATGTAAATAGATTTTCAAAATATTTTCATATTTTATATTTAAACTGAAAATTTTAATCATTAATTTTTCCAATAAAACTTTATACAATTCTGAATGATAGCTAGAAAATAATTATATTTTAACTATACATTAATAATCTTATACCTAAATGTACACCTAAAACTAAAATTAATAATTAATTTAAATATATTGATAGAAAAATGATAAAAAATGATTGCCATTTTCAAATTGTATAAGGAAATTTGAAAATTCGTTGATTGTTAATCATTTTATTCTTGTTAAATTCTATAATACAGACCAGTTTTTTTTATAATAATTTTAAAATAAGAATTAGAAAAAAATTCAATTGTCAACTACTACGTCAAGTCAAGAAGATAAATAAAAATTTTAATTATCGATCTATTAAATATAAATGGATAAATAGTTATTAATTATCAATATTTGTATGCAGATTAAATTATGTTATAATTATTATCCTAATGAAATGTGATATTAGAAAAACGACTTCAAAATTGTTTAATAGCATTCCTACTTTACGACAATTTGTGATTTATAAACAATTCCTGACTGATGCCTAAAATATCTATATATTTTAATTATTATAAAATCTAGAAACAAGTAACCTTAGATCCTAAAAAAGTAATCAACACCCAACACCTACTTCAGTTAAAATTACAGGTGATATAATTCATTTATACATTGAGAACATAATAATATTATCAATGAAATAATTTATGATATTTCATTTATATTATCCATTGTTCATGTCATCGATTTATCAATAAAAATGTATGTTATCATAATTCATAAGCAAACAATTTTAATCCTCACATTTTTTTTATAATACTTGCAACTTGACAATAACATAACACAGTGTAACATGATAAACATAGTAATAAATAAATTCCAAAACCGTTATCCATACATAAATCATTGCACACATACTATTATCCTGAAGAATTAATAAACTATTTTCTATTAGTTGAATTCTTTTTATAAATATCTTAAAGATGTATTCTATACTTTCATACAATAGGTATTCAAAATTCCAAACTAATTATATCCACATTCCAAAACCGGCTTAATGATAGACTAAAAAAATAATGAAATAATAACACCATCTAAAACATTTCAAAATCCTTCCATTATTCGTTTTTTTTTTTTATTTAATACGAAATATGGTAAAATTTAGCCACATTACAATAATAGGTAAGGATTTTCATAAAAGTTGTCTATTACTTTTTTTTTCTTAAAAAAAATTGTCCTACAAAAAAATTAATTTTCCTAATAATATAAATAATATATATACACATACATATTTTGAAGTGCATCTCACACCTACATTCGCAGCCTCCTTTTAAACAGACAGTATAAAAATTATGCAATTTAGAACTTAAATTGTGACGATTGAGTTAAATTTAGAGTTTAAACATCTACTGCCAAATTTAAAAAGAGAAATATTTTCAAGAACAACTCAAACCTTTATTACAAAATATTATCCAACAAAGAAATCATAGGTTTAGTTAAGTTGTAAATAAATGTAACTATTTTTGTTATAGAGTAGATAACATATTACATTAAAGTAATATGTTACTATTCATTTGTATTTTAATTAAAAATAAATGATTTATCCAAATTTAGATTGAATATATTTTAAATAAATAAAGAATCAATCAATATTCGAAGAGTAAAGAAAAAATATGATAACTTCATCCACACGAGTAAATAAATAACAACGCATTTTCTAATGACCTCATCCCTTTTGATATATGACTAATAGATAATGTTACAATGACTGGTTTTTGTTATCTACTACAACCACCTCCACTCAGCAAACAGAAAACAAAAATCCATTTGAATTCCACATCTATAAAAGTATTATATTATTAAATAATAATATATTTTATACCTACACAACTATTTTTATTATCTACATTCTAGAGACTAAAGGTATTTGGGAATTTAAAACCAAACAAGCCTAAACTCAATTTATATTTATTACTTTCAGGTTTACAATATCATAATGGATTTGTCTGACGTTTGTTAACTTAACATATTCCTGGTATTTGTATGACTGTAATGTTCAACGTTTAATGAAGAATCATTGAATGTATTTGAATTGAAATGTATAATAAACTAAAAAATGTATGTGTTAAATATACTTCCTTTAAAAATAAAATAATTAAAAAAATTTTGTTTAATCGTAATATTTGTAACTTTTTTTTATATAAAATGTCGAAATAAATTGTTCCAAGCAAACGGGCACTCATTTCCATTTAGTTCTTTTGAATATAAACTTAAGATATTCAAAAAATTAAAAATAAATTATTTTTAAAAAAATTATTGGATCTTTTAAACGAACTATTAAAATACACATTTATTATAGTTTTTAATTTCACATTTTCTAACACACACATCAAATTTAAATAAATTTCAATCATTGATGTTTCTATAAATAACTCCATAATTGAAATAAACAAAATGTATGTTTAGCATCATTATCCAGTTCAATTAGAAATTAAATACTTAAAATTTAAATAGACTTACTACAAATATCATTTTGCATTAAACAGCATAACTTACTATCAGAATATTGCTAAATTATTATTAATTAACTAACTAAATTATTAATATCATTATCTCATTACTTATCTATCTTTGCATAAAATAAGCGTAATTGTGCCAATATTATATTAAATATTTAATAATTAATAACGGTAAATTAAAATTGAATCAGAAACTCGAATGACAATGAGAATTATGCAAGATAAAAATAAAATGTGTAATAACTATATAATAAATTAAATTTATTAACCAATTAAGTTATTACACTGAATTGCTAGATATGCAAGTGGTAACCATTTTATATATACTTTTCAAAATACTATTATGTAATAATAAACATTAGTTACTTTTTTGACAGATCAACATATTAATAAAGATTAATTTATAAAAACATATTTCACCACAATGTTTATACATAATATAATTACTATATTAAAAATGTATTATGGTAATTTCAAATTTAATTTGTAACAACAGAATAAATGAATAACGCAAAAGAATTTTTGATGTTCAAGAGTCTAATATTTCTATACCCTATTAATACTGTTGAAAAAAAATTTCATACGTATTATTTAAATGGTATTTATGATTTTTTACTTCTTATTATACAACATATACTTCCAAAATACTTCCCCGCCCCCGAACAAATAAATCGCCCATATACAAAAATAATTTCTATTTTAAATGTGAACGTACAATGAATAAAAAGTTTCATTTATAAATCGTACATTCTGTGATATATGTCCTTAAACTATAGTATTCACTGTAAGTGTATTTCACTAAAGAATTTAGATTTTTTTTTCCATCTACATTAACATATTGTTTCGCAGATATTTATCACTCATCTCAAAACACGTTATACCGGTCGATTAAGAGAGGAAGAAAGAAAAAAAAGTGGTTTTCAACGACAAATAATAATATATTCAAAAACGCAAAATATACATCGGATCAGACAGCCCACACACACTACCTCAGCATTGCTTCTCTACCTATAAATTATTGCAATACGATGATAAACGAGTGACGTAAAACTAATTATATATTCTAAACAACTGCCAGCCACAACACTACAAAGTACTGCGCAAAAAAAAAAGAAACACAGATATTATCGTCACACACTTTCGTACGCGATTTGCCGTTCACTCAATCAAATATACGAAATGTAACAACTCAACGAATCCGGCGGACGCACATATTGCGTCGTCAAAACAACAACAAAATAATTATAAAAACAGATACTTTCGTATAACGTCTACAACGATCGATGGCACAATAATAAACGTGTCTTTTAACGTCAATACCGGAATAGTCCCGCGGGAAGGATTTGGATTTTTGTCGTCGACACGAGTGAGGCAGCGTATCTCATAGAAATTATATGCGCCTATGCGGGAGAAAAACAAAGAACAAACGCAACGAATCATAAAATATATTTTAAATAAAAAATATCTTTCGAGCGTAAGTGTAATTCAATGAAAATAAATACGTTACCGAGTTGTTAAGGGGAATTTGAGACGTGATCTCACGTCGTTTTAACAGCAGCGGCCGTATGACGCGATAACCGTGGCGCGCGCAGCGAAAAGAATCGATTTTTTCGTACTCGGCGGCGGCAAAGGAAAGACACTGGCGTTGACTGGTACAGTGCACGACGACACACTAAATATTACTCTCCCCGTGTACGGACGCGCGCACGGTAGTGTGTTGCACCCGGTTTTCTTTAGTGTTTGCGGCGGCGGCGGGTGGTGGTGGTGGATGGTAGTGCCGGGGACGACGTACACGTGCGTGCGATCCGACGACGGGTTTACAAATGAATAGGGATGGGTAGTTCGTGAGTGAGTCGACTCAAAGAGTTGTCTCGTTTAGGTGAACCGAATGAGTTGAATCAGTGTGCCATAGTTCAGTGACTCCGTGACTCAGTGTGGCTAACGGTAGTATCACAGATTTGTGTTATCAACATAACTTATCAATTCCTGAATCATGTGATCCTTTATTAAATGATGACTCTTAACCGTGATTATGGTTATGGGCTTATGGTGAGCCAAAAGCCCATAACACGTTAATGACGTGTAAACGACGCGAATCTCTTTTAGACGCACGCTTTGATATCGACGGTTCGCCACGAGCGTGATTTTCTTTCGATAGCCATCTCTGCGAGTCGGACTCGCACTGTCAAAACGCGACTTTATGACGTGTTATCAATAAAGATTTGTTTGATTTGATGAATTGAGAGTTGTGGTTGACTCAATTATTATATTAATAACTGACCCTTATATTATTAAACAATCCGTAAAATTTTATAAGAATATACGTATAATTTCGAATAAATTGTCATCTAATACTCGCGACGTTATTGCCGATGTAATCGTAGAAACAAATTATCTAATAAATTCGATAACTTTTTAACGGTATATCCATTATAGTCCGCAAAATCCGTCGTCTTAAACAAAACTGGCCACAAATACTATTTAATACATACATATAAAAAAAATTGATAAATAAATCATAAATAAAACATCATTTTGAAGTAGTGTTACATCGTTCTCTCACGCTTTGCACACATATATTAATATCAAAATTATTTATTATTAAAAAATAATTATAGACTGCATATTATACATTCAGATATAACAAAAAAAAAAAGCAAATAGAGAGATAAATACATAGAGGTTTATAAATACATAGAGGGAAATACAAACATAGAGTCATAAATACATAGAGGGAAATACATACATAGAAAGAAAAGTACATAGAGAGATACTACATAGATGTACATACATAGAGTGAGGGACATACATAGATGGAAATACAAACTTAGAGGCATAAATACATAGTACATAGAAATACATAGAGAGAAAAGACATAGAGACAATACATAGAGTCATAAATACATAGAGAGCAACGTACATAGAGGTATATACAAACATAGAGTCATAAATACATAGAGAAAATACATAGAGGTTTATAAATACATAGAAAGAAAAATACATAGAGGTTTATAATTACATAGAGGGAAATACAAACATAGAGTCATAAATACATAGAGGGAAATACATACATAGAAAGGTACATACATAGAGATGTACATACATAGAGTGAGAGACATACATAGATGGAAATACAAACATAGAGGCATAAATACATAGAGAGAAAAGTACAAAGAGAGACATAGAGACATTCATTCATGCCTCTATGTTTGTATTTCCATCTATATGTATTTTTTGCTTTCGTAAAATAGTTTTGTCTGCGGGCGTCGGGCAACCCGTGCCCAATTTTTTAAAAATATTCTGAGCTAACCTATGTAATTATTTGTCTTGATTTTTAGATATTATTTTAATTTTCTCTATGTGCCACACTAAGAACACATAGCCTGCAGTTGCTTTGCAACTAAAGGTTCACTCCCAACACTACAATACACACACACACCCTCATATAGATTTTCTATCGAATTACTTCTACTGTTTAACACAAATCATTTGTGAAATTTTTTAAATATTTTTAGCGTTTGTAGAATAGCATTGTCCGCGGGTGCCGGGGAACCCTTGCCCAATATTTTAACGCGCCTTTATGACGTGTTATCAAAAAATATTTGTTTGATTTGATGAATTGAGAGTCGTTGTTGACTCAATGAGTCGACTCACTTAAGTGAACTGATTCAAACGAACTGATTCGTGTCACTGAGTGGAAAATCCCATCTCTACTATATAGTAATAAAATTATATTTTGACTTATTAAGAGAGAGAGTGAGAGGAAAATGTTCGAAGCGGGCGCAATTATGTTGTCGCTTATTGGTCCAACCCCGCGCCATTTTCATGGAAACACCAATTATTATTATTATACACAAACGATAATATTGTAATTTAAAAAAAATGAACATTCAAATTTTTCGAGAAAAAAAAATTGTAAATTAAAACGATTTTTTGAGGACATTTCGTCACACAATATTACGACGACGATAATTTTCATTTTATTTCCAAGCCCGCGGCACCGTGAGCGTGTTATATCACGGGCCGAGGGATTCAATCTCCTATAGTACCGCGGCACATATTGTAGGCAACTCGACGCACGCGACTCGTTCGCCGCCGCTGATAACCGTATCAGTAGCGCGGCACACATTCCTGCAATAACACGTTTTCGAACAATTTTATTTTCGTTCGTGTTTCGGTTTTCCCACGGGCTGTAACAAAACCGTCACAAGTTCCCCCCCCCCCGGGCACTGCGTCGGCAATTCTCTTCTGTTGTTTTCTCGTTTTGCGCCCGTTCCTCTCGCGTCGTGTAATTATTCATTTTTACGGTATTGCAGATATTTCATCGTCATCGAACATGATCTCCGAAACACTGGACATCAGGTATTGATAATACTTGTGTTATACAGTCTTGTAGACCCGTTGTTGAACTCGCATTACAGTTGTCATTTCAAACTCGTGTTTCAGTTGTATAATCAGTGAACTGGAAAACGATGAGATCAACGAAGGGAATCTGACGGTCGAACAGTACACCAAACTGTTTGCCGCCTATTTGTATTCGAACGAATTGTGTGCCGCCAAATTCCTATGGAGTCGTCTGCCCGAGCACATGAAAAACGATCCGGAGTTGCAGAAAATCTGGTCGGTCGGCAAAGCCCTGTGGACGAAACACTATACCGAAGTGTACGAATTGCTTGACGGCCAGTGGTCGAATGCGTTGAAGCCACTCATTGTAGCAGTCAAGTTTCGCATTCAACAAGACTTTTTGAAATTCATTAGCTTGCATTACGAAAACATACAGTTCGATAAGTTTAGGATGTTTATGGGAGCGGACATGGATCAAGCGGAGATGATTTTGGAGAGCGAAGGATGGACTTGTAATAACGGATACGTTTATCCCATGCCGATCACCGAACCCGAACTGGGATTAAACGGCAGTCAAGAGATTCTGGACAGATTGGTAACTCTGTCGTCATTCACTTCTTACATTGAAAATTAAACCGGCCGTATTTGTATCAACAAATAAATCAATACGGCCAAATCCATCGTTTAAGATAATAATTTGATTAAAAATTAATTTTAGATAACAATTGTATTATATTATGTACGTATAAGACTTGAATAGCTATGTGTAAGAATAATTTTAAATTTACAACTTATATTTTGTCATCTCAGATTTTTTTCAAATATTGACAATTGCGCTCTACTGCGCATTATTCCCCAATACTGTATTTAGTGTTCATTAGGTATAAAAACTATAAATAATTATTAACATCCAGATTTGAAATACATTTTTATTAATTCATTACTTATTTTTTGAGAATTCTAATTGTCGAGTAGGAAAGACAACTTTGAATAAATGATAACAATGTGTAAATGAAAAATATTTTGTATTGATCTTAATAAATGTGACGTATATATTATATAAACTTTTAATTTGATTGGAACAGACACAATAAAATATGTAAAAAGGAAAAATGTCCAATCGTATGTAATATATTTGTCTTTGATGATACAATTGTATATTTTTCCTTTATACATCTTTGATACAATACTTTATTTTTACATTAAATGTGCATATTTCACTGTGAATAGTAATTATTAAAATAGTAAAAATGTCATTACAAAAGTGAAAAATGATTGATATTGATTGGATATTACAATGATGAATAAATTGTGTTTAATATATTTTATTAGCAAATTAAACAAATAAAATTAAGCTGAACAAATTGCTAATAATTTTGAGTTATCACTGCTGATTAAAAAAATATATATTATATCAATATCACAACTTTTATAGCATCATAGACTGATGGTTACAAACATAATAAATATTTATTTTAAAAAAAAACAACTAAAATTTAACAAAACAACAAAAAGTTAATACAGTAAAAAAATTAAAATGTACTTATACATATTATATACTATTTCACATCTTTGAAGATAAAATGACAATGTTACAAACTACTTTTGGTTTGTTTATTTGAATAAAACACTAATAGTAACACTGTAAGCAAATGAATACATATGTGTGTTTGTGTATTGTTGTTCTTAACAGTTTGATCATATGTAATCTCGTATTTGGTTATAACAGAATGTAAATTTGAATCAAGTAAACTATAGTTTAAATCATTGTCAATTTATATTATATAATATAGATTAAAAACAAATTCAAAATATGAACAAAGGAAGTGTAAGGTTATGTACTTAAAAACTATTAATATAAATAAAGTTCAGTAAAAAGAGAAAGGAAAAAATTATAATTTAACTATACAACGGTAAATTGATTTATTACAAATAAAATTAATATTTGTTTTTATTTTTTATTATTGGCGTATACATTAGAGAAAAATGTTTAAGTAAACATTTATGGCTTGAAAGTTTTTAAAAATGAATTACACAAACTATCAATTTCTTTTATCTGACTAACTGTTACCGTTAGTGATTTACTGAACACATTAATTTCTCGTTTGAAAAATTCTAATCTGAAAACAAACGCATTGCATAATTATTTACAAAAACAATTGTACAATTTAAATATAATAGAAATTAAAGCATTACTCACTCATTCATAGGATATAAATTTTCATAGGGCGTATCATCAAAAGTGATTGATTTACTACCATTTACTGGTTTCTTAAAGAATAATACTTTTTCTAGTGGATTTTTTAATGCCGATCCACAGTTTAACCAGGTGGCAGAAACACCAAATTCCATTCCAAATTGTTTTTCCAGTTCATTTTTTAGACATTTATTTAAATTTACAATGTCAATTGCTTTGTTATAAACCTCTTCGTTAATCTGAATAACAAACAAAACATATATCTATGACATTATTTTATTACAGTAATTATTGCCATTACATAGTGGTGGTATTAGGAAAAACTATTGTAATGACACTTGTTATAATACATTCAAATTTTTAATTTACAACAATAAAGTAATAAAGTAACAAAATGTTTTTAGACCCTACTAGTTGATTATAAATTTAAATTTTATTTACATATGAAATGACTGAATATAACTTCTTTAGACGTGTAATTGTAAATTATACTTACAAATATTAAATTATAAGAGCAAATAAATTTATATAAATTTCTTGTGTGTACTCTTTTTAACAAACTCTTTGCTTCTTCTAAATTTGGGTCTTGACTATATTGAATATCATAAAAAATGTGGTCAGTTAAGTAAGACATTGCTTCGTTATTTGTATGAGCTTCATTCAAACGAAATCTGAAAGTAATGTCTGCTATTAAATTTACATTTCTAGTTTTGAACAAAATTTTCGACATTAATATTATTTTTACTTGTATTACAAAATAGTTTACAAATAATTAATAAAGTCATAAATTATTATAAATAATTTGTATGAACTGTAATGGATGGCGAGAAGAATTATTTCTATTTTTAACAACATTTAATTATTTATATGAGGTTCACAGTATATGGACAAAATATTAAAAAATGTTTCTATTTTATGATTTACTTTTAACTTTAAATTACTCATGTAAAATAATACATATATATATGTTAAATAATGAATGTAGTAAAAAGAAAACTTACTTGGCACCAGTCGAAATTTGTATGGCATAATAATTTTCAGCTTTTAACAGTGTGTCAATTAATCTAAAACAGAAATAAATATTTTATTTTAAATGTTATGATAATAACAGTAACATAATGATTATTTTTCATAATAAAATCAATGGCGTCATTTCAGTTTTTGCTAGATTAGGGTAAAGACTTACCAATATGCCGACTTGAAATTTTGAACTAATTTCCCTCCCCCCCTCCTCAAAAAATTGACCCCTAGATCCGTCACTGAGACTATATATATATATAAGTATAATAGTATACCTATATAATATTAACACCTATATTATAAAAGCTATAAATATATCAGACAATATTTTGAGTAGGTGTCATTAAAAATCTTAATTTAAGGAGATTTTAATGGTTCGAATTTAGACATTATGACCCGTATACAAAATAATGTAATAATTAATAATGCATTTTTAATGCGATGCTGTGCCGCTTGTAGGTAGGTACTGGGAATATACCAATATTATAGTAATAAAATGATTTAATTGTTTGTGGTAGTCGATAATTTTTATATTTCAATTTTGACAAATGAAAATGTTAATATCAAAAACCAAAGAACAATTAAAATTTGCTGACTTGAAATCAAGTTAAAATTTAGACTGGGGCAAATATATGATTTGCCCCCCCCCGCCCAAATGACGCCACTGAATAAAATGTATAATATAATGTTATAAACTGATCTGAATTTAATATTTACACACGTATATCAATAAAATATGATTTCTTTTTTTAACTAATATAAAATTTAATTTTTAGTATATAAAAATCAAATAAATTATACATTTTCCATACATTAATTCTGTACTTTGAACCGTAATGTGCTGGTAAGCTCTCAGATGTAAATCAGATCTAACTCTAAACATATCGTATATGTTTCTTGCCTCTTTGTTTCGGAAGGCAATTACTTGTTTTGGAGGGTCTGATTTGGGATCAATGACAACTTTAGAAAACTTCATCAGTCGTTTATAATCAAATGATATGTTTAAATTTAAACACTTTCCATCGCGTAAAAAGTAATCCCATTTATCCACATCAATGCCGTTATCTTTATTAGACACAATCTGAACATAAACGTATTTATTTAATAATCAATACATTTTACTCATAGAACTACTTTACTTGATACAGGAAATGGTTTTTTGTCAGTAATTTTCCTTGACCATTGATAAATTCACATATTAATTCAACATGATAATCCACATTAAGTCCATACTTTTCAAACTCTTTTCTAAGATCATATTTTTCTATGATGTATTTAAACATTTTAATTGAACATTCTTCATGCTGAAATAGTACATAAGCTTAAGAACATATCACGCTATTCATTTTTTTTTACCAATAGTTAATACATAGATATCCAAAGCGAACATTTCATGAAAAGAACTCAAGAAAATTATAATATTTAAAATATGTTTAATTTGAAACAATAATATAAATTTATATGTTAGTATTGTAAAAATTCATGAAAATAGTTGTAAAGATGAAGTTTTAATAGCCAATAAGGAAAAATAGAAAAAGTTGATGTTAAAGAACAACCCAAATGAAACAAATAGGACACGGAGAGATTTTTAAATATGAATGAATATATTTTGAGCTAACAGAAAAGAGAAACATGATTTTAAATTGTTTTCTTGAAACATTCATCATTTTATAAATAATTAAGAGTATTTTCAAATGAGAAGAAATTAGGTACAATTAGAATGAAATTAGAATAGAATTTTTAAAAGGAAATACGTTATGAGTAATTCGATGTCATTGAGATAATTTTACCTTCAAACTGATTCCAGCAATCTTAACATATTTTTCCTCACTGTCTGATAAATTTTTTTTTTAAACAATTATACGTTATAGACCTATAATATATTATATATAGCGTGGATTTACAAGACATAAAAAACGTACATTGTATACAACTATTTTACCTTCCAATCAACTCCAGAAGCCTTCAGATATCTTTCCCAACTGTGTGACAAAGGCCCGTGTCCGAGATCATGACAAAGACCCGCTAATTCGATACACAGTTTTTCTTCCGGAGTAACGCTAATGTTGTCGTCCGAATTCTGACACAAAGCGTCAAACATTTCACCAGCTAAGTAACAGACGCTGTAAAAATTAAAATTATACCCTCGTAAAAAATATTAATAATTTTTTAAGACAGACTGTGATTCACCCTATGGAATGTTCGAACCGATTGTTGCTCGCACAGGGATAGACTAGATAAGTAGTGCCGAGCTGTTTGATGTTGCGTAACCTTTGAAATTCCGGAGTATCTATAATAGTCACGCACAGAGGATGGAGTACAACGTGTCCGTGTACGTTGTCGTTGAATACTTTGCCGGAATCGGTGAGCACGACTTTGGTGATGGTGGACATAGTAGTGCCGCTGTTCGAACGGTCGACGACGGTACAACGACGATATTGTTCGTATCCGCCTGAAACACAGAACGCAACGCACTTACGTAATTAAGAAATAAATAACAACGGCCACCACGTTATTACCGTTTCGTTCCGCGACTTCTTTTACGTTTTTGAAATGATCGTACTGAACGGATCCGTTTTAAATAAAAACAGGAAAAATAGCACGAACCGAACGACGGTAAAAAAAAGAAGAAAAAAGAAAAAATGTAAACGCAATTAATTGATAACGGTAGTTCAAATTAGGAGGACAATTTTAATTAATCAATCACGTCGTGATAACCGTGTTATTGTCTGTGATTGTGGCACACATTCGTCCAATTTGTGATTAGATGAATTGTTTCGGACGATATGATCGTGGTCCGTCGATCGTTGTGATCACTGTGCCGATGTCACGAGAAAACTACTTTCATGTGCTAAAAACGTGCCTCCCCCCCCGGGCCACACACGCGAATGACGTCGAAATATTCCAAATTTCCACACGATCCGTAGCTAAACAGAACGTAGCGTCTTTGAAAACGCAAATCCCTGGCTCGGGGACAATTCGGTACTTGATGCTCACCGATACGGATTTTTTCTGGAGGTGGGCGAGGGGTTGGTGAAAGGAACTTTACAAATAAAAATATCTCATATATTACACTGGTCAACACTCATTTTATTGTCAATAATATTAGAGTGAATATTTGTTTATTTTTAGTCCCTGAATATGATTTTGGCTTTAGTTTATGGAGGTTGGCTCTACTTTTTGAGATAATTGATACGCTGTTGAAAGATACACAGTAAATATATTTTATTATCAAATTGAAAAATTTATTTGTTAAATAACTTATTAAAAAATTTATTAAATTTATTTTTTTCATATAATTACATAAAAGTATTAAAAATATGAAATAAAATGCTGTTTTCGCGATTTTCTTTTGTGCTGGTTAGTAGGACAATTATTCCAGCAATAGTCTGCCATTATATGTATATCTCATCGACCTTGATATCTCTCTTTCATTACTTTTATATCTTGATGAAACCTTTCTCCTTGTTCTTCTCTAAAATCTCCAAGATTATGAGGAAATCGATCTAAATGACTATGGAGGAAATGTATCTTTATACTTATATTAGTACCTAAGTTTTTAAAAGTTTTTAACGTGTTTAAAACTAGTTTTTCGTAATTATCTGTTTCATGATTACACAAGAAATTTTCGAAAACCGACACATATAACTGGACCATGCAGAAGCTTTAACATCATTCATATATTTTGTGAAATTAGAGTCTTTGATTAGATTACGAATTTTACGGCCATCAAAAATTCTAGCCTTTAATTTTTCCATACTTAATCCTGGGAACGATCTACAAATACATATATTTGAAATAATTTCGATCTTTGTCTAATGCCCTGACAAGTTGCTTCATTAAGCCAAGTTTTATACGGAGTGGTGGTAAGATTATTTTGTCCCTGTCCACTAATGGCACGTTTATGATATTTGCTCCACCTACAGTCATAATTTCTCTTAAAGGCCAGGTCAATTGCTTCCACTGACTTATCCCCTATTCCAGTGTTTCTTAAACTGTGCTCCGCGAAACTTAATAAATAAATAATTTTATTACATTTTGCTGTATTTAGTATATTAGATGTATCATAATTGTTGCCGTTTATTGTCATGTTTAGTATTATCCTCCTTTTTTTGAAGATAATTTTGATAGGGGTTCCGCATAAAAAAATATTATTGTTTGGTGTTCCGTGATTTCAAAAAGTTTAAGAAACACTGCCCTATTCCAATGCTTCCTATCCCCTGTTGTATTACATCCCAAGTTTTGCATTTCTTCAATATCCGATAATGGAACATTAGGAAGAGTGTATACCGATCAGAGACGGATTTACACAATTGTCGCCCCTAGGCAAATTTTTTTTTTTTGGCCGCCCCATTAAACTTATCAACGAGAAAACATATTTTTAAATACTTATTTAACATAACTACTAAAAAAATAAATCATAAAGAGTGATACTAAACAATAATTAATGGCGGTTATGTTAATAAACTAGAGTTAAAACTAGGTTAAAAACCTAGAGTATTCTCAATAAAATATTGGCCTAAAATTGCCGCCCCTAAAAATTTGTCGCCCTAGGCAAATGTCTACTCTGCCTGACGCTAAATCCGCCACTGATACCGATATAGGAACGTCATCGCTATGTGATATAGGTCGTCTAGCCGATTCCAGATCAGGATACTCGCCCATTTACTTTTTTTATATCGATTAAAACCTTTGACGTTCACTACATGAAAATAGCAATCATCATGGTGATTTCTTGGCTCTCTCCATACCATAGGTATACCGAATTTTAAACTTTTTCTTTGTCAGTTTTTCCACTGTCGTAAGCATTCTACACAAGTTTTATACACTTTGTGAGGGCCCAGGACTTATCTTGATTTCCATGTATTACTCCGAAAAAAGCTTGATATGTTTTCTTTACAAAATTAGTAACGTTTTTTCATTGATTTTCTTTCGAGTACTCCCCACAAATGTAGCAGAATACATTAAGATTATTTACACAACGTCTTCGTAAAGAACTCATATTTCATATTTCTGTAAATAAAATGCACAAGAAAAAAAACTCGCGGACTAATAACAATCGCACTAATATTGCGAAGATGACGTAATACCTATCCGAAAACATTCAATAATATTACTAATACGAATTTATAATTATGCGAAAACGACAAAAATATTATTTAAAAGGTACACGTTAAATAAGACATTGAAATTGATCAAATTAATTGGTGTAAACACTAAATTATATCTTCGAATTATCTCGGTAATCGATATACGTAACAATAAAGGTAATGGATTCAGAAATAAAATTAAGCGTCACTTTTTAAATTTCTTATTTTATATTTAAATGATAGGATTAGAATATAAAGTTTGAAAAGATTACATGTATTTATCATAGTTTATCGTATATATAGGTAAAGGCCAAAAATGAAAAATCTTAATTTTTGAATTTCAAGATATTAATTATTATCTCAATATGATGAAACTAGTATTTTATTTAAATTTAGTAATCTGAAATGAATCAATATTTATTCAAAAAACACTGGCAATAACATTTTTTACTTTTTTTGTTAACCGGTGTTATTTATTAATAATTTGTGTTTATTAAGTCGTTTTTGATGAAAAAAAAAAATACCAACAATTACAAAATAAAGTCAAATCGGTATACATAATCGTTATTGTATACGGTTTTTATAAAGATTTTTCGAGATACATCTTTATTAATATCTTGACTACATAATATAACTATATCGAATTATTGCTCGTACAGAATTCTACAGCGTTTTTTATAAGATAAGTAAAAACAAAAATTAATATTTTTATTTTGTACGCATTATTCACGTACATATATAGCGTTGTTATGCTCAAGATACAACTGAAATTCATATTATTTGATAGAAATATTCTTATATAAATACGCACTGAAATTCGCTATTCTATATATATTATTATTATTATTATTATTATTATTATTATTATTATTATTATTATTATTATTCATGACTAATAACGAAATACAATTTTAACGTTTTAAATATCAAGAACAAATTTTTTGAAAAGTTTAAGGGGGTAGAAATCCCTTGCACTCTCCCTGCGTATCTGTACGTCATTGATTTGATATTATTTTCGGAAATACGTTAGCGGGTATTATATAAATGTACATTTACATTGTAATCGTATGTATACATATATTATAATATGTAATAACTATGTATATAGAAATTATGTTTATAAAAAAAAAAAAAATTTATTATTAATACTTTTTACGATATTGGATAATTGTTTTTTTTTTTTTTTTTCGCTAAACGACTGAAATATCTTATAAAATCATGGAAGAGTTTACTCCTCGTATATCCCTCCGACCCTCCCACTCATTATTTACACTGTAATTTAACCAGAAATAATTATTGTTTATTAAAAATAATATTGTAAATACGTTCAATGCCCATAATAATTATATGATTGAACAAATTCTTGTTATAATTTTGTTTTAATAGGTTTATTTTATTTCCTTCGAATCCAGCTCTAAATACACTGCAGGATTGATGTAAATAATTTTTCGAACAGAAAACTGTTTCTCACAGTAGACGATTGTCGTAAAAAATTCTTTGAAGATTTTTTTTTTCGTGCGAGTATATACTATTATTATTATTATTATTATTATTATTATTATTATTATTATTATTATTATTATTATTATTATTATTATTATTATTATTATTATTATTAATATTATTATTATTATTATTATTATGCTATAAGTACATATTATAATCGGTAAAGTGGTTTGTGTTGCCTACTTGTTCGTATTCAAGTGTTTTTTTTTTTTATTGAAAATGTTGCCACTGTTTTCGCATATTGTTCTCATCAATTGAAATTCAATTCCCAACAAATTTATGATTTTTGTATTTCTTACTAGAAATCAAGGGATCGCGCGTAGGGTTCAACTCGGTTAGGTCAACTGCTTTAAAAAACAAAAAAATTGCGAGAAGAGTTGATTCTAACTCCTACACGATTTATTATTATTATTATTATTATTATTATTATTATTATTATTATTATTATTATTATTATTATTTACGAAAAGCCAGGTTGTTATATTATTACATGGGGAAATATAAACAATTTTTGTTGTATTTTTTTTTTTTTTTTTTTTAGTTTGTTTGCAAATTTCAATATAATCACGTTTTATTGGTAAAAATAATTTTAATGGTTATTGTTTAATAAACGTTTTGTTGGTATTTTGATTAGTACGGGTTAATAAATGTAATATTGACGAAGAATAAAACAGAACAGTTACGTGTTCTTTACGCACTATAATGTAAAACATTGTAACATGACATGAACCTCCCTGATAAATTTCCTGCGGGCGCTCGTGTATATATCGCGGGCAAAGCTCAAGAGCTCAAGAGATATATGAGTTAATCGTTAGGATAACTTCGTGACGTATAATATGTTGTAGTAACATATTAGCCGTAATTGAAATAAATAATTTCTCGATAAACGTTAAAATTATACACCGTTGATTTAATTACATTCTTATTAGAAGAAGAAGAAGAAGAAAAAAAACACTGTGATTAATCTCTCGGTACATGATAAATACGGTTTATTTGTTTTCATCACTGTACAATTTTTTTTTATCGACGAAAATTGGACGGTTCGTCATTTATTATTATTAATTGGACACTTATCGGCATAAAAAACCATTAAAAGTTATCGAGCGAGGCACGCTGAACATAGAAGGATTTTTTCCCATATCAAATTATTATTCTGTGACCTTTTCTTTTTTATTTTATTCCGAACGAAGATTCGAATTCGATTTTTGTGAACTCCGCCGACTGTCTGAACACATCTGATTTTATAAAACTCTGTCTCTATACTCGACCCGTACCGACTGACGTCGGTAAATTCGGTGCACAACAATTTTATATTTTATATATACTCCTCCGGCATACTATAATAGTCAGTGTACGAGTTCCATATTAATATTTAAAATTTGTTTTTTTCTATTGATTCACAAATTTTAAAAAGAAAAATTTGTCACCGATAAAATAACTTGTACGTTTTGTCGATTTCGATCACATTGCGTGGCCCTCACCGTCACCTCTCGGAGATCTTAATGTCATCCACGACTATGAATACATTTCGTAAACTACCGAAAATATCGACTACGTTTAAAAGTTTCGTTTTCAAATATTTGTAAATAGATTTTTAGAGAAGAAAATAAACAGCGAATATAATACGTGGGTAAGTAGGTACAGGTCGTCCTACTCATTACGGGGTACTATTGCATAAAGTAAATGTAACAATGTTTATTCACTTGACGCTTTTGCAGTCTTCACGTAACCGCCGATATATTATAGCGTTTTGGCGGCTACTGCGTATACTTTAAGGTTATGTATAATTCGCTGGTATTGATTAGAAAAATCGCGTTTCTGATCTATTTATCACGGAATTTATCATATTCCCTCGTTTATTTTATGTTGCATTGTAATGTTTATTAATAATCATTGTTTTTCGATGATAAATGTCGTCATCAGAAAACCGTTCTGAATAATTGTCGATTCCCCCCCGCACGGGAATCTGATGATCGTGTTTTTTTCTTTTTTTATTATTCCGTCATTATTTGTGCTGTACGTTATTACGTCGTTGTTCTGCGATTGCTCGTTTTTTTTCTCACGTGGTTTTCGACGTTTTCCGTGAATATTTGGTATTTTAAAAATTATACACAAATATTTTTGATTCATGGGAAATGTTTTTAAAGTGCACTTTGTATAATTAATTTAAACTTTTTTTTTTTAATTAGATTTCGTAATGGCTAATGTACTTGTGGTCGGTGGTGGAGGGCGAGAAAACGCAATTGCGTGGAAATTATCGCTTTCCACAAAAGTAAGAATAATGATTATTGATTTCATATTGTATACTTTTTTTGATTTCTTCAGCGATTAATTTTTTTTAATATTATAATATAGTTGTTCAAATGTATGTATTTTTGTTAATATAAAATATTAATTGTTATTGTGAAGTTACCTATTATTGTGTAGCACTTTAGAGCCGTTTAACATTATGTGTGTGTCCTAAGGGCCTAAAATATTTGGGCGGGTCTTTAAACACTTAAATTATGATAAATTAATATACACTTTTTAACACACAATATATTGTTTTATCTATTAAAAATTATACTTTATTAATTAAAGCTAAAATGACAATTTTTATCGGAATGTCTGTTATTTTATTTTTTATTATGACAATTTCAAAATGTTAATATTTTAAAATTTAAATATTCTTTTATAATTTGAGAATTTCTTTTTTTTTTTTTAAATATCTAAGTAAAAAAAAAATAATATATATTGTATTTTGAAAATAAATTGAGAGTTCTTCCAGGCCCATGCCTTAAGACGGCACTGTGTAATACACTGTAGAAGGTAGATACTAATATTTATGATAATGGTGTTTATTGTATGTGACGAGTCTAGATTATTCTTATTAAATTATATTATGTGTACATTATATTCCTTAATCATTATTTTTTTTTTTATTAGTTATACACAGTTTTTCAGTAAAACATCTGCACACTACAATAATTTATTTATATAAGACATGTGTATTTAATAATTGAAATATAAACCGAAGTCTTACTAAAGATAAATCTTGATTATTTATATTGTAGATAGTTTTATAAAAAATTTTATAATAATTGCCTATAAATTCATATTATTAATATTCATTTAATTAGATACCCATTAGACATCGGTTAAATTATATGATTTACATATTATTGAAGTTTTATACTTCTCGCTATTTGTGCAGTTTTGCATTTCTATTATTTTTGTCTTTTGCTATGCGTTTAACAATATGGACTGTTTTTATTTATAGAAATTGTTAATTATTTGACAATTTACTTCATAATTACATTATGTTAATGTGTTTCTATTTTATAAAACTATTTCGTTTAACAGGTAAATAAAATTTATATTACACCAAACAATGTTGGAGCTGTTTTATTACCTCAAGTAGAGTTTGTGGATTTGGATGTCAACGATTTTGAAGTATGATTATACCATTTTTCATTAAAATGACTGTGTTAATAATTTGTTGTTCGCGACTTATTTTATGAAAAATTTAAATAATTAATTAATATTTTTAGTATAATAAATAAATATTTATTGAAAAGTATATTTGTTATCTAGTGATACCATTTTTTTTATGTAATAGCTTTTAGCAAAATGGTGTGTGGAGAAGTCTATTGATTTAGTGGTTGTTGGTCCTGAAGATCCTCTTGCATCAGGAATTGCCGATGTGTTGACCACTCATAAAATCAATTGTTTTGGACCATCTGCCAAAGCTGCTCGTATTGAAAGTAATAAAGAGTGGGCAAAACAATTTATGGACGAATTTAATATTCCAACAGCTAAATGGAGATCATTTTATGATGTCAAACAAGCAACAGATTTTGTTTATTCGTAATTATTCTAATTCATATACATATAAATATATATATATTCAAATTTCTTTGTGATATGCATTTAAACCTTGTGCTACACTTTTTAATAGTGCTGATTATCCTGCATTAGTAGTAAAAGCAAGCGGCCTTGCTGCAGGTAAAGGAGTAGTGGTTACTTCTAATAAACATGAAGCATGTTTGGCTTTAGATGCTATCTTAACGGAGAATCGATTTGGAAAAGCTGGTCAGACGGTTGTAGTTGAAGAATTGTTACAAGGAGAAGAAGTTTCAGTAGGATACATTAATGTTTCGTCTTGAAAAATATAAAATACATTTTTATTTTTTTAATTTTTAAGGTTTTATGTTTTACCGATGGTGTTAATATAAATGTAATGTTACCAAGTCAAGATTATAAAAGAGCATACAACCAAGACAGAGGTCCAAATACTGGAGGAATGGGAGCTTTTTGTCCTTGTTACAATATGCCTCAAAATGAACTCGACGAAGCTAAAGATATTTTACAAAAAGCTGTTGATGGTCTTCGTAGTCGTGGAATTCCTTTTGTTGGTAAGTATTAAACCAAATTATTGTAATATTTAAAATGTAAACATTATATATATATATATGTTTTCTAGGTGTTCTTTATGCTGGATTAATGGTAACCAATGATGGCATCAGAGTTCTAGAGTTCAATTGCCGTTTTGGTGATCCTGAAACTCAGACAATTTTGCCACTTTTAGAAACTGACCTTTATGATATTATGAAAGTATGCAATTACTATTAATATTTGTATAATTAACAAATGTGTAAAAAATAATTTTTAAATATTAAATTTTTCCTAGGCATGTTGTGATGGCACTTTAAATAAAATGAAAGTCGAATGGAAATCTGATCAATTCTGTGTTGGCGTTGTAATGGCTAGCAGAGGATATCCATTAACATCCAGTAAAGGGGATATAATATCTGGTAAATTATTGAAAATATGTATACTTATAAAACCAATTGTTTGTATTTCTATTTTTTTTTTTTTAATTTTTATTATTTTTAGGAACACCTAGTGTAACAAAAGGTATGGTATTTCACATGGGTACTAAGTTGAACAATTATGGGGAATTAGTAACAAATGGAGGTCGTGTTTTAATTGTGGTTACCACTCATCGAGACCTAGTTTTAGCTGCTGCTAAAGCCACTATGGCTTGTGGTAGAATAACATATAATGGTGCCCAATTTAGAACTGATATTGCTCACAGGGGAATTGCTAGGTATGATTTATAACAAGTTTATTTCTATTTTGTTTATTTATTTATTTTTTCATTTTATTATTATTATTTTAGAGCTATACTTGCCAAAGGTGCTACAACATACAAATCTAGTGGTGTAGATATAACTGCTGGTAATAATTTAATTCCAATTTATAAACAAATGGTATCTATAACAAAACGTCAAGGGGTTCTTGGTGATTTGGGTTCATTTGGTGCTATGTTTGACCTCAAGGCAGCTGCATTCCGAGACCCAATTTTAGTGTCCAGTTCAGATGGAGTTGGCACAAAGTTAAAGGTACACATTAAAAAGACAGTTCTTAATTATTGATTGATATTGTTTTCTTATTTATTACTTGATATGATTTTAAGGTTGCTTTAAAATGTAATAGTCATGAATCAATTGGACAAGATCTGGTTGCTATGTGTGTCAATGATATATTGGTACACGGTGCTGAACCATTATTCTTTCTTGATTATTATGCTACTGGTCGATTAGAAGGAGGGGTTGTTATTGAAGTTGTAAAAGGCATTGTAGATGGCTGTCGTCAAGCAGGATGTGCTCTTATAGGTGAATATTTTTAATTAAATTAAATAATAAAAATTATTTAACTAACCATTATTTTAGGTGGAGAAACTGCAGAAATGCCAGGACTTTATTGCAATAATGATTATGATGTAGCAGGCTTTTCAGTGGGAGCAGTAGAAAGGGAAAAGATTTTACCTCATATTGAAGATATTGTTTCTGGAGATATTGTTATTGGCTTAGAATCAAGTGGTGTTCATGCTAATGGATTTAGTTTAATTCGTAAGATAATGGAAATGGGTTGTCATAAATTTACTGATGAAGCACCATTTAGCGCGGATAAGAAAACTTATGGTACGTTTTAAATATAAGAACATAGAAGTACTAAACAAAATATTTTTTTAATTCTTAATGTTAAAAGGAAATCAAAAAATATAAGTTTCCATTTACATTTTTTTATCAAATTGTTTAGTCCGTGGAAATGTTTAAACAGTGTAAATATAGTATTTAAAGATATAATAAATTCCAACTGTGATTTTAGTCAAACAAAATATTATACCTGATGTTCACTAAGTAAAAAATGAGTAAATGTAATATCATAAATAAATAGTAATAAAATGTAATATTAATATAAACTAAATTCATTAATTCTATCTTGCATTATTATTTTTTAATTTGTTGTCTAAAAGTTTTAACCATTTTATAGGTGAAGAATTATTGATTCCTACAGAAATTTATGTTAAGCGTATTTTGCCTTCAATAAGAAATGATCATATAAAAGCATTGGCCCACATTACTGGCGGTGGATTAATGGAAAATATACCTCGTATTTTACCGAAAAATAAAAAAGTTATTTTGGATGCTACAAAATGGCAGATACATCCTGTATTTGGTTGGATAGCAGCCACAGGTATGTGCGCAATTGAAAAATATATTAGTATGGATATTATCAATTAATTTATTGTGATTTAATAGGTAGCATTAATGAATCAGAAATGTTACGAACATTGAACTGTGGCTTAGGTATGATATTAATTGTTGGAAGCGAGTATGTAGAAGATGTTTTGTGTACAACTAATGGTAATGTTGTTGGAAAAGTCTATGAAAAAATGTCTGGTAAGCAGGTATAGCAGTTATTTGCATATTATATTTAAAAAAAAAATAAATATTTTATTTAGACTGTAAAACAATACATATATGTAATTTAGAAAAAAGAAAGCAAAGTGTGAACTGTCATTAATACTTGTAGACGAACCAACTGTTGAAGTGAAAAAGTTTGCTAATGCCATGGAACCTTTGATGCGTCCTCATATACAGACCTATGTAGCATCTAGAATGCGCCCGAAAATGCGTGTAGCCGTTCTCATTTCAGGATCTGGAACTAATTTACAGGTACAATGATAATTAATTATTTATAATATTTGAATGCACAATATTTTCAGTTATTATGTTTTTAATTCAATTTAGTCGTTAATTAATGCAACCACTGATGATCCGTCCATGATGTCTGAAATTGTTTTAGTAATTTCCAATAAGCCAGAAGTTGAAGGTATAAACCGTGCCAGACGTGCTGGAATATTAGCTTTGGTAATGTAATTGATAATTGTATTTTGTAAGTGTGTAATTTATATTTTATTTGTGTTTGCATATTTAGGAAATAGACCATACAAAGTTTAAAACACGTGAAGAATTTGAAAATGAAATGTTAAAAGCATTAGATCAAACACAAATAGATGTTGTTTGTTTAGCCGGTTTTATGCGAGTATTGACCAATAATTTTGTAAGCAAATGGAGAGGTCGTTTATTAAACATGCACCCTTCACTTTTACCTTTATTTAAAGGCCTTAATGCTCAAAAACAAGCGCTTGAATCTGGTGTACGAGTTGCTGGTTGTACTGTACATTTTGTTGAAGTAAGACGTTTAAAAATTTTGTTATTCAAATTTATTTCTGATTCAATATTTTCAGGAAGAAATTGATGCTGGAGCAATTATAGTACAAGAATGTGTGAGCATTAGTGTTGATGAAACTGAAGAGAGTTTAGTCGAAAAGATTAAGAATGTTGAGCATATAGCTTTTCCAAAAGCCTTAAAACTGTTCGCTACCAATCAAGTTCATTTTGATAAAGACACGGGTAAAATGAAATGGCTATCAAACTCGAATGATGTATTCATATCTTGAAATATTATTTTAAAGAACGAATAATAGTTTTTCAATGTATCATATATTCTATAGCTATACAGTTATAGTTTATAATAATTATTAATTATCAATTTTTCAATATTATATAATAAATATTTTTGTATAATTTTACAATACTTTACTCATTTATAGAATCTACGAACTTAAATGTTTATATTATGTTTCTTATGTCTAATATTTTAACAATTTTTTTTTTTTACCATATTCAAATGTATTTTGTAACTTATTTCTTGCCAATTTTGTGATGATTTGATCTGATCAATTTAAATATATAATACGTACATCAAATATATTTTGATTAAATTTTTGTTTTTTGAATAGTACAAATTTGTACAAGTGCCTAATCCAAACCTTTCCATATTTTTTTTTTGTTTTCAGGAATTTCAAAATTTGATTAATGATATTGCACCGTAAATAATATATTTGTGATAAAAATAATAAGTTTTATATTTTAAAACTTGAGAAACTATTGAGTGCTGTGAATATTGTTTATTAGCATTTGTGATACAAAACAAATTTGTTTTAAATAATAATGTAATTTTATCAATAAGAAAACATTTTGGTAATTTATGGAAAATATTTTAAATTGAAATCATGATTATTTATCATTCACAGTTATTTACATGAAATGAAGAAAATGTATTTGTTAAACACAATTATTTTATTTTTAATATTTATTAACATAAACCGTAATAACATTTATAATTGATTTATTAGTAGTAATAGTTGTTTACTTGTTTCCAATTATTAAAATTACTATTCTTAATCGGTAAATGCTACATCAATAACTCAGCAAGTACATAACCATAGCAACACGTTTTATCTACTCTAAAAATTAAGTGGCCAATGCAGGTCTATTGTTTCAAATTAATACGATACATTAACAGTTAATAGGTTTTAGTGCAAATGGGAGTAAGTATCGAATAATGATTTACTATACATTTGTGTTTAATGGTAATGCAACCAGTTTTACTTAATAGGATTTAAAGGCAACTACTATCAAAGATGCAATAAAAAATTGGGAAGACGAAAACAAGGAATCGGCTAGTGAAGCTACAAATGTTTGTTTACAATTTCAATGGCCACCAATTGAAAAAATGGATAATAATTTATCGGTTTTAACAAAATGCGAGTATGTGTTTATTATTTTAAAATAGACACGCATTATTATTATAATTTTAAATTGTAAATACAATTTATATTTATTATAGGAAATTATCATTGAATACGAACATGATTGAAAAAATAAATGGTCTTACTGCTTTAAGACACTTGAAAATTTTATCGCTTGGGCGAAATTATATTAAAGCTTTTACTGGACTTGAACCTTTGGCAGACACATTGGAAGAATTATGGATATCCTATAATTTTATTGAAAAAATGAAAGGTGTTTTGGGCATGCGTAAACTGAAAGTTTTACACATGTCCAACAACAATGTAAAAGAGTGGGCTGAAGTAAACAAACTCGCAGAAATGGAAAGTTTAAAAGACTTTTTATTTGTTGGTAATTTTTTATTATAATAATTATGTTACCCAATAGTCAATACGCATTTAAAACATAATCTGAATTACCAGTATACAGGGCGATAATATAGAAAAAAATAACTAAATAGTTATGTAATGTTCACAGGAAATCCACTTTACGATTGTTTAGATGAATCCCTGTGGCGTAGTGATTGTATTAGAAAACTCCCTAAACTAGTAATACTGGACGGAGTTCCAATCATTAGAGACTAAAAACAACGAGATCAATTAAAAATTGAAAATGATATTTATCAACATAAAATTAAGATATTTGACATAATTTAAAATATTGCTAATGTAGATAAACGATTAATTTGTATTAATTAATTTTATAAATAATATTAATTAATTAATTTCTCATTTGTATAAAATCCGTGTATTACTATTATTTTTATTTAGTGCAGTAGGAACTTGCGTATATATAATATGTGTAAATATTTTGTTAAATCCACAAATGCCTTTGAAATAATGTATTTCTCGTAATAATAGTACACGTCTGTCTTATCCCACTGATGTATACATTTAACTACTGATAGCAAGAAACATAATATGAAATACGTTTTGTTAACATTCTAAATCTGTTTTCTCCTCTTATTGTAAAAAGCGTATTTGTGTGGTGTTGTCCTTTCTCAGATGTGGTGTATCCAAGATGTTAGTTTTTTTTTCAATTTAAAAATATTTAATATAATGTATACACTCATATTAAAAAGGATTTCATAGAAATTTTGTTATTCTTCAACATTTAAACTTTTGATAATTTGTAAAATGAGAAAATAAACGGTTCATTTTGAAAATCGTAATAAGCAAACGAATATATACTTTATGCATTATATATTTTACAGTATTTGGAAATATAATATACATATGTCTATGTATATCGTGCATGAAGTTTTTAGAAAATTGTTATCTTTATTAATCACCTCAAAGTAGTATATCTGCAGAACCATACTTTACCAAAAAAATCGGTATACTCGTAAAAATTGCAGCATTATTTCTAATTTTTCAAAAACATTTGGCCATAAAAAAAAAAAACGTTATCATAGAACTAAAATTGTTGGAGTTGGTCCAGGCGTGAATTAGGGGGGGAGCTATATGGGTGCTCGAACACCTCCTGTCGTCTAAGCCGCCAATGAAATAATATTAAAATTACTCCATAAGAAGTTATTGAAGAATTCAGTAAAAAAACACTCGAGAAAACTACGGTTACAATATACAAAAGAAATTAATGTTTAACAAATGTTTGAAAATGAATTTACCTCTAATAAATTTAATATAAAATAGAAAGGTATAACTAATTATTATTATTATTATTATTTTTTTTTTTTTTTTTGAGCACCCCCTGTTAACATTCTCTGGATCCACGTCTGGATGGATCTTTAGAGTACCTACGTTGTTTGCTTCTTTAATTTTTTTTTAAATTCGCTAATGATATTATAATATAATTACTCGCGTAGCGTCGTTTGGACGGAATTCACAAACTGAGACCCCGGCGGACTGACGACAATAACAATTATACGAAAATTTTCATTTATTTCATTAATTTATTATTTATGAGGTAAAATTCGTAAGCGACCCGCGCGTACGTACCGTGTTTTTTTCGCGTCGCCGGCGGCGCGTGGGTGCCCAGGCCGCCCCCCACGCATCACGAGTCCTACTCGACCCCACCGGAATCAAACGCTGGACTGGTGGCGGCGATCATCGTCAGCTGTTATCGCTTAGCGTGTCGCTTTCGACGGGTGGCGATCCTCAGGCGTTCATTTGTAGAGATGGGATTTTCAACTCAGTGACACGAATCAGTTCGTTTGAATCAGTTCACTTAAGTGAGTTGACTCACTGAGTCAACTCATTGAGTCGACCACAACTCTCAATTCATCAAATCAAACAAATCTTTTTTGATAACACGTCATAAAGGCGCGTTAAAATATTGGGCAAGGGTTCCACGGCACCCGCGGACAATGCTATTCTACAAACGCTAAAAATATTTAAAAAATTTCACAAATGATTTGTGTTAAACAGTAGAAGTAATTCGATAGAAAATCTATATGAGGGTGTGTGTGTGTATTGTAGTGTTGGGAGTGAACCTTTAGTTGCAAAGCAACTGGCTTTGTGTTCTTAGTGTGGCACATAGAGAAAATTAAAATAATATCTAAAAATCAAGACAAATAATTACATAGGTTAGCTCAGAATATTTTTAAAAAATTGGGCACGGGTTGCCCGGCGCCCGCAGACAAAACTATTTTACAAAAGCAAAAAATACAAAAAAAAAACAACGTAATGGCCTAGAGTAATAACTGCACATAGAGATACATAGAGACATTCATACATAGAGGTATATACATACATATAGTGAAAAATACATAGAAGTACATACATACATAGAAAAAAGTACATAGATAGATACGCACATAGAGGTACATATGTACATAGAGAGAGACATATATAGACATACATAGAGACATTAGTACATAGAGGTACATATATACATAGAGAGAGAGAGACATACATAGATGGAAATACAAACATAGAGGCATGAATGAATGAATGTCTCTATGTCTCTCTTTGTACTTTTTCTCTCTATGTATTTATGCCTCTATGTTTGTATTTCCCTCTATGTATTTTCTTTCTATGTATGTATATACCTCTATGTATGAATGTCTCTATGTACTTTTCTCTCTATGTATTAATGACTCTATGTTTGTATTTCCCTCTATGTATTTTCTTTCTATGTATGTATATACCTCTATGTATGAATGTCTCTATGTACTTTTCTATCTATGTATTAATGACTCTATGTTTGTATTTCCCTCTATGTATTTTCTTTCTATGTATGTATACACCTCTATGTATGAATGTCTCTATGTACTTTTCTCTCTATGTATTAATGACTCTATGTTTGTATTTCCCTCTATGTATTTTCTTTCTATGTATGTATATACCTCTATGTATGAATGTCTCTATGTACTTTTCTCTCTATGTATTAATGACTCTATGTTTGTATTTCCCTCTATGTATTTTCTTTCTATGTACGAATGTCTCTATGTATCTCTATTTATGTCTCTCTCTATGTATGTATGTACCTCTATGTATTTATCTCTCTATTTGCTTTTTTTTTGTTATATCTGAATGTATAATATGCAGTCTATAATTATTTTTTAATAATAAATAATTTTGATATTAATATATGTGTGCAAAGCGTGAGAGAACGATGTAACACTACTTCAAAATGATGTTTTATTTATGATTTATTTATCAATTTTTTTTGTATGTATGTATTAAATAGGTTTTGTGACCAGTTTTGTTTAAGACGACGGATTTTGCGGACTATAATGGATATACCGTTAAAAAATAAAATTCTTTAATCCCGTGTACCATCGCGGTGTACGCATTTGCGAAATAATATTGTATTTTACAACACACGGTTTTATAGGTCATACTGTGATTCGTAAATTAGGATTAATCATTAAACTCTGTGCTTTTATGCACGTTAAAAAAAAAAACTATAAAACTCACTTTATTGTCGGTTTCCAGATCGAGGAAAAATATCTTTAATTCTATTCTCATATTTTTTTTTCTTATAGATTGAATATTTTTTAGTTAATATTTTTTTATGCGTTATACCTATGTAAAATATCGATTGATATTCAATTTTAATTTTAAAATAAAATATAATACAATTCATATATATATGAATAGAGGTTAGTATATAGGTATATTAGAATCATATTTAGTTGTTTTTTTTTGAATTCAGAATCACATAATTATCATAAAAAAATAAAATAAACAATAAAATGTGTTTTTCCGCATATTCATAGTTAATTTTTTTTCACACAAAATTACACAATTTTAGAATGCATGTTACAATCATAATATTACAGGTCTTAACAATTATTATAGAAGTGTAATATTATATCATCTTCATCACCGCCCATAACAAGACACTTGTTACTCATAAACACGTGTCTAACTACAGTATAAACATTAATAATAAAACCGTATATCTTGTTTATAAATTACATGTATAAATAATTTAAATTCATCATATTTTATAATAATGTAATCTCTAATTGATCATAATTATATGTTCCAATCGCGTTGATATATATATGATTTGATATGATACACAATCGTATACAGAATGACAAAAAGAAATATTGTGAAAAACAACGAAGAATTCGCAGTAAATGTTTAAAAATATGTGTTCTATAATCGTTAAGAAATTTAATACAATATGAATGTGCATAAAATAGTTACACTACCGACGAGCAGAACTCTAAATGTATTATGCATAAATATATAAGTATTCTAACTACTAGTTTTAAATCAATACAATTTTTATTATAATAATTATTATTAAGTATTACGTATTCTAGTACATAATATACGATATTGGTGTATGTTTTACAAAAGAAAAAATCGAATAACTACATTTATTTTTTGTTCGGTTTTATAATTACGTAAGTAGTTAAAAATAAAAACAACATTATGAACATTCCAAAACCGTTCAAAATCAACGACTGTGTAGAGTATGTTTTGTACTCTTCTTTTCTGAAACAAACAAAACGTAAAATGTACATAGATACATAATATACGTGTATTTGATTAGTCAATTATTGTAGCATGCGGTAATAACTAATTAGTTATAATAATAATAATAATAATGAAAATCACGTATAATATTAGAGGTTATAAAGCTCGATTTAAATTAAAATAATAATTTTAAACATTTACATTTTTGTGTGAACTCGCTGTATGTTTAGATAATAATTTTTTTTTTACTTTTTTACTTTCATAAAAATAGTATATATATATATATATATTTAAAGAGAAAAAAATCTGCAACCATATAGGTGTACGCGTGATATATGTATGTTGTACGAATGTATGGTACGTTGGATCGTAGGTACAATAAAAATAAAAATACCGTTGTTTTTATCGGGGAAGAGAACTCTGTAGCATGTGATTTGTGATTTTTATTATTTTATACATACCAAGTTTGCCAAGGTAATATACTGTACGTTGTAAGTATTGCGAATTTTATTTACATTTCTTCAAAATGTCGAGAATTCCATGAAAGAAAGTTTATTGGCGTAACAATTATAAGTAAGCACATGAATATATACGTGTACAAGTGTTAAAATATCAGTTATGTAATACTGCTGTACTTATGTAAGAGTTTATAAAGTTTTGTAGTGATGTCCGTGCACACACACACACACACTTTTAATATATTAACTAAAATAATTTAATAGAGAGATTGTTATTTTTATTATATTTTTTTATCTCAAAATACTTTATCACTTATTCACCTTATTTTTTTTTTTTTTTTGTTATTCGAATAGGAAATATAATTGTAACAAAAACGTTTTATAGCTATGAGTTTTTATCTGAAAACATCAAATATGCGGCGCGAAATGCATAAAAATATTTATTATACAATTTTTAATCGATCCGCAAGTTCTACGTGTGTATTTATTATACGTGTGTGTGTGTGCGTATTATGTATACGGATTTAGAAACAATGGAATTCAATTTAAAGCATTAATAATGACGAATTGAGATTTGATTTTGATTGCTTCAGTAATATCAACATGTGTATTGACAAAAGTTATCGTTGTATACGAGTATGAGACTTTACTCAGTAAGAGTACATTAGAGACATATGTGCGCAGCGCGTTACGAAGTTAAGACCCGGTTATTTGTTATTGAATACAATCAAAGCAGTTTTGTAAAAGAGACTTCGGCGTCTGCGAGGGTTTGGTAAACCGTAAGCCTAAAAAATTCTATTCAAGTGCGTTGTAAAAAAGTCTCGGGGGGGGGGGGGAATTGTTTATTTTACGGGAAATTCTCGTTTTTTGGCGCGCGCGCGGCGGTACATGGCGAGCGGAAAAATGAAAAATGTTTAATTATCACCTAACATAACATATATAGGAGTTACACGTAGGGAACACACGTGCGTGTACAATAATGTGCACGTATTACGCCACAGTAAGCGAGCCGTCCGCATGTACTTACAATTTCATTGCGTGCTGGTTGAGTCCGGCAACGAGGGAGATGGTCGACACGAGGATGGTGTAGAGGCTGAACGTCTTGCCCAACGGCAGGCCCAATTTGTGAAAGCACGGTATCATGAACGTGATGACGGCGCTGAGCCATTGGACCGTGAACATGGCCGCGGCGAGAATGCCCGTCCAGGAATGTATCGAGTACAGGTGACCCTGGTAGAACTTGTAGCCCGGTGGCCGAGTTTCCATGTTCTTGTGCACGTACATGGCACACAATCCCAACGCCGAAATTACGTACGCGAACGTGTGCAACATTATGTACGGCAACGTCACTTTCGACTTGTCGCGTTTTATCATGAAAATCGCTGCGAAAATTTATCGAAAAAAATTGTTCCGCGACTAAAATATGTCCTACGGGGAAATATCCCCGCGCCCCCCCCCCCGGAACCGGTTAAAAATTATGGATACCCGCGCGATGGGTAAAACAATAACCGGCACGTTTATAGGGATTTTTCAAAAATTGCACTTGTAACCTATGAATTTAACGTAAACTCGGAGGGGGGGGGGAGCATAATATGTGAACGAATTTACTCGTTTGACAAATATGTGTCGGACATTGTTGACATTTTACTGCGCTACACGTGATATGAATTACCTATTTGGGAATGTAAAAAAAAAAAAAATTGCGAAAAATAAAGTGTTTTTTTTTTTTTTAAATTGAACAAAAGCCATTCCATTAATTTTAACTAAAAAAAAAAAATTATATAATAATTTGAATTATAAAAATTGGAGCTCAGTTCATCCCAATCTTCATTTAACATTATACATATATATTTAGATTGGAGACTTTATAGCGAATAAATCAAGAAGGTACTGTTTAAAATGCGAAACAAAAATCACGGTTCACAAACAAACAAAAAATCGTCTTTCTACAAAATACGACTTTAAAACAATGAAGAAATAAATTTCGAACTGTCGTACAACAGCCGTGTTTACTTACAATTCGCGTACAAATATATGAATCCAATGGTGTTCAGCGAATAATGCCAATTGCAAAATTGATCTTTGGTAATAGTCGTCGAATTAGGGGTGGAAGACGCGTCGAAAAATCCCGATTTATATATAATAGATCGACAAATAATCATGGCCACGCACGTGAGTCCGGCAGCTTGAAATAATGCCCAAAAACACAATCCGACAGAGTCATTTTTGTCGACGTTGTCTTCGTCTGAAATCACGCGACTTTAGCATTTATTTTTTTTACGTTGAATTTAAACAATTGCGCATTATATACATATTTTTATAAATGTGAGTTATTTTAATACAATATCGGTCCCAAATAGATTTGTCTTCCAAATGCGTAAAATAATACTGAAAAATGTCGAAATTCTATTTTTTAATATCCTGCAGATGTTATTATTATATAATATGTATATTCAATACTCGTATATATGATATAAATAATAATTAGAGTATATATTGATCAACATTTATTGTAAAGATCGAAGAAATTATTTTCTGTGATTTGTTCCAAGTGTAATATTTCAAATTATTTACTAATATTTAGTTATTTGACACTATTTATAACGCGTTATCATAAAAACATATTCAGTGGATTGTGGAAAGAAATACGATTTTTCTACGTTATGCGAATTAATTACTATGCAAGCGAACAACAACAACAATAATAATAATACGTAGTAAAAATAAGAACAGATAATAAAAACGGTAGGTTCAGTAACGCCATTCGTTGATATGATATTTTAAATAATTAAATATTGAATAAAAATGTGACTTTACCGTAATTATGTATTTCTGGATAAGGTTGGGAAGATTGGAACCCGTCTGAAATCAGTAATTAAATAAAAATAATTTAGACAATAATATAAAAAACACATTACATTTACATATTTATTGATTTATATTGTAAGTATGCAATTTACTACAGATACTATAAAAACCAGTGGCGTGCTTAGAATTTTTTCCAGGAGGGTGATCAATCAAACATTCCATCCAGGCACGCTTATGTTCAAAACCCAAAGACACAAACTTAATCATACTCTAAACACAAACTACTCTCTCAAATTCTATTCTAACAAAGCAATCGTGATACCGAAATATGGGAATGCTGAATCAAAATAAAACGTAAGTATGTATAATGCGCTAGAAATAGAGGGGAAGTTATTTTTATTTGTATTATTATTATTTTTTTAATCACGTATATTTAAAATAATATAATAGTGAATTTTTTTTTTTTTTTTTGTTTTAATAAAAATAATTTCTGTTCTGTTCTCAAATTAGAAGCTTTGTAAAATAAATAAATATATATATATATATTTCGGAAGTTTTTTAAATTTAATTTGTTTTTAAACAGTAATTATACTGGGCGCATACATAATAAACTCATTGTAGAAAATAAAACACTTGACCAAAGAAATGTACATATAATTATTGTACACATATCAATTTTACGTGTGTTTTGTTGGTATGTATACTTCTTTTTTGCGTTGTGACTATTTAAATTTCTCTCTCTCTCTCTCTATATATATATATATATATAATGATATGTTTGTTTAAAACGCATTTATCATTATTCGAAAACATATTTTATTCTTTGAAATTTTAAATCAATTATTCGTTCACAATGCAAACGTTGTCCGTTTGCACGTGTTGTGCTTACGACATTATACATTTTATTTAATATTTCCCCAATTCCGATCATCGTAAATTATAATTATTAATTAATTATAATTTAAATCAGTGGATGCAGAAAAATCTGTTGAGAATATTCCATATTTTCGTTTAATTGACACATATTAGTTTTTAACTTTTAACAAACAATACCAAAAAACTGTAAATTAATTAATTCGTCGACGTATCCATTCATCCGCTGATCACTACCCAATAACACGTATGATACGTATAGCCCAAATAATATTGTTTTCTTTAAAAGAAATATTTATCAAAACAAAAACATTCGAATTAGTTGTGTGCAGAGCGTTTCAAATACATTAAAGTTTATATAGTGAAATTTTTAATTTGTTCGCAATAAACGATATATATATATATATATATATATATATTATGGCAACTTACCCCGGATTCCGGACGAGTTGACTGAATTTGCTAATCTATTTAGATAATGTAGGAAATATTAATTTAAAAAGTACTTAATGGTAAGAAAAAAAAATTGCCAATTATTCATGGTAGACATGTGGATAATTTCAAGTTTTTCTATCTAATATTGTTATAGTAAGATAATAATATAGTCTCTCCTAATCACGAATCAGCAATGCTTCGGAAAATAAAATAAGTGATCAAAAATTTCAAAAGGTCAAGAGTAGCTTTAAATGAAATCATTCTTTATTGAAAAATTATTCTTTCTCAGAGAAAAGTAAAATAAATATTTTTGTGTCTACAAACAGATACGCAATATACGTCTTATGAAAATGTTGAAACAAATATCACAACCAATCCAAGTGTCAATATTGTATCCGATTTAAAAGATAAATAATAATTATTATCAAACCACCTATCATACCCCTATTAAATCCGTAGAGTAATTTTATTCACGTAGAACAGATTTAATAAAAGTACTAGGAGCCAATAATTTTCTCAAAAAAATCAACTACCAAAACTTTAAAAATTCTATTATAACTCGGATTCATGTAGATCAACTGCACATTTTTTAACTGAATAGACAAAATTGAATTCCATACCCATCAATCTCACGAAGTCCTTTCGAATTATAATATAGACGTAGGTATTTTAATTAAATTTAACAAAAAATAAAAACATAAATCCTCACTTTGAACAAGTACATAAATATATACTAATATGATTTTAATAATGTATATGATGTATACTTACCGTCAAGTATTAAAATTACATACCTATACCTATTTAGTTTACGGAGCAACTGCGAAATCTCGTGTTAATGAAGTGCGAAAATGTAACGAACAGAATTATTGCAGAGATTAAACCATTGAAGATAATATGGATTTATTATAGGTAATATGATACCTAAATGCCTATCAATTAAATAGGTATTTACCTATCAATTACTTGTGCATTTTCTTACGACTTTTTTTTTATTAGATTCATATAATATGTAATAGGATACAATACAGATAATTTGCATTACTTATGATTTATGAATGTGGTGCAAAATGTCGAAAACCGAATATCCGAATCCCCGGAACTAGCAACATGATTATAACTTTAGGGTTAAGTTGACAATTCATCATGATTTTTTCCGAAATGATGGGGCTGTGTCACTTATTACGTTTTGTATAGCCGTTTCCACAATATTAAACGATTTACTTCTAATGCACGATTAAGAATTATTGAAAGTTTTTCTCGAATAATATATAATATACGCGTTTACCGTCAATATGAATTTCTAACTGCTTGAATTTTAATCAAATCAAAGTATAATTTATTATTTTTGTTAGAAGTTCTTTAGGTTTTTGGTTTTTTTTTCTTTTCAATGAAAAGGAACGAATGGTATATATTTGACAGTTTTTATTCCATTTCGATTTTAATTGCATATTTAATATCACAATGTTACAAATTTATGTCCCACTATATATACTTGTATGTATAAAACGCACTACTTTCGTAGTACCTACCTAATTACTATATTAAATGTGAAAATTCTTATTTCGTATTAGAACATTATACGTAAAACGTAAATGAAATTATTATGTTATTAATATCTAAACTCTACAGGCTAATCTTTTAAGCGTTAAACTGATAAAAGACAAATGGTTTAGGCGATTAAAATTCTTGTAAAAGAAATGATTACCGAATTATTTTATTAATCTTAATGTAACGATAATAAATGAACCGTTCGACATTAATTCATATTTCATAGACGCTTCATACTTAATAGTAATATATTAATTTGATATTTATATCTTTTTTAAATATTTACTTTGACGTATATATTATTCGTACAGTGGAAATGCAGATCGCAGTAAGGAGAAACGTTATATCCCTGTACTTTTTGTTTTAAAAATCTACACATTAAATTTCTCTACTTGTTTTGTTCCAAATACAATTATTGCATTCTTCTTTATTTCAAAATATTTTAAAATTATAATATTCGTCGCAGCAATATTTACATACGAAGACGACACCGCGTAAACAGTTTTCGTTTATAAACAATATTGTGCTTTAATTATTATCATATTTCATATGCTTTACACTAAATACACCTATTAAACCTTATATTACGACAAACTCCCGACGTCCATATATTAATTTTATTCGTCTAAACAACAATTTACAAGAAATATAAGAATGTTCAACTATTTTATTATTGTTATTTGTTGAAAAAGAAAAACAAAAATCTCTAACCCCCGTATCCCTCCGCCCGTAATATTACGCCACTAAATAATTTATCAAAATTGCCTGGCTCTGAAGTCCTAATTAACAATCATCATACTGAAAGCCTAATGCATTTCTCCAGTAAATTTATAATATTATCATTTCATTCCGGTTAAAATTTTAATGGTTTCTACACACACACATATTATATATAGATTCGGTGAAAACGGCTAATTGCGGATTCAGGCCATTGTCCTTATCCCGTGAAAACACCCGGTAAGAACGGATTAAAGGAATATAATTATAATATAAGATCACCAAAGTATAGGCGCAATTAACAACTAACAGCCATCTTAACCGTCTGAAAACGTGTTCGTATCTTAACGTCTTAACATGAAAAACGGTTTGCCATGACGATGGATTTTTCAATAACTGCATATGTATAAAGGAATGATGAAAATAATTATAAGATATCGATAACTAAAAACTAATGAGTAAAAAAACGAACAAAGTAGCTGCTACATATTATATAGTATAATATTATAAATATACGCATATGACCTCACAATAAACGATTAATGATTACGTTTCGAGTGTCTCGGCAAAGAATATATAAATATATATTATA
Source organism: Chaetogeoica ovagalla (assembly GCA_032441825.1). Taxonomy (NCBI): domain Eukaryota; kingdom Metazoa; phylum Arthropoda; class Insecta; order Hemiptera; family Aphididae; genus Chaetogeoica; species Chaetogeoica ovagalla. Next base: position 4,366,361 of record CM063726.1, read on the forward strand.
CACTTGTGTTTAGTGATATTTTTACACAAGTCAATAATAAACAGATAAAATAATATAATTCTCGACGACACATTTAAAATAAAAGAAACGAAAAACGTTGCACTTACTAGTCGTTACGTTTCCCGAACGTTTAATGGCGTTACTGTTGGTTATGATCTGTTCGACTATTGAATTTCCGGCGTCGTCTAATTCCAATACTTCCGTGTCATCTGTATAAGTAAAAAAAAAAAAAGTTCAAAAACGTATACGTATGAACTAATCAAATCTCGAGCTAAAAACGAACGGAATAGTTCCTCCTCTCAGACTAACATTTTTTTAGATAAAAGTAATAGGTGTAAGTATTAACTAAACTTAATTTTTGTTTTAATATAAGAAAAATTGATCTCGAACAGTATTATATACAAAAAAAAAAAAAAAAAATTTCATATTCGTACAAGTGGCTAATGTAATATTATTATAAAATATAAATTTGTGATTGTTTTAAGGAAGAAAAAAAAATCTAATTCAATAAATTTAATTGCATGTGCTATTCGTACACTACAGGTAAAATAATTATAATGTATGATAAGAAAATCGTAATGCAAAGTATATAAGAAATTTATCTATAATTATACGCACTTATATAAACGCAGTGTAGTCTAATGAAATAGATTCCAAAGCAACTGCGTACTAAAGTGATTTCCATTTCACTATAATTTTCACTAAACTACAACTGTTCAAATCGACGGTATCGATATAATGACATTATTTGTCTATATATATATAGTTTTATTTCACGCCGAATAATTTTTTTAAACATTAAATTATACGGTTTTTTTTTTTGTAACAAACATACAACTGCTCTTATATATATATATATATAATAGCATAAGAATAATATGAACTATATGAGCATTTGGTAGCTTTTTAGTTCAACGCGAAGGATCATCATGGTCTTGTAGCAAATTGAAAAAAAAAAAACGTTTGTCATTGTAGGTCGTTCCGATCCTTTACTTTTATCTTTTTTATCGCTTTAATTAAACTATATGACGTTTCGATCATTATCGTAATGTCACTTGGTAATTTGGTATATCAGATATAAAGTAATTTCACTTTTTTGTTCACTTGAGCAGTTACTATATAGTTATAAGTAATATTAATAGAATCACTGTTTTGTACACATTTAATAATAATAATAATAATAACAACAACAAAATACATATGGGGTATAATGGCGACTTCAGAAAATTTCTTGTGAATCTCCCAAAGTCCTGTATCACCGAGACAACGTTCAATGCCATCATCACTGAGCACGATGCAGATTTTTTTTATTCTTTCAATCGTTAATTTTCGTTCTTTTTAGCACGCGAACGGATTTTTTTTTTTTTTTAGAAAACTCGGGTGTCAGCTTCTCAAATACGAATCGTCGGGACGCACTCGTATCGTACTATATATAGTATATATAAACGCGACAATATGTATACAGTGTTATATTATTGTTTATTATACCTTTGACGGAGCTGGTCGTACTGCCGACGGTCTGCAAAGCGTACATGACGAGACAACGACGACGAGCGTGATTTCGGAAATTAAACGTTTTTCCACCAGAAAAAAAAAAACCAAAGAAAAAAACAATTTCTTTTTTATAATATTCCGCGCGACACTATATTATATTTATTATGAGCAAGCGGATGTGTCGCGCGATTTGCCCCGACGATTAACGCTAATATTACACCACGAATAGTGTATATTACCGTTGTAGAGCACGCGTATGCGTATATGACCAACTAAAATACCGTAAAGCAGCCGCGACTGATTTACCGAGCTAAACGTGCATTACAATAATTGCGTCCCCGCGGTATTATCTCGAGAGCGGTTTCGGCGGCGGAGGTCGCGACTATCGGCTTACACTACACACACACACACTTGATATCTATTGTCGCGTCTTATACAGCCGCTGCGTACATGAGCAAATACGCGACATCGCGTACAGTGATGTATACGTGCGTCAAGCGTCACGATATACATATATATATAATCAGTGGAGTAGTCAGAATTTTTATTTGATGGGATGGGGCTGAGGCTGATGATAATTAATTAATTAATTAATATATTTATTTACATATATATATATGTATTCTATTAAAAAAAAAAAAAAACTGATTATTTATTCATTTTTGGGAGGGGGTGTGGTGTAGCTCCATCGGCTCTCCTTGGCTACGCCACTGTACATAATTATTACGTAACGACGACCTATCTATACTATACACACGTGTATAACGCGTAGACACACAAGATGTGTCCCCATAGATAGGAGGCGTATGTAAGTGCTGGAAAACTAAGAGAAATTTTTATCCTAAGGCGAACTAGAAGACATATAGATTTAAAGAACATTTAAGAAATATTAAGGCGAAAAGTCTTCTCTAACGGAACGCGCATTAGGAACAAATCATCGCAATATAAACTCGATGAAATTATTAAAACAAGTAAATATCAGTTAAGAATTAAGTGTTGAGGAAGCCATAGAAATGACAAAAAATTAAATAGAATTTATGAAATTGGGATTTAAATCCATTACAAAATAATTTGCTAAGACTTTTGAAGTAATATAATATTGTAAACGATATCGCAAAACTTGTTCATCGATCGGATGGACTTGTTCATCGTTCGAAGGCGGGAAACGGTAGGCAATTAATTTGTTTAATATAAAACGACTGTCAATTGCCATTAGACGGCCAATCGTTATTGTGTACCGAAGATGGTAACACAGTTACTGAAACACGTATTCACCAAATAAAAATAAATATATTTTTGTGGAATTGAGTTTTTTTTTCATAAGTCCCTCCCAATATTCAGTGTTGGTCTGGCTTGTGGATGTTCTAAATTCATGGTAATACATATATTGTTAAAGAGATAATTTTTTTATACTGCAGGCTGATTGACTCGAAGATTCAGACTTGTCAAATATTTCGTCTTTATTACATATAATCAAGTGAATTAAGTCGTCTTTCACATACAAACAGATAAAAAGTTCAACGCGTATTTGATTAATTGAGGATTTAAATTTTTAAATCTTCAGCTTAGAAAATGCACGTTCACGTGAAACTTGCGTGCAAGAAATTATTAAAATATATTTCACCGCGAAGTAAAGTGAATTAAATAAGCCAGTTTTTGAAGTTAATTCGTACAATACTTGAAATATTTTTGGCAAACAATTATCACGGTTTTTAAATTTATTTTTAATATCATATACGTTTTTCTTTTGGGTCTAAAAACGAGAATTATTTTGACTTCCTATGCTTCCTCTCACATATTCATTTCTTATCCTATCTTTTTTTGTCACCCCTCCACTCATCCATCTAAGCCTTCTCATCTCTGCTACACTCATGCTCTGCTCTCTTTGTTTGTCCACCGCCCCAACACTGAATCATACAACATAGAGTTGGTCTCACTACACTTTTATACAACTTAATTTTCAGACTCATTATATTTCTCCTTTCGCATTAAATACCAGAATTTCTCTTTATTTGATCCATGCGAGTCAATTTATTATTGTTAAAATATATTGCTATTATGTTAATTATCGAGTTTGTTTACATTAATTATGCGACGCACGTTTGTATTATTATTATTATTATCCTTTGGCGTTAGGACTATAACGGGAAACGTTTATTTACACGAACGATGTACTGTATTTAATTGCATTATCGTCCCGTAAGCATACGTTTTAGACGAGATTCTTATTAAAAAAAAAGTAAAATACGTATGGGTATTCGCGGTTTTTCGTATCGTTGAAAACTTCATCCCGACCATCGTCATTACGTTGTTTTTCGTTTTTCGTTTTTTATTTTTGCAATTTTTTTCGTACACGTTATACTGTCTAAAAAATGTCCGGATCAAACAATTTATTTAAATTTTTAATAACGTAATAAATTAAAATATTAAAAAACGAATATTTTCCGTGCATAACAATAATTTATGGTTAAAATATAATACAATATGACTATACGCGTCAAATATGTACATATGTACAGTGCGTGTTAATGAAAAAACGATGCAAATGTTAATGAAACATAATATATTATTTACGGGTAACTTTTTTATCGTTGAGTTTTTTTTTTCACGACCATATTTCATATCGATCGTTTATAAATGCTTTTCAACAATCTCTACAGTCTTCTCGTACGTCCAACAAGTGGTGGTTATTATAGAAGTGCGGCGATAGGTAGATCCCAAATATATTCCTTTTGCCTTATATTTTTATAGTCTGGCAAAATCATAGCTACAAAACAGGACGGTTCTACATACAATAAATATTAATTTTTCTATTTCTTTTTTTCGAAAGAAACACGATTATACGCACAGTAAATACATTTTTACAATTGAACACAATCACTAAATACACACAACTGAAGTTTATAATATAAATAATTAGTCTTTGGTAATAATTTCGATTGAAATTATCAGATTTTAGAAACATAGATTATTTTGTTTAATAATGTACCTATACCAAATCTATAGGAAATTGAAGCGAATATCATATACATATAGCACAACAATAATTACCGTCGGCGGTATCGGGAAAAATGGTTTTATTTCCCGCCAGTGGTAAACCGTTGCAGTGTGTGAACTTTGATGATATTACGTTTATGTAACAATGCCCGAGTTTACCGCTCCCGGATCCATTTCCCGTCCAGCTACTGCTGCCGCTACAGTGTGTTGGGTTGGGGGGACCTTTAACCATCTCAGTTCACGGAATTTTCAACGTTCTAGTTTATTTTCTACTAAGCCAATTAGTCGTGTTACGAAATCGAACAGCACCACACTATCCGTAGATCTTTAAAAATGTCTTTTATTCTTTAAATTTCCATTTACGCTAGTAGTGATCATTAATCACTAAATGGATTCTACCTTGAAAAACCTTTATCGCCTGTGCAATCCTACTAATTATATACATTTTGGTACCTACAGACGTCCTCTTTTATCCTGCTTCCTATAGACAAAATATTGTATATTATATATAAAATATTACACTCGTTCTGTTTAATCGTTATCTATAATTGTGTCAAGAAAACATGCCCTTCTTTATTAAACATCACCACTGTTTTTTTCTTGTTCAATTGCATTTCATATCAGCTATTTCTTCCCGTTATAAATAAAATTTATAAAAAAAACAATTAATTATTGGTAATGACTCAGAGTTTGGTAGCTACCCCACTGTGCTAAAGACAGTCATCTAAAAAAAGTCCATTTATAATATATCGTATACTAACGAATATTTCATTTAATACAGTTTTCATGGACAATTTGTATTTTGTACCCATGTCTAAGATCAGTCCAAACAAAAGACAAACTACAATAATGTGCCAAGTTTTGAGCTTGACAGTGCCGTGTTTAAGCACAAGCCTCATAGGCAGCAGCCTAGGAGCCCTCACCACAGAAAGGCGGACACCAATTTAAACATACATAAATAGGATATATTTCTATATCCATGGTAGGGCCCACAGAGGAGCCTAGGAGTTAATATATCCTATATACCGCATTGGATCTTGGGCAATAAAAACAACAATCAAATTAAATAATTATACACAATTTTTTATTATTCATTTATAATAATCAAAAGTCAGTCGTTAAATGTTATAATACAATAAAAGGCAAAAAATTAGCACGCAAACAATAATCGTTAAGGCACTATATATATATATATACATACATACATATATTGTATATCATATAATAAATAATAATGATAATAATAAAAAAAATGTAAGTACTAATTTTCATTAAAGGCACATATTCGATGTTCAGCGTGTATTGTGATATAATTAATTTTGATCTATTTAAACTGACTGATGTTTTTAGTGATGGAAGACTAGACGAAATTAATTAATATATTTAAGTGTATTGATTTTCCTATTAAGCTCGATTTAAAATTCAGAGATCTGTTGATTAATTTAAAAATATAATAGAAAATAAATTATGTATACATCAAATATTAAAATAAAATATTAACAAAATAGTAAAAAATATACAGAAAAGAATTAAAATATATTTAACAAACATAAATATTAGGAAGTTTCTAAGTAACATAGTTAAGTTAAATTTTTTTAAATACATCAATGTTGCAGGAAATTGAATGTCGGTGTTGAAATCTTTGGATACAAGATATTGAGTAAGGTTTACTGCAATTTATTTTGTTAATAATTTATCATTTTTGGCTCCAAAGATGTAAAAAAAACCAGTGTTAATTCACTATAATATATACATCTATGGCACGTGTTCTAATCTCTAACAAAAGCTCTAGTATCGAGCTTAATACTCTGTGTTTAAGATTTTGTTAGTGTAAGACATTTGGTTTTGAACACATCTGGACCTTATGATCTGCCCATATAAGTAGGATTTTTGAATGTTGATGTGGCTTGTCTGTAGATTGGATTTTCAGCCTGAATAAGAAAAATATTTTAATTAAAGTACATTTAATTTTATCTGTGCATCAATGGTATCACATTGTAATGTAATTTTAAATATTAATTTTCTAAAACTAATAATTTAAAATTCTATTTTAGTATAAATTTATAACAATTTTCTTATTGAAAAGTGAGGAAATAATATAGAGAAGTTTATAAAATCAGACAAGTTGGGAATTAATAGTAATTAATACCGATTAAAGTGTGTGAAAAAAGACAGTGATATTGATTTTACTTATTTTTTATTATGTAATTTAATCAAATGGGAATAAATACAAAATAATGATTATACCAATTGACACGTGATACACAGAATTATTTTTCTACTCATAAAATAGTTAATACTTTATGGAAAAAATATCTAAAACTGGATTATATCATTTAAATAATAGATCATTATAATTAAAATAAAAATCTATTATAGTATATATCATAATTTTAACTTCTATTTATAATTAGAAGAAAACAACACTTACTGTATCCCATTTGGCAATCATACGTTCTTTTTCAAATTTCGCAAACTCTCGTCTGTCATTAATCGTTGTTAATAGTTTCCACAATAATAAAAGGGCCATTCCAATTAATACTATAGCACCAATAACACCCATTATAATACCTGAAATGTTACATGGTAATTTTAAATTAAATAATAAATTGTAGAAATTCAATGAAATGTAATGTTCTAATATTTAGTATACCCATGAAATGAACTTGAGGAGGACATTCGCGTTCTTTTTGTGCTCGAATTTCGATCTTTCCGCTTTGGTCATACGAGTAAACATATGCAAAACGACAATCATCTGCATCATAGTATGCACACATATTTTCATCTTTCTCCTCATTAGCTATAAACAAACAAAAAACAAAATATTAAAAATATTTTGATATAAAAAAAAAAAATTTTGACATTACATTACCTTCAGCAACTTTAACAATAATTGGTTTGATAGTGCAATTTTTCTCGCATTCTTCAGGTGACAGCGCACCAGTTTTGTACACAAGACATTCAATACAATTTTTAAACTCTAGACATCTTCCCGGACAAGTCTAAAATATAAATATGCAATAATTTAAGAAAAATGTCAAATTAAAATTGTTATTGCTGGTCAATATAATCTAAATTTCTATCAACTTACTGGACATTTTTGACAGAATTTTCCGGAATATCTTATGTTGTTTACTTCGGAGCACTTACACTGACCACATTCACAAGTGCCACGACCAGAACATATTTCACTACTACCAGGCATAATACACGTATCACTTGTAGCATGACAATCGCATGATTCACCTGTCCATCCTGGGTTGCACTTACAAACACCACAGTTACATGTTCCATGACCACCACATAAAGCTCCACCAGATCGATCACAGGAAAAATTATCACATTCACAGTATGTACCATAAACCCTCTAAAAATACATTGATATTATTAATTACATTAATGAAAATAAAAACACAATTCTCACCTCCTCCGGGTTGGTTCTGGCTTGACATTCGCATTGACCACAGTTACATTCTCCACGGCCCGAACAATTTATTTCAGAGTCGTTGTTTAATCGACATCCAGATACCATGTAAGTATCATTACTGTGGCGATTATTATTGGCATCACATTCACATGTACGACCAAAGTGCATGGCATCACATTCACAAATACCACATTTCAATGTACCAGCTCCATGACAAATGGGCGATTTTTCAAAGTAATCCTGAAATACAATAGTAATAATTTATCTATCATAGTTTTTTATACTAAATTGGGTGCTTACAGAGTCTCCAGCATTTTCACATGCACAATCGCACTGCATTTCTAATTGTACGGTTAACGATTCATTAATACCAACAGGATAAATTTGAAATGTTTGAATCCAATCTTTACGATTTGGTGGACACGACGTTACTTCAATTTCAGCTTGAAAATTAACTACTGTACCGACTTTTAGTCCATCACATTTATTAGTTGGTTTTAACTGACCACTTTTGTCAAGACAGCTAGAATAATATGTAACTTTTATATCGCTAGATGCAGTATCTCTCATTTCAACAGAAGACGATATTTTCTGTAACACGATAATTAATTAGTTACATTTAATTCAAAAAGTATATCTACGTTTTACAATTATAATAAATAATAATATAAGAAATATGTTTCTTACACTGTATTGGTCTTTTACTAAATCAACAACATTTTCTGAACTTTCAGATAGAGTACCAGCTGATGCTCCTTCAATATGTTGCCTTAAACGTTCATAAACGCTTATTTGTTCAGCCGTTACAGCAAAAATCATATTGATTGAGTTTTGCCTTACTTTTAAATTAATCTAAAAATATTTAAATAACAAAGATGTAATATTATTATACATATTTTCAACAAAATAATTTTTATATTATTACGAATAATTACCTGGGATACTGATGGATAATCTTGTAAAGATGAATGTGTATAATAATTACTCTCTTTGTCGAGGTGACATTCACCGTCATTTGGCTTAATAATGCCACCGAGCTAAAAAATAAACATGCCAATACATATAAAATTTAATTTAATTGATTTAATAGTAATACATTTTACCTTTCCATCACCAGCATAATGAAAACCAGCATCTGTCGAGAACACTAACAACCGTCTAGCACGTTCTCTCCAACCGATTTGTTCTCTACAGACAATTGCTTGCATAATAGCATCAAAACCACCTTCTGGAGCATCTAAATTACCTGAAACTGGTGCTCGTTTGACTTCACCCTAAATTTGGCATTATATTAGCATTAATACATTTATCAAATAAACATTTCACATGCATTTATTTACAAAATTAACACATTTAATTAATCATGCAACAAAAACATATAAATAAGCTGCGAGTCATTCCCTTTTCAATATAAAATAATTCAATGAATTAAATGTTAGTTATGTAACGGTAATATAATAAATGTTAAAGTTAAAACAATTCAAATATAAAATGAAAGGAATACAAAATTAGTTGAAATTTACAAAACTTTTAAAATATTTTAAAAGAAATACAGAATTAGGTTTTAGAATAATCTACCTATTGAAATTAGCCATCGAAAAAGTAGAAAAAAAGGATGTTAATACTAATGTATTATACTGATGTTTGGTATTTTCAAAGATGCTGTATAGTTTACATTGGACTTACGGCAAATTTTTTAGGATCATTATTGAGAGGCATGACGTTTTTGAATCCATATGGAGGAGCATCACAACGAGGACATGGCTTCTCCAAACTGTATATTATACAGGCATACAAAAATATTTTACAAAATAAGTTTTGTAATAATAACACAATAAAAAAAAAAAAAAAGATAATACAGTAAAACCTCATTAATCCAGACATCATTAATCCGGACTTCGCTTAATCCGGATAGCCGTTTATAATACGTAAATCACGCTAGTTTGACGTAGATTAAAATAAACATGAAAATGAGTTCTACAAATTTTCCATAAATGCGGGTGTGGTTATTGCGATTACATATTTATCAATAGCAATTGTTATTAACGTTATCCAATTGTAAATAATACAGTATATTTAGCGTCAGTCGGTTAGGTTGCCTGATACGCTTCATAGTGTTTCGTCGTGGCTTTTGTGTGTTTTTGTTTCGTTTATCGTTTCGTAATTTATACGTCATCCGTTTTTATACAGATCACTGTGATGTCGTTAAGTAAACCTAGTCAAGGTAAAAAGCGTAAGCATATGTCTCTTTTTTTTAACGATAAACTCTGTGTAATAGAAAAACTCGAAAAAGGAGCTTCCCTATAACATTTTTTTCAATTTATAATTTACGATTCTTGGTTATTTTGTTTAATCCGGACTTTCATTAATTCGGACAAACTACAGCCCCAATTAGTCCGGATTAATGAGGCTCTATTATACATCATAGCATGCATTACGTAATATTATATGAATACAACTTATTATCACTAAATTATATATTAAACACATGGAATACAGAATTGAATATCAACAACTCTTATCATAAAGGGATTTTACACTAATGTATTTAATTTTATAAAGTATATAAATAATTAAAGATAAATAGAGATGAAATACATTTAATATTGGTATAATGTATATTACACTAAACATAAGTTCTCAAAATGATAATTTAATTATATTACGATGAAAAATATTAAATCTGATCAAAATAATAATTGTTTAAAGGTTTTATTTAAAAATCATAAAAATATAATTAATTGGATTCAAATGTATATAAAACAAATATTGTATTAATTATATAATTATACATTGTTTTGGGAATATATTATGGTATTCATAATATAAATATAAAATACATTTTTTTAAACACTAATGTATTCCATGTATTTATAGAAACTACATTACAATATAACCATATGTAGGTGTGTGTCAATGAATGTACGAGAAATTAATATAGTTCAACATATAAAAGCTAAAAAAGTGAATTGGTATTCGAAATATCTAATAACTAAAGAACTCCTATATAATTTTTTGACTTATAGGTCATGCAAATAAATATACACATATACAACCAAGGAAACAATTTACGTATACTAAAATACAATATGAAATATAATAACAAAGTTCATTTTTGTTATTTAACCAAATTAAATTCTAGGAAAAAATAAAATATTTTTAATTCACTTAAAAAAAAAAAAAATCAAAATAAATACAATTAAATGAATAAAGTACAACAGTTTTCACTTCAATATTTTTTTTATTGTGTTATTATTTTATAATTGCCCAACATTATAAAAAACAAATGCCATCACCAAAACACCGGGAAAATATAAAACTTTTCAACGTTTGTCAAACTGTAAATGCATGTTTCAAGAGATGTAAAATAAATACATATATAACTTTTCTTTCAATAAATGAATATTATTTATTATGAATTTTAGTAAATGAAAATGAGTTTTAATTTCTACTCGAATGAAAGCAACTAGTTACGATAAGATACACCTAAGATGTGTTTAAATGCATGTTTGTACAACTTTGATCTATTTATCTATTCACGTTTTGTTCTGGATTCATTTGACAACAGTAACTTACTGAGAATAAATCAGTGTTCGAGTTCAACGACAACTGATTACGAAAACCATATGAATGAGCACAAAATTCGCATGGATATTCAACTCTAACCCAAGAAAAAGAACGCGATAATATATATTTTTACTTTGATACAAAAACACATCCATAAAAACTTCATCCACACTAAAATCGATTGTTCAATATTGAGCTTACTTTTTTGGCATTGTATTGACATATGGCATGACAACTTTGTCAACAAAACTACCAAATCCTAGTCTAAAATTGGAGGTAATATTCTGCATGCTTTCAGCTAATAAATTTCCAAGAGCAGACAGTTTTTGTTTGTCGTCCTCCATTGAATTTGACAAATCCATCAAATAATACAAGTCTACTGGGTAGTCTTCGGCTTGTGCATAGCTTACAGCTATTCTATAGGCTTCATCTAAAAATGAAATTAGAAAATTATAATACGTAAATTCGGACAATGAACCGTAACAGACATAAAGTAATAAAGTACTTACTTATCCTAAGCTTAAGCGATACTTTTTGTGGCTTAATTTGGACAGCTTCATTTCCAGAAGCAAATTCGGCTCCACTAGAAGAAGAGGAATGAAAAGAACTACTACTGGAACTACTGCTAACGAAATGGTGCGAACTCGCGTATGTGGATTTTCGGGCTTTTTGAAGTTCTCGCGAATCCAAAATGGTGTAATTGTTTTGAGGACTTTTGATGTTTTCGCATTGTAATAACACGTTAGTGTTAATATTTGGTTGAAAACATCGTTTACCATCGAATTTCTAAAATAATAAAAAAAACAAACATGAATGCAAAGCAATGGAAATCATTAACATAAAAAAAAAAAAAATGTCGGCGATTAAAACATGGACTGTAATAAAAATAGTATGCTCAAAAACGTGATGCAACAAAGAAAACAAAATATCAATGACTAATGGTTTTTTTTTTTTTATATATATATTACTGAACGTACCAGTTGTGCACACCAAGCACACGTCGGAGTTTGTATACATTCGTGACACGTTTGTTTAAGTACACAGGGATTCTGTCTGATTAATTGTTGTTGAATTTCTTCTGCACGACAATGGCCTAATGTCAGCAAGGCTATCATCAACGCTATCACGAATAGTATTTCGTTCATTTTGTTGGTACTGTGTCTTAATCCGCGCCGATCTGTGAAAAAATATTTCATTTGAATAAAAGTGTTAATACGTCAAATCACAATCTCCTTTCATTGTTATTAATGTATATACAAGAAAAAATAAATACTGTGAATGGTCGAAAAGTAATTTTTATATAATTTTGTTACTGGCCGTGTCGCCGACTGGTCAACCCATTTCTTTAATATTTTAAAAACAGTGTTGCAATTCAGTGCATAATAGTACCTTATATAATACTCCACCTCTGCGAGAGGTGTGTTCATACGCCTACTGTGAATATATACCATAATAAACGTTTTGTAGTTGGACACTCGAATATTATATTGGAAATGGGAACAAAATTTAAAAAAAAAAAAGAAACCGAATGAGACACTGAAACATCGAAAAGATCACGCGTGGCAACATTTTTTTTTTTTACACAATAATTATATATTATTATTATTATTATCATAATAATAATTCCGGATATGGGGGAAACATATGTTTATTACAACATTTTTTCAACAATGACACGTCATATAAAATAATTAAAAAAAAAAAAAAAAAATTGTTCACGGAAATAAGCAATTCGTGGAGGTTTTGAACATCGACCAAAATATGACAAAAATAATAAAAGCGTATACATTTACTTTTTTCATAAAAATTTATTCTCTCTCACTATCGGATATTAGGAGAATGGAAACCTTCTTGAAGGTCACAGTAGTACTTACAGACCCAAATTTTCACATAAAATAAATCGCAATATTATTTGTTTTACAATAACAGAGCTGTTTTTTTTTTTTTTTTAAATATCTTTAATTCTTAAAAAGTTACGATTGAAAAAACAAAAAAAAAAATGATAAAAATTGTATTTTTAAAATGCTTATAATTTTTTAAAATTTAAGAATATTGAAAAAAATATATATATATATATTATTGTATACGTAATATTGTAAATTATTCTGGTATCTAAAGTATAACTGCTGCAATAGTCTTCAGAATTCTTTTCCGCGTGAAGCAATTATTTTGACGAAAATCATAGGACTTTTTTTCCGAAACCGGAGTAAAATAAATAAAAGCTCTCTTGTATTCTTCGCTATTTTAGACATTAATCGGCTTAATTGTATATTCGTACATATATATGTATATTTTAGAATGTGAGCAAAGTAAACAGTAGGTAAGAAAAAAGCTTGACGATAAAAATGCGAGATTGGATTCATCACAAATCGACCGGCGGCTAGAGCAAATATTACATAAAAAAAAAAAAAAAAAAAAAACGCGTTTAAATATTTCTTTTTTTTTACACAATAATAATAATAATGAACGTCGGCCGTCCGTGGAACAAAAAAGTAACGGAGACGGGACGACATAACAGTTAAAAATCATAAAAGCGATCATACAGCACACAAACCGTCCTCCGTATAGGTCGTACGACGGGTAGGTACGAGGAGCTACGGCCAAATATGGAAACGTCATAGGTACACACACACACATACACGAGCAGCGGCGCGCAGTATTAAAAACGCAGAAATCCGCAGCAGCATATTAAGTTCCTCTCCTCGTCCGGTGGAGCGCCACGTTTTTTTTTTTTTTTTCAAATCGTTCAAGGGCGAATTCGACGTATGACGATGACGTTTCGTCGCCAATACTTTTTTCACTCCTTCTCTCCCCCGCTCTGGCAATTTATTGGAGGAGAGACGACGTTACAGCGTGAGCGACAAACCCGCGTTTCCGGTAAAATGACGGATAATTTTTTTTTATAGCGCACGACGCGCGCCGTTCACACCGGTGTGTGTAAATACCGTATCGCGACAATAAATAGTAATGTTGCGCGCCGCGCCGCGGTTTAATTATAAAAATTCAACGCTGTACAAGATTTTACGATTTTTACATCCATTTAACAAATATTTAAATATTTTTTTTGTTGTTTCCACAATCGTTTCCTCGACCGCGACGTTGAGTGCATTCTTTCCACGTCGTCGTATACGTTTTTATTATTTATTTTTTTCGGTCGTCGTCACGCGTCGCGAAGGAATGCGAACGCGTACCGGGCGCTCGTCTTTTGGCCTACACGGCTCATTAACGTCGTAGGCCGATTGCGTCCCCCCGGCCACACCACTCTCTCCCCACGTCTCGAAATGCGATCGACGTTTATACTATTAACGACGGGCCATATGTCGCGTTCCACGTCGCAAACGCGATCTGCCGCGCCGACAAACGCCACGTTCGTCCCGGCAAAGGCCGCGGTCGCGTCGCGAACGCCGTACCCACGTCGTCACCGATTCCCAAACACCGTTCGCGGCCGTCCAACAATCCAAGAACGTAAACATGTGTTTAATAATCCGTCGGCGGCGGTGCGGAAGGCGCGCGCGCGCGGTGTGTGCAACAGCCGAGTTTTTTCTCTGTTACGTGAACCACCGCAGCACGTGGGTGCGCGGCGGTGAAAACCAGTCGTACCCACACACCGTATACGACGGTGCACGCCGCACTGGTCTCGTCGTTGGATCAGCTACTAATTTCACACGATTTAATAATTCACCGGAACGGAAATCGGCGGTTACGGTGTGTGTGTGTGTGCGGTGTGCGAACAACAAAACTTTTTATTTTCTCACAAAATTTCCGCTGCCGCCGCCGTCGTCGTGCGCGTTCCACAATGAAATCATCCGATAAAAATACACACAGCAACACAGACGAAATTATTATGCTACGACGTCTCCCCCTCTAATCCCAATCACCAAACCTCCTTCTACCGACAAAATATAATAATAATAATAATAATAATAATATAGTAGACGAATATTATTATTGTTTATTTAACAATTTCCCCGCCATGATTCATCCGTTAAAGGTCGCTACTGCTGCTGCTGCTGAGGTGGTAAACTATTTTGTTTCCATCACCGTGTTCACCGTCGGGGACGACGTTGAAATACCAGTGGAACGGCTGCGCGGCCTTATAAGGCTCTGACGAACAGAGTTATATACCCGGTGCACGCGGCGGCCGGCGGAGAGCGCGACGCGCGATATTATATTTTTGTATCGAGCACACACACACTCGAATACACATACACACGCGGAAACGCGCACGGGAATAACGTTTCGATAGAAATTTAAAACGAATCGGGAAGACCGGGGGGAGGACACGACGTCGTCCACGTGTCTCGGAGGGGAATCGATATGGACGCGCGTTTTTCGTGTACCTACCCCTACCCTTATAATGGAACGCGATCGGAGCGAAAATTATTAATAAATAATAAACGCAATAAGTAGAGAAATAAGTTTTTTATTTTTATTTTAGGCGGGCACGCGATTTTTATTTTCAAACGGAAGCGGGGAGAGGGTTATTAGGCTAATGGGTTAACACAGGCGCGGCTGGAGTTCTTTTTTCGTATACGGCGTTTTTTTTTTTTTTTTGACGAACCGCCAATGACGACCGTCTCTGCGCATTTTTATTCATTTCCATCATCATATTTTTCATCGTGTTATATATTTTTTTTATAATATTGTCAAAAGTGCAAAAATAATTTAGAGTTAATAGACGAAAAAAATAAAAATCGAATGAATTTTAAACGACGGCGACGACGCAGCAGCAGCAGCAGCGCACTAAAAACATACATTTTATACGGAAAAACGACTATGTAAAAACGCGGGTATATTGCAAAACATTATATAATTCGTCTTAAAAACTATATCCGCGATTAAAAAATGTGTTTCCGAATTGCTTAAATCATTGTTGGGTTGAAATCAATAACAATAAATTCCTATAATGCAATTACCAAAACGGTATTGAAAGCAGTGATAAAAAACTAAATATAATCATCCACGGTGTATTTATTAATTGTAATTGAATTGCGAATATTATTATTAGACGGATAGACGATTATAATAATTGGACATATATACATAGATAAAAATTATCCCTATAACCACGGATTAAACAATGATTGTACAAAATGTATACATTTATTATGTATATATATAAATACAAATATACATAATATACAATCAAGTCAAATAGTGTATTATGCGAAATAAAGAAAAATATAATAATTATTATTGTTGTCGTATTAAATATTGTGTTTATTTATTGTCGGTTTCGAGAAAAAATCATTATCAGGTAATTTAGCAAAAAGAAAAATACAACAACTGAACAAAAAATGAAAATAAACAAATTAGGTTCATAGGGAAAATTATGATTATTTCTATGAAAAGACAGAATCAAAAAAAAAAAATTTAAAAACGGCAAAGAAATTGGGTATATAGTCATTTAATTCGTTGAAAAAAATCTACAGTGTGTTATTAAACATTATTTTATATACATTGATATAAAATATTTTTAAAATTTATATATTTAAAATATTTTTAAATTTATTACATTTAATTTCTCTATACATTTGTAACTCTTCCATGACAATAATGTAGAGTATTACTTTAATTTTAATAAACAAATCTTTTAAGTCTACAGTTAACAAAATAAATATTTATCAATTAATGCGAAATAGATAATTATAATATTTATTATTTTCGTTGAATCAACCGACACAATAATATAGTTAAACATGTGCATTTTTTTTATATTTGAGACTGAATACAAAATTCATCAAGGGCATAATAACATTATTATTGATACCTTATAATGTTTTGTCGAAGGTAATAATACAAATATTTATAATTTTATAAGTAACTTTTTAAATTTATATTTTAATACTATTGATATCATCATATTAAATATTATAAGATTCACATTAAAATTAAATTTGCTTATTTTGTAATAACTAAGCTATTAAGAATATTCTGAAGGATATTCTCATTACTTTATAATTTTGGGATTTTAATTTTTGTAAATATTATTTTTATTATTTTATTACACCTATTTGTTTATTGTACACAGTGAGTAATACTTAAATATAGTAATTTCAAAATCATTATCTAAATAGATATTTTATGAGTTATTAAATACTCATATTATAAGAGACAAAAATTGGTTTATAATAAAACCCAATTACATCTAAATTTAAATCAATGTGTAATTTTAATATAAAATATACTGTATATTTAAATAGGCCATTAAAGTAAATTGACTAAGATCTTAAATCCTAATTATAACTTAGCATTATTGACATGTTATTTTTATTTGTTAAAGAAGAAAACTTATTTGTTTAAAAGAAATTTTTGCTTTCATGCATGCTTAATAAATTAAATGTCATTAATGCTGTCACATAATTGGGTTAATTATGCATATGGTTTGTATATGACTTATGGCATAAAAATATATCATTCAAATGTTTTATAAACTACAAAAATACAACTAATAGTAAAACAGTAGAGGTACACACTACAATAGGATGAATAAATCATTTTAAATTCAAATGTATAAACCACATTAGTTGAATTTAACAATACATAATAATTGTGAAACAACAAGTGAATAACAATTGTCCAAATACTATATCCCATTTTTTTCTGTTACAATATTATAAACAAAGTACAACTCTATGAACGTTGAAAATCTTTATTTGTCCTTAGGAATATTTATTCTAATTAAATTAACAGGAGTTCGTAAGGGAGTCAAATGTTTTTTTTCCTTCTATAAATACTGGTTATTATTATCTATGTGTTATAATACGCCTAGTAGGTTATATGAAACATTATTTATCATTTTCAATACATATTTTTCTACTTTAAATTAATTTGTTTTATGTATTTATTATGTACATACCGATACCTACTAATATGCCATTCGTATTTTACATGATGTTTATTTCACTACATTAAGTAAGTATATAATAAATATTTATCAAAGAGAACAAAAACAACCTAATTGCCATTATATAATAGTGAATCATGTTTGTGTAAATATGTATCATGTACTGAGAATCTACGGATATATTTGTTAAAGGTTAATAATTATTAGTTATTATTACATATTTACACTACATTACATAGATAGAATATACTTCATTAGAAGTGCTGAAATCAAGTTGTAAATACAGTAAGACAGTGCCTAAAGTTAATAATTTAGTGTATACACCAAAATAAAATACACAAAGCAAATATTAACATGTAATATTATAGAATTTAACCATATATTATAACAAAAGTTAATTAGATATTTAACTGGAAATTTTTTAACTTTATTATATTGAATCACGCGTTTGGTAAATTCAAATATAAATTGTTCCCTAAGCTATGCCAAACAATATTCAATTTTTAGATTTTCAAAAGTAAATTCCTATAAAATTTTGAATTATGCAGATAATACTTCAAAAGTAATATATTTTTAGCGAATGTGATTGCTTGAAATGTTTATTACGTATAATAATTTATTTGGTTTATTGAAAAAAAAAAAATACAAAAATGCATACAAAATATTATAATTTTCAACAGATACATAGTATTTGCATGTGTGCAAAATTAATAACAATTTGTGGGTGCTAAACATCTCTAAGCAGCCAATCATATATTTATCTTGTCTGATATTTACTAACAGTTATTAGAAAATATCTTTATTATTTACATTCCACACAGACAGTAAACAGTAACAATGGATACGATATATTAGCAATTTATCAATACCTAGTTTGTTAGATCTACCAATATCAATCTGCAACTGATTATTATTAACAAAAATGCATAATATTTTCTGATAACTTATATTTTTTTAAATAGTAAAAAAATAACTCAAATTAAATAAAAATGTGTACCTAAAAAATAAGCATTAACGCAAAAACTTTTACTATAATGGAGATAATTGATATAAATACATTCTCGAATACATATTTTTTATCATACATGCATTGAATGTTTAATTTCGATACTAATAGAAACACAGTAAGAAATAATACAAAGAGCCAATATTTATTGCACATACTGAGCTAAATGTTCAAGCTTTATTCACCGATTTTTCTTGTACTGTTTATAATGAAAAGTGGGATACAAAAACAAAATGTATGGCTTGTGCAGAAAGTAAAATTGAAGTATTCAACTTGGGCTTGTTGCCATACAACACACTAAAATTCATGTTCGTTTAAGATTTCAAAAAACATTTTCAAAAAAAAAAAAAAAAAAAAAATGCAAAACATTGGAATAACTAACGAAGAAAAAAATATATATTTATGTGATTACAGCAATGGATCTTTTATTAATACACTGGTATAAGATCTATGTAGTTATAACCATATTATTTATAATAAGTATAAACATAGGTGTGACTACAGTGGCAGCATAAGGTTACGTGTGTTGCCATTCTTTTCAGAAAAATGCCAGTCAATTACCAAGAAATCTAGTGGTACCCCCTAGTGATGAAATTGAATTAAAATGATACTTTTTATGATTTTATTGTTAATTCTAGAATAAAATTTGCTTTCCCAGCATATGGAGTTTAGTTATGCCTATAAGGCACGCGTCGTTATAGGTAATCATCAATTATCAAGGTACGTTTGTCTATGAACTATGGATAATTATTAAAATAGTGGTTCATAATAATATTTATAATACAGTGTTGCATTAATTGAATAGCATAAGGATACGATCCGATGCCACAATGATGAAACAAATTAGCACATACATTTTACAATATTACAAATGAAAAATCAAAAGAAAAAATATTTAGATGTACTATTATCGATCAATATACACACATTTAATTTACACAAATTAAATTTCTAAATATACATTACCAATAATTTTTTTTTTTTATATATATAATTATTTATCGAATAATTTGCAATTGTTATACTACTTACTTATTAGGCTTATCAGAAAAAACAAAAAAGGGTGTCTAAAACTAATGGTAAGTAAATTGCATATTATAAAACGTCACAACCATAATGACAATTTGGCGTACATGATTTGCACACGGAAAATGATTAAAATAAAAAAAAAAAAAACCACAACATGGCACACGACTGTGGAAGGGTATAAAATATTGTATTTCTCCTAGTAAAAAATATATTCAGGAATGCTTTACCTAATAACTATTACTAACTATTGTAATAGTTATATCGATGTAATACATCGATACAATCGTTTGAATTGCGGTTTCGTACTTACGCCGTAATAATACGAGTAGTATGTGACGTGAGAGCGGCTAACTTCTCAGGAACCAACGCGGCGGCACGGACACTTGTCGGCGATAACGGGCTCGCAGAAAAATCTATTATTCGCACGAAACGGTGTCAAGTCCGTTGAACGCGCGGCATTACAAGGCTTTTGGCGGTGTCCTCTGGTGATGATTTCGCGTGTGTATTTCCATCGGACGGAGGAAAACCGAATGAACGGAAGTGTGAAAAAAAATCACGTTTAACGTAATATACGTGAAGAAAAAAAAAAAAACAAAGTCCAAATGACTCTCTTTACGACGGATAACACTTCACATATTTTCCCAACTGTACACGACGGACGGAACGGGTCACCGTCAGTAGTGCACAAACTGACGGAGTACGGCGACACCGGCGCACACGGACGGACAGCGACGAAGCAACGGAGCACCAAAAAAAAAAAAAACGCTCTTCTAAAAATGGGCAGCCCAACCCACCGGCGACTGGTCCGCGGCCGGCGGGATTCACGGGAAACGTCGCGGCGCGTGGGTACGGTTCAAGACCACTAGAGTACTCTGACGGTTTGTATAAACGTGGGAAAAAAGTCATGGCACTTCTATATATATATTAATGAGTTCTTTGCAACAACAGACAAACACGTCAGAGAAGTTATAAAAAGTTATAAAGACGCCAATGGCTTTTTATTCCTTTTTATTAATACAAAATTTATGTTCTCATTTTTCACGAACAATGTGACTATGTCGGACGCTTTATGCCCGCGAAATCGGATTTCCATTGCACAAACGACTAAGTAATTTTCGTTTTCCAACGTTTCAGAGTACGTATATTTTACGTATATTTTTAGGAATTAATTTCATTACAGTACTTATATTACACGACAAATAAATACAGCAAACGTAAGTACACCTTAGTAGTACACCATTAAACGATAAAAAACGATGTATTAAAGAAATTGCACAAATTACATAAATCACGAACGCAATTAACGTTTAATTGACGTAATTTAACGTTTGTTAAAAATTAGAATTTAGTTGGTTTTTTTTCGCTTCGTTGTTACGATGTTTTTGGGAAAAGCGTGAAACATTACATTTTCTTGGTATTAATGTCACTTTTTATCGTAAATTTTTGTAATCATCCCATTATTGAGTTCACTCAACGTATATATTTATAGTGTAAATTTTTTTTCTATTACTATTATAATTATACAATCTATACAAGTAAATACAATATGTATAAGTGTTAATTAAGAATAGAAAATTTGACAAGATTTACTTGAAAAGAGAAACCGTCCACTGAAGACACTCTTATTAATTACATTTTAATTAAGTATGAAAAAGAAGGTCTCTGCACCACTTCCTTTTTAATCATTTAGGTGGATTGTTGGACACATGAGGTAATGAAAGCTTTTACAAGAGGGTTTGTACAATTTTACAAAGAGTTATGGTAACGACTGTAGTATTCCGTGGTAACTTGCGTTACATTTTTCATTTGTAGGCCTGAGTGTAACATGTAATTAGATATATAAAATTTAAGTACTAAAACTCGAATAATGGACGATGATGGACTATCTATATTGAATTAAAATATTTGATGGAAAATGAAAATTTTATTAATATAGGGTGGCGAGCTGCATATGTTGTAGTATTGTTTGTATATTCACAGTTAGAAAAAAAGTGAATTACTTAGATTTAGAGTTCTAGAATTTTTATTATTATTATTATTATTATTATTGAAAACAATGTGATATAATAATATCATTGCATTTAATAAAACGATTTTCTAGAGCGAAGGTTTAATATTGTAATACACTTTGTTGGAAATTTTAAAAAGTAATTAAAAAAAAAAGTGACTTAGGATTGTCGAGAATGTTTGTATACAGTTAAGTGACTGTATGTTGTAAAAAAAAAAGTACTGCCTTTAAAAATTATCCCTTTTATGTGACTTAAATATTTAAATTATGTTCAATATCTAATATAATTTGCTATATAATAATAGTTGAAAATTGGAAGATATTTTTTACATATATGTACTTCAAAGGTACACATATTTGGTGTAAATTTCAAGACATATACAGTGAAACCTCTAAATACCGGACACTCTCGGTCGCCATAATTTTGTCCGTTATTTAGAGGTGTCCGCTATTCAGAAGGGAAAAAATTTCGAAAATAATTCGGAGAAATAATAACTACATAATATAATACATATACAACATTTATATAATATGTACATGTGTATAATAATGATATAGGTATGTATTATATTTGTATTATTTTAATAATAAATATTAGTTGTACATATTATTATTTAAAATTATGATATTATTATGTATGTAAAAATTAATAAAAATGTAAATAAAAATATCATATAAATGTAGTATAAAAATTAACATTTATTGAAAAAATCAGTTACTTTAGCTTGTTTAAGACCTCGATGCATAGTAATTTCGTGTATTAAGGCATTTTGTAATTTAACTGCGTTGGAGAACAATGAAGTATTCTGTGTATCGATAGAAGAAATGTACAAGTAGGATAACATCACATAACATGAACTAGAAAAATGTTTTCATCGACGCGATAATGGACGGATAAGATAAACGATAATTGTACATAGTATAATAATGTATTGTAGTAACATTAGATTAGATATTTCTTAAGCCATTCTACAATATTATTCTATATTTACGAAAAAAATTATCAAAATCAAAAATTAAATTGCCATAGAAGTGTCCGTTATTTAGAGTGTCTGGTATTAAGGGGTTTTCCTATATAAAAGTGGTGAAAATGTCCCCATTCCCATAAAAACGTCCGCTATTTAGAGGTGTCCGTTAAGGGTGGTTTCACTGCATATGGACCATTTTTTTAGTAGTTTTTATGCGTTTATAATAACTGTATTGAGAAAATAGTTTTTTCAAATTTTT
Source organism: Chaetogeoica ovagalla (assembly GCA_032441825.1). Classification (NCBI taxonomy): domain Eukaryota; kingdom Metazoa; phylum Arthropoda; class Insecta; order Hemiptera; family Aphididae; genus Chaetogeoica; species Chaetogeoica ovagalla. The sequence continues at coordinate 4,389,963 of CM063726.1, forward strand.
GGGTTGTTTATTGAATTATATATTAGGAATAAATGAGAAAAATAGAAAAACGTTTCAAATAAAATAGATTCCAATAAGATACAATTTACTACAGGAATGTAACGCGAATGACAAAATGATTATCTGAGCGTTTTTATTTAGTCAAAAATTTGTAGCTGTCTCGCTTACTTCACAATCTAAAACATTCAGAAATAATACATATTGTGTGTATATAAGGGGATGTGGGAGTATTTTCTCTCTTTTTCTTGTACATATATCAGTCCCTAAAATTGTGTGTAGTACAAAATTTAAGTGTGTTATTCAAATTCACCAATTTATCCTTTTAATAGCTATAATTTTAATTAATATTTTGGGATGAAGTGTGTAGTACGAAAATTTGAATATTTTAGGGACTGACATATGAAACATACAAATCTTTTATTTATCTACCTGTTGATATTGTAATGGACTAATAAAAACTATGAAAACAGATATTTGAATTCTGCATGAGATCAATTACTTTTTGTTTTGTAATCATTTTAAAAGTTTTACAAAATTTTTGTATATTAAAATCAAATTCTACTGTCGAGTAAACTTCGTGCCGAACTTAAATACTGTCTCCTAATCCCCATAAGGAAATTGAGATTTGTATTTAATTTTTTCCATCATGCGTACATATTATATATATATATAAGAGTAAATGCATTTTCTGAATTTAAATACATATACGCCAATTATAATACTAGTGTTATTCGGTTAAATTTGAATTCTTATAATTTTTCACGAGATTACATTTTAATACACTACAGTAAATTCGTGGTAATTATTGTAACACATAATAATTGATGTTTTTAAATAATTTTTCGGGTTTTTTTAACACTACAGGTATAATACGTCGAGTAACACAAAAGTATTCGCATATTAATATGAACGCAAAGGTACAAACAAAACGTGATGCATAGGTTGCGAATTACGAAGTCTTGTAAGAAAAATAGAATTTTCACGTTCGGTAATTATTTGAACTTTGACAAATAGCTCCGTTACAGAAATTCGCGCCGCCGCCGCCAGATATCAGCCACGTCACTTTTTACAGCGAATGAAAATCTTATGTTTTCTGACCGTTTTGACGATAAATAATGATTAATCATTTCGGGATGATAAGCGTCTCCTTTCTTTTCCGTGAACGCGTCCATGGCGTACGACTGTATTAAAGCGCGTTCGACGTTGTGGATCGCCGTGATTTCTGCTTTTTTTTTTCCCCTCGTGTACTTTTGTTTCTCGTTTGGAAGAAACGAAGGCCGATAATCTCGGATCTCCTTAATGTTTTGTAGAGCCGAATGCAAAAACCGCGCTGTGAGCACAAGTAAACATTCCCCGACCTACGACGGCTTTTGCTTTGCACAAAGATTTCTTCTCCGCACAGGAAAAATGTAATGATTTTTTTATAACTTTAGCGCGTGGTTCTAATAATTATAATACCGTGTAGACATAATGCGCACGGTGTACAGAATATAATTACCGAGTGTAATATTGTATGTTTTTTGGTTTCAGCGATAATTGCATTAGTCAACTTTTTCGTCTTTGCATTTATAATATACGGTCACAGACTTCAATTCTGGAAATAATATTGTAAGTTGACATTGTTACAGTTGTTTGATTTATTATTGAACTCTGTTAAAATAAAAAAACGCACCTATTTTTTTTATTAAGTTGTATTTTGTAACATTTTAATTTTAATATGTTCAGATACCCATAAGATTTACAGTGATTTTTAACTTTTATTTTGGTTCATTGTAAAATCAATCTGTTTTGGGTATGTAAGCATATAATATATTTAATTTGTGTAAAATAAATTCTTTCGTATTTAATTTCTTAAGCCGATTTTTAGAATTTATATATATATATATATATACACACATGTATACGATTTCAGTGTAGAATACAGTAGGTAATAATAATTTGAATGAAAGTTTATAATTCTTTTTTATGTACTCGTATATGATTTCTTTGGTTTATAGTTTAAATGTTCAGTTCTGCTTGAATCTTATCTGTCATTCACTGCTTGTCGTGGTTGATTAACTGGTTTTACACAATGTGACAAAGTATTATCATCATCGATTATTCCGAATAAACCAACTACATAAACATGTACTAAATAGCCACATAAGTAATTGTAATTGTTTACCTACAGCCGAATATTCTATTTATAATCAAAAACCCATACATTTATCACAATGACACATAGTCGTCACCCGCAGTGAACATGTTAAAAAACAAATAAAATAGTTTGACTCATTTGGAATACTTTAAATGTTTACCCGGATATTTATAAATATAATTAGATATCTAGTATATATCAGGTTTATACTTTTATACAAGACCGTACCAACTTAAAATTGTGCCCTTTTAGGTTCAACGCAAAACTAATAAGAGTATTAATTTTATAAAAATTGTTTTTTAATTCGAATAAATTATCATTGAAAATAATCAGAAATAATATTATTACATTATAGTTTTACATTGTTTTTATATTAATTTTTCAATTTCTTAAATTTTGTGCCCGAGGCGTATGCACCTTTTGCTCCCCCTCTCTAACTATGACTGCTTGTATATTACTGATCAATTATTTATCAAACAGAAAAATGTATAAACAATTCATAATAAACATATTGCCTCATTGAAGGAAATACAGAGAGGATGCAAGGGATTTCCACTCCTTCACTCAAACCCTGTAAATAACTGTTTTTGATATTTAAAAATTGTATTTTTTTGTAAATTTTTCGTTTTTAAATTTTGTTGAAATTGTTTTTTGTTAGTTATAAAAGTAATAGTGAATTTCAGTGCATATTATAATATAACTATAGTTATATGAAGTTTAGAATCTTGAGCATTACTTTGCTATATGTATATGAATGTATACATGGTATAAATGATTGAAAAGAAAAATTGATTTTTGTATTTACTTGATCATAGAAAACGCTACAAAATCCTGTATAAACAAATTCGATAGATTCTTAAAAAAAGTCAAGTATTATATCTCTTAAAAATTACTCTTATTAAAAAGCATATACAATAACAATTAATGTGGAAAAAGTTTTATATGTATTGTACAACAATCGGTGAACTGACTTTGTTTTATAATTATGGGATTTCTTCGTTATAAATTATTTATTAAATAATAAATAAAATATTTTTATTTCAAAAGTTCCTATGAATCCCCCTCCATTCCCCCAGAAAATGTTTGTATTTACGCTACTGGAGATAAACGAGCTGATTTGATGAAAATTAATGTTAATAAGCCTTATTTTTATTTTATATAATATATTTAGATTTAAACTTATATTAACACTTATTAAAAAGTACAATATGTACTTATTGTGTTATTTAATAAATAATGTTTTTCTCCCTTAGATATATCATTAAGCAAAAAACAAAATATCAGATTCTTCGACATAATATCAAAGAGGAACTATATGGATAGTAGAAATACTAAAAGTAAAATTCACTTCATATTATAATATCATCAACATAAGAGAAACACAAAAAGAAGTTTAATCTTACAAAGTATAATGCTAATAACTAAAAAACAGAAATTTCATTACAATTTCAACTGGTAATAGAATATAATGTCTTCTAATAGTGCTCGTATAGATTTTCAGAAGCCTGTCAAAGTTAAATCTTGGTGGACACAATCTTGTCAAATGGAAATGATCGAAGAACCACAGTCCTCTTTAGATAATATATCTGATGCTATTACTGATGTTTCAACTAGCAAAACAAATGAAAGCTCTGATTACAGTTTTGAACAGAATTGTGTGGAATTAAGAAGATCTCGTCGGAGTGGCAGTAATAGGACTGATTATAGACAATTAAATGGGTTTAAAAAAAATCGTCAGAAACCATCAACGACTTCCTTGAAAACTTCAAATACAAAAGGTCGAAAAAGAAAAGAACCATTAAATATACCTAAAGTTGATAAAGACTGTGGATTTGAAAACAATATACCACAAGAACCAAATATCATTGAAAATCCTTTAATAGACTGGAATAATATTACAATTTGTATGTCAAGTAGACGGTCAAAGAGTGTTAATAATATAAATGAAATTGATGCAAACTTGCCATTAATATCTTTTCGTCGTCAAGCCTCTTTAATGTGGAATTTTAAATTTACACTCACAAATGATATAGAAGATAACAATAGTATATTGGAAAGAGAAAACTTTAGAAATGTTTTAAATGGGATTATATATTTAAATATAAATGAGACTGGATTACAAACTTCTTCATCTACTGATAACAAACAATTGTGTAAAGATAATGAATCAACTAACAAAGAGAGTACAAAAAATGAAAATATTTTCCAACAGCCATATTCAGACATTGATACTTTAAATAGCCATGCTTTTGAACAGAAAAATAATGAAGTATTAAATATTGAATTTAACGAAATGTCTGCAACAACTTTGAATAAACAAAAACAATCTGATGAATTGAATATACATATAAATCGCTGTGATAAAGAAAACTCATATCAAATTAATTGTTTAGAAATACTTGAATCTTATTCTTCTGAACTAGAAAATTTGATACTTGGTCCTATCAATAAATTCAGGGAAATTCGTTCAAAAAGTTCTGAATCTTTAATGATAAGGACTAATAATAGTATTAAACGTATTAAAAGCTGTGATGATATAAATAAATTGGATAATTCAGTGGTCGATGTTTTTAAATTGCAAAAATCAAAAAAAAATACTACTCCCAGAAAAAGAAGACAATCAAAAAGAATTAAATATAAGACAAATTCTATAGAAATACCAGATGATATTCAAGTTCCAGAAGTTAATTATAACCAAGTGGCTGATGAGATGTATAGGGAGCATCAAAGTCAATTAATTGAAGCAAGAATTAAAGACAAAGAATTTGATAAAAAATTAGAATCTACTAATTTCACATTAGTCACTGAGAATATATATAGACCTACTAGGTAAGTAATAAAGATGATTAAAAATGCTCAGATTTTTTTAAGTATAATTAGAATAATGTAATATTTTAATATATTTCATAAGAATTTTTATAAAAGTTAATATCTTTAAAATTTAAGTATTCATTTCATTATTAATTTTTTTTTTTTTTTTTTTTTTTTGCAGGAATGCTTTGAAAGTATGTCCATTTTCATTACGTAAACTAAAACAAAGGTATTTAATAGAATATTATTCATTTATAAAAAAAAATGATAATTATTGTATTTATTACTTTAATAATCTTAAAATGTATTCATTTTTATCATTTTAGAGTAATATCTGAAGACATAAATGATTATTGTGAGTGCACATTATCTAAAGAAGATATAAAAGAAGGAATTATTGGATGTGATGATAGGTGTCTTAATCGCTTACTTAAAGTTGAATGGTAAATGTACTAAAATGTTACATATCTTTTATTTTTGGTTGGCGATAAGTCTATATATATATATATATATATATATATATATATATATATATATAATTCTGTACTCTATGAAAAAATAATAAATATTCATGTAGAATAAAATCATAATATCATTAGTTATAGTTAAAGACCGGATTCCCGTGCAATTGCATCTTTTTATGGCGTGTTTTAAATTCAATAGAAACAAGCTACAAATCCAAATCAAGAGATGTAGATTAATTTAAAAAAAGTTTTATGTTGCACAAAATTGCACGTTTTTGGGTTTTTGCACAAAATTGCACGTTTCGGGTTTTTTTTTATAAAAATGTACTTTTGTACAAATATTTTTGTATTTTTGTATTATTTTTATCGGTGCTATATTATGTTGTTATACAAAGTATTGGACTTTTATATCTAACATTATAATTATATATATATATAACTTGTGTTGCCCATGGCTTAAACCGTGTAGCCGAAAAAGTTAGAGACATTTTCCCGGGCATAAATAAACTAGTAAATAATGGAAAAAAAATGTTTTTAAAAGCACCTCATCGTATAACTGCTTATAAAAATTTTATGGACTGTCGCCTTCCTCCAGAAATTGTAATAACAAGGTGGGGAACATGGTTGGAAGCTGCTTTGTTTTACTCTGAAAATTTCAGTAAATTTAAAGAATTGGTATCTAATTTAGAAGATGACGCCCAATCTGTCCAAAAAGTAAAATCCATTTTGAGTACTACATCAATTATATCTGATTTAACATTTATTCGATCACATTTGTCCGAGTTGCCAAATTCAATTACAAAACTGGAAAAACAAAATTCAACTTTAAATTATCAAATAAATGTAGTTGAAACAGTAAGAGATGGACTTAAGACAATTGAAAATGAAAAGGGACAAATACTATATGAAAAATTCAAATCAGTATTTGATAAAAATCCCGGATACAATATTTTAAAACTGTACAACAATTCAATAAATGGAAATGATGTAGATTTAAAAGAAGATCCTGCTATTATAAGCTGCTACAAACAATGCCCGATAACAAGTGTCGACGTAGAACGTGTGTTTTCGCAGTTAAAACATATATTAAGTGACAGAAGACATAATTTTAAAGAAAAAAACTTGGAAATGTACATGATTATAAATTTTAATCAAATATTGTAAAGTTAGTTATATACATATTGTCAGTTTATTATTATTTAAATCAAATATTTGTAAAGTCAGTTATTAGTTATTACTTATTAAAATTAAAATTTGAAGTACCTATAATGAAAATTTTGTTTTTGCACATTCTAACATTTTAATTGCACATTTTTTAGATTTTAGTTACACAAAAATCCGGTCTTTAGTTATAGTAATTGACAAATTCATTTTAACAAATTGTTTTGAAACTATAAATTAAAAAAAAAATTTAACCAAGTACCAAAGATCTGATTAGGTTCAATTTAAATTTTAACAGTTTAATGCTTTTCTAGTTTTTATTTAAGATATTCTTATACTTTATATTATTTTATATTTTAGTGGCTCAGGTTGTTCTCTTAAAGGATATTGTACGAACAAACAATTTCAAAATAAGCAATTCAAAAGAACAAGTATTATTAAAACCGAAAATAAAGGTTATGGTATTTGTGCTGTTGAAGATATTCCAAAGTATGTTAATATTATTATAACATCCTAATAAATAAGATTTTGATACTAATAAATTTGTATTTATTATTTTTATTATTTTTTTCAGGGGTGTTTTAATTAATGAATTTGTTGGCGAGGTTATTGATTATAATGAAATGTGTAATCGTTTAAAAAAAAAAGAATATCAAAATAAAAATTTTTTGGTTCAATTAAATTCTGATGAAATTATTGATTCTACTTCAAAAGGAAATATGACTAGATTCATTAACCATAGTTGCAATCCAAATGCAGTTGGTGAAAAAGTAAATATTACAATTCATATTGATTGATTATAATTATTAAATAAATAAAGATAATTACTATTGATGGACGGTACCAACTATTTTTGATTATCGATAGTTTGTCCATAAAAATATTCGTTAGTTTATAAAAACAACTGAATAAATAGACATTTTGAAACTATCGAGTTATTCGGTAATTTTCACTCGATAAAAGTCCATCACTAATAATTGTTAATAATGATTTTATTACATTTTATTTTATTAAATAAATTTGATTTAATTTTTAAATATATTGATATAGTATTTGACTTTTAAACAATAACTATTCAGGTCACAAGACTGAGTGATATAAATAATTCCTATCTTCAAGTCCGACAACCGTAACTCGGTAAAAAAATTATCGGCCTATCTCAAAATTAAGTTCATTAACAAAACTTTTCGAAAAAATATTGGAACCAAAACTATCACTTTTGTTTAATATAATAATTAATGAACAGCGTGGCTTTCGAGCTCAAAAATCTACCTGTACTAATTTGTTAGTGTATCTCAAAAATGTATTCAATACTGTAAAAATAAAGAGGACAAGTGGATGCAATTTATACCGATCTTACCAAAGCTTTTGATTCGGTTAACAATATACTTCTACTAAATAAACTCTGTACTCTTGGAATCAATGGATCTCTACTATCGTGGTTTGGTTATTTTCTAACGGGTGGAACTCAAAAAGTCAAAATATTAGACCAAATATCATCTCCATTCTGTGTGGTTTCAGATGTTCCACAAGGTGGACATCTGTCATCTTTATTATTTCTATTATTATTTATTAATGACTTAAATAATATAATACAATTTTGTAAATTTTCTCTTTTTGCTGATGACTCAAAAATATATATAGATGTGAATTCATTGGATGATTGTAAATTCACTCTCATCAAGACATACATCTAATGATACATCTTTTATTTATAAAATTATAAATGGTAATATTACTTGTCCGAAACCTTAGAAAATATAAGTTGGTTGGTTGTCACCTTTAACACCAGATCAAAGACTACTTTTTATGAGTCATTCCACACTCAATGTTACAGCTTTAATGAACCCTTAAGTAGGGTGGCCGGATTATAAATATCAAAATACGGAACAAATATATAAAGGATGAAATTTTTTATCATAAATAAAACTGGAACAATTCACACGTCGGACATTAGTAAGGGTGCTATTGCTTACCTCCATACTTTGCTCATTGGAAAGGATACTCTTAGTCAATAGTATAGATATAGCTGAGGGGTTGAAGGGATTTTTGAAAAACTTCAAGTAACTACTAAGAAAATGGAAAAATTACCTTTCTAAAATACTAATTAGATAAAATTTGTTATCAGAAACTGAGTATAACTGTAAGGAAGCAAATTTATCAACAGAGAAGAAATTTTTTAATGTAATAAGGAAAAGGGAGGTATTATTGAAATATGGTACGTTCTCGTATAATACGGGACGTCTGGCCACCCTATCCTTATTTCTGTTTGATTCTGTCAATATAATATTGATTATGTATGAAAACACATTTTTAATATTTACTGACTGCATTATATTTGTGCATATTGAGTTTTATTGAACAATTTTAAAAACAGATGGCACTTTCATATTTGATATGATATTAATAAATCAAAAATACACTAGAAATGTATTAATTTTTTTTTTTTCTCAATAAATTTTTGTTATACACACAACATTTTTCTTGTTGTCCAACTTTTTGAAAGTATAACAAAACTATAGAAATAAACTTAAGGTTGCAAAAATTTACAATTTTATTTTGTTTTCAGTGGTATGTTTTGGGTCAGTCTCGTATTGGTTTCTTTAGCACTCGCCATATTGAGGAAGGAGAGGAAATCACTTTTGATTATAGTTTTCAGATATTTGGGTAACTTATTAAATTTATTTAAAAGTATATGTAATTAATGTATTTATAAAAAAAAAAAACATTTTCAGTGATAATGCTCAAGTTTGTTATTGTGGTTCATCAAATTGTCGTGGATACATCAGTAAACCATCTCAAATTACAGATATAAGTAGTTCCGAGGATAGTGATATAACTGAAAATCATTTTGCATCAAGACCTGAAGAAAAACAGAAAGGAAAAAGAGTTTATAAAAAGAGAACCGTTAATAATAATAATAATAAATTAAGAGAGGTACATTGATCATATATATATATATATATATATATATATATATATATATATATATATATATATATACATATAAGTCTTTTTAAAGAAGAACATAACGCTTTCGCATCTAATTTTTGTTTGGCGTCACGAATCCTCACCAAATATCACCGGTCACAACGAGCAGGCTCCCGCCGTCAGCTCGTTGTGAACCCATATACAGCCAGTACCAAATGGCACAACTATAATTCACACATTGACTCTTGCGCTAACCATAAAGCCGGGTTTACACTTTACAATAAATGCTAATAATAGCAATTTATCGTAACGATCATATTGTTGGTAGAATTAAAATAAATAAGAAACGTAAAACAATTAAGTTGATGCTCCACTTAAATAATAATAATATCAATTGAAATATATGTACAAATTCCTAGACCAGCAGTCGCCAACCTTTTGAACCTCGTGTACTACTAAATCTATATTCTAAATTCTACGGACAACCTATATTTTTATAGTGTTTATACTTTATAGTTTATGTTTTAAGTCTCATTTTCACATAATATTGTTAATATTATTGTAAATATATAATTATATTACACGAGCTAACTGGAACGATTATAAAATAATGTTCAAATTTTTCCGCGGACCACCGGTTGGTAAACGCTGTCCTAGACAACCGTTTGTGCCTGTTAGATATTGCAAACTCAGATTTAGATGAATCTGTGTCACTTATTAGGCCATTTTCACACGCCGGTAATATCGGCACTGGAACCCGGATGCAATGTAATCAAATTTATGCCGGTCCAGTTATGTGTAAAAGTGTATAATAAACAATTTATTTGAAATCGGTGTATACTCGTCAGAACATTTTAATCAGCAACCATTGTAAACGATTGATGCATTGTTTTGACAATAGTAGGAGAAATTTGCATCAGGATGGTCGTCAGCCGTCAATCGATATGTGCGAAAGCGGTATGTTCTCTTTTGAAAAGATCTATATAGGTAGGGTACTGAAATGAACATATCATAGTTTTGATTTGTTGAAGTGAAACATTGTCATGAAAAACCAACTATAAATATTTATTTTTAAACATGAAAATCTATATTGACATCTTATTATTTTTTATGTAATTATTTTTATTAATTTCTTAAAAATCTATAACAATTAATTTTGAAATTCAAGCATAATTTATATAATTGTATATTGAATGTATGAAATATTTATATATTTATAAAATGTATTTTATTTTTATTTATTTTAATTTTATATTGTTGTTGATTTGTATTTATTAGTTAAGCAGACAGTTGACAGAAATAGCTAAATTAAAAACTGGATTAAAAGCTGATCAAGAAATGGCCACATTGAATTTGAATCGACTTATGGTACATATTACAGACAGTGTCAGTCGTTTACACGTTTTAACATTTATACGTGGACATGATATGAACAAACGGTTATTTATGGACTTCAGTGGACTTAGTATTATTCATAATTGGATGACTTCAAATGAAAATGAATCATTTAAATTAATGGTAAATTTAATTGTTTATAAATCATTTTAATATTTAACAAATTTTAATCCATTAAAATTTACAGATTTTAGAGATTTTATCTGAATTACCAATTACTAACAGGAATACAATTACGAAATCTAAAGTGTTAGATGTTGTTGCTGAATGGGCCAATATTCCTCAAGATATCAAAACTAAAATTGAAAGGTATAATTAATAATTAATTAAATTAAATTAGTATAATTTGATCATTTTCATTGGCCTTGATTTTTTTTTTTATTCACTATATTAAACCAGTATTTTTGTAATATTATGTTACATTGTTAATAACAAAAAAACATTGTGTACATTAATTGTTTTAAAGTAAAATTTCATTGTTTTACTGAAGATTTACTACTTAACTATGAATAAACTAAATATTTTTGATATAATTTTCCGCTTTATTCCACATTATTCACCCACTTTGTATTAATATAAATTTAATTTGTATATCAATTTACTATTTAGCTTAGAGCTTCCAACGTCAGAACTACAAGATATTCATGAAATTGACAAAATATTACCATCAAACAATGAAAATGATGAAACGAATAACTTGATAGAAAAATCTAGAACTTTATGGAAAAAATGGATTGCATTAAAAATTATTTTTAAAATTCCAAAAAAAATAGATCAACATAAGCCAAATATAGAAATAAATTCAACTGAGCTTAATGATACTTCTTATCCATATCCTATGGAAATAGCGACTTTAGAACCAAACGTGTAAGTGATAACATAATTGTTTAGTTTTGTTTTTAATTAAAATATATATGTATATATTTTGTATTAATAGGTATAGAATTCCAAATAAATATTTTAATAAAGTAAAAAATCCACAAACCGTGCCTATAGATCGGATAAAATTGAGAAAAGAATATAAACTGAAAGTGGAGCAAAATAAACAACAAATGTAATTACATCTAAATAGTAATGGCATTTTTTTTACATCGTTGTTTCCTGATTTAGGTTTAGAAAAAAAGTAATGGACGATTGGTATGAAAAACGTGAGAAAGTATTGGAAAAAAATCTTGATCAAAATAATTTTGATAATTCAAGGCCATTAAATTATTTTAATAGTGATAATCCAGAATTTAATCATAATAATGGTATAATTGATCATACAAAATGGAATTATTCTCCACAAATAACATCCACTTCTCAAAGTAAGTGAAATATAACTTTTAGTTATGTAATTCCGATTAATTATTAAATTTGTATATTGAATACATATCATTTTGTACATTTTTATGAAATGTTATAAAATATACATTTGATATTTTTTTTCTATTTTGTAACGAGAAATAATAATAATAATATTATTATTATTATGCATTGAAAAAATCATTAAAATTTTCTGTTTTAGATACAGTTGTCAATTATAATATGCAAATGCCTTGTTTAAATTTCATGCCACCACAACAACAATTTGAATTTCCAACGTATTCTTATATACAACAGCCTCAAACATTTCCTAATTATCAGCCATCATTTTTTAATATTCCACCACCGCCATTGCATAATCACTCATTTATATCACAACCTCAAAAACCTATTGTATTGCTTAATAAACCTGCAAATCAAAATACAGAAACATCTGAAAAGTTAACAATAGATATAGTAAAATCGGCCAAAACCCAGGTATTTAATTTGATTAATGAAAGTTTACGCAAGCATTATTCTGAAGAAAGTAAAAATGTTGATACAGAAACTAAACATTCCAATCTATTATGTTCAAAAACTGTGCAATGTGGTGCAGACTTATTAGCAAGAATTAAAGTCATTAGTAATTCTTTTAAAAATCAACCATCAAAGTTGATTAAAATTAGACGTTCAAAACAAGATTATGATAAAGCTAAACTCAGAAAAGTTACTGATATAACAACAGATGTAACATTGCAATCTTTTTGTAACACAAATAATAGAATTATTTTCATGAATGAACAAACAGGTGTAACTTCTAATACAATTTGTAAAGATCTGATACCAACTCCTAAAACTATTTTTTTGTCTGAGAAAATTAAATTTGGTAGTGGAATTTTAAATTCTTTGTTTAAAAAAGTAATGTTTAAACCAAATAAATTTGTTTTGCCAAAGTTTGATTCAGTTGATACCATTGATGAAACACATAATGAAATTGAATTATATAAAAATATGAGACCAAAAATTACAAAGAAAGTAGTTGCACATATAGAAACTAAAGATGGATTTGTACCTGTTATTAAACAACAACAAGGAATAAAGCTGAAAGGTTTAAAAGGAAATCATGAAAAAATACCAGTTACCAAGCGTAATATAATGTGCACAGATAATATACATAGAAAGATTACATTACAAAATTGTCTTGTAAATAAGGCAAAATCAGCATTAAAGAGACAAAATAGCAATATTGGTGATGACTGTTTAAAAAAGCCTAAAGAGAAAAGAGTTACATTTTGGATTGAAGGTGAAGCATCACCAACTTTCCCTCACTCTGAAGTGCGACCAATTAATTTAAATCAAAACACATTTAAACAAAAACCACTAATGAAGTGTCTTCCATTTGAAGTACGAAATAATCCCAAATTGTCCTTAGCTACTACTCAAGATGATAATCCACCCGCACAGTCATCAGATTCAATTAATTATGATCAAATCATTACACCTATTGTTTCAAAGTTCAGAGCATCAAGAAATAAACGTATAATTTTAAGAAACAAATCAATTGATTTAGAACAATTAAGAAGTCAGAGAAAACATGTGATACCTGTAAGCATGATGTCTTTATCTGTAGATGTATTGAGACTCATCCCTGATAATAAAAAAGAAATGAAGAAAGTAATTGATTATTATCATTCAATGGCCACTGTTATAGTAAAAACTTTAGGATCATATGCCAAAAAAACCTGCCAACAAGGACGTATAAGAAGTGATGAAGATTTTAAATATCTTGCTAAAAAAGTAAACTATTATCTATTCATTTCAATGTATTTATTAAAAATTGATTTTTTTTTTTTTTTTTTACAGATTAATGAAAATGTGTTGCTGAAAGAGTTACAGTTGAAAAAAGTGGATAAATTAAAAATAAGTGATACTACAAAAGAAAAAGTTGCAGAATACATAAGAAAATATATGTCACGATTTGGGGAAGTCTATAAAAGAAAACCCAATGGTATGTAAGCTACGTTATTTATTGAATATTTTTTCCCTTGCTTGTATCCCAACTATTTTGAGTCAGGCACCTTTCCCCTTCTACAACTTCTATTAATTTTCTACTTTTACCATTTAACATTCTACGTACCTATTCTTACTTTATATCTATCTTTCGCATCTAGACGCAAGTTCTTCCTAGAGTTCAGTGATGATTGATGTCCCTACATCGTTAACACTATTAATATTGTATGCATTGGGTAGACCTATACACATGACTAGTGAAACAACTACCAAACAATCTGTCCGGCTGGTATCACACACTATCCTTTATTAGTCGCCGCTTACAACCAGCCAAAAAGGCCATGGAAGTATTCTAATCCCCTTCCACAGGGATGTTTATTAAATATATATTTAATTTTTTTGACTACACTAATAATTTAAAATAAAATATTTTATATATTTTTTTTAAAATTTGTATGTCAACGGCCTTTTGACGATTTATTTTTATTTAATAATTAAAACTATACACAATAAATGGAAACAATCACTGTGTATAGATTCCTTTAGTTTTAATTTTGTTTTTGATGTGTTATCATTTCTAATAATATATTTATTTTTTCATTTTTTTTTTTTTTTTTTTTTTTTTTTTTTTGGGCTTTTACGAGCCATTTAGACTCTTGGCCTCCAAAACTACTCCCTTCCATCGCTCTATCATATGCCTATTCCCGGTCCACTCCAATTTCTTTCAATAATTCCCTGACACAGTCCTTCCATCTTTTTCGTGGTCTTCCCCTTGGTCTCTTTCCTCTCGCCATATATGTCAATGCTCCTAACAACACAGTCTTATATATATAAAAATTTTATTTTTAATTAGTTTCATTTTTATGAAATTCAATATAATCAAATGGTTACTACCAATTTGTGTTCTTTATTATAGTATGTTATGAATTCTCCTTGTTTGAATTAACTTTTCAGATTTAAAACATGTATTTATATTGTATTACTATGTTATTCATAATAATAATGTGATGATTTTTTTAATATTATGTAATTAATAGAAACAAAACTTTTCTTTTTTCAGAACAAACTAATAACAATAATGCTAAATAGGAAACTATACTTATTCGTGAAAATTATTCATTATTGTTAAAATTTAAGAAAGTAATTTATTATAATTTGTCATCACCGAAAATAATTTCCCTTTCAGTCTATAATATAGATATTATATATAATAATTTAATTTGTATTCCTTAAAAATTATGTATATTTAGCAAGTTTATTAATTAATTAAATATTAATTTAATATAATTAATTTAATATTAATATTTTTTACCTACAGATAATTCGTAACTTGAGCTTATTACTATTTTTTTTTTTTTTTTTTTATTATTTTTTTTTTTGACTGATTAGATATTTTATTTATAAAAATCAACAATATTTATACCCAAATGAATTTTTTTTTACTGAAGTATAATTAAATTTCTTACTTAAAGTTGTTATTTATTATTTTCATTTATTATATGAAAATAAGTATTGTAATATTTTTTTATTTGTAAAAAAAATCATATTTTTATTGATGATGAAGGATGGTGATATATTTAATTTAAAAAAAAATTGTATGTCAACCAGACAAATTTTGATTAAATATTAATTTAAAGTAGGTATTTATTTTGTGTAAAATATGAAAATAATGAATAACAGTTAATCTATTATTATAAAAATGACTGGAATTAGTTCAAATGTAATCCAATTTCAATATTATTTTTTACATACCAATCGATCAATAATGGCCAGACTTGAAAAAAGTCTGTAGTACTTTTTATTTGTATTCATTATATTTATTCCAATAAAAATTCCATTTAAATAAATTATATTTTATATATCATTTTTAATATTTGATACATAAGAAAATGAAAACAGAAAACTCTTATTGGTATTCTAACCCTATGAAAAATATAATAGATATGAATTAATACTTAACATAAAAATAAGAAAATCATTTAACATGCTGAATTTAAAATCATTTTAATTAAATGGCAAAATTCTATTTACTAGGCAATGATGTCATTGAAATAATCATTAATTATGAACAATTTCAACAACACGAATATCAATTTTCAAGTACCTTATGCTAATAGCTCTTAAAATATCTGAGCATTAAAATAAGATAGGCCGCATTTAAAATATTGTATAACTGAATAAAAATTATATATTGATATTTGGAATGTATATTTAGTGTTTTTTTTTTTTGAGTATAAATTATTCAAATATAGAAAAGTATTTGAATATTTTGATACTTATTGAGATTTTTATCAATTTTTGTCAAAGATTTAAAAAAAAATCCTGATTACTTTTGAATTCTAGAAATTATACAGGTTTATATCGAAACGTATATATGATACGACGACCCAACTTACGAGTAAGCACGTAGGGATGTCTAATATTTATTAATTTTTTTTATTATTATAATTTAATATTTACAATATTACAAATCACATGTACCGGATTGATTGGCTATCAATTCCCCACACATGGTTTTGTGATAACTGATTGATAAAATAGATAAAAAAAAATATTTTCATATATGATAACAAAGAATTAATAAAATAAGGATTGTCCAATTACAATTTGGTACACCTATTTGGTCAAAACATGAGCAATTTTTAAGATTTCGAAAACCTTATATTATTAAACAATCCGTAAAATTTTATAAGAATATACGTATAATTTCGAATAAATTATCATCTTATACTAGCGACGTTATTGTCGATGTAATTGTAGAAACAAATTATCTAATAAATTCGATAACTTTTTAACGGTATATTCATTATAGCCCGCAAAATCCGTCGTCTTAAACAAAACTAGCCACAAAACCTATTTAATACATATATACAAAAAAAATTGATAAATAAAACATCATTTTGAAGTAGTGTTACATCGTTCTCTCACGCTTTGCACACATATATTAATATCAAAATTATTTATTATTAAAAAATAATTATAGACTGCATATTATACATTCAGATATAACAAAAAAAAAAAGCAAATAGAGAGATAAATACATAGAGACATTCGTACATAGAGGTATATACATACATAGAAAGAAAAATACATAGAGGGAAATACAAACATAGAGAGAAAAGTACATAGAGACATTCATACATAGAGGTATATACATACATAGAAAGAAAAATACATAGAGGGAAATACAAACATAGAGAGAAAAGTACATAGAGACATTCATACATAGAGGTATATACATACATAGAAAGAAAAATACATAGAGGAAATACAAACATAGAGAGAAAAGTACATAGAGATATTCATACATAGAGGTATATACATAGAAAGAAAATACATAGAGGGAAATACAAACATAGAGGTATATACATACATAGAAAGAAAAATACATAGAGGGAAAAGTACATAGAGACATTCGTACATAGAATGAAAATACATAGAGGAAATACAAACATAGAGTCATAAATACATAGAGAGAAAAGTACAAAGAGAAACATAGAGACATTCATTCATTCATGCCTCTATGTTTGTATTTCCATCTATGTATGTCTCTCTCTCTCTATGTATCTATGTACCTCTATGTACTAATGTCTCTATGTATGTCTATATATGTCTCTTTCTATGTACATATGTACCTCTATGTGCGTATCTCTCTATGTACTTTTTTTCTATATATGTATGTATTATGTATTTTTCACTATATGTATGTATATATCTCTATGTATGAATGTCCCTATGTATCTCTATGTGCAGTTATTACTGTAGGCCATTACGTTGTTTTTTTTTTTTGTATTTTTTGCTTTTGTAAAATAGTTTTGTCTGCGGGCGCCGGGCAACCCGTGCCCAATTTTTTAAAAATATTCTGAGCTAACCTATGTAATTATTTGTCTTGATTTTTAGATATTATTTTAATTTTCTCTATGTGCCACACTAAGAACACATAGCCTGCAGTTGCTTTGCAACTAAAGGTTCACTCCCAACACTACATTACACACACACACACCCTCATATAGATTTTTATCGAATTACTTCTACTGTTTAACACAAATCATTTGTGAAATTTTTTAAATATTTTTAGCGTTTGTAGAATAGCATTGCCCGCGGGTGCCGGGGAACCCTTGCCCAATATTTTAACGCGCCTTTATGACGTGTTATCAAAAAAGATTTGTTTGATTTGATGAATTAAGAGTTGTGGTTGACTCAGTGAGTCAACTCACTTAAGTGAACTGATTCAAACGAACTGATTCGTGTCACTGAGTTGAAAATCCCACCATCTCTATAATTTATAATGCCTGTACGGCAAGTAAAAGCAAGAAAATGCGGATTTTTCCCGTGTCGTTATCTCGACATTATGGGCGGTGATGATAACCCCACCGTATTGGCTGTTATTCCATTTTATCAGCAAAGAAGATTCGAGTGTGTGTGTGTGTACAGTTATTCTTTGTATTATTCCGGTCGATCCACGTATATAGTGTTGTAATTTTTTTCGTTATACAACGGGGAGTCGTCCGAATTCATTGAAATAATAAAAGGATCCGGCGGAACGACTTGTACTACCATAACAAACAATAACGATGTTTTCTGACTGTGAACCGACGTGTTAAAAAAAAAAATAACAAAAAAGCGGTTACGAAACGGATTGAGCGACAGCTGTTATTTTTCTGTACACGGCGTTTTTATCCTACCCATTCGTATTTGTAATGGCATTAAAAAAAGTCAGAGGCAATATCGAGAGGATGTTCGACAAGAATTTAACCGATCTGGTTCGTGGTATACGGAATAGCAAGGAAAATGAGGTACGACCCGCTCGCTGCCGGTTTATAAACAAATCTTTGTACGTTTGATTTGTTTTTAAATGCCAAATTCCGTTGCAGGCCAAGTACATTGCGCAGTGTATGGAAGAAATTAAACAAGAATTACGGCAAGAGAATGTGGCTGTTAAAGCAACGGCTGTAGCCAAACTCACATACGTAATTGTTATTTTTTGAATGAAATCGCACCGATTCGATGTTTCTTATTTGTTTCATTTTACAGTTACAAATGTTGGGCTATGACATAAGTTGGGCAGGATTTAACATTATTGAAGTGATGAGTTCTTCAAAATTTACGTACAAAAGAATTGGGTACTTGGCATCATCCCAGAGCTTCCATACAGATACGGATGTATGCGATAATAAGTTGAATTATATTATAAAATTAACACGCGCGCGTGTGTGTACAATAATATATAATCATTTATGTTATTGTGACTTGTTTTAGTTGTTGATGTTGACAACTAATATGATACGTAAAGATTTGAATAGCCAAAATCAATATGATGCTGGGGTTGCTCTTTCTGCACTTGCTTGTTTTATCAGCCCAGATTTAGCCAGAGATTTAGCCAATGATATCATGACACTGGTAACATAAATTTCAATATGTATCTGTTATGTACAATAAATTTGTATTGTTAATTGCAGTTGTCATCAACCAAACCGTATTTGAGGAAAAAGGCAGTACTCATGATGTACAAAGTATTTCTTCGTTTTCCGGAAGCATTGCGACCAGCATTTCCGCGTTTAAAAGATAAATTAGAAGACATGGATTGTGGTGTTCAATCGGCTGCTGTAAATGTAGTTTGCGAATTAGCGAGAAAAAATCCAAAAAATTATTTAAGCTTAGCGCCTGTATTTTTCAAGCTAATGACGTCATCTACCAATAATTGGATGTTAATTAAAATAATTAAATTGGTAACATTTAGAATCATAATTTTTAAATCATAAACTGTTCTTCTGATTTTTGTATTTAGTTTGGTGCGTTGACCCCACTGGAACCACGACTTGGAAAAAAACTTATAGAGCCTCTTACTAATTTAATCCACAGGTAAAATTTAATTATTAAACGATATGATTTAATGGTAAATTCAAAATAAATAGCTTCGTTATCATAATTTTTTATTAATTATAAATAATAGATTCATTTTCTTTTTTTTTTAGGATTTACCTTACTAAAACTATTTTCAACAATGTTTAGCTAAATTTGTTTTTATACATATAAATTACTAATCAGAAATTGAAAACAAAACTATTTTTAATTATTTAATAATAAAATATACAATTATTTTTAATATAATATACATAATTACATACGTGTAAAACATACTTTAAGGATTATTATTTTTGTAGGCTTAGGACTGATAGTAAATTTACTAAAAAAGATTCACTTGTATCAAATAATTCTAAAAGCAGACAAAATAAAATGAGGGATATTTCTCACTTTTGGAAATGGTATGTTTAAGGGCCATAAAAAATAAATTTAGCTTTGTATACCTAGATTAGTTTACAGTATTGATTGTGCTCTATTTTGACTTTATTATTTTTCTGGAAATCGTCCTAAAAGTTATAAACTAGTCAGTAAAGATTTAAATTAGATATCCATTGATGTTATTATTTGAGTGTCCCTTCTAAATTATGCGTATTTATATTTTTTGGTTGTTTACCATTTTTATCATAAAGATATTACTTTTCATCTTGCTTGCAAAAATAATTAAACTGGAAATGTGTTCGCTAACACCTTTTTTAGATATTCGAATCATAAAAAAAAAAAACTTGTACTATATATATATTTGTAAATATTAATTAGTTTTAATTTATAGAATTTATACTCTAAAAAAGAACTATTTTACTAATTTATTCGTATAATTATTACATGTGAATATAATCCGCTCAAGATTAATATAAATTTTTTTTGTTTACAGTACTTCCGCCATGTCATTACTTTATGAATGTATTAATACAGTGATTGCTGGTGAGTACATTTTCGTTATAAAATTATAATTCACATATATCTCCCTACATTCCCAACTACATAAGGTTGACTACCCATATCCTATGTCTCCATAAGATTATAAGACATAACTTTTACCTCTGTTAACTCATGGTAGCTATTCTAATATCACTCTTTATTCCATCTATTCACCTTTCCCTTTCTTTCCTTACACACTCATTTATATAACAACTATCAATGACTTTAAATCATCTCTCCTCGCACCATGTTACACAATTATAATTAATTTGTTTTTAAACAAAACAGTTGAAACTTGTTACTAGAATACTTATGATTAAAATTTTTTTGTAATATCAAATTATAAATAATTCTTAGTTTACTTAAGACAATCAATTTTTAATTAAAATTTATAATTCACTTACCATTAAAAAATTATAATCAGGTAAAACAGTGTATTGACTATTGTGTCAAAAAAATATGTGAGCAGTATTATTGTCACTTGTGTGAATTTAACATTTAACCGGTGAAAAAAAAATGTAAATAATTTTCATATCTGTTATTTAAAATAATAAGAGATATGAAAATTATTTTAATTTTTATTTCACTGGTTATATTTTTTCATAATTTTATATTAATTTTTTTTTAAGGTATAGTTAAAAACATCTAATATTTACGAAAATGTTTTTAATGTTTAATTAAATAATATAATTTTTTAATTATATAATATGTTCAATTTTACAGTGCTCATCTCAATTTCATCTGGTATGCCAAATCACAGTGCTTCAATTCAAGTAATAATAATAATAATAATATATATTTATATAATGAACCTATAAGTAATTGATTATTATCCAATAGTAAATCCTATTTTTTCGAATTGTGGTATAAAATATTTTTAAAAAAATGTGTTAATTAATTAGTAAAGCAAATGGTATTAATAGATATGATACTTATATTAACTAAATTTAAAAAGAATAATTTTAGCAAACTAAGCCGTAAAAAACTATTGTTTAGATTAAAATCAAAATATTAATATCAGTTATCAAATCACCAAATTGGAAAATAGACAAATAATATATTTGGATATCATATATTATTAGTATTATTACATTAGACTGTCTGGTATGCTCCTCAGTTAATTTTAATCATCTCCGCTCCTCAAAACTTTACTATGATAATGTATATTAAACAATTTGTATAATATTATAAATTAAAACATTATACTTAAATATATATAAATAAAAAAAGATTATATAAATGTGTTGGTACATAACAGTTTGAATTAAAAAAATTTTAATAACTTATTAATATTATTTTATTTTATTTCAGTTATGTGTACAGAAATTAAGAATATTAATAGAAGATTCTGACCAAAACTGTAAGTAAATTATAGTGATTTTATTTTGATTTACTATATATTAAACCTATGTTTTAGTGAAGTACTTGGGTTTATTAGCTATGTCTAAAATATTAAAAACCCACCCTAAGTCAGTTCAAGCTCATAAAGATTTGGTTATGATATGTTTGGATGACAAAGATGAATCGATTAGACTCAGAGCATTAGATCTTCTTTATGGAATGGTGACATTTGCAGGAATTTATTGTTAAGTATAAATTTATAATTTAGTATTCATTACACTATTGCAGGTTTCTAAGAAAAATTTGATGGAAATAGTGAAAAAACTAATGGTTCATATGGACAAAGCAGAAGGCACAGTTTACCGAGATGAACTGTTGGTCAAAATTATTGATATATGTTCACAAGATAATTATCATTTTATTACGAGTTTTGAATGGTCTGATTTTATTAGATTTTGTTCAACTTTAAAATTAAAATTAAATTTATTATTCGATTTCAGGTATGTTAGTGTTTTAGTAGAGTTAGCACGAGTTGAAGGTATGAAACATGGACCTTTGTTAGCACATCAGATGTTGGATGTTGCTGTCAGAGTAAAAGCTATTAGGCCATTTGCTGTTAGTCAAATGACTTTACTTCTCAATAATGCTCACATGTTCATGCAGCCTTCTGGAGGTTCAAATATGGCCAATGTTCTTTATGCTGCAGCTTGGATATGTGGAGAATATGCCAAGTAATTTAATTTTTATTTTAAAAATTATTTAAATTTTAATAAAATATTGTTCCAGTGAATTAGAAAAACCCGAAGAAACTCTTTTCTCAATGTTAACTGGTAAAGTGCATTCATTACCAGGTCATATTCAAGCTGCCTATGTACAAAACATAATGAAAGTATTGGCTATTATATTATCTAAAGGAGATAATCAACAATCAATAAAAGTATATTCCTTGATCAATAAAATAAATAATTTAAAATTGAAAAAAACAATATTACTTAGGTGTGCAAACGAGTATCAGATAAATTGGCTCAATATGTTTCAAGTGGAGATTTAGAAGTTCAAGAACGTGCAAGTTCGGCTTTGCAATTGATTAGTTACATTCAGAAAGAATTAGAAAATGGGGACAGTAATGATATATGTACGCAAGTTGTTTATTTGTTTAGTGGAGAATTAAATCCAGTTGCACCTAAAGCACAACGCAAGGTTCAAGTACCGGAAGGGTGTGTTCTCATTTAGTTGAGTAATAATGTATTTTATTAACTATTAATTGAATTTTGTTAATCTAAGGTTGGATTTGGAACAATGGATTAATGAACCATTGCAGAGTTCTTCAGAAAGTGACGATGATAATCAATTAGATGACAATTCAAATTTTTTCAATTTGGGTGGTTTTGATAAAAAAGAAGAAGAAGAAAACTTATCAAGCACCATAGAACAAACCGAAATGGTAAATATAATGTATAATCCATAGTTTTGTTTTGACTTAAGAATATTGTTTAAAATTTTAGAACAGAAAAGCTCGACTCCAAGAACAAGAAAATAATCCTAATTACTTGAAACTGAACTCTAACAATGATCAAATGTGCGACATTCCTATTACATCGATAGAATTGCCAACCTCATTAAATGTATCTGGGTTTGTATCATCTGACAAGTATATAAAAGCGAAAAAATCCAAAAAAGATAAAAGAAAATTGAAGAAGAGAAAAAAAGGACAAAACAATATTGAAGAAGAAGATGAAGAACCTGTAATTGAGATGGTAGTCAATCGAGATGTAGGAGAAATGCCAGATGGCGCAGAAGATTCTGATGGAGCCATAGATGTACAAAAAGATATTAATGACCCTCATACTGCCCTTGATATTGACTTAGATATTCCTGAAATTGAAAGTCAACCTCCAGTAGAAGAAAAAAAACATAAAAAAAAGAAGAAGGAAAAAGAAAAAAAAAAGAAAAGCGAAAAATCAAAGAAATCAAAAAAATTAGATAAAAATGATCAACAATTAATTGAAATTAAACAAGGTTATGAAGAAGCTTTGGGAATTTGCACTCCATCCAAAGAAATTGTACAAGCTGAAGATTTATCATTTGGCAAATTAGCAATGGATAAATACATTCTTTTGGTAAATATTTAATTTAATTTTTTGTATTTTCACAATTACTTTAAATATTTACTTGGTGTTTGTGTTTCAAATTTATCGTAAACAATGTTAATTAAATAATGTTTTGTATAGGAATATAAAATAGAGCCAAAAAGTGAATTAAGTAATTTGGCTACTGTATTTTTCCGTCTTACAAATGTGGGTAATAATTGTTTAATTAAAAACATTGAAATAGATATGACCAATTCTACAGCTATTCAATTTTTAGATGAAGTAAATATTTAGTTTTTTTTTTTTTACAGTAATTGACTAATTATTTACTATTTTGCATTTTCTATTTTAAAATTTAGAAAAGCGAACCATTATCTTGGTATAAACTCAATGGTAGCATACAATGTGGTTCATTAACTGAATTTGATTTGTCTTTACAAGTAGAAAACATAACTGTTCCAAATATTCTTCGAGGAACTCTAACATATATGGCACAAGTATGTTATTAATAATTTCTATTTTGCTTTTTAAATTTATTATTTTTATAAATTTAACCTGTAAATACTTTTAGAAATTTTCAATGAATCGTATATAGATAAGACAAATTGACTTATGTATTGTTATAATTGACCACACAATATTATTACTTAATTTGTACAAAATACTTTAGAACTAAATTAATCAAAATAAGTGTAGTTGGCCATTATTAATGAGATCAAATATTTCATCTTTCTAGTTTCTAAACATTACAATAAATTAGTAAATTAATTTTCTTACAATAAAGTAAAAATTATACTTTATATTAGATTTTAAAAATCTTAAAATATTTTAAAATAATTACATTTTTTAATAAAATTTAATATTTTATTTAATATTTAAATATGTTGAGAAAATAATATCATTATTTTCAATGTTTGTAATATTAAGACATTCAAAATGTTTTTAACTGTTTTTTTAACGTATTTTGTTTATTTTACTCTGCTTTTAGAGCAGTACTTATTGAGTATGAATATTAAATAAAATATTGAATATATATTCTATTAAAATTTCAAATTATATTAAATTTTTGAGTAACCCTCATAATTTTATTGTAAAATACTTTATACATATTAACCAGTTTGTTATTTGAATTATGACTCTATGAGAAATAAATGTTAATATAATTTATTATGTATTTTTAGATGTTCCAAGAAGATAATTTTCATCAAGACAAATTGGACTGGCGACTGACTGTAGCTGTCTCTGATATGTTTCTTAAAGCTGCCCCATCTATACCTCTAGTAGAATTATTGTGCAATGGTCAACTAATATTTAAATCATCTATAATCTTGCCAGGGACCAATTTCAACCAAGTGATTAATTGGTTTTCCACTAAACTTCACCTCGTATTAGTGGAACGTGTTGGTGAGACAGCATCACTTTATGGTTCCACGGCGTCTAGTGAACAATTATGTTTTTTGGTAAAATCCAATGCAAACAATGTTTCTGTCGAGGCAAAATGCACGTCACAAACGTTAGTTGATAATTTAATGAGTGAAATTAAATCCACTTATAATGTATAATAAAATCATTATTATATTATTCCAATTATATTCATTACTTTATTAACAACTATATTTGAAACTGAAGATATTAAACAATATTTTGTTATTTCATTTATCGTTTTTAATTACGTAGAAACTGTTAATGAAAAATTTGTTTATATATATTTATATTCCTTGTTAAAAAGAATATTAGTTGTCCTTTATATTTATATCTAATTTATTTTTACTTAGAATTTATGTATAATTTAACAAATAATCTATTAAAGATCTTTATATTTGTATACAAAACAATTTTTTTTTTTAATATATTGGTTATTTTATTTTTATTTTTTTACAAATTGTTTATAATTTGCATTTGAATTGCAAATAGGTAATGAAATAATTTTAAAAATATGAATAAGATAATATTATATTCTAAAACATTACCAGAGTACAAATGATTATATGAAAATGTATTTTCATATAATGTGTGATCCCCAACAATCCAAATGACTGAGAATAACACATAATACTAATAATACATAAATTAATACAAAAAACAGTGGCAATACAAACAATTGAAAATTGAATAGACTTGAAAAGCCTGTACTTAACACATTGAAAATGTATGTGTAGATATGGAGTAAAAATTGGAAAATAAAAAGGGATTAATAAAAATTAATATAAACCAAGAACAAAATAACACATTTTACAGTAATTATTGTTCATTAGACATTTTGTAATTTTGAGCCATATATTCTTCTTTTTAATGAAAGCTAATAAAAAAAAATTTTCTTCAATCAATATTGAACTATGTTTACTAATTTTTAGTTGCCTGCCATTATGTCCTTTTACATGCAGCAGTGGTGTACACAGAATATTGCTTTGACTGAAAAAGCTATTACAAAAATAACTGCAATTTCCCTTAGGGGAAAAACGTTCATCATGGAAATGTTTTAATGAAACACAATTAGTTTAATGTATTCATCTATAAGAAAATAATTAAATAAATGAACTAATTTATAATTTATGTGTAACAGTTTTACGTTACGCAAATTTTTTACTGACACCCAGAAATAAGACATATATCAATATAATTCTAAAGTTTTAAATTCAAAAGACTGGTTTACCAATGGATGACATGACAGCTGATAAGTCAACTAGAAGGGCATTAGCGTATGGTAACTAAAATTCCAGCTTTATCGTTTACACAACACTAACTCCTAATACGCGAGACTATATACAGTTGTAGTGTGTTAAATAATGCATAAGTTGCAGTAAAACGTATATTATAATTTATAAGCTGGTTTCTTTGCTATAGTGTAGCAGTCATGGCAGTAAAACAAAAATATTTGTTCTTCTGGTACTGACATCTATTGACTTCTCCAGCATCTGACATGAAACGTTTACACGTTAAGTCACTGGTATCCATTTACTGCCTTATTGACAACCTCAATTGGTAGTAAACCAGCTATTTATCTTTTTTTATTCCCTAACTCCTAAGGCATATATCACATAGAACAGATAAAAAATGTATAGTACAATATTGTTCCGAGTATAGATAGCGCTGTATGGTTAGACAGATCCATAAGTGACGGGTCACTGTGGACAATAGACACATTACAATGATAAGTGATAACGAAGTTCACATGGTCTTAGGTTTTGTTAGTTATAATTTACTTTCATTTCAGGTTTGAAAGTTAATAATTTAATTAATTTCATACTATTTGAAATACCTATTTATTGTTTTAAAGATAATAATTATTTATAATGCCTAAAATGGACAATTCATTGATAATGAATAAGTATGCTATCGAAAGAGTATGTAAAAGCTATATGTTATTTGGTTATTATAAAAAATTTACAATTTATCATATATAGGCATATATTAAATTATTCAAACTAATGTTAACGTTTTTCAGACTTTAAGCAACAATATTAAACCTTACAATTATGATGAATTCGTTAAGGTAATTATTTTTAATGATTTTTGATTTTGTATTTAATATGGTTTTTGAAAATTGAATTAACGTTTATTTTATAGAATTTCAAAGTAAATATAATTAGTCGGTCTCAAACTGACATGGAGTTTGATCTTATCGGCATAGATGTAGCTCTTGCCAATTGTTTAAGAAGAGTTATTATAGCTGAGGTGATTCTTTCTTAAATTGTATATATTGTTTAAAATGTGTAATTTTTATGTCAATAAATTTTTTATTTTAATTCAAAATCGAAATAATTTCTAATTTATATATAAAACAAATTAGTGTTACTGTTTTAAAAGTATTATGTGACTTAGATTTTCTAATTTTAGGTACCTAGTATGGCAATTGAAAAAGTACATATATATCAGAATACTTCTTATGTACTCGATGAAATACTTGCACATAGATTAGGCTTAATTCCATTAAAAGCAG
Source organism: Chaetogeoica ovagalla (assembly GCA_032441825.1). Classification (NCBI taxonomy): domain Eukaryota; kingdom Metazoa; phylum Arthropoda; class Insecta; order Hemiptera; family Aphididae; genus Chaetogeoica; species Chaetogeoica ovagalla. The sequence goes on from CM063726.1 coordinate 4,418,310, forward strand.
ATCCTAGGCAGTTCAAAATGAAAGAAGATGGTAATTTTTTAAAATTATTTTACATTAATTTGTTTATCTAATAGTTTTATTGTTTTTTTTTGGAAATATTTGTGTTGCCGTTTGCGGTCTGAAATTTGGAACTGTTGTGTGTTTCATCTTCAGAGTATGCAGTATGCATTTAACTGCTGTGTACACATTAAACGGTCTGTTTGTTTCTAACTGCTATTTATACGCCTTCCGGCTATATACTCTAAAAATGGAAACTATAACGGTTCAGAAATGGCAACATGGATATTTCCAAAAATATACAATAATAATAGTTTAATCCGCAAAAGTTTTAAGAAATTCAGTGTAATAGTTATTTTCTGTTTACAGAAAATTCTGAACCAAATGAGCATGACAGTCTAGTTTATGAAATGAAAATTAAATGCACAAAAAAAGATTTAGACGCATTAGTACACAAACAGTTCATTAGTTTTCCAGGTACAAATAAACCTCAATGACTAACATATTTGTTTTAATGTATTATAACTTAATAAAATTACTTTAAAATTCTTAATTTTAGTATATTCGAAACACATTAAGTGGTTACCTTTGGGTAACCAAAAAGATATGTTTACGGAAAAAGATGTTGGAATGATCAGTGACAATATTCTCGTTGCTAAATTGAGACCAGGACAAGAAATTGAGCTCAAAATGTTTGCAGTCAAAGGACTACCCAAAGACCATGCAAAATTTCAAAGTGTTTGTATGTATCTGTTTTGTAATTTACAATGTATCGACACAATTTTTTAGTTTGAATTCAGCTAGAAATATAAAATACGTAAATAATACTTCTGAAACATGTTTTCTTGATTAAACTAATTTTTCAAACGAATTAAGTTTTATACCTCAATGTTAATATAAAATGCAATATATTTATTGTGATTTGCAATTGTAGGTACAGCATGGTACAGAATGATGCCAAAGATTCAGTTGCTTCATGAAATAAAAGGAAATGATGCGTTATTACTGCAATCGTGTTTTCCAAAGGGGGTCATTGGATTAAATGTTGTTAAAGGTATATTATTTATTTAATATTAAACATTCATTTCATTGAGTATTTTGTACAAATTATTTTTAGGTGTCCATGTGGCTTTTGTAAAAGACAGCCGAAAAGATAATAGTTCCAGAAATGTATTTCGGTACAAAGAATTTGATAACAAAGTTTTACTTTCCAAAGTTCAAGATCATTTTATATGTAAGTTTTTGTTTGAAAATGGTAATTTTAAATAATCTCTAAATGGTCATACTCCTGTCATACTTTATCATGACTATTGCTGTAGATTATAACTATTTGTCGTATGGTTGATTAAATTACATTGATGTTATTATTTTCAGTTACAATTGAATCAGTTGGAGCAATGGAACCAAATGTAATTTTTGTAGAAGCTATTAATATTGTAATTAAAAAAGTCAACGCTGCCTTAGAATCTGCATTAAATCAAACTGAAATCTAATATGAACTTATTTCTTTTAAAATTATTCTTCTGTAATATATATATGATTGTATTAATTTTAAATTATTGTAATGAAAAATAATGTATTTTGAGAGCTCTAAATTCTATTTCATTTTGAATGAATATAGATGGAATTTTGTAACAAAATCTGAAAGATTCTGGCAAATCGTAATACATTTTTAATATTTGAGTATTTTTTATATACCTAAGGTTTTATGCTTTAACAAAGACTAAGTTTTTAATCGTGTGAATTGAAGATTTTTACTTTGTGGTGGTTATATAATTATAGAAATTTTTCTTTTAAAATTCATCTTGGCCATCATAAATACTAATTATTTTGTTAAAATAATACACATTTTTATCAAAGGAAAAGGATAGGAAGCTAAATATAAATCAAGTATTCAATCATGTACTTACATATTTTAAATTATTTATTTATGAATACAAAATCATATTCGGTTAGATATTCAATTATTAATTAAATATTTCAGATAAATCGTGTACATGTTTACAAGTACAAAAAATAATTAGAATCATAAATTTATGGAGTATAAGAAGCACTTCGTCTATTTGCCGATGGTGACGCAGATTCACTTTTTCTCCACCCTGGTGATCTACTCCTTACCGAGCCTGGTGTATGGCTCCTACTTTTACTTTCTGATCGAGATTTACGATCAATTGACATACTTCTTCTACTTCTATCTACAGACAAACTCCTTTTTCGGCTTGCCGACTCATTTTTTTTTCTGTTTGCCGATTCGCTACTTTTCCGACTGCCCGAAGCACTTCTCTTATTCCTAACTGGAGATCTAGATACAGATCTAGCAGGAGATTGTGGGCTTCTGGATGGCGGCGTTCTAGTCACTCGTCTGGCAGGAGGAGGTGATCTGGGAGATGGAGATCTACGTATGGGTGAACGTGTGCGTCTACGTCTTTTTTCAGCAGGAGAACGCGGCGATTTATGACGACTTGTACTTCGTTTCCTGGTGCGCCTCTGTGATGAATTTGACTTCCTACTACGTTTTTTAGGTGTACGACTTCTACGAGGGGACCTGCTAACACGTTTACGAGCAGGAGTTCTCGTTCTAGACCTCTTTGGAGATGATGTACGTCTAATGTGACTAGACGAACGGCTCTTAATTGGTTCAGATGTTTTCCCTCTGCCGGAAGAACTACTTCTTCTCGGCGATTTACTAGACGATCTCGGACTTCTAGAATTACTTCTGGGCGGTGTAGCCGACCTGGATTTCTCCTTTTCGGGTGTTGCAGACTTGTTTTTCTTTTCGACTTCAGGTGCAGCAAGCGGAGTATTATCTTTTTTCTTGTCCTTTTCTTTTCGCTTTTCCGATTTGTCTTCTCTTTTCTTTGAAGAATATTTTTTATCTTTCTTGTGACTTCTGGATCTTGAACGACGTCTAGACTTAGACCTCGATCTCCGTCGTTCTCTAGACGTTTTGCGTTTTCTGTCTCTAGATCTAGACTTTTTCTTAGAGCGCGACCTCTTTCTATCTCTTGAACGTCTTTCACGACTCCTATACCTTTTCCTTGATCTGGAACGGCGTCGAGAGCGCGACCTTGATCGCCTTCTACGTGAACGTGAATGTCCTCTACGTGATCTAGACGATGATCTACGACGACTCCTACCATGTGATCTGGACCGCGAACGGCGATGAGAATGACTGCTGCTGTGCTTCTTGTCTTTGGATAAAATACCAATAACAGGATCAATGGCCGCAGAAATCAGGCTCTGGGCTTCTTTTACTCGTGTCATGGCTTCTTCGATTTCTCTCTGGGCTGCTTCATTACTTTTGGCCATAGGTTTGGCAATCGCTTGAGTGGCGTGTGTCACTTGAACCGGACGAGAGCCCAGTTGAACTCCATTGAGTTTTAATCCGGATATGACGCTGGCCTGATCCGAGAATTCAACGAGCGCATAGCGAGTGATATCATTCTCTCTGCTACACCACCGGACGTACTTGACGTCACCGGCTTTTTGGAAAAAATTGATAAGCTCGTCGTTGGTGACATTCTCATCGACGTTAATAGCAACTAGCGTTCGTCTGATTTCTTCGATACGCCTGGCATCGTACGTAATCGGCAATTGTGGATACCCCGGCAGACCGTTAGACGCCAGTACCGGGTCGTTTGTAGCAATCACCTGATTGGGCGGCATACCCTCGATCTGATTGACGACGTGCGGTGGCAACTTGGGATCGTTGGGATACAATCCGGGCACGACGTTGGCTTGGTTGGCGATGTCCAACGCTCTGTACTCGTCCGGTATGTCGCCGACGGATGATTGATACGGCGTGACGATTAGTGCACGGTCGATGAACACCGTATTGGTGAGGTGTTGGGCGACGGAGACACACAACGAATCGAAGTACTTGACGTAACATATGCGTGACTGCACGGGCACGGACACGTCGCGTATCTGAGGGTACAGTCTGATGTCCTCGATTTTTCCGATACATCCGAACAGCGTTTGCATTTGATCCTTGGTGGCTTGCGGCGCGATGTTCGTCACTTGTATCACCTTTGTAGTGGGCACGGCTGGGGGTTCGGCGCTGGCCGTCATCGCGGCGGATCGCGTTAACGAATATGCGTTGGAACGGTGCGCGAACGACGCCTACATGTTCCGCGAGTCCGGGCGGACAGACGAACTTCGTACGCCCGCACCGACGTCGCGTTTGTCGACTTATTCCGCAACGACCACTAGAAAATCACTCTCGTCAACGTTCAAACGCGATTAGGAGGCAGCCGTGTAAGTAGTGTAGTAGCGGTGTGTTAATAGAACGCCTACAATGTTGTCACGGCGGAACAGTGCGACCAACGCAACACGCGCAGCAACCAACCATCGTACCCGAACGAACAATAATTTTATTATTAATTAATTCGCGTGCATTTCATTTTTTTATAAAAACAAAAACGTACGCTTGAAAATTTTTACTAAAAATAATAATGCGTTTGTTTTCGACAAAACGACTATTGAATTGTTAACCTCGGATTATCTGTAATAACGTGCCCGTCAATTAATATTAATTATAATCAATAATATTTATACGTTTGACGAATTAATGACGAGAGCGTGGTTTTCCCTGTATGGAAAACGCGGCTGGTCACACTGTGGCTGCTCGCCGGCCAATAACATTATTTCTGTCTTGTCATTTTCCGCTGCCAAAAACCCAGCAGATTACTGGATTCGTCGTCATTCGTGTGGAGTGCCATTATTCGTGCGTTTTTCAATTGTCGTGCTCGCCTGTATGTTAATTATAATTTAAGTGTTTAAATAAAAAAAAATCATCTCGATAAGTGTACATCGAGTCTTGTGCATGTAAGTACATTATTCGTTTATCGATATTTCCAATTGAATATTGTATATGACGTTTTCTCGTAGAGCTGGACGTTCCAATGGCCAAAATTAAACTGTTGGTGGTTTACGTAGCAGTGCTTGCATTGCATTCAGCATTTGGCGATGATGATACCAGTGTAAGCAAACCATTATTTCCATTTGTGATTGTTTTTTTTTTCAATTATTTTCGTGTATTTCGACAGAACGAAGTGCCAGTAGAAAAAGTTCCTTACATAAGTCCGTTGCCCAGTAAAGTAGGCGTGTATCTGGCTGAACATTTCGACGATCCATCGTCGTTTGGAAAAAAATGGATAAAATCAAATTCTAAGAAGCCGGATGTTGACGAGGACTTAGCTCAATATGATGGTATGCAAATTATAACTATTATAGACAAAAAATTTTTTTTATCATGCCCAAAAATTGTATACAATTTTTTTTTTTTTACAAACTATGCAGTTTATTATTTTATGCTTCATATAAACTGCTGACCATTTAAAAAGTGATTTGATGTTAGTGTACCTAACCACAATATAACAAATTTAAATTTAAAAGTTTCAAAATTTAATTTATTTATAATAAATTATATTTTTATAAATTAGGCATTAATAAACATTGACGTTTAAAAGGTATTTTTTAATACAAATATTATATAATATTATGTAATAATAATACTCAAAACAATAACAATTGGTGTTTTAATGGTTTTACTATTGTGAATAGCATTCAAGTGTTTAGGTATAATATATAATAATCAAAACTATATATTTTATTAATTTTTTTTTTTTTTAATGAATATTAAGTAATAGAGAACATACTTATAATTTTGTTAAATCATATTACATTAATTAAAAAATATTTACAATTATATTAAATATAGAATTACTAGTGTATTTTTATAAAAAAAATACATTAATATCGGTAAAACATGATATCAACATTTTTATAAAACTCAATATTTTTATAAATTTATAATATGTCCAATACGATTATGTTAATAAAAATAATAATAATAGTGTAGGTAATTAATTTATTTTATATAATAATTATTTTATATTTAAAATTCTTAAAATTAGTCGTAATTATTAAATTTAATAAATGATATATATATATATATTTAATAATGACTATCATTGGTAAAATTAACTAATGTATAGAATGCTTGTTTAGCAATCGAGCATTGCAAACCAATAATATTCTTAAGTAATAATTTTTAGGTTCAATGAAATATTTTAATAATTTTATTTGTATATGTTAACAGGTAAATGGGGCATTGAAGAATTAGAAAGATTCTCTCTGAAAAATGATAAAGGTTTAGTTTTATTATCAGAAAGTCGTCATGCTGCTATTTCTTCAAAACTTGACAAACCTTTCAAATTTGATAATGGCAAAACTCTTGTTATTCAGTATGAAGTAGCATTCCAAAAACCACATACTTGTGGTGGAGCTTATATAAAATTGCTTACTGAGGGTATTAAGGATTTAACTCAGTTTAATGATAAAACTCCGTATTCGATTATGTTTGGCCCAGATAAATGTGGACCAACTTCTAAAGTGCATTTTATAATTAGACATAAGAACCCAAAGAACAATTCGATCACTGAAAAACATTGTTTAAAATTAAAGACAGATGATACTGTATTCACTGACCATCAGCCTCATTTATTTACCTTAGTTATTAAACCAGACAACTCGTATTCATTCTTTTTAGATAAAGAGGCAAGTATGCTTGAAAATACACTATTACGTTTTATTTTTAAATATTTCTTATTCACAGTTGCAATATGAAGGAGATTTACTATCCGATGACGATTTTAATCCTCCAATCAATCCACCAAAAGAAATAGTTGATGAGAAAGATGTAAAACCTGATAATTGGGATGAAAGAGCTAAAATTCCCGATGAGAATGCTGTTAAACCAGATGATTGGGATGAAAGTGAACCAGAAAATATTCCTGATGAATCCTCTTCTATACCAGATGATTGGTTAATTGATGAACCCACTCACATACCTAATTCTGCAGCAGTTAAACCCAGCGATTGGTAAGTATAACTTTATATTTATCTTTAATAGTTCCATTTCATGTATTTTCACGTTTACTTGCAGGGATAATGACATGGATGGAGAATGGGAACCACCTTTGATTAATAATCCAAAGTGTGAAGATCGTTCAGGTTGTGGTCCGTGGTCGAAACCCTTAATGAAAAATCCCAAGTATAAAGGGAAATGGAAACAGCCACTAATAGACAATCCAAATTATCGTGGCAAGTGGTCTCCTCGACTTATACAAAACCCTGATTACTTTTATGATCAAAATCCATTAAAATCCTTGCCTATTGTAAGTTTCTTATTATTTATTTTAAGATGTTTTATTGTATAAAAAAAATAGTATCTATATTTTCTGTCTTTTTTTTTAGGGTGCTGTTGGTTTTGAGTTATGGTCTATTTCAGATAAAATTTATTTTGACAATATTATAATAGCAGATGACGAGACACACGCCGAGAAATGGTCAGAAAGCACATGGTCGCTAAAAAAGAAAATTTTGTCTCATGAATCGGTAAAGTATTTGTAAATTTTATTTATATATAATTACAATACAATTCGAATTAATTGTTTACAAACAAAAAATATCTACATATATATTATAGGGCACTTTTTGGGGCAGAGCTCTAAAGAACATGAATTATAAACCAAAATTATGGTTATGTTATATAATTTATTGTTCTATACCTGTGATAATGTATCTATCATATTTAACACAAAGATATTTTAAGGTAGTAACGAAACAATGTTGGTTATTCCTTATTTTCTGTGTTGTATCCATTTAGTTATCCGGATAACATCCATATTGTTAAATGTATTTATTATATTTTAATATATTTGTATATTTTTTTTAATTAGGAAAGTGTATTTGGAGCTGTAATTAGATACACCAACGAAAACCCGTGGTTATGGGCTGTATATGTAGTTATAATTGCTGTTACTGTTGTACTTGTAGTTATAACCTGCTGCACTTCATCAAAAGTAATTTTTCGTTCACTGTAAAATCCATGGTTAAAACATGCATAATTATTATTTATATTGTTTTTGTTATTGTTAATAAAGGATAAATCGTCCGATGAATCAAGAAAAAAAACTGATGAACCAGTACCAGATGTGGAAGTAGAAGCTTCTGAAGAAGAACAAGAAATAGATACAAAAGAAGAAGATGATGATGATGAAGTTGATGGTAAAAGTGTTGATGATGAAGAAGAAAATGTAAGTGCTATTTTATTTTATTTCAGTTTTTATATTATACAAATACTATAAATAAATATAAGGTTATATTTAGAAAATATTTGATGAAAATATTATATGAATGCGTTTGTGTGTGTAAAGGTTGATGAAGGAGCTGATCAAACTACTGAAGATCAAGTGCCATCCTCTCCGAGAAAGCGTAGAACAAGAAAAGACTGAATCTGCTTTTGACTTCTCTTCACTCCCTGGTAGTGTCATTTTGTTTGAATTCCTACAATTTGTGTATTTTGTTTTTTAACGCATTACCTATTAGTCATGAATATTTTAAAACAAAAAGTTATATGATATTGTAATATTTATTATACAAGGTCTCCATAATAATTTTATACTTGTGTTGTTAAAAATGCAACAAACATGAATTGTATTATATTTTAAAACACTTTTTATAGACTTGTGCATTAATTTGAATTTATTGCTTTCATATTTAAGTATAAACCGTTTTATACTATGTATTTAAAATATAATCTTAAATGTGTTAAATAAATTGGTTTGATTGAATAATTGTTATTATTGAAGAAAATGAATTACACTTTAACACTTAATTATAACAAACTTCTTACCACCATATTTAACTTTTATTATTGGTCTAATATGTGTGAATATTTAGATAAAAATTAACGATATTATTTTTAAATATGATTCAATGACCTCTATGTATTATAAAATAATAATATTATCTTATAAAACACAAAAATACTTTATTATATTTGAGTGAATATGTTTTAATTATATCTGTTTGGTAAAAAAATAAATTCTTTATTAACTATTATCATGTATATTGCACATACAGTTGAAGACATTGGGTAAAATGTTTATTTTCAAAAAAACTCATATCAATTTTCTCTTTAGAGTATCATATTAAATATCATTATTTGTATTCTAAATTTTTACTACTTTAAATGTTTTCGATCAAGTGGTATCAGACACTACCTTAAAAGTGCAGTAAAAAATCACATAATATATACTATAATAAAAAAATCGAATTAAATAGTATGATCATTGATTTCAAATCTATAATTTGTATATAATTACTTATTATTATTATTACTATTATTATTAAATAATTACAAAAATAAATAAATCATTTGTATAAAATATAAAACATTATTTCACCACAAAACCTGTTGTAATTAAAATTACTGTAATTTATTTTAAAGGATCACATTTATATAATACTATAATGTTTAACATGTTCCTGCAGATGATGCTTTGAGTTGTCATTTATACATAATTTTTCAATCCATTTTAATTCGAGCAGTGTTAAGTTTTAATCTGGTTTTTTTCATCATCGTTGTTCAATATATATATCTACTATGTATTTCTGTGAGTCATTACATTAAATTTTCTATTTCTAGACCTACGATAATGTTTGAACGGAGATTACTTTTGTGTTGTTATTTCATTGAAACCTAGAATTATTTTATCACTTTTTCATGTCGAGGAAAAAACCCAGTCTTTGTCATTAGCCATGCATCAAACATTTTCTTTTGAAACTCCCATGATGCATTATTTAGTAACATATAAAATAACTTATTAATATATTATAGTAACATTAAAAATTTTAGTATGTTTATTAAAAAACATTATAGTAAAATGCTTATAAAGTTGTGCAAAAATATATTTTAAAATACCAATAATAAAATGTAAAGTATTTTAATGATTATTGTTATTATTTACATATATATTTTTATTACGATGCGTTAGGTTAGGTTTAAGAAAAAAAAAAATGTATTTTTAACCAGCACCAGGTTATATGGATACTAAATTGATACACAGCAAACGTGTTAAAATGGATAAATCAACAACGTTTGAAAGACTATTGTTCTTTATATTGAAATTTAAAATTCAACAAAAATGTGAAATTATAAGTTGAAAACATTAATATTGTATTGGTTATGCTTAAATTTTATTTTCATCGGTGCTTCATTAAATTACTATTATCCAAAAATAGTATGAAAGGTTGTTCCAGTATAACCGACATTTTCAGTTTTTTCGTTGCAAAATGTTATGTATAATCTATAAAAACAATAATGATTACGTTACTGTATTACTTTAAAAACAAAATAAACCAACCTGTCTCCTGGAATGCCTAATTCTTTTTCTAAAATTGGATATAAAACAGCCGCATGTTTTTTGTTTTCTTCCCGTCCCAAACATCCTATACTCATTAATGTGGCTGAACCACAGGGTTTATCACTTCCACCCCATAACATCAACTGATCGGGAACAATAATTACAGCTACATACTATGATGAAATAAAATGAATTGTATTTAAAACAACAATCAGTATTGAATAAATATATTATACATACTTTAAAGAAAAACTTTTTGTACTCACCGATTCTGGTTTACCAAGAGTATTGGCCACAGCTTTAGAAAGTTTTTTTAACAACTCGGGGGTTACTTTAGACTTAGGAACATTCGTTTCTAGACGGAAACAAGGCATGTTGACAATTTAAATTCTATTGACATATAATAACTCTATACGACGACTTCAAATCGACGATTCAGAAATACTTCAGAATGTAAAAAGTATGAACTACGAAGATCTATTTTTTTTCTTACAAATTGATTGTACTTCAAATTATAATATGTTTATGAATTTGATTATTCCATATCAAGATTCGGGATCATGACCGAATATGTCTGAAAATTGATAAGGACTGTTGTCTGTCTGAAACACGGACCAATATATTTTAGCCCGTGGTCTGAAACTTAATATACACATATATATTTAAACACATAAAACCTACGTATAAAACATTTATATCATTATTTTTCTACGATTATCTTGAAGAAAATCCATTAAATTTAATTGAATCTGAATCAATTAAAATACTCATCACGATTATTTACAGATTAATTATTAGAGGTTATTAAGTTGCTATAATCTATTCTTTAACAATGTCAATAATATTAATATTACTGTTTCATTTCAATTCTCTACAACACCATAGAATCTAAGGTCTACACTGTACGGTCTCTACTCCCTATAGTCTAAACCAGTAGTTTTCAACTTTTTTAAAGCTGCCACTTCTCTAGAAGTCTATACTAAGCAAACAATTTCGCAACGTGCCTCCCTACCATTGTAAAATCCCGAGAATATGGGCAAAATGGTGAAAAAGTGTTGAATTGTAAAATTGAAACGACCAATGAAAAAGTAAAAATGGCATGCTTGAAAAGTGTTATGTATTTTAAAAAAAAAAGATAAATATAGGAAGAAGAAAAAAATAAGTTTTAAATTAGACTAAAGATATACCAATAAAGTGGTTTTGCTAATGAGTTTAGTCAGGTAACTAAACGTTACGTTCAATGTTAGTGAGATGAAGCGTAGAAGTTTCCTCTTTTTTTGTTACTAGATTCGTCACAGTATGTCGCTAGACGAAATAGAAAGAAATTGCAGGTTTTTTGACGACAATCCATAATGCATGGGAATTTAAAGTTAGCTTGAAACCAAAATTCTGTCAGCCGATAATAGAAATAATATGTGTATGTACATATAGGTATGTATTAAATAGTATACACGTATACTATTGATTGTTATAATTATTATTATTATATATTTATATTATTTACAATCAATACGTTTTACGAAATTTATACTGAAAATATACGACATACCCATAGCTGCTGGATATTTGGTCACATCCGTGGGGGAACTTAACATTTTTGTTTTATCCATTAGCGTAAACAGACATTTTTAGAAGCTTCAACCTATTAACTAAAGGCTCTACTCCTACTTTACTACACACACACATTTAATAATTTTACTTACGAAGTATTAATAAAATAAAGTTTACTATAATTTTTGAAGGGACCAAGTCCCCCTAAGCCTCTCTCCCCGATTTCCGCCAATGGACATACCTAAGATTTAAAGAACACTATGTTTATATAGGCTAAAAGCCTTGTAACTGGGTTAGGGTTTTTGAATATTTATTGAGACGTCGTTGTCGAATCAATAAAAAATAGTTTACGTTTACTATTATAATATGTTTTGTAAGTGTTAAATTTAAAAAAATATAAAAGTTTTGCAATCGCTTCTCGATAGTGTACAATATCATAAAAAAGTACTTAAAATTCTGTGTTCACTTCGATAGGTCACTGAACCATTCCATGCATAATATTCTATACGCCTCCTACCCTACTCTAGCCGCCATATTATGGCTGGTAATGCCTACGTATAATCGAGTTGGTATAACGAACCTTTTTTTTTTTTCGCAGTATAATTAATAATTGTTTACTTATTTTTATTACTAAATTTAATAATTAATCAGTTATCAGTATTGTCGTAATTGAGCTGACTATAATAAGTATTTACAATATTATTCGATGAGTTATTATTATAGTACGATACCTATAGTAGGTGCGTCGTGATTTAATATTATTGACGTACCTACGTTTTAAATGATAAATCCAATAATTTTATTAAACTATTGTCAATTGATTTTTTTTTTTTTTTGATAAATATAAAATTATTTGTTGAACAAGCAAACAAAGAGAATTCCTATAAAAAAAAAAAACGTTAGGTACGATTTACCCGGGCTCTCGTGTGTTACCTTTGATGTACCCACGGAAATATGCTGTTAATTATTAAATCAATAAACCACAATGAGCAATTAGTCGTATTCATAATGCAAAGAATTTTCGACACTTGGCTTGTTCACACAATAAAACAGAAGACGTTTATTCCCCGCGGTCGGCATTCCACCCGATCGGATGTTTTTTTTTGTTATTCGTTTAAATTCTCTTATCTCGATTCAGTGTTTATCAATAGCAAAATGGTCGTTATTTTACGTGTAGAAGTTAGCAAGTAAAACGTATATTAAGTTGCCTATGTCTAACTCCTGACACTTAAATTAACACTGATAAGAATATTGGGTAATTTTATAGAAACAGAAAGTAGATTGCACTGCATATATAAAACGAAAATTAACACTCGAGAACAACTATGACGAGGAATGATTTGATTAAAATATTTAACAGATTTTACTGCCAACTGCGTTATGGTTATTTTCATTAGTAGCTGAAATAATATTCACTATTCGTTAATATTAATGTCAATTAGATATCATAATTCTAACTAATTTGTGTTAATTAAATTGAAGTTATTATTAAAGTTGTGTGTTTTCGGATATTCATATTTGATAAAAATGTACTTAAATTTTATTAAATATCAAATAATAATAATCCATTTAATTTGCTATAAATTAATTTTCACAACCCATATAACATATATTATTCTCTATTCCATATTTTATTAATAAAAATTATTCGATAAAATGTGTTTATGTGTTTGTGGATATTATATTGTTGGGAGTATATTTACATTTGCAAAATAATATCGGAATGTTAAGAAAAATAGTCTCATGAGTTAGTTGAGGATATTAAAAAAATTGGGCAGGGGTTCCCCGGCGTTGTATTTTTTTACATATGCTAAAATATTTTAAATTTTACAAAAATGAGGTGTGTTAAATATTTGAAATTATTCAATAAAATATGTATATGTGTTTGTGGATGTTATATTGTTGCGAGTACATTGACATTAGCAAAATAATATCGAAATTTTAAGAAAAATAGTTTCATGAGTTAGTTGAGGATATTAAAAAAATTGGGCAGGGGTTCCCCGGCGTTGTATTTTTTTACATATGCTAAAATATTTTAAATTTTACAAAAATGGTGTGTTAAGTATACGAAGAATTCTATATGATGTGTAAATATGTGATTATGTGTTGTATTGTGGCAAGTGAATCTACATTTGCAAAATATTATCACGATTTTATGAAATAAAATTTATTTAGTTTTCTAAGTAATTAAAAAAATTGTGCCGGGGTTCCTCGCTGCCCGCGGGCAGTACTATTTAACAAATGCTAAAATATTTAAAATTTAAAAAAAATGATGTGCTAAGTATTAAAAATTAACAAAGTAGCAAAAACAAAGAGGAATTTAGAAAATTAAAAATAAAAATTAAAAGGATTTGTAAAAATAAATATTCGAAAAGATAGAAAAAAAAAATTACAAGTTAATACTCGTGATCGTAAATAAAAAATATATAACATAAAATAAATAAATATACACATGTATTTTAAAATATAAATTTAAATATAAAAAAAAGAATAAAGGCAATGAGTATTAATTAAGAATGTTGTTGTATATATTATATTATATTACTACCGCGTTTCGACAAAAAGTCATCATCAGGTAAAATTAAAATTAAAATTACCAGATGATGAGGTTAGGTACCGGCGATAACGGGTGGTCGAAATTCAATACGAGCTCACACATTCGTTTACTGGAGAGTAACGTTTCTTATTAGCCTATCTCATAGTAAATTTCACGGGCTTTCTTAATATGTATGTCTTGGCCTGGGGCCATCCTCCGGAACACATCGAAAATAGTAAATTCTGATTTGTTTAATTTTTAAATTACGTTCGTTTTTACTGTAAATTTATGAAAAATATTTGTGGCGCTATCTATTTTTGAATTTATTTTTGTATATTATGGTACGAAGTGCTTATTAGTAGGCGCTTTGTATAGGCAATTAAATATACGTTTCTTATCACTTGCTGGGTGTACCTCTTGCTAACTTCTCACTCGTGTTATTTTGTAAATGATGTTATCAAAATGTCAATAATACGACGTAACTTTTTCAAAATTAATTTTTATAATTCAGTTCACGATTTGAGATGTTTATATTTTAAATCATAATTCATTTTCAACTTGAATTTAAATTGTACATTTTCAATTTATTATCGATTTTTTGGTAATATATTCTTCGAATTAAACGCGTTTTTATTAATTTCATAATTTACCCAATTTTTGAACAATAATGAAAAATAATGAACCGATAATTTTTTATAAAACTCATGAGCCACAACAATATATTTAGATTATTGTATTTATGTGTAGTATCTACATGTTTGTATATTTTACAAGAAAATATCGCCATGAATCAATCAGACCACGATGCACGTTTTGAATCGATTAGACATCAACTGGACGCACTTGGATATCGGCAGTACATGCCACCTGATTCTATTGGTCTAGTTAGTCAAATAATAGCAGATTTATTACACACAACTGACAGTTTAAAACAATACAAAAACATTGCTCAGAATACGCTCGAAGTAGCACGGAATTTAGAAGCAAAGTCTACACCGTATATACGAGATAATTGTTCACTTATACAAGAGTGCAATGAATTACGAAACAAACTAAAAAAATTACACGAAAATGAACAAAGTAACTAATTTTACGATATTTGTGTACATTTTCAATAGGTATAACTGCAATAATAAATTCGTACACATTATTTAAGACCCTCGTTTCTTACAGTGTTTGTAACATTTGTTGTCTATTTGTTTCAAACATTTTAAAGTAATATTTATTTTTTTTGCCATTCACTTAAATATACAAGGAAACTTGTATACTTATACTATATACCGGTTACAATTAATAATTATAAACAATTTTGAAAAATAATGGTTTCTTAATAAAAATCAAACATTTTCAATAACATGAGAAATCCAAGGAGGGTTTTTTTATTATTATGTATAAAATAGACCAACGACAACTGATAATACTCTCTAAAGAAATTTGTTTTTTATTTAAAGTACCTACTTCTCAAATTATGTGTTAATTATTATTATTTTTTTATTATTATGTTGTGATTGTTGAAAGTACTTGAAAATAAAATTTGTATCTTGGAACAAGAGAAAAAAGAATGTATGTTAGAAAATGAAAAACTTATCAATAAAGTTAATAATTTGGAAGATGAAGCCGTTTTAAAAAATGCCAAACTTTTAGAATTGGGAAATCTATTTTTGATACCACAAGTTGAAATGAAAAGTATTTCTTCTATTTAATACTGATAATTTCTTAATGACTTTTATAACAATGTTTGTTATTATTTTAGGTAATGGATATAAGTCTTTTAGGCCCACAATAGAAGTAAACACTTTAGATAGTAATAAAAATGAAGAAATAAATAAAGAAAATAAGTTTTTAAAGAAGAAAACGGAAGATCTTCAAGAAGAAATAGTGCATTTGAAAAAAAATATCAAACATTTGAAAAATCAGGTTCATAACTAATTATTGTAATTAATTAGAAGTCAGTTAAATTTCGATTTTAATCATTGATTTAATGAATATACTTTTGAATTCACAAATATACCTAATTTCATAATTTACAAAAAAAAGTTTTTTTGTTGTATTTAAATGAAATACAAATTAAAAATTTGTATAATGGCTATTTAGAAAAGATACATACATTTTTATGATCAAAGTGTAATATATTCTATTGTCTTTCAATAATTTAAAATATTTTGACTCAGTAAATATTTACTATCCAATTTATATATTGGATATATCTATATATCCAATTTAATTAATTTCATTATAGAGTATAAATTAAAATTACTTTTACAAAATGGCTATTACGAAAATTATGTAAATATATAGGTCACTGGGTAGTATAGGCTTTAAAAAATATGTATTAAAACTCAAGTTAAATGACTTTCTAATTAATTAATATACTGTATATGTATAAATGTTTTAGTCAAGTAAAATGTTACCTAAAATGCAAAGTAACATAACAAAAAGTGGCGTGGATCCTATTTTTATTGACATGAGAGCTGATAATGAAGTACTTAGGAGGCAACTAGATGGTAATTAATAACGGTGTATCAATAATTAAAAATTTAATCATAATAATTATTTTTTAATATCTATAGAGGCATTGGCAAATCATAATGAAGCAATGTTTCATTTAACCAGAGTCACTGAAGAAAAAAAATCTCTTCAACGTTCTTTAAATGACTATATTAATAGTCATTGTAATTGTGATAAAGTACACTATAATAGATTTTGATTCTAAACACCCAATAAATAATGTTCTAATTTTAAGGATACAAGTGTTATTTTGGAAAATAATGTACATTTGGTTGAACTAAAATCAAAGAATCATGCTCTTGAATCTGAAATACGTGAATATGAAAATAAACTTGAAAAAATTCTTAATGATAATAAACAACTTTTAGAAAAAGTTAATTATTCAAAAAACTTAGGTAAACTAAAATTTAAATATAAATATGTATTTTACACTGTTGACAATGAAAAAAATTTGAATATTTCATTATAATACATTGATATTTATAATTATAGAAAATGATTTAATGTCAGAAATAGAAAGATTATCCGAGGAAAAATACGTGCAATCACAAAAAATATCACAGCTTGAACAAAATATACAAAAATCAAGTAAATTACTTTTTAAATTTGCATTTAAAAATTATTAAATATTTTTTAAATTTAGAATTAGAAAGCAATTTTCAAACCAAGTCACAGTTAGAAAATAAACATTGTTCGTGTTCAAATATATCAACAAATGAAATTAAACAGGCTTTTGATGCAGAACGTAAAGAATATGAGAAAAAATTAGAAAAATTGATTAAATCCCAACTAGACCCACTAGTGCATGGTAGAAGGTCAAATGATTTAGAAATTGCTGTTAGTAGACTACGAGCAGAACGAGATGAATACTTATATGAAATTAACTGTTTGAAAAAACAACATAATATTGAAGTAATTTTTATTACATTTATAAGTTTTGAAAATATTAGATTTGTTGACATTTTAGTTTTTAGATTACAGATTTAAAAAGAAAAATAGAAGAAATAAAAAAAAATGAGTATGAAAGACCTGACAGACAAAACACTTTAAAACTTAAAAGAGAAAAAGACGAATTTGCTGAAGAAATAATTCGTTTGAAAAAAGAAATTGATTTCTTAAATTGTCAACTTATAGTAAGTTATATATAAAAATTAATGTAATAGCAGGATAGTTAATTTAGTTTTATATAGAAAACAAAAGAGTCTGTAGAAAGTAATGAATACAATGAACGAGAATATGTTAAACAACTGGAAGGCGAAAAACATCAATTAATTGAAAAACAACGTTCACTCACATGGGAAAGTGCCAATAAACAACGTGAAGCAGAAAAATACCTTAGAGAAATTTCTCACTTAAAATCAGAATTAAAAAGATACATAGTTACGATGGATGATCAAAAGTAATATTTTTTTATACATTTTTTTGTACAAGTAATATACCAAATTCGATGATAAATATTAATTAGACATTGTCAAGACCGTCTTGAGCGTGCCTTACAATCTACTCAGTTTGCTCAAAGTGCTATTGAAGAACAATTGGAACGAGCGCATGAACGAATAGAAGAATTAAAACTTATCAATAATAAACTTAATGATCAATTGATTGATGAACAACAAGAATTACATAAATTTCACAACAATACAATTGCTACTGATCATCAACGTAATACTTTAATGGTAACCTTATTAATATTTATTTTTATAAAAAAAATGAAACAATTTTTCTAAATTAACAAATCATTATAGATGTTTAATTTATTATTGATATAATAAAACTAACGTTAATTATAATGATTATAAATTATATTTTCTTTTGTTTACAAGATTAGTTTATTAAATTTAATTAGATAAATTATTAATAAATTATTTTTTAGTAATACATATCAAGATATAATGGAAAAATATTTTAACCAAATACTATGATATTAAATTTATATTAATTTTTTTTACATTTAGTCCTTTTTATAATAGTATAAAGGTTTACCAGATTCTTGTTATATTAATAGTTTTAATTTCAGAATGAATTGGAGAAAAAAACTAAGCGTATTTCCCACCTAGACTCTTTAATTATAGATAAGGAAAAACAAATTCAGTCGTTACATACTAAACTTACAGATGCTGCGAAAAAAATTGCGTAAGAATATGTACACAATACACATTTTATAACGATGATTATCTAACATTAATTAATTGATATTCAACAGAAATGCTTTGAGTTCTCAATCAGAAACTGAAAAGATGTGTGATCATTTAAAACTTGAACTTTCTAGTATTAAATCAGAGTACAAATTAATTGAAAGTAGCACTGCTGGTCAGCAGAAAGAAAAGAAGTATGTAAATATTGCATAACATTAAAATGCTTCATTGTGTGGTTAATATCAATTGATTTTATATAAGAATAAAAATGTTTTAATATAATTGAACAAAATATGTTTAATAATAGTCACTGATTTATATTTAAAGAATTGCTCTTTATGTATTTGTATTTGTTATCATTAATACTAACTATTTATTTTTTCTGTTTAGGAGGCTTCAAGATGATTTAGACATGGTAGTTCAGGATAATAAAGTTTTGCGTACTGAATTAGAAGCATCAAAAAAACAAGCAGATGATTTAAAAATGCAGTTACAAGTATATGTTTTAGAAATAAGACGAGTGGAAGAGATGCTCGAAATTAAAGAATCTGAAAGAGAAGAAATATTAGAACAATTTAAGATGTTAAATTGTGAAGCCACTCAATTAGAAAGTAATAATCATAGTCTTGAAAGTGAAGCTAAATCGACTAAGACGCTTCTTAGAGAAAAAGAACATAGAATGTCTGATTTGGAACGTAAACTCATTGACAAAGAAGGTCTTATATCCAGTTATGAGTCGCAAGTAAAATTTAAAATATATAAAAAAAAATTTCTATTTGCTTACAAATTTATGAATTTCAATTTTTAGATATCTAATATGACCCATCAAATAGCATTATTAGAATCTCAAATGGTTTCTGGAAAAGACCGTATTGCTAAATTGGAACAAGATTTAGTTGCTTGCAGAGAAATATGTTCAAGTGTAGATTCGGCTAAGTTTAATTTGAATGAACGTTTGAACCATGTTGAAAATTTACATCACAAAGCTGAAGAAGAACGTTCTCGATTAGCAGATGAATTGTCTGTGGTGAATGCACAGATAGAAAGAGAACGTTCAAAAGTATCCACTTTAGAATCAGTATTGAGTGATTCTAGACAAGAATGTATGCAGTTAAATATTAAAATAAATGATTTAAAGGATCAACAAGAAGATAAAGAGAAAAAAATAAAACATTTTGAGGAATCACTGTATGTAAAAATGAATGTGATGTATATATATATATTTTTTTTTCTGTTCATTTAAAAATTTTAAATGTTATAGTGAAAGAACAAAAAAGGAATTGATCTTATGTCGTTCTACAATAACATGCTATGAGACAGAAATGAGTTCACTGAAAAGACAACTAAATGATGTAAAGTTTGAAAAAGCAAAGTTAGAACAAGCTAGAAGGTAAGACTATTATTTATAAACGTGTATATATTAAAATATATATTTTGGAATTTATTGAAATGAACCATTTAAAAGTTTTAAATATATTCATTAATTTAATGTTATTTTATTTTCAGGGAATATCACAGTACAACATTATGATTAAAATTTTATAATTATTGTACAAATATCTTAATTACTATTTTGTTTTATACTTAGGAAATTTCTTTTATTTTTTAACAAACCTAAATTTGAAATCTTGAATATCGACTTACAATTTACTTTTGTATTTTATGTGAACATAAAATGTATATATTTGTTTAGTAACTATATGAGTTATCAAATCTGATGTAATAATAAAAGTAAACTTGTACTAAATAAAATTTAAAATATGTTATTTTCATTGATTAAGTCATATTAATTTTATTTTACACTGGAATTTATTCTCTTCAAGGTGTTAATGTAGAGAAATCTTGCCATATCACCTATAACTTGTGGGAATAATAACTGTCTGTCATTTTTGTTTTTGTTTTAATAAAATGTAATCCACTTATATATTTTTATAATAGATTGATTTACATTTAAAAATAGTAAACACTCATTAGAGTAACATTGTATGTATATGATCTATTAAATTAACATCATGCAGGGAAAATCGAAAAATAAACATTGATTTAACAAATGAAATAAATTATAAAACATATATATTTACTGTTTTTAATAAAACAAACTACTTACATTCTATTTACATAAATACAATTAATTAACAATAATTATGACGAATTACGCATGTAATAATCGATCGCAGTGGAAAATGTGGCAAAACCTAATGCACCGAGTAAACCTGCTTTGGCTCCAGCTGAAAGTAAAAATTAATATTTTTTATTCCTTCTATTAATTGAAAAAAAAAATAAATAAAATTAGATTTTACCTCTAAATCCTATTAAACCGCCAGTTATACCACCTGCATATGTACCATTCTTCCAATCAGACTGGCCTCTATACTATAGAATTAGTTAATAATAATAATTAATATGTACATAATAAAATTTATTCTCTAATATGCACCGTTTCTACAATACATTCGATGCCGCTGAACACTGCCCCAAGAACAGCAAAGTTTTTTGCATAACCGAGTGAAGAAGTTTTCATTTCACGCATAATCTCTCTCACGGTTTCTTGTTGACCCGGTGGTTTTATTTGTGGATTTACACTAGAAGTAAAGAGACCAATGGCTCCACCAAGAGCAAATCCTAAAAAATATTAAAATAAAATTACCACTAATACTTAATGTATATGTTACAGAAATGATGATTTTGCATCATTATTACCCATTACTCCGCTAAGAATAGATTTAAACGCACAACTTTCGGTAATTGCGTCTAAAGTTTTTTCTTCTATTGTTTTCACCACCGGTCGTCCCATTACGGTCGGCATCATGATTTTTTCTCGAAACTGATCATTATTAAATATCCGATTAATGAACTGATGTAATACTTCCTCTTGTGACATATTAGCGTTCTGCTTGTCATTAGACATCTTCTCCGATTAAAAATTATAATAAATCATATACAATTGTACTAAAAGATTTTAAGTATTAATTATTGAATACCGTGATTACAAAAATATTAACTATCCCGAGTTTACTGTTCTAAGTATGTACATTGAAATATCAAACTAAATTATTATCTTATACCTAATTCAAATATTATAAATTGAAAAACGTGCAAAATGAAAAATGTTAAAATGTTAGTGATAACATCGTGCCGTGTTATGATAAGTGCGCGCAGGTTGTCCGAAAAACATTCGGTTTACAATATTCAAATTTGTCTTTTATTCAATGCGTTATTTTACGAGTGTGAAGTTAGCAAGTGGTCCCCAGCAAGTGATATGAAATGTATATTAAATTGCCTATAAACTGCCCCTACTATTCAGGAATTTATAACAAAATATACCAATATAACTATCCTATAGATGGCACCACAAATATTTTATATACACTTACAAATATTAAAAAAAAAAAATAATATGATGAACGGTTCTAATTGCTGGCCAATTTCGGAACTGTACCGGAGGGTGTTACTGCAAAATTCGTATACAATATAAAAGCCCATGAAATTTACCCTAATACGAAACTATAAAAAAAGGTAATCCCCAAAGAACGAATGCTTAATGTCGTATTGAATAAGTCGGCCACTGTTATTACGCGTTTACACTTAAACCCAAAAACATCAGTACTTGCTGGGTGAATTCGGACGTGTTCCGTGTTGTGTCACAGGGCAAACGGCACATAATATGAAAGCCCGTGAAATTTACTATAAGATGAAACGATAAAAAATATTACTCCCCGTAAAACGAATGTGTGAGGCCGTATTATGTGTGGGCCGCCGGTTATCACGGAAATAGGAAAAAACATCGGAACGTCGTTACTTGCTGGGTGAATTCGGACGTGTTCCGTGTTGTGTCACAGGGCAAACGGCACATAATATGAAAGCCCGTGAAATTTACTATAAGATGAAACGATAAAAAATATTACTCCCCGTAAAACGAATGTGTGATAATGTAAGTAATACGAGTATTGATAACTAAAAAACTGGGTATGCTACAGTATTGAAAAATTTGATACAATTTTTTTGCAGGTCAGCTCGATTTTAGCAAGATCTAAGACTGCAAAAATTCAATTAGTCGGTCATCGTCTTCGAGGTATAAATACTTCGGTCAATGAAATCAAACCCAAATAAAATATATTTAATATCGAATTAATACATTTAGTTATAATCGTCAATTATTATTTATATTTTAGGTCTCGATTTATGTTTTATACAACAAGCACTATTCTTACTGGTGTTGTTGGTACAGCAGGAATAGTTGTTTATGCCAAGTATGATTCTAAATTTCGAGAAATTCTAACAACTAATATACCAAGTTTAGATAAATTCATAAAAGTATGTTTATTTGAAGATAAAGAATTTATCGACCAAAGCAAACGATTAGGAGGTCGCATAGTTTACAAATTGCGCGACAAGTAAAATCAATAAAAGAAAGGTAAGTCATATTGATAATTTTATAGTTATTATTCCTAAAGCCGTTATTGAAAATCATGAAAAATATTGGAACAGATCCAGTTTAGATCCCTATTACAATTCTCAATTAGTAATATAATTAAAAATTGGTGATTTTCATTAGCTTTTGAGTTATAATTGTTTGAAATTTAATAAACATTACTGCTGATAACGTCCATTGTTGAACTGTGCGACTTGCACGATTATAAACTCACCTTATCTTACCTGATCACCTATAATGTTAATAATACAAATTTTGAATATAGTTTACATGATATTTTTGATTTTTGTTCTTTTTCAAAAAAAGCAAAATATTTAATTTACTATTTTCAATTACTTTTCATAGTGTATGTGTGATAAATATAACTTTATACATAAATGCTGCCTAGTATTTGCAATTACTATACTTAATAAACTTTATAAATTAGTAAGTAATATATTATGATAGTTATTATTATTTATTACTATATTAAACTTTTAACAGCTGTAACTCAAAAGTTAGTAAAAATCACAATTTTTTCTTTAAAATATTGAAGTACCTATTTATTTAAAAAAAAAATTGAAAACTCTGAAGGTAAACTGAACCAAATGATCTGATTTAATCGAAAATATTTACTTTTTTACAGTATTGGTGGTAGCAACTAAATAAATTTGAAGACAAATCTGGAGAACAAAGTAATTATTATTCTTAGTAGATAAATTATAAATACAAGTATTTGTAATAACATATTTATACATATAATTATTCAATATTTATAATTATCATAAACAATTATAATAAATTAAAAATTTAACCATAATATTAGTATATTACAAAGTTAAATAATAAGTATAGAAATTTTTTAATTTACTTTCTTCAGGTAAATTGGATACAAAAAGTTTTCATACTACTGTTCCACTTATTTCGAATACTGAAGTGATGAATCCAAAAGAAAAACAAGGTTAAAATTAAAATCATCAAATAAGTTAAAAATTGAAATAAAAATAATTTTTCATTTATCTACAGAGCCACCACAACAAGTTAATATCAAACCACAGCAGAACACTTCTACATCAAATAATGAACTTTCAAACCTAAAGGTACCTAATAATACATTTTTCTTAATTTTATTCAAACTTTTATTACTTTCTCATAATTTTCATTTATAACTCTTTATCCATAAGAAAAAATGATTTACACTTTTACTTAGAAACATCTCAAGAACTTCCAACACCAGTTATTTTACCACCTCATCAATAAACATTAGAAGAAATAGAAACTGAGATTCTACAAAAATCATCAATGGGTATTAATGCTGTGAAAAATGCTACTGAAATAATAAAAGGTATAAAGTAGTTATTCAATTTTGTTCAGTTAATAATATTTTTATGTGAAAACTAGAATACTCTGAGAATGTGTATAAACTCGTTGAGGGCACTATAGAAAAAATAGATCCAAACTTAAATGTTAAACTTCAACAACTTGAAGATAAGAAAAATGAAATGTACACTAAACTATATGAAGACATTAAGAAGTACAGGTAATATCAAATTTACGTTATAATATATTTAAAAAGGATAATGTATAAAATATATTTCAGGAAAGAAATTATCGAAAAACAAAAGCTTCTGAACAACCCTACTTTTGAGGCAACTCCTGATAAATTAGCCAAGACTATACACAAAACAAATGAAGCATTGAAAGAACTTACAAATGCAAATATTATATTAGAAAATGAAGAATATAAGTTAGGCCTTATAAAAAGATATAAGTCCAGTGTTAACGAAGCTCAATCAAGCTTGATTGTAAATTAATATTGTTTTATGTGCATGCATGTATGAAATAGTTAAAATAATATTGTTATTCTGCAGGAGGAAATCGAGTCTTTGTTTCCTGGTTCAGATATTACTCAATACAAAATTAATATAAACAATAATGATTTCGATATATTTCTTTTGTATGCATTAAAAAAACTAAATTATTATCAAGATAGGCTATCCAAACAAGAAGTAAAAATATAAATTATAATTTAAAGTGTGTTAAAATATGTTTTAAATGTTTTTTTTAATGTAGGCAACTTTAGAACGTAAAATAAATAATGCAATGAGTGCAGACTTTTGAATGTTGAAACCATAAACGAGATGAATTCCCGTTTAAATTCAGAAATACACAAACTAGATGAACAATTCAGCAGTCGGGTATGAATAATATTTTATTTTATGCTGAATAACCTAACAATTAATTATTTATATTATAGGCTGTGACGTTTATTTCCTCTTTGTAGTATCTAAATTATTATATTTTTGCATTTATACACATTTCATAATTCGTATTATAGAAATTAATAGTTATTAATTTAGCTGATTTCATTTTCATTTTTCAGTTGAATGATTTCAATATCAAGCTCGATGAAGATTTGCAGGAACAATTAAAGTCCCATACTCAAGCACATGCAGACCTTGTAGCTAAAGCAATAGACTTCACCAAGGAAGAATTTGAAAATCGAGTACGCCAAGAGTTATCAGCTATAGAAAAACTAGAACATCAAAAGTATCAATCACAGTTAGATTTATTGAAATCTGATCTTCAAAATGTTGTTAATAATTTGATAGGTAAGTAAATGATATTTTTTTAATGTTATAAATAAGGTTCATAAATATATATATATATATATATATATATATATATACATATATATATATATTATTATAGAAAATAAAAAATTACTTGCCAATCAAGCAATTTGGGAAGCAAGTGAAATTTTAAAATCTTCACTCATTAGTTCAAATAATGAACAATTAGTCGACATTAAAAGTCAAATAGATGTTATAGAAAAATTAGGAGGTAATAATAATTTGGTGATTAGATATAAATTAAATTTATAGTGTAAATTTTATACATATAATATATTTTCAGAATCAGATTCGCTAAAACAAGTAATGAATTCCGTACCACCCCAAGCTCTAGAAAAGGGTGTTTTTCTAAAGGTCATTTAAAAGAAGATTTCAATCAAGTTGAAAAAAGAATATACCAAACAGCTCTTATACCTGATGACACTTTTAATTTACCACTAATGGCTTTTAGCTATTTGGCAAGTCTCTTTGTGGTTCATCATTCACACATATCGCCCAGTGAAGTGAACAATGATGAATTTAATCCCTTAGAAATGAACACTTACGAAATTGTTGAAAGAGCCAGGTACACAATATAACATAAATATTTATCATAAATAAACATTCACTTAAAATCGCGTGTTCTTGTTATTCAGATACTGCATAGATAGAGACGATATTTTGCAAGCATTGCGATATTTGAACTTACTAACAGGATGTTCACGAGTCGTAGCTAAGGAATGGATGAAAGAAGCTATCGTATTTTTGGAAACAAAACAAGCAGTCGATCTGTTAATGTCTTACGCTACAGTCACATCCTATTCTGTTGCTCGTAATACTTAAATTATTATTTATTATGCTAATTCATCCAGCAGTTGAGTTATTAGAGAGTATGCAATGTTTCTATTTTCATAGGCTTACATATTGGGTATTTGTTATCAGTTTCTTTGTTTTCTACATTTAATTCTGGTGTAAATAAACATAATTAAGTTACATTATCACAACTTATTATATTCACTCCTAAAATGTTGTGGAGTATGAAATTAATGAACAGATTCAAAATAATTAATAAACAAAATTAATAATATGAATGAGAATAATTAAGCGCGTACAACATACTGTTTGAACTGTGGAGTAAATTTTAATATCGTTTCTGAGAAAAAATCGTACACTAGTTTTTATTTTTTCTTGTTAAACATTTCACTTTCCAAAACCAATCCAAAATCCATGAACTGAAATACTACCTATGTCAGTTAACACAATCACCTCCGCACATATATTACTAATCGAGCACCACCCACCGTGCAACTGCGAATACTAATATAGTAATTGGCGCCAACCACTGTCTTCATACATTATAGGCAGTGGCCGATGCTGGATTGCCATATATTCCCATATT
The DNA here is from genome assembly GCA_032441825.1 of Chaetogeoica ovagalla. Classification (NCBI taxonomy): domain Eukaryota; kingdom Metazoa; phylum Arthropoda; class Insecta; order Hemiptera; family Aphididae; genus Chaetogeoica; species Chaetogeoica ovagalla. Next base: position 4,445,673 of record CM063726.1, read on the forward strand.
TAGTTTTTATTTAGGAACATTTTGAAAAATTGTGTAAAATGTATAGGTAGACATAAAATATATAATTAGATATTTTTACAAGTGTTTATTGTTTTATAAAATAAATAACTATAAATAGCATTCTTTAAATAAAAACAAAAATAATGAAAAAGTCTTTATCTTCAAAACAGAAAAAAAAGATAAATTAGAAAAATAACGTTTTAATTACTATCTTGTGAATAAAAAAATAAAATATGTAATATAAAAACAAGTCACCTTCAGAACAGAAAAAAATATAAATATTTTCTAAAACTTAATAAAAATTATTTTCCTTTATGGTATTCTTCAAAGCAGCTTTCGAGACATAAATCAAGTTATTCATTACATTGCGTACAGTAATATATCGTATCTTTACGAATACTGTAACGCTTGGTTACTGGTCGAACCACTTTAGCTGGGTCGCCAACCTGTATCCGTAAAACACCATCCTGGTGAAGGAGACCCAGGATTTTATGAGGTGAAGAAAATTATTTCAATAATTATTATTAAAAATTATTATTTCAAATGTGTACGAAAAAATGGTAAATTGAATAATTAATTTTTTTTCCAGTAATCTAATCTATGCATTTTAATTGTTCCCATATGAAAGAACAAACTTTAAAATGTTTTCATTTCCAATCTATTAGTATTTACCCATTCATAGATTCTAGCCTTATCAGAGACAGTATTTAAAAAAAATTTAGTAACACAAATATTAGTTTCCACCACAAGAATATCCAATAATTCGCCAGACCAATAAATAATCAATTGGCTTGGCTCCATTTGGTGTAGCTGTAAATTTAAAATCGTCAACATTTAGTGGGTCAGTGAACCAGTTAAAATGTGTAGGACTATTATAAACTTCAGATAAAATCTCACCGATTTCATTATCTTCAGCACTCATAAAATCAGAAATAACATTTTGTAAATCGTCACCTTTGTTAATGAAATCGTTTTCTCCATCATTGTCATCAGAATCATTACTACTTTCATCATGATCATCACTAAATTATTCGTCGGACGATATCCATTTATCATTTTCCAAAATATTGAATAGCTCAGTGTCCGATAATATATTTGTTTTCACATTCTTCTCGGACTTCGAGAACGATCGACTCTCGATGGACCAGCAGGAGGACCATATATAAATATAATGCATAACGTACAAATTGTAAAATACTAATTATAAAATAAAATATTAAGTTAAGAAACAACGGTGTGCAAAGCGCAGAGTAGATACTGTTTTTTTTCTATAAAACTAAACGAAAATACTCGAGAAATGAAAACCAAACGCAAAGCAATGTTTATATTGTACTGAATGGCCGTTGCTAATGATATCAAGACGACGCTTACGAAGCCGGGATTCATCGAAATATTTAAAAATATGTACCGTTAACGATCACGAATCGGCAGCGCTCTGCAACTGAATGATTAAAAGACTGCATAATGTGTAATGGACAAAAGGATCGGTGGTTGACTTTATTCGTATCGTTATAAAACAACGTAAGCCAGACTGCAGAAGGTCGAACAGTAACAAAAATTATTCACCGTTCGAGCGAATAACACTGGCGTAGAATGGAATTTATAATAAATTCCATAATCGAGTAGTATAAAATGTACGTTTTTTAACGATGACTTTTGGAGACTGATAATTTTTACCACATACATTTTTACTACATACATAAATCGTCAATAACTACTGCGAAAACGGTTTACAACTCGTGAACACTACTACACAGTACTCTTGTGTTCGTGTTTCAATCGTAATGTTTTTTTTTGTAATCAAACGTGTAATTCTCATCATACGATGTCTATATTAAATGAATCTCAGTAGTACAGCAAAAAAAAAATACAACCTTTTACTATCACACACAAACATAAAACACATTACAATATTCTTAAATATTTTTACAAATTAATAATGGATTCTTTATGATTTGAAGTCATTAACTGAGCAACCACCTTAATCAACTCTAATTATTCCGTCATTACTTTAATCATCACTTAACCCTCAATGGGTAAAAAAATTCTAGTATCTTGTGGTCATTAATTGAATATAATTCAATATTTATCAGCGAACTTTTTTTGAAAAGCCGCATTTTAACAACTATTTATAATTAACACGAAAATAGGTGTCTCGAACAAAAAAATAGAATTAAATTCGATTGTGTGTCGAGGGAGAATGGAACAAGATTATTATTAATCGCGGGATGCGCGTATATTTATTTATTTCGTTGTTTTTCCGTGAACGTATTTCCGTCGTAACACACGCATATAATATATAAATGTTTAAATGCCGCGCGCGCTTTCTTTCCACCGATGTCGTCCGATACGTTGACCACGGAAATCTGGCACCAGAGCGCGTGCGGTCAACGGCAGCGTTCGTCGTTGCGTATTTGCCCAGAGACGCTTGTGTCAGTTTTCATTTCGTTTTCGACCCGTCCGTTTATAGCTTAAAAAAAAAATCCATTTTTTTTTCGCAACAGTAAGTAACATTATCGAAAAGTTTACGCGCTTTCTTAAAACTTTAAAGCCTTTTTATTAAAACTGTTCTATAGCCATACGCTAAATGAATAAAATTATTTTTGTTTCGTACTCGATGTTTTTTTAAAATATCTATCGTCATTGCGCGTTTGGTTCGTTCTCTACACTTGCCTCGTCGTCTCGTTTTTCGTGTTTTATTTTTTCGCGAATACCTCCATTGTGCGAATTAATTTTTCTATTTTAGTATAAATATATAAAGAACTCGCGCGCAATATTATTATAATACTCGTAATTCATCCTCGTTGCACATACCATTATATTATTGTCTATTCAATCGATTATAATACAATATTTTTCAGCGCATTATTTCGTATTTTTCCTATGGTTTTGTTTTATTTTTTTCTTCAGACAATCGTTCCAAACGCGTTCAATCGCGATCGCCCGCAGTCTACGTTCATACGTGCCCTGTGCACCGCGACTACAGCCTGCGTAGATATACACCGACAGAATCTCTTCAAACAACATTAGAATTCAAAATCATTCTTCAAACGGTATCGAGAAATAGTCACATCGCATATTTTTTTCTAAATAGTCGCGTGGGTGGAACCACATATGTGATGAAACTCGGTACCCGAGGTAAGACATTTGTTTAATTTATATTATTTTATAATATACGTTATTTTTTCGTTTATATTATATTTAAATTCCTTGTTTTCAACTCGTTTTTAATAATTTTAATATTCTTAATTTCTAATCTTTTTTTTTTATAATATTTTTCGTATATTTCATGAATTTCGCGTTGTTTCGACTTTCTTTAAACGTTTATAACGAACATTTTCTATTTCGACATCTAAAAAATCGTTCATTGACTGGAAAACTCTTTTTGTTACGAAACGTAAGAAGCGTATTCCCGCGAATTATTGTAAACGTAATAGAATAATAGTTTTTCCCGTACAACGCGCGTAACCCGCAGCCATCTGAACGGTCATACGCGCGTTTATCGCGGTCGACGCGCGTGTACACTGACCACGTATCACCACGTAGTCGTCACGTTGTTTTTCTATTTTGCATTTTTATTTTTGAACACGTTTTACTGTCTGAATGCCGGGAGATCGTGACTTTTCGCCGCCGAGTGCTCGCGGTACGGTTCGGTGTCCGCCGGTCCACAGCGTCGCGACGCGACCGGTCTCGGATTCGAATCCGGGTGGCGGTCCGGCAGATTTTTGCGTCGCCGGTGTAATCTTTGGGTTAAGGCGGTGTACAGTTTGAAGACGTGTATGATGATGATGATGATGAAGTAAGATGAAAACCTTCGCAATGCTTTGCTGGACGTCGGTAATTTCAAACGGCGGTGTTGTCGCAGCCATAATCGCGCTACGGAATAAGCATTTTAGTCCGTAGGTCTTTCGTTGTTCTGGTAAAAACATGTAATTCGCTTTAAACTTTGTTTGCACTCTGTGAACAAAATTATGTTGAAAATGTAGGTACACTCCCAACAATACAACACACACTAATACATACACACATATTATGGAACTACTTCTAGTGTGTTTACCACACACAATTTTACCGTAAATTTCATATTATTTTTAGCATTTGTGAAATAGTTTGGCCGGCAGGCGCCGGGGAACCCCTGCTCAATTTTATTTTATATTTGAACTAACTAAAGCAATTAATTTTCTAAAAATTTCCATATTATTTTTCCAATGTAAGTAAATTCGCATCAACACACCACACAAACACACACTCATATACACATTTTAACGCATAACTTATGTAATAACTAGTATTGCCTGCGGGCGCCGGGGAACCCCTGCTCAATTTTCTTCAATAATCTGAGCAAACTTAAGAAAATTTTCTACAAATTTCCATTTTATTTTCAAATGTAAGAAACTCGCATCGACACAACACGCATACACACATAATATAAGCGAATTACTTCCAGTTTTCTACAGTCATCGTTTTCTTAATTTTTAAAATATTTTTAGCATTTGTAAGAAAATACAGCCTGCGGGCGCCGGGGAACCCTCGCTCAATTTTTTAATTATCATAAGCTAACTTATGGAACTATTTTTCTTAGAAATCCGATATTATTTTGCAAATGTTAATATACTACCAACGATATAATATCTACAAAAATATTAACACACTTTATCGAATAATTTTTAATAAATAAAAAATATATATAAAATAAATAAATATACACATGTCTATTAAAATGTATATTTAAATATAAAAAACGAATAAAGCCAATGAGTATTAGTTAAGAATGTTGTTGTCTATATTATATATTTATACCGTTTTAGAAAAATACTATTCATCGGGTAATTTTAATTTTAATTTTACCTTATGATGACTTTTTTTCGAAACGATAGTAATATATAATGTATACAACAACATTCTTCATTAATACTCATTGCAATTATTCTTTTTTTATATTTAAATATATATTTTAATATACATGTGTATATTAATTTATATTTTTTATTAATGATCACTAATATTAAATTATAATTTTTTTTTTCTATCTATTTGAATATTTATTTTTAAAAATCCTTTTAATTTTTATTTTTCATTTTCTAAATTCATCTTTGTTTTTGCTACATTGTTAATTTTCAATAAGTAGCACATCAATTTTGTAAAATTTTAAATATTTTAACATTTGTAAAGGAATACAGCCTGCGGGCGCCGGGGAACCCCTGCCCAATTTTATTTAATATTCAATGCAAACTATAGAAATTATTTTTCTTAACATTTCTATATTATTTTTCAAATATAAGTAAACATGCATCAACACAAACCACACACACATATACACATACTAGCGAATAATTTCTATTGTTTACACAGTATTTTCGATATTTTAAAATTATTTTTAGCTTTCTAAAATAGTACTGCCTGCGGGCGCCGGGGAACCCCTGCCCAATTTTTTTTCATACCCCGAGCTATCTAATAAATGTATTCTAAAAATCTCCATATTATTTTTCCAATGTAAGTAAATTCGCTTCAACACACCACACAAACACACACTCATATACACATTTTAGCGCATAACTTCCACTATACAACAAACATCATTTTCTTAATTTTTTAAATTATTTTTAGCTTATGTAAAATAGTATTGCCGGGGAACCCCTGCTCAATTTTCTTCAATAATCTGAGCAAACTTGAGATAATTTTCTACAAATTTCCATTTTATTTTCAAATGTAAGAAACTCGCATCGACACAACACGCATACACACATAATATAAGCGAATTACTTCCAGTTTTCTACAGTCATCGTTTTCTTAATTTTTAAAATATTTTTAGCATTTGTAAGAAAATACAGCCTGCGGGCGCCGGGAAACCCTCGCTCAATTTTTTAATTATCATAGGCTAACTTATGGAACTATTTTTCTTAGAAATCCGATATTATTTTGCAAATGTTAATATACTACCAACGATATAATATCTACAAAAATATTAACACACTCTATCGAATAATTTTTAATAAATAAAAAATATATATAAAATAAATAAATATACACATGTCTATTAAAATGTATATTTAAATATAAAAAACGAATAAAGCCAATGAGTATTAGTTAAGAATGTTGTTGTCTATATTATATATTACTACCGTTTTCGACAAAAACTCATCATCGGGTAATTTTAATTTTAATTTTACCTGATGATGACTTTTTGTCGAAACGATAGTAATATATAATATATACAACAACATTCTTCATTAATACTCATTGCCATTATTCTTTTTTTATATTTAAATATATATTTTAATATACATGTGTATATTTATTTATTTTATATATATTTTTTATTAATGATCACTAATATTAAATTATAATTTTTTTTTTCTATCTATTTGAATATTTATTTTTAAAAATCCTTTTAATTTTTATTTTTCATTTTCTAAATTCATCTTTGTTTTTGCTACATTGTTAATTTTCAATAAGTAGCACATCAATTTTGTAAAATTTTAAATATTTTAACATTTGTAAAGGAATACAGCCTGCGGGCGCCGGGGAACCCCTGCCCAATTTTATTTAATATTCAATGCAAACTAGAAATTATTTTTCTTAACATTTCTATATTATTTTTCAACTATAAGTAAACATGCATCAACACAACACACACATATACACATACTAGCGAATAATTTCTATTGTTTACCATACAGTATTTTCGAAATTTTAAAATTATTTTTAGCTTTCTAAAATAGTACTGCCTGCGGGCGCCGGGGAACCCCTGCCAAATTTTTTTTCATACCCCGAGCTATCTAATAAATGTATTCTAAAAATCTCCATATTATTTTTCCAATGTAAGTAAATTCGCTTCAACACACCACACAAACACACACTCATATACACATTTTAGCGCATAACTTCCACTATACAACAAACATCATTTTCTTAATTTTTTAAATTATTTTTAGCTTATGTAAAATAGTATTGCCTGCGGGCGCCGGGGAACCCCTGCTCAATTTTCTTCAATAATCTGAGCAAACTTAAGAAAATTTTCTACAAATTTCCATTTTATTTTCAAATGTAAGAAACTCGCATCGACACAACACGCATACACACATAATATACGCGAATTACTTCCAGTTTTCTACAGTCATCGTTTTCTTAATTTTTAAAATATTTTTAGCATTTGTAAGAAAATACAGCCTGCGGGCGCCGGGAAACCCTCGCTCAATTTTTTAATTATCATAGGCTAACTTATGGAACTATTTTTCTTAGAAATCCGATATTATTTTGCAAATGTTAATATACTACCAACGATATAATATCTACAAAAATATTAACACACTCTATCGAATAATTTTTAATAAATAAAAAATATATATAAAATAAATAAATATACACATGTCTATTAAAATGTATATTTAAATATAAAAAACGAATAAAGCCAATGAGTATTAGTTAAGAATGTTGTTGTCTATATTATATATTACTACCGTTTTCGACAAAAACTCATCATCGGGTAATTTTAATTTTAATTTTACCTGATGATGACTTTTTGTCGAAACGATAGTAATATATAATATATACAACAACATTCTTCATTAATACTCATTGCCATTATTCTTTTTTTATATTTAAATATATATTTTAATATACATGTGTATATTTATTTATTTTATATATATTTTTTATTAATGATCACTAATATTAAATTATAATTTTTTTTTTCTATCTATTTGAATATTTATTTTTAAAAATCCTTTTAATTTTTATTTTTAATTTTCTAAATTCATCTTTGTTTTTGCTACATTGTTAATTTTCAATAAGTAGCACATCAATTTTGTAAAATTTTAAATATTTTAACATTTGTAAAGAATACAGCCTGCAGGCATAGGAACCCTGCCCAATATTATTTAATATTCAATGCAAACTAGAAATTATTTTTCTTAACATTTCTATATTATTTTTCAAATATAAGTAAACATGCATAAACACAACACACACACACATATACACATACTAGCGAATAATTTCTATTGTTTACCACACAGTATTTTCGATATTTTAAAATTATTTTTAGCTTTCTAAAATAGTACTGCCTGCAGGCATGGGAACCCCTGCCCAATTTTTTTATACCTGAGCTATCTAATAAATGTAGTATTCTAAAAATCTCCATATTATTTTTCCAATGTAAGTAAATTCGCTTCAACACACCACACAAACACACACTCATATACACATTTTAGCGCATAACTTCCACTATACAACAAACATCATTTTCTTAATTTTTTAAATTATTTTTAGCTTATGTAAAATAGTATTGCCTGCGGGCGCCGGGGAACCCCTGCTCAATTTTCTTCAATAATCTGAGCAAACTTAAGAAAATTTTCTACAAATTTCCATTTTATTTTCAAATGTAAGAAACTCGCATCGACACAACACGCATACACACATAATATAAGCGAATTACTTCCAGTTTTCTACAGTCATCGTTTTCTTAATTTTTAAAATATTTTTAGCATTTGTAAGAAAATACAGCCTGCGGCGCCGGGAAACCCTCGCTCAATTTTTTAATTATCATAGGCTAACTTATGGAACTATTTTTCTTAGAAATCCGATATTATTTTGCAAATGTTAATATACTACCAACGATATAATATCTACAAAAATATTAACACACTCTATCGAATAATTTTTAATAAATAAAAAATATATATAAAATAAATAAATATACACATGTCTATTAAAATGTATATTTAAATATAAAAAACGAATAAAGCCAATGAGTATTAGTTAAGAATGTTGTTGTCTATATTATATATTACTACCGTTTTCGACACAAACTCATTAGCGGGTAATTTTAATTTTAATTTTACCTGATGATGACTTTTTGTCGAAACGATAGTAATATATAATATATACAACAACATTCTTCATTAATACTCATTGCCATTATTCTTTTTTTATATTTAAATATATATTATAATATACATGTGTATATTTATTTATTTTATATATATTTTTTATTAATGATCACTAATATTAAATTATAATTTTTTTTTCTATCTATTTGAATATTTATTTTTAAAAATCCTTTTAATTTTTATTTTTAATTTTCTAAATTCATCTTTGTTTTTGCTACATTGTTAATTTTCAATAAGTAGCACATCAATTTTGTAAAATTTTAAATATTTTAACATTTGTAAAAAAATACAGCCCGCGGGCGCCTAGGAACTCCTGGCCAATTTTTTTTAATATTCAATGCAAACTATAGAAATTATTTTTCTTAACATTTCTATATTATTTTTCAAATATAAGTAAACATGCATCAACACAACACACACATATACACATACTAGCGAATAATTTCTATTGTTTACCACACAGTATTTTCGATATTTTAAAATTAGTTTTAGCTTTCTAAAATAGTACTGCCTGCGGGCATGGAACCCCTGCCCAATTTTTTTTCATACCCCGAGCTATCTAATAAATGTAGTATTCTAAAAATCTCCATATTATTTTTCCAATGTAAGTAAATTCGCTTCAACACACCACACAAACACACACTCATATACACAATTTAGCGCATAACTTCCACTATACAACAAACATCATTTTCTTAATTTTTTAAATTATTTTTAGCTTATGTAAAATAGTATTGCCTGCAGGCAGGGAACCCCTGCTCAATTTTCTTCAATAATCTGAGCAAACTTGAGATAATTTTCTACAAATTTCCATTTTATTTTCAAATGTAAGAAACTCGCATCGACACAACACGCATACACACATAATATAAGCGAATTACTTCCAGTTTTCTACAGTCATCGTTTTCTTAATTTTTAAAATATTTTTAGCATTTGTAAGAAAATACAGCCTGCGGGCGCCGGGGAACCCTCGCTCAATTATTTAATTATCATAAGCTAACTTATGGAACTATTTTTCTTAGAAATCCGATATTATTTTGCAAATGTTAATATACTACCAACGATATAATATCTACAAAAATATTAACACACTCTATCGAATAATTTTTAATAAATAAAAAATATATATAAAATAAATAAATATACACATGTCTATTAAAATGTATATTTAAATATAAAAACGAATAAAGCCAATGAGTATTAGTTAAGAATGTTGTTGTCTATATTATATATTACTACCGTTTTCGACAAAACTCATCATCGGGTAATTTTAATTTTAATTTTACCTGATGATGACTTTTTGTCGAAACGATAGTAATATATAATATATACAACAACATTCTTCATTAATACTCATTGCCATTATTCTTTTTATATTTAAATATATATTTAATATACATGTGTATATTTATTTATTTTATATATATTTTTTATTAATGATCACTAATATTAAATTATAATTTTTTTTTCTATCTATTTGAATATTTATTTTTAAAAATCCTTTTAATTTTTATTTTTCATTTTCTAAATTCATCTTTGTTTTTGCTACATTGTTAATTTTCAATAAGTAGCACATCAATTTTGTAAAATTTTAAATATTTTAACATTTGTAAAGGAATACAGCCTGCGGGCGCCGGGGAACCCCTGCCCAATTTTATTTAATATTCAATGCAAACTAGAAATTATTTTTCTTAACATTTCTATATTATTTTTCAAATATAAGTACACATGCATCAACACAACACACACATACTAGCGAATAATTTCTATTGTTTACCACACAGTATTTTCGATATTTTAAAATGATTTTTAGCTTTCTAAAATAGTACTGCCTGCGGGCGCCGGGGAACCCCTGCCAAATTTTTTTTCATACCCCGAGCTATCTAATAAATGTAGTATTCTAAAAATCTCCATATTATTTTTCCAATGTAAGTAAATTCGCTTCAACACACCACACAAACACACACTCATATACACATTTTAGCGCATAACTTCCACTATACAACAAACATCATTTTCTTAATTTTTTAAATTATTTTTAGCTTATGTAAAATAGTATTGCCTGCGGGCATGGGAACCCCTGCTCAATTTTCTTCGATAATCTGAGCAAACTTAAGAAAATTTTCTACAAATTTCCATTTTATTTTCAAATGTAAGAAACTCGCATCGACACAACACGCATACACACATAATATACGCGAATTACTTCCAGTTTTCTACAGTCATCGTTTTCTTAATTTTTAAAATATTTTTAGCATTTGTAAGAAAATACAGCCTGCGGGCGCCGGGGAACCCTCGCTCAATTTTTTAATTATCATAGGCTAACTTATGGAACTATTTTTCTTAGAAATCCGATATTATTTTGCAAATGTTAATATACTACCAACGATATAATATCTACAAAAATATTAACACACTCTATCGAATAATTTTTAATAAATAAAAAATATATATAAAATAAATAAATATACACATGTCTATTAAAATGTATATTTAAATATAAAAAACGAATAAAGCCAATGAGTATTAGTTAAGAATGTTGTTGTCTATATTATATATTACTACCGTTTTCGACAAAAACTCATTATCGGGTAATTTTAATTTTAATTTTACCTGATGATGACTTTTTGTCGAAACGATAGTAATATATAATATATACAACAACATTCTTCATTAATACTCATTGCCATTATTCTTTTTTTATATTTAAATATATATTTTAATATACATGTGTATATTTATTTATTTTATATATATTTTTTATTAATGATCACTAATATTAAATTATAATTTTTTTTTTCTATCTATTTGAATATTTATTTTTAAAAATCCTTTTAATTTTTATTTTTCATTTTCTAAATTCATCTTTGTTTTTGCTACATTGTTAATTTTCAATAAGTAGCACATCAATTTTGTAAAATTTTAAATATTTTAACATTTGTAAAGGAATACAGCCTGCGGGCGCCGGGGAACCCCTGCCCAATTTTATTTAATATTCAATGCAAACTAGAAATTATTTTTCTTAACATTTCTATATTATTTTTCAACTATAAGTAAACATGCATCAACACAACACACACATATACACATACTAGCGAATAATTTCTATTGTTTACCACACAGTATTTTCGATATTTTAAAATGATTTTTAGCTTTCTAAATTAGTACTGCCTGCGGGCGCCGGGGAACCCCTGCTAAATTTTTTTTTATACCCCGAGCTATCTAATAAATGTATTCTAAAAATCTCCATATTATTTTTCCAATGTAAGTAAATTCGCTTCAACACACCACACAAACACACACTCATATACACATTTTAGCGCATAACTTCCACTATACAACAAACATCATTTTCTTAATTTTTTAAATTATTTTTAGCTTATGTAAAATAGTATTGCCTGCAGGCATGGGAACCCCTGCTCAATTTTCTTCAATAATCTGAGCAAACTTAAGAAAATTTTCTACAAATTTCCATTTTATTTTCAAATGTAAGAAACTCGCATCGACACAACACGCATACACACATAATATAAGCGAATTACTTCCAGTTTTCTACAGGCATCGTTTTCTTAATTTTTAAAATATGTTTAGCATTTGTAAGAAAATACAGCCTGCGGGCAGGGAACCCTCGCTCAATTTTTAATTATCATAAGCTAACTTATGGAACTATTTTTCTTAGAAATCCGATATTATTTTGCAAATGTTAATATACTACCAACGATATAATATCTACAAAAATATTAACACTCTATCGAATAATTTTTAATAAATAAAAATATATATAAAATAAATAAATATACACATGTCTATTAAAATGTATATTTAAATATAAAAAACGAATAAAGCCAATGAGTATTAGTTAAGAATGTTGTTGTCTATATTATATGTTACTACCGTTTTCGACAAAAACTCATCATCGGGTAATTTTAATTTTAATTTTACCTGATGATGACTTTTTGTCGAAACGATAGTAATATATAATATATACAACAACATTCTTCATTAATACTCATTGCCATTATTCTTTTTTTATATTTAAATATATATTTTAATATACATGTGTATATTTATTTATTTTATATATATTTTTTATTAATGATCACTAATATTAAATTATAATTTTTTTTTTCTATCTATTTGAATATTTATTTTTAAAAATCCTTTTAATTTTTATTTTTAATTTTCTAAATTCATCTTTGTTTTTGCTACATTGTTAATTTTCAATAAGTAGCACATCAATTTTGTAAAATTTTAAATATTTTAACATTTGTAAACGAATACAGCCTGCGGCATAGGGAACCCCTGCCCAATTTTTTTTAATATTCAATGCAAACTATAGAAATTATTTTTCTTAACATTTCTATATTATTTTTCAAATATAAGTAAACATGCATCAACACAACACACACACACACACACACATATACACATACTAGCGAATAATTTCTATTGTTTACCACACAGTATTTTCGATATTTTAAAATTATTTTTAGCTTTCTAAAATAGTAACCCTGCCCAATTTTTTTTCATACCCCGAGCTATCTAATAAATGTAGTATTCTAAAAATCTCCATATTATTTTTCCAATGTAAGTAAATTCGCTTCAACACACCACACAAACACACACTCATATACACATTTTAGCGCATAACTTCCACTATACAACAAACATCATTTTCTTAATTTTACGACTACAAGCAGAATCGACAGCACCTCGCACGGGGGAACCTATAAGCAAACATAATTTTCTTCAATTTTTTAATCTGAGCAAACTTGAGATAATTTTCTACAAATTTCCATTTTATTTTCAAATGTAAGAAACTCGCATCGACACAACACGCATACACACATAATATAAGCGAATTACTTCCAGTTTTCTACAGTCATCGTTTTCTTAATTTTTAAAATATTTTTAGCATTTGTAAGAAAATACAGCCTGCGGGCGCCGGGAAACCCTCGCTCAATTTTTTAATTATCATAGGCTAACTTATGGAACTATTTTTCTTAGAAATCCGATATTATTTTGCAAATGTTAATATACTACCAACGATATAATATCTACAAAAATATTAACACACTCTATCGAATAATTTTTAATAAATAAAAAATATATATAAAATAAATAAATATACACATGTCTATTAAAATGTATATTTAAATATAAAAAACGAATAAAGCCAATGAGTATTAGTTAAGAATGTTGTTGTCTATATTATATATTACTACCGTTTTCGACAAAAACTCATTATCGGGTAATTTTAATTTTAATTTTACCTGATGATGACTTTTTGTCGAAACGATAGTAATATATAATATATACAACAACATTCTTCATTAATACTCATTGCCATTATTCTTTTTTTATATTTAAATATATATTTTAATATACATGTGTATATTTATTTATTTTATATATATTTTTTATTAATGATCACTAATATTAAATTATAATTTTTTTTTTCTATCTATTTGAATATTTATTTTTAAAAATCCTTTTAATTTTTATTTTTCATTTTCTAAATTCATCTTTGTTTTTGCTACATTGTTAATTTTCAATAAGTAGCACATCAATTTTGTAAAATTTTAAATATTTTAACATTTGTAAAGGAATACAGCCTGCGGGCGCCGGGGAACCCCTGCCCAATTTTATTTAATATTCAATGCAAACTAGAAATTATTTTTCTTAACATTTCTATATTATTTTTCAACTATAAGTAAACATGCATCAACACAACACACACACACACACATATACACATACTAGCGAATAATTTCTATTGTTTACCATACAGTATTTTCGAAATTTTAAAATTATTTTTAGCTTTCTAAAATAGTACTGCCTGCGGGCGCCGGGGAACCCCTGCCAAATTTTTTTTCATACCCCGAGCTATCTAATAAATGTATTCTAAAAATCTCCATATTATTTTTCCAATGTAAGTAAATTCGCTTCAACACACCACACAAACACACACTCATATACACAATTTAGCGCATAACTTCCACTATACAACAAACATCATTTTCTTAATTTTTTAAATTATTTTTAGCTTATGTAAAATAGTATTGCCTGCGGGCGCCGGGGAACCCCTGCTCAATTTTCTTCAATAATCTGAGCAAACTTGAGATAATTTTCTACAAATTTCCATTTTATTTTCAAATGTAAGAAACTCGCATCGACACAACACGCATACACACATAATATAAGCGAATTACTTCCAGTTTTCTACAGTCATCGTTTTCTTAATTTTTAAAATATTTTTAGCATTTGTAAGAAAATACAGCCTGCGGGCGCCGGGGAACCCTCGCTCAATTATTTAATTATCATAAGCTAACTTATGGAACTATTTTTCTTAGAAATCCGATATTATTTTGCAAATGTTAATATACAACCAACGATATAATATCTACAAAAATATTAACGCACTCTATCGAATAATTTTTAATAAATAAAAAATATATATAAAATAAATAAATATACACATGTCTATTAAAATGTATATTTAAATATAAAAAACGAATAAAGCCAATGAGTATTAGTTAAGAATGTTGTCTATATTATATATTACTACCGTTTTCGACAAAAACTCATCATCGGGTAATTTTAATTTTAATTTTACCTCATGATGACTTTTTGTCGAAACGATAGTAATATATAATATATACAACAACATTCTTCATTAATACTCATTGCCATTATTCTTTTTTTATATTTAAATATATATTATAATATACATGTGTATATTTATTTATTTTATATATATTTTTTATTAATGATCACTAATATTAAATTATAATTTTTTTTTCTATCTATTTGAATATTTATTTTTAAAAATCCTTTTAATTTTTATTTTTAATTTTCTAAATTCATCTTTGTTTTTGCTACATTGTTAATTTTCAATAAGTAGCACATCAATTTTGTAAAATTTTAAATATTTTAACATTTGTAAAAGAATACAGCCTGCAGGCATGGGGAACCCTGCCCAATTTTATTTAATATTCAATGCAAACTAGAAATTATTTTTCTTAACATTTCTATATTATTTTTCAACTATAAGTAAACATGCATCAACACAACACACACACACACACATATACACATACTAGCGAATAATTTCTATTGTTTACCATACAGTATTTTCGAAATTTTAAAATTATTTTTAGCTTTCTAAAATAGTACTGCCTGCGGGCGCCGGGGAACCCCTGCCAAATTTTTTTTCATACCCCGAGCTATCTAATAAATGTATTCTAAAAATCTCCATATTATTTTTCCAATGTAAGTAAATTCGCTTCAACACACCACACAAACACACACTCATATACACATTTTAGCGCATAACTTCCACTATACAACAAACATCATTTTCTTAATTTTTTAAATTATTTTTAGCTTATGTAAAATAGTATTGCCTGCGGGCGCCGGGGAACCCCTGCTCAATTTTCTTCAATAATCTGAGCAAACTTAAGAAAATTTTCTACAAATTTCCATTTTATTTTCAAATGTAAGAAACTCGCATCGACACAACACGCATACACACATAATATAAGCGAATTACTTCCAGTTTTCTACAGTCATCGTTTTCTTAATTTTTAAAATATTTTTAGCATTTGTAAGAAAATACAGCCTGCGGGCGCCGGGAAACCCTCGCTCAATTATTTAATTATCATAAGCTAACTTATGGAACTATTTTTCTTAGAAATCCGATATTATTTTGCAAATGTTAATATACAACCAACGATATAATATCTACAAAAATATTAACGCACTCTATCGAATAATTTTTAATAAATAAATATACACATGTCTATTAAAATGTATATTTAAATATAAAAAACGAATAAAGCCAATGAGTATTAGTTAAGAATGTTGTTGTCTATATTATATATTACCGTTTTCGACAAAACTCATCATCGGGTAATTTTAATTTTAATTTTACCTGATGATGACTTTTTGTCGAAACGATATTGATATATAATATATACAACAACATTCTTCATTAATACTCATTGCCATTATTCTTTTTTTATATTTTAATATACATGTGTATATTTATTTTTATATATATATTTTTTATTAATGATCACTAATATTAAATTATAATTTTTTTTCTATCTATTTGAATATTTATTTTTAAAAATCCTTTTAATTTTTATTTTTAATTTTCTAAATTCATCTTTGTTTTTGCTACATTGTTAATTTTCAATAAGTAGCACATCAATTTTGTAAAATTTTAAATATTTTAACATTTGTAAAAGAATACAGCCCGCGGGCGCCTAGGAACTCCTGGCCAATTTTTTTCAATAATCTGAGCTAACTTAAATAATTTTTCTACAAATTTCCATTTTATTTTCAAATGTCAGTAACTCGCATCAACACACACATATATAAGCGAATTACTTCCAGTTTTCAACAATCAACATTTTCTTAATGTTTAAATTATTTTTAGCTTATGTAAAATAGTATTGCCTGCGGACGCCGGGGAACCCCTGCCCAATTTTTTTTTATACCCCGAGCTATCTAATAAATTTAGTATTCTAAAATTGTCTATATTATTTTTCCAATGTAAGTAAATTCGCATCAACACAACACACAAACACACACTCAAATACACATTGTAGTGCATAATTTCTACTATATAACAAACATTATTTTCTTAATTTTTGAATTATTTTTAGGTTTTGTAAAGCAGTACAGCCAACGGGGGCCGGGGAACCTACTCAATTTTTTTAATATTCAATGCAAACTATAGAAAATCATGGGTTGAGGAATTAGATATGAGTAAGCTTGATTCTATAGATTTTGACATTGTTGTTAAGTACTCCAATACTGAACAAAGAAGACTTTATTACACCCGTAAAGAGTTCAAATGAAAAATACAAACCAGTAGCAAGTCCACTGAGGAACGCTTTGATGAAGAGAACACCAGTTAAGTCTGGTATTATATTACCACCTGGTGCAGAAAACAGATTCCCAGATAGTGCATATCACAGGATGAACAACGAAAAACATATAGTGGTTGCACGTTTCGAGAAGATCAGTTTTGATTACAAAGGAGGAATTGGTCGCTTATTGAGTACGTAAATGACAAAGGTAACATACGTTTTCATACATCAAAGTACCCAACACTGTTTAGGAAGCATATACGAACAGCAAACACCCCGTCTGGTGTGAATGTAAAATCGGCAAACTATACTAAACATTCGAATGATTATGTTTATATGTATTGCAGTCATCCGGGTTGCAAGAGTTTTAAACTCCTGGTTGAACCGCAAACGAATGAAACTGTTCTAGTCGTTGTATGGAGTTCCAATTTACATTACTACCATGATCCTGGCTATGCTTTGACAAACCATGTCAAGGGTATAGAAAGGGACATGGTTGGAGAAATGTTAAAGAAAATGAAAGTATTTACGTACGAAGAAGAAACCATAAAATTCTCTTTCACCGAGTAAGTATGCCAGGGGGAATAATCAAAATGTGAAGTCTGGTGATACTCTGAGAAAAATTCGATCGGAGAGAATAAGTGCAGATGATAACGATGGTGACGATATGATAGATTTGTTAAAAATGTATTCTGAAAATACTGATTATGTGAGACATGTTGGTTTACCTACGTATGTACATATTTACAGTGATGTACAGTTGGATCTAGTGACAAAATTGAAATTAAATTCCAGAGGAACGATAACTGGTTATTTGGATGCTACGGGTACGGTGGTTAGAAAAGTGAATAATAATAGCAAGAGAGTTCTTTACTATGGTATGGTTGTACAAGCACCTTTACCTGAAAATTCTAATATTACATGCCCAATTTTAGAAATGGTCAGTTCGTCGCATGATATTGTTGCAATTTCCACATGGCTTATGGCATTCAAAGCATTCGTTATAAAAAGCAAACAGAATTGGCCTCTGTTCACCAATGTAGTGACTGATTTTAGTTATGCACAAATGCATTCGTTGAGTTTATGATGGAACGGGTTTGAATCTGTTTTTGATTACCTAAATTGGTGTCATGATGTGCTGTATGAGAATAAAGATGGATCAAATATGACTGTTATAAATGTTTGTGTAAATCATTACACTAAGATAATAGTAAATCATGTGTACACGTACTTTAAGCCTTGTAGTGAAACTGTTAAAAATGTACAAAAGAAAATAATGAATAACTCTATAATCGATTGGATTTGCTTATTGTTCAACATGGAGAGCATAGAAGACATTATACAATGGTTTAACTTGTTTGCGGTTGTATTGTTGGCTAAAATCAAAACTAAGGAGATGAGACGTGCATTTGATAATTTAAAGAACAAGTGTAAAGATAATTGTCGACCACTGAGCTGTGAAAGTGTGGACGACTGTACTTTTAATGATATTGATAAAGATTTATGTGAAACACCAACGGAAAATCTTTGTTGTATTACAAATTTATGAACATAAAAGATAAAATTAAATCTGACCTGATGATTTGTGTGACAATAAATGAGGCTGAAACAAACGAATATTTTAGTGAGGAATATTTGAATAGTTTTATTCTCAAGTGTGTGCCATTTTTACCGCTTTGGACGCCTATAATGAATGTAAAAATAAAAAATGGTGTTTCATTACGACAAAGTAACGCTATTGTAGAGTCTTGGTTTAAAACTGTCAAGATAGACATGTTGGGAAGTGATCGCAGACTGAAATGTGGACGATTTGTTAGAATGACGCGTAATCGTGTGCTTAATGTATGCAAACAAGTACAGTTCAATATTAGAAAAAGAAGGTGTACACGGATCCTTCAGTTTGATCAACAGAAAAAAGTTAAAAAAGAAAAAACAGTTAAAACAATCGCTGTGGACTGTGAGCAGGGTATTGACGAAAAAAATGGAACTGTTGACGAAACGTTTTTAGATTCGGTAGAAGAATGGGGAAAGAAAGAAAAACAACACAAGCATTTGCAACCAAAAAGTTACTGTCCTTTTAGAGAATCGCAGAGTGTTAAAATGACGGATAACGTTATGAACAAGATAACTAATGTATTAACAATAGGTGAACACTGTGTGAGTGAGCACAATGACACGAGAAAGACACATTTTCTACTCCTGGTGATCATGGGTCTCATTTGAATGTGGAATCTTCTTGCGAAATGGAGCTTTACGGAAATAGATTGCCCAAAGACTTGACTTACTATCGAAATGTTAAGATGCCAAAGACCGATAATTATGTTGTTGGGTATTATGGATATTTAAGTGATGATTTAATTTTCAAAGAACTAGTATTTAGAGATTTTGACTCGTTGTCTGGGCACAATTGGCTGGATAATTTTGTTATAGATACATGTTTGGCCTTAAAGGTGTATGAATTAAGACTGAAAAATGTAAAAGTTTTATCTTGCGAGATTGTTCGGAGATTAATGGAGAAAACAGATATTGGAGAGATTGAACGCAAAAAGATTGTCTTTAACAAGTTGACTGCCGAGCTATTAGTATTATGATGGTCGTTGGCGCCGTGAGTACCAATATCGGTCTTCATCAATATTGTTAGCTACGCCAAAGCAAATTTTTCAGTTTTATTAAGTGGGCCTCGGGTATTTTCATTAAAATCTAATAATATTTTTATCGTAATCATTTATTATTACACTACTGATGATATATAAAAAAAAAAAATTATAATCTGAGTGAGTACCATTTTAGGTATTCAATGCCTATTTCATCGTAAATACCTACTCCCGACTGCATTATGTGCACATGCATGTACGTATATCAAATAAAAATAGACTACATTATGAAATTTTCCCTGTTAATTGATAAAATTCACTTTACTATGATATTGTCGACCGCCGGGGCAAATGAAGTATAGGCTTTATTATTATTGCCACCGCAGTGTGATTGTAATGCAATTTATTTTGTCTTTACTTTTACTTGTCAGTGTTTACATCGAAAATTCTCTTATATAAAACCGCAAATGGTAATTGATTATAACAAAGCTAAAGGGTTTGTCGATATTTGTGATTTAAGAAGCTCATACCATTCACCACTTCGGAGGTCTTTAAAATGGTATCGGAAAGTAGCTTTTGAAATTTTATTGAATACATGCTTATTAAATGCGATGTCTTTGTATACTGCTGTAACGTCAAAAAAAATAAGTGTAACTCAATTTCGCGAAAGTGTAATTCATAGTTTGATTAAAAAAATTGAAGTTCAACCACATAAAGACAAACATATTCTTATCAATGCGCAACGGGGAAAATGTTATATCTGCTACAAAGAAATGGCTGAACAAGGTGGAAGACAACATGCTCAAAAGGTTACACGTAGGGTTCAAACTAAATGTACCAAATGTTTAAAACATTTTTGTATAGAATGTTTTTTTAAGACCCATTCATGTAAATTATTGTAAAAGCTTATGTAATTTAAATTAAACTTTGCTATTAACATCATTTTATAGAATTTTTTCTGTACTTTTCATTTCAGTGGCTCGATTGAATAAAAATACGGTCTTCAGTAATTTAACACATAATAAAAGTGAATACCATTTTTGGCATTCAAAGCCTGAGAAATAAATTTAGTGAATACCGGGATTGGTACTCAAAGCGTGAATGACAAATGACTTAAAAATAGTATGGCGTTGAAAATAAAACTAATGAGTGCCAATAATGGTCTTCATGGCAGTCAACTTGTTAAAAAGAATAGCGTAGTGGTCTTACCGTGGAATATAGGTAGTTCTCATTGGATTATTGCATTTGTTGATTTTAATAAAAAAGAATGCATGATTATGGATCCTATAAGACCAAAGGACATATATAGTAGATTGTGTGAAAAGCGTTTTAAGGAATTAATTACAAGAATGAAAGAAAATTGTATCTATGGTGACAAGAATGAGTTTCCGTCTTTTAATTTTATTCCGTGTCCTATGCAAAGTATTCCAGTACAAAACGATGGATATAATTGTGGAGTTTTTATAATATACTACATGTTCACAATCATGAGTGAATCATATTTTGATCCGGAGTTCGATGCTAATGAATACAGGTTTTATTTAAAAAATTATCTGTTGGAAAGGTCTGAGAATTTGGTTGACGTGTGTTTATACTGCAATAGGTTATCGAACACACACCGTAGTGACAAAGACCAAAGTAATGTAGATTGGGTGTCATGTACACGGTGTGGACGATGGGTTGCTTTAAATTGTATTCCTAAAGAAGACAGAGTTGAGAATTATGAGAAAGTTGTTTTTCTGTGTTTGTTATGTCAGTAGAAATATAAAATCTTATTTATAAATATTCTACATCTTAGTAAGAAGATTTACGGTTTAATTTTTATAATTTATTTAATTCTTATTTTGTATTTTATGTCCACAGCCGAGTATGAATTATAACCACACCAATTGCACACGTCTGAAAAGTTTACATATAATACATAAATATACAGAGTAGCTTTATAGATGTGTGTAATTGACAGTCCGAAGTCTGTTAAGTATTCAATATCATTCAAGGACATTCATGTAATAGTGGATTCATCCAATGTTGCCTATAATATTCTTGAATAATGTTGATTCAAAGTGGGACAGTATTTTGTATATATGATTTATATGAAGACAAATTGTAATTAATTTTTTTATATTTGTTTTAGAAATACAAATTGTAAGTATTAAGCATAAAATATTAAAAAACAAATATATTTTAGGTTTATAAATTCTATGTGAATGATATACAAACAATGAACATTATCTAGGCGAATGGATTTTTAACTGTATTCCGATAATTCTACACACTAAATAAGTGAACATACACTTTTTTTATTATACCTATGTATTCATTTTTATTTCATAAATATTTATAGGCCGACAAATTCTTTGGAACTCCTGACCAGTATTCATGTATCAATACATCTATCAATATGCTGTCTTTGATAAGGTATTCATTTCACAGATAGAAAATTGTTATATATTTTAAAAAAAGTTTTCAATAAACTAATTTTATGAATACATTTGATGTTATTACTTATCCATACTAATTGTTTGTCCCTCTTTAAAAATTATTAATAAAATAATAATTGTTGTGTAAATCAAATGGAAGGGCTATTAAAATAGCTCCAGTAAAATGTATTGTTACCATAAAAGTTGTGTAATGGAAGATTATTTTTCAAACTGTTATTCATAATTCAAAGTGACTAATTATTTGTATTATAATTTTGTTACAATTATTATTACGATATATCCTATTGTAGAGCAAGTGAACAGATCATATTCAATTATTTATATACGACATTATAATGGTAATATATTATTTTAATATACAAATATATAATTATAATTATAAGATACTGTACTAAAAAAACTATATACTTATCTTACCTATTATCATTTGATTTAATATATTATACTTGTTATGTATAATATATTATAGTAAATGAAGGCACCATGCAATAACCAGTAAGTCCATTTTTTAAATGGTGACTTATTAGTATTATTCTTCAACTACAATTTTGTTATAATTATTATTATGATATGACACTTTTATAGAGCAAATGAACAGAATAATGTAATATATTATTAATTATACTATAATAATTACAAAAAATGTACTATATATTATTGTAATTGTATAATATGTACTGTAAAAACTATACGTATATTATCATTTAATTTAATATATTATACTTAAATATATACTTGTTATGTATAATGTTTAGTAAATAGTATTATTATTATTATAACAATAGACACTTGAACACTTGTATAGTCCTGAAACGGACTGTTTAAAAATGAAAAACAAATATACTTAGTAATAAACAGTTCCACTTTTTTTGTAAAACTAAATGACACTTGATATTCTCTTTTATTTGTGTGAACGACAAACGTCAGGCATTTTGTACTAATCGTACAATTCAAATAATATTAAAAAAAAAATTATAATGAGGCAAATGGCCCAAAGTAGACTAAAAATTACATGAACTGTAAGGCAAAACTATTTGAAAATGTAAATGAGAGTTACTATTGAGATACAGTAGGTATAATGGTTGTTTACTTGTTCTTCCTTTAATGTGTGAATAAACTCAGGATCTTTGTTACTATTGTAACTGTCACTAATTATTTGGCCATAAGCTGCAAATACTGTTTTATCAAAAATAAGCTTATTCTTAATAGTGATTTTAATCAAAATGAAATTTGTGAAATTATACATTCAATTAACGTTATATTATTAATCAAAATTATTTCCAATACGACAATAAATTATACACACAAAAAGGTCTAGTAATGTGTGGTCCTTTAAGTGCACTTTTATCTGAATTATACTTGATAGATTATGAAACAAATAATATACTTTCCAACAATTTATATAGTCCATTTATTAAAGCTTATTTCAAATATGTAGATAATACATTCATTTTATTCAGAGATACAAATAGACAATCAGGAATTATGGTTAATAGTTTAAATAAAATTAATGAACATATTCAATTTACCTTAGAAACACAATTAAACAGTAAAATAAATTTCTTGGATCTCACGGTTAGCTTATAGTTAATAACAAATTTGAATTTAATATTTACAGAAAACCTATACAGACTGATTCTATTATACTTTTGGAATCTAAACATCCTTTCTCACAAAATATTGCATTTTTTAATTCTATTTTTTATTGACTTGAGCGTATTCCTTTAAATAAATATAATTATAATCATGAACTTAATATTATACATGATATATATATAGTGTGACCATAATTATTTTATCCTAAAGGGGGACACTTAAAAAAGGGGGTACATAAGTACATACGAATTGCAAATATTTTTAAGGTAATATAAAATATTAAATGTTTGTTGTGAAGGTGGACATCTTCTATTAATAAAAAAATCACAGAAATACCAAACATTATTTACATTTTTAAATGTTTATGTTTTTATTTTAATAAATTGATTAATATAATTAAAAAACTTGGTAAATAATATTTACCACCATAAACCGATTCGATTTTTCTACCGTACAACCAAAAACAGTTTGCAGTACCAAAACCGAACGACGAAATTGACCTAATCGGCAATCTTGTAAAAGATACTTTTTAAAAGTATTTAAATATTAGTATTTCTAAAAGAAATTAATAAAATACTAGTCTTGTATACTTTTTACAAGACTGCTAATCGATAATTTTAACGTACCTATAGGGTTTGTGATCGTATCGTTTGAATGTATTCATATAAAGTTGTATTAATAAAGAGTGATATAATGAATGTATTCATTGGTGTAATGGTGTATGCAGTAAAGTAACAGATACGCCATACAGCCGATTCGTGATCGTGTGAAGGGGCTCCTACATGATTAATAATATGGTGAATATTTGAATAAAATCGTTTCTCACTGTAGTGTGTTCTCTGGCACTCATTTTCATTTTATATATGTGGAGCTATCTACTGTTTTCATCTAAATTTACACAATACTCTTATCAATGTACATTTAAAAGTCAGGGGCTGTCGGTAGGTAACTTAATATACAAATCACTTGCTGGACCACTTGCTAACTTCACACACGTGTTATTTTAACTTATTAAGTAAATTATTATAACTAATAAATATGATTTACTATTGATCTTTGTAACTAAGATTAACTTAAATTATAATTTACAAGTATAAAATCTAAACCTAATCAAGTTTAAAGTAAATAATATGTTAAATTTAATTCCCAATTTTAATTATTTAGATGTTCATTTAATAGTCTTGTATAATATATATATATACATATAAAAACCAACAGTTTCTTTTAATATATACCTATTTTTTGTAATTTACTTTTTTTTATATGTATATATATATATATATATATAAATCATTAATTATTATTTAATTGCATCGCCTAAATCGTCTTTTAAAGAACGTTTTAATTACCTACTAACAATTTTTATATGTGCAGTATGCGGAATTCGAGTCGGGTGTTCGACAGTGAGACGCCTTACATCCAATACTTTTCAATTTACCGTTTGAAAGGGCGATGAAAGAGATTAATGATGGCCGAAAATAGAAATATGCGGAGAAAGTATAATATATCGGCGTTGTGATAATGGGAGAGACTAGGGATGGAATCAAGGCCGTATCTGGGGGGGTGTCCAGGGTGTCTGGACCCCCCCCGAAATTTCTTCAATATTTTACAAATGTTTAAAATAATTATTTATTTTTAACACCAACGTAAAAATATTTTCAGTCAAAAATGACTTAAGCTCCAATTAATCATTGACTGTTTTTAGTTTTATATCATAATATCATATGAAAATATTATAGCGTCTAATAATAATAATCACAGACTTCTATACCAACGCGCGTATTACATAGAAATCTGACGTCTACGCTAATAATAGATTGTTTATTATTGATGGACAACGATCACTGTCGATGCCGGTCGGGGGTCAGCGACGATTAACAACAACAATATTAGATTTGTGTAAATTATAATTATATTATTATTTATTATACCATTTTGCCGTCTGCAAGACTGTGACAAACACGTCGTTTTCTAAATTCATCATAATGAGTAAACGAGAAAACAAAAATGTACTGTCAAATTATTTTTCTAAACTTCCAAAGGTACGTTATATTATTTCATATGTTATGTATATTAATGTCAAAGTAATTTTGTTTATTTGATTTTATTATATTTTAATAAAAGGAGATTAAATCTTTTTCTGTCTTATTTTTAACCAAATATCAAAAATTAAAATCTAAATTCAATAAAATTATAATATACATGTTTTGGACCCCCCCCCGAAAAAAATTTCTAGATACGGCCTTGGATGGAATTATCATTAATACAAAGATCAAACTTTTAAGAACAAGCAAATCTATAGGATTGCGTGTAAATGATGATAAAACTAAATATATAATGGTGGTAACAAGAAAAATTCCAAGCATTGATTTTATAACGGTAAATAATTATAGATTTTAAAAAAGTAGATAGCCAATGTTACTTCAGCATTTTTGATAGTCCTATAAAGTCAAAATTGTTGTCACACAAATCGAAGACAGGTCTTCATTGAATATAGTTAATTGGATAGTTATTTCCGATCGGTAAATAACTATCCAATTAGCGTATGGCTAATACGCAAGTGAAATCTTATCATTGACAAAAGGAAAAATAAGACTGATTGCCTTCGAAAGGAAAGTGCTCACTACGGAATTTATATGGTCCAAGAATATTGTCCTAGAAGTTCAAGTTTACGAGACGAGAAAATTGAGACGTACAAGAGCTGTATTATAATTTATTGTCCATTAAAAGTAAACACCTACAATGGTTCGGACACGTTTTGAAGAGCCGATGGGTAAAATTGTTAAAGTAATACGTAAAATAAATAAAAAAATAGAAAGATCCAGGACTCACTGCGTGGACGTATAGTTCATGATCTAAAAGATTTAAAGGAGAACATAATTTTTAACGTGGTGGCGTACGACACAGAGAGATATTGACGGAGATGAATTGTGATAGTTTAAATTTTCGAATTCCTCAATGAAATAAAAATGTATATTAAAAATTTACCGAGTTACGAATAAATTTTTATATATATATATATACTATTATTTTTTATATTGATATTCAGTAGGTATAAGTATATAATTTAATAGTTTAACTATAACCATATAGTATTAATATGAATCATATTAACCAGTACATTGCACGGATAGGAAAAATGTCTTCCTGCGAAGATCTTGTGCAGATGATAAACGGAAAACACCCGTTATATCCGCCGTTTGCTCTCTATATACATTTATTCAATATTTCTGCTATAAATTCGCGTAACACTTCTATTATTGTATACTTACAATACAGGTGGGCCGTAAGTGTATATGACTACGTATATATATAACATGCGTGCTTTTGTGGGAACGATGAGTTAAAATCATTAATATATTATAAGATATTGTCATTTGGGTAGCTTATTCACGGTTACACGTGAGCGAAAAAATTATACTATATATATATACAATATACATAATATATGTATATAAAATATAACATCCAAATGAATTATTTCGTTCACAATGCGTATCTATAGAAATTGGTCACAGCGAGTGTTTTGAGAATACGCGCGTATAGCTAATACGTTTTCGCCGTGTACACGAATAAATGAAAAACAAATTGCACGGATGTATAGAGTTATAATGAAAAGTAACAGTACAATTTATCGTACGATTTAAAAAAAAAATAATAAAAAATCCTGCAACATGTATATATATATATATATAGACGATGGCCTAGAATCGGTTTAAATTACTATTATTATTGAGTTTTATTATATATTATTATTATTATTATTATTATTATTATTATTATTATTATACATTGGTGGGTAGATACACGAAATAAAAATTGTCCTACTCATACTATACAATATATATATATACACACACACACACGTATCAAAGTATTTATAAATTATAAATATTGTATAACGTAGATTAAGTAAAATTATAATAGTAGAGTTCGGATGTTGTATAAACCGTTAAAACGAAACGATTAGAAAAATGAATTAAAAAAAACTTATCAAAATTCCGAAAAATTAATAAAAACGATTACAACGAATCTATGAAAATCCGTTATTATTGACGTAACTATACTAATTTTCCTTTTATACAATTGGTTACGGTTATTTAAAATATATATTACGAAATTTGTGGTTTTACATAGAGAAATTAAGAAAAGGAATATTTAAAAAAATTATAATACAAAAAAACATACAACATAAAAATGTCGTATAAAAATTAGTACGATGCGAAGAAATTTTTATAGAGTTTTTTAAAATTTTATGGTTTATGAATGAAAATGCACCGCAAATCGACGTAAATAATGACTGATATTGTTTTCAGCTAGGACGCGTATATTATAATTATAAAACCATTGATTATAAACTACAATATATTATAATATTATTTATTTCATATCTATAAATTTAATAAAATAATTTTATATATTATCTTTCATGGTATTTGCTTGTATTTAAAAAATCCGATCATCAGGTTTTCGTGTTCGGTTATGTGGTCCTAAACTTCGTGTAATGTAAATAGTCGCGACAGATACTGTTTCTTCTTTCCTATTTTCGTATGTTTGACACTCGTTCAAAATATGTCTATTACTCCACACGTTGAAAACAATCGTGAGGACAACTTTTTCACACTGAGTAACCGCAGAGCGCGTCAGTCCTGTACGATTGTACGTACAAAACGGCAACACGAATTCTATAGGTTGTCAGTTTTTATTATGTAATATATTGAATATAGTTTTTAAAAAATGTAGGAGAAAAAATGGATTAAATCGTTTAACAGTTCTGTCCATTCGAACTTCATATCAAAAAACACTATATTAAAAAACACTTATTGAATACTTCATACAAATATTTTAAAAATTATCCAATATATCAACAATTATAATACGTGTTTAGTTATCAATAATTATTACCTATACAAATGTCTAAGGTACAAAATATTTATTATTTTCTCTAGTGTATAACTATTAAAGTATATAATTAATTGATATGATACGTCTTTGAAACAGCGTAGTATAACTTTTGTATTGTTGGTATATAGTCAGTGGCGTATTTACGTTTTCTCCGCCTTTATGAGCACTTTCTAATTCGTCACCTTTTCCATCCCCATCACTCCTACTAATATTATTTATAAAGTATATTTCAATATACAATTTGTTTTATTATCTTCTATAAAAAAAAAATATATATATTATTAATGAAAATTAAATTATACTTAATATCTTTTTTTTGCAATTTACAAATTAATTATATTTTAATAATTATATATTTTTTCTTCTACTTTTTTTTTTCTCGGCCGATCCATCAATTAAATCATTACAATTTAATATCGACAACCAAATTTTATAATTCTATATGATATATAATTTGTATATGATTTTTCTGCTTAAAAAATGAGTAAAATTCGATTTTATCAAATAAAAAATACTTTTAGTCATTTCGTAAAAAAAAAAAAAAAGGTAAGTAATAAAATATCCCGCCCGTCCCCGAAAAACTAGGCCCGTGTGCATATTATGAAGTCTGTACCTAAATACATACGCCTCTCGGTGTAGTTATTTTTTTTAAATTGAACGACAAAATTCACTCGTTTTGTATCGCTGTTTATTGAATGATTATTGACATGATAAAAAAATAATTTCAACAGCTTGAATATGTATTTTAAAGTACCTGCATATGTAAGGAATTTGCAGGGTACACAATATACAGTTTCTTTTTTAGAGTTTTTCCCTCGACTACGCACGGTAAGTTCGAAAATAATGTACAAACACTGTATAATATGTATGTAGCCGTTAACGTTATTCTTAAGGTAAAAATGTAAAAAAATAAATAAAAAATAGTCCTATAAGCAGCTATATAATATTATATGGTAAGTGGACAGAAAAAAAAAAATTATAACTATATGTTCGTGAAATGAGTACTACCTAATAATATATGTATAACTTTCATATGAATGTCCCAATGACTTACAATAGTTACAAATGTATAAATATTATGACGATCGGCCTAGATTTGTAAAAAAAGAAAAAAATTAATGGTTAAACGGGCAGACAATCGATTCATAAGATGTCCTGTATTCGTACTTATGCAGGTGTATGTCATATACACATATACCTATATGGCTTTTTAATACGAGTGGGGGAGGTGATCAGATTTCGGTACATACGGTCGAATGGTACGTGGTACACACGAAAATAGTTCCATTGTGTACAACCCATTGTCCGTGCGATTTTTTAAGTATCACTATTCGACAGTGCTCTCGAGATCAGTATTCTAGATGGACTCGATTGGACCTACGTAATATTATAATTTGTAATATATTATCTGCAGCGTAGTGTTCCGAGTTGACTGATGTATTTATTTTAAACGTGTAGGTAAAAATAATTTCAGCTATAATATCGAAACGCGGAAGTGCATATAGGTGAGTGGAGATTAAATTTACTATACTCGTATTATAAGAATATTATTATTAATATATAATAAAAAAAGATATTTACAACGTATAAGTTATCTAAATTAATATAGTTTGTGTCCCGTTTAGAAAATACCATCAATCATCACGTATATATATACATTGACGTTATACACTTATTATAATATGAATCTCTCTACGTCAGTGATGACTGAGAAGTTTAGAGAATTTTATCAATGGTCTCTATCAGTTTCTGGTAAGTCATATTATAATACTATAATAATCATCATTTACTGTAAGGAATACTCTGTGTATTTTTGATGAATTACATATACCATACTCAATATATAGTTACTTATAAGTTATACCTATATTCACTCAAAAATATTATTAAAATATCTATGATTTTTTTTTAGTAATCGTTATCTCAGTACGATTATATCAAACACCAAACAATTTTTACTTTTCCGATATGATTTGCCTAACTCAAACACGACGTTTTTATCAATAGCATCAAATATATGTAGAGCACAGAATACGGATTTATATATGCGTATTTAAATCATTTTTAATGGTTAAACGTTTTGTAACATGAATAATATATTATAATAGGCGTATGTGAATGAAAACACGATTTTTTTTTTTTTTTTGCACTATACTATTGACATTGTCGTGCATTTTTAGGATTTTAACATTTATAGAAATTAATGTGCCATTTATATATAATTTTAACAAATGGTTTTCGTCGTGTTGTTTTGAAGAAAATAGAAAAAAAAGATAGGTGGTAGTTTATCCGCAAGATCGAGATCATCAATTAATTTGGGATCAATTTCTGATAGGTACATATTGGAATATAAAATGAATAAGAAAAGAATTATTGTTGAAATTTTGACAAATAAATGTAACGGAAAGTATAATTTTTTATTTCGTTTTATTACTGCAGTTGTTTTTTTAAACACTTCAAAATTTAGCGAGTAATATATGCGTGAAATGCACATAACGTAGCGTTAATATATATATATAGTCTTATAATTTTTTTTACTAATAATTTCTATTAAAAATGCGTATATTTTTTTTATGTGAAATACTTAATTTTTTTTTAAATATACGACTCCAATAGTATATCAGATACCCATTTAAGTATTTTTATTTACACTTTTAGTGCAAATGTAGAAGTTACGTATTTGTATAAGGAGTTATATAATCTCTTTTCGATATTTCTGTAATTGATTTTACAATATGTGTACTTTGAGATTTTTCATGAACTTTTATTACATAATAATAATAATTTTTTTAAATTTTTTCCCATAACGTATTCATTTTCATCTGGTACTGCGTCACGTTACGTACAATATAAATAGTTGTATATATGACTCGTTATAATAGCGCACTGTTAAAACGTTGTGAAACAGACTGCAGCAATAGCTTTTTTTAGTTTACCAATATGCAGTGGGTTTTTAAAAGGCGAGCATGACGAGTGTTAAAAGTTATATAATGCAAATAGCATTTTTAATTTCTAAGTTTTAAATTTTTTAAGCCAATGTATATGTCATACAGCCAGTTCTAATTGCAGGCCTGACCCCCATGGTTTCGCATGTATAATAAATAATATTTAGTCACATCGATATATAATATAATACGTTTAATGAAAAAGTACTCGTGTTTAGTATACGTAATAAAGTATATATATATATATATAGTTTTTTTAATTATATTTTTTAATAATATTATAAACGGCATTGTATTTGTTTTGTTTTTATAACAAATTATATACACTGGCATGCTGTATTGCAGACGACAGGACCAGAGGTTGGTTGATGGTCGATTCTCCAATGCCAACAGTCATTTACACGATCGTTTATTTTATAATCGTCGGTTTCGGTCCAAGATGCATGAAACACAGGAAACCGTTTAAGCTTACGACGATATTGATACCGTACAACGTTCTCATGACCTTATTGAATTTGTACATAGCCGTCGAAGTATGTGGAACGTATTGATTATAGTGTTGCTTGTGAAACGACACTGTTATTTTATATTATTACCGAATTCATTATTTCATTTATTTATTTTTCTAATGACAATGAATAATTGAATAACATATGCGTGTAATATGTTTTCAAACGATTTATTTTCGCAGCTACTGGTGGCATCGACTCGTTTACGTTATAGTTATGTTTGTCAACCACTGACGTTCATCAACAACAAAGACGAATTAAGGGTAGGTAATAATAAACAATTGTATATATATATATGTAAAATACAATACTTTTTTTCCTCTTCAAAACTAATGAATAAGAAAAAAACAACAAGTATTTTTACATAGTTTTCTATAATTTAATCACTTTTTTTTTTTAACAGGATTTTAATAACTGAATTATTCTGTAAATTATATAAAATTTAAACACTCTACACGTTATGCGTATAGAATTGAACATTCAAACATTTTGATATTTGCAAAAATAATATTTCTCTACGATAAAAATAATAGGTAAAACACTTTTAACCAGCTCCGAATTCTATTGGTTACGAATTAATAAAAACATTTATGCATATTATATTATACGATTGTGAAACGTATATATTTATTCATATACTATAATTTACAGAAATTTTCAAACTACAATAACCGTATAATAGAATAACATATAATTTTATTCCGAACACGTCTTTGTAACTGTTTTATCTAATATATATAGTAAATAGTGTATTATACCTAGTACTGTAGTACCAAACATTTTTTCCTATTACGACACGGCAACACACTATATATATATATATATATTAATATATAGTGCTAATTAATATATTCATATAGTGGCACGTAAAAAAAAAATTTAAATGTAAATCTTACATATATATATATGATTATTGCCAATTTTATTTGTATAATCATCTTGTGTCGTAACCAGTCACATCAATATTTCTGTTACAGTTTTATACAATATATATATAATTATTTTCTCTAAAATTAATTTGTATTCGTGACTTTTTTTTATTTTTTTGCGACACACTTCATGATGTTACGTGACACACCGGTGAGACCTAGCGGCTAGCGTGTGTGTATTTGTGTACATTAACCAGTAATATTACTTTATAAATGTTATGGTATCTGAAATGATTATTTGGTCTATATATTTAAAATAATGTCATACTCACACAATGTACAAGAAGCGGTTAAATTAATACTTATATTATAGTTATCGAGTATATTTAATATGATATTATCTAAAATTTAGATTGTAAATCGATATCATGTTGTTATATAACGATACCGTTAATTCAACAAAGAAACCCAGTGTGTTTTGAGTTTTTTTACACTCAATAAATATATTCTAATAAACTACTGTTAAGATGTTGCATTTAACAAAATCACTATTATAAATATATAAATTATATGTTAAATACTGTATATGTATAGTTATTGAAAGCTGTTTGGTGGTATTACTTTTCGAAACTACTCGAGTTTTGTGATACGATTTTCTTCGTTCTCCGGAAAAAGGATAAACAGCTCACTTTCCTACACGTCTACCATCATTCCACCATGTTTTCGTTATGGTGGATTGGAGTGAAATGGGTGCCCAGTGGGTCAACATTTTTACCGGCAATGGTAAACAGTTTCATACACGTACTTATGTATTCGTATTATGCGCTGAGCGCGCTAGGGCCGAACATTGAGAAGTATTTGTGGTGGAAAAAGTACTTGACTATACTTCAGCTGGTTCGTATAAATATCGATTGATTCTCATCTAAATAATATGTGTACATAATTCGTATGTAAACGACAAGGTCTTTTAAATAATAGATCCAATTCACTACTGCACTGTTTTTGGGTATTCACGGAATTAAATCCGGATGCAAGTTTCCCGTATGGATGCAATATCTGCTGGTGATTTACATGATTTCGTTCATTGTGCTCTTTGGGAATTTCTACGCAAAAGCCTATGTTCAAAAGGTAAAAATACCTTCGTCTTCTAAAATATTTATTTAACAACAACGAAATGTGTAAAATCGTTTAGCGTATTTTATACGTTATATATACTTTACGATTTTCTATTTTACATTTTACGCCATAATTATCGCGCGTTGTTTGTACGTTTAAAATCATAGTAATAAAAAAATAATAATAATAATAATAAGAAAATACAAATATTAAGATTATGTAATATAAAAAACTAAAATGAAAAGTAAATTCTATAATATATTCAATGAAAAATCGTTTTACATATTATATATATATATATATATATATATATATATATATGCATATATACTCGTATTTTACTATCTATCGCAATTCTCAATTATTATAAAAAAAAAAAAACGAGAGAAAATAATTAATGTAATTTAATAATTTTTAATGATATTTACTCGTGGTATATATGTCGTTCTAATTTGTGTTTATTATTATTATTTTTTTTATATACGCTTATTTTTAGGACAAAAATAAGTCCGATGTCAACAAAAATTACGAGTACACGGCAAACGTTGCAGCAAGCGCATCGAAAAAATTACATTAATATTTGTATACGATTTTTTTTTTCAACATTATTAATTTAATATACTATATTATAACAATAAAAATATATACTGTTTTACAAACTGACGTTTTAAGGAAAATTATTCAGCCTTGATGTTATTGCTTTATTACCGCTTAAGCATATTATAAATAATATCTTGTCTTTTTGTGACATGTGTTTTTTTTTTTAAATTATTTACAAACTTTTACGTTGTCAATGTAATGATATCGTATTATTCGTGTGCACGATTATTCAAACGAACTAAATTTCGTTAAAATAATTCAATGTCGTTTATGTGTACGTATAATATATTATACGAATAACGTAAACAATTATAGGTATACGAGAGCTAAGAGTATTAATGCAGAATTATGGGTATAAAATATATATATAAAAAAAAATCGCTGTCAACATAAAAAAAACTTTATTATGAGAAGTAGAAAATATATAATAATATGCAGTATTTACGAAATGTACAAAATTTATGTACAAAAAATACATTTATACATAATCTTGTGATATTTGACTGTAAAAAAAAAAAAAATGTAGGGTTAAAATATTCTACAGTTCGACATGAGGCGGACGTGTAAAAATATATACGAGTAATAATAAAACGGTAGTCTTTGAAATGGATGTAAAGAAGGGTTAAGCTCAGCTTCGGCTCCAGAGCCTCTGCTTTTTTACAATTATTTTGCGGTAAATCGCGAGAACGAATCGCAGCAGTGAGTGAAAGATCATTTCTCCGATTTAAAATACATAAAAAAAAAAATAAATAAATACGAACTCGATGATGAAATTAATCTTTGAGTTTCATCTTTTTAAATTTTCATTGTATACATTTTTGTTGATGAAAAATAAATAAAAGAAAATATTGTAAAATATTCTTAAATTTTTATATATATACACTTTAATCAATTTTTGGAAAACGTTTATAGCAGCGTATATAGGCAAATAAGCGCATGAATTATATTAAATTCCTCTTTTAAAGTACATATTATAAGCCGCGCGGGGATACTGCAACGGTAAACGGAGCATGCGCGCGCGCGTTACTTTTTTGAGCATCGATCTACTCTATTCCCTCGTACGCCGGCACATATAGAGGGCAGCGATTCCCCGAGCACGTTATTGCGCTGTGGAATTGTACAGCATGTGCCGTTGCGTATGTTGTACTTGATTTGTACATGTAATATTTTATCGAGTACAAGATGTATTTGTTCGCGTTTTTATTAAACATTATTGATTCCGTCAATCGATCTAAAAGTCTGGATATTTCATAATTATATCATTCTTTCATAAAATCGTTTGGAATTCGCCTTTTATTCGTTGCCGCAATCGGATTTCGAAGAGGAGAATTACAAAAAAAAAAAAAAAAAAAAGAAACAACTTATAACTCACATTATAATAATAATAATAATAATGTACACCGCACAAAATGAGTATGTTCTTATATATATATATATATATTCGTATGTAGTTTTGTATAATTTATTTTAGGAATTTTTTTTTTTAAATTGTAAATCACGTTTCCACTGCGATTATTGAGGCCACAATATAATATTTCATACTAAAAGAAAAAGCGCGTAAAAAAAAAAAATGTTATTGCTGTTTCGTAGCCTCTTGGAAAATGCGTATATTTACTTGCATCCATATTACAAGAACACATTTCAATAATATTATATTCAAATACATTTAGAATTTTATCGGTCGGTAACAATTTTTTTTTTATAAATGTCGTTATTTTAACAAACCTATATTTTCGCTATTAAATCAATTAATGTATAACGTTTGTGAAATATACGGTCAGTGGTAGATGGTGCACAAGGTTTAGGACACAGATTATTATGTAAGTACACGGCTCGAATAAATTATAATCAAGTTCTATATTGATGTAAGCACATACCTACCTACATTATTACATTTTTTTTACCCCTCAATTATGTAGAACAAACTATAATTATATAGTGGTATTCTAATGGTGGGAATATTTAGGTAATAGTCTTATGACTAAACGAGTTGTATAAATGTAAAATACAAAACTATATATTATTAATATCATTTAAAATAATTGTATGTGTACGATGTCTGTGAACTTCAATTATAATGCTGACATACTGTACGTATATTAAACTTATAATTTTTATTTTTTGGAAAAGTCTTAAACACATTAATACATTTATGCGACGCGTCTAAATAAAATCATTGTTTAAATTTTCTTTTTTTTTCTCCAGAGAATATGCAGTAGTCCATTTGGACTATAATATATCTACAATATTTGAAAAAGTGGAACGTTTCGATAGATGGTTAGACTCGCTGAGCGGTAAGCATGATTATTAATGTTAACTTGTAGATAGTGTCTTGCGCTTTATTGTGATTGGTAGGTATTTTAAATTTGCGTCTTAAACGATATTTTGATACACAGATAGCAGAACTAAAGGATGGTGGATGGTAAATTCGATTTACACTACTTTTACCATAACATTTTGCTATCTTCTGATGGTATGGCTGACTCCAAAGTATATGAAGGACCGATCCCCGTACAGTTTAAAAAATATACTAATAATATACAATGTCTTGATGATATTAACAAACGCATACATAATAATAGAGGTAATTCATAATAATAATCATCATCATCCGTGATGAGCTGTTTAAATGTTTATAAACTACGTATTATTTTATTTTTCCACAGTTGATAATAACATCTACTAAACTGAACTATAATTTGACATGTCAACCGATAACCTACATGAATTCAGAACCCGAGCTTAGGGTAAATGTTTGTTTTTAAATTATTAAATTAAAAAAAAATAATAAATACAAAATAATTCCCAAATGAAAAAGATAGAAAAAGTACATTGTGAGGAAATGACGTGTGGAGTGCGCACTAAACAATTTGAAATTTGTTATTCATTGATTTTTTAATACAAGTATCTGGAATTGCTAAAAATATTTTTAATAATTGAATATTTAAAAATGTAAACGAAATAAATTAATTACAATGAAATTAAGTTGTATTATAATATGCTAATAATATTCACTACCTACATATTTTAATTGAAATATGTATTTCTATAGATGGCAGTAGCAATATGGTTGTACTACGTGACAAAATTTTTCGAATTATTAGACACTGTATTTTTGATGCTTCGTAAAAAAGACAATCAACTCTCTTTTCTCCATGTTTACCATCATTCGACAATGTTTGTTTTCTCGTGGACATGTGCAAAATTTGTACCGAGTGGCTCTGCATTCCTACCCATACTGATCAACAGTGCTGTGCACGTCTTTATGTATGTTTACTATTTATTGGCTGCAGCGCAATGCGCAAATGTCTTTAAATACAAAATATACGTCACAATCATTCAATTGGTAAAAACGCTACTAATTAAAACTAATTTTTATTTTATAAAAGTTGAATTATTAATTAACGTAGTCACTAATTTATTCAAATTTTGTTTTTAGGCTCAGTTCTTATTAGCTTTACCATTAGGCATAAATGCCATACGAAATGGTTGTAATTGGCCAATGTGGATGAAATATTGTTTTGTCTTCTATATTATGACAATGTTAGTTTTATTTGGAAACTTTTACAACAAAACTTATATTAAAAAGGTATGTAAAATAAATATACAATCTGTTGTTATAATATAACTTATATAAATTGTGTGAATAAAATCATCAATTTCAAAACAATCAATATTCAGTTTTTTATTATAGGCAAGAAAAAACGAAAATGAAGTGGGACACTGTTTGAAAAAATTGTGATAATTTTCATTAAACACACAAGTTGCATTAATAAATCTAAGACATATTTTAATTTTATATAGACATTTATATACAAACTAATAAATTAGACCTGCCATTTTTAACTATGTGATATTTTTGTAGTTAAAATTTGAATTTAATCAATTATGAGTACATTAATATGAAATAGCATTTGAAAAAAAACACTGTGAATGTTCTTCCATTTTAAATAATATTTTATTGTAATAAATATAATATTTTATTAGTTATTTATTCATCATAATTTTTTTATATATAGATTTTTTTTTTGTAAAATGTATTCATTACATTTATTTTAAATGTACATATATTTTTTTTTGACTACGGTATTACAATATAAAATTGTTTTGCACTTTATTATGTATTTTATAATTACTTTTATTTATTGACATTGTTTAAAACATATAAATATTATCAAAGTAAATTTAATAAGACACCTCAATATAAATATATATAAATAAATAAATAAATATATATATATATATATATATATATATATATATATATATATATATATATTTACAAGGAATTATTTTGTAATTTATTTCAGTAAGAACATTAAATATTAAAAATATTTTAAGACTTGTGGATATGTGCATATAAATGGTAAATTAAAAGTTTAATGAATTGTATTGTTTTAATTCTTCCATCAATTATCATTATAAATTCAATGTGTATTTAACTGATGTTAGTTTTTTTCATTATTATTATTATTATTTACTATCTTTGTGACTATATAGTCTATATGTTAAGAATTATAGGGCAGAACAAGTATGGAAAATAAACACATTTTATTTTAGTACCAATTTAAAACTATCATTCAAAAAGATTTTTTTTAAAAACATCTAATTTTAATTTATTAAAACTTATTTACATAAAATAATTGCTTACTTTTAAATAATAGACATAATTTTAAACACTATAAATAAATAATGTTTTTTAATTTATTTGGAAGTTGTAGATCAGTTGTGCTAATTACACTGTAGTTCTATTTAAATCACAATGCGATGTTAATTTATTGTTCAAATTATAAAATCAAGAAATAAATATAAAGTTAAAATAACATACATTTTATTGTATTTCTCTATATTTTTTTTGGTTAAAGATGAATAATATACTTAAAAAAAAAAGATTGAAATGTCTTTGATTACATTAACTTTCAATTGATATTTTATAATAGAATTCAATTAAAGAGCTTAATTATTAATAAATTATACATTAATGTCTTAAGCTAGTCTATACAAAATAATAAAATTTATTTTATATACAAAAAAGTGATAATTATTAAATGTACTATATATATCTCATTATAGTTTAATTACTTGTTCCAAAATTTCGTTACGTTAGATCTAGTTCCTTTCAACAATTTTTTCATGGGACCACTAGTATCTACCAACATTTCTTCATCGTGTAATTGGTTTCTGACTGCTTTTTTTACGTTGGCCACTTCATTTTCTATGGCTGCTCGATGTTTTAGCACATCCTGTTTCTTTTGGTTAGCATCGACAATACGAGCCTGAACCGTGGACAGAACGCTCTCACAAGAATCACACCACTGTTGTAATGTATCTATCATGGTGTCAACGTCGTTTGGCCCAACGTCCCTACCGACCGTCCAATCAACTTCTAGATAGCCACTTTGCTGGTCAAGTTCACCAGTAACTACGTCGGAATAAAGTGCTTCGATGATCAAGTCTTCAAGGTCTCTGACGTTGTTTACGTTCAACTCTTTCAAAAGGACATCGTATGGTATCCTTTTCATTTTATTGGCCAAAGTGACGATTGTTAGGTATTGCAGTTTTTTCTTCTGCGATATACTGAGCTCTGGCAGGTGTTCTTTTTTATTCAAATAATCCAAATACGTACCCTGCGAGAACATGCGTAGTGCATGCAAGTACGGCGCGTACGGGGTGGTCTCTAAAGCGACAACATTGGAACACTCCAACAGCTCAGCGAAAACGAATGTGTCGTCACGGTCCAACGCTTGTTTGATGACTTCGACCAATTCCTGACCTTCGGCTTTTTGGGCCTTAACCACGAACTGCTGTAAAGGCTTTTCGATCGTTTTCTCTTGAGACATAGCGAACACGGTCTGTCTGGAGTACGCAAAGGATCACTGTTGTTTCGAAGTGATCATTTAACAAACTTGCCTTGAAAAAAAAACGAAAAAGTAAACAACTATTGTCGCAGTATATTAAAAACTTAAATACACAATATATATATATATATGAATAATATGGTTGTCCTTTAGTACTGTATGAGTACAGGACACGTAAAAACGTCGTAAAATTTACGAAACGGCGACTACTGACTAGCGAACTCGAGCCGTTTCAATTTCTTTTTCTTTTGTTTTCCAATAAAAACATAAATTGTATATAACCTAAATATGTAGTTATAACCATAGACCAGACTACCTATAACCCGGTTTCTCACACATCGAACGGTTTTTCTCCCATGATAACCTCGGGTTATTCTGTATTATCTGTTTTGTATATTGGTGAAAACGGTCTTGTTATCAGTGATTTTTTCTCTCATATGTAAAATCATAAGCATGTTATAACTCATATGAACTAATGCAGGTATGTGTAAAATATACTTATGTGTTATCTATGGTACAAGTTATAGTAGTTATTAT
Source organism: Chaetogeoica ovagalla (assembly GCA_032441825.1). Lineage (NCBI taxonomy): Eukaryota > Metazoa > Arthropoda > Insecta > Hemiptera > Aphididae > Chaetogeoica > Chaetogeoica ovagalla. The sequence continues at coordinate 4,487,413 of CM063726.1, forward strand.
GTTAGCAATATTTTATGGATTATAATTTTACTATAATTATTTCATACGGTTTACATAAAGAAAAGTGTGGGTATACTGTGCGTAGTGTACTTTTTCTACCACGTAGGTTGTGTTGCTCACAGTCAAATTAATTTTATCTGTATAGTAATGAGAACAGTATTAATTATTTTTACTCGCATTAATTACAAATCATAGTATACCCAATTTTATTTTTATACATTACAATATAATGGAACAAAATCTCGAACACAATAACATCATTCCACAAAATGGGGTTTCTGAAGATTATGAGTTTATAAGCGATGAACAAGACAAATTTTCAGAATTGCCAATTGATTCCAATGAAACCAAATTTATCTATAAAATTCCTCCACCGCCAAATGAAAATGACACTGAAGCTTATTTAGATATACTCGGTTCTGGTGACTTATTGAAAAGAATATTAAAAAAATCAAATTCAGAATGTCGTCCAATGAAAGACGAACAAATTTTAATAAGTTTTGTTGGTCGTATAGAAGGAAAAGATGACATAATTGAAGAAGCAGAAAAATTAGAAATAACTCTTGGTTGCTGTGATGTAAGTATGATATTAAAAAAAATGTATATGAATTTATTTTTTATATTATTTTCATACATTTTAGGTAATACAAGGTATCGATGTAGCTTTAAGCTTAATGTATATTGATGAAGTAGCTGAATTGAAAATACCACCCCGATTCGGTTATGGTAAATTAGGATTGGAACCTAAAGTACCAGCTGAAGCTAGGTTAGTTTATATTGTGGAACTAATTGCTGTAAGACCAGTATTAGTTCCAGAAAATATGATTCCATTTGAAAGACTTAAAATTGGGTGAGTTTTATAATTCAATAGCAAATTAGATAATTATAATTTATATGATCAAACCAATACATAATATTATATATTTTATTTGATATAAGGAGTACTTTTTATTATTAGAGTTAACTTATTTATTAGTATTGTTTTCAATTAAAAAATTATTTGTTAATAAATTATTATTTAATATATGTTTTAGACAACAAAAAAAAGTTAGAGGAAATTGGTGTTTCAAACGCAATGAAAATGTTTCGGCTTTACTCTTATACCGTAAAGCTCTTCATTTTTTGGGTGAAAAAGAAGAAAAAGTATGATTATACTACAATTTTATTTAAAAATTAAAATCAACCAGTTCGTGTTGATGAATAACTAATTATTAATATTTTACATATATAATACTATTTAATTAAAAAATTATATTATTTTTATAGCTTTAAATATTTATATTTTTATATTTAATTATAGATAGGTTAGTTATTAGGTTATTACTTATTAGTTATTATCAATGACGCCAATCTTGGTTGTCAACTGAAGAAAATTCCTTATAAGTTTTTTATTGGAATATAAAATTTACAACATTCAAATCACAATTTTGTTTTAGGTAGATGAGTGAAAATATATAATTTTTTTTCTTAAAATTTAAAATTTTATTTGACAGACATTTCATTTATTTTTTCTTTACTAACTTGGTTGAAATACAAACCATTGAATAATTACCATAAAATTGAAAAAGTTAAAAATTAAATTTGTTTCTGAATATGAACTTTTAATGATTTTTGATCTTAAATGCTTTGAGAAGTTTAAGGTTTTGAGAATGAGATAAGTGAGATGGTACTTCAACTTAATTTTTATAGTAAATAATACTCAATAAGTATATTTATTAGCCCACATTTTAAAATTATAATTTAACTATTTAAGATTATTTTTGGAAAAATTACAAATTATTGATGTATATATGAAATGATCACTAAATAAAGCGATTAAAAATGTAAGAAATAATTATATTACAATTATTATATGTAACTTTATGAATGGTGTGATGGCAATGTAAATATTGTCACAGAGGCAACATCCAATGTTGTCTCTCATTTTGTATACGTATACATAAAATACACACATCACATGCCTATGAACATAAGAATAATAATATATGTACTGTGCATGCACAATAATCATTCTGAGGCCACTTTTTCATTGCCCCTGATGTTAAAAATAGGGACATAGTGTTAAACAAAATGAAACTAATTACTACTGGGTACATAAGTCACCTCACCAAAATCATATTATTAGAATCGCCCGCCACTGATGTCTAGTTATGATAATTTTTTGAATTATAAATAATAATAATATAATTTTTTTTTTGTTAGATTGGTTCAGAATTGGAACAACATGAAATTCGAAGTGAACGCATTAAAACATTGAATAACATAGCAATCGTTCACATTTCTATGCAAAATTTAAATTTAGCATTAGAAACATTGAACTCTGTACTTGCTATTGAACCTATGAATGAAAAAGCAATCATGAGAAAGGGTAAAGTACTAAGTTTGAAAGGACAGTATATGGCAGCCACTCGAGAGCTTAATAAAGCATTGCAAATAAACCCTAAAAATAAAGAAGTTCAAACCATGCTGAAAAATATTAAAATAGCATTAGTCAAAGAAAAAACTCAAGAAAAAGAATTGTATAAAAAAATGTTAGGACAAAAAGGCAATGGTGAAAAACCATCAAAAGATGCAAAAATGGTATATATTATTACACTATTATTTGTAGGGCCTGGAAGTTCATGCACTTTTTGTAGTATCAATATATATATATATATAAAACTAATAATTTTATTAATAAAAGGGAAAACGATAATGATTAATGGTTATGCGACAAAGCTTGGATGGAAACACAAGGCAATAACAAATTTAAACTACAATATTATTGTTTGTAAACGATCTAATTTTAAATATGATTTGTATATATACATATATAATGTTTTTATTATTTATATTCATACAGACATTTTTTCAACAATTACTTTTTAATATACACAAAATACATCAGTTTTATATTTAATTGCTAAACAATTTAAAAAAAAGTATAGTTTTATTTAAAAAATATGCATATATATGTAAAATCCTCAAAGTATGTGAAAATAAAATTTTATTTTTAAGTTAGAATCACTTGTAGTGTATCTAGCAATTATTTTGAACAACAAATAAAAATATGTAAGTGCACCAACTTCCGAGCCCTAATTATTATAGTGCTTACAATATAGAATTCATATTGTATATTCATGACTAGAGACTAAAGATAACTTGATAGTATACTTTTTACATCACCAAATGACAATAGATTATAATAGAATTTAACATTCTGTTAAAATGTCTACTATGTATTCTAGTTTTAAAAATATAAACATGAATCCCACACTTAATTGTTTAAATAAAACGGAGAACTTTATAAAAAAAAATATAAAATTTAATTTATGAAAAATAGAATAAACATTTGTAAAAATGTTGTTACAATTTTCAAAATCATGTTTTATATTGTATTCATTGTGAAGTATTATTATTATGAAGTCACTAGTCAATTTTTTTTAAATTTATTTAATGAAAATATTTAAAATAATGCTATTAATACTTTTACCACAATATATAAATTTTGTGTTTCTGTTTTTTTTTTTTTTAGAACTCAACATTTCTAATCAGTGGGTTTATTGCAGGATTAGCAGTAATTTGTGGATACTGTTACCTTAACAACAACTTTCCTTTCAACAAATTCAGCACATTATAATGCTTGTAATAACTTAAACCTTTTTTTACATTCAACAAATAAATTCATTATACTCTTCACTGTGATTTTCTTTTTTTTAAATTATCTACAAATTAAATTTACAATTGTTTTTCTTTTTCTTATTTTATATGCTGACAAATTGTTATATTTATAATTTAAACTGCATATATTAATTTATTTACTGTTTATTTATGTGGTTATATATAATATATAACTATATATATAATATACCTATATAATTATCATACATTGTATTTATACCAATTTTTAAAATTTTAATTGAATATTCATGTCGAGAGAGAGGACAGGTTATATACTTTTTGTTTTTTTTTAGTTTTATGTGTTGGTGAAAATACAGACCATTTGGTTATATTTATAATTGATAATATATGATACGTTAGTAATTGCATAATTTGTATACATGTTGAAAAGAACTTAAAATAGAACATTTTTCTACACTTATTGCTTTCTCCTATCTTGTATAATATTCCATATCTTGGAGTATAGATTTTATTTAATATTTTTGTTACTTCTACTTACATATATTTTTTTATTAGCCAACTGTATTAAATTCTGTTGACAACTTTTTAAGGTTACTCTGGTGAACTTCCTCTTATTTTAAACCATTTTTAATAAATTGGGTCGTGATTAGTACGCTGCCGGTGCTCTATATTCCATTTCTTTCTCACATTATAAATTTTTTGTCAATTTGGCCTTCTATAATTATTGTAATAATCGACTGAATATTTTGATAATTTTCTTTGCATTTTCGGATTGTCTTTAATAATAATAATAATAATAATAATAAAGTTTAACTAATGGGAAAATTGAAAAAAAGTATCTAAGTAATACAATATACAGGTAAACAATTGAAACAATTTGCTATGTGACAAATGTCAAGATTACTTGAGCACCACTTCTACACGGAAGTGTTCTCAACGACTCGGTGTATGAAAAAATAATACTGCAACGGATTTAAATTATTCATTTCGCTTGCAAATGTAAAATGAATTTACTGATTAGTGATGTTATTCTTTTTAGTAAGACGAGCATATAATACTATTAATTCTCCATTTGAAGTGATGATTTGCAATTTTTATGAAACAAATTTTTTTTTTGGTTGAACTTAGCTGCATTATAATGAGATTATATATTTATTAATATATATAATAAATGACCAGCCAACGAACCTAAACACAAAGCATTTCCTGTATGCAGACGATTTAGCGATTACCTCCCAAAAAGACACGTTTGAAGAAGTAGAAAAGACTCTTGACACTTGCCCTGAAAGAGATGTCTACATACTACAAAGAAAACCACTTAAGACCGAACCCCAATAAAACGCAAACGTGTTCTTTTCATTTAAGAAACAGAAATGCAAACAGAGAACTAAAAATTAATTGGGAGGACAAGTATCTGGAGCACAACAAGTTTCCAAAGTACCTGGGGGTGACGCTGGATAGATCACTAACCTTTAAAAAACACTGCGAGAACACCCGAGCCAAAGTCAATACCAGGAAAAACATACTACGGAAACTTGTCAACTCCAAATGGGGTGCAGATGCAAACACCCTGAGAATTTCAGCAATAGCACTAAGTTACTCAGCGGCCGAATATGCATGCCCAGTTTGGAAATCATCAGTACATGCAAAACACATCGATACAGCTCTCAACGAGTCATGTAGAATTATAACAGGATGCCTCAGACCAACAGAGGTACATGAACTTCATACCCTAAGTGGCATAGCTACCCCAGACATACGCAGAGCAACGATAACTGAAAATGAAAGATACAAATGTAATCAAGATCCAAGGCACCCATTACACGGGTATGCAGCTACGGCAAAACGCCTCAAATCAAGACAGAGTTTCATGCACAATACAAAAGGTGATTTCCTGATTACGCAACGAGAAAGACAAAAAATGTGGAAAGAAAGAAACGTAGAACGAGCCAACGAACCCATTTGGACACACGTGCGATGGAAAGTCTACCACCAGGACAAAATCTAAAATGCGAGACATGGAAAACACTCGATCGGCCGAGAGCAGGCGTAGCCAGAACCAAGAAAAACCTAGTAAAATGGAAAAAAAAAGAAGATAGCGACCTCTGTGAATGTGGAAGTGTACAGGACGAAAAAGACCTTTTGGAATGCCCAATGATGGAGATCCAATGCAAGTGGACGGATCTTTTTTCCAAACCAAATGACGCGGTCATAAAAGTGATCAATTACTGGACAGGAAGAGGAATTTAGGCTGACTGACACGAGACAAACAATATATTTATTACTTTTTACTATTTATTATTATTATTATAATTGTTCTTCTTCTTATTTATGTTGTAGAAATGTAAAACAATAGCACGTTAGGTCCGGTGCACACTTGCGTTATTTTAACCCGCGGCGTGGAAAACCCACAATTAAATTGCGTACCGCACACATCACAGCGGTGACGAGCGTCCATTTGCGTTCAAATTGTTGACGCGAGTTGTCACCGCGCACGCACTTGCGGTCTCTCGTTACATTTTATCATATTGGTCCGTGGACATTATCGTAATTTTGCCGCAAGCACGTGTTTTTCATTACGATTTTTCGTTTACACGTTTTTTAATTCGTAAATCGCACAAATGACGGGAAATCAAGAAGATGTGAACATTGAGTTATTTATTGGTGAGATTAAAAACCATCCTGAGATATGGAGTACCGCTGTCAAAACTTACCGTGACCGGAAGAAAAAACGAGATGCATGGATAAGTATTTGCCGAGTTTTTTGTGATGGATTTGACGAAAAGGACGAGAAAGGCAAAAATGAAATTTGTAAGTAATTTTTAAATTTATTTTTTCGTTTATATTTATATATGATATATATATATTAGCTTTACTTCACATTATTTTAAAAGTAAGTGTATATAAAAACGATAACACATAATAATAACGTAATATTACTTAAATATAATTTGTTTGCCATGGAACGCTACCTACATCAGACACAAAATAATCTGCCAACTTGTTTCTTATTTGAATTGATTGGTTGGGTGGTCTTGAGACATCTCGTTCGATGTCAATGAGTCCATCTATAGTCATTGCATCTTCGACGTTGAATCCATCTCTAGTCCTTACAAAATTATGGAGGGTACAGCAAGTCTTCACCAAAAGTATAGATAAATCCAAATTTACATTTACATTGATAGGTTTGTTAAAAATTTTCCATTTATTTGAAATAAAAGTATATTAAAAGCACATTCGACGTTTCTCCGGGCTCGGGATAATCTATAGTTAAATATTTTTTTGGTATCTGATAAAACTTTACCAACAAAAGGTCTCATTATATCTGGTGATAGAGAAAATGTCTTGTCGCCAATAAATGTGTATGGCATATTTGGACCAACTGTACCTGGAAGAGGCTGACTACTAGGAATGTTTAATTCATTATTTTTAAGTTTTTTATAGAAAGCAGTTCTTTCAAAAATAGTACTATCTGACTCCTTTCTAAAAGCACCAACATCAATATATATAAACTTATAATTCGCATCAACAATTGCTAATAGCACAATTGAAAAAAAATTCTTATAATTATAAAACAAAGAACTACTCATCTTTGGTTTTCTGATCCGCACATGTTTCTCATCTATCGCCCAGAGACAATTAGGATATTGACTGTATTTATGAAAATCTTCAGATATTTCTTTCCATCGGGTCGTTGTCAACTTAGGAAAACACTCTTCACGTAAGACTTCCCAAATAGCATTACAGACTTTTCTCAATATCTTTCCAATTGTTGTATGACCAATCCTGTACGTCAGATGTAGATCGATCTGATCACATCCACTACCCAAATACCTATGAAAAAATTGAAAATCATACAAAAGTATCGGTAAATGGACATTATTCCCCCTCCCCTCGATAAACTTTTTGATGCGGACATTCTCCACAAAAGTTTACTATTTGTAATAAAAATAAAAAATAAAATTAGTTAGGTAAAAAAAACAATTGTATTATATGTAATTATATTTTTGTAATATATTTATATTTTAATTTTAATATCTATGCATTTTCTCTATTTTAGGCAATAAATTTATTCAAAAGTGGAAGAATATCAAGGACAACTACACAAAAAGTGAAAAAAAAAAATTAAAGTCTGAACAGACTGCTGAAGTAGGTAAACGGTATGTTTATGCTAGACAGTTATCATTTTTGCCAACTGCTGGTGCTACAACAGAAACGCAGTCCAGTATAGGCAGTGAACAAGAAGAATTGAGCGAGTTTGAAGAAATAACATTACTACAAAAAGAGTTTGAAACTCCTACCTATACCCAAAACCAAAAACGCAAAAATGACTTTGAGACTTCTTTAATTGATTTTATCAATGCACCAATTCCTTCTCCGATTGTACCACCCGTTTTAGAAATAAATCCAGACAGATCATTCTTTGAAAGTGTCCTACCATCTATCAGTAATTTCACTGAAGATCAAAAGCTGGAATTTCGTTGTGAAGTTTTGAATATCATAAAGCGGATGAGGAATTCACCAGCTACACAGAATTATGAATATTCTCGTAACGCAATATCTCCATCAACTTCATCTTCCACAACTATTGACGTCCAGGCATATAGCGAAGAAGACACTATCGACATTTTTAAGGATCGAATTTAAGCTTAATTTAAGCAATAATCATGGTTTTATTTTAAAACTGTATTCAAATTTATTACTATTTTTCTGTATCTAATTTCTACTGAATTTATGGATATTGGATATATTAATAATATATCTAATATCATTATACTAAAATAGTAGGTACTTAAGAAATTAATAATTATGTATTTACAAAAAAATAATACTGTTCATACATACCATTTTATCCGTTATATTTATTTTATACTGTAATACCTAATTCAATTGTCTGTTAATATTATATTATCTTGGAGTAAAAATTAAAAAGAGGATTTTCAAAATATACTTACCTCAGAGTAACAGCTAACATTTCCAGTGGAGGTATAGACAATCTCAAATGCGTATCTGTGGACTTCATTGAAATTTTAACAGCAAGCTCGTCAAAGATTTTATACTCATTCGAAAGTAGTTAAAAAATTTGTCCGGGTTTTTTTCGTAAATTTTCAAACGACGTATAAAATATTCCTTTTGTAAGTCTTACATCAGTAAATGGATGTACCCAATAACGCCTATTATTTTCCAAATGAAATTTTTTGTACACAAGGTACGCAAAAATTATTCGTTTTCTTTTGTACATTTCCATCGCTTGTGTCGAATTCATACTAATATACGTGAAAACTGCAAAACTATCGAAAAGTAATAACCTCTGTGTTTATTGAATGCGTTCCAACGTCGTACTGACGTACGTTCTAATGGCGTTATGAACGCTAGGTGTGCATTCAATACGGCGGCTTCGACGCAGTGCCGCGCGTTAAAATAACGCAAGTGTGCACCGGGCCTTAATGTTACGGATATAATGAAAAAGTGTAATGTGTGGCACGTGAATTAGTTTAGAAATTTTACAAAATACCGAAAAAAGAAAAGGACCATCGTACTTATTTTTAGTTTACGACTTTAAGAATATGTAACGAAACAAAAATAATTTTATTTATTTAGCGTATGGCTATATAACAGTTTTAAAAAAGGCTTTTGAGTTCTAAGAAAACGCGTAAACCTTTCGAAAATGTTACATACGTTCGATGGTCACTACTGGCAAAAAAAAAAAAAAAATGATTTTCTTTTTTCAGCGCTAAACGGACGCGTCGACGCGAAATGAAAAATGACACAAGCGTCCCCCTGGCAAATACACAACGACGAACGCTGACCGTTGACGCGCACGCACTCTGGTGGCACATTTCCGTGGTCAACGAATCGGACGACATCGATGAAAAGAAAGCGCGCGACGTTTAAAAATGTATAATATATATCTATTTTTTAATTTTTTTATTATATTATGGTACGAAAACCTTATTATAGTATGCGCATTATATAGGCAATTAAATATACGTTTCTTATTACTTGCTGGGTACCTCTTGCTGACTTCACACTCGTATCTATTCAGTACACGGTTAGGTGGTCACGATCTTAAACCGTATCGGCGGCACACATATTATCCTTTGTCAATATCTTGGCCACAGTGTATTTGATAATACGTGTATAATAATAATTGTTGGCGCGTAAAATGTCCGAACAGTTTATTCACGACTACTGTTATTCACCAGTACAAAACGATGAATATAACTGTGGAGTTTTACTTTAATATATTACATGTTTACCATCATGAGTGAATCATGTTTTGTTTCGGAGTTCGATCCTAATGAATACGGGTTTTACTTAAAAATTTATCTGTTGAAAAAGTCTGAGAGGATATGGTCGACACGTGTTTATACTGCAATAGGTTATCGAACATACACCGTTGTGACGAAGACCAATATAATGTAGATTGGGTGTCATGTACAATTGGTGGCTTTAAATTGCATCCCTAAAGAAAGAAGATGGAGTTGAAAATTATGAGAAAATTGTTTTTCTGTGTTTGTTATGTCAGTAGTAATATAAAATCTTATTTATAAATATTTTACTTCTTCGTAAAAATCTTTTATAATTTAATTGATATTTTGTCCACAGTCGAGTATAAAATATAACCACACCAATTACACATGTCAAAAGTTTACATACTATATACATAAACATACCGTGTGGCTTTATAGATTTGTGTGATTGACAGTCCGAAGTCTGTTAGGTATTCAATACCTATCATTCAAGGATATTTATGTAGTAATGCATTCATCCAATGTTACTTATAATATTTTTGAATAATGTTGATTCGAAGTGGGACGGTATCTTGTACATTAACATATAGACAATTTGTAATTAATTTTTTATATTTGTTTTAGGAAAACGATATACATGAAAATTGACATTTGATTTAAGGAATGGCCAAAACAATTTAAAAAATATATTTTATTTATAAATAACTAGTTCTGCCTCTTTATTAGTGACAGTCAAAATGTACTTAAGTTTTAAGAATTAAATCAACTTTATTTAAGTCAACAATAATTTAATGGAAATTAAATAAAAATAAATTATTTTTCATATGTTTAGTGATTAAATGAAATACATTTTTCAAACAAAATAACAAAACTTTTGTAGAAAATATTCAAATATAAAATATGTGTTCAATATTATTAGGCGGAAAAACAGCATTTCTTTTGTTACAGTGAATTAAATTTTATCACTTCTTATAAGAGTTCCCATTTGTTTAGTGTATTGATTGCAATTTATGACAATATAAGTGGACTCATCCCAGTGGCGGATACAGCCCGAGTTAACGGGGGGGGGGGGGCGAATATTTCACATTGAAAATGAAATATCGGTCTAATATGTGTGTGTGTGTTTAAAAATAACTTATACGAAACAATTATGTTAAATACAACTTTTTAATCAAAAATTTTAAAAAGTAAACTTAAAACTAATACTGATTATAAATATTTAAAAAAAGCATACATAATCATTAATCATTAAATCTAAATTAATTCTAAATAATAAAATCTAATCGTCTATTAGATTTTGCAAATACATCAATGACTTCCTTAGAGTTTATTTTTATATCATGATGAGCATGTAATAAAGCCAGACCATTCAATCGATCTTCCGAAATTCTTGTTTTCATCCATGTTTTTATCCGCCTCAGAGATGAAAATTTGCGTTCTGCTGATGCAGTGGTAGCTGGTAATGTCACAAGTATATTTAACAGAATATTTATTCCAGGAAAACAGTCGTAGTCACAACGTTTCAAAGCATCAATATTCGTCATTGGTAGTTGTTTCTCGTTAAGCCAATACTCGTGCCAAAGGGCTAATTCTTCAGTTATTTGTTTTTCATATATATCACGAGGTACATTTAAATAATTGGATACTACGGCACCAAATTGTTTAATTACGTTTAAAATCTTGTTTTTAATTTTATTCTTGTCGTCAAAAATATCTTTTGTCTCAACTATATTCGGTAGGACCACATCAAGATCGAATACTGATATAGAAAACTTTTATTAGAATATATTTATTTGTCATTAGAAATTAGACGGCCGTTCATTCATTTTACGATCGCCTCGCACCGCACCATGATATTCCTATCGCATCGTCAATCATCGTTATCGCCAATTCCAAGAATAGTTTTGAACGAATTATATTCCTACATTGATTTGTGCGTATACATAATTACACACATGCGACATGCATGCAATTATATTATAAAGATAACATAATTAACTTTAAATTTTAATTATTTTTAATTTAATAATTTAATAAAAATTATTTTTCTTAAATAAAACACAACTTACGGGGGGGGGGGCGGCCGCCCCCTCCGCCCCCCTACTGAATCCGCGCCTGACTCATCCGAAGTGATATAGTTCTTGAGCCGTTCCCTTTCCATTTTAAATTCAAATCTTTAACGATTTGATCCCTTTCATTAATTATTTAATTCCACTCTTCAATAGCGATATCAAGGTAGAATTTTCTTCCCCTTTTTTTTAAGAAGAGTACTCTCTTTTTGACCAATTTTGGCATATCCTTTTTCGCCTCTAAAAATGGATAATAAAAATGTTTTTAATAAATATATTTAATTAATTAATTAATTAAAAATTTAATCAATTAATTAGTCATTTTCAGTTAATGATTATAGAGCAAATATTGGACTTCGAACTGTGTGACAGCATCAGACAATTTTATATATATATATAAACAATAAATTGCCACTTTATGTTTTTTTTTGCAAACGTTAAGCATTTGGTACTAATCGTGTAACTAAAAATAATATTAACAAAAAATTTAAGACAGGTATGTCCTAAAGTAGAAAATAGAAATAGGACTATGAAAATTTAGAATTATCAGAAATGTAATCTGTAAGGCATGAAGTATTTAAAAGTGTAAAAAAGTGTTGTTACTATGGAGATAATATCCTATAAAACGGTTTGGTTGGCTTCGTGTTCTGCTATGAGTATAACTTCAGTTAAACCGTTCTGAAATTGGAAATGAAAGGACTATTCTTTTGTACAAAAATATGTAAATATGTAGACATTATATATTTACTACATTTACAATATATTTCAATATTGGTATAAGCATTATAATATATATATATATTACTTTATTTCATTTTAACTTAATATTTTTTATCGAAATTGTTTTTTAACTGCAAACAATTTTATTATTATGAATAACGCTTCATAATAAAAAAAAAAAAAATGGAATGGAGAATAAAATATGTTATATGGGTTGTAAAAATTAAATTATAGCAAAGTAAATGGATTATTATTTGATATTTAATGAAATTTAAATACATTTTTATCAAATTTGAATATCCGAAAACACACAACTTTAATAATTAGATAAACATTATAATTTAATTAACACAAATTAGTTAGAATTATGATATCTAATTGACATTAATATTAACGAATAATGAATTTTATTTCAGCTACTAATGAAAATAACCATAACGCAGTTGGCGATAATTTGTCAGATATTTTAATAAAATTATTCCTCGTCATAATTGTTCTCAAGTGTTAATTTTCGTTTTATATATGCAGTGCAATCTACCGTATTTCAATAAAATTACCCAATATTCTTATCAATGTTAATTTAAGTGTCAGGAGTTAGACATAGGCAACTTAATATACGTTTTACTTGCTGGCCCTGTTGCTAACTCTTCACACACGTCAGTATTTTGGGGAAAAATATTTCATACACTAACTTGTTATGTTTACAAATTTTCAGATGAAATATTTTTCGTCTAAAATTCGCTTAGAAATGTTTATTTTACGACTAATGTACTGGTCGACTAAAATATTTTTCGTATAAATTACATTTCAATTTCTATATTTTTCAATTAAAACACGTTTCAAATTAATATTGTTTTTTGGAAAAAAATATTTTCTACAATTTTAGTTTAAGTGTATGTTTTCCATCTTAAATACGGTTCGAACAAATCACTGTTGACTAAAATTTTTTCGATTACTTCATAACACAGACACATACTTAATAAACTACATAGACGCAGACTCAATAAATTTAATGACGAATTTAAGAATCAAACTTTAATCAAAAAGTTTAAAACAATATTTTTATTGAACAATAATCACAGATTGCATTCAAATTGCTTATCAAATTTATATACTACTTACATAATATAAAAATGAGATATACGTTCCATAGATTCCCATAAATCATACCACAGAATAAGTTAATTCTGTTATTTATACTATTATACTTCATTTACCAAAATCATGTTTGCCAACAAACAAAAAAATACATCTGCGATAAAATATATGATTAAAGATAAGAATTTATAAATGTTTATCTGTTTTGTACGACTTGCCTGTAACACGTGTAGTATAACATGTACTTACTCAAATATTTCACACTTGTGAATTCTTAGTTTCAAATGTTATTGTTCTCTTATTTAAATTTGTACGTTTTGTTTTATTAATCATGGAATCTAATATTAATTTTCACGAAATGAATATTGACGATCGTATTCTAAAAGTGAATATTCCATTTCCCAATATTAATAATGTTTTAACATTTTATATATTGTTTTTGATATTTACAATTTATTTATTCCCAGGCAATAGCTAACAATGGCTGGACTGAACCGACTTTGGTTCAAGAACGTGCTATTCCGCTTTTATTAGAAGGCAAAGACATGTTGGTACGGGCGAGGACAGGATCTGGAAAAACTGCAGCATTTGTTATACCGGTTATACAGAAAATATTAGAATTCAAAGAAGTAAAAAATTAATTAATGTTAAATTGTCAAATATCAAAATGTTCTCGTTCCCATTTTTCTCATTTATAGATAAACTACAATGATGATTATGATTATACAAAAGCTTTAATATTGGCACCAAGTAAAGAACTATGTAATCAGATTTCAAAAAATGTACTTCAGTTAATCATCAAATGTTCTGGAGATGTGAAATGTGTCGATATATCTCCTCAAGTCAGTATTTTTATAAATATACGTGGAATTATTTACTTGTAATTATTAATAAATATATATATTAATAAATATTAATTACTAATAATTATGTATTTTTAAATGATTGAATAATGTTAATTTAAATTAATTTAATTTAAATATAAATGATTTCTGTTTAAGTGATTTGTCATAACTAAATATTTGTATGATATAAATGTGATTATAACATGGCAGTTTCTTATAGATTGATATGAAGGAACAAAAACCTTTACTAAGTGCATCTCCAGATATTATTGTTGCTACCCCAGCTAGAGCTTTACTCCATTTACAAGCTAAACATATTTCATTGGATAAACTTCAAACTATAGTAGTTGATGAAGCGGATTTAGTGTTTTCCTTTGGATTTGAAGAGGAGATTAAAGAAGTCATGAAGTGAGTTTAAAATGCCCAAATGACCAGATTATATGACACAATACATCAGTGATCTAAACTATAAACGACTTAAAACTAAATTCAAAATCTTAATACTTCCATGTATATCTGTAATTTTAGTTTTAATTTGTGACTGTTATACTATTTATTTTAATCAAATGCAATATATGTCTGTGTTATAGATTTTTGCCAAAATCATATCAAGCCGTTTTGGCTAGCGCAACACTTTCAGAAGACGTTTTAGAATTGAAAAAATTACTTTTACGAAATGCTGTTATATTAAAATTACAAGAACCTGACTTAGCTCCATTATCAC
This sequence comes from Chaetogeoica ovagalla, assembly GCA_032441825.1. NCBI lineage: Eukaryota > Metazoa > Arthropoda > Insecta > Hemiptera > Aphididae > Chaetogeoica > Chaetogeoica ovagalla. The sequence continues at coordinate 4,502,744 of CM063726.1, forward strand.
AATTATCTCATTATAAGTTGAATGCTGAAGAAGAGGATAAAGCAGTTATTCTCTATTGTTGTTTTAAGCTAAAACTTGTCAAAGGAAAAACTATAGTATTTGTTAATACTGTGGACAAATGTTACAAGCAAGTAGTTTTCTATAAATTTATATTAATAATTTTAATATTTTCTTTTATTTAGGTTGAAGTTATTTTTGGAACAATTTGGTATTTTTACTTGTGTCTTAAACTCTGAACTCCCAGCCAGTTGTCGTTGTCACACAATTTCACAGTTTAATAATAATATATATGATATAATAATAGCTTCTGACGAAAATTTTTTAGATGAAGAACATGAAGTTGTTTCAAATAAAACAGGGTACAAATTAACAATTGAAAATCTTACTTAAGATTTTACTTAGAAAATGTATTTTTAATTTCTTTAGTAGTAAACGCAAATATGATAAAGAATTTAGTATATCAAGAGGAATTGATTTTCAATTTGTATCAGTTGTTATTAACTTTGATTTTCCATTAGACATTTATTCGTACATACACAGAGTGGGTCGTACAGCTAGAGGAAAAAATAAAGTAAAATGTGCTTTTTGATGTATAGTTTTTAGAATATTTAGAATATTATTTTTGCTTTCATAGGGTACTGCCATATCTTTTTTAAAAATCAAAGAGCAGCATTTGTTAAAAGACGTTGAAGATTATATAAAAAAAGGGATTTCAGAACAAAATGATATTTTTCAAAATTTTAATTTTAAATTAGAAGAAGTTGAAGGATTTAGATATCGTGCGAAAGATGCATGGCGAGCGGTTACAAAAATAGCTATCAGAGAAGCACGACTAAAAGAAATCAAATTTGAAATGTTGAACTCGAAAAAATTAAAAGTAAAATGATTTATCATATAATATTATAATTTAATTTAATTTTTTTATTTATTTTTATTTTAGCGATATTTTCAAGATAACCCTAGAGATCTTTTATCTTTAAGACATGATAAAGCTTTGCATACAGTAAAACTACAAGATCATATGTCTGATGTACCTGATTACATGGTGCCAGCATCATTAAAAGAATTTGTGCAAAACCAAGAGAGTGAAAGTGATAAAGGAGCTAAAAAAAAAGATAAGGAATATTATAAAAAAAAGCAAATTGGATATAGAAAATATCAACAAAAAAAAAAGAATCCTCTTATTGGAATGGAATATACTGGATTGAAGAAAACTTGAAATATTTTATTTTGATAAATCTGGTTTACTTTTAAATAATTGTATTATGGTTTTCCTTTAGTTGAATGATAATAAAAATCTCAACAATATTATGTATTGTATACTTTCTATAAAGTTACTCTATTATAATTCATAATGTTTATTATAATCACGATTGTATAGTATGTTCAGAAAAACTATACATGTTATTGATGAATACATTTTCTAAAATTTTTTTCTTAAATGTGCAATATTTTCTACTTTCTTAAAATTCATTGAACTGCGTGTTAATTTTGATTTAATCCAAAGCGCTAATGAAAACTGTCATGGATTTTACAGAAAGGTAATGCTTATATTACTTTAGCACCTATACAGGATTATCCTATTCATTCGGATTTATGTTATAAATTATGAATTTAATATTTTTTAAAATATAAATGTGATTTGGTATTTACGAGTTGTAAATACACTCTTCCTTGATGATAACGTTATCATTTTTTTATCAATAATATCATGAATTGTAATCAATGTCTAATCAAAAAAAACTATTTGTGTATTGTATGTCTTAAATCATGATCTATGATTTTAGGATTTAAAGCATAAGTGTTAAATAGCATTTGTGTTTATGTCACTGAGCTTAAAATTATTCGTTGACAGTTTATGTCAACTACTTTCTGTTACAAGTAGTTATTGTAGTGAATTATTAAATAAAATCATATTTTATCAAATTAAAAAGTGAATACATAGACATGGTATTTTTTAAGGAACTAGTCTGTTTGTGTTTTGTAATTGTTACTACTCTGTGCATTTCAGTAAGTCATTAAAGTAAATTAATACTAAACAACAAATCAATTTAATTTCTAATTTTAGGATCCAAGTTATGATTCAATATCTGATATTTATTTAGAACACGAATTAATTCCTGGTGCTGGTTTTAGCAAGCGTAATTCGATTAGTGTCAATTTGGAGACTAGGAATGATGTTATATCTGAAACAACTGTCAATATTTCAGACTTGCAATTATTGAAAGTATATATTGAACAAACCAATCCATCAATCAATAAAAATACTAATGTTTATATTCATTACAGGAATTAGCATTTAATAATGAACTTTATAGATTAAAAGTAACAGTCAAAACATTATCTGGCAAAGAAACTAGTTTTCTAACTTTCACCAAAGCCTGTCTTATATTCAGTTCTAAATTAAATGATATTCTGACATTACATCTGGATCATTTAGATTCTCCATTTGCAGTTAACTTAGCTACTACATCGAATAACTGTAACAATTTAAATGAATTATACACAAATAAATGGACAACCAATGTGTTTTTCAGAAGACCAGAAAACGGCCCTCTGTATGCATAAGACTTTTTTATATCATTTTTTAAATAAAAAATGCATAAATAAATACAAAAATTAATATTTCTTATAGACCTGATACTGCATCTTATATCCAAAAGATAGAACGAGAACGAGAAGCAAGAGAGAAAGGAAAATCAAACAACAGCAAATCAATGCTTGGAAAATATGTAAGTTAACATTTGGAGTTAAATTATGTAATGTTGAATTCCTTTTATTAGTTTTAATTTTAAATAAGCACTTAATAACCAATATTGATTCTTATTAAAAGTATTTAAAAACTTTAAATTTCTATTATTATGTTATGTATTAGAAATTACTAAATAATTATTATAAAGCAGTGGTTCTCAACTGGAATTTCATGTCAGATGTTACCCTGATATGATATGGACTGATGTAGAGGTCAGGGGCATATACAAGGGGGGCGACAGGGGCGATCGCCCCCCCCTAGATACTTGTGTATGTACCTATATCTACTGACAACTAAAGTTAAGCGAACTAAAACTAAAATGTAATAAAACATTTTTTTATTTAAAACTTATTATTTTCATATAATTTTTCAATAACTCTAAGTTGGCAACAGATTCGACGAGCCGTTTTTCTATTCGCCTCCCCCTAGAGGATGAAGTAAATACGCCCCTGGTAGAGGTAATGTGAAATATCAATGGAAGAACATATAATACTTGATATTTCTATCATCCCTTCAATTTCCCAATTTTGTAAAGACCATATAAAACAATCTTTTTCATTATAAATAATTTGACCTAAAACTTAAATAAAATATTTGTTTATTGTGTTTCTGTGTACTGTTGGTTTATATATATAAATTCATGTTCTTAAATAAAATTCTAATTTTAAAATATAGTAATTTAATACATTACAATAGAGTGACACAATATTAAAATTTCATTACGAGAGACATGAATCAAAAAAAGTTGAGAACTATTGTTACAAGGTATAGTATAATACTTTAACATGCTCAAAAACTTGACATTATTTACACTTAGTAATTTGAAGAAAAATTATAACAAACAAATTGATAGATACATTATAAGTTATTAACAGCTATCCTTATATATACTTTTCATATTTAAATGTTCACTAATAAAATAATTGTTTTAGTGGATGTATATATTGCCATTAGTCATATTTATGATGATCGCTGGTGCATCAAATCCAGAAGCAAGACAATAAGTGTAAAATAATTATTCTTTAAGCTTCGTCTGTATTTATTATATTCTATAGTAAATAAATAGGTATTGTATTTTATTTATCACATGTAAACATATATTAATATAATTAATAATATTTATTAAATATTTTATTACACAAAATTTGGTGAATAAATACTAAGAAATATGTAAGTTGTTTTTTCTTGTGATATAACCAGATCCATTATTATGTTGAAATACACACTGTCCATTGATCCATGTAGATTGAACATTCAATCTATTCCCCAATAACACAAAATCAGCATCAGCTCCATAATTAAGAGTGCCTTTAATATGTTGTATTCCTAATACTTTCGCTGGATGTAAGGTTATTGTCTCAATTGCTTCCGCAACACTACAATCTTTGAAGACAATTTTTTTCTGTTAAAACTAACTGCATTATATATTAATAAAAATTATTTAAACTTACTTGTAGAGTTAATAAAATATCTCACACACTCATCTAAAGAAGTCACACTTCCACACAATGTATTAGTATTGACAATATACGCTTTTGAATTCTTTACTTCAATTTGTTTGTCACCTAAATGATGAATTCCATCTGGTAGCCCTATGGCTGATAATGCATCTGTCACCAATACAAGTCCCTTTGGGTGAATTCTATGTGCGATTTTCAATGCAGCTGGATGGGTGTGAGTACCATCAGCTATAATACCAAAATATATTGGCTTTTCGTTACTAAGTGGACATGTAATTAATCCAATTAATCCAGGATCTCTGTGATGAAACTACAAATACAATATATTTAGTGTATTCATTGTCACATGCCTAATACATACACATAATCAAATATACATACAGAAGGCATTGCATTAAATAAATGTGTAATAAACGTAGCTCCATTTTTTACAGCTTGTATACTAGTTTCCATGTCTGATGATGTATGTCCTAATGACACTACAATTCCATTACTAGATAATTGCTTGATTACCTCCATTGATCCTTCAAGTTCAGGAGCTAGAGTGATAATTTTTATATTATCTAAATTACCATAAAAGTCTGTGATATTGTTATTTTTTAAACTTTTTATATTAGATGTGTTATGTGCTCCAGGCTTTAGGTTACTAATGAATGGACCTTCAACATGTGCCCCTAAAATTGCAGCTCCTTTTTCACTACCATTACAACGCTTCAACTTTGGTAAAATCTAACGGAACATTTTTAAATATTAATATTATGTATATTGTTAAGAAATAAACTTTTATAATAACTATAGTCTATAATTTAAAAAGAGTTTAAGCAAAGGAGCAAAAATATATCACTGTATTGGTTAATTAAATTTTATACAGGTATGTTATTGACCATACCTGATTTAAAGGTAAATTAATTTGTTCTCCTGTTCATTGTCTCATTTTAATATAACAAAGCTAATTGTAGTGATATGTTTATTATACTGACTATATAAAAAGAACCATTATTTATTTCTATTAACGAAATTCTTTGATTTATAATTTTAAAGGTTTGTTTATGCAAGATGTACACCTTGGTGGCATTTTTAATTACAAGTAATTTTTTACTATATTTGTTGAATAATTTTTGATAATATTACATCTTACAAAATATTATTAAGTTCCAATTGAATGTAATTCAAATTTAATTAACAAAAAATTTTATGAGATGTAGCATCACCATAAATTGTTTAACAAATACATGTCAGGATAGCAATGCAAAAAATAAATAAAAAATACTTTGGAATTTAATATTCTACCCAAGAGTACATCTTGCAAGAAAAATAAATAAATATCCAAAATAATTTATAATAATTATAATAAAACAATGGCTTCTATAATTTTTTTAATAATAATTTATATAGTCAGTATAATAATTATCACTATTAACAGCACTACATTAAAATGAGACAATTTTCCGTTTTCATCGGTCTTAAATAGTTGAAAAAACATAATTTAATTTAATTTTCTATTAACCTAGGCCATATTAGTTTGTCATAAAATGTGTACTTTAATATTAATTCAAACTAGATTATTATAGTGTAAACTGCTTTATTCTGAAATCTGATTTGGCCATTAATATATATATATCTGTATTACACGTTTGCTGATTAAAGTATAAACCAATAAACAATTATACAAAAAAAATTATTTATCTATTTCAAATACATCAAAACATCAATTTAATGCATTGAACAAGGCTGTTATATACACTTTTCACATTAAAACTATACGACGATTTGATATATAAATAATAATTATTAGTTGTTTTTTTTCTTTTTTGCTAATCTCTTTACTTATATATATATATGAAAAATAATTTAACACAATACTTGATGGTAATTTGAACTGGTTGTCGAAACTACTGTAGGACAAAACCCAGTAACTCCGAATTGTAATAATCTTTTTCTAACAATTTCTAGTCCTTCTCCACTATCATGAGTAAAATCGATTCCAAAAGCTCCTATACAAAAAAATTGCATTTTGATATTTTATTATTGAACAATACTTATTACTTAAAGTAAATTGTAACGCACTTAATTTCTACTACATTCAATGTAAATACATAGAAAAAATAAATAAATATATAAATTCTATTATTGAATTTGTTATACAATAATAAATACAAATTTATTTTAAAACACTAAATTATTATTCAACTTTAAATTTAATAATTGAATTTTAGACATTCTAATTTTAAAAATTATGTCACTACATTTACTCATTGTTTTTAAACAGTTCATATACATAGTTTTGTACATTTAGTTTTTACCCATATTTGTTATGAATCAAACAAAAAGTAAAACCATTTTTTATTGTAATAAATAATATAAAAATTATTTTGAAGAAATATTTAAAAAAAATTCGTTAAAATTATTTTAATATCATACTTTGCATAATACAATTATTACCTAAAGACTCCGTTTTGTTAAATAAAACATTTTAGATAGAATTCATCAAAAGTATTAATATAGCTATCTTTTTAAAACTATCAATGAAATATTATATTTAAAAATATATTTGGTATTTTTAGCAGATTTTAAAAACATCCACAATATTTTAAAATAAAACATATGTATTACCAATAATAAACCAAGTTCAAAGTAAAATTACTGCTTTGTAATAATTAATTATCTCTGTATTTTATCCAATTGTTTTTATTTAGTTTAATAAATTGAATTGTAACGTACATTGAAAAATGGTCTATTAAAAATGTGATTAGTTTTGTTATTTTAACAAAATAAATAAGATACAATTGTTTGACCAAAGTAGCTATTGACAAAGGTAATCAACTGTTATATGTTGAAATTTGCCATCTGGTGAAACAACTATTATATATATGGTAGATTACCTCGTTATTATTAATTGTAGATGGCGTATAAATGTATGTACATGAACATATATATGTTTGTGTAAATTAGTATATTATAGCATAAATCAAATAATCTATACTACATAAATATATTCTTAATTTATTTGAATAATAAAAATATTTCGTACATTTAACCCAAAAACAGGAACTGCAATAAATGAGTTGGATGTAGATAATTTTTTTTATATTAAAATTCAATGTTATTATCACGTCAAATAAATATATTTTTAAAAATTCATTGACCCCATTATATATTAGTTAATTTGATTAAAAACAAAAATTCAAGTTGAATGATCTTTCATTGTTCTTATTAGGTAAATAATATTATACCACTCCATTTAATACCTTTTATCTGTTTAACTGTTGTACAAAGATTAAAGTTTATTTTTCGAGTAATGAGGTTATTAGCAAACATTAATTAATATCAATAAAATAAAATAGTTAACCCAAATCATGTTATTATTACATGAAGTACTTATTCTTTAGAAATTTAAATCTATAAAACTATAAAATACACTTGAGTTCAATTTGAAAATAATAATTTATTTGTAATAAAAGCAATATTACATATATGAAGGGAATTCAAACAATAACAAATTTTATACTAACCATTGATTTGTAAATCTATAAATCCAGGAGATATCAACGATCCTAAACAATCAATTTCAATATCTGGCATTTTTTTCCTGTCATAAAATATCACTTCTGGATCAGCTATTTTTCCATTTTCAACCCATAAATCTTGTGTAAGGATTTTACCATCCTTTAAAATATTACAGTTAAAATACTTTGTGATTTTAGTCATATCTGTTAGATTACTGTTCAACTACAACTAATCAAAAGATAACTGAACGTTATTTGTGATTCAATTAAAATACATCCATGACTTATTGAGCATCAACAAGGTCACTCCTTCTTTACACATACCATTGTGTATACATAAATATAAATCATGGGTATTTGTTATCATGTTTTTTTTTTAATTTTCTGCTATCTAAAGTAAACAATTTGTATTATTGCAACTTAAAATTAGTACATAATATTATACAATGAATATAAATAATTCGGTAAATAAAACAATTTTTTTAGTTCTTAAAAAAAAAATTAACAAAATATCACCTAATATTTTATTGATTCAGTCTTTTTAAAAATTTATAACAAAATCAAATATTTATAACAAAATCAAATATTTATTATAAAATTGATATATGTTTATGATAAGGAAAGGAAAAATAATTCTCATAAAATATACATATAATATGTGATAAATATTTGGTTCTTGGTTCCAATTTTAATCAATATTCTTGATAAATATATTTTGTAATTCATTATTTAATAAAACCAATGATATCTATATTTAGCCTTATGGCCAACATGAAAAAAAACTGACTTGAATTTTTGTGGACTAGATTAATAAACAATTTATGACCTATAATTTAAAACCAAGAACCAAAAATATAATTAAAAAATATTTATTAAACAATTTATTGCAATTTATATTTTAAATAAGCTAAACAAGTTTGCAAGATAATCACGGAACGATCAAGAAGTTTGAGCGAAAAAGAAATTATAACAATATATTATAATTTTGGTTAAAAAGAAAATATATATATAATAAACAAAATTATAACTTAATAGTACTACTAATTAGTAACCAAAATAACAAAAAAATATTTAAATATTGTAATTATGTATTTAAACACCAACAAATAATTAACTAATATACATGCATGTTATATAATAATAATTGAATTATTATATAAATATAAACCAAATTAGGACTATAATATATATTTCAAAAAATTTGCTTATATCTAAATTAATTTGACTAAAATGTTCACTAGATTGTTTGAAACGAGGTAAACGTTCATTAATATATATACATATATATAAAAAGAAAAAAATAATTAATATATGCTTATATAAATTACATATCTAAAAAAAAAAAAAGAAAAATATATATATAAGAAATGTAGTATTGACTATAAAACAGAACAAAAACAGCTCATACATTTTTTCTTTTTAATAAATAGGAACTAAAATTACTTTTTCTTGTTGAGGAAATAAATAAATTAAATATAATAAAAATAAAGTCAGTGAAATGTCAGTGTACTTAATTAAAGTAAAATAAATTTTTTAAATCTAAAAAAAAAATGCACTTCGAGCAGTCTCAAAATTTAATGAACTATATATATATATAAATTGAAGAAAACAGGAAAAATTAAGTTAACATAATTTGGATAGTTTTTTTTTGGGCTTAATTCTGGAGTTACACAGTTGCATTTAAGACAAGAACATGATGATTGTTTTTAGCCAACGTAACAATATTACCTCCACTTGTTATTTTCAAACCACAACAACGAGAGACCTAAAACAAAATTGGTTAACTTAAGATATAAAATAATTCTATAAAATATTTAACAAGTTTATTAGTTATTAAAAGTTAAAATACTAATTGCACTATTGCGATTATATTAGAAACCACTTTTGACTTGAAAGGCATTATCAGTATACTTTGAATTAGATATGTATTAGTTATAGGTTAAGAAATTTATATTTTAATTTGTAGATTAACCACTCCTATCTCGTGGTGTTTACACCGTGTTTTTTGGAAAAACGGTTTTATTTATCTATAATTATCAATTAACTCAGTGAAACACTCCGGTATTCCAACACTATATATATATAATAATTGTAATTGTTATCAATCTCATCAGTCCACTTGAATTCATTAGCAATTAGTCATAACATTTTAGTGTAAGTTATTGGACGTCAGTGTGGTGTTAACACTATAGCGCTACCAACAAGATTCTCAAAAGTGCGACCAACCATTAGGAGATTAATTAGATTATTGAACAAAGTCAATCATTTTGCATAAGGTTTAATTTCAGACAATTTATAGCAATTAAGTCATAACAGTGTTAATAATTGGTTTTAAGGGCTTAATATTTTATACAACATAGATCCTATATTTACTTCAATAATATTTAAAAACTCTTTAAGATTCTTATTCACAAGACTATACCATTTAAAATTTTTCAATTTTCCAAAAATGACTGACTAATGCTTATTTACTAGTATAGTTCCAACAAAAAAACATTTTTATTTTATTTTTTATAAACTTAAATTTTCACCAAATATCTATTTAATTACCATATTAATGTGATAATTTTTTAAAATAGTTTTCCAGACATAAACTGTTTGTACCAAATATAGATTTTGATATTTTTATTCCATAAAGTAGTAATTTTAGGATTAAATACACAAAATTGTAACGTGAAATTAATTGTAAATTATATAATTAATTCACACATGTTTATTATAATACATAATATTACATCAAACTCTGAACTGTTTTATTGAATGCAATGGTTTATCATTGTTTTCAAATCTATAGTAATATCAACTCTAAAATCTTTATTTAAGTAGTTTATTTCAATGACATTCACAATACCCAAGTAACTTTTTTTCTTTTATATATTTTGTTGATATCTCGTAATACAGAATATTGTTAAATCCTTTCAACATCTGTTATATTGTAATTTATACTTTATATAGTAAAATTTATTCAAACTTTATTTAATCATCAATAATGTATTAAATAATACATATTTACATAAAACTTTCATAACATCAGTCTCCAGGATAAAAATCTTAAATTTAAAGTTTTAAAGTTAATTAAGTAATTGAGTTAAAACTTACTTTAATATAAGGACACTCTAAATCTGTTAAATGAGTACCATCATGAGAAAAAACTGCGACATGAAAACGATTTCCATGAGAGTCTCCTACCAATATTTCTCCATTTTCTGATATATCTATGCCATTTGGAAAACTTGTAATATATTCACCACCAATACGCCGTAAACACACACCGTCATCATTAAATACAACAATAGAGTGTCCTTTAAAATCACATACATAATAATCATCGTCTAGAAAAACAAAACAATTGTTTTTTTTTTTTTTTATAAAAAATCAATCAAAACCATTAAACCAAGTTATCAATTACATACCTCTAACAATTATGTCTGATGGTTCTTCCATATATGAAGCACAATCAAACCACTTCATTATACCGTTATCCTCATTTACATTTAGAACAAATACTGTTGGGTGTACACTATCAACCAGCGCAAGATGTCCATTTGCAGTCACAGCAACTCCAGCAACGATTTCAATAAATTGAACTTGAATTTTTTTTGTGAACTTGCCTGTAGGATATTCAAATATCTGAACTCTAGAACGATCAGAACCACGATCACAAACAACTATTTGATTATGATTTAAGAACACAACTTTCCTAGGATAGAATAAATATCCATCCTCCTTCCCTTCTCTACCAAATTCAGTCTTATATGTACCATCCTTCTCAAATACCTGAAAGTCATTTAATTTTGAACAGTATAAAATAATATTTTAATTTATAAAACAATTACTTGAATACGGTGATTATGAGTATCAGCAACAACAATGTCTTCTGTAGGACTTAGGCAAAAGCCATGAGGAGAATGGAATTGTCCAAGGCCATTTCCCATTTGACCAAATTTTGCCACTATGTCCATTGTAGGTCTATTAGAATGACGTTTCGGTCGAGTTGGTGGAGCTCTTCTTTCTTTGCTGTACCAATTTGAATTTGTAGCCACACCATAAATATCTAAATTTTGATTCATATTACATAGATATTATATATCTAATACCTAATTAAAATTAATAAATACCTGGAGACAAAGTAGTTGTAGGAGAACTCATGGAAGATACGCTACCCATAGAAAATGGATCAAGGCCAGATTGATTTAATACTAAAGGACTCATCAAATTCTGAAGCATATCTAAATTATATTATATTAATAATAAATATATATACATATTTTACTGTTATATTTATTACTATTAAACATATCTTACTATTATTGTTATTGATGTTCATATTATCAAGTTTAGCAAGTGCTTGCAAATTATTTAAGGCAAAACTACTATCCAAACTAGTAGGTGTATTCAATAAATCACTGAAGGAATCAGAAGACGGTAATGTTGGTAACATAGAATTATCTTCGACATTTAATGAACACAAACGAACTAAATTTAAATCAAATATCTGTGATTCAGCCATTGGTGTTATCATAGGTGATTGAAGTGCACGATCAGTTAAAAAATTGGTTCTTGGAGTAGGCGGAGAGATAGGTCCAGCAGCAGAAGCATTAATTTGTTGTTCTATTTCAATCTGACCAAAATACTTCTATATATATATATATATATATAAAAAAAAAAAACAATTAAAATAATATAAAATATTAAAATTAATTAATTACTTACTCTACACTGATTTTCAAAACCATTAAAGTCAGGAGTGTATATAAGTTTAGCATCTATATTTACATTAGGTATTTGACTGATTAACTGCAACATCTGAGTAAGAATTAATTTTTTCAATGCCATAATTTCAGATTCACTCCCGTATTCTAAAAGGCGAGTAGTAAATTGTTGCACTCCGCCAATATTATCAGTAATTTTCTTCACCCTTAAAAATTAAGAAACAAATTACAATTTAAATGATGAAATTAAAAATATATTAATTTAATTACTCTTCAAATTTATCCATGATCTTTAACTCTTCTTGTTTTTGGACAGCCTTTAATTGGGCTAATACTTCATTTTTACAAGTTTCCAATAAAGCTTTAAAACTCTAATAAAAAAAAAATAATAATAAGAATAAGAATATGAATATTACCAATAAATTTTAAAAATTATTACTTACATGGAAAGTTTCTTCCACATTAGACTTTATATTATCATGGGAAGTCTGTAAATTGCCCAATGCCTTTTCTAATGTAACTGGTAAAGTTGATACATTTTTCATAATATTTTTGCTTTCACGTACTAAACATTCCAAATCAGTTCCATATTTTCTGTAGGCATTTGATAGGCTATCATAAGTATGTTGACATAACCTCGGTGAAGGTATATTGAGGCATTTAGTACAAGCTAATTCCTATAAATTGAATGTGTAATATAATTAATGTTTGCCTTAAGTTTAAAATAATATGATTTATATATTACGTATATATACTTACATTACATGTATTACAATAATACACCATTTGTTCATTATTATGTTTTTCACATAATACCATTTTATGAAGAGCCGTTTTATCCTGAGCATTTTGAATTATATCTTCTATGGATACCATATAATGATACTGTCCTGGTGTAACAAGCATCTGACAAATATTTAATTAAAATAATATATGAAGTTTTTATAGAATTTAAATAAAAATCAAAATATAATACATCAACTACATTTACTACATACCTTATGCATACTTTCACAACTCGAACACAAAAAATTGCAACATGTAATACATTTATGAGTAGCTTCTTTATTATCTCTACAAGATTTGCAAATTAGTTTATGAGTTTTCAACATTTCAACTTCAAGAATATCTCTGGTCACATAATCTTGGGGTAATGTCAGGGTTCCACGATTCAATTGAGTCTAAATATAAATTATATATATTCCATACAAAAATATTATACACATTACAGTACAAATAAAAAATCTTACAGTTGTAGGCTGACTGCATATAGGGCATATTATATCAAGAACACTAAACATTGAATGGACATTTACGAGTTGTAAGATACATTTTTCACAAAATACATGAAGACAGTTAAGCACTCTTGGACACATATACTGATTTCTATAACACAATATTTAATATTGTAAATATATAAATTCATAATATATAAAATAATAATAATAAAATTACATAAAACCAACTCACTTGCAAATACTACAAATGTTAACATCCAAGGAGGTTTCATCTTCAATCAAAAAGTCATTGCATGAGTCTAATGAGGAAGTGTCCATATTAGCCGACAATTTTTTTGTTTTAACACCAGATACTGGTATATTACGTATTAGGTTTTTTAATTATTGGAATACTAGTTACTGGAGTTAGTGTTCTAAAAATTATTAAAAACTTATGGTTCATTAATAAATTAACAATTAATTGATTATAATTTTAAAAAATTGAATGGATATAGTGTAGGGGCTCATTTGATATAAAAAACACTATTTAGAGGCATAATAATATATAATACAATTAACTGTTGAAGAACACACAATTTTATAACAAATTATCAATATCAAAATTAAAAAAGACCATTACGATAAACAATGTAGGCTAAAAAAGAACAATATTACAATAAACAATTTATTAGTTTCAATTTTTCAATTTCAAGATTCGGCACAACATAATATTCATGTTGACAACACACATGACTGTGAGGCCTTAGGTGTAGGATAGTCCCACAATAGTGGCAACCATAATCTATAATGTATTACAATAAGAATTAAAATTATTATTAATCATTATCAGGAAATATTATATAAGTACCTATATACCTATTTGACATACATACAAATGTAATAATTCTTTTTTAGTTTCTGAACAGTGAAAAAAAATATTTGTAATCTAATGATTAATCAAACAATAAAAAAAAACCTTCTACCTAAACTTGTGAAGCTGATTTACAATGTCTAAAAAGCAAATAGAACCACTAATACAATTGATACTAAATTGTGATGAGAAGAAATAATAAAATCAAAAGAATAGAATGTCACACCAATTCATGTTATATATGTTATTATTATAGTATGTTATAATCTATTAATAATGATATATAAATGATAATTTTTAAGATTTATATGAAAGAATCAAAAGCTAATCTAATTTTTGGTGATAAGGCAAGTAACAGAGGAAAGTTAAGAAAACATAATAAAGTGCTAATTATAGGAATTTAATATAAAATTGATTTATTTTACTTAAAATTTAGGTACTTTCATAGAGAAAAAAAAGAAAATATTAAAATCGTATTCAAATGTATAAGAATTTACAAGATAATTAACCCATTAAATCCTCCCATATCCATATAGCAAAGTATTGCTATATGGATATGGGAGGATACTTTTCGTCTAAAAATAAATTGTATTCCCCAGGGATATGCAATATCTTTTCAATTTATATTATTTCTATATAATCTACTACGACACCTTATTATGTCATGATATTCTTATCTATTCATGATTAATACATGTTTGAAGTTTAGTGTTAATTTTTTGAATCATGGATTTTGTAAATGTAAGACTATGCATTAAAATTTCAATGCATAGTTTCTAACTTTTTCATACCAAAACATCCTGGAGTATAAGAATTTATATTTAAATTTGATTAATTTTTAGTATTCTATATTGTACTTTTTCTTAAAAATATTATTTTTCATTGCTATATAAAATTTTGAATTTAGTTGTAATAAATAAAATACAGATACATTTTATCATAATTCATAAAAGACACTATATATAATAACACTATATAATCCTAGCGTTATCACATGGTATAACGATAAATATCTCATAATTAGGTTATAATAGTAAAATAAAAAATTATTAACATTATTTGTTGTAAAAAATATTTTAAACTCATTTATGAAAAAAAAAAATTATAAAAATACAAAAAAAAAACTTCAGACTAAATAGAATGTTTCATTCCAAGATTTTTATAGAATTTTGATGTCATACCAGAATATCTAACATAGCAAAATTACTTTACGCATTCTGAAACTTCCACTTGGGTTAAATTCAGAGGTTAAACAAAACATCAAATTTGAAATTTATAATAATTTCAAAATAATATCATTTATTAAGATTAGAAAATAAAATAAAATAAATAAAACTATAACTTATATACCAAATAGTGTTTTAGAAAAAGCATATAATATTACCTAAAAAGGATTCTCCTCTTAAAATTTGATAATACATTTTTAATACAGTCTATATACCATAGTTACAGATCTGTGTGTGGTGATTTTACTGTTATCCATTAGATTAACAAGGATAAAAAATGATTTTGTTAACTTCTATTAATATTGCTAACAGTCCCAAGTTAAAGATAAACATTGTTGTCTCTATTGCCAGTAAACTATGTACTACAGATGATAGCCAGTGAAGTTCACAGAAATAAACAAGACTCAAATTATATATAAATAAATAAATATATATATATATATATTTACTCAACTTGATTTTTAAATAAATTGATTATTTTTTCCTTTGGTATTTTCAGTAGTGCGTATTTTAAAGAATACATTAAAATTATATAAATTGAATAACTAACAATAATTTAATGATTTGTTGTATATAAATACATTAGTTATAAAAAAAACCCAGCAAAAATAAAACACCAATTTAAAAGAAGCAATGCAGGATGCCACAGAAGTATTTGAATACATATTTCAATACCTAAGTCCAATTAAGTTTGTATTATATTGTGATTGAATAACAATAGTAGTACAGTAAAGTTAAAAATGCGTACACGAATCAATCGTCCAATTTCTCTGGAGAATACAAATATCGTATATAACAGTTACTTAAACACGGACAGCAATAAAAAATTGTCTTATCATATTTTACGCAAGGTACAATTTTTGGAAAAATTTTTTAAACCCATGGACACGATTATACATTAAATTTTTTTACTAAACAAAAATCTCTTACCAAAACGCGATGAATATATCCAGAAACAAAAACGCAAGCTTTCAAACAACACAGCTGAGAAAAGTGACTAGACGAAAAACGAATAGCAACATGCAATTAATGGCTGGGTGGGAAAGGAATCGGGTCGACGGCCATTATCGTGGTACACCAGTGACATATCGAGACAACCGCGGTAACGTAATAATTGTCTAGGAGTATAACTATTATTAATCATTTCTGGGAATACACATTATTACAAACGTGGGTAAAATCAATTATTTTGTGCCAAGGTGGATTTATATCTATCTATGAATCCACCCCACCTTGGTTATGGCGATAACGTTAATTCTATTATCATTATTGTGTGATAAAAATACTCATAATGAGAATTAGATTTGTATTTTCCGTTCTTATTTTTTTATTTCCACTTTCCAATATTGACATTTAATTGTACTCGGAACGATTTTATTTTCTAGTCCTTTGGTTCATATTTAAATGTCAAAACGGACTTTTCAGGGAACCGGGATCATTTCAAAATACCCATGATAATGTAAAAAAATACAATTGAATAATCTACATGCTTTGAACAACTGAATGCAACTATAGAGATTCGTCTTTATAGTCAATATGTTTGTATCTCCCTAAAGCTCGCATTTGTACACTATGCAATTGAATATGTTATTAAAATCATTTTTTTAACCGTTATAAATCTGTATGATTTGACAGTATTTAAATTTCTAGGAGTGAAGGATCAAAATTGGAAGTACAATGGTCTCCCGTACATAAAAATAAATTTATTACATGGGGACCTGACATTCGGATGTATGATGTAGTGAACAGTTCGGAAAATTCTAAAAACAATGATGTTCCAAAAGGTTAAAAGTTTATACTAAATATAATTGTATACATTTAATATTTAAATAGTTACATTATTATAATTTATAGGCTTATCTTTATCTTCTAATACAATAGCTAATTTGTTAGCTACTAGTACAAACCACCGTTATGTAAAATGTATTGATATATATCCAAAACCAGAATCTGAAATTATGCTAGCCATTGGACATGCTAGTGGTAAAGTCACTTTTTGTACATTTGGGTTAGCAACTGTTAATAATACATTAGCTGGTCTTGAACTTGGACCAAGTAAATAAATTATTTATTAAAAAAAAAAAAAAAAAATGTAAACCAAATATTCATTGAACAAAATTTTTAGATTCACGTTTTGCCAGACAATGCAATGCAATATCATGGAATCCAGTTAATTATAATCTATTAGCTTGTGGCTTGGACAAACACCGTGCTGACCAATGTGTACAAATATGGGATGTTGAAAAAAGTCCTTTGATTAATGCTGAATTATCACCTGGAAAACCTTTCTTTGAATATGGAACAGGAGAAATTGCTCATTCATTAGCTTGGTTTAATTCATCTCCTCATGTTTTAGCTGTTGGATGCAACAGTAAAAATATTCGTTGTATTGATATCAGAGGTATATATTTAGTGTAGTATTAAAATTCTATTATATTTACATGGAAAATTTTAAGTAATATTTATATTTGTATTTATAAAAAAAAAATAATGTTACGGGTATGTTCTAATATTTAACTTCAAATATTCTTATTTTGGATGTCTTTCATTGAACAATGTTATTCATCTTTTAATATCTTCGGGAAGAATGAAAATATAGTGAAAATTAGTAAACAAAAGATATTTATAACAAGACTATCTACAAATAAGCAATGAAACATGTTTGAAGCATCTTTTTTTTTTCAACAACAAACATGAAATAATAATTATTTACAATTTTATTATAATATACATTTTTGTAATTTATGATATTTTTATTTTAGATGCAACTAGATCAACAAATACGGCTCAAACTCGAGCAGTATATGGTATTGATATAGCAGTATATAATAATAATCATATTGTTTCATATAGCGAAAACAGCATAGTTTTGTGGGACTCGAGACATTTAGAAAAACCTGTTGTTACTTTAACACAAAGTAAAAGCGTTCTTAAAGTTCAATGGTGTCCAACAAGGTGAACATTTCGTTTCCTTTGCTAATTTTAAGACATTATAATACTTATATTTACAGTTATTTTCTTATTTATAAAGCAAAATTATATTATGTAAAACATTAATTGTAGCATTTTTGAAAATATTTGTGCTCCATCATTATTTTTTTATTAAAATTATACAATTGTTTAATTATTAAATCAATATTATACAAAAAGTTTACTCTTAATTTACAGTTAAATGTTACATTTCTTGTTCTATTAAATATATTTCCAATAATATATTTCTTTTTTATATTATAATTTATTGTAGCTATATTTTTATTTAATTAATTGAAAAAATAAAAATATTAAATAAATTTACTTATACATTTTAAATACTAATATTCGTTTTAGGCATAATTTGTTAGGGTCGTTGCAAAAAGATACAATGGCTATAAGCTTACATGATATGCAGCAAAGTATGGAAGAAGCTGAGCCTTCAGCTTTAGAAAGAACAGTACATCCTGGACAAGGCAACATACAATTAGCTTCATTTTCATGGCATCCAACTCATGAAAATAGATTATTAGCTATTTCTCAAACAGGTCATATTTATTACAATACATAATTTTTATTATACATTTCAATTTGTTTTTTTAATTATTTTAGGTGTTTTAAATGATTACTGTGTATTTGAGAGAATGACGTTAAATTGGTCTACCACATCAAATATTACCTGGACTTATGGACAGCATAATCTTAAATTCATAAGTGATAAAGACTTAGTTTATTCTTCATTTGAAGATATATCAACTGTTATAAAAATGCGTGCATTTTCTCAATATGGCATTAAAGTATAAATATTTTCAATTATCAATATGTATTGTAATTATCAATATTGTATAGTATTCATTTTTTTATTTAGGATTTTGCAGAAAATGCAAAACTTGTAGATGATCCTGTTATAAAAAATGTATGGTCTTGGTTAGATTTAAATAGAAAAGTTACTAGAGCTGGTATTGTGCCTACAACTCCTAATGTACTATTTCCAGGAATAAAGTAAATTACTAAGATATACAAATTTAATATATTTTTAATTTAAAAAAAAAATTATTAGAACTGTTCTAGGTTTGGATTCTGGATCTCTTATGCCCAAATCAGAATTAAAACATGTTCAATGGGTTGACATTCAAGGCACAGTAAAAACGTATCGGTATGTATTTATAAATAATAAAATCCTCTAATAATGTTAATTAAATTAAAATTCACCATTACTATAATCCTAGAACTTAGATTTTTTTTTCATTATAAAAAAATAATTGTTACAAATAAAACTACTTTTTTAAAAAAAAAAGGCAATTTTATATATTTTGTATAATTACAATTATAATTATAATCATACAATTTATTTAAATTATTGTATTCATTTAATGTACAAAAATATCCATTTTATTCTAGTTACTAGATTTTTTCTTGTGACCATTATTAGTATAATTAATAAATTTATTTACATCAACGTTAATTTTTAATTTTTTTAAATTAATAATATAAATAAAATGTTAGTTATTAGATACATATTAATTTTATTAAGTTTTAAATATTACCTTAAACTTTCATTACATATTTTTCATTTATACTTTTTTAGAAGTTCGGCTAGGGATAATGCACTATTTTTGTGTGATTGGGGTTTTGATCGTAACAATGCCTCACATATATCTAATGTATTAAAAAAGTTAGAAAATGAAAATGCTTATACTAGAGCAGCTTCTATTGCAATTTTTAATTTACGAATGCGTGATGCTATTGAAACATTAAATAAAGGTGCACATCAACAAACTCATTTAAGCATGATAGCAATGGCTTTATCAGGTAATATTTTTTTACATTTAAAAGTTTTGTTACATATATTAACAACATAAATAACTATATACATGTCATGACCTATGGAACTTAATGAATTATTTTATTTATTTTTCTGCATTATGACATTATAAAACATTTAATGATATGTATAAAACTATGTTATCACATTTGAAAGACAGTTCTAATAAAGCTCAATTAATTACAATATTTAAAAATATTTTATCACAATAACAACATAATAAAATAAAAAGTTCAAAATCATAATCTACAAGGCTTTTTCACTTTTATTTACAACAAATTACATATTATGAATATGATTTTGATATTTTTGACACTTCCATAATTTTTAAGTAGATAGTTTTTCAATACTTTCTTGAATGTTAATTCATTTATTAATTATTAATAATAATTAATTATAATTTTATAAAATAACAATATTTTTATGTTATATTCATAACACCTTTTCTATTATTGAAAAATTCGAAATAGAACAATTTAAAAATTATTTTTTTATAGATAATAATTATTTTTTTACTATAAAAAACAAATTATAATTTATAAATCATTTTTAATAAAACATTTTCTTTCAGGATATAGTCCAGATAAGTATAGCATGTGGCGTGAATTGTGTTCAAGGACAAGAGAAAAATTAACTGATCCATATTTGAGAGCAGCATTTGCTTTTCTAACATGTGACACTGAATCACATGATGCTGTTTTGGTAATTTTTAATTAAATAGTAAAATATAGTAAAACCAAAAATTAAATAAATAAAAGAACAAAAGGGATATGTAAAAAAGACAGAAATCAAAAATAAAAACTATAAGTTAATATTTGTAAATAATAATTTTGTATATGCATATACATTCAACTTTAATATTAAGAAATGTACCTTAATTACCTTTATAAATATGTAATATTCATTATTTTAGAATGAAGTTGGTATACCATTAGAAGACAGGATTGCATTTGCTTCCATTTTTCTGTCTGATATAAAATTAACTGAATATATTAATACAATTACAGATAAGTTATTAGAACAAGGAAATTTAACTGCAATGTTTTTGACAGGTATTTTGTAATTAAAAAAAAAAAAAATACTGTTTAAATTATTTTTAATATTTGTAGGGTCATCTTCAGATTTAGTACCACTATTACAAAGATATTTGGATAGTACTGGAGATATACAAACAGTTAGTATATTAGTTTTGAAAACAATTCCTTGTGAAATAGTCCATGAAAATCCAGTTATGATGAGTTGGATTAATAGGTAAAATTATTTTAGGTTATATAATAGGTTATTAAATTAAAATTAATTATGTTTTAAACAGTTACAGAGAAATGTTAGACCAATGGCGTATGTGGCATATACGAGCCAAATTTGATATAGCTCTCAAAGCTGTTAAACCTCCACCCCAAAATGTGTTCTTATCCTGTAATTATTGTGGGAAGAATATTTGCCCAGCAGCAGAAGAAAAAGAGAAAGAAATTGAAAAAGAAACTAAAGTACATAGAGTAAAAGACCAAACTGAAAATGGATCAAATAGTTTTAAAGTAAGTCTAATACAAAATTAAATAATTTTTAGATATTTAATTGTAGGATTCATGTTTTACAAATGTACAAATAGTAAAAACCTATTTTTTTTAAATTTTGAACTACATTAGTTAATTAAATATAATCCAAATTATTTTTTTAACAACATTTAATCAAAAGTAATTACTAGAGAACTTTAAAACTAGTTACAGTTATATTATACACAATTTTTTATAAGTCTCAGAATAAAATTATTTTAATTATGATAGAATATTTATATTAACTTGGAAATTTTATTTAACAAATTTGTATTTCGGTTAGGTTAAGTTAGGTTAGGTATTACCATCTCCAGTGTTTAATAGGACTATCAAAGGAATTTTCAAATTAACAAACGTCTTTACTTATAGCATTAAAAACTATAAATTTATCAATTTTACAATGATTAACTAGTACAACTGTTTTTTAATTGTACAATTTCTCAGTTGTACCAATCAAATATTGTTATATAAATCACATTGATTCTTCCTTCCAAAATCGGTGTCAAAATTACAATTGAACACTTATACATTTTATGTACAGTTAGTTCTTTATTCCAGTTTGTTTGGATAAAACTGTTATACTCATACAAATATAAATTTTTAACAATATGTTTTGTATTATAATTATAGGTAATACGTATATCATATCATTATTATTAACACATTAAAAATAGTGAAATACATTTCATAAAGTTTTAGAAAACAGTTGATTGTTTAAGTGTATAATTATTAGTTTTGTGAAACAGTTTTGAAATTATGAGATTGTTAGTCCAAAGGTAGTACACATTGTAATTTCAAAAATTTTTTTGAAATATCCAAAGCGTATAAACATATCAAAAGAATTCAAACATTAAAAATCTATAATATTAAAAATACAGATATATCGTAGATATTTTATAATACTATAGTACAAAAAAAAAAGAATAAATTAATTTACTTTAACATTTATTACAAAGAAAATAAGTATTATTATATTGTTCATTAAAAATAATATAACAAGAATCTTGGTATAACCCAACATGATTTTTCTTAAATGTATTAAATAATAATGTTTCAGTTCACTTCATGTCCTAACTGTCAAAGCCCATTGCCACGATGTGCACTATGTCTCGCACATTTAGGCACTGCTAGCGCCAAAGTTCCATTAAGAAAGACATCCGGTAAACAATTAACGTCTAATAATTCATACGTAGTTACTGGACAAAGTGTTAATAGTTTTTCGTATTGGTTTTCATGGTGCCCTACTTGTAATCACGGCGGTCATTCTAATCATATTAGCGACTGGTTTAAGTAATAAATTGAAATAGTTAAAAACATTATTGAATGATATACATATAAAAAATATATATTATTTATTTGTAATTATTTTTATTAGGAATCACTTGGAATGTCCAGTCGCTGATTGTGTTTGTAGATGTTATTCTTTGGATTCAACAAGTCGCTATTGTTCTGTATAGCGCTAGAGGTCAGTTAAATTAGTAGCAAATTTTAGGAGAAGCAATATTATAAATAAAATATAATAAAAAAATTAACATAACAAATGAGTTTTTTCTTCTTAAACATCAATATGAGAAATATTAGTTGATTTTTAACAGAATAACAAGAAAGTAAATAAATAAATGTGAAGGGAATCAACCATGTTCCATCATTACTAGGCTATTTGTAACAGGATGTAGTGATAATAACTAAATTAAAACATTTTTGAATATAAATAATAAATAATTTTGTTTAAATATTACATTTACAATGATAATATATTTTCACTCTCTAGGTTTTTTATATATATATAAAATAACAAAAAAAAGAAAAATCTTAAAAATGTTCAATAATAATTTGTGGTCTATAAATCATAATTATTACACTTATTAGCCTGAATTTAGCTATAAAAAGTATAAAAAAACTTATTACTCCATTCCAAATGTATTACTTTCATCTATAGCTAACAAAAGTTTTTCATAAAGTATATTTTGAGTAGTATACGGTGGTAAATCAAGACGATTGAAACATGTATGTGCCCTAAAACAAATATAATTATATATTAATCACATATAAATGTGTAAATATTTTTAAAATATTATAAATATTTCTTTATATTCACTATATTTGATTTTATAATTTAAAAATATTAATATTGATCACAGTATACATATATAAAACAAATTAATACTAGTATATTGTTCAAAATTGTTTTTGTTACAATATTTATAGTATTAATTGAATTTTTTTTTTTTGTTAAACTTAATTGATATGACAGAAAATGTTTTAATATATCACCTTGGCAGACTGTTGCATTTTCCCCATTTTTCAATACAAAACTTTCTAGGACCAGTAGACCCGCGAAGAGCAGAAAAACCTTCATATGGTATACTAGACGTACCAGTAACGAATTGAAGAAGTCTTAGTCTTTGTTCATTAGTAAACTGCTCTATTGAAGACCAGAACCATCTAATAATTGGATGCCCATTATGGTAACCTTAAAAAAATTATATTTAAAATATTACACTGCATAGCTACATATTTTTAAATTTTTCTATTAAAAATCTTTTATTATATTCATAATATTATATTTATATTTTCTATTCTATAACAGATAAATGTATCCATTTTCATTTTATTGAACACATTATCAAACATATTGTTTATGTTTTTATAAATATTTAAGTATTTTATGATTGTATTTAAATGTATACTATTAAATAAATTACAAAATAAAATAAAGTATTAATCATTTCAAGTTTTATTTTTTTTAATTTTTACAATAATTCTATAACAATTTACTATTAAAACAAATTACTATTAACACCACTACAAAAAAAAAAAGTACCAAAACTTGTTTATGGTTTAATACAGTGGTCTCAAACATACGGCCCGCGGGCCACATATGGCCCGCGTACCCTTTCCATGTGGCCCGCAATAAAAATACATTTTGAACAAAAATATACGAAAAAATATACAAAAAGCTATGACTTATGGTGTAAATTTGAAAAGTCTTCATTGTATAATCCACGAAGAATCTTTATGTTCAAAAAAAATTAAAATGGAACATGTTATGGATATAGTTATTAAAACAGTGAATTGGATTAGATCCCGTGCATAGACAATTTAGTACACTACTCGATGAAATGGATGCTCAATATGGTTGTTTAGTATATTACAGTGAGGTAAGATGGTTAAGTCGTGGAGCATTTTTACAAAGATTTTTCAATTTATTAAAAGAAATAGACTGTTTTATGAAATCTAAAAATAAGATTGTTTCAGAATTAACTAATAATGATAGGATTAAAGATTTAACTTTCCTTGTTGATATTACTACACATTTAAATATTTTCAACCTACAATTACAAGGTAAAAACAATGTTATCACAAATATATATTCAATTCATTCATTTACCATGAAACTTCGATTATGGGAAACTCAACTTTCATTAAATAATTTGGTACACTTTCCTACATTAAAACAGTTATCCACAGATAGTAATGATAGTAAAAAATACATTTCTAACATTTTATTACTAAAAAATGAATTTATGAATAGATTTACAGATTTTCAAAAGTATAAAGATGATTTTCTACTTTTTAGTGAGCCATTTTCTATAAATGCAGAGCATGTGAGGGAAGATTTACAACTCGAGTTAATTGATTTGCAATGTAATTCTGTTTTAAAATCAAAATTTGAAGCTGTTGGAGTTCCAGAAAATTTAAAATATCTTGGTAACAGTAATCCAAAACTAAAGAAACACTTTTCTAACATTTTATCCATGTTTGGTAGCTCTTATGTATGTGAACAATTAATTTCTCTCATGAAATTAAACAAATCGTAAAGTCGCAATCAAATTTCAAATGTCAAATTACAATCTGTTTTACATTTGGCATCAAGAAATTCTTGTGCAAATATAGACAGCTAGTACAAAAGAAAAGATGTCAAGTTTCAAATGCAGCTCAAAAATAAAAATAAACAAATAATAATAAGTGAAATAAATAACTACTTTGTTTATATTTTTATGAATAATTTTGGTAATATAGTAATTAATAATTATAATAAAAGTAATTTCATAATATATTATAAGTCATTTAGAATATTTTAGATAAATGGATATTTTATGTATCTTTGCATTCATTTTGTCTTCAGTTTTTAGTGTATAAGTAAAAAAGAGGACACTTAAAATTTGGCCCTCGAACTTTTTTTGAAAAAATATATGGCCCGTAGATAATTTGAGTTTGAGAACACTGGTTTAATACATTGAAAAAATTAATGTGAAAAATGAGTATAAATCATTTACTCATATATCCAATCACAAATGGAATTACTTTACTTGAGCATTAAAAATATTTTTTAGAAATATGGTATCATATATAATTCATTTATACATTATCTTTATGTTACCTGATCTGTATTCAGTGTGATTCCTCCAATCAGTTAAATCTATTTCAACAGTTCCAGCAATAACTAGTTCTAATTCTTGTGCATCAAAGACAGATACTAATCTCGGATCAACTACATCATAAAATCCTTGGACTAGAGCTTCAGTTTGTTCAGTAACACCACGTTCCAATCGCCATTTGACTATTTTGTCAATATATTCCTACAATAAAATGTATTTTTTATTTTAATAAATAATTTAATATATTATGTTTAAAAATATATTTTACCTTTTTATTTTTTTCTGTGACAAAAATCCGTTGGCCCCCGGGTTTTAGCTCTTTTTCAACTGTTTGGCCAAATACTTCTTCAGTAACCGAGAATGTGAGGTCCAACAATTCTCCTGATATATCTCTTTCTTGTACCCAACATAACGATTGATGGAATTCTCGGTCAACAGATTCTAAATCGCTTAAACTCATAGGCCTAAAATAATAGTTAATAAATATAATTCAAATATAGGGAAATAATTATAATTTTATACTTACAGCTTTAACAGAGTTTTGTAGAATGGCCGAGTAAAAAATGCATCCAATAGATATTGGTGAACTAATGCTAACCCTAAAATTCGTCCGCTAAATCTAAACCAGTCTTCTTTACTATGAACAAATGCCGCTGACATAGGCGATATTTGAACAGTATAAGTATCATTAGCCGAATATTCAAAAAGGCCATAATAAGGGTTGAACAATTCTCTGGATATTAAAAAGAAAAACTCTCTTGATGGACCACCATAATCAAGCCCTTCTTCATTATCAAACTGTGCAGATAATTTACATTTTTGTAAATCTTTTTTAGGCATGCTCATTATTTTATTGTATGCATCTTGAAGAAGATTATCTCGTCTTACATCAATCCTAAAATATATTTACTTATTTAATACACAATCCATAATGCGTACAAAAAGTATGTTTATTTAAACCATACTTAAGTTTTCCTGGTCCTTGTCCATATCCTTTTGTTTCCAATTTCTTGTAAAAGTTCCTTAGTTTTGCTTCAAAATCTCTTTTGAATGGAGGAACTTTTCTATTTGTCCTATTCATTATAGGCGATTGTTGAGGAGATACTTTAGTGTCTCTTGTTCTTACTGGTACGTAACTCATTATCTCATTCTCAAACAGACTTTAAAACAAATATTAAATAAAATATTATCAATTACTATTGAAATAACAGGTGGCTTATAAACCCTGCATTGTAGGGCTCTTGTACAATAGCCTTTAACTTCAATTCCAGAGAAAATTATTGATGTATTAATTTCTTTCAAATTTAATAAATGATCATAATATAATAATTATACCTTTTACAAATCTGATAAATTATATGTGAAAGCATTATTTTAAAGTAATTCTATAATAGATATATTTATGAAAGAATATTAAAAAAATTGTAAAAAAATATCAAAACTTCTGAAGATTATACCTATTCCAAATACAGAGAGAGAAGGTAACAAAAATTAATCAAAATATGATTTACAAATTACAAATATAGAAACAAATTTCTTTGTATCCAAACAAACGACTAAAAATATTAGTACCGTTAAAAACAAATTGAAATTAATTTTCTTAATTATAATTGATGTACAAGAACAAGGAGATCCAAAGTAAATTATTGTAAAACCAATATTTAAAATTAATAAATTGTTTGTATTATAAAACATAATGTTAATTTAATAATTATTTTAAATTTTTAAAAATAAAATACAACCATTTTAAAACGTCATAATTTTGGTATAAATTTATCATTTTTGTATTTGGGGGATAAAGAGGTAAATTTTACTTAATTTTCAGTAAATTACAGAAATAAAGAAAAGAACATTTTTTTTATAACAGACATAATAAAATTGTAATTAAAAGCAATGATAATTCTGTAAAATATCTGATCAATGTATTATCTTAAATAAATTTTAGAAGTCTATTTTTTTATTTTTGTGAAGGAGGCAGCAAATGTTTGTTATGTTTTTTTTAAATACCATCGTCAATTACTATTAATACTATTTACTTACCTTAGCAAAATATTGAGTTCAAGTTCATTTCCAAATGTATCTAGAGATGGAATTCCATCAATTCTTATCTGATTTATTTTATTTTTTAGGTTTTTATCTGTGGATAATTTTGGATACCGCTCAGCTAATATTTCTAGTATATTTGGCTGACGTATAAATGCTACAACTTTTTCATTATATGCTGTTGGTATGTCCACTGTATCACAAAGCATATTATCAATAAGCGTAATAGTTGGGCGAGGTGGAGGTATTGGAGGTTCTTGAGACGTAGATGGCAATGGCACAGATGTATCATTAATTAGTGGTAAACGTGGGTCTATGAAAGTGTTTAGTTTTAAGGTGTAATCCGTAAAAAATACCTAAAATGTTAGCGTAAGTATTATATTTGTTTTTAATTTATGTTAAACTATATAAACCTTTCCAGCAGCATCAGTTTTAGATGTCCATCCTCTAGGAAGTGCAATTCTTGTATTGGCAAACAAATTTAAAAGACTTACCAAATCACCTTGATTTTGATATCGTTGAAATAACGATGGATGATTCCGAATTTTAGGCACAATAAATTTAAGTGATACAGAGCTATTATAAAGCGCTAAAGCTCTCTATAAATAAAAATAATAGTTTATGTATACATTAAATTAACCAACAAAAAATATATATACTATTTTACTTGATTTTGTTGCAACAAAGTTGGGAATTCTTTTTTAGTAATGAACTGCAATGCAATGTTTCCATGATCCATAAATTGAGTTTTGGGCGATTCTAAACGTAATGAATCAATTCTTGACAAAGTGTTGCGCTCTGAATCGTGTGAAATAGTTCTACGTATACTTTGGTACCTGAGATTGTATAAAATATAGAATATTGTTATTTTTCATTTCTACAGTAAATAATTAAAATAATTTACTGAATAGAAAAATTACCGTCTGTCCAATTGTTGCCTTTGTTGGTAATAATGCATATCACAATTTTGCCTCGATGGACGATCCCAAGTAGTTGTTCGATTGAGATGATCTATATAAAATAATCTACCATGACTATCCATTCGAGCTTCCCAATCTAATTACATTACAGCATGTTAACTATTATTAATAGTTAAAAATAAACTCATATATTTTACCTGGGGGGAGCGCAGTATCATGTTTACTTTCTGTTCTTCTAGGTTTTCTGTTTTCATTGGTTAACATCATAAATCTTGATTGTTCTCTAGTATCATTAGATAATGTTTTTTGAACAGAACACTTCATATTTACATGATCCCCAGCTCGACTAGAAGCTCTTGTTAAGGGTTTATGTGTTATGGACTCAACAACAGGAGAAGTATTAGAACAATTCATTAGACCTCTAGGTTTTAACTGACGTAATGCCTCTAACGAAATGTTAGCAGTTGGTGGCATTGCCCAAGATCTCTCTAAAGGTTTATGTCTGTAGGTACGTGGTGGAAGAGGAGGGGGAGGGGAATCTGGAACAGGATTATCCAACCAAATTTGAAGATAATCATTATTTTCAACCACTGCTGGCTTTTTATCATCATGTTGTACATGAACATCAACTTTAGTTTCAATAATTTTTGATTCAGATTGTGTTAATTTTTCAGAATTTTCACATGTTTCTGCACAGTTTTCACATAGTTTAGGTTGCTTAGCATTCTCGTTACTGTCAGCTGCTAATTTATACACAGAGTCAAGATCAACAGGCTGTGATTCAGCCAGGCATGACAAGCCGCTGCAGTAACGGAAGCAAAAGAATTTTCCATATCCTACAATATTTGTATAATATTAATTAAGAATTATTATAATAAAAATTTAGTATAATATAAATAAATACCTTCACTCATGGATGAGCAGTGTGGAAAATCAATTAACCACATTGCACTTCCTTTTGATATGCCATTGATAGATCGTGAATAACGAGCTATACAGGTCATAACATTTTTCTCATCTGTAACGAAATATAAACAATTTGGTTCCTATAATTATTTATAGAAAATAATTAATTTTTATTTTATTTTATTACTATTATTTATATTTATAGAAAAATAATTTTGTATTGAAAAAATTATTTTTAATTTTTTAATGAAAGTATTACTATTGCATTTTATTTAAAATTCTGTACAATTAAATTTATAAAAAGTAAATAGTCAATACATATTCTATATAAATCTTTTTTATCATACATTACATAACTTTCATTTTTTTTTTTTTTTGACACTTATTATAAATGGTCTTCTTGTTTTATTATTAAAAATATTCATTAAGAAAAACTAATAAAGTTATATTATTCAAAAATTATTATGCAACATATATTTAAACAAACTAAAATAACAGAAATAGTTGTTTTTAAAATTTACATCGATATATTTTACTTGCAAGGATAAATAATAATTATAAATAGGAAGTATAAATATAAAAATAAGTATTAGCTAGAGCCCTAAAAGTCTTTAAAACAAATATATATTATCCACATTTAATAAATCAACATCTACATTAAAAGTTGACAATAATGTACTCGATGATATAAAGACATTTTTAAAATAAAATCTTATCTTTTCAATAATTACAAATTGTTTTATTACTTCAGAAATAAGTAAGAGAAAATGTGTTACATTATTAGTTTTATTAAAGCTATATCAATTTTTAAAATAAAAGAATTACCTATTATACAATACTTTTATATTTTATATATAAAATTATTGATACAAGTATATTATTTTATTTTATTTAGTACAGAAACTTTGTACGAGTATATTAATAGCAAATAATAATAATTTGTATATTAATATCTGATACTCTATACACATGTAAACAAATATGATAATTTATAAAAGAAATTGTTAATGTATTCATTTAAGACAAATGATAAACAAAATGTATAAAACATAAATATATATATATATATATATATATATATATATATATATATATATATATATATATAAATATATATATATATAAATTTATTGATGTTTGATTACCTATGAAATATTGAATTTGTTTACATAAATAAAATATAAAAACTTAAATTGAACAAGATAATTTGACTAGAGACAATCATTGTTAGACATATAATATCATTGCTGAAATACCTATTTGTTAAATAAAATAAATTACGTTATAAAATTTGGATTCTTATTTTATTCAATTAAATCTACAAATTACTTAAGCTACCAAGGAAACTGTTTATACAAATCTATTAATAATATATTCACCTAGTTCACTGAACCAAAAACAGGAAATATAGACCATAATATAAGATAAATTATTTCTTTATAAAGAAGGTACAAACAAAGTAAATACTATTGACTTTGGTTTTGAAATAAATTTAAAAATAAAAAATTAATAAACTAAATTATGATAATATTTGTATGATTTGCATACATATTATATTAATAAATACATAAGTACAAAATGCTCTCAATTATCTAAAATAATTAAATTACTTTACACACATTAATTTTAAAACAAAACCAAATGATGGATCAAGTATTATTTATTATGCAAATATAATTATAATATTTTAAAACTGCTAAAATATTTGATTTTTTTTATGTAAGTAAATGTGTATATACTGCATTTATATAGTACAAAGATATCATAATAATTATTGTAATTAAAATTTTGTATGTCAACAAACTATTTATTAGTAGGTAAATTTGTTTTCATGAGTAATAAAAATTATAATTGCATTTATATTTCTTCTATTACATAACAAAGTCAGGGGTATCTGAACATAAAATGATGGCATAACGAAACAAAAATAATAAACTAAGGATATATATTATCTAAATGTGAGTGTGTGTGTATATATATATATATATATATATATATATATAAACACATAATATATAAATAATCATAATCCAGGTTTATTAAGATTATTGATATTATAGTGGATTTTTAGTACCAATTTAAAAATAATTATGAACATGTTTCCTATCAAACAATTAGTAAAATTTTAAACTAATATATAATTATTATAACTTAAACCCTATATCATAAAATACAATCCAATAAACCTATTTAAATTATATAAAATCTCTTTAAAGTTTCTATAACTATAAGAATATATTTATAAACATACATCAATATTGTAAGTATTTATTGTAATAAAAAAATATGCAGTATACCGGTTAATTGTCATTCATTAACCGCATAAACAAATTACAATCTGTTTATGTAGGCGAAAAAATGTATCATAGTGAATATAATTTTGTGTAGTAAAATAATTATCATCAAAGAATATGTTAAAATGTTAAATAAGTCAAATATGAAATAAAAAATAATAAAACACCTGGAATAATTTGTTGATAAATGTATAATATGTATTGTGTATATGAATACGAACAAAATAAAAAAACTTAGTTATGTAAATCTGTCACCTAAACTGGTTAGAAATATAGGTATTGCAAAACATTTAATTTATTTATAAATTAATATATCTAATTTAAAATTTAACACAACTACACACCATTTAAAATTAAATTACTTATTTTAGTTAAATATTTAATATAATAATAATAATAATAATAATAATAAAACACAATTGAGCTATTAAAATACAACACTAAAACCATACGTATGGCATGAAATTATATTACACTAAATATTTGAATAGAAACAAGAGTTAATAACAGAAACAAAATTATTCAAGTTCTTAATATTTCCATAAACATTTACATTACCTATTATATATAGGTACCAATAAGATGTAAATTTAACATTATATTATATTCAATATTGTTTAAAATTCGTGATAATTTTGTAATAAATAAATTAGTTTCAATGTACATACTATAGAAACTACTTAGTATATATATATATATATATATATATATATAAATAAAAAATGCCAAATAAAAATTATATTATAGGTCATATAGAGTTTAATAAATTATACTGTTACATAGTTTATGTATATATTTATAATTGTTTACAAAAAATAACGCAAAGTATAATTACACATTTAGTATTATTTAACAGGGAACGTATGGAATATTTTTTATAAATATTGTATATTTAAGGCATATATATATATATGTGAATATTTGCTTAGCATTTAAGTACTCGGAAATCATACTTTTAATTATTGAAATCGTTAATGGTCATGAAAGTGAATCATAACTAAACATTTGTCATTCGAATGAAAAATTAATAATTTTGTATATAGGTATACACATTATTTTGAAGGTATTAATGAAAAAAGGAGAAGTAAATAATAATAAACAATATATTTTATTAAAAATAATAATAAATAAATTAATGGTGAATATTATTATAGTCATTTATAAATTAATGGGTATTAATGATTACCTATTATAAAATCTATAATCGCATAGATGTATTTCTACATTTATAGTTATAGCGTTGTGCTACCTTTTTTTTTTTTTTTTTTGAGAATGTTTAAAAATATACTTAAAATAAACGATAAAAAAATATACGCTGTTGAAAAGTTCTTAGAATAAGCACTGTACATACTATCACAATAATATGTTAAGTGCTTTTTATGAATTTTGTATATAATCGAATACACCTAAACACTATAAAATTATTGGTATTACAATAAAATTTTGTTAAGCGGGTATTTATTTTCTAACAAAACATAAACCATTTATAACGTACATTAAAACCAATCGCAGGTTTTACACTAAAATATCATCCACTCATTCCTTATAAATATGCCACTGGCAAATAACATGTTTCAATTTTTTATCAAACATAAGATGTGTTAAACGTCTTAAGTGATATAACAATTTATAGAACTCGGTAATGTTAAATACAATATTCTTGCGCAATAAAATAAAAATCAGCAATGCTGTATGCATTGAAGGCCTTATGCGTACGTATATAATACATCTACATATATCATCTTGCCTGTAAAGCAAAATTCCAAAACGTACCTTTTACGTAGCATCGATGGGTTTGCAACAATATTACTCGAATATCACTAGAATTTTCTAAAACAAAACGCGAAAAAAATCAACCGGAAGTGAATAACAAATACTAAAGCTGTAGAATATGATTTAATACGATTTTAAAAACACACGCTCACAGAGAGAGAGAGAGAGAGAAAAGTAACACTCAAATAAAAAGCAGTGCCATGCCCTTAGAACGGATATATATGACCATTTGCCAATGAATGAAGTGAATAGATGAATGAAACGGAAACCCCCCGCCTGCCGACCCCACTCATACTTCCGGTACATAACCCAAAATTACTATGGGCCACGAAAACATGAATGAACGCAATGTTGCCAACCTAAATGAGACTTTCATTTTACATAAATTGATTTCTATATATTTATTTGTTTTTTTTTTTTTTGCCAGCATTACATTTATTATTATTATTATTAAAAAATATA
Source organism: Chaetogeoica ovagalla (assembly GCA_032441825.1). NCBI lineage: Eukaryota > Metazoa > Arthropoda > Insecta > Hemiptera > Aphididae > Chaetogeoica > Chaetogeoica ovagalla. The sequence continues at coordinate 4,537,616 of CM063726.1, forward strand.
TTATAGAATACAATGTCATGTTAACATATTATATAAATATATAAAATTATGAAAATAATAATTTTACTCTTTATTACATTTATTGTCATTTCTTCAAATGATATAAGATATAATGCAAAAAACTTATTGATTTATTAACTGATAGCTGTGTAGCACATCATAAAGGAAATGTATTAAAAATGTTGTTCTCCACTCTATTGTCTCGGACTAACTATATTGACAACTAAAATTTTATCAAAAACAATATAACGGAAATACATAAATACAAACCTAATATGTAATATCCAATCCAGTCTTCAGTCTGTCTGCCATCTTTAAGAATGTTCCATAAAACATTTACTGACAATCGTATACCATCTTCAGATAAATAAACTTTATTAATAGATACTTTTATATATGTATTGTCCACATCCGAATTAACATATACTGGTTCACTTTGATTATGTTGAGGGGTATTATTGCTTGCAGATTTTGACAATTTTTCAATCGAGCCATAATTCGTATTTGAGTTGATCTTCACTTTCAATGTACTTACAACAGTTTCTTCTGTGACGTTTCCCTCTGGCAAAATCCCATCTGGACTAAGTATAATTTCTGTAGCCAGATTGAGATTTTAAAATAAAATAATATCAATTAATGAAGTATTTTCTAAGGTTTTTAATATGTTCTTTAAAGTGTAAAAAGAAGAAATCGCAAATGATTTTCGAATTCGGTTGTAATTAGTCTTAACATTTAATAATTTACAATGAAAATAATAATATACATTTCAAATAAACATTTTTCCATAAAAAATATAAAAAATTACAATTTATAATATGTATAAAAAAATTACATAAATTTTGATATCAATCCTTGTCAAGAACATTGAATACCGTGGTAACCTATGACATCATCATTACCTATGTGATAAGAAATATTGGAAATTTGTAGTGATATCGTAATCCATAATATCAAGTATAAGTACTCAATATTACTATATTGTAGTCTGTAGACCGTAGTAACGTATTAACATTTTCAAAGTTTTGAATATAAAATATAATAAAAATTAAAATCTATAAAGTTTAAATTTAAACATAAATCAATTTAATATTTAAGTTTAAACTAAAAAACTTATTTTTTTTATCACACCCGTAACTATTAAATTATTCAGTGATATATTTTCTAATGATTAGTGGTATCATCGAATATTCCTTTTTGTAGCAAAGTTGTAATATGTAAAATAAATAATTTGCTTTTGGTAAATAATTTTTATTACTATTATTGTTGTTAATTATATTATTCATTTATGTAAATAGGTTATTTGTAATCTATTAAATATTTGCAGGTTATAATGAATGGTAATACAAGTTTTGACTATGATTCTATTATTGAAGATATACTGTTGAGTGAAAAACGTATAGCTGAAAAAAATTATATTGAAGGAACCCAAAAATTGTGTGCAACTTCTCACCAGGAAGGTTTTCAATCTGGCTACCAAAAAGGTCATGATATCGGATTAGAAATTGGATTTTTTAATGGTATTTTAATTGCCATAAACAAATTACAAAAGTCAAAGATAATTATACTTTCCGATAAAGAACTCAATATTTTACTAAAACTTTTATATTTAATTGAAACATTTCCTCAAACCAATGATAAAAGTATTAATATTATTGATAAATATAATAAAATAAAAGGATTATACAAACAGTTTTGTTTCAATTTAAAAATTAAAGATTTAGATAAAAGTATTCTTAACTTTTCCAAATGGAGCAATTAAGATCCAAATTAGAAGAAGTCATTGTTTATCTTAAACCATATTTACCTATTGCCAATAGTCATGTTGTTAATTTCATTACTCATAACTTCTGGGAAACTATAATACCTAATGATATCCGGGAAGAAATTGATTTAAAAGGTACAGAATCTGTGTTCTCAAATTTTTGGTCAAATAATCCGTTTCCGGATTCTCTTACGTGTTTCGTCACTTCATCAAAATATTACTACCTTGATTCATATCCGAGTAATTGTTTTATGAAGGTAGATGATGTATATAATTTACTTCAATCTTGGAATTATAAACCCATAAATAAATCGTTCCAATTAAAAGAGTTCATGGCTGCTAAAAAAATGCATGAAGTAGAAATTATGGCAAAATTTGTGGCGGATTTTTCCATGTATGCTGGTACTGATATAATAGTTGATATTGGAGGTGGAAAAGGATATTTAAGTTCTCTATTAGCCTTGGCATACAATTTCAATGTACTCGGCATTGACTCTCAATCTATTAATTCTGAAGGTGCTAGAAATCGGACAATCAAATTTGAGGTTATTATCTTATAAATAAATACGTAGTGAATTTTAATTATTTGTATAACATAATTTTCTTATTTTTAGAAATACTGGCAATCTATTAAAAAAAAATCAAACAATATTCCTGGAGAAAAAATATCTCATCCAATTAAACCAATAATAAAAGAAAAACTTAATACCTATGAAGAATATTATACAAAATACAGTAGAAAATCAATTATACTAAGTAGTACCTACAAACAAGTCACAGAATATGTTACTGAACATACCAACATTGTGCCTTTAGTACAAAATGAATTTAATATTAAAAACAAAGAAGAATTTGCTTTGGTTGGACTTCATACATGTGGTTCTTTAGCTACAACATGTTTAAAATTATTTACTGAATCTAAAAATTGTTTAAAACTATTGGTCAATGTTGGCTGTTGTTATCATTTAGTAGAAGAAGAATTTACGGTTGATCCATTTTGGAATGATGTTGAAAATGCATTAAACAAAAATAAAAATTATGGATTTCCTGTTAGTAAATATCTCAGAGATAAACAATTTGTACTTGGACGTGATGCTAGAATGTGTGCTTCTCAGTCACCAGAAAAATTTTTTAATTCAAAAGATGCAAGTTACAAGTGTTTATGTATTAACTATAGAACATGTATTTTAATAAAGTAAAAATATTTAATTTTACAGATAATAAATTCAACAAAACCTCTGTTCTATAGATCACTTTTACAAGTTTATTTAATAGAAGAACTTGGGTATGATGATTTTAGTAGATGTCATGTTGGCCGATTAGCACATAAATGTTTAACCTTTAATGAGTATGTGCATAAAGCTATAAAAAAATTACAGTTAAACATTGAGGTACTAAAAAATAAACATTTTTTTATTGTTCTCTTTATGACTTATATTACAGTTTTAAATTAGACAATTATAAAAAATTATTGAAATTATTATTTGTTATCAGATTAACGATGAACAAATGAATCAATTTTATGAAAAATATTTAATAGAATATGAACGTTTAAAAGTATTCTTTCTCTTAAAACAAGCATTAGCTCCAGTTGTAGAAGGACTTATATTAATGGACAGATTACTCTATCTTTATGAACAGGTATAATACCTATATTTTAATAATATATTTTTTAAGAACCCTATAATAATATTTTATTAAAAAACATTTATGATTTAATACAGACTAAATTAAAATCATTAAACAATTTAAAAGAAAAGAAAAATTATTTAATTTATTATTGATTTGTGCATAAATACTGTTAAAATAGAAAATACATTTAAATAGTAAAATGTTCAATATTTATAATGATTTTAATTGTTATGAAAACATAAACCTTTAGTTATATAAAATTAATACATGAATATTTACTTGAACATTACCAGTGATCATTTTTATAAATATTAATTAAAAATTAAATAATTAATCTACTCAATATTATATTTCAAATATAAAATACATAATATGACTATGTAATTATTTGTAGAACTCAATTACAAAAAAAAAAAACTAAATTGTCTGTTTTTCATATTTGTGGCAATATTGTTGTCAATTTGTATGATCATTTTATATAAATATCTACTGTATAATTTATTTAAATTATACCGTATGTATTTTTAAAATTAATTTTGAGAACTTTGATAATTAAATTAATTCTAGGATAATCCATAATCCACTTTTATAACATTTTATACTATGTATCGATTAAGATATGTATAAGATATAAGATGTTAGCACCGAGAAACTGCACACGATTATAAGATTATGATCATTACAGCAGGTGGAGTTCATCATTATTTTACTGCCACCGTGTTCACATAATTTAAAACGCATCGTACATTATATAATGTAATGTAGTAGTCGCATATAATATGAATTTCGTATTTTCATTTGCGTGCCGTACATTTTTGTTGTGAGGTGTTCTCATATTTAGACACTCACATACCACAGAGTGTGAGTAGTCTGATATAGATGATGAATACTAATCATCGTTAGGGTTCCTCTTTTTCTGAATATAGAGCATAGTTGTAGTTTTTATTAAAAATACAAAATGTATATACTAAATACATATTTTTTTTTTTTCAGGGTATTAATGAAGCTTTTATTGTAAAACTATTTGATCCACTATTGTCTCCTAGGAATCATGCGATTGTTGCATTAAAGAAAAATTAAATAAAAAATATTGAATTTTATTTGTTACACAAACCCTTATTCAACAATAAACTCCTAACTTCTTAAAAGCCTATGTAAAATATTACTGAGGTTTTTGAAAAAATATATATAATTAACTTACATTTTATTAATGTTTAACATAAAACATTAAATATTATTAAAATTAAGTATTACAGGTATATGTACATATATATATATATATATATATATATATAGTAAAATTAATTATCTGCAGAATAGACTAGCATGGCAACTACAGATAGATATGCAGCGGTTGATCCACAAAATACAATTAAAACGAAAATATTGTATGTAATTATGTATATTACTAAAAAAAAATTTTTTTATTTTATATGAAATAAAATTTGAAGATTAGATTAGTACTTGTTTTATTTTATATAAACCAGAAAGGGGGGTGTTTGGGAGATCAGCTGACCCACAGTTTTTTTTTTCGGTAAAATGTGGCCCCTCAAAATGTCAAATTACATAACATATTTTTATTTGAAAAAATATGTACAATGCCATAATAATCAATAACAAGATAATATTAAATAATAATAATAATGTATGAAATGTACACAGGTTCAAGAACGTTTTTATAAAAATATGATTATAGATTTATATGTATATTTTATGATGTATAGATGTGTGTAAAGTCGTGAAGATTGAGTATTGAAGTATAAATAGCGTGTACGAAATCGTATGGCCCTCGCGTTAAATCGAAAAACATGCTTATTAGTTATTACTTTGTGTAAGCGCAGCTGTGATACGAGCTTTGGTCTTTACAATAGATTATTACGTAGAGGAAAATGTCTTTTCTATTTATAAAATTCTGCACAGTGGCCTCTCGGTAATTGAGGCAGACAGTAATAAAATCCTGGGTAAGCCACTGATTTAAACATTCATATAATTATGTAATATATAACAATCGCTTTTATTTTTTCACAAAATCAACGACTTGTTTTTGTTTCAAAACACTTTTTCTTAACTTGTGATTAAAATTTTTTTTTCAACATTTCGTCACAAAGTGTGCATTGTCTTGTCCATATTAAACAAGCCCGTCAATGTGTCTTGAAACCGCTACATGGCTCATTCATTAGCAATTCATAATAATGTTTATAATTTAATAATTAGACCGATTCGTGGAACCTTAAAGATTTCTCAAATGTACATAAACATTTTTTTTTGTATATAGGTACGTAATTCATACAGTATTACAGAAATATTGCGCATCGCCTATCAAACTTCAAAAGTTATAATGCTGTTCATTGTCAAATAAATACATTTCGTCATATAAAATAAAAAATTAGAAGTTTCGGAGAAAGTAATAGATATTTGTAAATCATTAAAATCTTTTATACTATTTGGCTAATTCTTCATGTAGATTAATTTTTACAACTCCAAAATCAATTTTAAAAAGATCATAGACATATATATTTATATTATGTCTAAGATACAGCCTGCTAATTTTAAACTGGACAAAAAGTATATATTTCGCACAAACTCAATACGGAAGGACTTATATTAAAATAATGAATATCGTCAAAACAGCACCAAATTTTAAATTTTAATTTTCTGTAATATTAACGCGTATAATGTTTATCTTTGTACAAATATGAATTTTTTCTATCCCCAAATTTTTTCTCATCGAGGTCATACAAAATTAGTAAAATAAATTACTTTCAACTTAATTACAAGCATATCTATTTTGAGTTTTACTTATTTTAAGTCGGCATTTTCACATTTATAATCCCCACTCCAACATACATAACTATTATTTGTTACTGCCAGTTCTGTTCATTATCGCAACGCAACGATATAGTAATGAATATAATTATCATAGACAAACGACTCTTTTTGGATAAGTATTTATCGACTGATATTATATTACTTTAATTATAGGTATAAATCAGTTTGATGATTCAGACAATAATTGCTAAGTTGCTAACCCACAATTTATATAGTAGGATATAAGCAAGACTTCAGATATATTTAACAGTTAGGGTACATAATAATATATTAAATTGTAGATATATATATATATATATATATATATATTAAGATATTTAATATATTAATTTATATATTAAATCATAAATGTTTCGCAAAAACAATAAATAAAACGACTTGTAATTTAAATGTTGAACGAGTTTCTGAATATTTTTTCTGAAATCTCTTTGGTTTTGTGTAATCATAATTCTTATCAAAACTCCACCCCACGACACAGTGCCACTTTTTGCCTTTCAGCCTTTAACTAAACATTAAAATTAATTTTTTTTTCATACTTATTACTTATATAACATAATTCATAAGTATTACCTAGGTTAGATATTTAAACAATTACTAAATATCACTATTATTCACTGTATAATATAATGTATTAAAATTTTTATTTATTATTTTACTGTACATACTAATTTTGAAGTTTTAGTATCAATTATGTATATAATTATTAAAAAATAAAGGTATATTTAAATTATTATTCATTCTACGTAAAAAATAGTAATTCCTCTAATAGTCAAATGCAAACTACAAATGGATACAAATATCGGGGTCCTCGAGAATGCTGTCATACAGGTGGTGGTCGAGAGCGTTACACCGGATATGATTGTAGTGTCGTACACTGCCATAAATGGGTCTGTTTACCAAGGCATATTGCTGAACAATACCAAAAGGTAGGATATACTTTATGAAAACTAGATTTTAAATACATTTTTATGAACATAACTTTCAGACGTTTTCCATGTGGAAGTGTTCCTTTGATAAAGCCTGCATTATCGCCCAGAAATTTAAAGACTGAATCTGATAATGACGTTTTATATGCCGTAAGCCAACGTTTCACCTATTTTCAAAACACCCCGAACACATTTAAAAAACTTCCCAATAAAACCAAAAAAGTGAGAAAACCCATGACTGTCCGTCTACGCCCCCGTCAGGTTCTATGTACCAAATGTAAATCAATTTGTACAGAAAATTCAGATAACGTAGAAAATTCCAAAGATGCTGTCAAAAATGAAAATAATTCAATTCCTGAAAATAATGGGGAAAAAAGATTATTAAGAAGTCATGGACCTGTTCCTGATTTTCATATGAAAACTTCAGATTCTGTATCTGAAGTAAAATCAATGTGCCGTACATTGATACCTAAAATTGTTAAACTCAAATCTAGAGGTATAACAGAAGCACTTAATAATTATCCAACATTCACTGAGCTTGATGAATGGGTAGATGATAAACAAGACTGTGAAGATGACTGTGATATTCAAGATAATAATGACGAAAAAATGGTGTTAAGAAAAAAACCAAGTATTGGATCAATGGAAGGTCTATGGGATGAAAGTGCATTTGAAGAAACTAAAAAAACACCAATCATAAAAATAACGTTTGGATCTCAAGGAGAAGGCACAGTTATGGAAATACCTTCCCGTCAAGCTGATGGAGAAAGTGAACCCGATAAACTTTTACGTAAAAGAGCAAAACGTAGAAGACAAGATGGTGAAAAAAGAAAAAAACATAAGAAAAGGCATAAAGGACATGAAAATGATTTACATGTGAATAATTATTCAATAAGTTTAAATCATTTTAATTCTAAAGAAGGATATTGTGTGACAAAAGAAACCAATAATTCCGAATCAATTAACAATATAAATGGAGAACACTCTGATGACGATATTGAATCAAACAGTTCACCTGAACTTGTAATGGTATCTCAAACAGAACCTAATTCTAATTCCTTTTTTGTATTGAAATCTGGTAAAATTCTACATGAAGGTGATATTGTTTGGGGAAAAGTAAAAGGATTTCCTTGGTGGCCAGCAAAAGTATGCATTTAAAACTATTTTTATACATTTATAAATTATAAGTTTTTAATTAATATTTGTTGGTATTAAGGTGTCAAATTTCACTACCAGTAATGGCGAAGAACATGGATCATTTGTTAATGTCACTTGGTTTGGTTCTTCTACTACATCTTTTCTAAATTGTGATCAGATTAATCCATTTTTAGATTTTTATAAGGTGTGTATTAATTTAATTGCATAAATGTTATATGTAATATATATTTTAACTATTTTTTTTTATATATATACTTTACTATATAATATCAGTCACAATATATAAATTGATTAAAATAATAATACATACAATTTTGTTTTTATATCTATATACATAATATTTACATTTATTTACCTACTTTCATTTCTATAGTCAGTTTTTGTGTTTTTAATTCATTTTATAATTTTAATTAATAATTTTTGTAATAATAATAAAATTCTTTGTATTTTTTTATTTCAATTTTTATTATTATCAATTTCAAGTTTTTATACAAAGTATTTTTCTACATATATTCTAAAATATAAAAATTAAATATTTAACAAATAGTTTGTTATTTATAAAGTATAGAATTACGAAGTAGTGCAATTATAATGTAAGTGTATGAGGAATATTCAATACTTTTTTTCCTATTTCTTTACTTATTTAAACTTAACATAAATAGTTAAAATTATTCAAAACTATTATCATTTAAGACCGGATTTTGCATAAAATTCATGTTGCTATTTTCAGCATCATATGCATGCAGTCAATAAGTGTCCATAAATCATTACTTCACTGATTAAATTAAATTTTATACTGTATATTTTTACATATTCTGACATTAATGCACATTCTGCATATTTTAATAAAGATACACTTTGTGGTCCAAAGAGTTGTTGAGCAAAAACAAAAGGATTATAAATACATTTATATATCAAATATTTTACATTTCCAAAAATATTCGGACACTAAAAAAATAATAAAAAATTGTAAATCAATTTTAAATAAATTAAATGTGAAATATGATCTTGCTCATATTGAAGCAAATTTTTCATGTATCATCAAAAAATTTGAAAATTCTAATTTGTCACTTGTAGACTTGTTAAATATTTTAAAACAAGTAGAATATTCTGTCAGTGAACTTCCTACTAGCGCAGATAGTACTATAATTAAAACGAAATTTAAAAATGTTTTCAATAAAAATTAAGGACTAATGGTTTTAAAAGAAATCTTAAAAATACTTCGAGGTGACAGTGCTAATTTTAACGATTTGACTGTTCCATATTATTTACCAGATATATTAGCCAATTTTAAATATACACCAATAACCAGTGTTAATGTTGAACACAGTTTTTCATCCTACAAGTACATCCTCACAGATCGTCGTCATACATTTAAAGTAATTAATATGGAACACACTTTGATAACTTATTGTTTTTAAAATTAATATACCTACTACATTAAATTTGTCATACTTTTTCATATTATGTACCAATATGTAATATTTATGTTTTGTTTATAAAAATTGAAATTTTATTATACATGTTTTGCCTTTTTTCTTGCATATTTTGACTTTTTTCAACTCATATTTGCATGCATATTTTACAAATTTAATTGCATATAAATCCGGTCTTTAATTATCACATTATATGTAATTTACATGTTAAATTAAGTAAATTACATTAGGATTTAATATGCAGTAACGTTTAGAAAATGATGTATTTTAAATGAAAGTAAATTGTGGTGCATAAATGAACAAGATGAGGTAAAAATTATATAGGTAATCGTTGTATTAGTTGGCAGTTATGTGTTTCGATTTGCGAAGGAACAAATAAGGCAAAAAGTTGTAAGATTGCTATGGATGAGTATTGAGTGTTATATGACCAACATGTATTTAGCACAATTTGTTATCTTAAATACCTAATTAATTTCATAATGTTTAGGTTGACAATTTCCCGGTTCTTTTTCAATCTATTTTGCAATTCTTCATTGCATTATGTCTTGAAATAGGTATATTAAAAGCAAACTAGGAAATGATTCTTTGTCAAAATTGTAAATTTAAAATAAAATTTACCATTTAAAAATTTTTTTTTTTAACCTTCAAGCTAAAATAATTTATCTCTGAGGCGTTGATTTATTTTAGATATTTCACTTATTGACAATAAGTGTATGTATAATTGTGATACAGAGAGTTAATATTTTATAATTTATATTATTAATTTATTTTTAGTCTCGTTTCAACAAGCATAAGAAAACTAGTAGTTACAAAGAAGCAATCAAACAAGCAATGGCTGAAGCAAAGCAGCAACAAAATACAATCAACCAAAATAACAGTTGATAAATGTGAGTTAATAATATTAATATTGTTTTAAATCATATCAAATGTAATTTATCTATAAATTGTATAATTTCAATTATTTTTAACTAGTCAATTTTTTGTACAGGTTTTTCATCACAAAAAAAGAAAGGCTTTACGAAAACTTAGTAAACAATATTTATGTTAGATTTTGAAAGACTTAATTGATAAAATATTGTTTTAATTATTAAAAAGTTCCTTATTGGATATATCTATTTAAATTTATTCAGAATATTTTGTCAATTTTGAACTATTTATATATGATTTCTGAAAGTATCTTATTTAACTATAAATTTGTTATCAAATTAGTTTTGCGATCATATTTTTTAAAACCATATACTTAGTATAAAACTACAAATTACGGAGGACCAATATTATTGTTTTCTTTTATGATGATTTATAGTTTTTAAATATTCTTTTAAATTATCTTAACATTATGATTTAATGAACATAAAAATTATGAAAGAAATAAATTTACATATTATATAATATGTATGAATTTTTTTAAATTTTAATATTGAATAATATGATCTTTAGCAACATAAAATTGACAACTATTCAATAGATTACAATATATTTATGTATAAAAACACATATTATTTACAAATTATAAAATACGACGTTTTTGTTGTTAATTTTCTTTACAAAGGTGTAGGCTTTAAAAAAAATATATTTTCTTTAATTTGAAATTCCAAAAATAAGTACATTTCAATTAAGTAAATAATATACATTTATAATAACTGAACACACTTCTTAAACACTGTGATTTGTAAGCTTGAAACATAACTTAAATAAGGTAAAGGCTGTTTCTATATCTGTTTCATATATGATCCTTTATCTTCAACTTAACATTTTTTTGTAAATTGTAAATTTAATTTTTAATAATTTATTATAATAAGAATATATCTAATTTTAAATATATATTTTTATTTTAAATAAACAATACAAATTAATTATTTAATAACAGCTGTATTTGTCATTATAGGTTATTTATCATCATTGTAGGTAATATTTCATGAACTAAACCTGGTATAGGATGATACTATTAAAAATTACTACAACAATCATTAAAATGTATAATAGGCTGGTTCTTAGTTTTTCATTAATATAATAAAGTGTCAATTTTTATTATTTTAGCTTATCTCTTTCACATACTGTAAGAACATGAGTGAATGTAGGAAAAAATTTGGGGAGTTTTGAAAAGAATATCAATAAATAATATTAATACAAATTTTAAAGTTTCATTAATTACTATTATTATTAAAAATGACGTATATTAAATCTCCTAAATTTTTGGGGTTTCAACCCTCCTTGTATTTGCCCCTATACAAGAAGATTAAAACAATTGAAGATACAATCAGACATTTGTATAAAAATCATATAAAATTTAATTTCTTATTCAATTTGTTATAAGCAAACATTTCATTGGGTCAACCATTTTATTACACAGTATGTCTGAAAAGTTCCCGAACTAAATTTCTGTAATCTATATAAATAGTGCTATCGCTCGTACAATAAAAGCACCGTATAGTAGAAAGTCTAACGAGTATGTGTTCAAAATTTCAACACACTTGGTCACTTCAGTCTCCAGTTACATTCAGTTGAATATAGTGCGTTCATGGTACCTTATACGAGCTTGCTATGTAAAACAAAGAAGTGCAAAATGTTTTAAAGGTGCGTTTGCTTCTGTTTAAAGAACCTCATATTACCAATCAGATCATAGCAGAACAACTAAACATCAGTAAAAATACAGTACGTACAATTCTTACTGAAAAAAATGAATCGCCAGAAAGTTTAATATATTTTTTTTTTCACACATGTTAGCCGATGAACAAAAACAGACTCATCTTTCTTGCACCCAAGAATTCATTGAAACAACCGATAATCCAAAACACTATTGTAAAGGGTAATGAAAGTATTTGTGTTTCATACATGACACTCAGACCAAATGGTATCTTTCTATAAACAATTTTGGAAGTCAAACATAAAATCGTATTACACTTATTTGTTCCATATTGTGAGCTCATACAAGGTACCACAAACACACCCTATTCAATTGAATATAACTCGAGACTGAAATGACCAAACATATTGAATTTTTGTACACATACTCGTTAGACTTTCAATTATACAATATTTTCGTTGTTAGACCGATAGCATTATCTATATTGATTAAAGAAATTTAGTTCGATAACTTTTCAGATATACTGTGTATTCTTGCAATCAGATGTATGTCAAATTTAGTTTAAAAAAAATTTCAATAGTCATGATGAAATATTCTGCACATATATGCTAAATACAAATATTATTTTACTAAAACACTGTAATATTATACTTAGCATTCAAATCTTGCCTTCGTAAGCAACATTTTAATTTAGCTTCATAGCCTTTTTTTGTCATAATCCAACAAAAAAATGTTTTTAAGAAATTAATTTTTGTAAAAAATCATCGGTCTCATTTATCTTCAATTGTTCATCAAATTCAATAACCGCTATTAAAATAAATTTTACTAAATAAATTTAATAGAATTTTTTATACAAAATTAAAAATTAAGGACTAGCCTATTATATAGAACCAATGTAATGTACAGACTATGAAATGATTATTTTATAACTTTGTATGATATTTATTTAATAGCCGTATAATTTATTAAGTTTACTGACATTGTAATTTTTTTATTATGTGTGTAATTTTTTATCAGCCTTTACCTTGTGATAATTTATTTTAAGATTGAGCTTTAAAAATACTATTCATTAAAACATAAAAGTGATAGTTTAGAGAAAAATTCCGAATTTATTTAAGAATTATTATTTATATGAAGAATTATAATTATTATTCTTTATGCTGTTTAATAATAACATTTTATGCAAACTTAATTTAAACTACATTACATATATTTATTTGATTATATTGATATTTATAATGATTCAATAGTACTTATAGTGTGTTTTGTATTTATAAATTATATTATATATGAAATTGGTTGTCTAATACATATGTACATCTGGTATATTATTAGTTGTTACACTAACTCGTGCACTGTATTTTTAACTTTTTGTGTTTTGTATGACCATGTTTTTTTTAATAACTGCATATTTACTATTAATATTCTAAAAAATTATATTAAATAGATTCTTTATACAATAATATGACAAATTAATTAATTTAATTGTATATAGGATATGTGTTTAAATGTGAGATTTATTATTGTTAAATTCAGTTCGATTAATTATTAATTGATGGTATTTAGGGGGAAAGATTATTTATATTTTGCTACTTTGGAATCATGTTTATTTAAATTCAACTTTCTGGATTTTCAAGATATACTTAATTTAATAAATTTATGCTAGATAATAAATCAAAAATATTTTTAACAATTATTATTACAAATTACAATTATTTACACACATATAAAGAAAATATACAGATATTAGGTATACCAAAGAGTGAACAACAATACTGAAAAAAATCAAAGTTGTCATCTCAGTTACCATTTATTATTGTACACTTCACATTATTTCCATTATAATTTTGGTGAATGTTTATTTTTATTATTATCATTATTATTTGTAGAATTTTTATTTATCAATTATTTTGTATATTATGTTTGTTATTATATAATTTATTTTTATGATTCTTATTACTGAGTCACCACCATTTAATGAATTATTAAATGTACATGCTTATTATCTTGTCGTACTGCAATAATCATTTACAGTTGCATAATTATTTTTATAGGTAATGGGTTGGTGTTATATAAATGTAACAAACAAAACTTATTTTTTATACTAAATATTATGTTTTATTTATGTAGCTTATTTGTTTTGTTATAATTTTTCGCTATAATAAAATTGATTTTAGAAACCAAAGAAATTATTATAACATTTGATGTAAAAGAAAACAAGAGAAAATTAATGTAATTAAATTATTGAAAAATATTGTTTATATTCCTTATACTTTATAGTTACTTGAATAATGTACAATAAGATTGTTGTGTACATTTTAAAACTATTGTTCTCGTTTATAAAATGTATACATATTTAAATAATTCTATAACTAATGAGAATAGGATGGAAATTTAATTTAATTAAATTTTTTCTACAACTTTAGTTAAACTTTCAGATCAAAAGTTTTCATTTAAAAACATGTAATTTAATATTTCGGGAATTATAATTTCTCAAACCAATTTGTATATTAAGAATAAATAGATTCAAGATTGTTTTATTACCAAAAACATTTATACTTAATACATTTTTAGTACAATACTATATATATTTAAAAGCAAACCCAAGAATTAATTTTTTTTTTTTTATTTTTTTTTGCTCAATAAAATATATTTAATTTTGTATACAATATTCTTATAATTTGCATAATATATAAATATCATTTGTAATTTATAATGTTTTTTTTTTTATTGAAAAAAAAAGTTTTGGCCAATTAGTATTGTGGCTCAACATTTATAACATACATGTAGTAATGATAAACAAAAACTTTTTTGAGTCAAAAAAGAAAAAATAAAGAGAAATATTTATAAATAATAGGGGTGGCCTAGAAAAAAAGAAAGAATGAAGATACATAAACTTATACATCTAAATACACATACATATACAAAAATATACGCACATATACATATATATCAACACAGGTAAGTAAGGACACCAGCTTTAGCAAAAAACTGCAGAACAGATGTAATTACTTTTGGATAATAGGACTTTAGAATCTCTTCTAGGTTCAAAGGAACACCAATACTCCTGAGGAATACCAATACTTCTAAAAACAAACACTTTCTCTCAACGGTCAAACCAGGGTGATCAAACAAAACGTGATGGGCATCACACTCAGCTTCCTGAGCGTGTCTAAAACAAAGAGGGTAGTTTACAAATTATGATGACCTAACACTCCAATGAGGTAAAATGAGGAATAATATCAGAAAATCTAATATACTCGGGAATGAAAACTGAGAAGTCAGCTGAACTGCAGAATACCAAACCATCAATAAATAATGAATGTTATATTATTTGTAAATAATAAAATTTCATTTAAAAATAATTTTAAAACATTTTAAAAAGTAATATTTTCGAATGTATAAAAAAAAATCTCAATTTTTATCATTTTTATTCGAACGATTTTAGATATTTATTTAGTTTAATGTATTAAAATAAAAATTACCCGTTAAAATGCATTTAATATAAATAAAAAGTCAATTAATTTCGAAATTAATATCTAATCCTATTATAAAATATGCCGTGTTGTTTCATTAGTTTTGTTATTAAAACAAAATAAATTTAATTCAACATTGTACATATACTAGAATTTTCTTCTAAACTATGATTATGCATAAGTATAAAATATAAAGTTTAGATTGCCAATTTTATGACATTGTGGCAATGTTTCCGTGGATCGAAACGTGTGACATAATTTCTAGTATCAAAACCTACCAAAATCATTTTGGCACTTCTGGGTAATTTAAATTCTATGGAAAATTAATTAACGAGTTTTAAATTTATAAGTAATGATAATAATAATAATAATAATAATAAATGTAGTATTATACTCGGGGAAATAAATGTGAGTAACGGTTGGATGAAAAAAAAAGTTTTATTTTACGACAACTTATTGATCGTCTGTGGCGGCCGGTCGATCGTGTCTGAACGGTCTGTGCAAATGTGTTTAATATGTCAAGTGATTAAAGACCCTTTCGTTAATACATATTGGTGAACGAAAAAAATTTATTGATCAAAAAAGTTGACATAAGTCATTTGCACAATCTTATCAGTTTTTATTGTATCACAATAAAGTGATACAAACACAGATTGTGATACAAAATAAACAAGCACAATTTTAAACTCATCTCTGGAAGGACCATCCGTCAAATGAATATTGAGCAATAAAATTGCGCAATATTATTGACTGGTATTTGGGTGGCTGCTGGTCTATAAGTAAAATAATAATGGTCCATAATATTTATATTAACTTCACCTCCATCCCCGATGAAAAAAATCTAACGCACTTAATCGATCTCGACTTCAAAATTATTAAGCGTACTTATAAACAGAAAAACAAAAACGTTACAAACGATTATAAACTGTAATAATAAAAATGTTTTGAAGTACGTAAATTTGCGAATGATTTTTTTTCTATTCGAAAACTTATACTTTACTCAGTGCCGTAGCCAGAGACGTCAGACGGCAATAATTGTATTAAGTGAATTGAAACGCAATTTTATCTGCGTGAAGTCGTGATATGCCGGCGGCCGTATTATAATAAATTTTTTTATATATATATATATATATATAAATTATTTTGATTTGCTAACACGTATAATTAAATAAATTATATTATCAACAGTACAGTGAGAATTTAATTTGTTGTTCTTTTTGACCATCGGAATTAGAGCCCGAAAAAAAATCTCGTTACAGCACTGACTTTACTGATTTTATGAGAGGAGCGACAACAACGCACGACGCGAGGTCTTGGTTCATTGACAAAAATCAATTAAATATTCTATATACGCGTCACGTCAATTGACCCGTCGTGAACGAATCTCTTTTGTCTACCGAATATTATACGAAATTCTCGCGGAATTTTACACCAACACAATCGACGGTTATAAATATTTATTTTTATTAATTACACATCGTATTTGGTATATTATAATAATTCGCGACCGATGGCGTATTATATAAGGGTGGTCTCTACACGATACATCTGGAGGATATTGTGACTTTTAGGTTTTTTTTTTAATAAAACAATAATTACTGTCTGTCTGCGCCATACATTATATATATATATGTGTGTGTGTGTATAGTGGGACGGATTTAGAATAAGATTAATATTGGAATACCAATTAAAACGAATTAAAATATTATATTTGATATAATTGTTTAATTCATTTTAATATTGTTATTCCAATATTATATATCCGTCCCACTCTACACATTTGTATAATACCAGGGATGGCAAATAGGATTTTTTCAACGTGCCAATTTATGACACAATTAAAAAAAAAAAATTTTCAGCCGTGCCATAATTATTTTTATTAACACAGCGAAATACAAATACAAAATATAAATGAAAAATTAATGATTATAATGTAGAAAATTATGTAAAAACGGAAATAATGTAAAAAAAATATCACAAACATCGAGTGCCGTCGAAAATCTCACGCGTGCCAAGCTTGGCACGCGTGTCACTTATTTGCCATCCCTGGTATAACCTGTTTTTCTCATATTGTGAATGACATTAATATTTTTCTTCGTCGTCGATACGCCTAACATTTCGTTCACTGCCCCGCCGGTTAAATACCGACCCGTCGTATTTCATCACCACGTTTTGTTACCGAACACATTTCTTTGTTCACCAATTTTATCGTTACCAAGTTTTTTACCGTCACCCGTCCGGCGCCTCGTACACGCGGCATTCGTAATAACCGATCTCACCGTCTTTTTGTATATTGTACCGCCGTTACCATAGAAAATCGTTTTTCATTGTAACTTCTTGTTATACGATTGCGTAACCGCGAGGTCTTGGCCAGCCGATAAGATTTTATATTGTCAGTCGTTTTTTTGTATTTTTATAATAATTATTATACAAGATTATTAATTGTTTATGCCGCGATACGACGGTCGATTGTAATTCCATTCGTTTTTTCTTGTGGTTATATATAATTCCAAACAATAATCGCGCGTATAACCGATGTGCGTATAGTGACGACGACGACGACCTTATTCAACCGTGTTGTAATGGCAAAAGGGCGCGCGAAGCGACCCTCTCAAAAGTTTTACCCGCACGGAAACACTAACGAAGGGTTGCGATTCTACACCCCCTCCTGACTAAGCGCGGTAGTACTACGGACATGCGCACTGACCGCGCGCGCGCCCGCGGGTACAAGTTTTACGTTTTACGCACGTCCTCCGCCAGTGCATCATCACCCATCACCGCCACCGACGGCGTCATAATATTTTATTGTCTCGTAAGAGGATAATAACTCTACCAACGCACTCGCGTAATATTATCGCGTACATAATAATATATTTTATAAAGTTTTTCCTCGTCCTCCGAACTTTGAAGACATACGTACCGCGCACAGCGTCTTCGTGTGCTGGTGCCGGTGGTGGACGTCGCTCTCTCGCACGACGAAATCCGCGAGTCGTTTAACGCAAGCACACCACCACACGCGCGCACGGTGGGATAGGGTAATTTTTTTTTGGCCTATCGTTTTCGTCACCGCGCCCGCGATGCGAATACGACGTACACCGTTGCAGGTACACCACGACGATTATTGCATTGTATAATTGTCGTCGTGGTACGCATATCGCGGATATACGTGTCCGCAGACGTATTTTTAGTACGAATGGAGTTTAAAAAAAATAAATAAATACGCTCACGGTATGCGACGGCGATTCACGCGTGCCATTCATTTGCGACGACAACGATCGCGTTGAATGCCGCCACCATAGAAGAAATGAATAAAACGCGACGACGAATCGTTGGGTGTTGGTCGCGCCTACCACTACCACCACCCTCGCGGGGCGGCGCGAGATCCGAGATCTCGGTGAACCTCTATAAATAATGTATCTAAGTGACGTTTCACTGTCGTCGAAACGCGTTTATTAGTTTTTCGAGAAACGTTTTTTTTTTTTTTTTATATATATTTAATAATAATGTATAGGTACGTACGTATTTTTTGTGTTCGGAAAATTATGAATTACGTAACGCGATGATGACGACGACGAATTCGACGTTCGAGCTTTAGCGCGCGAATTTTTCCATTTCAATGATGAAAACACGAGTGCGTTTGGTGTTGCTCTTGTTTAGCGGAGCTCTTACTCTGTTCGCAGTATTTTTCGTATTCGACGAAAAGTCCAACGTCGTCAGAGACATTCAAGTTTGTTTTACCATTGTTGTATTGGTCTCCATCGCCGCAATTCATTACGTTTATTATTCGTTTTCAGAACAACAAGTATACTACACAGAAACTGAAATCGACCACCACTCATTACAACAAGCCTGTTAAACAGCAGTATGTAATACAACCGCCGAATGTTGAACGTACGTTACCGAACCGAAGTGAAATCGTTCCTAAAGACGCTGTTTGGCAAAAAGTTCATTCCACGAAGTATTTATAAATTTTTAATTTATTTATTTTTTTTCGGTTTACACACTAACGTGTATATCGATCGATCGTTTATATAGATACAAATTTTTCATTTATTCGGCATACATGGATATGAGAATTAAATCTGTGGGACCGCTGGTACGATTAATTGGTGCTACGAAAACTCGAAAACCAGATACGGTATGGTGTAGACTGTGGTATGTAAATAGTTCTAAGACGGTATCAGCATTTGTGAAACCGATCCGTGAAAATTGGAATCTTAAGTACAGTGCAGTGTTTGTTTTGTGCAAATTACCACCTGACGGAAACCATCCGCTAAGCGTATCGGTTGTAGCTCACATTAAAGATCCAGTCACTAACAAAGTATCAATTCAAATGCCAAAACCGTCTAGCCAATTCAAAACCGATATAGAAATTTGCGTCAAACCGTTACATTATTATTATGATCGAGTAATTATTATAATATTTTATTCATACATCAGCTGCTTCGTTTGAACGACGCATCTAAACGATTTCGTATTCATATTTAGGCAATACAACTCATGGAATTCGTGGAATTAAATTATTTACTTGGTATCGGACATTTTACATTTTATAAAAACACTATCGGCCCAAATGTTGGATGTGTTTTGGACCGTTACAAAAACGATAATTTAGTATCGGTCTTGCCTTGGAATCTAGACATGGTGTCCAAACAAGAAATAAGAACTGAAGGAATGTTTGCCGCACTTAATGATTGCTTGTACAGAAATATGTACAGATCAAAATACGTGGCTTTTTTAGACATTGACGAAATAATTGTCCCTAGACAAAACTATACTCTAATTCAATTAATCAAGTACAATTTAATTCAACGTTTTGATATTCGAATTGAAAATTAATTTTGCGTTATTCATTTTCAGTTGGTTAAACATTTATCAAACACCGGCTGCTTATTCATTTCGAAACGCATTTTTCTATATGCAATGGGCCGATGATGACACATTGTCATTAGATCAGAATCCGTTTCACTCGAATATCGTTGTGCTGCGTAAAACACGTCGTAAGACCAAGTTACATCCACATAAACAACGTTCAAAATATATTTGTGATCCACGACGCACAGTAGAAGTTGGGAATCATTTTATCTGGGAATTTTTAAATCCCGGCGATGGTACGTTTTATTTTACACCGGAACGTGCAATACTTCATCATTACAGGGTCTGTGAGTATGGAGGAAATGATTGTATAACTGCAGACTCTACAGTAGACCGCACAGTGTACAAGTACAGAAAGAAATTAGTTGACAGAATAACAAACACATTGGGCAATTTAGATACAAATTGTTTAATAGATGCTCAAGCAAACACTAATGAAACACTGTATTTCTCAAACTGATTTCTCTTATGTTTAATTTTCATAAAGTGTGCTTCCAATAATTTAACAAATAAATAAATAAACAATATTTTGAACAGGGTGAATAAAACTTTTTGAAATATGTTTAATGTATACGCATTAGTGGTTTTCATTAGACATACATTTTGCTCTCTGTGAACAAATCGTATTCAACTTGACTAATGTAAACTATGATCAGTGAGGCGTTTGGGCAAACACGTGGAGTAACAGGACAATTTTGATGCGGACTAAAACTGAAAACACTATTAGTGTTGTGTGAAATATGTATAATTTATGGGTCGAATAAATAAAATCTAGGACAATAATATAGCCAGAAAAACCTTATACTTTTTAATCGTAAGAAATTAAACATTTATATTTAATAATGTTGTTTTCAACAAGGCCTTGTAAATATTTATCTTAAAAAAAATTCCAATTGATATTATATAAAATAATGTTTATGATAGTACGATTGTTTTTAAGAGTTACATATTATATAATGTCTAAACAATTAAATATTTATTTAAAAAAGTACATTTTTAAAATTGTTTAACAATGAAATATATTTTATAAACCTTATGTGAACGAAAGTATTTAAATAAACTTAAATAAGTAGTACTTACAACATAAAAAGAAAAAAAAATTAAGACATTTATAAAATGTTAACAGAAGTTAAACTATGAATAGTAAGACATTATACGTCTTCAATGTTTTCTTTCAAAGTAGAAATATCAATAACATCACAAGCAATGAGTGGATTACTTTTGGTACATTTGTTCATGTACATAGCTGTTTGTTCTAGGAGATGTATATCAAAATTTTCATCATTATTTCTTGCTAACAATACTTTGTTAATGTCTTCAGCAATCTTTAATGACATTATTTGTTTGAAATTAGTTTTCAAAAAATTCAAAATTTCAGTTTTTACATCAGATGCACGGCAAACAAAGTTCAATAAAAACAATCCTCGTTCTCCAATTAAACTCTTGACACTGTTTAATGTGTCTTGTGTCAAAAAAGCTTTGGGTGGTCCACTCATACCTAATGTTGGATCTTTGACATCTATATCGTACACTACAGCGTCATATTTATCACCATTTTTAACAGCATTATACAGATACTCGAGGCCATCACAGATTTTAATTTCTAATCTATTATCCTCTATTAACCCAAAGGCCTCTTTGGCTATTTTATATACTGCTAAATCTATTTCTAAAGCAACAATATTTATATTTGTATAGGAAGTTACCAACAAATTAGTAAGTATACCTCCACCCAAACCGATCAATAGGATTCTGGGTTGTTTGTTCAACTGATTTGCGATAATCCCAACACCGAGTCCCAAATACAATATGTAATCACTGTGGAAATGAGAATAATCTATTTTGACATCGTTATTTTCAATCAGTAATTTTGTTTCCGATTGAATGATATGAGGCATGTTAAGGAACACCAAGCGTCTAAAAGTTTCTTGATTTTGTCCTATTACTTCTTCTATTACAAACTTTCCTGAGTGTTCGCTTTCACTTTCCATAATGATTTTTCTGTCTCCAAGTTGTTCCTCTAATGATAAGAACAATATGGTTTCTCCGCGTTTAATAACACCTTCGGGTGCTACTTTTATCATAAGTCTTGAAAGTTCTTGTTGTACTTGTTTTAAACTCTTGTAAACTTGTCCTCGATGCATACTGATAATAGCTAAACGGTCTACATTACAATTCCGCCGTAATATATCTTGTCCTTCTTCATTGTTAAACAACCACTCGTGTTCTCGACCATGGGGTACAATAAATGCAGAAAATGTCATTTTATTCGGATTAATTTTCAATGGATTTTCAACAATCATAATTGTGTAACGAGGTTTTTTCGTTTGAGAACAATTAATTTCAAATTTCAAATTTGACACATCTTCCATCTGACATTTGGTGAGATCAAAACACATTGAAATAGATTTTTGAGTATCAATGATTATTTCTAACAGATCATTTATGGAATCTAATCTTTCATTTGTCAGTCCATATGAATTCCACTCTAACACTGGTTTAGCTCCGGGTATTTTATTTACTTTAGTGCAAACGACCATAAACACTGGTTGACCATTGAAATCTGGTGAATCTTCGACTTCTGTACATTGACACACGCGAATTATCCAACCACTTTCACAGAAATAAGATAATATAAACTTTGCGATATGATACTGGAGAAGGGAAATGCATATATAACGTCCACCGAACTTCAATATCCTTTTGATCTCATTAAACATGCCCATTGCACGTGCAAGCGATTCTGCTTTTCCGTCCGGCATCAATGCGTCCAATGTCCCTTTGTCAATGACAACGCTAAACTTTTCATCGGGATATTCGGTATTTAATATATTTTTTATTTCGTAAACCAGGCCCGGATACTGGCTATTGTGTTTTTCATTCATTTTGGCGATTACCACTTCACTGTTATCGACACTGGTCATGTTGGTGAACCCGTCCACGTACAAATTTAAACTAAGGTTAGAATTTCCGCATCCCGACATCAATATAATGTCCTTAGCACTAATGTATTTTGTGAGTAAACGTTTTAAATTTGCATAGTTACCATACCATTCGAACGTGGCCTCACGTTTGGTGAAGAACGAGTCCCAATACTCTGTCGTGCTGAAATCGCTGTTCTTCTCAGGCACCAAGCTCATATTGGATCGTGCCACGAACAATTCCAAGTCCTACTACTAACAATTAACAATAATAAAATGTAAAACATTTACACCGGTAACGCGCATGTTACGTTTAATCTGTCGGTAGATCATGGTGTGATGTGTGGTGTGATCAAAAATGAAAGACAGGTGAGAGCACCATGCCGTTATTCGCAAGATAATAGATAACACTTGTTTTCTTTAAATAATGATAAGAAAATTTTCCGCGTACACGGTTGAACCAGAAACCATATTAGATTGTGTAGGTTGCCTCATTACGAAAAAGTAGGAGCGGGAAAAAAATTCATGTGGCCGTCATTGCAGCACAGCTACTGTATTGCTGAACACACAATTTGTTGTGTTATACCGTGTTTTTATTCTCATAAAAGATTACGTGTCATCTTAGTTTATTTAACTTTTTAATTTATATTACTTATTTATTTATTTAATTTTAATATTTTCAGCGAAAAGTGGACCAATGCACGCCATTGCCACATATAAAAAATTATTTTGAGAAAATAAAAAGCAAAGCAATTGATACATAATATATATATATATATATGAACTATCTTGTCCCTGGACCAAAAGGACAATGCCACAAACTTCCATTATCTGTATTTGCACAGCTATTGTTAAACATATTTAGTAACAAATATTAAACATATTTTATTTTACTGCAATATAATTCACCGATTAAAAAGTTTAATTTACAAATTAAAAATACGTATAGAAACCAGGAATTCAGGATGATCATAGAGCGGGTTCTCCTGACTTGTTTCCTTATAAAAAATTATTAAGTACTTAAACAATAACATAAAATTTCAATTAAAAAAACGTATATAAAATAAAACATATTGCAATGACATAGACGCGTCAATTTATTCGTTAATAAAATATGAAACGTGCAAAATATGCAGTGCCAAGAGTCAACATCAACAGGCAATGACTAAACTCGTCAGACGGCGGCGCGCGGTTACAAAGATCGCCATGACAAAAACACATGAAGACCTTCTTGCGCTCCCACACGGTATCGTCACAACGTTCCTCGGCGTCTGATGGCCCTCTCTGCAAACACGTTCTTTGCGTGGCCGTGTCGAATTCCTGTTCCTTGGCATCCGAGTTCCGCGTTTCGATTATTTTTCCGCACCATCCGGACGCACACGGTACTGCTTCCACACCGATCCCGAGCTCCGAACGGATTTGCGTGACGTTGGTGTATTTAAAACGGTCCTTGCAGCTGCCCAAATCGCCCCGGGAACGGCAGCTGAAGCAACGTTTCACGACACCGCTCGAAAAGTCAACGAGCCCAGCGGACAACAAGAGTATGGCGACGATCGACCTGTTGCTCATAGTGATGCGCGACGGCGAATAATGACAAAAAGATATTCCACGGGAAGCCCGTTCCACGCCGTCAAAGAACTTTCACTTTTTTTTCCCACCGTAACGTGTAACAAGAAACATTATAAATCCACAGATCGACTACGGCGGGCAACGTCATTATTTCGATGTCAGCGGTGAAATATTTAACTCGTCGTACACCGGGAACGGCGTAATAATTCCGCGGGCTTTTGTGAAAACGAACAACGAAAATCAAAAAAAATAATTTTTCAATATTATTTTATACGAAAGAAACAGTGTAGTGCGGATGCCGTATTGGTAGCAATGAAATAACGAGAACGGAAATAAACAAATTACTACATACGGAGCGAGTTTTTACCACAGTTTATCAAACTAACCATTGTTTATCATCACAGTTGTGACGGACTAGCGTAGTGGTATTGGCGTTCCACACGATTTGTCTCGACGGATTTTCTTCTGTTATTATTGAGAAGGTAATATATTGTTTTATTCTTAATTAATAGATGATACATGTCGATGGATATAGGTTTGTCGCGGTTGCACCAAAAATTATAACAAAAAAAAAAAAATGTATTTTCAGTGTTTGGAACATGCTGTATAACCTTATAGGTATCTTGTAGTGTATATCATATATATATATATATATAATTAAAGTATACCATAAACGCGGTCAAATGTGGTCTTCATTTCACTGAGATATAATGTGTTTGTGATACGTGGATCAGAGGATAAGATGTTTTTCGTGTAAAACTAATAGTCATTGTTGTCGGCTATTCTCATTTCTTGTTTGTACGTAATATATTGGAGAAGATAGTTGTTATATAGTTGTTTTTTTTCGTATTTCGTATTGTTTTGTTTTTAGTGAAGAGTCGCGAATTTTGGCATGATATTGGTAAGAAATATTCTGTTCAATATAAATAAAACAATAATCCTTTGTTATTTGATTTGTCAATTGACCGGTTGTTGTATTATTATTATTATTGTCATTTTACTATTTTTAATCCAAGAAAATGAATGAAGAGGATCAGCAAAATGATGCGCACGCTCCAAGGACCCAGGCCGAAGTGCCCTACAGTTCTCAGTCGCCACCGATCGGTCTCGCTTCACTTTACTTGTTGTGCAAAAGGACGTACCCGGATCAGTGTAATCCGTTACAGGCTAATGCTGTAGTTAAGTATTGGTAAGCCAAGTAATTACATTACAATGCGTTTTGATGTTAAATTATATCGATGGAGATTTTGTGTCTCTTATATCAGGTTCCTTAATTCCTATAGAAAATAATTTCGTATTAAAGTAATTGGTGTATATACACAGATTCAATTTCACGTTGATAGGTACTTGAATAAAAACAATTTCAATACTCATTATTCAATTATATATATTTTTTTATTCCTATAATAGATTAAATACCTAATCAAAAACCTTTTTTTCATTTACATGTTTATTGGATACCATTTATATAGTAAGTAAATTAAAAATTAAAATTTGTGTAGGTATATTTTTTAAATCATAATTTATACGTTTTACGTTTAGCGGATATACGAAACTAAAGTAATCCCATATATAAGAAGAAGAAAAATTCATTAAAAAACTGGTCTAATAAAAGATTGAGTGAAGGACTATAGTTGATGTAAAGTTGGTCTTTCTATTATCATTTCTTGTCTGTGTCTATTTTTAGTTGACACATGTTCTTTTAGATAGTTTATTTTTATATAAGGATTTTTATAGCCTATGTAGCTAAGAATAGTATATTTATATTGAACTAAAATATTTGTATAATTGTAAGTAATTCGATAGATGTATTGTATTAACTTAATTGTTTAAAAAAAAAAAATAATTTTTAAATGAAGTATTAGTATAAGGTTACAAGGTTAATTCTGAATTTTAATACTTATACATTATTAGGTGTATAATAGTTATAAAATTAAAAGAAATATTATGGAATAATTTCGCTGAATATTTAATAAGAAAAAATAAAAAAAATAGTAATTTGTACATTAAAATTATAATTATTATATTAAGCTTTTTGGACTATTTGTTAGTATAGAATATTTCATTTGTGAGCAGTTTTCAAACTGAATGTAATTTATATATATATATATATGTGTATGATTATTTTTATAATAATACAAAATTGTACACTTTTGGTATGTTCAAAGCATAAACTATAATGTATTTAAAAAAATGTAATAAAATATATATTTAAAAACGAAATTTATTATATTACTAATATTTCTGAATGTTCTTTAATAACTATATTTCTTTTTTAAGGCTTGGCGGTCCAGATCCATTGGACTTTATTAGTATGTATAATAATCCAGGTGATCGAATGATTGGTATTCCACCACATTGGCATTATATAAGGTAAATACATATAATTTTCTTTTTTCAACTATATATTGGTTCAAGTATTATTGTCACATTATGTTAAAAAAATTATGCGAATATTATAATATACAAATTTTATTGATGTAATACCAAATTTTTACTCTCTCTCTCTATATATATATATTGTTAATTTATTTATATAGTTTCGGGTTATCCGATTTACATGGTGACGGGCGTGTACATAGTATGCCAAATGGACCCAATGGACCGAGTGGATTCGGGTTTGAATTAACATTTCGTCTTCTTAAAGATTCTGTGGAAACGACTCCTCCTGCTTGGCCTGCTCGTTTGATGCAGTTGCTTGCTAGATACGTTTTTTCAACAGGTATAGTTTCAATAATATAATATAATAACAATTCATTAATGTCTTTATATTATATAGGAAATACATTGTATGCTGGGGATCATGTGTCTTGGCATAATGGCCTAGACGGTGGTGAAAGCCGTTTACAACATATGTTGATGGCCGAAGATCCGCAGTTACAAGTCACTGTTACACCACATGGCACGGTTAGATTTGTTCAAATTTTCGGCGCATGTTTAGAAGAATTACAAGCAGTTCAAAAATGGAATGGGCCAGCGGTTTTGCAAATATTGAAAAGACATACAATGTAAGTAAACAGTTATTAAAAAAGTAGTGAAAATAGAGAGGAATTTATGAAATTAAAATTAAAAACAAAAATCAAAAGGATATGTAAAAATAAATAATCAAAAAGATAGAAATCAAAAATTATAAGTTAATACTCGTGATAATAAATAAAAAATATATATAAAATAAATAAATATACATGTATATATGTATATTTATTTATTTTATATATATTTTTTATTTAGTTATAATTATTAATGAAATGTTTAGTAAATTAATGTAAATTTTATATATATAATATTTTAGTACATTATTAAATTAAATATTTATAAATATTTCAGCGATAAATACTTATGTTTTATATTATTGTATGATTTCGTTTTCATTTTGAATTTTTATGGTATAATGTAAATATGTGACATGAAATAAGGTGAATTGATATACAAACCTTGATTTTCGATCATTCTAGAACATGTGGATACTGGATGATAATGCCAACTTTTCAATATGCACAAATATATGTTACATGTATCAAAAAAGTAAAATTTTGATAACATTTTCTTTTTACTTCTGTGTTTATCTGATTTTTCTATTAGTAAGTTAGTATTTAACACTGATTCGTATCACACACTAATACACTTAAGCATCCCTCTTTTTAAACTGAAAAATTTAGCAATTAAAGATTTTGTGAAAAATTGTTCTTGCCATACTAACTTCTTGATGATAGTACATTACAATGAATATTATAGTAGAAAGGATTTATGGAAATTCAACAAATTATTGAAGGTAGTCCTATTTGGATTGATACGGTTAAAACCACAGACATTGGTGGTAGATATATTGCTCAGTGTTATTAAAAAAATATATATATTTTTATCTAAATTAAAATTTGATGATGAAATATTAAAATTATTATTATTATAGTACTGGAGGTTCATGGTTAATAACAAATATGCGTAGAGGTGAAAGCATGTTTGATGTAGATCCTTCTATTCACGATGAAATAGCTGAAGGTATCGAAACTGATGGTTCAAATTTATGTGGTATTAGTGCTAATTGTTCATGGAAAGATAATAATACAGGTACGTTTGCAATAAATACAATTTTTATTTTTATAATTTTCGATTTCCACTCATTGTTTATTAAACATTTTAGAAGATCAAACATCAAGTATTCAGTCAGTTGAACTTTCCTTGGACAATTCAACTATTATTCGTAATAGAGAACGGTATGAGTAAATATTGGTTTCTTTATAATGTCTTTTTGTGAAAATGTTTAAATTTATCAAGTTTATTTTATTTTAGAGAAACCGAGATTGTTATGAATTGTAGACTCAGTGAATTATCTTCAGAATTGGCTGAAAAAAAGTTTATAGAAAAAGTCCATTTAAATTTTAACTTAGAAGCTGGACGTTTATTGCCTTTTGTATTGAAGTACAGTTAAATTACTTACTTTTTGGATGTGTTGTTATGTTAAAAATATTAGTTGCATGATTTTTTTATTATTATTTTCAGAGGCCGTATTAAGCATGGTCGTCATTTTACTTTCAAAGCATTGACTGGTAATGCAACTATTACTTTTGTGGCTTCGTCTGTATCCGGATCGCTTGTCAGTGATGAAAAACCATATGTTGCTGAAGCGTCTTGGTTGCAGATATTAGTGCCTGATAATTTCATTGATACAATGGAATCTAGTTTAAAGTTCCTCGACGAGCCAGTTATTGTAAATATATTTATATAAAATTGTTAATAACAATAATGACATTTTATATTTTTACAGGAAACATTGCCAAAAACCGTGAGCTGGCCAGACAAAAACTTAACTATAACAATTAATCCAGATAAAATATAAAATTCAAAATTATTTTCTTCATAACTTTTAGTTTTATGATGGTCGTTTGGTTTTTTTCTTTTTCTAGATACCTTATAATATTAGTTCCTCTAATACCAGTAATACCTATATTTTTGTTTTATCTTTATGTAATGTGAATTATTATTTATATATATATATTTTTTATACTATTTATTAATTCACTATGTGAATCCTTTTTACAGTATTATATATAACAAAACTATAAGTGCCTTTAAACATATCAAATGAGTTTTAATTATTTTTCTCTAACAAAATTATTATTTTGTTTCCTTTATTTTTTAAATTAAATAATATGTGTGTGCGTACACGACATGTAAAGAAGTGAATTTATATCTTCAATAACCTCATCATTCATGTGTTATGAAAACTAATTAAAGTTATTTTCTTGTTACTGCTCAGAGAACTTAAAAAATAAATGAGTCAATAGACAATGGACAATTGAACTTTGTCAATAAGTCAATTTTCTTTTTAAATTCATATTTTACTTCATTATTGTTAATATATTTTATTACTATAATAAAAATTAGTATTTTTATATATAATATATTTTATATAAAATATATTTTATTTTTTACTTATTTTTTTTTTTATTTAATAAAACTTTTATAATATTAAATCGATAAAATTTTCAGAATGGTATGTATTAAGGTCATGATAATTTTGTTACATTATGTAGCATATTCAAAATATTTTTGTGTAGTCTTGTCTATGTTAGTATGGTATAATTATTATTATTAAATAATAATAATAATAATAATAAAAGGAACAAGAATTGTTATTAAACTATTTTAATATGCTGTAATATTGTACATGTGTAATGGTATAAATATAAAATAGTTAAATAGTACATTTTATAAGTGTCTTTCCTTTAATACTTAAAACGCCAAATATGATTTTGTAGGACGTGGGTACAAGTAGGATTATTGGTTAATTAAATGTTAACAAATTAATATATTTTATGTGAAACTATCATGTATGGGTATGGCATGTGAAGTAATAGTGTTTGTTTACTCATTACATATATATTTTTTTTTCTTTAGATTTAAAGCGACGCCAGGAAGCTATTGGTTTTACAATGATTATTTTTTTTATACAAATTTGCAATCCGAAAAAATTTTCAGATGATCTTATGCATTATGTTTCAATAACGAATACCTAATATCTAGTTGGTATTTGAATTTGAAATGTTTTCGATTATGTCAATAATTTATTTATGCATAATTCAAAAAATCCCAAAAATTAAATGAAAAAACTTTTCTTAATAATATATAAATGTACAAAAAAATTTTAAAAAATGTCAATTTTATGCTACTCATAATATTTATTAAATGTTGAACTATCTAAGTTATAATAAAAGGAGTAATTTTTTGTTTTAAGGGCTGAAAATTTGATGCAACCAAGGTCCTACGTTCCTTTAACTACATACTCAAAAAAATCTTAATTTGTAAGTCACATTTTTTTTAAAAAATTTTCCCACAATGTGCGGATTACACTACGAAGCTCCATGCATAATCGTTTTATTGAATGCAATGATTTTAGTCATTCAACTTTTAGATTTATAGTAATAACAAAGCTCTGAAATTTTATCTTTAGTAATTCACATGCACAACACCCGCGGATCGCTACCCAGGTTTTTTTAAATTTTATTCCTAACAATTTCCAACAACATTACCGTAAAATAAATGAGTAGGTACTTTTATATGTATATTTTTACGCGAACAAAATGAACTAAACGATTAATATTTTAACAATAAAAAAGTCAATACAATTTAATGCACTGAGATTGTGAAAAAAGTTGGTTGTACTCCGCTTTTGAGTTAAAACAATTATTTTGTGATTTGCGAATTTATCTGCATATTTTTGACAGGGCATTTTTCAGATAAGTGTAAAACACAACTACGGTCGTATCTCTTTCATACAATAATGTGTGTGTACAAGACCGTCTTCTCAGGGTATGTCACGAGCTAGGCACCTGCTTAGCTCTTTAGAAAAAACCGCATTTTCATACAAAAAATAATAATGATAATAATTGTTAAATATTCATATCAAGATTTCTGTCGACATGCTAGTATAGGAAATACTTTACAACGGACATAAAATTGCACAAAATTTAAGTCAAGAAACAAAATAAATCAAATATGAAATACCTATGTGAATACCGCGATTAGTACCTATATACTATACCTATTTAATGGCCTGTACTCTTTCAATTCAAAATAAAAGCAAGAAAAGTTAATTTTAAATGAAGCGGAAAAATTCTTTTGAAAAACTGTTTGTTTCACATTTCTATTAATATAAATATTTTAACTAATAAACATTTGAAAGTCAAACAAAAAAATAATACGTATTTTTTTAATTTTTTGTTTTTTTTTTTTGTTTACGGTCTTTTATATCACACGCCCAAATATAAATGTCTCCATTCATTTTGATTTTACGTCAAAATATATCAATATTATTCAGGGTAAAACTGCTACGTCTCTCATGACGAAGTCCTCCCATCACATTCTGGGTCTTCCCAAAGGTCTACTTTTCTCTCTTTGATTCTCTTGTAGAACGGTCTTCATCAGGGCTTCAGGTGTCCTCCACATTCCAATCTTTTTTTTTATTCATTTACTATATCTGGTCTGTTATATAGATTACATACGGGTTCATATAGTTCATTATTATGTCTATTACGCCATTCCCCCGTTTGTGGATCATGACAGGATCCGTAAATCCTTCTTACAATTTTCTTTCAAAATCCCTCAGTCTTGACTCCCGAGTTTTCCTTACAACGGTCCGACATTGTGTGCATCATACGAAACCGTCGATCTTATCAGCGTAATGTATAGCTGGACTTTATATCTCTCTTTAAGAGTGTTCTCGACTTAAATGAATTTCTCAAGGCGTAAAGCGTTTGTTTTTTTTTTTTTTTTTTAATACGATGGTTTATATAGACAAAAAAACGGGTCCAGGCGGTAGTCCTTTTTGTATTCTATATGAAGGACGGGAATTAAATTTTGATTTTGTCTATAGAGTAGCCTATTTTTACACAAACCGGCGTGTAAAATATACATTGGAGCGTGGAATAGCTGCTCGAATACCTAAGTATATATATATATATAATATTATGATAATAATTTTAAAAAAAAATTCCGAATGTAAGACGAAACACAAAAACAAAATGTGACCAACATTTTTTCGATATACATTTTGAAATAATTTTGTATATAACTTGCATCGACCGATAAACGAAAAAAGAGCATAGTCTACCGGACGTATATTATTATTATTATTATTATTGTTGTTGTTAGATACGAGTATACCACAAGTCGGCGGGGAGAAGGTCTCCTCATTGCAATATCATATACGCGTCGCCATTGACTGTTCGTAAACAGTCGAATGTTTAATAAATACTAAAATACAATACAAAAATTAATAACAATTTGCGGCGTTGTTTATAGTAGTTCGAAAACCAATGTTCGATTGTTTTTTTTTTTTTTTTCATTTCAAAACTGTTAAATATAATATATAATATTGCAATAGTTGTCAATCGAAATAAAACGCGGATGAATATAGTCACTGCCAGTATACACACCTGTACCCAAGGACGTAGTGACGTGTTAGGATTTTCTTAATGAGTAATAAATATTAATAATAAATAGAACAATATTGTAATACGGGAGGGGAGGGAGAAACTTATCGGTATTATATTAATAATTAGTTAGGGCTCGGATTTTGTAGCAAAATAAATTCTTAAAAAAACATTTGAAGTAATCAAAAAAAAAAGCATTTATTAAATTCCTAAATTCTAAAAAAACAAATTTGAATTACACATTAAATTAAATATTAAAAAAGAAATTTACTATTATATATTTGGTCAAGACGTTCGTTAAAAATTCGGTGCTAATATATTTTTATTACATAGGAAATGACCTTTTCACATCAACTGAAGCAATTGCTGTGCATATTTCATATAAACTAAATTATTTAAATCATACAGTGGTATTTGGCATTTTGACGATTAAATGTTATAGAACACTATACCTACTTCACTGATTGATATCTACCGATTAACTAAAATATTTGAACGTGTTATAAAAATACGCAGATACAATTCAGATAATTTTTCTTTTTTCTTAAATCGTACACAAAACTGGAATTTTAGTCATCTTGATAAAACTACAATTTCGGCATAATAACGATTATGTAGTTATTTCAACAGTCATCCATTTATTACTGGTTTTATAATTTCTGGCAATAATAATATTGTATATAGTCGAAATACGTAATGTGTATAATGTGTATAGAAACATGTTAAATTTTCATGAAAATGATGTAAAAATTAAGAAAAAAAAAAAAAAAAAAAACGTTTACTTCATTGAAATCAGAAGAACGACGATTCAAAACGTATTTATATAAAAATCATGTCTTTCTATCGCACTCCGAATAATTAAAAGAATAGCATTTGTCACAAAATCCGAGTAATTAGTTTTTGCGTAATCGAATTAAAAAACGATTTTCTCGAGTTGTTGAAAACGTTTTTTTATATCGATCATTCGTAAATATACATACTTTTATGGCTCAATGGCTTTTGTCATTCGATATTAGACAATAATTAATGTATAGCGATCAAATTATCGTTTTTAAAGTGTTAATGTAATGAGGAAAAAATTCTAACTTATTACTATAACATAAAATTAATTTTATTATAGCAAAAAAAAAAAAAAATTTTTTAAACTGCCGACATCGTTATGGGCCATTTTTTTTTTTTTTTGGATTTAACTATTTTTATACGGTGATCGCCTTCCATTAGCCTAAATATTTTTCGACATTTTCCAAAAATATATATACGTATTCGAAACGTTGCAATACATAAGTACAATATATCAGTAGACGATAAATTTGTATATTTATAAACTAATGGGAGAGCGTGAAAAACTCTGCGAAAAGTTCTGTACTCGCATGTAATATACTATGCACAGGAAGTACATTTTCGTGTTTAATTCAATATTATTGTACATTAATTACGAAAAAAAATGTTCTGTAATTTTATCCATGAGTGCTGCGTACTTAATTCAATTATCGCAAGCCATTTATGACGAAATTTGTTGGGTTCGTATCGTTAATAATAATTGACAATGTCAAAACGATTTACTGCAGATTTGTCGTCCTCGTCAGTCATCACATCTTACTATGTATATATATACTCGTATACAAACGATAACCATAGTTAATCTGCCCCCATTTGTTTGAGAACTTTTTCGAGAGGGATACGCAAGAGATTTTTTTCTAAATACGAAAATATTTAGAATATCGCGGAGTGGACGTAACATTTTTTTTTTTTTGTGAGCTTTCTTAAATGCAACGCGTAGATGTAAAATATTTCGAAGAGTTCCACCATTACACCGCACGCAAACAAGACACGGCCATGACTGCGTACCCACTGTATATGACACTATCAGTTATTTTGTCAATACACGTATAAAATACGTTGTAGACGTATATATAGTCGAAAATAAAATATATTGTGATTTAATTTGAAGTATACATTCGTGTAGGTACATTTATATACGTTAATACATATTATTGAATTTATTCCATTCCGAAGCCTTCGGCGTTCAATATGGCCATCATTAGTTTTTCTCTGAGCTGGTCGTGGTCCGGATACTGGGGCAATACCAATTGATTGAAACACGTGTGCGCTTCGGGCAAATAATCGGATCTGTTGGGACCCCTAGTTATTTTGAAGTTCATGTCGCCCATACCGCCGACCGGAACACGATCGCTTCCAGTGACGAACAATAAAAACTTCCGTTTCTGATCGTCCGGCAACGATTCGACGACATTCCAAAATTCACTGATCAATTTCGAAACGGAAGAAAAAAAAAATTTCAAAACCAAAATCGTCAGTGTTAATATTATGACGGCGGCGACGCATCGAAAATCGGATCCGTACACAATTGAGTAGGTCACGTACGGGGAGAGATATAATATGGGTACCTACCAAATAATGCCGTCGTCCGATCGATAACCGTCATATTCCGTAGCTTTGCGTAGCTCGTGCAAATCCAACGTTTCCGTACCGCAGACCAATAGCTCAACTTCTTCGGGTCTTAACATCTGCAGTTTATACGACGGATTTAATATACGGTACACTAACATTGACATTTTTCTTTCTTTTTTATATAACATACAATGCCTCATAAAACTCACGATCAAAGCGTTCGAGGCGCACACGCTGTGAAATCCAAAATAAAACGCGCGGAATTGTTCGTAAATGGCTAGATTAAGTACCCAGTTTAAGTACAAGTTTACGTATTCCTCGCGGCTTTCGTTTGTCACTGGTATGTTGTCTCCGTTCGGCTTTAGTTTATGAGTGTTGGGCGTTCTGTGTTCTTCCAATGAAACCTACAATAATCATAACACATCCTTAAATATTAATAATCATATTATTTACGACGAGTATATTTACGACGATTCTACAACCTAACACCGGATATAATAGTAATGACGTATTGTTGCAATCAAATTTTACATACCTACCGACAGATTTGGTAAACTACTAAAATATACAGTGTTATACATAATATATATATGTATATAATATACAGTGCAGAATTATTTAAAAGTACGTTTTTCAATTATGTCGAGCAATAAAATTAATTATGAGATTTCGTGTTTAATTATTAAAACTATACCGTGTATATACGGGGCGTTCAATTAACATTATTTAATCTCATAACTTTTTTTTTTTTTTAAAATATATATACAA
Organism: Chaetogeoica ovagalla; assembly: GCA_032441825.1. Taxonomy (NCBI): domain Eukaryota; kingdom Metazoa; phylum Arthropoda; class Insecta; order Hemiptera; family Aphididae; genus Chaetogeoica; species Chaetogeoica ovagalla. The sequence goes on from CM063726.1 coordinate 4,574,396, forward strand.
TAAATAAATATACACGTGTATTTAAAAATGTATATTTAAATATAAAAAAAGAAAAAAGCCAATGAGTATTAAATAAAATAAAAGAATGTTGTCGTATAAGTTATTTATTACTACCGGTTTTGATAAAAAGTCATCATCGGGTAAATCAAAAAAATACAACAACATTTTTTTTTCTTTTTTTTAATTAAGAGTATTATCGACATTTAAATACCAGTAATATAATGGATGTCATTTAAAAATTCAAAACCTCGATGTTGTGTTTAAATACACAAATGAAGAAGCATTGGAATAAATTATTTTTGAAAATGTGAAAAAACAATACTAAAATATTATAATGTAGTTAAATTTAAAACAACAACAACAATAAAAAGATTATCCCCTTTAGTACAATAATGCATTGCATTCGATATCATTGTAAGAACGGATTACTACAAAAATTATAAGCACCTTATAAATTAGTTATTTACTTGAAACGTGAGTCCCATATCTTCTTCAACGTTCCCTTCGTATTCTAAAAGATGTTTTAAACCATTGGCTACATCCTAAAATAAAATAAATTAAAACAATATTAATAATAGTGTTATAAATCTTACCCTATACAGGGGAAAAAAATTAAATCACAGACGAGTGTATATGTATACTAAATACTATTTAAGAGGAAATAAATAAATAAATAAAAAGTAAACGAGTCACAGAAACTCGTGATTTATAAACTTAATAGACTGTAATTTTTCGAATTCTTTATTATTATTATTATTTTTTAAACAATTAATGTGTTAACTTTAATAACGTTCATCGTGATTACATTTACATTTTTATTTCTATTGATAAATATTGTAATGATAGCCACTCTGTATTAAATTCCGTTGTATTTATTATAAATTGTAAATAACAGAGTGTCTATCATTATTGACATTTTGATAAAAAAATAATTAATATAATATCGACGACGGACATCTCTCGGTCCGTCGCCCGCGTCTAAAACCACACTCCTTTTTGAACCCTCGAGTAATCCAGTAGTTTTTTTAAATCGTCTTAAAGTTAAAATGTTATAAATATAAATTAAAGAAATTCACTCAGTTATTTTTTAATTATTTTATTTCAAATACCTATATCGCCTGAAAATGAATAAACATATCGGATACATCAGGTAAGAAATAATCAGTGTATTATCACTAAAAAACCATATACTGCGACATTAAGATTCTCGAACTCATGGTCCCGAGTTAATCTTCTAAAATTAATAAATATTGTAGTAAATTTAATAGGCGAGTTGATATTTAACAATATCACACCGTTCACCGGTAATTCGCATATTTTATTTTTACTACAATATTAATATAGATTATATGGTATTACATTATAATTTATGGTCAAATTTTTGCGTCAGAATATTATTATTATTATTATTTTGCCACTATAATCATATTAACTAATATATATTATATAAAACGAAAAATATATTTATATTTCTAAAATATTATCTGAATATTCACTAAATTATTAACGATAAGTATATTTAGAGGGGAATAAAAAGAATATATAAATATTATGTACTAACCGGCATGATTTCGTTTAGGTCGTCTAATGTGGGATTTTCGACAACGCCCACGTTGTTGTCGTTCACGGTGGGAACAACAGGTGGCGACAACAGTTTCCTGTAGCAAATACCCGGAAAACTCAGGTCGAGTATAATGGAATTATACACGGCCAAGCCCATGAGTACTCCGATCAGATTGTATTCGCGCAAATTCGTGTGATCCGTTTGTCCGGTGCTGAACCAATAGCACCGGGAATGCGAATAGTACACGAACATTCCATACTCCGCGTGAAATATCTCTCGGATCAATAGCAAAAACCATTCTTTCGTCAGACCGCCCATGTCCAATCCCGGTTCTCCGGCAAATGTGACTTTGAGCTTTTTCTTCAAATCTTTCTGCTTGAAAGCGATCTGAGAACGCATTCGTTTAGATAAGGAAAATACGTATAAGCCGTACTTTATATTTTTTATATATACATTACATATCTCGTAAAACTATACGGGTATATTCGGACAATTTTTTTTCTCATATTTTTTAGTTTATATTAAAAAAAAAAAAAAAAACTGAAGACTAAATACCCTAGAACAAACCGGTTCAATAATAATAATAATACACTTGATAAAAAAGATATCTGGCAAAAGACAACAAGGCCAACGCAGTCCGTCATCTGCACGTGTTACAGAACGTTTTTGTGTAAGTTTTGTTGTTAACGACAAGCAACATGCCGTTTATAATCGAGAAAAACGAATTTTTATTTTAAATGCTTATATATATTCGCTCACAGTCATATTCCAGTGACAGAATACAGAATAAATTTTTACCCTCGCATTTCTACTCGTTTGCACGCGAAATTCGATAAAACAAGTAGGTAGTAGACGCTATGCATATTCGCAAAAGCGTGCGGAATCATCATGGACAATCACGGCTTTCGTTTCGAGCACTTGTTGTATATTTGGGGGACAAACGTGTTCTCTATTATATCAGAAGTTTCCCTCGATTCGTATCATTTTATGTGTTAAATAAATGCAATTGTTTTTTGTCTGGTCACGGCGTGTTATTGAAATCATATTTGTAAATACATTTTTTTCCCCGATAAAAGCGCGCTTCTAAACCGCTTTTAAGACATTAAAAAAAACTTCCTGAGAAATGCAATAAACCATTTTGAAAAAAAAAAAAATTGTTTTCGTTCTCCAAAATTAATAAATCACCTGAGTAATGAAAAATATTTTGTACCGACCGCTACGCACATTGAATATTACGTAAATGTTGAGAGACCTCACTTAACTATATATATATATATATATATATATATATATAAAATATATATACGTATATATATCAGTGTTTCTCGGCCTTTTTACTGTTGCGATCCTCTTTTTAAATTTCAATTTTTTTAGCGACCCCCTTACACTCGCATAGATCATTATTAATAATGAACACAAGAGGTATTGAAACATAGGAAACATAAAATACATATAATTATAAAATTATATTTAAATTTATTCATGATAATATATATATATTCGTATTATGTAATGTTGTAATATTTATTGATTTTATTATTTGAGATTTTTTTAATCTTTTGCATTGATATTTAAATCATATGTTAGCGACCCTAAATAATCAGTTGACGATCCCGAGGTTGAGAAACACTACTATGTATATAATATACATATATAATGTATTTGCGTTAGGAAATTCGTATCGAAACAATATATATCATATGTATAAGAATCGATTTGTTTAGCATAATATAATATATATATATATACTAGAAACAATAATTGTTTTATTTTTCGGACTCGATACCTGTAATATACGAGTACGTACAATACATTACACACACACATGCGGATATTATCATTATTACCTGTGTCAAAATATAAACAATCGCGGACAAATCGTAGACGAAACAAAAATAATAATTGCATGATTATAATAATGAATATATAATATAGGTCATCATTGTACGTGTATGGCTTACATTTTTAATTAAACAACTTATGCGTATTTATTAACGAAGGTAAAAGTCAAAATTTTAAGTGATTACACACACACACATGTGTATTGCGTTTCGAATTTGTTTACATAAACAATGAAATAATTTCCTTTGGAAAAAAAAAAATTACTACGTCGTTGACAAAATGTTTAAAAATAATTTCATTTTTTTTAACGAATATTAAAAAAAAAAAAAAATCGTTTACCGATTATGTCGAAGTGTACATATAAAAACGTACTATACGAGTTAATTTGTAAATAATATTTCGTTAGCAAAAGCCGTGCGTTAAATAGTATTGAGTGACAAAGAGAATGGAGACGACCGTTTCCATTGCAAAAGAAGAGTGGCCAAAAAACGAAAAACAAAAAACTGTTTGAAATTACTATTTTCTTACCTCATTTAACGAATCTTGTACCAAATGCGACCTCCTAATATTTATGTTTAAAAAGAATATATCAATATTGGGCGTCTGTCTTCTCGCGACTTTAGACACCAATGATTTTCTAGCATTCAATATCATTTGCTGTTCAGAGTCTTTAGTGAGTATGATCCGTTTTGCAACAATACTCAGTATGAACGGATATTGACAGTACGAAAAACATTCATACGGTCCAAAATTTTGCCAATTGTAATAGTCGTGCATTAGATCAATGTGATCCAACGCAGAATTGTACAATTCCGTAAAATGCAAAAGTTCCGGCCCCAATTTATTGGCTGCATCTGAAAATAACGTGCATTCAATAATTATTATATTTTAATGGTTGAATTAATTGTTGGAATTGTTATTATATCGTTTTCGATCCATTCAGATGAATATAAAATTACAATATATCAATTGTTTATGACTATAGCCTATACGGCTGTGAATTTGTAACAAAGTATATTCACTTTTTTTTTTAGCTTATTGTAAAACACGTGTACATAATATATTGCGTAAATTGTCTATTATATTTACTAACCATACGGATATGATACATTTACGCATTATAAAAAATAATCAAAAACACGACTCTCGCAAGCAAATCGTTATAGATTTTTCATATACTTACCAGAGTTAGAATGGTTATAATTTTTAGAAAAATATGAAAAATTAATCATATTCACCGGATTGATTTATCAGTTATTATTATGCAAAATAAATCTGCAGTTAGTATAAAATTTTTTTTAGGAAAAATCGTGAATAATTGATCATATATTATAGGTATTAACTATATGAGCATTTTACTAATTATATAAAATATTTGATCATACACATAGGTAACTAAACTACTAACGGAATTTATTACATTAACATTAATATATATATATTATATTAAATATTTATAATATGAATTAATTTGAATTTCGAAAATATACAAAATATGTCATCAAACTATAATATTACATCAACGCAGAGTGTCAGAGGTGCCATTTGGTAGAGTTGATTGTTTATATTATACAATATATAAAAATGAAATATATTATGAATGCAATAAACTCACAAATCAATGCTAAACATTTTGTTGCCGATGGTATCCACCAAAGTGTCTTCGACAATGGTGGTAGAGATTTGTCGTTTGGAGAAAACTGCCGTAAAGTAATGAACTGCATAATATATCTTATCAACGATCTCAATTTTTCCAGTTCCAATCTTGAATGTAACGTTAATATTCATATAGAGAAAATTAAACAATTTCTTTTATATTTTCACTAACTTATACGATATTACAGCAGTATGAAATATATCAATTTATATACTCAAATAATAATAATAAAAATTTAAAAAATTTAAATTATTTTTAAAAATCAAAAATAGCCACGTTTTACAGTTTTATTTGAAAAACAATGAATTATAAATAATAAATTACTCAAATTTCAATTTTTTAAGCAAAACGAATCATTATTTTGTTAACCGTTAGCGGGTTCTCTCGTGAGTTTTGTGCGATATACTATAATAGAGAAAAATTGAAATTTTCGTAAACTTCAAAAAGTTGTAGAAAATTAACGATTAATCATTATAATATGAATTTCTAGTACCATTCAAACAATTTTTTGTCTTTTTAATAAAATTATAATATGTGGCTATTTTTGATTTTTAAAAAGAATTTTAATTTTTAGTTAAAAAATATATATGTATATATAATGAAATCTAAAATATAATAACTGTAACGCAGTTGGGTTCTGATGATTAATATTAACCGAAAAGAAGAACTTAAAAAAATATTGATTAGATCTAATGTTATAGCATTTGTTAAATTTCCATTGAAACGCATTTTATATACAAGGTACCTGGTATATTTATATTTATACAAATGCATTTTATACATTTCAATTTAATAGTCTAATCCTACACGGTATATAAATTTCAAGATATATTATAACCATAAGATCCGAATTAGAAACCAATACGAATTAGACGATTTCACTGCACATAGCTTTCCGGTAAATAGACAGTTTTTCTCGGATAATGTTTTAAAGAAAAGAAAAAAAAACCTATTGGGAATTATACGGGTAAATCGCGGTTCGTGTACCTGCAGTTATATTTATATTTTCATTCGATATTTATAAAAAAAGTCGTTTTGGAAAATTCGCACTTGGATTCGACTTTTTCCCCTTTATCGACTCGTTAATAAATATTTCGTTGAGAAAAAAAAACAAATATATACATATAACGTTTTCGCTTCATTCAATGTTTAGAAGAGAAAAAAAACAAACAAAAAACATTCGGAGATGTGAGCGTATATAGTGTTGCGTATTACTACTATAATATGTACATATATTATGTATACTGCAACGACGAATACAAATAAATTTTATTTCTATTTTGTCCATTCTGTAATACGGTAATATTTATACTATAAATAATATATACCTAACTATCTATATACTAATATATAATAATAATAATAATAATAATAATAATAATAATAATAATATTTTATATACGCGCATTGAAATAATTTCTTCGTTATTATTGCATAATATTGCTGACGTTGCGCGTGTTTTGAAATCGAATGCGCGCCAGTACTTATACATATAAATTTATATCCCGACGCGCAGACCGTTAATACGAACAGTCGTTTTTCCGATTTAGTCGACCGAAAATTGACACACACACACATACACGTAATATAATTATTATTAATCTGAATTTCATACAGTATAAAGTGTTAATACAGTAGTCATCATGAAGATTTCACTGTGTTTCGTGTCGTTCGTTTGTGCCGTCGCAATGGCCAAACCAGCTGCAACGGACAGTGCCGAGAAGAAATTGCTCAGCACCGCCGCCACAGATGCCGAAACCGCAATCAATAACAATAATAATAATAATAATCGAGTGGAGGAGAGTATTATGAATAAGGACCAAAATATATTATTATCTCCGCGTGTTCCGATTGCGTCCGAATCCGGAGAGAAAGAACCGAAAATCGCAGCCATCGAATCAAATAATGACGAAAACGATCTTAACACCGCGGCGGATGACGATAAGCCCAAGTAAATATTATTACATTACAACGGCTTTTTTACATTTTATTCCGGTACATTATTATTTTAAATTATTATATACGGTTAATTATTCAATTTAAATTTCGCTGTAAGAAAACGTTATAAGAGCGCATACATTTTCATATAAAAACGTTAATCATTGTTTTCAATGATATTTAGACCGGGGGGGGGGGGTGTTGAAAATTATATTATTATAAGAATACAACGCGGATTCGATATTATAATATATTAGACGATACATAGTTTACGATGATTTTTTTACTACAATTGTAAAAGTTTAAAAAATTTTTTTCTTTTTATAGTATTTTTGATTTTAGAACAAGATTTTGACTTTGTCAATATTCAATAATAATAATGTACAAAATTCGATATAAGCGTATAGACTTTAACGTTGACGTTTAACCTTGACATTCGCAATATACGAAATCGTAATTTTTTGTTGAATTTGAATATTATTCAGATTTCAAGGTACCGCGCATAGACATCAAATATGTTTTGATTGATATGTCATTAATTTTCAATGGAAATCGGTTTTATATTTTGACGTTTTATAATTTATTTTAAAATGTTCATGAAATAAATAATAAATCAATATTTATATAGGTTACCTACTTATTATTATTATTATTTTTTTTTTTTTGTCTAACTTTGATACAGTTTTAAATTATAGTCATTTAGACTTAAATTTAATTTAAATAATTATACGTTTTATACGATTTACCTTGATGTACTTTTGAAATTAATTGGGTATAATTTAAGTTGCAATAAAAATATTTAACAATATTAAAAAAAATAAACGAAATGCGATAAAAATACTTTTGTCTTTAATATAGAGTAATACATACCTACTATAAATAGTTTATAATTATTATTTAATTATGAGTTATATGATGACCTATACCCAACTTCAAAATAACCTATTCAATGTTCGCTTTTTTTTTTTTTTTTAAAAAAAATTTGATTTATAATTTATTATAATATTTGTAAACATTTACAGGATTTCATACGTTTCTGCCATCAACCACCAAGCTAATCCATCTACGTACTCTTCTCAACTGGCTAACATCCACAATATCAACCCAAGTTTTCCAGCAAGATCAACTGCTCCGAATTATAGATTAATTGCTTCAACATATCCATCAGCATCATATGGGTTAGGATCGGGAACGTATGGATTAGGATCAGGATCATATGAGGCAGGGTCGGGACCGTATGTGTTGGGTTCAGGATCATATGAATTAGGACCGGGAATGTATGGGTTGGGATCAGGACCATATGGAGTAGGACTAAAACCATATATGTTGAGCTCAGGATCATATGGGTTAGGATCAGGATCATATGAAGCAGGATCGGGACCGTATGTGTTGGGCTCAGGATCATATGGGTTAGGAGCAAAATCATATGGGTTAGGATCAGGACCATATGGGGTAGGACCGAAACCGTATGGATTAGGGTCGGGATTGTACGGATTGGGATCAGGATCGTACGGGGTAGGATCAGGATCATATAGGTTAGGGTCAAAAATGTATGAATTAGAATCAGGATCATATGGAATAGGACCAGGATCTTATGGTTCATTAGAATCACAGGGATTAGGCGTTTCTTCGTACCCATCATCGCTATACGGTTTGGGATCGGGATCATTCGGATTATCGGGACCATCAGGATCATTCAGCTCTTCATTGCCTGTCGATATTCCAACGTCTTATTCCAATGCTGCACCTTGTCAAGATGGGATTAACGTTGCTCAACAAATCATTCACAAGCCCATCATTACAGAAGTGCAAGAAGTTATTCATAAACCAATAATTACAGAAATGCAAGAAGTTGTGAACAAACCGGTAATTTCGGAAGTTCAACAAGTCATACACAAGCCACTTTATACTGAACATATTGATCTTGGTCCATCTTATAATGGATATCAAAAACACATCGTTAAACAACCTATCTATCAAAAGCCTACTACCACAAATTTTGTTCATCAACCAATTGCCCACACAGGAACCATTCATTTAGCTGACGAATACGAAAATGCTGCCAATATGCCAATAACCACTCAAAACGTTTGTCCAACTATAGGAACTGGCTCTTCGTATGGACTTAATGACGTAACTTTTCAAACTGCATACGGGCCAGAAACAGGTGGCATGCATCAAAACCCACGATATGGGCCAGCATATTCTGTGCCTAATGCTGTATCTTATGGATCAGGGTGGCCATCGAGCATATCTACACCGGTTTCAATGGGTCAATCGTCATCCACACACGTCATTCCAGCTTCAGTTAACTTACATTCAATGCCATCGTACCGATATATTATAGGACCGAGTAAGCAACATCTATCTAGATTCAACACCGGCGTCGAAGAATCAAACAGAAATGTCGATGAAATATCACAACCAAAATCTGCGGAACAGGTCGCGTACGATGAGGTGAAATCGTATAAGCAACAACCAAATGATAACCAACAATTTAACGATAACCAGTCTATAAGACAACAGGAAAAAAATAGTGAAGACAATAAACAAATTAAAATGGATGTGGACGCCATCACCAAGCAACTTGAAAAAAACCCTGAAATGAAGAAGCAATTAATGAAGATAATAACCGAAAGCATTGGTAACCAAATGACCCAAGCCGATAAGAAACAACAAGATAAAACAATTCAATAATTGATACGTTTGACTGATTTTTAGGATTTATGAAAACAAAATCAATAAATTGACTATTATTATATTATTGTATTGTTAGTTTTATTATTATTGAAATTAATACTTACATCCTGAACCAATGTACCAACAATTGGTGATCGTCTTTGCTCAAGTGAGCAATATGGTTTAATAAATGCGCAAATATTGGCACACTCGATTGAGTACCAAAAACTGGACACTGAAGAAGAACAAATAGAGCTCTGACTTCATCCTTCTCGTAAAGGCTAAAAGCAGACATTTTTCTTTAAAATTAAAATAATAGAAAGAAAATATCAGGGTCATTTTTTATTTTCATAATAAGTATAAAATATAAATTATAAAAGTTTCTCACTTTTTTTTGTTTTCTAGTAACGAGTTTATTATTGATTTTAAAACTGTTTTATGTATTCCACTAGACTGTAATATATAATAATAACAATGTATACTATATCAGTATAATATAATTATTTCGGTAAGAGATCAACATATTTTACCAAGTCTTTAAGGGCATCATTTATAGCATAGACAAATTCTAAATGAAGATCAGGGTCTTCGAGTTTAGCTCCAGATTGATTTGGATTAATCTACAAATCATAAATTTGTTTATACACCTACTTCGAATAAATAAAAATTTACTCGAGTAAATAAAAAGATAAAATACTTTAAAAAGTGCACATATCTCGCTGAATGAATCGAACAACCGTGTGTAAAAACGTTGAATGGTAATATAATTTTCATTTTTATGAGCTTTTCGTATTTCTTGTCTAAAAATCAAAATTAAATTATTTTAATTTGTATGTAATATTGAACAGAATAAAATGTAGAGCCCACAAACTTAGCATCAAATAGTCACCTATTAACAATTAACTGTCCAAGGCCCAAATAGTTTTACAAAATATAATGCTTACAAAAATTCTTCTCTTGTTTCGTGTCTGGTCGGATATTGAGGTTTGGATTCAACGTGGAGATTTTTCTGAATGTTTCTACAGTTCTGATCAATTGGATTTTGACTATTAATAGTAGCTACTGTCGATCTATATGATAGAAATTGATTAGATTTTTCCTGAAAATAAAACAATAATCCAATTCGATTATATTTAAGTATAACAATTATTGACTCACTTAAATTTGGAAAATTATAATACATTTTATTTACAGTGCCCAGACGAATGGATTATTATTTATTATAATCATAATATATGTACGTATACTGTAAATATTGAAGTACCTACTTAAAATATTCGGTGGGAGCTTACTGCAGTTTTATGATGAACTATATACAATATACATCGATAGGGACCTTCGCCTTAAGATTTTATTGATTCTATCAAATCGATAAATTATTTGCATTTTATATAGTATTATGTAAATAAAATGTCAGATTTCACGCGAAAAATGTAACGAATCGCATGTTATATCGTTTTCTTTTCGAATTAATAAATTTTTATATTAGATTAGAGAAATAATATATTTACCAAGAATATCTAAATATTTAGTAATGACGTACTCGGACACTGTTGGAAATTTATAATTCTTACTTATATACTATTAGAAAATATAATTTAAAAATTCGTTATTATGTTATACCTGTAAACAGGTATATAAGTTCTTTTATATAGTGGTCAGAGAATTTACGATTTTGCGAGTCGGTCACTAAAAAAGTTGCTAATAATAATAACAATAATAACAATATCAACAAATATTATTGGTTGTCGACGGAGTGTTATTGTGATTTAAATATAAAATTTGAACGAAAAATCGATATTATCATAATTATTTAGTTAGCGTATAATTTTAACGAATATTTTAATATAATTAATTAATTAGTATTACTTAATAGTATAATGTTTAACACTATATAATATTTGGGATTTCAAAAACATTTGAAATTTATAAGCAGAGAGCTCATATAAAGAATTGCGGCGATTTTTTTTTGCGTGCCTTAAATTATTGGTATTTGCCAAAAACAAGTGTATTAAAATTCATAGATAATATTATGTCTCAATTGACAATCGTTTTTTATATAGAACAATTATGGTAACCTAACGGGAATGTATTTCAATTGCAATAATATTGCCAACAATAACATATATATATATGCACAATCATTTAACTGAAATTTTGTAATGAAACCAAATAGCGTACAATTGGCGGTAATCTGGAAAATCCGGATACCGTTGGATCACTGCACGATCTTTGATTTCTGGCCAAAACCGGACTGTCTTCGTGACCGCAAAAAGGACACGGGCTGAGTCGGTCCCAGCTGTGTTCTTCAGTTGTATCGTCACAATGATCAATCTGAAAAGTCTTTTCGTTTATCGTTTCGTACACGCATTATTTCTCTCTCTCTCTCACACACACACACACACACACATACACTCACGTTTTTCGAGTGCAAATGATCCCGTATAGAAGAACGGCTGACACAGGGCACCACTGAGAACGTCAACGTCCTGTTCAGGAAAGACTTTCTCACTTTGTCCCAAAGCCAAGTCATCCGGAATCGTTTAGCACGTTATCGTCAAACTCGCGGTCATTTCCTCGGCGGCAATTATCCGTTTTCATAACTGCGTGAATTTCACTATATACGCATGCACATACACACAGGGCTACTGCCTGGCGCTATGCATACACAACACACTATTACTGGTTATTACTATTTGATAAAAAAAAAAAACAAATTACCGACACACGAATCTATTTTTTATTGGCATTATATTCATTAATACCCACTTCTCGTACGCGCACTGCGGTTACGCGTGTTTTACATACGCGTGCCATGACAACCGCAAATACGGCCCATAACGAGTCCGCGTTTCAGAAGTATATAATTTGACACGTTCCGTTGCACGCACACCTATATATGTATATACAGATGTATATAAATACAGATAGGTCGCCGTAGGTGTGTACCTATGTTTGCAAAATAATACACATGCGAACACATCGATGGATTCGAGAGAATTCTACAGTTCAAGGACTATTGATTATCCATTGTGAATTATTAATAATTTTAACCGTTCCAATGTGTTTAATAGGTGGTAATTCGACATAAACAAAAGGAAAAATACAAATAAAGTTTTGCCGGCCATACAACGGAATATAAAATTTAAATTTCTACTATAAACATATTATAAGTCATCATCAGGTAAAATTAAAATTAAAATTACCCGATGATGAGTTTTTGTCGAAAACGGTAGTAATATATAATATAGACAACAACATTCTTAACTAATACTCATTGGCTTTATTCGTTCTTTATATTTAAATATACATTTTAATAGACATGTGTATATTTATTTATATTATATATATTTTTTATTTATTAAAAATTATTCGCTAAAATGTGTTTGTTGATATTATAATGTTAGGAGTATATATACATTAGCAAAATAATAGTTTCATAAGTTAGCTGAATATATTTAAAGAATTTGGCAGGGGTTCCCCGGCGCCCGCAGGCAATGCTATTTTACATAAGCTAAAAATAATTTAAAAATTACGAAAGTAGTGTGTGTTAAACATTAAAAGTAATTCCCTAATACTTACATTTGAAAATAAAATGGAAATTTGTAGAAAAATTACATCTTTACCCTAGCTTAAAATATTAAAAATAATTGGGCAGGGGTTCCTTGGCGGCCGCAAGCTGTACTATTTTACAAAAGCTAAAAATAATTTAAAAAATTAAGAAAATGACGTTTGTTGAATAGTGGAAGTTATGCGCTAAAATGTGTATATGAGTGTGTGTTGTGTTGATGCGAATTTACTTACACTGGAAAAATAATATGGAAATTTTTAGAAAATTAATTTCTTTAGTTAGTTCAAATATAACTAATATAAACCGGCGCCCGCAGGCCAAACTATTTCACAAATGCTAAAAATAATATGAAAATTACGGTAAAATTGTGCGTGTTAAACACAGTAGAAGTAGGTCGATAATATGTGTGTATGTATTGGTGTGTGTTGTATTGTTGGGAGTGTACCCAGTGATGTTCCCATCAAATTTGTTGAGGGTATACTCTGCATCCAGGAGGACTAACTCCCCCCCCCACCAAATGTTAGTCATAATGTTACGTATAAATTAAATATATCTGTTCAATCGTGTATAAATTCATTCCGAACAACGCGGTCATTTTTAGTACTATTTTTAGTAGATAACAACTTGTTTACCAATAATACACATGTAGTATTTTAAAAACTAAGATGCCAGAAAAAATAGTTTTAGCAGATCCTACATTTTTCCAAAGTGGAAAAATAGATATGTTAATTGGAGCTGACTTATATTGGGAAATTATGCTTGCCAATATCATTCAATTATACCCATCTGGTCCATTCTTACAGGAAACGAAATTGGGATGGATCGTGTCGGGTTGTGTTAGTCAAAATGAAAGGGATACGATAAGTAACTGTATGGTAGCAATAAACGATACTTATTACACGGATTTAACGGAGAAAATAGAAAAGTTTTGGAAAATAGGAGAAATCACAACAAAGGAAAACTGGACAGCTGAATAGACGTTGTGCTTAAAACATTTTTAAGAAACTGTTAAGCGAGACGTAAATGGAAAATTCATAGTTCAGTTACCATTAAAAAATAATATAACTGAATTAGGTAAATCGTATCAAATTGCACTTCGTCGGTTTTTATTGTTAGAAAAACATTTATCACAGAATGCAGACTTATATGATCGTAATCGAGATTTTATGAAAGTTTATTTGGAATTAGGACATATGCAAGAAGTAAACGACAATCTCACAGAAGATACGCATTATTTCTACTTGCCACATTCCTGCGTATTAAACGAAAATCGTCGTACTACTAAACTGAGAGTGGTGTTTGACGCATCAAGCAAATCAGATACGGGTGTGTCATTAAACGACGTTCTAATGAAAGGCCCGGTGCTACAAGAAGATTTGGTACAAATTATCGCACGCTTTCGTACTCAAAATACACGTTTTCCGGAGATATAACTAAAATGTATCGTCAAATTTGGGTGGATAAATCAGAACAGGATTATTTACGAATATTATGGCGACCAAATGTAAATGAAAAATTAAAAATATATAGATTATGTACGGTGACTTACGGATCAATACTAAACACTCATAATTTATCAATTGTATACAGGGGAACTTTAGTCGCCGGACGCCGATAACATTTTAATGACGATAATATATCTGATTTTATCTGACTACTATTATTAACGTTATACCTAATGGCTAATATTTCGGCTATCAACGTCAATGTTATACAGGCGTAATAAGTTGTGTGTGCCGGCAGTATAGAGGCCTACAGTGGGAAAATTAATAAATATAAATTCCAATAATAAAATTAATCATAAAAAATAAACTAAAACTTTTGAGGCCTTTCTTCAGTACTTGTTTTTTTTTCCGTTGCCATATAATTTGAGATTTGAAAATATACGCAATGTACCCATAATTTTTCAGAAAATCATGAGAGTATACGCAGTATACCCATGATTTTTCAAAAAAATCATGAGAGTATACGGCGTATATGGAGTATACCCTATGGGAACACCACTGAGTGTACCTACATTTTCAACACAATTGGGTATATATATTTCAATGTATTTTAAAAAAACTTCACGTAAATAAACATCTTTTCCGTTACCAGATACAAACCGAACACACAAAGTCAACTGTTCTTTCAATGAAACATCAGTTGTCTCATCCGCTAGAACTGAAAAGCACTCGGATGCATTAATATCTTTTACAATCTTTTCTAATAATAAATCGCTACACGAAGAAATAATTTCATTTTGAATTGTAGAACTAGTGTACCTATACCGGCTATTATTTTCTAAAAACTCTTTAAAATGGACTAAGTCTTTGGCTTCATACTTAAGAATGGCACAAAAATTACCTTCATTCACATATTCAAATTCACCTTAAAATACAACAATAATATAAAAATATTCCTTATAGTTAAGTTATATCCATAAAATATTTACTTTTAAAACAAATAGGACCAGAGTCTCTATGACCACGTAAAGCAAGCCCTTGTCTCCCACATAACATCACACATTCAATAATGGGGATCAGATTCAATCTATTTTGCTTCTTCTGCTTGATTCTAAATGTTATCAAATAATATTAGACCATTAAAATTTTAAATTTCATATTTGAGACTTTGAGCGCAATAGAAGTCTATTCTACATTATGTTTAATGTTATTATTTAAATACTTTAAATAAAAAAAAAAATAAAAATACCAAAGGGCAAAGATATACCAATTTTACACATTTATCATTATTTGTATAAAAACAAAAAGGAAATTATAAGTTAACTAATTATTTATTTAAATATTTTGAACAAAACTATTAGAAGCGCTCAGCGCCTTATTTGTAAAACTAATATTATGTACATTATAGGTACCTATCATCATCCAAAAGATCAATTACACTTGATTTGTTGGTTAAAAATAGTTTTAAGAAATGTTCACCCATAATCAAAGCTGTTCTATGGTATTCAAGTTTACTGCGATTTTCAAAAACCTGAAAAACAGAAATTATTTTATTTATTTTACTTAATAAAAACTAATCAATAATTATTCCTTCCAAATTAGTAAACAATTTTAATAAAACCATTAAAAATAAAAGTAATTACTTCTAAAGCATTTTTCCAGTTTTGATATGCAGTCAATACAAGGCCGCCTAACTTCTGAGATCCAACACCACCAACTTTAGTAATTACCACACAATATTTACAAAATGCACCTTCAAATATTTTAGAATAACATAACCAGCTGTAAGTCTCAAGCCAACGATACTGAAATTTCAGGTTTCTTTTTGAGTTGAGTGTTAATATTGGAAATTCATAATGTACTGGTGATGACCATAAGTTATTTAGGACCTTACAAAAATATAATTTTCATTAATTTGTAATACAATAACTACCAATATTCAGTTAGTCAAAAATATTAATGCCATTGGTTATAGATATGAAAAACTATCAATGACAAATGTACTCACAATGTTTTTTTCCACATCTGACATGCTTCGATTTATAAACAAACCTATATCATGCTTTGGTTCAACAGGTACAATACACTCCAACTAAAAAAATAAGGATTTTTATTAGGATAATTATTAGCATAATACAAAAATTCTTTTGGTGGGCAGTGGGTACCCTATATTTCGAGATAATAATGCTTACTTTTTCTGAACTATCACTGCAGTCCACACTCGGTACACGAGAGTTCTATAATATAAACAAGATATATAGATATATTTTATGTTAAATAAAATAATACCGATTTTATTACTCACCACATCTACATTTTTATTGAAATACGAGAACAATGTATTTTTTCGTTTGTCTCCCATTTTATTATTGATTGTTATTAATTGTAAAAATATAAATCGTACTAAAAACGAGTCTTGATGATATCGTCGTTTAACTATAGGCTCGTTCGAAAATTTATTGGCGCAGTTGCAGCGACGATATTCGTCGGACGTTTAAAAAGTTTATATAATATATTAATATAAAAACCAGTCCGGAAACAAATATTATTTGAATAAACGCGCAGGAGTGCAGGGCAAAAAAAAAAAACGTACGAATACCGTTTTACTCATACAATCGCGTATACGGAGACACGATTCCATTTGAAAATGTGCATCACGGGGATCGGATATTAATATAAACGTTAAACGGTAAAACCACAGATTAGAAGAATAATTTTCATCTAATCTGTGGTAAAATCACAGAACATAATAATGTCTATGGTAAAACGAACTGGGAGAAACGCCTTAGAAGAAATAAATACGCGTAATATACGATTGTAATATTATAAATATAAATTATATAAGACAATGTACGTATCCCTTACAAATATAATACGAATTGGTTGCATAAAAAAAAATACGGCCAATGGGTGGAAGGGTTTAAACCCCATGAACACCCCCCCCTTGAGTACGCCCATGTATTGTACATTACTACACACATAGTACACAAAACACACAATTATAACACCAATCGTCGAATATTACCCCACAATCAGTTTTCGTGCACACACTTCTTGTTCAATTCGCATAAAAAGTAAGCTGTCAAGACGTTCTTGATTCATACTAGCACGAACTTTTGATTTTACAATGTTTACCTTGGTAAAAGCTACTTTTATATGTCATATTTTTATATCTTCGCATTATTTATAAAAAGAATAAAATTTCTTATTGAAAAAAAAAAATGTATTCAGGAAAAGTTTGGAAACCGAGATTTGAGGAATTATTACAGGTCCTATAGGCCGACCCATGTACACGCCTATGAGTGCAAGTTAAGAATGTTAGACTAGTTTATACTACGCACATGTCAATAATTCGCAAATGTTAATTAATTTGATGTACACGGCATGAGATGATTTAGACATAAAAACCAGACAACATTTTAAATTAGAATAAATACAATTTAATTCTAAACAATGATTTCAATTCATCGATCTTTTTTCTAGGTTATCGTATGAGTAGTTTTTTAATTAAATATTTTATTTTATTTTTTAAATGGAACAATACATAATAATAATTACTACTTATAGTTAATACAAAATTAATTGAACAATTACATTTATTATTAACATAATTTACAAAATTGAAAACAAAATGTAAATCGAACATCATAAATATTAAAAACACTTGTGCTACACTACATTAAAATTAATATGTAATCAAGTTAATTATAAATAACGAACATTATTTTAAAATCCTTAATTATCTTAAATATCTAAGCAGTTAAAAAGTGAATAAATACATTTAAAAAAAATGTATACTATAAATTAATTTTTCCATTGAGACTAATCAACTAAAAATATACCTAATACATAAAATACATTTATTCATATACTAAATTCAAAAAGAATACAATCATGAATGAATGAATTGTAAATACATTATTTTTAAGGAAATTGACAAATCTAATTTTTAATACTTTTTTTTACAAAATGAATACTGCAATAATTATTATATTGTTTAAAAACAATTTAAAATACTGTATAATACTTTCTTTTCAATAAAATTACATTAGTTTGGAAGACTAATACGTTTTACTATCATGTCATAACTAATAAACTTATAATTATTTTAAGTTTTTTTTATTAAGTAACAAGTGTTATTGATTTATGAGTAAGTGAGACACATAGCTAGTCCAATAATTAGAATAGTTCAAACTAAATCAACAATATATTGTTATAAGTAAATGAATAATACACAATAAAACAAAACAAATAATAATGACATAGTACACAGATATCAATTGTTTTACATCACTAAATCAAAATATTTGATGAAAAATGTATCATTAATAGTAAAAGTTGAATTGAATATTAAATTATAATTACCAGAACCAAAAAATCAATAAACAAACTATCGCCATCGTGTCATAGAATCAGCCTCAGGTGAATTAGTCTTTGATCCAGAATTAGGAACTCGCCTTATCTAAATAAACAATCAATCATAACTTTAATAACTTAAGGAATTGTCATTAAAAAAAAAAAATAAATAAATAATAAAAATCAAATTTATTCAATTACAATATAAAATGTAAAATTATGTTTAATTTATATTTTTATATAAAATAATAATTTAAAAAATTACATTTATAGCTGTGCGACTATCCGATTGATAATTTTGTGTTTTAACTTATAAACAATAACATTACGAAATGTGTACATCGCATTATTTGTATATATAATTGATTTTTGTATTATCAACTTCCTTATAAAATGATCTTACATTATTATATTGGCTTCTTGTTAAACTATCATTTCTAAAATCTTTATTGATTTTTATGTTATCTTCTTTTTTGTTGTAGCCCAATGGTTTGAGAATTGCAGAATTTGATGCATTTTCATTTATTGGGCTTTCTAGAATATAATTTAAAATTTATTAAATCAACTATTGATGTTTTTTTATGTTATTTTTTTTTATATTTTTGTACCAGAATTTAGCTCCTTAACTAAAGATGACATAGCATTTGTTACAGAATCAGCGGCTACTAACAAATCATTTCGTAAACTCCGATTTCCATTCGTACTAGAATTTATACTAGACGTACTAACAGATGTACCTATACAAGAAAATACAAATTTATATAATTCTTTTTATATACCAATGTATATTCTTTTCTTACTCGCTTGAGAGTTGCCAGTAAAAGCTGATCTTACATCACCAATCATTGCAGAATCAGAAGTGGACATAAGAGATAAAGATGAAGCTGAAGTCAATGTTCCTCCTGGTGTAGGAGGTGCTGATTTTGAAGGAGGAGGAGATTTAGTTGAGCGAGGTGAAGAATTTGGAGTTGAACGTGGAGAGCCTTGATGAGTCTGTACAAAAAAAAAAAAAATTATAATAAAACAATTTTTCTTAAAATTTCAATATAAAATATTAATGTTAAAGGTAAGACTATTTAATAAAAAATAGTCATTAGAAATGTGTGTTTAGGTTACTGCTGTACACTATAATATTATATCTTAATATACATATAACCCAGCTATATTGAAATTTGTATTATATTGTATGATAATGTAACTGTGGTTAATATTCTACTTAATTTTATGAATTGGAAATTTAATTTAGTATTTGTGGTATATTTAAAACATATACATATATTTGTCTTAAAACATAAAATACTAATGTATATTTGTACACTTATAATTATTACTATTCATATGTTAAACTTAATGTTATTATGTATTATGGACATATTATTACACATTTACAAATATCATAATTATTTACTTTCAAAAGTTTCATTAATCCTTCCAACTGCACCATTAATTGTCTTCTAGAATCTTGTAAAGTTGTTAAATGTGCTTCTAATTCGTGTTTTCTATTCCGTAATGCGCGGAGTTCACTCATAAGAGCTGGATTATCCTCAGAAAATCCAGAATAAAATCCTTCAATTTCTTGTTCTTTTCTAAACACAACAAGTTGAAGTATATTAGTGTCATGAAAATACATATTTTTTTAATGTAGTATTGAGTAAAATGGTACCTAAGTCTTGCAATTTCTTTCATAATTTCTCTATTTTTAGATTCCAGTTGTATAACAAGTTCTCTTTGAGCTTTAGAAGTATCCAAACTTAAAGAGCCTTCTGATGGTGCTCTACCCTAATGGAAATTATTATTTATTGAGATTAAAATAATTGTATACTTCATACAAATGCAATGTAACTTACTACTTTAGCTTCAGCAGCTAATCTTGCAGCATAACGTGCAATTAATTTATGCTCATCGTCCATTGAAGTACAATCTAAACTCATTGTACGCTTATCAGGACTAAAAAATGTATATATATATTTTAATGTAATTAAATAATAGCATATACAAAATAAGTATTTAAATTTACCTTCTTGAACTTGTTTTACTATCCAATGTATTAAATTGACTACTAAGAGACAACTCTGAAAAACCATTATGACACGGCAAAGGAGACGGTGGTCTGTGATAATACAAATAAAATTATTGAACAAAATAGTTTTTATACTGTAAATTAACCTACATTATGTGAGATAAATTAATAGTCTTTTCTGGCTCATCAGGAAACCGTGGAATAGTTGATTTTTCGTTTTCTGGTACACAGCGAAATGATTTTCGAAGAGAATGTCCAATTTGTTTACTAGGGGATTTCTACAGTAAAAATATTTAACTCTAAAATATACAAATTTATGTTACAAAAAAAAAAAAAAAAAAACACATACGTAAGTAGTATATTCTTTAACATCATGTTCAATGGTATGACTAGATGCAACACGTCCTCTCCAAAAACATTCCTGACACATTTGAAAACTATGGCATTTTTGACAACGATACCGAAATCCCGTAAAATTATCACGATGACAAGCATCACAACAAATTGGATGAATAACTAAAAAAAAAAAACTCATAGTATATATATATATATATATTGAAATATATATATAATTGACTAACCATTTTCAACATTAGCCAATCGATGCAATAATGGCAACCATACAAGACAAGCAGGACCAGGATCTGACATCATTGAATCCATGAAATCGTTTACAGTCACTTTACCATTCTATATAAATTGACAATTAGTAAATGTTATAATAAAAAATACATCTAAATATTAGTATAAAAAATTGTATTGACAAAAGCTAAAACTAAATAAGGTAAACTAATATAAATAATGATTACAAATTTATTTTACCCCTGAAAATATTTCATTTGGTATCTGATCACTATAATGAAAGGAAGGAGATTCATATACAGCTGATGGAAGAACTAATACTTCTTGCAGATATTCTCGAAATTTCCACGCTACCATATGTCCATTTTGATCACATATTTGTGAGAAAATATCTAAAATCAATTAATATGTTAGTCTATTCATTATGTACCAGAACTTTAAAAATAATAAAATTAAATGATTAATTTACATCTAAGTTTGTCCATCAGTTTTCCTGAACACATTGTAGCAAGAGCTACTTTAATTGACAATACTCTTATTCTCCCCATGGTATCGTTACTGAAAAAAAATAAAAATAAAATAAAAGTCGAACAAAAATGTTTTTATTACTTTTAAATACCAGTAACATGTGTATAAATATATGTTTGTATATAGTATATAATGTATGTATGTAATTTTAATTATTATTTTCTTCTGAAAATAATTTTACGTAGTATTTAATTGTTATTGTCAGACTTTATCTTTGTATGTTATATTAATGATATGAATATGATATAATGATATGAATGTTATATTTAATTTTATTAAAATTTTTAATTTCCAGAGTTAACTTACGCAGAATAAACCGACATAATCCAGTTAAGAAGTATTGTAGTTAATAAATCATCATGAACATGTTGTTGTGTGGGTAAACGTTTATTCAAATTACGATACAAACTTGATAGAAGTATCTCAAATTTGGAAACATTTACTTCAATGTGAGATTCAAGTGTGTTCAGTCCACTTTCCCGAAATGCTTCTATCACATTCCAGATATCAATCATATGTACTAAACAACATTTGTACATTAATATAAATTTTTTTAATAATTTATTAATAAAAACATTTCTTAGTTTTTAGTTATAAGGTTCACGCTTAAAATACAAACGGGATATAGAATGGAGTCTGGATGGACACTAATATAGTCATATCATTTGCTCACCTCGTTTCACAACAGTATTATATCACCATCCAATTCAAAGAACTATTCTGAGCATAATATGCTTATGGTTCTTTTTACCGTTTGTTTGCAATTAGTCGTTAAATAATTCTAAGTGAAGTAAATAATATAGTGGTACAATGACATGATTTCCTTTATTAGCAAACACTGAGTAGGACAGTAAAAAATATTGAGAAAATCAAAATACCCCTTCCTAAAGTACTATTTGTATTTAATTTCCAATCAATTATTAGGATTTTCCTATTTTTAAATTGATACCAATATTACTATAATTTGTCAAATTGTATTTAGAATTGCCAAAGTATTAGTTTTATAATAGGTAAATACTAAAATTAATGACAGTCAAAAAATAACAAAAGTGATGACAAAATAAATTATGATTTTTTTTAAATGGGCGAACAATAACACATTTCAATAATTTATCTAACATTTTGACACTTTAATAACACACTAAATCATATTGAAGTTTATCAATATGTCACTGTCAAATAAAATTCCAGCATACTGTAAATTATAATAATAAATTATTTTGTTATAACAAAATATTAACCAAAAAGATATGTATTAAAAACCAAATAATACACTAAAATTATATGTATGCTAAACTTTATGATGAAAAAAAAAGATTCAATTGTCAACATTTATATTGTTACGGTAAATTAACAATTAGTGTAACTTGTAGTAATATGGTGGTAAAGACTTCAGATGATACTTTAAAAACAAATTTTGTAAATTTTTATCAATTGTGCAAAAAAAAAAAAAAATTGAAAAATTAGGGTGAAATACTTTTGAATAAAATAAATTTTAGTTATATATTTTCTTTTAATTCAAATAATAATTTTAAAGACTTGAAATTCTAACTACTTACACATTGATTCAAAAATGTTTAGTATTTAAACAATTTTACCATTTTGAATATATATATTTTGTTTTTATAGATTTTAATTTTATGTTTAACAATTAATACATTGATGTTCAGATTATAATATTAACCGAAATAAGTTTTACTTTAAATTACTTATAACTTACAATATACTTTTTTTTGGACATATCTGAGTTTACACGCTGTTCTGTATGATGCAAAACGTATCATATCATAATTCTGACATCGCATTTCTTGTAAAAGTTGTAAACGAAAATCAGTCATTGTTCTCCTATCAGCTGTCATTCTAAAATAAATTACCATTATATAGGTATTTACAAACAACAAATTTGTATTAACTTAAAGAAAGAATAATATACGATGTTTAATATACATTTGTTAAGTACATGCATAACGATTAAATTTAAATACAATTTTTCCTATAAATCATCAATTAGTGTTAAATCGTGGTTACTATTAAAAAATGAGGATGGGTAGTACTTGATTGCATTTATAAAATACAATAGGTAAAGTTTACTACTTACGTTAATTTTCAAGATATAGATTCTACGGTACGGTAGAAAATAACAAAAAAATCGGTCATATTTCAACTACTTGGGAACGATGGCTATTATTGAAATTTAATAATCCGAACAACAAACTACAATATTATTACTATGAACTACGGTATTAAACAACATAACTGCTAAATAATACAACTTGAAAATATAACGAGTGAGAAGTTAGCAAGAGGTACCGTGCAAGTGATAAGAAATGTATATTTAATTGCCTATATAAAGAGCCTACTAATAAGCACTTCGAACCATAATATACAAATTTAAAAAAATAGATAGCGCCACAAATATTTTTCATAGATATACAGTAAAAACGAACGTAATTTAAAAATTAAACAAATCCGAATTTACTATTTTCGATGTGTTCCGGAGGATGGCCCCAGACCAAGACATACATATTAAGAAAGCCCGTGAAATTTACTATGAGATAGGCTAATTAGAAACGTTACTTCCCAGTAAACGAATGTGTGAGCTCGTATTGAAATATCGACCACCCGTTATCGCCGGTACCGGCGACGGCGGCAAAACGATATTACTTGCTGGCCGATTGATCAACATAACCAATTGATGAATACAAGGATCTCAAAAAAAAATTGTATTTTTGTTTAATTAATAATAAAATAATTTTACTATATTATTTTTTTAATGACACATTTCGTATGCAAAAATATTTATTTAATTGTAATAAGTTTAAATATTTTTTACAAATTAATAATGGATTCTTTATGATTTGAAGTCATTAACTGAGCAACTACCTTAACCAACTCTAATTATTTCTTCATTACTTTAATCATCATTTAACCCTCAACGGGTAAAAAAATTCTAGTATCTTGTGGTCATTAATTGAATATAATTCAATATTTATCAGCGTATTATTTCGTATTTTTCCTATGGTTTTATTTTATTTTTTTACTGACAACTAAAATTAATCGGACTAAAACTAAAATGTCATAAAACATTATTTTTATTTAAAACTTATTATTTTTATATAATTTTTCGATAATTCTAAGTTGGCAACAGATTCGACGGGCCGTTTTTCTATTCGCCCCCCCCCCTAAGGGATGAAGTAAATACGCCCCTGCTACGTGTACGTTTTCGATGAGGGCCCCGTGTAGAGCCAACACCAGCAACACAAACGGCGAAAACCATACCCGGTTAGGTTTTTTATATAACTTTTGAACTTAACAAAGTTTTTCAAAACCATAGTAGTAGTTATTATCATTTTCAATTAATCTCTACCTTTATGTCATCGTCCTGAATTAATGTTGAACATAAGTATTTATTAAAGTGGGATATTTTTTTTAAAACTATAGACCCTTATTTCCATTATATTCCCATGTCAGTAGCTAAACTTTCCTTCATTTATTAACATATAAAATATTCCAATTTTTTTTTTTTTCGTAAGTCACAATATAAGAAAACAATGCAATAATCAATTAATTTTGTATAATAATTAAAACGATTTTATTTTTAATATTTATATAATTTATAAATGAAAAAAAAAGTATATTTCTATTCAATTAAACTCATTTTAATTAATTATGGGTTTTAATAATAATAATAATAATAATAATAATAATAATAACAATGTGTTGTATGGTTTTTTTTTGATAGACAGAGATTTGACGCAGAAGATTTTTCTGGGATTTTTGTTCCATTTACCAACGCTAAAATCAATACTCTGTATAAAAACCATTACAAAATATATATTTTAACATCAAACTGTTTTGATTTCATACATATATATATATATATATATAAAGTATTAATAAATTATATTTATAAAAATATAATTATTTAATAGCAATGATTATAAAATGAATGATTATATGCATCAAAATAAAATATTATAAAATCGAAAAAATGCATTTGTTTTTAATAATTGATTTCTTGCTAATCGTCAGCTAACCAAATGTCTGAAGTACAATCACCTCCTGGGTACCTAAATAATACAAACAAAATTTTTACAAAAGTAATGATTCAATTATATTATTTTACTAATATATATATATTAAAATATAGTATATTTTACATATAATATTTTTTAATCTATTATCTTTTAATAAAAATAAAAAGATTAAATATATATATTTATAAGTAAATTAAATAAAATATCAAATGGTATTACAAAATTAATATTAAGCAACTTTTCTATAGAATAAAAAGGAGAAAAAAATGTTTTAGTTATACACTTTAATCACATGAAAACCATAATCGCTATAATCTAAATCTACTTCTAAAAATTTAAATAACTAAAAACATTAAATTTTGATGTATTGATAAGTTAGGTACTATTAAATATTTTTAATTATTAATTAACTCATTTACCTTGTTTCATGAGCCATTATAGGACCATCGGGTTCTTTTCCAAAATCGATTAAAAAGTTTTGGTCAAGTGATAAACTGCCATTGATAGTGTCCACATCGAGTTTTACCAATGTAGACCCATTTCTATAATCATTTTATTTGAGTGGTTTAAGTTTTCTTAAATTAAAGTTTTATAAGTACAATATTTAGTTAATATTCATAATTAACTCACTGTACAGCTTCTGGATAGAACTGTTTATCCCACGGTGTAAATAAAGAAGTAGTTACATATAGCCTTTTTCCATCTAAACTCAACTGTAACATTTGAGGTGAACCATATAAACGTCTTTCTTTAATATAGACAGGTTCTGGTTGGTCCTTTAAATAAATTAAAATGTAGTTATTCATTTCACATTTTGGGTAAGTATACAATTTAAAAATAAATACCTTTAACTCAGAGTCTTTTACAACTATTCTTGGTCCACCTTTTAATAATGATCCACCTAAAAATATTTGACCAACAAGTCGTGGTTTACTGGTGTTGGTAATATCATATTGTCTTACATCTCCGTGTAACCAATTAGAGAAATATAGAAACTTATCATCCAATGATATCAAAATATCTGTGATCATGCCTAAAACAATATATTTTAATACTGAATAAATGCATATGAATATTTTATAAAATATTTCAAAAAAAGAATACCTGAAACTTCGTTAATACCATTAGAATCCTTAACCGTTTTTTTTGGTATACATATCACTTTTTCGGAATCCCAAGTACCATCATTAGTACGGAAAAATCTTTAAAAAATATTGTATAATATAAAGGTAAAACTTTTGATTATTATTAATAAGATTTAATGCCTACCTAAAAATGCTACTGTTCACAGCACAACCGACGAATCCTTCAGACGCTTTAGGATTATGTAAGAATCGTATTTCTAAAGGGGCTATACCATCTGTACCTAAATCAATAGTCTGTAATAATGTTCTTTTTGACCATGAATAAAAATTTAGTGAACGTCCATATTTTTCTAATAAATAAACAAAGAAATATATGTATATATACAAGAAATATAAAAAAATGTATTAATAAAAAATAATTATATATTTCAAAATACCAATATCATTAATATGTTCTGGATGAAATCCAGTTTTGAAATCTTTAGGTGTTCCCCATTCGGATGACACTAAAACATCCCAATATGGCTGATACCAAAAATCGTACCCAAATTTTGCTGTTTCTCCTTTAGTCCATGTTTCTGAAATTTATATAAAATAGACTATATATTCATCATATACGATTAGTTTTACATTGATTAAAGTTGGTTATTCAATATAATAATTATGCTTATTTACCTTTAACTACCCCTTCTTCAGCATCTACCAATAGAAAATCACCTTTTCCATTTCCTTCAGCATCGCCCATTGTTGAAATCATTACGTTACCATCAGGTAAACAGTGTGTTGTATGTAAAGCTGATACATTTAAAGCATGCACTTCACTTGGTTCAATAGTCTATACAATTTAAATAGGTAAATAAATTATTTATTTACCGCTGTTTATTTTCTTTACTAATTATCATTACTTTATGAAGTTTGGGAGCTTTTTCGTTTGTAACGTCCAAAATATAAATTCTGTCAGATCCTAATGCAGGCAAAATTACTTTGTTTCGGCTTTTTGTACAATCATCAAAACAACTGCTGCATGTATTCCATCCAAAATGGTGCAGTTCATCACCCACTTTTTCTACACTAGTTCTAAAAATCACCTATAGAATTAAATATTACTTAAAAATAATATTATTTAATTAAAAATCACTATAATCAGGTTATAATCGAAATGATAAATTTTATTACTTGGGAATATGTAGCACTATCTGGATCCACATCAATAATTGCCAAATAATCTGGTTTGCTATTTGTTTCTGAATTTGGTTGAATGCATATAGTATACAATAATTTTTCTCGTTTACCATTTTTATACGCATCTAAAGGACTTTTGTATCCAGGTCCACATTGTTTTTTACAATCTAATACGTATACACACATGACACATTGAAAAAATGGATATTTTTTTCCTTAAAGCAACATAAAATATATACTTACTTGTCATTATTGTTGTGTATACTGAAACTTGGTTTAAATACGAAAAGTACAAAAAAAAGTACTTATTAAAGACAGAGACAAAATAAAGACAAAACAAGGACAAATTTCAATGTTTATGAAAAAGTAATTTATTACATACGAATACAAAAATAAAAGTACTAATGAGAATTATTATAAGTTATGCGAACTTCTACGGGTATATTTTTTATCAAACATTTATAATAAGATGTAGTTACAATAATTTGTTTTCTATGGTATTTTTTTTATTTTTTTTTTGATTAATTAATATAATTAAGAATTTTTTTTAATAAAAAAAAAAAATAAGTAGATTCAAAATAATAATAATGATAACTCCTAAACTAGATAATTATATCTACTAAAAAAAAAAAAAAAACAATGATAATAATAAAGATTAATAATATGCATAAACATTTGTAATACCTACATCATAACATTTCTCAGAATTACAGTTAATTAAATTAGGTAGTCATATTATTATATTCTGTGCAGTAGTACATTAAACTATTTATATACTTTATATTTTGATCTTTTCTTAATTAAGTATATAGGTATATTATGATAAGAAATGTATAGAGGTAAAAACAAATCTTAACACATTAAAAATAAGTACCTACTTATTAAGGTACAAGGTACTTAATAAATATACGTATTCTGAAATAAAATACAATCGAACCTCAAATAAAAAGTTTAGTATCTCAATCTTGTAAACAAAAAAATAAATAATTGATAGAGATAAATAGTGGATACCTTATTATAACATAATTTATTCATTAATTTTGTAAAAATATATTTTTAATGCTTACCCTTATTCTTTTTCACTTTCTATAAAAGAAACATAATTATTCAGAATTAATTGTTGATACTTTTTAACATTCTTAATAACGCTGAATTTTATTTTTGTAGTTTGTGTGGTTATTCTTAATGAAACTACTTTTTTAATACCTTTTACATTTACCTTCTTATATATAATTCGTATTTATATTTGAATAAAAACTTTCAATTATTTTGTACTATTCATGCAATATAATATATATGAACAGATTTCAAAGCAAAATTAATGTATTGTCAAAAGGTACAATACTAAGGAATTAATATAATTATTTATAAGCTACAATATAATTTATAAGAAAGGTTGATAGAAAAATGATTTCAACTACAAGTTAAACAATGTATAGTTTTTGAACTTTATATGTACCTATCTATAAATAATTAAATAATAAATTCATACATTTTATAAAATTTATAGTATTCATAAACAAACATATTATATACGATACATATGAGTATATATAAGTATATTTATATATCTGTACTTGAAATTATAAAATACGCTTAAATAAATTGTAAATATATGTAATTTTATTTTTTATTTATACTCTTCTCCGTCATCTAATGTTTGTGGTAAATGGCAATTTTTTGTTTCCGGTAAAAGAAGTGTGATAAAACCACCAATTATTTGCAGAACGCCCATTACAATTAGTGATAAATGAGAACCCATTCCCTACATTACATAATACACATTGGTTTAAAGTTTATTTATTAGGTACATACACTATTTTTAAAACATATTTATTACCACATAATTAATAATAGGAAGCACAACGGGTCCAATCATACCAGCTACTGAACTAATGCTTATGCCCAAACCTCTAACTACAGTTGGATATAATTCTGGGGCAAATAACGAAAGAATAACATAAGATGATGAAATTCCCATTTTTCCTATACAAAACATTACCAATGTCCACCGATCATCTGTAAAATATTGTAAATAAATTATTAAGAGTTTCTTTAAAGATCCTTTGTTGATCAATAGGCACCTAATTGTAATATTTTTTTTTTGCAAACCTAGAATAGAAAAAGTTGCTGCTAAACAAGCACATCCTCCAATCAACATACTCGTATGCAATAAACTTTTTCTGCCAAATGTTTCCATCGCGGGCCATAATATTATGTATGTTGGCAATTCAACAGCACTGGCCAATAAAAAGTTTAAATGTTCATCGGAACTTAAAGCAGGTGCATAATAAGAAAGCCCAACGTAAACAGTTGTGTTAACAAACCTTAATGGAATAAAATATTTAAGTAACTATGGTTATTTAATTTAATACTAGAATATAAGGCGATAAATCTA
Source organism: Chaetogeoica ovagalla (assembly GCA_032441825.1). NCBI lineage: Eukaryota > Metazoa > Arthropoda > Insecta > Hemiptera > Aphididae > Chaetogeoica > Chaetogeoica ovagalla. The sequence continues at coordinate 4,605,280 of CM063726.1, forward strand.
ATTAATTGATTATAATAGTAGTAAATACCATATAAAAGTTATTGCTATTGTTTTGAAACGTAAATTTGGCATTTTAAACAAATGAAACACATTATATTTCTCGATTGTTTTGCTTTTTTTATTATTAAATTCCTCTTCGTACTTTATCTTTGCAATAAAAATAAATACAATTATTATATTATGTACAATCTTATATTGAATTAGATATATTCTGTATTTTAAATACATTTATAAAATGGCCTACCTTCAACTGATCTATATAATTTGGTGAAATAATTTTACCATTTATTTTTGCCATTTTAAGCAAAATAATTTTGGCTTTTTCAAACTCTCCACATGCCAAGAGCCATCTCGGCGATTCAGGAAATCTCCTATTATCGAATTTGAATACCAACTTTTAATTACAAAATAAATTAAAACGCTTAAATGAAACTGTGCATTTTTTAAGATTTTTTTTTATTTCTTTATATTTTTACTTACCACCAGTAAAAGAAGTAAATTGTAAATGGTAATGACGTAGCTAAAGCGAGTTGTCGCCAATCGCGAAAAGTGTAAAATACTAATGACAAAATTACCATACCAATGGAATGAGCTATATTAGTGAGTAGAATACAAGTAGTTCGATGCGCAGGTCCAACAAATTCTATGGCTGCATTTTTTATTATTTAAAAAAATAAAAACATTGGTTTACAAATAAATAGATAGATAATAATTATTTATTTTCCTTACGAAGTACATTAGGAGTTGTGAAAATTGCTGGTACAGTGAATCCAACTCCGATTCTGAAGAATAACCACGTCCAAAAGTCTTTGGCAAATGCAGTAGCTATACCGAATATACATTCAATAAATAAATATATAAAAAACGCCGGTCGTCTGCCAAGTCTATAATTTAAATACAAATATATAATATATTAAAATCAATAAATATATATATATAATAAAATACAAATATATCGTTAATATAGGTAACGCAGAACGTCCTATAAAAGTAAGAAAATATTAATTGTTTACTAACCCGTCTTGAATGAATCCAAATAATAACATACCAAATAAACCACTAAGGCCAAAAATCGTTAGAGCAAAAGTTGGATAAAATTGTTTTGAACACACTAAATTCCACTAAAAAACGAGCATAAAATCAATTTGGAATAATATCCCCATAACTTTCATACATTTGATTTTAATATTTTACAATTTTATTATCGTAAATGTATAAATTTAAAAAAGTGTTCTGACTGATTTCAAATAGACTAGGTACATGCCCAATTGAAATTTTTATACAGACATTTAATGCGATCCTTATGAATACGATTGTTTTGCTGATTCTATTTATTTATTTGTAATTGGAAAATTGAGTGAAGCTCGCGAAATTGTTATAAGCGAATAAAAGGACCGTTTTTCGTTTCAAAATGATATCGCTATTTTCGTAGTGTTGTTGTGTCCGACATTGCTATATACGAATAAATAATTATACTGTACACAAAACAGAAAACCAACCAAAGGCAACGGGAATCGTTTGGTAATATCGCTGTATTCGGTATTGTTATAAGCGAATTCGACTGTATTAATCGGACTATATAGATCACACATTAGAAGCACATCATTAAAAACGCTAATATTTATAATATGATTGCAATAATATTAATGATCAACTTTCAAAAGAGGGTTTTTTGTTTGTAAAAGAAAAAAGGGGTCTTTTAATTAGGATGTTCTATTCAAAAATAATTTATGCATAATAATAATTAATAAAGAGTAGTTTTTTTTTTTAATATGTGTGTTTAACTAATGTGAAATATATTGTATGCATGTACCTATAAAAAAATTAATTGCAATAAATAGAAAGTTATTTTTTGAAATTTGTATTCTCAACACACATTTTGATCTACTATTGAAAATATCAGATTTGACAATCAATAAAATGTTTTGTAAATATAATTAGTTAAAAATTTAACTTTACTTCTGTTACAATTGTAGAAATATACCGACTACGATCATAATCCCAATCGTCGCAAGTATTATTCATGGAATCCCAACACTGATTTATTTTATTGGATGTATAATTAGAATGGCTGAAAGTAACATATTATATTGAAATTATGAATTACACCTATTAAATATATTGTATCCTTACTGTTCTTCTTTACACCAATGCTCAGGAGTTGAAGCCATAAATAGTTGGTTATAAGCGTGAAAGCCACATGGTAAAACACACGGTAACACTATTAACCAAATTAACTGTTTTTGATACAAACCGTATTCACCAAAATCTCTTAAAATTTTATCAAAATCCATTTTGAAACGGTTTGAAAGACTGAAAAGATGTATGGTCAATTCTCTAATGAAATTGCTTATATACTCATCGGTGTGCAAACTAATTTAGCTCCCTCTTTTCCTTTCTTTTATAAAGCAATTATATAGCCTATGAAGCTGTCGCAAACAGGATTTTTTTTTATATAGTATGTAGCACTAATCATCATCAATTATTAATATCTTAGTGACTTAGTATAATATGATAATTTTTGTATTTCAAAGAAAAATAATTAAGATATAACATTTTTATTATGTATGTATATATTAATATTGAAATATTTAAGTGTAAAAATCATATATTTTAATAATTTTAGTATAAAATGTAATATTATACAGTTCAAATAAAATAGAATCTATATTAAGTCACCTTAAATTATACATAAATAAAATAAAAACAAAATATAAACGTAATAAGTTTATTTTTATTTATTTTTTTACATATAAATATATTGTAATATAGGTAAAAACTACACAATTTTTCTATATTAAATTTGCCGAGAGCATAAATATATAACTTTAAAAACACATCTCTAAATTAATACAAGTTTACATTGAAAACTACACGATTATAATATACTCTTTGACTTTAGTTTTTTCTCTCCTTTCACAAATACTTTTCCTCTAAGTGCTTTGAGTCTCTTCATTTCGTCAATAAAATCTTGATGTTCATCTCTAAACAAACCATATTCTCGGAGTTTTCGTATTAATAATCCAGTCTCAACATGACGAGGATAATAATTTATAACATTTTCTTTTTTGTACAACGGTTCTTCACTAAACATCTGAACTACCTAAATATTGAATAACAGAAAAAAGATATAATTAAAAATAATATTTATGATGTCCGTTTGAAGAATATATATATATAAGTTACCCTCATAGATTTTTTATTAGTTGGCCGTACAACATCTCCAAAAATACGATTGCTGAGCATTTTCATTCGACTGGCATAGTTTGTATTAGCATGAATTAAATCAGAATACTTATAAAATCGCATTTTAAACCTATGAAATAAATATTAAATTAAAATAAACAAACTTTTTGAAAAGTTTTAAGAATTGTTAACAATTTGTGATAGTGAAAAAATTAATAAATCGTATGTATATAACCTAAAAAAATAAATATGTAAATAGTTATTATCAATAAAACGTATACAAATTGATAAAAATATTGTAATATCGTAAATAATAATAAATACTAAATAGTCAAGTGTATAATATTCAATTCATATTTTATAATGTTTGTTTAATTCAACGTAGTAAAAAAAAAAACATTTTGTTATTTAAAACAAGTATAAAAATGATACCAGCATTAAATACAATTTTAGATTCAGTAGTGGATACGGTAAGATTACATATTATTACAAATATAATATATTTATTATAATTAAATTTATTGAAAATCAAATTACATATAAAAATCAAATTTATTACAATGTTTTTTCAGATAGTACCACCAACTCCAGCATTTGAAAATTTTATTTATCATTGGGAAAAATTTATGGTTAATTATTTAGAATGGACTACTGATGGAAAGTGTTCTCAAACTCACGTAGAACAAACTAACGTTCCTAATCATTTAGAAATTGTACAACAGGTAAATTTTACACAAACTAAATTTAAAAACTTTAGATACTTTTACGAATTAAATATTTATCAAGTAATACAATTAATATTTTTAAAATTATTTAAACTTCTACAATAAATTTGTCAAACATAGTTTTTATAAAATTGTAATTTTTTTTAGATATTGATATCTGAAGATAAAAATGAAGAAATGAGTACTAATTCGTGTATGGAATACATATTAAAAAATAATCTTTTCAACATGTTAGCAATAATGGCAGAAAAAGAAAAATTAACTGGTATAAGAATATTAATTTTAAAATTTATGGCAAATCTTATTTGTCAATTAAAAAATCCAGTATTAGCACATCATTCTGTTTTTGGTCCTATTAAAGTAAGTTGTAACTTCTAATATTTAAGGCATATTATAATTTATGTATACTTACTAATTGAATATTTGTCCGACTTTCAGAAATTAATTAATTTATGTAATTGGGTTTTGTACAATGAATGGCAGCAAGATCAGATTCACTTTTTATGTACACTATGCGAACTGTTAGATAAACAACAAAATATTGCAATTATGTTTTTTTCCTACGTAATACATTAAAAATATATAAATATTTCTATATTTTATTATAGATAAATGAAACATTTTTTTTTGTAGGAAACCGATATTTGTACCATAGAAGAATCAAAACCACCAAAAAACCAATTATCAGATGGATTAAATATATTGGATTGTGTACTGTCATATATTAACACCAAGGTTTTATTATTTTATTAATAGAAAATTATGTAATTAAAATATTGTTAATACTGTTAATAATATTTTGTAGGATACAGAAGTATTTAGTAAAAGCTGTAATTGCTTATTGTTGCTTACTAAATTAAATGATGAAAATGTAATAGACTCAATAATTAAAAAGACAAATTTATGTTTGACATTAAGCACACATTTAAAAACTTTATTTTGTGCATTACCAACCACATTGGACTACAATGGATTAGACACAATTGAGTTAAATTGGAGGTAAGCTGTAGTACGTATTAATTGAAAATGAATTCTATCTACAAATAATAATCCATATATATATATAGAACGTATTGTTAGTCAATTATATTAAAGTATTTAATGTTTTTGAATTGCAACACTCATAAAGTATATTTAATTAAAACTTATGAATACCTTCCAAATTTAATTTAATAACTCCAATATATTTATAGGGACGATTACAATGCCACTTATTCAAACGATGTTACAAAATTCTTTTGTTGGTTAAATTTGATTATTGAGGTACGTGTAACTTACAGTAATTGTGTTTACAAAAATAAATATTACTTTGTGGTGTTTTTTTAGATAATAAGAGAAGGGCAGTTAAAACTGTCTTGTTCCATATGTGAATCATTAAGAATTGTATTTTTAAATAAATTATTTGTTACAAAAGAAAAAATGTTTTCTTCTAATGTCTTTTTATTGAAAAAAATATATAAGGCTGCTATAAATACACCTTTAAATTATAGTAGGTAATTTAATTTTCTTTAAATTTAATAATACTGATACACTTAGAGAATATGTTTTATTTGCAGCAATGAATAATTGGTTACGATCAGAACTCGACTGTCCTTATTACAAGAACCAAACACCAATTGACATTTTAATAAAATTATCTTCCACTGAAGATGATGTTTTCGTTTTTCAAATTCTCGATTTTTTTAAGGTATATTATTTTTTTACATATGTATATATATATATATATATATATATAATTAATATATTTTAAATTAATTAATAAATTATTATATAAATAAAATACATAAATTGTTTTCTTTTTGTTGTAGGTTTTATTGAAAAATTTAGACAAAGATATTTTAGATTTTATGATTTTACGCTTTGTTAATAATAGAAATTATTATGAAAGGTCTATATCAGGATCTTGGAGTGATGAAGAAGATGAAAGAGAAAAAAAAATACTATCAGATAAAAACAATATTTATACTAGTCGAACTCTAGCGCCTTCAAGTATTGATAGAATAATTAATCGGTACATTTATAATCAAATATGTATTAGAATTGACATGTAATTTTTATTTTTATTATTTTTTTAATATACAGATTACTAGCACTAATTCCTCAAAATCTTCAATCAGACCCATTGCATACATTTAAAGATTATATAACATCTACAAAGATTATTTACGAAGATATATTCGTTAAATGTAAAAAATTCAATTGGCCTTCTGAAGCATTAGATTCAAATCAATTATATGATTTTGATGAAGGGCCTTTTTTAAACATGATATTTAGAAAAATCAGTAACATCCCTAAACAAGTAATTACTGAAAAACAAATAATGTATATTTTATTTATAACATGTGTCTGTATCTTTCGTTTAGAACACGGCAATTACCACACAGTTAAAAATTATTTTAATATTCATAAGCTTTTTACCTCATCCATATCTACATGAATATTTGTTAAATTCAACATTACCACTAAAACATAATTTATCTCCAGTCTATACAATACTATCTCAAGTATTCAAAGAACTACATAAAGATATATTAACAGTTCCAAATTTTAAAGACGAACTAATTCGTGCAAGAAAAAAATGGCTTAATAATACTTCAAGCACACTATTAAATGAAAAGTAAAATTGATTTTGTATAGTAATTGTTTAATTTATTATTTTTATTATTTAATTTTTATAGAAACAATGAAACAAAAATATTTGAAAATGCAGTTATTTTAGAAGAATTATGTAAAGAATTAATAGCCATTATATTTGTGAAATATCATCATTCAAATTCCACTTAATATAAATTGATTAATATGTATTTTATATATTGTATGTGGTATAAGTTCCGAATATATCGATATTATGATCTCGAGATATTCAGATATATAATGTAATGTTCAGCAAATGAATTTTTTTTTTCTTATAAATAATTACAACAATTTAATAATTGTATGGTAATTAATGGTGAAGTAAATGTATTCAAATGTAATAATAATTATGCACATTGATAAGAAAAATGAGTATATCAGTTTTTTGTAAATTGTTTGTTTCAAATTGTATTTAAATTTTCGATTTTAAAATATCAATTATTTTGTCAATGAAATAATGATTCCTTGATGTATACCTACTATTAATCTATTATTATCAAACTACCTATAAATGGGTAAATGAAACTATGTACACAATTTTTTTTTTTTTTATTGTATTATGCACAATTTCCTCTATGTAGTCGTATTAATTTTTATTTTACTATTATATTTTTCGTTTAATAACTTATTATAATGGTTATTAGTCGAAATTCGTAATAAATAAACGAATTTAATACAACACTCTTGTTATTTTTTCTTTTTGTTTCTCATAATATTCTGACTCGATTGTATATTTACATATACACCACACGTATGTATAAAATTGTTCGATTAATTATATTCCAAAAACAAGTGACATAGTTTAAAATGTTTTCTTGTTAAACAGAAAGCGGCTGAATCACCACTGCGAACGAAATATTACATAGGATTACATTGTGTTAATGAAGGGTTGTGTGTATTATCTTTTTACAGATATTGGTGGCAGGACACGTAGAAATATAACGGAAAAATATTTGATGACACAATTCCGTGTAATAATAAGGCAGTGAGTCCTCTCCTCCCGTTTGGATTTAAACCTCTCCCGCCGCGCACCGTGTACAAAAAAAAATAAAAGTTATTTTCTAATCGAGTTAAATAATATATAACAAAGTAGTAAAAATAAAGAGGAATTTAGAAAATTAAAAATAATAATCAAAAGGATTTGTAAAAATAAATAATCGAAAAGATAGAAAATTTTAAATATAAATATATTATTTAAAATATAAATAATTATAAAAATTCTTTTTTTATATTTAAATATACATTTTGATTTACATGTGTATATTTATTTATTTTATATAATATATTTTTTATTTAAATAATATTACGACGACACACACAACGATATTTATACTACTAAATGGAAAATGTTAAATACTGAATTACTCAAATGCGACTATGTATTACCGAGAAAACAATTAAGACGTATTCTCATTACTACTTATCTACAATTGCTTGTAAGTCGTTAAATTTATCCACCTACAGATTGTTTATTTTTCTTTAAAAATGTAAAAATCTACAAATGTGTTTTTGCAGTGACCCCGGAGTACAAACGTCGATATTGTGCGTTTACAGTGTTTTTTCGTTTCTCTTTTACGATTGTCAAAAAGGAAACTTCTGAAAAAGATTTTTTTTTAAATATTCGGCAATATTACAATTACACAAGCTGAATTCATTCTTTTGTTAGAAATACACGAGTTAGAGAATTTATTTTTTATGTATTATGGCAAACGCTATGTGTTTTTTTTTTAACATTCTCATTTTATTTACACGATTTTTTACGAATTTATTCCTTTAATAGGTACATTGTTACCAATTAATTGTATAATTTCTTGATATTGACAAAACCAAACGATTTTATTATATTTTGTTTTTTTTTTCTTTTGACAAATACTAAAAAAATTCGCCACCCCTTCTCCACTATATACATTAGTTTTTTTTTTCATTCGTTTATTAATATAATGGCGTAATAAAATCGTTTTAACCGCGGCAACATATTTTACGAATAATACGTGTAGGTATATATTTATGCAATTAATATTTTTACGCATATACAAATTTATTATTTTATAATTTATAGTTTTTATTTCTATTTATTTTACACGTTCTTTATTAATCGTTATTCTTTTATTCAATTTTTCGTTTTTACTATTTAAACGCGTATATATATATATTTATTAAATCGTATAATATACATTTTAAGTTGCTATTACGTTATAATATTACATAAACCAACACGTCTGCGCCAGTCTTATAATATACTTCCCACCGAAAATCTGTGCAAATCGTAACAAATAGAATTAATATCGGCAATATCAGTAGAAGGGATATGTTCGTTCACCTGTCTCGTAACGTTACAGGTAAACACACACACGGACAATGTATTATGAACAGACCATGTGAACGTGCCCTTCTCAATACAAGACCTGTCGTTACAGGTCCGAGGAAAAGACCTTGAAACAGCATGACTCATCCCTGGCCGGTCCAGCACTACAATTTATTTATTCATTACGAATCCTGCGGCTGCCCGGGCAGTACTACGGTTTACGTTTAAAAACGTTCAGACGTGTAATTTTTACGTATAAACGCGATAATCGATTCCCGCGAATCGTTTTATCCACAATTAACGGTTTACTTGTGTGAACTTATGGTAAGTATATCGTATTAATGTATTAACATATAACGTGAAAGGACTATTGATTAACTATAATTAATTAATTGAATTGCCGCGGCGGTGTTAACGTTTAATTAGAAAAAATTTCTAGACTAATTAAGTGTACACACGGCTAAAAACCTACGAATTCGTCGTAAACCCTACTTTTTATCGGACACATTTTTTCCGATTATTTTCAATTTAAATACTTTGAACGTAATTGTTTTTTTTTTTCTCCAAAATTTCAATCGGATAACGTCAGTTGTTTTTATCGGTTTGAAAATGGATATCCTATATTCAAGAGGACAATGAGTCCTCATTTATTGTCTCCCAACATGGACAACATGGGGCAAAATCTTGCTACTCCCCTAATATAAAATTGTCTCTTCCAATTAAATTTAGAGCATTGAACGAAGTTTAAAAACAGAATATTCCCGAGGGATGATGCATCCGTTTTGTAAAATATTGGCTAGCAAGTTACGACGTTTTTATTATTTTAAACGGCCGTAACTTTTGTGTTAAAAATAATTTATAAAATAATAATATTTTATACCAATCACTAGTAAATATTAATTTTAAATTTGGTAATATGAGACAAAAAATCTGAATTTAATATAAACTTTAAAATAGCTAATTTAGGTTTTACATATTGTGATTTTGTTATATTCCTAACTCCTTAAAGGACCTGTCGGCACTACTATTGTACAATAAGCGTTAATTAAAAAGATATATACGAACAGTAAATATATTTCATAACGACTGAGGCGCAACAAGCCAGAACTCCAGTAAAGTTTAAAAATTTAATTTTGTTTCATTGCATCCATGTTTTAAATTAACTAATTTATTAAATTAATTTAACTAATGTATATTATTTTGTTCATTGTTTTTAAAGATAATACAGATATTAATACAAATCAATTTTAACATGGCACGCGTTACAACATTGATAATTTCACTGATGATGGTTTTTATTTTGGTGAGTGTTTTCAATTGACCAATTATTAAAATAAACATTTATTTATACGTAATATGTAATATACATAATATAAAGTATTTAATTTGAATTTCTATGTAGGTAATGCAAGGAAATTTCTCTTGGCCAATATCAGAAGGTGCTACTAGTACAATCACTGATTTTGAATGTCATACGGATAATGATTGTCTCGGAGAGAACATTTACTGTGATATTAGTTTGAATTTATGTTCACAATGTCTGAATTGTAGCGTATATTTTAGAACGCAAAAAAAGAACTTGATGTGCCCAAAGAATATATTAGATTGCAGTAATTGTTTGAATGGGTAAATATTAAATTTCAAATTTTTTTTTTTATTTTTAGTAAACAAAATAAAATTTCAATATGTTTGTTATGTTTTATATTAACAGTTATTCAGAAGAAATATTTTTTGGTGGAGAAATTCGTGATATATGTGTTCCAGTTGATTCTAACAACATATTACCGACTCCAGGTACTTTTTAATAATATTTTCATGTGTGTGTGTGTGTATATATATATATACACGCGCACTTATATACATATAATTAAAAATATGTTGTATTAAGTTATTCTAAAATATGTATTTTAGTTAAAATGTTAAATGTATATATATTTTTTTTGTAGCAAAAATAGGTTCAGACTCTCGTTGGCAAGATATTGGGATCTTTTTTGTAATCATCAATATTTGCCTACTATCTGTATTGTGGGCTTATTTTTATAAAAGCAAGTATAATCATTTTTACATTTGTACATTTTTACATTTACACATAATAATTTAAAATAATGTATGTTATGTAGATATTTGGAAAAATTCACATAACGTGTCTAATGCTTTACAAGATAGATTGGAAAATGAACTACCATCCTATAACAGTTGCATGAAATTAGATAACTTTGTAACAGGCAAGTCAATTATTAAATTAATATTTAATATAAAAATAATTTTAAAAATATATATATATAAATAATGTTATTAGATGATGTTCAAGAATTTCATTTGTTTACTGGGGAACAGCCGCCAAGAAATGAGTGGAGACATCAAAGTGCAGTGCCATTTAATCATGAAAAAGATATTGAAGGGTAAGTATATATAATTTAAAATGTTTACTATCATTAACTATAATTTAATGATATAATAAGGCATATTTAGGATTTTCTATTTGGAGTAAATATAAAAAATTAGCCAGATAGGTACAAGGGGTATATTATGATATTTTATAAAAATAAAGAAAAACATCTCATATATTCTGAAGAATTATTTGCATATGCAATAATATATTTTTTAATAAATATATTATTAAATTATAACTATAATATAATATAAATATATTACTAAATAATACATTTTTTAGTTGTTGAAATTGTTAAATAACCATGCTTGTGATTAGGCTTTTGTCATTATATTGAAAAGGTAAAACTAATAGACAACATATTTTAAAAAGAAAAAGTACAAATAAATTATGGGCTACTTATTTTATTATTTTAATATAGTCCATACACATTGCACACACAAATTTATAGTTTCCCATAACCACGAAAATTGGTTATTAGGTTTATATATTAATTAATTGGTGTTTAAAATTAGATATGAACCCCCCTGCTTTTGGAATCCAAAAGAATAAAATTCTGATAAAAGACTCATACATTTATATGTTTATTTTGTAAGACAGATTTAGATTTGCGACTTTAAAGATATATTAATTTTATAGCCAACAAACTATAAATATTACTAAAAATTTTCTAATACACATTTCATAGTTTCATTATTTTTATGTTATATTATGTATATTGTATACAGAGTGATCCATATTTCTTTATCAATAGTTATTGCAATGGTTTATAAATTTTCAAAAAACATGCATCATACACTTTTGCTACAAACATATACCAGTATACATTACCTATAAAATACAATAAGAAATGTTTTGTGTACAACACTCATCCATGTGGAATAGGAGACGTGAACACAATTTTTTAGTAATCAAATTATGATTTCCTTAGGCCTAGTAATAATTATGAAGAAGAGGAAGACAACGAAGAACAAAATGATGAAAATGAAGCAATTGAAGAAGCAGATGAAACTGGTAACAGAGGTATTTTTTTTAAAATCATTTAATTTATAAAAATATATCTAATGCATAGTTTTATTAGAATGTGAAAGCCCCGAATTACATGACGAGGAAACAATGCCAAGTGATTGGATCCCAACACCGTTATATTTATCTCAAGATAAGTAAGTTAAAAGATAAATTAAATATAATATGTGATAATTTTGTTGTTTTATATATATATATTTATATATTTATAAAAGTTATTCTAGAAGACATTTACCAAACAACTATTTACGACATGCACCTCCATCAAAACGCATTAGACTTGAAGAACCTACTGATGAGAAAAGTAATGAAAATAAGTCAGATATGTCTCAAGATGAATCAGATATGTCCCAAGATGAATCATAAGATATAAGACTCGCTTAATTATTATTATTGTTGTAATATATACATATTTTAAGACTATTTATCATTTTATACTTACAATTATTTGCATTATAATGCAAACACAAGTCTGATTGATTATAAAATAAGTTAAATGAAACCAAGCTACATGTTTTTTTGTACGAATTCATAAAAATAAATTAGTTGCTTTGTAATTTAAATGTTTTCTTTATTTTCCTTTGATATTTATTGAATAGTGTAAATAGTATTACAAATTAAATGTTACTTTGATTAGAAATAAATATATACAGTAAAACAATACATTTTTATTTTTACTCACATTGTTTAAAACATTTAACAGGTATAATATGAAATGCAATAATAAAACACAGATTAGCTAGTCTTTATATGATAAATATTGTATTCGATATTTTATAGGTAATTTTTTTTAATCCAATCCATATTATTTATCTATAAATAGGTATATCAATAAATAAATAAATAAATAATATTCAATCACGAATTCAATTACAATTACCTCCTATTCTTTGTTTTTCCGTAGCAGTTGCTCGTTGTTTAATAATTCGTCGACTTCTTGTCTCGCTTTAATTCTTTGGTCAACTGGTACAAATAGAATTTCGTAGGTTCTAAACACGAACGCTCCAGTTGAAATCACAGTTAATCCAATAGCAACACTAACGATAGTCGTGTGTAATTTATTGAAAACCGTATTCATAAATCTTGACATATTTATTTGAAGTGAACAAAAATTGAAAAGTGTGAACCGAATATTACGGTTAATATACACACAGTGTACAGTCGAAACGTGTGGTTTAATAGAATTTAAAAACCTTGCAATTTGAAATTACACGTTAAGTGTAAACGACGGGAATCAAACGGAATAAGTAATAACGCAATATTTTTGTTTTGTTATTATATAACTGACCCTCGGCGACGAAATCTCAATAATACAATAATGTTTATAAGGTTATATCATTGCAAGGACCGCGAACATGATGTTGGTAACGATATACACATAATTTTGTCATTACGCAATACTACAAACAAATTTTGACAACTGTTGCGCAGGAATATTAAAGGAAAAAAAAAATTGAAATATTAAACAAAATCATTTACAAATTTCAATTGGTAATACTGAAATTGATTGATTCCCGCAGTGGGCAATTTTATGTTTTTTTTTATTATTATATTTACAATTTCCTTCATTAATTATTGACAACGAGTTGGTAGCACGGTACCAATCACTTTTGACGGTGCGCGCAAACGTGAAATCAGTGTTTATTTCGCGTGATTTGGGTAGTTCTGTTTTTGTTTACGTCCGTAAGTCGAGCAATGCGTATTGGTACAAAAGGCCTTTGAGTCGAAAACAACAAGTGCGCACTAAAGCTATTCCCAAGTATAAGTAAGTGCAAATAGTGTTTGAACGTCTGTCGTCCGTGTTTGGAGAACGTATTTTTTTTATTTGTTAATTTTTTTTTCATTTTGCACAAAGTAAATTCCGCGTTATCTGCGCTGTGTGTTGTTTAATTGCAGTGTCTCCGATTACGGCTTGGGAAAAACTTCAACAGAACTTGCAAGGAGAAGACATTCAGCAGATTTACAACGATCATTTTCCAATCGAAGTCAGACAGTTGTTATCCCCTTGGTTTGAAACCAAAGCTTGGTACGATCACTCATATTGTTTTCCATCTTAGTTCGTAAAAATAATTTCCAGTTTTCCGACTGATAATTTTTGTTTTCTTGCATTGAATAATTGGTATCAATATCGGAACGTCATATTATCGCACATCTATTCATTTATATATTGGTTTTATTTAATAGGACACATAGGTGCAATTTGAGGGGTGCTTAGCGCCCCCAAAATTTCATATTAGCACCCACAAATTTTTAATTGCATCATCAAATTTTTATTTGTTGTAACTTATGATATATTGATATTATGTCATAGGCATTAGCATCTAGCACTCCCATAAATTTAATCCAAATTGCGCTTATGACAGTGGTCGGGAACCTTTTTGTAGGAAAGAGCCATTTTTTTCAAAAAATTACAAAACCATGATGTCCAGGGAGCCGCACTGGTTTGAACAAACCTTTTTTTTTTAGTTGTAGTTGTTAGTATAGACTATAGATTATAGAATATTAAAATAAAGATAGTATTATTTCATTGAGAAATTGGTAGGTATTAAAAACATAATAATAAGGCTTAAATTTAGAAAAACTTTATTTCATTAATTCATTATTATTATTATTATTATTATTGTTATTATTTTATTATTATTGTTTATACAAATATAATATTATTTAATTAAATACAATAACACAAAAAAAAAGTATCTACTTCATATTGATGCATTTTCCAAAGAGCCGCAGGTTCCCAACCCTGGCCTATGAGGACACATTTATAAATTGAAAATGTTTAAATATAATCCTGACGCTGAATATGACAGCATATTTGAATGTTTTCTATTTTTAATTTTAATTTAAATACTTATAAATAAATAAATAAAATCTAGAAACATCGGTGGGGGGAGGAAGCATATTATTATTTTATTGATAATAAATGAATTTTTTACATTTGTTTTTTTTTTCTATATTATAAATTATATTTGATCAGTATTAAATATATCGAAGACATTATATATATATATATAAAATTAAAAATTATTAAACAATATTTTTGTATAGGCTTCTGATATTTCAAAGATATATAGCCTTTATTATTATTTATTTTTTTAATCTTTCGAGGTTTGTCTTTTAATTTTATTAATATCTAAAATCATTTTTATTACATAATATATAATTTTATGCAGTTTGGTTTAAGATATCAGCTATAATAAAAGTACAAAAATTATTGTTTTCTTATAATTAATGCTTTTCCAAGTAAATATAAATTTCTTATAAATTTAGCTTAACCTTAATTACTATTGTTTAAAAAATTGTAAAATACTCTAACGTACATAAATGTTTTTACTTTAGAAATCCCAGGTGTAATTTGAAAAAATACAGGAAAATTTTTGTAAACTTTTAATAAATGTACATAAAACATATAGCATAACAGTCGTATATTATAATTATTATTAGAATAATTAAAAATGTTGTATCGTGATTTCTTAGTATGAGCAAGCTATTATTATTATGTTTATATATATATATATATATATATATATATATATAATATCCTTTACCAATAAATAATAACAAGATTATATCATACAATTTATTTATATAAATAATCATTTATTCTATAATTATTTTATGTAATTATATTGAATTTTGATTATTATTGATTTTAAAAAATTAAATGAAAAAGAATGACTCATATTGAAGTTTAAGAATCAAGGGACATATGGAATAAAAATTACATTTCCAATGTTTTGCCGAGACACCAGGGTGCATTATTCAAATATGGGACAATTCCATAAAATACTGTATGTCTGGGAACTTAACTTGCGCACATTTTTAGAAAAATTACATTATTTGTTTTTTTTTTATATGTGGATAACTTGAAATAATATATTTACAAATAGATTATTGCAATAATATTTGAACGTGGATAATTTGGGTATTTATTTATATATTATTAATTTATAGTTTATTTTTCTTTTTGTTTTTAATGTCCAAGTGACTTTGCAACCTGAAAAATAAAGCAAAATGATACCATAGGTAAATGGACATTTGACCTTTTAATATTAGCATATGACTTAACAGACATTTAAATGACCAATATTATCCTAGGCAAATTATTGAATAATAATATTTTGTTTGAACACATGTATACATCTTTAAGATAAACTTATCTGAGTTATGCACATATGTACGTAATCTAAAAAAATAATACTGTATATATGTATGTTTCTGAGAATGTATAAAATTAATATTATCTAATAATTTATTATTATTATTTTAATTGCTTATTGTACTTTGGAAACATACTTGGAATAATTTTTTAATTTTAAAGTATAAAACTAAAAAAAAAAAAATTAATATTTCTCAATTGTCAAAAAAAATTACATTTTTATGTTAACATATTATTTATTAATTGAGTATTGAAATGTTATTCTGGAAGTATTCAATTGTTTGTTTTATTTTTATCGCTGAAAAATAATTAAAAGTGGTATTCAGATAATTTACATAAATCTGTACATTGAAACAGATAAGATATAATAATTATTTTATTTCTAGACAAAAAAATAATTTGAAATGGTATTTATATAATAGTATTTAATCCTTCATTTTTAAAAATGTTGTAGTGCTTGTGGTGTTTTTTTGTTTTATTTCAATTAACAATTATTTGTATTAAGCAAGTCAGTTTTATATAATGTGTTTTTACTTGAAAGTAAATATTATTCTAAGTAAAACACACCATTCTCTCCTCTAAAAATTTGTGTTCCTATATAGTTTGAAGTTACTTAGAAAGAAGTATCTTTCTGTTTAATTTCTAGTTATAATTAATAAGGATACCTGAAGTCATTTACTTTATTTATTTTCAAAAAGTAAATGTTGAAAGAAATAAAAAATCCTATCATTGTAAAACTAATACATTCTTCTTTTCATTTGGAACATAAAATAATGTAGAAATTAAATAAATGTTTTTATTTAGTGAAGTATTATTTTTAACAAAAAAAGGGATATAAATACTAATTTTAAAAGTTTTATTCAAATATTTTACAAGTCTGTCGTATAAATACAAACATATACTTGTGTGAGTGTGTATATGTGTATCTTGTATCAATTATCCATAACTCATAAGCTTGTATGAAATTATTATTTCCCGGAACTATCAAATTATGCTATAATAAATCAATCAGATAAGAAGTAATAAACTTCTAATCTATTTAAATTGTGTTTTTTAAAGGAGTATTATATTAGTTATTCCTTATCTTTTTGATTTTTGTCTATGTTCTGTCTCCACATAAATCCTTTGTAAATTATTTGTAATAGTAATTGTAAAATATACAATTATTCGAATAAACATAGTTTATTATTTATCACAAATATAAGTATAAAATTAATTTGTTTAAATTTATTATTTTACAGGACTGAGATTGATCCAGATAATTTAGAGCATGAAAGCTATATTAAAGGTTTATTTGTGTCTTTTGTGGATGAATTAGTGTCTAAAGCTAATTCTATGGTAACTAATGAACAGTTTGTTAGTAAACTAAAATTAATTGATACAGCAAAATTATATAAAGTGAGTATTTTAAACATAATAGTTAGGACATAGATGTTAGGATTTGCATGTTTTTAACAAAGAAAAACATGTGAATTATAATTTTTTTTTTTTAAATATTTGTATTTAATTATTATAATTTGTTCTTTATTTTATAGGACAAATACTCTCAAAATCCAAAGGAATTAATAAGAATTATTAAAAAGTGTTTGGAATCAGAATCATTAATGGCTCAACAAAATAATGTACGTATAATAAATTGTTTATACATGAAAAATACAAAAAAAGTTCTTTAAATAATTTTAACAATATGTTTTTACAATAATATGTTAATATATTTCAGTAATAAAATGTTTAATTATTTTACATTTTTGATACTTGATTTAATGAAAATGTACTTTATACTTGAATTTTAATTTCTTTTAAAAATATAATACTGGTATTCATAGGCGTGCGCACGGATCATGCCAGGTTATGCTTATGCCTGACCTGTGGACCGAAATATTAGTGCTGTGCCCCTATTAACTAATAATAATTTGTAGTGTCTACTCCGTTAAAGTGTAAAGAATTTTCAAAAAGAAAAATCTTAACATGAGCGATATGATTATTTGTATCTATTGGTATCAAATTCATATGTCATACGATAAATAAAAAAGTTTACGTTTTCATTAATTTACTGACTGAACAGTAATTTTGTCGACTGATATGGTCCAAAAGTTTTACTACTGCAAACTTCCAAAAAAGGCAAAAAGAAAAAAAAAAGTCTTCACTACCGAATAATTGCTGTCTTGTTATATTAGACTCCTTCTCTCCTCAGGACAGCCCTAATAATAAGAAAAATATCCTTAAAGTCACTTTATAAGTGCCCCTAGTGCCCCTTTAATGATTTTGCACTATCTGTCAAATACCTCTGTGCATGCCTATGCTGGCATTAGTTAATTAGTTATTTTTAAAAATTGATATAGTAATAGTAATATAAAATAATAACTTGAAAGTTTAAATAGTATTGAAATTATATTTAAAAATTCTTTTGTCTGAGAATAACAAATAAATGTATTCATTTTGTTTAGTCACTAATGGAAGTTAATGTAAAATCATCTCAAGAAATGGAAAACATTGAAATTATGCAACAGATGGAATTGATCAGTAATCATGTTACACACACGAATGAGATTCGCATGACAATTCAATCAGATATCGATTCTTTTAGTATTTTGTATTCGGAATGTACTAAATGTACTCGTAAGTTACAAAAATTAAAATCAGTTTTATATCATATTAATTAAAATTATTACACCCTAGAACATTTACAACATATGAGAAGCCAAAGAATGAGCATTCCTCAAGGTCCTGAAATTGAACGTAAATTAAAACAAGAAAAAGAATTGTATGAAGGCCAATTAAAGACTCAGTCTTTAAGTCTAAATAATGCTCTCTGTGTTTACATCAACAAACTTAATGAATCATTAAACTTGCTCAGTCCTGTACAAGGTCATATTATTGATAAGGCATTGATTCAATGGAAACGTGAACAACAGCTTGCTGGCAATGGATATAAGTACATGAAGGATATTGATGTCATACAGACTTGGTAACCATACTTTTATATGATAAAAATAATAATATTTATACTAATAATAATAAAATATAATATTGATTTAATTAAACTTTTTTTTTTTTCTTTACTAGGTGTGAAAAATTATGTGACTTAATATGGATAACTCGTTCACAAATAAAAGAAGCTGATCGGTTCAGAGTTAACTTGGGACGTTATTTCGAATTGCCACAGTCATGTGAAATTATAAATACACTTCTTGACATGACTACACAGTACCTTTCATCATTAGTGGCTAGGTAAAAATCATGTTTTTTCAATGTTAATTAAAATTATTTTTCATTTTTTTTTATATGTATCTATTATTTAGTACTTTCGTTATTATAACTCAACCACCTCAAGTATTAAAAACAAACACAAGATTTGTAGCTGAAGTGCGTCTGTTAATTGGAGGAAAACTCAATATTCATATGACTTCACCAGTGGTATAAAAAATTTTATTTGATATTTTTATTGTAAAAAATTACAAAATAATGTATAAATCTACTTTATCAAATATTTATTTTTTTTCTCAAATATTTTTAATTTATATTCTAATGGTCATTCAAATTTTGAAATAGAAAAAAAAGGTTAAAACCAGTACTATTACTAGCATACATATTACAGTAAAATGACATTAATATCATACTTAAATTATTTGTTTACAGTATTAGCTCAGCCACAACATTATTGGTTTATTCTCTTACCCCAAATACTTGTAGTATTTACATTCTCTTAAAAGTTTGAAAATCAGTTCATGCATTACACAGAATATTTATTTATATTTAAGTAATTATCTGTATTAAAATTTATTTATTTTTTTTTTTTACATATTTTCTTCAATGCTATAGGTGAGCAATGTAATTGCTGTTACTATTAAATCTTACTAAATTTTAAAAAGTTTATTATTTTTTGTAATAAACTACAATTTTCTTTTATCTCAAATTTTAAAACATAAATAATTTAAAATTACCTTATTTAATGGAGTGGAGTAAGGAAATAATAAATACTTCAGCAGATGTTTTTGTTTCAAGTATATATTAACTTAATTATAATGCTCGAATTGTGATGGCGGGTTAAGAAGTTCCTTTGCTCTATTATTTTTTTGTATTGGAAATAAGGAGATGGTACAGGAAATTTTGCTATGTGAAAATGGGGATTTATGGATGGAGGCATAGTCCTTACATTATATTGAAGTAACTTTCTTTGTAGAAATTTCTATTTTTTTTATTATTATTATTATTATTAGCAAAGCTTCTTTTTTTAAATTAAAAAAGCACTGTCTAATTTTATTTAATATTAAGACATATATTTTTAACTTATTTAGGTTAAAGTATCTATAGTCAGTGAAACTCAGGCTAACCAAATAATTGGAAGAAATAAACCAGACGGAGAGTCTTGTGGTGAAATATTGAATTTCACTGGAAAAATGGAATATCAACCAGTGCAAAGACATTTGTCAACTAATTTCAGGTAAATTTTAACTTGTTATTTCATTCAAATGTTATGTGTCTACTAATCTAACTCTATATTAAGTATTGCTTTAACAACTGTGATTATATTACACATTTATAAATATAATAATAATTTGAATTGAAATATAATAGAAGTATGCAACTAAAGAAAATAAAGCGTACAGAAAAGAAAGGAACAGAATCTGTCATGGATGAGAAATTTTCTATTTTATTTTCTTCTAAGTTCTTCATTGGTAATGAACTTCAATTTGAGGTAAGAATTTTTAAAAGCTTTTACAATTAAGTAAATTTTAAATATATTCTTTATGTTAAATATCTTATATCAGTAAAATGTTTTTTAATATTTAAAATTATTTGTATATCAAAGGTTTTCATAAAACAATCATTCAGAAAATTAGTATTATAAATAATTTTTTTTTACATTACTATTAACAATTATTTTTCATGAAAACGTAAAAAATTCCAGGTATGGAATTTATCATTGCCAGTGGTAGTTATTGTACATGGAAATCAAGATCCTCATGCTTGGGCTACTGTTACATGGGATAATGCTTTTGCTGAACCAGGTCGAGTTCCATTTAATGTTCCAGACAAAGTGCCATGGAGAAATGTTGCAGAAGCTTTAAACATGAAGTTTTCTGCAGCTACAGGTCGTGGTCTCTCAGAAGAAAGCTTAACATTCTTGGCAGAAAAGGCATTTAGGTTAGTTAAATTAGTTAAGTAAAAGTTATTAAATCATTAAAATATTTTATTTTTAGGATGCAAAATGTGGATTTTAATCATATGGTATTGTCATGGTCACAGTTTTGTAAAGAACCATTGCCACAGAGAAGTTTTACATTTTGGGAATGGTTTTATGCAGTGATGAAAATAACTAGAGAACATTTAAAAGGGCCTTGGACTGATGGGTAATTTATAATTACTAATTAATTATTTATAATGTCATATATGCTGTTATATTTTGTATTTATATATTTTTTTAAATCTGTAGTGCTATCATGGGATTCATACGAAAGTCTGACGCAGAAGAGATGTTGACAAGATATGCAACTGGTACATTTTTACTGAGATTTTCAGATTCTGAACTAGGCGGGTTAACTGTTGCCTGGGCTGGATGTATGTTTTCTTTTTAGCTTAATGATAAGATAAAGTAATGTAATTTAATTATGTTGTTCATTTTATTTTAGCTAACGATTCTGATGCTTATAGTTTACATCCTTTCTCTGCTAAAGATTTATCAATTCGAAATTTGGCCGATAGACTATTGGACTTGCCATATCTCACAAAATTGTATCCTGATATTGATAAAAACCAAGCATTTGGAAAATACTATACACAACCACCAAGTATTTATACACATTTTAGTTTTAGGATTAGTATGAATTTATTATATTAAATTATTTTTAGATATGTTTTTAATAAAATGTTAAATTATAAAGCATGTTAACTTATGTTGTTTCATATTTAGATATTAGCACACCTGTTACAAGCAATGGATATTTAAAGCCATTATTAGTTACCCACGTTCCTGGATGGGGGGGTCCTGGAGCTAATGGACAAGGAATGAACAGTTATCCAAACACACCTCAGAACCATATGTTTCATGTTAACAGCCCAGGAAATTGTAGCATTAGAGAAACTTCGTCAGTGCATAGTGAACCTGTGAATAAGTAAGTAAATATACTGTACTATTACATGCACAATTTTTAGCTTGAATTTAGTTTTGTTTGAGTGTAAAAAGGGTAATAAATATAAATTAGATGTGAGTGAGTAGTAAAATCAAATTTTATTTATTCCATTTAAACATGCTATATAAATTTTAATTCGGGCTTATATTATTTAGTTATTTTTTTTTGGCTTGAGTCAATATAAATGAATTGTGATATTAATGCACTGCACACTATTATCCAAAATACGCTATCTATTACAAAAAAAATGTATTTAACAATAAATTTCAAACTACTACAACAAATTTGTTATTTTGATAAATAGGAAATATTAACAGTAGATAATAATATTTTTACCATAACTATACAGTTAGATGACTGATAAGATAGATTAATATGTGTTATTCATACATTTTATAAATACTGATGACTACGATATTAGTAGCATACTTCCATTTTTTTTTTTCATACTTCATAATATTTGTTAACAATGACAAATTTTCTATATAGACAAAAAAAATCATCTTGCATTTTTATTCTGAAACTCGTGATAAATCTTACTTTTATTTATGTATAGTTCTCTTATGATTTTATACATTAATGTCAAGTATTATCATTTTCATGTAGTTTTATTAAAATTAAATTTTAACGCTTACTCATTTCTAATGAACGACTTGTCTTTTTTTAATGCTTTGAATGTAGTGTGCACAGACTCTATTTATATATATATATTTGTAGACCATCTAGGCCAATACCAATTTCTTCCATTCTCCTTATTATACGTATAGTTTAAGTCCCTATGCTGATCTAGTCTTTTTCTATTAAGTTGTTTTCAAGTATTTGTTTATACTATTGTCAGATTTTTAGACATTACTTGTCCAATTTTCTCTTACACCTTCTATAAATTGAATTATATTTCCTTTTCCATACAATTGTTTCAGTTGTTTGTTTGATCTTTTCTCCCACACTTGAATGTCAGAGTTATAGACAGGACCATAAATTGTCCTTAATACCTTTCTCTCAAATATATTAATTAGTCTATTGTCTACATATGTGTATGGCACAAATAGTATGATATACGTAATAGTCTCTTCTCTATTTTTTCTGAACTTTTGAATTTAACTTTACAGAGTTTAATTTTGTTATGCATACAGTTTTATTATTTGTGTGACTCTGATGTATTTAAAATCATGTACTTGTTTAAAGAATGTATATTTTACAATTTAATATTAAGAAGTGATTTTATTCCTAAAAACATTTTTGCGGTTATTAAAATATAGGTATTATAAATTTTTTTTAATATTTAGAAATTCAGCATAAATTATCAATTTTTTTTCCATTGGTTATTTTAATTTATATAATATGATACCTATGTTAAATGTTACCTATGTTATGTTAAAAGTAAACTTACTATAATAATTTTTCCCAAGTTAGCTCCCTCAGATAGTTATCCGCTGAGTCAGGCTATGGGGGGGGGGGCTGATGGGATTTCATCTATGTGGTAATAGCTTTGCAGACTAGATACTCTGAATACGTGTGTAGGGGTTGAGTGACAGTTCAAGGAGTATGTAGGAAATGTGACAATGGTTTACCATTGTTGGTTATTCTGTTACCTTCAAAATACTTGAATTAGTATCCCTGTACACTCGTATTGCTATACCGATTACAATTTAAACATTGGAGGGCTTGTGATGCACTCAAACTCCGTCTTGATTGGCTTGATGTGTACCCTCCTGATCATGGGATGTGATCAATGCACAATTAGTTGACTGTCATGATATGAGCCATTTATCAGTTCCATTTCTCATACTCCTGAGGGTCTTGGTTTTGTGAGAATTATATTCTGTGCTTCGCTGCTAATAGCCTGGTTGATAACCTACTACTATACAATGACAACAACACACTTTGACACACGATTGGTCTTTTTTGACCTATATTCACACCCACATAGCCTCTTGTAATATTATTTGTCAGGTCGTAAATAGAAAACAGAGGCGATTGTTAACTGGCTAAATCCCATTTGTTAATGGAAACTTACTATCCCAGATAATTTTGCAAATTATTCAAAAGATATTAATACTTCTACATAATTTAATATTCATTTACTTCCATTGACTTTCAAGCACTAATGTGTAGATATACAAACCTATATGCTCAATAAAATAATTGTAAATATATAAATAAGTTTTGTTCATGAAGTGTTTCCCATGTTTGACCCCCAAATTTTTACATCTAATTTTGGCCTTTACACAACTTACCATTAAAATTAAATTTTTTCTAACATATTTTGAATTTAGTAATATGTCATAATCACAATCATAATATTGTTATTTTAATTTTTTGAAAAGGCAGTTTTTATAGGTAGATAATTTTATTGCTTGTAAATCGGACAAATTGTAATTTGTTAGTAGTTAGGGCATGGTACTCATAAATCTATAAATAGCACATAATACCAATAAATTTGTCATTATTTTATATAATTTTTTTTTCATTGTGTAATGCATAATTATATTTTTATTAAATGCAATGAAAATATTATATGGAGCCTTTAATTTAAACTTTATTAATATTTATGTTGATAAAAAAAATTTGATAATCTATCATTATTCAATAATTTATTTGACTATTCAAGTGTATAAACATAGTGTATTCTAACCATCTTATTAAAATAGTATACTAATAAGTATTTTTAATACATTAATGTGTAAATAGTTTTCTCTTTCAAAAATGTATGTTTGAAAATTAAATAGTATTTATTTACTTATGTTAATATACTTATTTAATTATATGAAAATTATTTCAAAAGATAAATTATTTATTATTATAAAAAATATTATAAGTAAATATTAATTTATCGTATCCACATTTCTTCAAATAATTATGCATATTCAATCAATTTTATTTTAGTAATTGTATTTTTACAAAGGTTCCAAATATTATAAACATATTTGTAGTATAGATTGTACTTATAATTTTAAAAAATAATTTTTAATTTTGCTTTAACTCAACAGTACATCCGAAAAGTACCGTCCAGGGTCGTTTTTTTCAACCGCCATCCTGTGACGGGATTTAGGAATGCCTGTACTATGATCCTGGGATCTGGTATCCAAGTCAATTTGGATGTTGATTATTATTATTATTATTACACCTAACTAATTGTTACCTTATTTATTTTCATAAATTCTTACATTAGATTAGATTGAAACAACTTAATCCTTTTAGAATATTCCTTGTCTTATTAGTTTAAATAAGCTGCATTTATATATTAAGAACTGTATTTTAAAACATAATTAATACTCAAGTGTGATTGACTTTATTCAATACAAAAACTAAACATAATAATGTATAACATTTAAAATGCAATAATAGCTTTTGAAGTTCTGCTTTGAACCATAATAGTTATTATTAAAACGCATAAATAGACTTAAAGTGTGCTTTTATTTATAATTTTTATATTTAGCAATTCTTGGATATATGTATTAAATCTAATAGTTTTAGTATTAAATATTTTGAATCTCAAACATAACTGAAAACATTTTGAAAAGTGCATTAAATGTACGAGTATATGTACTAATTTTAGCGTTGATAAATGAATATAAATGTATAATTTATTTGACTGGCTTAAGAAAATTGTTTTGCTTATTTAGTATGATGACATTTGGAAATGACTCCTTAGAAATGGATTTTTCTTCGAACTTAAATGACATATCGCATGTGGATGAAGCATTTTTTTAAAAGAGTAATTTAGTTATGTTATCTTATAATTTAGATTAGGTAAATCATTTGATGTCATTATATAGTATACATTAAATTGCTTGTGTTAGTGTTAATACTTCAATTATTTTTTATTATTTATAATTGTTGATGCACAAATACTATTTAATTGTCATGAGCAACCATTTATTATTATCATTATTATTATTATTATTATTATTATTTATCGCCATTGATATATTATTTCATTCATTTTGAATACGCATTTATTATTTTTAAATTTTTGTATATTTAAAATTTTTTTTGTGATCATCAAGTTCTTATGGTGCTTAGTTAACAACTGCTTCGTTTCGCTGTTATTACTTTTTATTATATTTAATATTATTATTTAATTATAATATGAAAACCTTTTCCCATTAATAATTGATTTTTTTTTTTTTGGTTTTATACTTAATATATATAAGATGTTTTGTTATTTACATTGTTGTATACAAATAAATCATCAAGAATATGTAATTTTTGTTTTTTAAGTAGACAATTTGAAATGTTAAAATTATTAAATACTGACCAATTATATTTTTGTTAAGTTCAATACTTATATTTTTTCAGTGAAAAAATATAATTTATTTATCATTTTGTCAATTTTTTTTTTTATATTTCTTATGTCCTGTATCAAATTTTATTTCTAAATTTAAAATTGTATAAGCACATTGACATTTTTAAAAAATAATTACAATTTTCGATTAATGTTTTACACTTATACATAAGAAAAAAATGTGTGCAACTATTATATATATTTATATGTAGTAGATTAGACATTTTTAGTAATTATCTATGGATCATTTGCTTGGAAAATATGATGTACTTAATCTATAATTTCTAAAACATTTCAATATTTTAAAAAGATTAGATCATTTCAAAAAGTTATATATAATATTATTGAGTATTATATTGTTTGTTGAGTGGATCGCCTATTGTAATATTGTATTTAGAATAATTTATTACTATTTGTATTTCAAAATTTTCGTTTTTTATTATATAAATCTTTGCACATGAAAATAAGTAAAAATTTAATTATTGTACGCAAATATTATACTACACATATTATCTGAACAATTGTACTATGCTCATCAGTAGGAAAAAATTTTAAATTTTATAATCAATTTCAATAAAACAAGTTTTTTTAAATTTTAACTAAAGTTGGATATATTTATTTTTTAATGTTAAAAAAAAATGGTTGTCCTTCAAAAATGTATCTCTTGTGTTTGTTGTAACAATTATGGTATTTACACTTATTTATAAATAAATATTAATTATGGATGTATCATTTCATATGTGTTTTTAAGAATGATAAAATACATAAAGTTGTGTTTTTTAATTGAATATTAAAATAAATATGGGTTTTTATTGAACATTTTCTATATAGTGTTAATAAATTCTACGCTTTTATTATAGATTTGTATGGAAACCTTATGGATTGTGCAATTTTAAAAATTAAATATATGGTTTATGAATTGGCCAATATATAGTAGGCATATTAAATATATCACAAAAGGAAAATTAAACATTTTAGAACTACCTAGACATTTATACGCATATAAAACTTGGTTAAAGTGCATAAACTGTGTAGTCAGAATTTACGATCATGACTTTGTCCCAAATTACATTAGTTGCGTTCATGCACGATGGACGTGACTAATGATCTGAGCAGTGGTATATATGCGCATTCAAAGACATACGATTTATTCCCATCCAAAACTAACGTAATTTGGTTGTTCGTGCTCGTCAAGTTTGAATATAGTATAGTAAGTTTTTATTATTTAATTGAAAAATGAATTGACAATTTTATTATGAACTGCTATTTGAATAAATACTACACCTTATAATTGTTATAAGATAGCTGTAAGATTTAAAACTAAGAATCACTTTGTAATAAATAACAATTTTTGGTTTTAAAATGTCTAGAGATTGTAAAAAAAAAAAGTATGTAGTTATGTTCTTGGAATAAGCCCTTATTATTATATAGCGTATTTTTATAGTATTTTATTCTTTTTATTTATTTACATGAATGCAATGATAAATTAAATTAATATTGTTTGACAAAAAAGGCAAAACCTACTTTACTCTTATAAATTTCTAAAAAAAATCAACTTTTGTGATATATCAAGGTAGGAATATATTTATTTAATTTCACTCCAACTTAGATTATTTTTTTAAACCCAAATACTTTCTTTTATTAAGAACAATAATGTAATTAATATAATCAGGAGTTGATTACACAATTTTGTTTTTTATTCACTGAATTTCTTAAGTTTTGTAAAAAAAAATAAATCTATGGAAAATATAAATTTGTTTCTAGCTAATTATTTTATTAAAATATAGTATAAAAATGTAATTAAATATAATTTTATTTTATACTAAATTCTTTTCCATCAAAGTCATACCATAACATAACTATAAAATCATTATAATTGTTTTGAATAAATGTTATTTATATTTTATTTAATCTACTTTATTCATAAGATTTTAGGCTTTTTATTCATAAGGATGCTTGATGATTCATTCTTGAGACTGCTATTTTATCTTTTATTTTTACTGATTTGGATCTTTGCTGATTCCAACAGCGGCTGCTCTTACAATACGGTCATGCAATTTATATCCAATTTGAGATACAACAACGACAATACCTCCTTCTTTGCCTTGAACGACCTGCAATTTTTTAAAATTTTAACTAAAGCATATAGTACATATTACAAATATATTAATAATATACCTGTTCAAATAAAGCTTTATGAGAATTGGGATCAAATTTCTCATTTAAAGGATTTATAGCTATTAAACCATGTCTTTGGAATATCTAAAACAAAATTAATAACAATTTAAACAAATTATTTAATAAGTCTACTTATTTAACTAATGTTCTTTACTTAATGAAGAGTTATTATAATTAATATCTTAGCTTATGAAACGTATTCAATACCCATTTTTAGATTTTAAATTCTGAGCGAAGTAAAAATATATTTGTTTTTATAATGACATATTTAAAAAAAAATTTTAATTTTCAATACTTTTATGTGTTGGAATAAATACTCGAATGATCTTAACATGTGTTACATTCCAGTAACATATCCTATCTATAGATACTTTATTTGATATTTTTTCATTTCTCCCATTAATTTCTTTAAACATAATTGAAAACAACTGGTAATTGTCGATACGTTTCTTTTTAGATCTTCTAAGACCTTCAAATGTAATACAATCTCATTGATGTGTGTGTATATATATTGCATAAATTAAATCTCTCTCAAATTCAATTTTTGAAAACAATGATTTATGATTGCTTTTAAATATAAAATAATAATTAAGTTCTAAAATCTGTGCCTGAGTGTCTAACATAAACCAATATCCACATCAATGCTTTAATTTTTAGCTTTGTCATAATTTAGGCTTGTTTCTACATAAATATGTAAGGTACTTTTGAATTTATGTTCAAATGCACAAGTGTCAAAGTAGCACTTGGAATACATTTTACTCTTACTGTTAATGTGTATGCATTTCAAAAGTGTAATGAGAAAAACGCTACATATGATAAACTATTATAGACATAAAATAAACCTTATTACAAAAAAAAAAGCAAAAACTTACAAACTCCAGTCTATATAAATTACATAAAATATGAATATTTACTACACTTACAGTTTGTAATTGAGATTCAGTAGTCACCAAACCTTCATATAAATGTTTTAAATGTGGATTACTATCGCATACTTCTTCTTTTGGTACACACTCGGTAGCTTTACTTAAACTATCGGCAACCTATAAAATTAATATTTTAATATATATTTTTAAATAATATTGCTATTCTCACATCAAGTAGATCTTTACAAAATCCTTGAATTGCATAAATTTTAGCATCGGAAATTTCTTTAATTGTACGTTTGCGAATGTTTTCTGTTTCAGCTAAATATCTCCTAACTTTGTCCTAAAAAAGAAAAAAAAATGTATTATACATATTTGTCTTCTATTTATATAGAATCAAAACCTTACTGTTAAATTTTTGTTTTCTTCTCGTAAATCTTCATTTTGTTTTATAAGAGTTTCAATATCAACCTTTTCTTTACTTTCTTTTAATGGCTCTTCAACATCATTGGCAGCATCCGATACTTTGTGGCGAATAATGTTATGGCTAATTACAGCATTTATTCTGTATAACAACATCAAATCATATTCGTGTTTATAAAACAAATATATTTTTTGAAGATTCACCGAAACTATTTCCATGTACTAACTAAATACAGAATTGAACCAAGAAACATTCATAAAATAGGTGCTACTTTTAAATGCCCACTAAAATAATAATAATAAAAACAGTTGCATAATAATGATTTTTATGGGGTGAAATACGAAACGTGTTTCATTGAACATATAGTGAATGTAACAAGAAATCCGTAGCATGACTACAGATTAGCTTAACGTACAGATTAACAATTTCGGTATTATAAAATTTTAAATTATTTTTTTTTTTATTGTGAACCACCGGAATCAAACATCAGCATATTTACAAACATAGTAGTCGTCGACTTACCTACTACTTTCCGTCACCAACGAAGTGCCCAAAATTGATCTACAGATCCTGAACGGAAAATTTATAATGGAAGTCATTTCCAATTATTAGTAAAACGGTCACGAATGAGCCACAGGACGTCCCCGTATTTCTAACGCATGCAGTTTTCTAGAGGAACAAAATCGAGTTTCCACAGGCTGTCATGCGCGTGTACTTATCTAATCAATTTGAAATTTGGAATAGAATTTTGATGAGGATTATACAACATGTTGTAATATAATAGACCACGGAACATGCGAGACGATCGTAATTCGTGTGATAACGATGTAGAAGATCGAAATCAGTGTTTCCAAAAGCCGGGATCGCATTGGCGACGTACTGTCGACGACCTCCGCGAGTGACACGGGAGTTTGATATCTTTTGATATCATCGATTTGTGTTTGTTTGATAATATAGTGAACAGATTCTCGTACAGTGTCTGTCCACTGACTGTAGCGTATTATGTAGACGTCCGAAATTACTAATAAGAACGTTTGCGTTTAAGTCGTTTAAACGATTCGTTGTAACAACAAACGTTTCAAACGATGTGCGTTCGTATACGATTTTCAAGTTTAGTGTGCAAATTTAGTATAATGTCTTCTTCGGACTAGCCGTATTTAAACGCAGTGCTTGTTATTATTGTGTGTGTGTACGTAATGGAATAATATTTAATTGACACTAGCTCACGAGTACATGATTTCAAACGTGTTATAGGTACCTTATTATGTGAATTATTTAAAGGATATAGTGAAAATGAATAGTCAAAATTTTACGTTGGCCGAGAATTTGATACCTTCATCGTATGTCCAACAAGCGGCCAGTGCTTTGAGAACAAGAGAAAACTTAGCTAAAACACTAATGGAACAAGTATGTTTTCTTTGAGAACGATTAAATTACTTGTAATAAACAGCATTATGTGTATGGAATAATAATTTCGGCACTCAAATATTTTAACGATTTTTAATTAATCAGTTTTGTATTATATGTAATCGTGTGTATTATGTGATCTGTTCTACTTTAAAATATTTTTTTTTCTTTACAAAGTCAGTTAAAGGTACAATTATTGAATTCATTTGTTTTATTCTTGTTTTAATTTTTTTTTAGAAAATGTGTTATTTGAAAATAAAGTTTTAACCTTTAATTATATATATATATATATATATATATACACTAGCTAATCTGACAGACGTTGTCCTGTCCAAATTTTGATAAATTTTTATTTTTTTATCATTCTATTACGATTTTATGTTGTATTACGCATCTGATACAAAATATTATCAGACATGTCATTTTTGTATTTGTTCCACAAATCAATTGGTTTAGATAGGAGACATGTTGAGATAATTATTGAAAAAAATGTTTATATAATTGATAAACATTTGATAAAATTACAACATCTTTAAGAGTGTAATCCCAATGTTAGCCACATTGTAACCATGGTAATCGGAAATTTTCCTCGTATAAAATATTTTTTTTCGATTTCATCACACACCACCAAACTAATTTTTTTCAAACTATATCCATAACCCTCTGCTTAGATTACTCTACAAATTAAAATCAAACGGATAGGATAAATATTTCCTGAGATTAGTAGTTAATAACAAAACTTTTAAAATTTTTCTTTCCCTAAAATCTTATTAAGACTATTACAAACATTAAAAAAAAAAATGAATTTACCAAATTTGTCCAGCCGTTCTCAAGTGATGCGGTTACCAAAGAACACCATTTCATATATATGTGTATTATTTTTTTTAGAGGAAATGGCCAGATAATGGTTGGGATGATGCGAGCATTGAAATGTTTTTGTCAAATTTAGCACTTATGGACACAAATAACTTCAAAGAACATGCTGGTGTTGGTGAACGAGAAGGACGCATTGCTTGCAACTTGGTTGCAAAACGACATTTTCTTATGACTCATGGTATTGGCAGGTCAGAAAATATTGCTGAAGTTCAACCTAATGCTACAGGATCCAGTTTAATGATAAAATTAGTCAACGCTATGCTCTTAGAGTCTATCCGTTTTATGGGTAAGTAAATGTGAAATATCATAAAAGTGTACTCTTATGCTTTTTTTTATAAAATGATAATAATATTTTTAAATAATCTCATATTATTTATTTACAAACATTCATAAAATATTATAATATTTGAATAGTTATAAAGTGAATTATTATACTATGTTATTGTTGTTTAAAAATAGTTAATTAATTACAAATTTGACTATAATTTAGGTGTTGGAAGTGCAACTGGTTGTTTTATGGTTCCAATGGCTACTGGGATGAGTTTGATGTTATGTATGTTAACATTGAAACAAGATCGGCCTGGAGCTAAATTTGTCTTATGGTCCAGGATAGATCAAAAATCATGTTTCAAATGCATAATTACAGCCGGTAAATGAATTGATTTATTATAAATATAACTATTTAGAAATTGAATAATTTATTCATTATTGATATCTAGGTTTGCAGCCAATTATCATTGATCCAATACAATGTGGTGATGAGTTACATACAGATGTTCAAGCAATTGAAGCACAGTTATCAACTCTTGGATCTGATAACATAGTTTGTGTATTAAGCACAACTAGTTGTTTTGCCCCGCGAGTATCAGATTCACTTGAAAAAGTAGCTTGTCTTTGTCAGAAATATAATGTACCGCATTTAGTTAACAATGCGTATGGTTTACAATCTACCAGACTGATGCATTCGATTCAAGATGCTTCTAGGTATATAAATTACTAAATTATATACCTAATGCGTGATAAATACATATTATTAATAATAAATTATTTATAATAACTTTATACAGAAAAGGGAGAATTGATGTTTTTGTTCAGAGCGCTGACAAAAACTTCTTAGTTCCTGTCGGAGGTGCTATTATAGCTGGATTTGATAAAACCGTTTTAGATAAAATTACAAGAAATTATCCAGGTATATTACATGATACATTATTGAAAATGCTTATGAATTTATAATTTAATCTAAAATAATTAGGGAGAGCGTCTTGTAGTCCTGTTATGGATATTTTCATAACATTACTGTCATTGGGTACTAATGGTTATAAGGAATTGATAACACAACGTAAAGAAGTACACCAACATTTACGAAAAGAGCTTGGAAAAGTTGCTGCCAAGTATGGCGAACGTTTATTGGATATACAAAACAATCCTATATCCATAGGTAGTGTATAATATTTAAACAATTAAATTTAAATGTCTAATAAAATGCTCATTTCAGCTATGACATTGACATCATTGAGTGTTCCAAATACGACTGAAACTGATACAAAAAAATTAAGTCAGCTGAGTTCTATGATGTACATGCGCCATGTCACTGGATGTAGAGTTATATCATCTACTGAAGTTAAAGATGTTTGTGGATATAAATTTGATGGTTTGTATTTGTGTTTTTACGTTTATTAATAAGAAAGTACCTAATAAGTAATGTTTGTTTGTGTATTTACAGGTTGGGGAGCACACAAATCTAATTACCCTTGTCCTTACATTACAGCAGGTGCCTCAATAGGTGTTAAAAAGTCTGATATTGATTTGTTTATACAAAAATTGGATAAAGTAATTGCTAGGTTAAGAAAATCTTCACCGTCCAATCTGGAAACTCCCTCGTCATCTGAAGGTAATGATACGACATCAATGCGGCGAACAGCAACAGTTGCATCTAGCTATCGAAGCACGGTAAATGGAGTTTACTCCATTGGAGATGGTAGCACATCAACATCACGCACATCTAGTGTTGATAATTTACGTAAACACTGATAATAGTGTTTATATTACTAGATATAATTTCAACTACATATGTATGTTATGTTCTGTTTTAGTCAATTTTTGCTTTTAGAGCTAAAGGGATCTCTGGAGCTGTTATATTATAAAATATTCATTATCAAATCCTTAATTCTTAGTAGTCGGTTGTTATATATAAAACTATTAGGTGTTATCTTTTACCATGATGTTAGGATATACAATAAATATAATATTATCAATTTATATTCAGATGACTATAGACTGAATGACTCAATAATCACCATACAAAAAATGGCCTCAGTGTTTAATATTATAATAAATTAAATAATTGTATTAGAAAAAAAATTAAAATAGTATAGTAGGGTAAAAATTTAATGGCAATTTAAACTTAATTTAAGCATGTTAATCATAATTTGTATGAACCAAGAATAATTTTTTCCTTGAAAATATAATTTCTTATGAATCTGGTTAACTTTTAGTATATTTTCATAAAAATATCTGATTTTAGAATTCATATAATAATTTGTTGAATATAATTTTAAAATTTTATTGTTAGACATATATGCTTAATTAAATTTGAACCAAACATTGATACCAAAAGTATGCCCATAATGAGTTTTAATTTAAGTAAACTTTTCTGTATAATAATTTATATATAAAGTTTAAATGAAAAGTAATATATAAAAATGTCTAGTAATGTCATTAAAGTAATATTAATATTTGGTTATTCTAAAAGATAGATGATTAGCATTGTTTTAATTAAACTCTGTTATATCACAGATGTTAATCACAGCACAGTAAATTCAGCAAAAATACACATCCAAAATAAATGTCTATATTTTACAAATTTAAATTTGAGTTTTTATTGCATATGTATATTTTGAATAATTAAAATTTCAATTATATTATAGGTTAAAAAAGTAATTAAAACTAAATGCAATCAAAACACTAACCAAATAATGCTTTGATGCTTAATTATATTAAGGAATTTATTCCAGATATCCCTCAAAAAATATTGTTCAAGGTATTTTAGCAAGTAAGATTTATAGTCCATATATAAGAATAATGTCAATATGTTGTACAAAAAAACTGTACATTAATATTTAATATAAATTAAAGGTGCTTTTATATTTAGAATAATAAGAACAATTTTAGATGAGTTTCCTTTTTTTAGTTAATTGCATTGCTCAAGATTATTAGCTATACAAATTTTAGTCTGATACGTTTAAATGCTTTATTTCTGATATCTGAATGTTTAAAAAAAAAACGTTTCGTGTTGGGGCAAGTACTTATTGTTATTATAATAATTATTGTATTTAATTTTTATACTTATGAACATACAACTAGCGTGTTTTAATATGACATGTATATCTTATTAAGGCTTAGGAATTAATTTTCTACCTATATTTCAAAAACTACCATTCAATATCTGTCATCATAAGCATTTTAAATTTGAATTTATATAACTTGGTATTAATATCTAATTCACGATTTGCATGACAGATTTATGTAAGGTCATAAGATATCCAAAATTGTCATTAAAGATTTCTGTCGTGTCATAATCTGGGCTCCAAACTTAATGCATTCGTCCATTTTTTAAAAAACTATATATTCAATACAAGTTCTTTTTATAATACTTACAGCTCAAATCCAATAATATATATTGTATATTTTATTAAATCTATGGGACTTCACAATCAACAATTATATACAGATTAATATACAATCTATTAAAAAAAATTCTATAATAAAAAAAACTAATTTAAAAATAAAGAGCTGTTTGGCATTATTGTGCTCATCAGTATTGTGAATTATATTTATATAGATATATATATTATACCTAGAATTAATTTTAATTTCTGGGCGAGTCTTATTCAATATTTTTTCAATAATAATAATAATAAATTCCTTCCTAATAATTAATAATTATTCTTTATTATATGCAATTGTCAATAATATTTGAATTAGAAAAAAATTACATTTTGCATACTGAATATATAATAAGCTATTTTCAGTGCATAAAGTTCGGAGCCCTAACCATGAATTTTTAGATTATTTAATATATCTCAATGTCTGATAAATATTAATTATATATATACAGATATATAGTGTAAATTAAATTATTTCTGAGCCCTAACTCTACCTATTATTTATAAATAATATTGTTGATAGTATATTAGAACATATAATAATAACAATAAGTAGAAACTAAAATACAGTCTGTGATTTAAAAGAGCCATTTAGCACTATTATTTTAATGGGTGTGACCCTTAAGGATCTCATTATGCTATGTATTTTCTTATTACAATATCACATAACATGAAATATTAATTAATTTATAAACAGTCAATACAAATAAAAGATTAATTACATTTTATTAAATATAAATAACATTCATAATATAATCTCATTTTATGTTTTTAAAAGTTTTAGAAATATTTTGAAATAATATTATATATATATTCATTAATTACCTGCCGAATAACGCATTTTAATAAACTAATATCTTAATCATTTTGAGATAATCAGTATGGTGATTATAAATTCCTTGATTGTTTTTATAGTTTTACCTATAAATTAGATTAGATTTGTATTTGTATATATATATTTTTTTTTAATAAATATCTTTTGATTTTTAATTTTTAGATATTGTAAGTTATTTATTATTTATTTTTTTAAATTTTATTATTTATGGCTTTTTTAAAAATAATTATTCTACTTCACAGTGGCGTATTTAGGGTTTTGTTAAGGGAGGGGAATATGTATTGAAAAATATGTTATTGACCTGAAGAGGGTTTCGCTTTTTCGCCCTCTCCCATCACCACATTTCTTAAAAATATGGCGGTTAATATTTTTATTATTACACACACACACAAATTGATTAAACTCATTATTTTTCCAAACAAATAATAGTGACTAATATTGATGACTTATTGTTGTATTTCCTCTATTAGATTATCCAGGTAAAAATCATGCTTATTGGCTATTGTAATTAAGAATATCAAAAACTAAGAAAAAACTCAAGGGGGGATCTATCCCACATACCCCACTCCCATAAATACGCCACTGCTACTGTAATAACCATGAATAATATTCTAATCATTGCAATATTGTATTTGCCCCTGAATGTGTTTCCTAATAAAATATAGTGTAATTTTATTCAACTACAAGTACTCACTGAAATTTTAAAAAGTGAATTAAAAATAATTAATATATTCATTTTTTTTTTTTTTTTTTTTTTTTGAGTTAATATGAATATATTATACGTGTATTTTTGAAAAGTGGTGGAATAACGTTAAATTAATGGAGGCTGATCTTTTGTAATTTCACTTAAAACTTCTTCCATAAATTAAAAGTTTTAACATTGTGTTTTGTTATATAATTTTTCATCACAATTGTGTGATATTATTTAAAATATTTAGATTATAGTTGTAGTCCCTATACATATTATATTGGCTCAAGTTAATGCATCTAAAGCATTTTTCATATTTCTGTTGCACAATGTTTATTTATTTTTTATTGTATAAAATAATTAATATTAATATTTTTATTGGACAATCAATTAGTTTGAACATACATTTTTGAAGTAAAACATTTCAAATTAATTTGTCATTTTATTTGCATCGACTTGACCAAATCATTTTTATTAACAAAAAGTAAAAATAATGTTATACAAATGATGTAAATATTCTTTTGCTTGTACAATTTTTTGATAACACTATGTGCAACATGCAATAATAATTAAAAATTTGTAGTATCACATTATTTATGTTTATCTATATTATTAATATTACTTACATTTTGTCCACAATTAATTATTATTAGTTTGTTGATTTTAATGTGACACAAAAATATTTGAATAAAATAAATAATAAGAAACCTGTTTTTCTTTGTCTTTTTTTATATATATATCATACTTTAAATATGTGATTTACAAACTTTAACAGATGTACAGAAACTAATTACAAATTACAAATATCAAAATATTTATTAATTTATTATTTCCACCAAGTTATTTTAATAATGATTTCTTTTGTTTTTCAACAACATTGTTGTTTTATTTACATTGTTTAATGCTACAAAAAAAGAAAAAATTACAGCTATAATATTATTATTGTACTTAATAATTTATATTTATTTAATAATTTAATAACATCATGACAATGTAATTACTACATATAGGTAAGGGTATATATATATATATATATATATAATTTTATAAACATAATCATTAATTTAAGTAAATTATTAATATACTCATTGATTTACATAGCAGGTAGTACAATTAATATAATTACATTTAATTTTTAAGACTATTTATTTTACCATAAGGAGAATCTGGATTGGTACTTAAATAGTAATTGCCTTCTTTTCTGGAAACAAAAATTATTTATTCCTATAGGTATTCCATAGGTGCTTTCTCCTTCCCATTTTTTTTTTTTATTACTTACGATTTGTCATATGGCGCTTTTCCTAACTGTACTGAAAGATCAGTATTATTCAAACAAGCTCCTGACGTATAATCTTCATAAGAAGAACACGGCACAGCAACAAATCCTTCACCTCTAGTTATGGCTTCTGCGTAGTAATAATACGCTCTACGATGACTGCACACCGCTATTGAAACATAATACATATACATACTGTTTTATTCGATTATTGATGATGTATCTTATTTAACTAGAGTTGATCATTCATTACAAGCATAGTCAATTGTACATCCAGGTTGAGGCCAAGAACCGCCGTTGGGATAAAAGTCCCTGTGTCCAAGACGTTTCTTAAACCCAAGAAAACCGCCTGATGTATGCACTACATCCACTAATTTAGCTTGACTGTAATCCAGACGTTCATTGGGACCCGACGAGGAAAATAACACTTCTGCT
Source organism: Chaetogeoica ovagalla (assembly GCA_032441825.1). NCBI lineage: Eukaryota > Metazoa > Arthropoda > Insecta > Hemiptera > Aphididae > Chaetogeoica > Chaetogeoica ovagalla. The sequence goes on from CM063726.1 coordinate 4,644,779, forward strand.
GGATCTAATCCTAGTGTGGATTGTAAAAATATTACTAATTTAAACAGTAACTAAACTTTTATATTAAAAACTATTTATTTTACCTGTGATGTGTTTAACTTTACCAGATTTCAACTCATTATTTGTAAGACCAACAACATGTGCTCCTAATGAAAATCCAATCAAATGAAAGTCTTCCGTACGCGCATCAGTCGATGATGTCAAATGATCTATGAACGACGCTACATGTTTTGATACGTGTTTGGTGTTTTTTGCAGCAGTGTTATACCATGGTACAGCAGCCAGTTGCGACCAATCAACAGTGAATATATTGTAATCATTATAGCTCAAAAATGCTGTAAATATATTATAGGAAATATTTAACTAAATATTATATATATATATATGATTTAAAACACAAAAGTTTATTTAGTATTTAATTTTTCTTAGTTTTTTCAAAAACTAACACTTGAAAAGAAATTTTACATAAACCATTTTTTTTTTTTTTTTTTTTTTTAAACTAAAACTTAAAACGCATGTACCTCACTATATAGAGAAAATCCAAACCTAGATTTATATAAGTAACATAAAAATGTAGTCTGGTTGAATTTTATTTTTTCAAATACATTATGCTTTAATTAAAAATATGCATTATAATATTATATTATGATGTATCAATAAGTTTACTTAAATATATAAAATCAATATGTATGTATACATACCATCTCTAAGTAATGGAAACATAAGAGAATCTTCTGCGCTATCGCCAAATCCATGAACTAATACTTTCGATTTTCTTTGAGGACGGAAGTATTTAAATAATGGTAAACATTTTTTGTCCATAGTTTGCATTTCTGCTCTTGTTGGATTGTCTCTGTGATGTTAGAATATACAATTTAAAAATATTGCTAATAATGTAATATACTACTACTTTTTGGATTTACAATTGTTTTATTATAAAAGTACTAAATAATTAGGTAACAATTATTACTAAAGTAGGTACGACTACACTGATATGGTTCACCAGTGTAACTATGAATATTATTAGTTGGATGGATCTCTGTATGATCATTGATCATAATTCATCAAATAGTTACGTTTAATTAAATATCTGAACTCTGTTTATCATAATTTAATAGGTAATTTTAGAAATGACAATTTTAATATTGTAATCACATCCCAGTAGTCATATAATTAATACCGATTTCGGTCAATAAAACTATATTGTTTGTCATCATCACTACATTATTATTCTTGTTCATTATTAGATATTGAATTACAAAATATGTACCTTGTGTACAAATAAAATTTTATGTTGTCTATCAACAAGTCTGTTTCTTCGTCTGCATTGTTTTTTTCTAAACCCGATATAATAGCCACTTGAGGGTCCCCTCGGCCATTCGGCAACAACATCCATTTAATATCCCCGTCGACTCGTTCATCTACTATTTCTTCCGTTACCTGATACTTTTTAAAGTTTTTCTGTACAAAAACATGTTTAATTTTCATTTGAAATTATTTTTTAAACATTTTAAATTTTACCTACCAATTCACCATGTGGAAGAAATATCAGTATTATTAGTAAAAACATTGTTCTTGGATTATTATTTGTATTACACGCAACACTCGGAATTGAAATAATCGTCTTCGAATACAAACGCCAGTGCTTATACCTTTAATACTTTTTATTGTATGTAAATGTTTCATATTAAAGATACGGTTACCCTCTGTGTTTTTTCTTTTTGGTAGTTACCTAAGTATTCTATACATATATATTTAAATTGTACAAACAAGGTGATTTATTAGAGCTTTAAGAAGTTATGTGTAACTGATAATATTATTACACAGGTTAATATATTTTGCAAACGTGTGTTGAATGTAATGTTTCGTCTGTGACCCATTTATAAATTGGAAATTTACATATTGATATCAAGAAAAATCCAAATACACTAGGTACGATGGAGGTCACTCTTCAAATGACTACTACTACTATACCTACCACATTAGTTTTAGGGTAAGTAATTTAGGTTGGTCAGTTAATTGATTCGTACTTGATTGTCGTATACTTGTAAATTGTATTACGTTTGAAAGTACATAATATAATCTATTGGACATTAACACATCTTTCCTCTAAACAACATGGTCACACACAATTAAATAAATATAGTCAAAACAGTTTCATCTATGAGTAGACATATTTTGATCTGTAATAAATTATAAATGATCAATGAGTGACTTTTGTACAAACTATTCTTAGTAAGTATAAACAAATTTATAATACGAGAAATCTTGTAAATTATTTATTTTTATAATACTCTATTCGCCTGATTGTATATTTACAAATTTATTAATCTTAGTCATTATTATTATTTTTTTTCTAATTTTAAAATTTGTGACCAAAGAAGAAGTGGATATATATTTAATTGAAATCAGGGACGATGTGAAAATAGCCGGATAGTTGGTTGAGATCGCGTTTTTTTTTTTTGAGTTTTAGGACTAGGACTAGGTAATGTAAGTGGAAAGTGAAGAAAATAAAAATGTGAAATTTTAAAGTTTTACATCTGCTTAATAATTATTAATAATAATACCTGTATAATAATACTTGTATACATACATTATTAATAATAATGTATGTATAAACCTCTATGTATTTTTCTTTCTATGTATGTATATACCTCTATGTATGAATGTCTCTATGTACATTTCTCTCTATGTATTTATGACTCTATGTTTGTATTTCCCTCTATGTATTTTCTTCCTATGAATGTATATACCTCTATGTATAAATGTCTATGTACTTTTCTCTCTATGTATTAATGACTCTATGTTTGTATTTCCCTCTATGTATGTATATACCTCTATGTATGAATGTCTCTATGTACTTTTCTCTCTATGTATTAATGACTCTATGTTTGTATTTCCCTCTATGTATTTTCTTTCTATGTATTATATACCTCTATGTATGAATGTCTCTATGTACTTTTCTCTCTATGTTTGTATTTCCCTCTATGTATTTTTCTTTCTATGTATGTATATACCTCTATGTATGAATGTCTCTATGTACATTTCTCTCTATGTATTTATGACTCTATGTTTGTATTTCCCTCTATGTATTTTCTTCCTATGAATGTATATACCTCTATGTATAAATGTCTATGTACTTTTCTCTCTATGTATTTATGACTCTATGTTTGTATTTCCCTTTATGTATTTTCTAATAATAAATAATGTATTATATATGTGTATAAAATGTCTATGTTGTATTTCCCCTATTTTTTCTCTCTATGTTTGTATTTCCCTCTATGTATTTTTCTTTCTATGTATGTATATACCTCTATGTACGAATGTCTATGTATATCTATATATGTCTCTCTCTCTATGTACGAATGTCTCTATGTATCTCTATTTATGTCTCTCTCTATGCACGTATGTACCTCTATGTATTTATCTCTCTATTTGCTTTTTTTTTTGTTATATCTGAATGTATAATATGCAGTCTATAATTATTTTTTAATAATAAATAATTTTGATATTAATATATGTGTGCAAAGCGTGAGAGAACGATGTAACACTACTTCAAAATGATGTTTTATTTATCAATTTTTTTTGTATGTATGTATTAAATAGGTTTTGTGGCCAGTTTTGTTTAAGACGACGGATTTTGCGGACTATAATGGATATACCGTTAAAAAGTTATCGAATTTATTAGATAATTTGTTTCTACAATTACATCGGAAATAACGTCGCGAGTATAAGATGACAATTTATTCGAAATTATACGTACATTCTTATAAAATTTTACGAATTGTTTAATAATATAAGGTTTTCGAAATCTTAAAAATTGCTCATGTTTTGACCAAATAGGTGTACCAAATTGTAATTGGACAATCCTTATTTTATTAATTCTTTGTTATTATATATGAAAATATTTTTTTTATCTATTTTATCAATCAGTTATCGCAAAACCATGTGTGAGGAATTGATAGCCAATCAATCTGGCACATGTGATTTGTAATATTGTAAATATTATTGAATTTAAATTTGAATAAAACATACTATTAAAACAATTTAATATGTGGATAGGTATATATTATACTGTTTTCTCAACATGAGAGTTGTTATACTGTTTTCTTCTCACGTTTTGTTGTCATTTTTTTACACGTAAACATTTAATATTCTTGTATTTAATAGAAATTGAAAACATTTTTGTCACGATATGTCCATATATATATATATAGAGAGAGAGTACATTCGTATAGGTGCATTCGTTTTTATAATATGAAAAAAAAATATCGAAATATTAATATAACATGAAATATCGATACATATTAATTGGTACATACTGGCATTAATTTTATAATCATTTATTTAATTTATCAGAACAAGTTATTAATATATAATAACATTCATAAGTCCTTTAAAATTGTTTTTGTTTAAAACATTAGGTCTTATATATATATATATATATATATATATATAATATGTAATCACCTATCAATTCCAAACGTACATACTTTTTTTTTTTTTACATCGACTTGTGTTATTTATTTATTTGACCATTCCTCAGCTGAAAAAAAAATGCTTATCAATCTTACTCTATTGTTATCAAATGTTATCTCCTTTTTTTTATTGTAAATAATATAATATGCTAAATTGCTAAGCCATGCCCTACATAGGACGTTATTTAAATGTAACTATAAAAACTATTTATTTGAGGTTGTACGCGGAGTTTAATTACATTGTTTTTATCGATTGATGTGAGAATTGTTTAATTTTATATCTATACAATATAAAATATATTGCAATATTGTAATTATGGTAAAATTTTTCGAGAACAAAAGTTTATTTCCATTCAGATGGGATCAAGTAGTTCATGGATTTTGGCATCGTTATCCAAATCCGGAGAGGTAAAAATCTGATATATATATATATAAGCTAATATTTTTTTTTGTGTACAAAACGGTCAATATGTATTATGTTTCCAGTAAGCACGTGTTATCTGAAGATGTATTACACAGGGAAGTTGTAGAAACAAAATTACATTCTATAAGATTATTTACAAAAACAAACAAGTTGCCAAAATGGGGTGAACGTTTTATACATAGCAATGTCGTGAAAATTGTTGAAGAATCAATTTTAGATCCGTCTGAAAAAACATTTGTGACATATACAAGAAATATTGGATTTACTAATGTTATGGTTAGTATTGGATTTTTAGTATTTAATATCCAAGAGCACTGATAAACTAATTTACAGGGAAGGATAAAAAAAAGCAATTTAATCCACCCCTCCATCAAACCAGAGGGGGATATACAAATTTTTTAATAAAAATATGTAAAGTAAGATTTTGAAGTAAAACGTTAGATTCTAAAATTTAGTAACTGTAATTTTTATCATATTTCCAATTTGATTACAACAACTGACAAATGATAATTTATTAATCAAGAAATATTATGGACGTTTTCGTCAAATTATTAGTTTTCGTTATTATTTTTATCATATTATATTCATTTAAATCACACAACTAGTTTTTAGCTTTGAAAAAACAAATAGTGTATTAATTACTTTTACTATACCTTCTTAGGGTGTGACAGAAAAAGTTATTTACAAAGTGAATGAAGAAAACCCAACTACTACAGTTGCCGAGAGATCTGTATGGATTGAATCAAATGTATATGGGATGTCTAAAGCTATTCAAGCATTTGGATTACAAAGGTTTAAAGTTAACAGCGCTAAAGCAGTTAAAGGATTTAATTATGTACTCAACACTATGTATGGTACTAATACTACTAGTACATCTGGCGTATTATTACATCAGAAAGAAAAATTAAAAGATGCTCTTAAACAATCAAATTATCAAACTGGATCTCTCTACGTTCAGTAAGTATGAAGTATAAAATAATAATTTGTTTGTCTTCCAATATTGTTTAGCGTGTAGTATGCTATGCAAGCGTATATTATGTTAAATATATATAAAATAAATAATTTAAAACTGAAGTACCTATCCAGTTTTGTACGAATAGTAATTATTATTATTATTATTATAATTAAACTTTTTATATTTTTTTTTTTTAGTTGAACCTATTCCTACTTGAGAATTTTCAATTTATTACAATCGATGTCATGTGGTAAGTTATTTTAAATGGGATATCTAAAAATTGTTACTTTAATTGTTTTTTAATAGTGTTTCTGATGGTGCTATTTAAAATTTATTAAAGGTAACATTATTCATTCTTTTCATTTCAACAAATGCTCCTCGAGAATATGATGATGTTGCCTTCAATTTTATAGTACTTTAATTAGAATACAGTTTAAATATTTTAATTAAACATTGTTTTTGTCTTTGGTTATATTATACCGTTAATTGTATTTATGTTGTGTAATAATAAAACTGTCATCCAATAATATGTGCGAGTATTCATTATTCATGTATATTTAAATCATTATTTATAAGAAATTGTTGATGTAATTATAGATTAATAAAATGTCTTCTATATTTATAATATATTATTTTTTATTGATTCTTCAATATTGTATTTTAAAGTATAACATTATATAAATAATGTGTAATGTTAATATATATATACTTTTTTTAAATCGTTAATAATTAATTTATACAAGATATTAAGTATTTAGTTTCCAGAAACTTAATCAAAATAAAAATGTATATTATAGTGTTCCATTTAAATGTTGTATATTTTTACTGGGGTTAATTTATTGATAATATTTGGATTAAAAATTGATTAGGTTATTATGAATGACTATAGGTATATATACTTATAGGTCTACTTGAGTTTATTTAATATTTTACATTGTTTTATGGTGCATTTTATAAAATTAAATTTATTTTAAAAAATGGAAGTTGGTATTGTGTTATATTTTGATTTTAAACATTTAAATACTACATATAAATAAAAAAGTTGTTCAAATAATATAATTGATTGTACATGGTGATTTGAAAGCGATTTGCTTTATTTGGAGGGAGGATATAAAATCGTATTAGTTTAATATAAAAAATTACAAAAACATGTCTTGAAATTCCTCAAATTATTTATTCAAATTCATTTTCATTAACATTGTATTTAAATTCTTTTAAAATAAATCTGAAAATATTGACCGTTACTGAAATTAATTACAATCATTCACAAAGAAAAAAACACTGGTATAACCTGTTTGATGTAAAATTGTAAACCATGAGTCATGAGTAAAACCATTATGCGATTCATTGTCAAAACTTGTTTTTGTGATTAAAATCATTAAGATAACTGTTATTATAAGCAATTTTTATTGTGATGTCAATAATAATGAATTTAAAAAAATAAGTTACATCACGTTTATTTTACATTACGTTCACTGAAATACAAAAAGAGTTAATTTTAAAATTACAATATGTTTATCGCTTTTATAAAAAAATATGTATATTTAATAACAATAATATAACAGTCGCCGTATTTGAATTATTAGTGTAATTTGCACTTTTTAAACTATACAACTCATAGGCTAAATAACACCGTTTGAGTATTTTGTTATATATATTTTTTTCACTTCATCTCCTTTTTGTCCGCTTAATATTTACTGCATTCTGCGACGCTTTTGATTTAGTGGAAAATGATGACAATATTTCTAATTTTGGGGACTTTTCACCATATCGTATAATATTTGTTAATTGTTTGTTATATATAATAATATGAGACCACTATATATTGCGTAGTATCTATTTGTTTTGTCCGCAAACGAACTGAGTCAGTTTCACTGCAGTGACAAACAAAAAAAACTTTTAAGTACTATAGAAATAAAATAAAAATGTTTCTGTATTAAGTACATATCTATTATAATTAATAATAAAAATTATAAATTAATAAAAAAAATATTTGCCTAATAACCATAGCTATTGAAGCCTTAAAACAATAAAAAAAAAATATTTATATATAAATAAACATTTGCTGAACACTACTTTTTTACGAAATCTACCTTTCAATCTCATTGTGGTTAGGTATTCTCTTGTCACACAAAATACCTGACGCTTTTCTCTACTTTATCTGTTCACGCTTTATCCTATTTTTTAAATTAACATTCTAATTAATTAAATTATAATATAACTATTTGATTATTATTATTATTATTACATTATATTTTATGTATTATTTACTACATATTACGTTCAATAGATATTTAATTTTTTACTCGAACATGAGTAGATACCTTAATACCGCTAAATATAATGTATATTATACAACATAATAATCCGTACAGTAGGTGAAGTGCAGTATAAATTACAATTATTAATAAATACATAATAATTTTACGGACATACGTTTTAATCATTGTCATTGTTATTTTAGCGGGAGAGTGGCCATTTTAGTGTTTGATTATTATAATAAAATTTTTGTGATAATTTGTTAATCGGTTTGACGTATGTCGTCATAAATTGTTTGGTAGTTACGTAACAAATACCTATGTGCCATCATCATACATATATTAAATATGTGTTTAGTACCTATCTAAAGGCACTGATACTATTTAAAGACAAAAACACCAATTATTTAAGGAAAAAAACTCAAAGTATTTTAACTTATCTCAACAGGAAATTTCAATTCTACTTTAATACAATGATATATTAGACAGAATGAAAAATATGGAAAACTTCGAGTAGAGTTTACAATCTGAAACGTCGAGATTCCTGTAAAGTTGACGATTAGTAGTTTAATATGCGCATATAGTGTATATATGTTCCAAGAACGAGACTTAACCGTTTGAAGACTTTATGTGTATCAATAAAAAAATTGAACGTTTTGTAAACTAAAAACTACATATCACGACGAGTTATGTAGGTCCAATTAGCGATTGAATTTCAAGGGCGTGCGTATTAGAAATTACAATAATAAATAATTATTATCGTTAGAATCGAACAATTAAAAAAATTTGTAAAAGCAAAAAAAAAATATATATATATTTGTTCAATAATTCTGCGATATTATTTCAGATATTCTCTCGATCAATGGTGAACAGGCAATTATATATATAAAATAAATAAATATACACATGTATATCAAAATGTATATTTAAATATAAAAAAAAGAATAAAGCCAATGAGTATTAAATAAAAAAAATAAATAAATAAAACAATGTTGTTGTATATATTATATATTATAAATATATAATATTATATTATTATTATATATATATATATATATATATATATATATGTACACCCAACGTCATTGTGTTTGAAATTAAAATTGAAATAAAACTAAATAAAGGCAACAATTTTCGAAATTCCGTATGGGTCAATATGATTCGTAATTTAATGAAGTTTTTAAAATGTACACTACAGGTGAGTCTGAAATAAATACAGGATCAAAATTGTACATATTTTCGTATTATTATTATTATTATTATTTCATGATTTACTGAAATAAACGTTTGTTAGAAGAAAAAAAAAAAGCTCGCGCTCGAACATTTTATTTATTCTGTTGTAATTCTCATAATTTTATCAAAGACTATACGGACTATTGTTAAAAGTAATAATATATAAAGTAATAAATATAATAAATATTTTTATGTGTTCGGGAGGTATCTCAGTGTTTGGCAAGTAATGGGACCTCCATACCTTCGTATACTTTATATACATTTCAATATATGTCATTTAGCCATTATATATTGTATAAATCGAGGTCAAACTGCAGTAAGAGTTTGGGTTTCTCGTTTTACGTATTATATGATTTTTTTTTATGTGTATAGTGACTATACCTAAAAACAAAAAAAAACAAATTATAGACGTTCGGTTATACGCGTATGTAAATTTGTAATACGTACTTTGAATTAACAATTTATAGTAACTTAAATAGTAACTTTTGCATGTTTTAATAGAACCAATTTTTTTTTTTTTAAGAAATCTCATAGATCTGGAATTTCAGGACGTCCCTACGTTTTATGATTTACATTATTCAGGACGGATTTAAGATAAAAATATTTTCCTGTTCCGAACGAATAGTTATTGCACTCATGAAATTTCAATTTACGCATATTTTTTTTTTCATATGGGAACAAATACCAATAAATTTATAAATAACTGAAATTACGGATTCGAAGGGGAAATAGCCATAGACGTACACACTCAGAAAATTTATTATCCACATTCAAATAATGGGTACAATTATTGTATCTATACTGCCTGTTAGCGTTGTAAAATTACGCAGTCGGACAAAGGTTATATATATATATGTTTATAAATACAATAATACAATTCAATACCTGTATTAGTAAATACTAAATTTATACACTATACAATAATAGGAGAATTCAATAAAACAATTCTCATCTATTATTACTATTGAGGAGTATTCATCAGTTATTCCCGAAATAAACGCATCAATAAAAATAATATTTTCCATTCAAACGCTTTAGGCGACAGAATAAAAGAACAGTGGCGCAATTGCAATTCGTAATGTCCTGGTACAAAAAAAAAAAAAATAAATAATAAATAGAATTGCACGGTACTACTCTAAATAGTAAATTAAAACGAACTACTTTATGCGCGTGCAAATGCGTCATATAGTGCCTCAACCTCGCCCCAACCCCGCCACAACAAAAAAAATGTCATGAATACTCTGGTGTCCCGGTGTAAGTATCCCTGTTTGTGTTGCGCCACTGACAAAGGGATTATTTTCTCGTAAAAACCATTAGACATTATAAGTACAATTATCGTTTAAAAAATGTTACATGCACCTACGTGATTCCGTGAATTTCTTTTTCTGAGCACACAGTGTTATTATTAATAACTGCGTAAATTCTTTGTACGCATAAACCGTGTAGTGTAAAAGAATTCGAGAAAAATCGTGAAAATTTAAAGTGTGATTGATCAAAACGTAATTGTAAAAAAAAAAATATATATATACATATATAGGTACATTTGTATAATATAATATTGTGAAACACATGAAAATATTGCCTTAACGTAAAACGACAATAATGTAATATTATATATTGTACGTAATGTATATTGGAAAATTTCTTTTTCTTTTTTTTTTTATTAGAAAGGATTTCGATTAAAATAAAAATACTATTTCTGAAATTTTAAATTATAGTCACCGCATTATAGGTACAAATAACTGTACTATATGATAGGTAACTTAATTATTCAGACGATTACAATAGCTCGTTTAACCGCCGTTTTCAAATATAATAATTATATTTTATATTTTAATTATTAAAATATAAATATATTATTATATATCAAATATAATTGTCAATAGTAAATATATACATATATATTGCAGTTTATATAAATTGGGTTAAATAATAATTACGTCTCGTATTCTTTTGTGTACGAGTGTAAGATTAACATATTATATTTGTCGTAAGCTCAAATCGTTCGGTTTTGATGTACGCGCACATTAACCGCGACTGCTGCGTACAGTTGACATCATTCCAATCCTATAATGCTATTTATAAGTTGTATTTTTTCGTCTATACATATATTTTGTTTAAAATTTTAATCTCTGTTTTTAACGCTTATGTATTCGCGCAAAATCGTGAAACACGTTTTTTTTTTTTATTAATTTCGAATTTGTTTGTTTTTAAACTAAATTAACATTTTTATTAAAATTATTGAACTTTATTTGCACATTATATAATATATAATATACAATTTTGTAGAATTTATTAAAATGTATTTATTATTTTCATAAATTAAATATATAATTGTCCAGTTTTATTGAAATTCGAAATAAAAAAAAAAATATTCACATGCTGCAAGTAACATATACGAGTATATATATATATATATACATGTATTGTTATACACGAATGATATTGAACAACAATGTATAACAGTATTATTTTTAGGAATTTATATTTAAAAAAAAAAAAACGGTAAAAAAATGTTTTGAGTAAATGTGTACCTATAATATATTATTATTTGTTGTATCACAACATTTCTTAAATATATGTAGCACATATGCGTATATAATTAATAATAACAATAATTGTATTATATTTTATATTATTTTAGGTTTAATGTATTCTTAATTCTTATACAGTTATATGAAAAAGTGGTCAGCCAACTCCGATGACATGAAGAAAGGTCTTCAACCTTCTACAGTATACGCAGATCACTATATATGTAATGTATATATAATTACGAGGCCACGGGTGGTAGACTGTATAGGTATAAATACAATATCGGCGATAGTGTTCAAACTTTGGTTATTTGTGTTTGTATAAGTAAAACTATTGTCTTGTAAATCCATAACTTTATTGAATTATTATAATATTAATATTTTTAATATATTAAAATTTATTGGTATTATATAAGCGTATATATTATGTGGTACATAAACAGTGTAAGCTGTAAACTCATTTAAATCTGGGTTTAATAAATAATGGTAAAAAATATTTGTACCAGTTATAATATGGGCTGTAATGAGCACGAAACTTTAACTTTGAAATAAGAACGATTATAATATGGTATATTATTATTATATTTGATTTTAATATTTTAAGTTTTAATTGTCGTATATACTGTGTACATATATAGAATTATTCTATTACAGAAATTGGTATAATAACTAAGTTGTGTCTATATATCAAAGCAATAAACATTATTATTATATGTAATTTACTATAGTATATTTTATATTATATTTGTGGTGTAGATTGCGTTATAATTGCGTTGCAATAAATATTCAAACTATAATTTGGAATAAAATTTAAAATTTACTCGTGAACATCGAAACCAGTGCCGTAACCAAGGGGGGGGGCACTAGAAGTGAAATTATATATATATATATATTTATAAAATATAAATATCTAAATAAATTGAAGCCGCCAAGACTAGCTAATTCATGTTATAATCGATAGGGCCGATTAGGTATGTAATACTTGTGAGGAGTCATGTTCAATGAAATTGACGACTGTACTCAATAATGATTATGATTTACAAAATTTTTTTATAAAAAGATCAATAGTATTAATATGTATCGCATATCTATACGAAATAATATGTTCTGCATAGTTGCGGGAAGAAGTTAAAATTTTTTTTTAAAATAATACTCACAGATTTTTGATGTGCAAAAAATAATAGAGGTATTGAAAATTTACCATGGCTCATTAAATATATATATATTTTTAAATTCAAATTTATATCGGAATTTTTCTCATAAATCTTTATTATACTGATGCTGATTGCCGAAAAATGTATTACAATGAGTTAAGGGGGGTCTTTCCCTAATAAACTTCCATTCCAATCGGCCCTAATCGTCAACCAAAATTGTAAAAGTAATAACCACGCTCGTATATGTGTATATATTTTTTATAACAATGTACGTATTAGGAAATAAAACCGTGCAAAATATATTTTATAGTCCACGTCTTTTTCCATTAGTGTAAAAACATGCATATTAGAACAACTAAAATAATAATACAAAATCCAGTGACCGGCTCAAAAATAAATTTCTGGCTATAGCACTTATCGAAACAATTTGTTTTTGTTCTAGAAATACTATATATATAACATAATGTATTTTTTGCCAATTTATACATACATAATATACGTATGTGTGTAAAAAAATTGGCAAAAATAATTAAATATATTATTATGTGCGGCGCGTGTTTACATAATCATATTTTGAATTTTTTTTCACTAAAACCTTTAAATGAACATAATAGTTTACGAATTATATGGTATATTATAATACGCTTATAGGAATAATAATAATAATAATAATCTTTTTTTATAAAAAAATGTTAAGCCCATCCACGGATGTGACCAAATATCCGCCTATGAAATAACTGGTGTTTGTATACTTCAAAATGTTTCCATAGATCACAGTCGAATATGTTTGATTAACCGAATAATAATGTTTTTATACATACATCGATATATTATTTAAAATTTGATGCAGGAGTTTTGGATTGAGGAAAGGATTTTAATAAAATACGTGTATGTCAAATGATAGAATTTAAATATTTTCTTAAAATAAAAACTAAACATCGATTTTGTCGAAAAACCTAGATTATTTAGATAATCAGGACATCTGTTCAGAATATTCCCTAATATGTAAATTACATAAAAAATAGAACAAAATACCAGTAGACTCAAAACTGTTTCGTATTGATCCTGAAATCCAATTATATAATTGTAATATCAACGGTAATAGTCGACATTTAATGTAGTCTCGCGGAATTTCTTTTAAATAATAATAATAATAATAATAATAATAATAATAATAATAATAATTGTAATGATATTGCAATAAATCATTATTATATTTTAAATGTGCGAAAACGGAGATTTGAATGAAAACAACGTTTAAATCGAGAACAATAATATTTTAAAACACGCTGTATTGTGAAAATATTTTTTAAGGAATTAAAAAAAAAAAAGATCAGTGATTCTATTTTAAAAATAATTGACCTACTTCAGATTACTATTTATATATATATATATATACATAATCAAAGTTGTCTTAATATAATAATTTAATCGATGTCAACAAAAGTAATGAATGTGAGTACAATTTGTTTTTTATTAATTATTGTTACTTTCGTAACAATTACGTGGTTTGGATTTAGACAGCACATAATTATTTTTTAGGTATATTGCAAATATTCATATTTATCCTAATTCACTATAAGTATACTTAGCCTCATATATTTGACTCGATAAATATTTAAAAGTAGAAATTACGTCGTTGTTATATTATTGTTGGCTCACAGTCTACGCGTGTCCATTATAATGAATTAAATACATAGGAGGCACTGCAGCGGTGTATTTACGTAAGAAGGAGGTTTTCCGATCCTCCATCTGGGTTCTTATCTCCTAGAACTAAAAAAAAAATATCGTAAAAATTTAAACTCCACACCATGTATATTGACTTTAATATTTTCTAGTTGGGTTATAATAATATCTAATAATATATACGTAGTGTATTGTTCACTACTGTTCCTAAAAACAAATTCTGTTTTTGAAATAAATTGTGTAACGGTTAAACTCGTCTCGACCATAAAAAAAAATTGAAAACGCGCCACTGCAGAATACGCAATTTATATAGTAGCAAATATGATTTGTTTATAGAAAAAAAAAAAACGTAATATAACATATACATCCAATTAATTCCGAACAAAAGTATAACGTAGGTATATATATATATATAAATTGTATTTTTTCTTATATATATCGAGCACACCACGAGGACGCATATTATTTATTAAATTTTTTTTAATATTTATGAATAATGCATGAAATGTGGCGTGATTATTAAAATCGACCGCGCGAATTAGCCGCGGTGTACATACATTATATCTATTACATTGTTACGTCAACGTACACGCACATAGTCAATGTTTTGCAAATCATTGCGTGAATATAACCGCACCGTTCGAGTTCAAAACACGTGTGTGTGTGTGTGTGTGTCGTAAATAATATAATAAATTCGAGTATTCCGTAAATTGATAATAATAATAATAATAATAAAATTTTTTTTTTTTATTCCATAAGAATAAACGGCCGGCTATTCAGACGGGTATTTTAATTTCGAGTCGTGTATACTCTTACGGTTTTAAATACAAATACAATGCTTGTAAATAAAATGGTTTTCATGCGACAACTGTACAAAACAATCTAGCATCAGTACATAGCAAATCAGTGCTTGAGAATGATACACATATGCCTGTATAATATTATAATATATATATAAGAGTATTTTCAGGTATATATTCACGCGTAATCCTATACTATACTTGTCACGTCATACATAAATATATTTAAAACGCGAAATAATCGATTAAACGGATATCAATAAATTTTTAGAAGGATCTATACTCTTGTCAATGCGAGACTTCGGGCGGGTATAATAATATAACACGAAATCCGGAGGAGCACGATTTGTTGTACGGCTATTCATAGTTTCTTGTATATTATGTAGTTGTATACGCGTATTATATGTGTGGGTCACGTCGTAATGCAGAAACAGAGAAAATATCGAGTTATATATATATAAAAAACAGAAATGAATACAATAATATATACTATATATAAATTAAATATTTGAAATGACGCGCTATAATACTATAATACGAAATAAACAACGTTATGGTTTGTTTACGAAAATAAAACGAACGACGGACAATATAATATTATTATCGATTGTAATAATATTAAGGAAAATACGTAATCGAACGGGAATACAACATATTATATTCTGTAGGCTACGACGTATTTTAATATATACATAATAAGATAATTGTAATTATACAATATTATGTATTATAATATACTGTTAGTAACGCAGATACGGCAACGGATTTTAAACATTTATATTAGTAATTTTCAAGGTACTCTCTTTGAAACGGTCTTGTTTATTTATTATTATTATTATTTTTTTTTTTTTTTGACGAAATTTATATGTATTTTAACCAACACATCACGTTATGAACAATACTCAAGTCCAGAGTTATATCTCAACCGCGTGTTTATAAAAAGTTACGTTTCTTGAGTAAATTTCGAAAAATTTATTCTTTTTCGAACTACCAATAAATCTATAAAACGGCTACGGCAAACGGCGAAATATTACAACGATATAATAATTATACTTTTCGATGTATCCGCTCAATTTTTTTGAAAAATTCAATTTCTCTCCTCCCGTTTTTCATTTGAATTTATTTATAATTTATAGCAAAAATATAAAACGTGCAGACGACACATAAACTCCGTATTATGCGAGTACACTGCGCAGGGCCGCGATTTCAGCAGTAGAAATATCTGCGCGGGTGTCGAAACAATATTATAAAACCGTTTTTTGCCAATAACATTAACAATAATAATAAAAAAAAAAAAAATTCCTATCCTCGTATCGATACGATTTATTTTCAGGGTGCTGATTTCAAAACTACTCCGCGAGTCACCACTACGCACGTATATTATGAGCACAGGAGTTTGTTGACAAAAGCACTTTACGAACTTTGTATATCTAACTTTGATATCTACAGTTATATTTATATATATATATAAATAAAAAATTTAACATTGGATTCGGAGAAAGTTCAATTTTATATAGGACGTCCCTCTATAGGATAATTTCATTTTGGACCGTCGCCAATACATGTGACGCGTATATTATATTACGCTTACGTGTGCGGCGTGAGATTCAATAATAAATGGCGGTTTAACGTCGCAATACACGATTATTTTATCGCCGAATACATTGACGTACGTGCGTGTGGAATACATTTAAAAAATTCGTATTTGCCACGGAAGTAGGTTGAAAGTCTTCACCACAACCGATCTCCCGAAAACCAGTAATTTTCGATTTTCGTTTACCGCGAAATTCACTTGCCGGGATTCGAATTCACGGGACGTTTGTAATGTTCTGTTCAAGGGCCGCGACTACGGTCAGGTAGGGAGGGGCGAGCTGAACGACGGCCCAGAGAACTTTCGTCCAAAAGTCCACGGGCGGCATTTCGAACATATACGACATATATGGTAGCCGGAATTTCGAAACGTTTTGTTAAAAAACATATAAATCCAGTAACGTAATATCATATAAAATAATGAAAACACTGTAAACAGGTATTTTTTTTCTTACATCGATATTATTAGAGGTCGTTTAAGTATTTTTTTTTTTTTTTTATTTACCCATAATTCGATTTACACATTATTAATTAGAAACAAAAATGTTTTAAATTTCAATAACCGATTTCTATTTATTTCGACCGATATCGGGGTTTGACGAATTCGGATTTTCTACGTCGTTTAAAAATGCGTAATTATCGCAAAATTGATATTTTCGCGATACGCATCATTTTTTTTTTTTTTTTTAGTATAAAACATTTTTAGTACTAAAAAAAAAAAAAAATGATTGAATTCAGTCGTCGACATAATTATTATTTTTTTTCTGACCACACCACTCTCCGTTTTTCCACGGTTTCCACAAAATCGGGTCGGCCTGGAGACGACGACTCACCCACTACCACACGTCGTTGCTCCCCCGTCGTCCGTTCTACCCATTGGACCCGGGGAGTCAACATTATTGTAGACCTACGATTCTGCGTTACGATATTGACGCGACGTCGTGTTTTGAAAACAACAACAGAGAAAAAAAGAAATTGGCCGTGTTTTTTTCGTGTCGTGCTCAACGGCCGACACAAACGAGTTACGCAAAAATAACAATGACAATCGGTAATACGGCGCAATAGCGTGACGCGGCGAACGGTGGGGGGGGGGACGGGCTTTTCGACGGTCGCGCTGTCGCACGCGATCACATGCCGCCGCCGCCGCCGCCGTTCTCTTCCGATTCCCTCTCGGACCAATGGCACGGTTCGCGTCGCAGCACTTGTTTATGTGCCGCCGAACAGCTGTTTACACCGACAACAACAAAGACTCGTGCGACGCGCGTACGACGACGACGTTCGTCGCGCATTCGTGTGTGTTCGAACAACGTTTGGACGCCGTTCCGAATCCAGCGTATTTACGCCGCACAATTCGTCGCGAACGTTATCGTCGTCCGGTTGCACCGTCGCCCGTGTTTGCGTGCACTGACCACCGCGGACCGATTTCCACTGTGCGTACATTGTATAATCTCGTATTGCCTCCGTCATCGTCCGTCCGTATGAGTGGAATGCCATTGTCGATCACGACGACGACGTCGTCGCGGCCGTCGTTGGCTTAGCGACCGCTTTATCGATCATCTGGGCCGAACCGAGCGCTAGAAAATGCAACGCGAAGACGAGATGGACCGCGGTCCCGTGACGGTCTCGCAGTGCGACGTCGAACGGCCGTTTGGCTGTACGGCCGCGTCGTCCGCGGACCGCCGGCCGTCGTCACACGATTTGCGCACTTGCGAACGGATCGTCGTTACGTTCATACAACTCAAAAATTACTTGGGCTCGTATTGGCTGGCTCCGTGGTTTTTCGTCTACATTTACCCCAGCGTACTCGTCTACGAGTGAGTGTTTTTCTTTTTCGACAGCAGCAATGTGTATAGCGCATTGCTATATTGTAAACACGCACATGGTCGTGTCGATGATGTTGGAGAACACGCCTACGGGGCCCAGAAATGAATCAATGGTCCGTGTTTATCCCTGCTAGAGATTATATTTTTAAAAATTGTTTTTTACATTTCCTTTCATTCGTTGCACGTCGTGGACACAAATTGATTTGCAAGTCCATAAATTGGGGTTTCAGTAATTATTTTGTTATTGTTGAGTTGGTCGTTCGTCTTGGGGTGGAGGGGGGTTTATCGATATTCAATTTTAACAATTCCACAAGTGTCTTGTATCCTTTGCGACACGGTGGACGAATTTCTTTCCCCGTTCTTGTCCCAATCTATTTATACGTTTCCTTCTGTATACACAGTCGATGTAAAATTATTGCCTACAGATTTCCTTTTATTTATTTTATTTATTTTTTTTTTTTTACGCGTAACATAAACAGAAGTGTTACTTGGATCGACTCCAAGTTTTATAGTATAACTGAGAAAAATATTTTACCGTTCTATTACACACGCACATGCACGCATACACACACACACACACTAAACAGCCTATTAATTATAATTATAGTCGACTAATTTTTAATAAACAGGTTTTTAAACTACGTCATTTATTACTGAATAAAATAATAAAGTAATAAAATAGTAATAATAAGCTCAAATAACTGTTTAAATTTTTTACGTTTAAGATATTTGTTTTCATATAATTGTATATTATATAATTTAAACCGTTTAAAAATTATCATGTAATTTACACTTAATTGTTAATAAAGAAAAAAAAATATGCGTTATTTTTATTTAAATTGTTTTTTTCTTTGTTTTGAAATATATTTATTTCGTTTAAATGTTTGATAATTTTTGTTTCGAGTTTTCATGATAAGTGTAACGAATAAATTTCTTTGTAATTTCTGTATATATATATATATAAAAGTAACATATTGTAACTGACTTTGTATTAATATCTATTCGAATGTTTCAAATAATTTTCTATTAGCAAAAAAGAAAAAAACAACTTGAAAAGTGTTGACCTATTCTGCGGGGCGTTTCCTAACGGAAGAAAATGTTGGAGGATTTAATGAGTGGGGTCAAATTAAATAATAATAATAATATTGTCCCAAGGTCGAAGGCTGAGTGTTGGCACTAGTATTATTTTTGCTGGCCTAAACAGAAAACAAACACTTCACAATTTTTTTTTTGTGTTCTTAAAAACAGAAAAAATTTTTTTATTATATTGTTAGCTGTACATTTTTTTTCTTCTGTTTATTGTTTCTTTCTTATAATGTAAATGAATGTGTAAACAAAAAACAATTTTTTTTATGTATTTTATATATGTACCTATTGTTATTGCAACCTTCCCAGTTAGATATGTGACACGAGTGCATATTTTTCTTAAAATTTCATTTAATATTTTTAAACAATATTAACAATTTCCTTTAAGGAATAATAAAATTTAATTCATTTTTTTCCTTGAATTATAATTTTTTGTAAACAAAAGAAAATGTAATTTTTTTTATTATTTAACTAAATAATTATATTCCCGTAATACGGGTACATTTTTATTGAATTATTATTTAACTTCGGCTTGGTATAAATTATATTTAAGCCATGTAAATATCTTATTAGTACTAGTAAATTATGTTCACAGACAGAATCCAAATAATTTCTGTTGTACAAAAAAAAAAAGGACATATTGTGTTATTTGTATTAAAAAACCGATAGTAGATGTAAAAAAATAACGAGTAGTTGGTAAAAACAAAAAAAAACCTTATTCTGAATACTTATCTAATCAAAATCTCAATAACAAATATAACGAGTTATAATTTTTAACAATTTTGATTTTTCCTGATAAAATATTTATTGCACCGGTATTTTTTATATAAATTAAAGGTTGTACGCGTAAATAGCATTTTCATTAGTTTATTTCATAATTCACAAAAACAAAAATTATTTTTTAACGTTATATAATAAATTGATTATTATTTTAAATTGTATTAATAAATATAAATAATGATATTGTGTTATAATTTAGAATTATTTATCTTTGTCACTCGAGAACAAGTCTTAACAAATAAATAATTAATGGTTAACGAATGATTCGAAATAATATATTTTTGTGGGTATTCAAATAAAAAATATGGAGACAATTGTATTATTTATTTTACATATGTCATAACTAAAGCGATCTTAATTATACTTTTTACCAGTTGTCGCCACATATAAATAGTGTTTTTTTTTTATAACATATTTCTCTTTGTTCATTGACATAAATTATATATTTTTACACTTTTAATTAGTGTTTTAAATTGTTTTTCTAATGTTTTTATTTAATTCGTTTAACTGTATAAATAATTATGATTATAATACGAGTTATAATTATAATTAATCAATGACAAATATCATAAAGTTGTTGTTTTTTGTTTTATTTTAAATATTCCACCACATTCAGTTCAAGTTTTAGTTTTATATTTGAATAATAATTGATGAATCTTATTTGTAATAACTCGTGTACCTAATTGTGTATTTCATTATTTTAATAAATAAAACTTATAAAACCACAAAAGAATTAATAATCTCGTTTTTATATTTGTTTTATTTTTAGATCTCATGGTTTTGTTGGATCTTTTGTTTATTGCAACATTGTTCAGATATTATTTTTTATTGTATTTGAATTTTGGGATGAAAGCTTTAACTGGACACCATTACATGATACGTAAGTGTGTACGTATAATATTTTAGTATTGTATTAATATATTTTCAATGATTTTTTTATAGCATAAGAACATACTTCTCGCAAATTATTGGACGTCAACACATGACCAAGAGCGTTGATGAATTAGTAATTTATTATTGCTCGTATAATTATCATTCATAATTGAGTGTTAAATTTCATTTGTTTAGATTTTGTTTTGTATCTGGGTTTTATCTTGGGCTGCAGTCCCAATTATATGTTTTATAAATGGACATATATTCGAACTACCCACAGACCGTATTGAACGGCTGACTTCATACGTGTCTATGATGACTTTTACATTCATAATGGGTATACTAGTTTTATTTTATTGCTGTAAATTAATCATATTTTAATTATATTATTTGATTTTTTTTTTTTACAGCTTATATTTTAATTTTACTTTGGATAGACATGAATTTGTTGGAAGTAAAATCAAATGTATATAATTCCGATAAAAATTCATTATCTAATTCTGAGCTTTCAGATTATTCAATTAAGCCTGGTAATATGATAAAATATTATTAAAATTAAAGATATGTCGAACTTTGAGTTTTGGAGTGGATATCAAATTTTTCTATTATCAACCTGAACCGTAATAAATGTACAACTATTTGGATTCAAATTATTTAAATAATAAATAATTTAGAATAGTTTTTATAAGCATATCAATGGATAATTATTTCTTACAAATATGGCCATCATATAATTTACTTATTCTGATATAACATAATAAATATTTCATATTATTTTGCCTTCTCCGTGAAATAATCTTTTAACTATGTTAATGTGATGCTATTATCCATATTATGGTCCATGTATTATATAGTAAAAAACTACAAAACCATAAGTTGTAGTCAATAAAAAATCAATTTTAATAAATTAATAATAACTAACAGAAAGTTTGATTTAAAAATAATTTTAAACCATATCAAATTTTGGTTTGGTTCTGTTCGTAATTTTTACAGTTCGACCCATCCTTAATTGAAATGAATATACCTGAATTTCAATAAAAAATTTCTTTAAAGATGATGTGCCTGATTTGGAAACTGTATATGAAGACATTTCTATTACCAACGAGTTCAAAATCGATGATGATTTACCAGAATTTTCTGAAATAGTAAATGAAAGTAAGATATAAAAGTTATTCATAAAGAGAATTTTTGTAAAAAATAATTGTATGTTTTGATAGATATTAATGAAACTGAATATTTCAATCATATGAAACTTGAACAAGGAGAGGAAGCTTCAGAACAAGAAATGGATGTCATTTCTTTGTCATCAAGCACATTAAGTGATTTTGATGTGATAACTGATGAGGAAATAAATTTACTTAAGTAGTGTTATATATTATATATTTTTTTAACAATATTTCATAGTAAGAACATTTTTTTTTTTTAGTAAGCAAAATTAAAAAAAGAAAAAAATTTGTTGGTAAATGTATTGTAGATGCGAATAATTTTTTTTTAGATATCTGATCCATTTCATTAAAGCTTGTGACATTATATTGATGTAAGTTCCTATTTTTTGTGTTTTATATAAACATAAAACGAGAACTTTTTTTCATTGACTTTATTTTTACATAGATGTCTTTAGCTCAAATCTTATATTTCTTTTAAATATCAAGTCCATTCTATAAGAATATGATTTGTGAACGTGTACAGTATTCTTTAGTTTTGATGTGTTAGTTTTTTTATGAGTATTGTGTTAATTATGTATTTTTTTTAAAAAATATTTTTTTAATTTTATTATATTATTACTTTTTTTTTTCTAGAAATCATTAATACCGTCGTAAATTGATGATCTCTCATTTGTGTTAAAAATAGAAAGGAAAGAATAGTGCCATTTCGTGATCAAGCCTCTGTTATTTATTAAATTAAAAATTGATTCGTCAGTTGAGAATAAATTTTATATTATTTAAACAAAAAAAATTCATATAATAAGTATTATATTATTTCAATGCTTATACATTTCTAATATTCTGGAAGTTTTTTTTTCGTGATGCATCAACATATTTGTAGCAAATATATGTTATTTATTTATTATTATTTTATAATGGATTCAAATAACATATTTGTTTTTTTTTCATATATTCCTGGAAGCCTAAATTAGAATGTACATATAATTTTATATAATGCAGTATATGATATAGTATATATTGAATTAAATGGTTTTATTTTTCGTATTTGCGTATAAGAAAGTATATTTATTGTAACATGTTTGTGTAATTATATTTAGTTGTAGTGTCTACTTCTAACCCGGTTTTACTGAGTTTTTTCACATTATACTTGTTGTTATATACATATATTACAGAATTTATTTGAAAAGTATCAAGTGTCTATTTTTAATTTCAAATCTAAAAAATTAAATATTTGTTGGAAAAATTATGTGTAAATGAATGGACATTTTATATGATTGTGATATATCATAAGTTTAAATACAAACAAAGCAATTGAAGTTAAATAATTTAAGATTGTGTTGAGTTATTAAAAAGGAAAAACCATTGTTTATTGTAAAGAAACAAACTAACCTAATTATTATATTTTTAAAATAAATTTTAATTTTATGTAAAAATATGAATGCTAGATAATTTGTTTTAATCAATCTTCCTTTTCTGTCACAAGCATATATAGTGACATATTTTTGGTGATTTTGATTTGTTGTAATTATATTAACATTTCAGTTTTCTAACATCAGTACGATTGTTGTAACAGATTTCAAGTTAAAAAGAAAAATATAAATATTTTTAATATAATTTAAAATATGCATATTTGAATTTTCTGTTTTACTTAAAATTTTAAACATTTAGATTAAAAACCAATTTCTTGTTGAACGAGACTGATTGCCCCACATACAGTTTTCAGTTGCATGACAGTTTGATCACAATCACATTCACATGTACAATTGAAATTATTCAATCTCATTGTAGATTTCGAGTTAGCTGTAGGTTGTACTCTTGAGATTAAAAGGAAATGAAGCATAAAAAGCAAGCAGACATATTGTGTATGTATATTATAAATTTCAAAATGATTTAGCAGATAATTTTTTTAAATACTAAATGACAGGCAAGAGAAAAGTGTTCCCATCCGTAGAAAGACATTTTAAAGTATTACCTTCAAGTGAGGAAAAATTCACAGAATTATATATAATAGTAAATAAGTAATAATAAATAATAAAAAAAAATGTTTTATGTTATTTTAACCAATAATTTAATATATACGTTACAACTGTTGAAATATAATACCTAATTGAGACAATGCATCAGAATTCATTTGAGGCATAATTGAGTTGTTAACTTCTACAATTTAGTTACATAATATGTGAGCGTGGTTGCGATCGAAATGTAAAGCAAATTGAAAATAGCGCGTGGACTATGAGTAGCCTAATGAATAAAAAAACTATTGAGTCATGCCGCGTTAATTTTCTTTCTAACATAAAAATTAGCGAGAAATGTACTATTGAAATTATTCAATTACAAGAAATAAAATAATAAATATCCTCCACGAAGGAAATTTACATATATTGAACCTATAAGGATCATAATAAAAATAACGAATACGTGAATTGGAAGAGGGGGAATTATTAAAAGAAATTTTTCTGCAATATTTTAAAAACTGAATTAATTTTTTATTTTAATCCGAATACGGTTAAAATACACAGTGACATATACTCGCAGGGATTTATTGGAATTACGTCGTTTATTGTTTGATTATTAGCATTATCGTTACACTACTAAGCGAGAATTCTGCTCGTTATTTGGGGGTGTTTTGCATTTTTAAAGTGGTTCATTTTCTGAATGAAATTGACAACATTTATTAGATGTATTATAATATTATATTATGGAACAGTAATGTTATTGTTACAGATCGTTCAAAATCGGTTTAAATAATTGTTTACCGCTTTTTTTTTACAGTGTGACCAATAGAAATAATGAACTCGTAGTTAACGGCATTGGTGTTATCACAATAAGCGGCATAAACAATTCACGCGGACTTCGTTTCATTGCGTTATGGTTTTCATAGCTATTCCAATATTTGGCTTTCTTTTCAGTTCGTTTCAACGTTAAAATACGTTTTTACTCACACGTTATTTATAATAATAATGTATTTATTGTTGGATAATTAAAAATAAATTCAATTTACGAGCGACTAAAAAAAAAACAGAAAGCTGAATCATGGCTGACGCAGCTGCCCGGCAGCTTCAGTATGAATATAAAGCGGTAAGACAAAGATATACCATTATTTAAGTCCGAAAGCGTTTTCTGTTATTTCAAATAACATTTCATTGGTTGTGTTTTGGTAGAACTCTAATCTCGTGTTACAAGCCGATGTACGACTTATTGATAGACGCAACCGCGATGAAGCCACTGGAGAAGTGTGTTCGTTGGTCGGTAAGTTAGATGGTACAAAGATGGGCGATCGTTTTCAAAGAACTAAACCAGTAAAAGCGGAAGAAAGAAAAGCTAAGTTAGTAATATGTTCTTTTTTAATGCATAAATATTCGATACGAATGGTTTTAAGATATTTTTTTCTTTATATATTGTTTAGGAGACAAAAGCGTGATGAAGCACAGTATGATTTTGCTCGAATGAAAGGCACTACTCTTTTATCAGATGGTGTTGACGATATGGTTGGAATTATGTATAGACCAAAAACGCAAGAGACTAGACAAACGTATGAAGTATTGTTAAGTTTCATACAGGAAGCACTCGGTGATCAGGTACGTCTAAGTTGGAAAAACACATTAATTATTAATGGAAAATCATTGGCAGCAATAGTTCTCAGGTACAATTTTTTCATCAAAGCAATTTTTTTTTATAAAAATATTACATATTAATGTGTTATGTATATTTTTATTAATTGAAAATCTTATTAGACGTTTTTATAATTATATTAAAATTTATAAAATATTGTTTGATGAGAAATAATACCCATGAACAATTGCCTCGGCCAATTAATTTCGACTAACAATAATTGAACCTTTTGAATTGCATAGTTATTATTAGGGCATTAATGAATTGTGTTGTTTTAGCCTAGAGATATTTTATGTGGTGCAGCTGATGAAGTCTTAGCTGTTTTAAAAAATGACCGTCTTAAAGATAAAGAAAAAAAATCTGACACTGAAAGTTTATTAGGATTATTAGCTGATGAACGATTTGCACTTTTAGTAAATTTAGGGAAAAAAATTACTGATTTTGGAACTGATGATAAAGGCACAGCAAATACAGGTAACTTTTCATATGATTTTTACATGTAAACGATTTATTATTTTAAAATTCAATTATTTTTATTTAGAAGATAATATTGATGAAACATATGGCATAAACGTTCAATTTGAAGAAAGCGAAGAAGAAGATGATGAAGATGTATATGGTGAAATTCGAGAAGGTGATGATCATGATGATGAAGGTGAAGAATCAAAATTAGATGCTACTATTCATGCCGAAAATGTAAGTTTTATTTATTATTAAGCGAGTTATAAATATAAAATTATTATTATGTGTAGCTCGACAAACGTTCGGTTAAGAAACCTGTTGAACAAGCTAAGAAAGAAAAAAGTCTTCATGCATTAGATATTGATGCTTATTGGCTTCAAAGAAGTTTATCTAAATATTATAGTGATGCTATGGCTTCACAAGCTAAAGCAGCAGAAGTGTTGGCTGTATTAAAAAATGCTGGAGACGACCGTGATTGTGAAAACCAACTAGTTCTTTTACTTGGTTATGATTGTTTTGATTTCATTAAAGTATTGAAAAAGAATCGACTAATGAGTAAGATAATTTATCTAGTAATAAATTAATACATAATTCAAATTTTTTTTAATCTTTACAGTTTTGTATTGTACATTATTGGCATCATCACAGAGTGAATCTGAACGTTCTGCTTTGCGTAAGAAAATGGAATCTGATCCATTTCTAGCAAAGATTTTACGTCAAATGGATACTAAAGAAATAGATGATATTAAAGAGAGTAGTGCAAGTGCAGCTCGTAAAAAGTTACGTGCTGCCGATGAAGATGATGATAATATGAATACTGGTGATCCTAAACAACTGGTCGCTGGTACTAGAAAAGTTTTAGATTTGGATGACTTGGTATTTGCGCAAGGATCTCATTTTATGTCTAATAAGAGGTGTCAACTCCCAGATGGATCATTTAGGAAACAACGTAAAGGTATTAAATGTTTAATATTTACTTACAATTATTAAATATTTTAAACACATTTTTTTTTAAGGTTATGAAGAAGTTCATGTACCTGCATTAAAGCCAAAACCATATAATCATGACGAATCGTTAGTACCTATTGACAAGTTACCAAAGTATGTTCAGCCGGCTTTTGAAGATTTCAAAACTCTTAATAGAATACAATCAAGACTCCAAAAAAGTGCACTAGAATCCGATGAAAATTTGTTGCTTTGTGCTCCTACAGTAATTATTTAATTTTTTAAAAAAAAAAGAAAACTAATAAAACATAGTTTAATAATTAACTTAATTTTTAGGGAGCGGGTAAAACAAATGTTGCACTTTTGTGTATGTTGAGAGAGATTGGAAAACACATTAATAGTGATGGTACTATAAATGTTGACGAATTTAAGATAATTTATATAGCTCCTATGAGATCACTTGTACAAGAAATGGTTGGAAGCTTTGGAAAGGTAAAACCAATGATTTGATTAACTTGCATAATTATTAATATTTTCTTTTGTAAAAATATTTGAAAATTGTTTATTTGCAGAGGTTAAGTAGTTATAATTTAACAGTATCTGAATTGACTGGTGATCATCAATTAACACGTGAACAAATCCAAGCTACACAAATTATTGTTTGTACACCAGAGAAATGGGATATTATAACTAGAAAAGGCGGTGAAAAAACATTTGTTTCACTTGTCAGACTTATTATTATTGTGAGTATTGATGTTCATAATTGTATATTACTTTTAATATTAAATGGTTTGTGGTTAGGATGAAATACATTTGTTACACGATGAACGTGGACCTGTCCTTGAAGCATTAGTGGCCAGAACAATTCGAAACATAGAAACAATACAAGAAGAAGTTCGTTTAGTAGGTCTTAGTGCTACATTGCCAAACTATCAAGATGTTGCTACACTTCTTAGAGTTAAACCTGATAGTGTAAGTGGATTTGTTAAACAAAGATTTTGTAAACCATCTTGTATTTATTTATAAATTGTATATTTTTAGGGTCTATATTATTTTGATAACTCATTTAGACCAGTTCCGTTGGAACAGCAATACATAGGTATCACAGAAAAAAAAGCCGTTAAACGTTTTCAAGTTATGAACGAAATTGTTTATGAGAAAATTATGGAACATGCTGGGCGTAATCAGATTTTGGTGTTTGTTCATTCTCGAAAAGAAACTGGTAGAATTTTTATTATTATTATTTTTTTTAATGAAAAATAATTGTATATTAATTTTTTCAATATTAAGGTAAAACTGCAAGAGCTATAAGGGATATGTGTTTAGAAAAAGACACCCTTGGACATTTCTTACGTGAAGGATCTGCTTCTATGGAAGTTTTGCGTACAGAAGCTGAACAAGTCAAAGTAAATATAAAGTATACTTTAAATATTTAATACTCTTTGGCTTTTATTGTATATTTAAGTATACATTTTGATATATATATATATATTTATTTATTTATTTATTTTATATATATTTTTTTATTAAATATTTTGGTAATACTATTTTTTTTTAACTTTTAGAATCAAGAACTTAGAGATTTACTTCCATATGGTTTCGCTATACATCATGCTGGTATGACGCGCGTAGACAGAACTTTGGTTGAAGATTTATTTGCTGATCGTCACATTCAAGTATTAGTGTCTACAGCAACCTTAGCTTGGGGTGTAAATTTACCTGCGCATACTGTTATCATTAAAGGTACCCAAGTTTACAGTCCAGAAAAAGGTCGTTGGGTAGAACTTGGTGCATTAGATGTTTTACAGGTAATTAATTTATTGTGATTCAGTAATTTAATAATTGTTTTGACATAAATTATTTTTTCAGATGTTAGGTCGTGCTGGACGTCCTCAGTATGATACCAAAGGTGAAGGCATACTTATTACAAACCATAGTGAATTGCAATATTACTTGTCTTTATTGAATCAACAGCTTCCAATTGAATCACAAATGGTTTCAAAACTTCCAGATATGTTAAATGCAGAAATTGTACTTGGTTAGTAATTTGCAAGTTTTAGAAACAAAATAGGAACTCATAATATTCTTATACATTTTAGGTACAATACAAAGTGTTAAAGAAGCTGTAACATGGTTGGGTTATACTTACTTGTATATTCGCATGTTACGTTCCCCTGCTTTGTACACAATAACTCAGGAAAAGTTAGAAGTGGATCCGTTATTGGAAGCACATCGAGCAGATATTGTCCATACTGCTGCTATACAATTAGAGAGAAGCAATCTTATTAAATATGATAGAAAATCGGGTTATTTCCAGGTAATTGTATCATTTTAAAATGTATATTATTGACTGTTTACTGTTTCTACTATTACAGAATTGTATGTTATATAAATAATAATTATTGTAGGTGACTGAACTTGGACGTATTGCTAGTCATTACTATTGTACCCATGACACAATGGCCACTTATAATCAGTTGTTGAAACCAACATTAAGTGAAATTGAATTGTTTAGAGTATTTTCGTTATCAGGAGAATTTCGTCATATTGGAGTAAGAGATGAAGAAAAATTGGAACTACAGAAATTAATGGAACGTGTACCAATTCCTATAAAAGAAGGTATAGAAGAACCTAGTGCTAAGGTAAGAACATTTAATTGTAGACATTTCTTTTAATTTCAAATTGTTACAAATTCTAATAATTTTTATTATAATTAGATTAATATTTTGCTCCAAGCATATATATCTCAGTTGAAACTTGAAGGTTTCGCCTTGATGTCTGACATGGTGTTTGTAACTCAATCAGCTGCTCGATTAATGCGTGCTATTTTTGAAATTGTTTTGCATCGTGGTTGGGCACAGCTAGCCGATAAAGCTCTTAGCCTTTGTAAAATGATTGATCGACGCATGTGGCAAAGTATGTCGCCCCTAAGACAATTTAGAAAAATGCCTGAAGAAATTGTTCGAAAAATTGAAAAAAAGAATTTTCCTTGGGAAAGATTATATGACCTTGGACCTAGTGAAATTGGTGAATTGATTCGTGTTCCTAAACTTGGTAAAACTATTCACAGATACGTTCATCAATTTCCAAAGTTAGAATTGTCTACACACATTCAACCAGTCACTAGGTAGTTGTTATTACATTACAGACCTTTTTATTTCATTGCATTTAATTATTTTATTTTTAATTTAGATCTACGTTAAGAGTTGAATTGACTATTGCTCCCGACTTTCAGTGGGATGAAAAATTACATGGAAATTCTGAAGCATTTTGGGTGTTGGTGGAGGATGTAGATTCTGAAGTTATTCTTCATCATGAATTTTTTTTGTTGAAAGCTAAATATGCTACTGATGAGCATATGCTTAAATTTTTCGTTCCTGTTTTTGAACCTTTACCACCACAGTATTTCCTTAGGTAAATAATTTGTTGTTGAAGTACATTATTAATTAAATTAATAAATGTGTAAATAATTATGATATCCTTTTCATGTTACAGAATTGTGTCTGATCGTTGGATTGGTTCAGAAACTCAGTTGCCTGTTTCATTTAGGCACTTGTTGCTACCAGAAAAAAATGTTCCGCCTACTGAACTTTTAGATTTGCAGCCACTTCCTGTAAGTTTTAAACTATTTATTTTTATTGTAAAAATGTTGAGTAAAAAAAAAAAATCAGTGACTGATGACTGTATATTATCTTAGATATCTGCACTTCGTAATAAAGTATTTGAAGAACTCTATGCAGAGAGATTTCATCAGTTCAATCCCATTCAGACTCAAGTATTTAATGCTGTGTATAATAGCGATGAAAACGTATTTATTGGCGCTCCAACTGGATCTGGAAAAACTGCTATTGCTGAATTTGCATTGTATCGTCTTTTAAGCCAAAATCCAGATCACCGTTGTGTTTACTTAGTAGCTAAAGAATCACAAGCTGAACTAATTTATTCCAGTTGGCATGTTATATTTGGTATTGGCCTTACAAGGAAAGTAGTATTATTAACAGGAGAAATTGGTACAGATTTAAAGGTTGGTATATTTCATGTAAAGTATTGTTGAACAATTATTGTAATATTATTAGATTTTGATTAACACAATTTTTGTATATAGTTATTGGCTAAAGGACAAATAATAGTGACAACTGCTGAGAAATGGGATGTATTGTCTCGGAGATGGAAACAAAGGAAAAATGTGCAAAATATTAATCTTTTTATTGTTGATGAACTTCAAGTAATTTAATTGATATTTAGAAATATAAATATATTAAATATACTATATAAAATTATTGGTTTATATATTTTTAGTTGATTGGAGGTGAAGACGGTCCTGTTTTAGAAGTTGTTTGCTCCAGAATGCGATACATTGCTTCACAAACTGAAAAACAAATGCGTGTAATTGCTCTTTCAGCTCCATTAGCTGATGCCAGAGATGTTGCACTGTGGTTAGGAGCTCCAACTACAACTACATTCAATTTTCATCCTAGTGTTAGACCTGTACCATTAGAACTCCACGTGCAGGTAATATTTGTAACCCAAAATATTAGAAACTATCTAAATAATTTCAACATGTTATAATTATTGTATGTGTTATATGTTTAATATAATAAAAAGAATGTCCAATAATTGTTGGAAGTTTTTTAGGGTTATAATGTTACTCATAATGCTACCAGATTAGTGGCAATGGGTAAACAAACATACAATGCTATACTAAAATATAGTTCGGAGAAACCAGTTATTATATTTGTTCCATCGAGGAAACAAGCTCGACTTACTGCTATTGATTTATTAACGTACACAGCGGCTGATAATCAACCTAACCGTTTTATACATGCTGAAGAAGATGATATTAAGCCGTTTTTGGAGAAAATTTCTGATAAGGTAATATTATAGAAACAAACGTGTCGGAAAGATTTTAAAATGTATTGATTTGGTATTTATGTAGACATTGAAAGAAACTCTGCTTCAAGGAGTAGCATATTTGCATGAAGGTGTAAGTGTCCAAGATCAGCGATGGGTTCAACAACTATTTTTCACTGGAGCTATACAAGTAGTAGTGGTTACCAGAAGTCTTTGTTGGGCATTGAGCATTACATCTCATTTAGTTATTATTATGGATACACAATTTTATGACGGAAAAACACATGCGTTAGTATTCATTTTCAAAAAAAGTTTGAATTATTGAATTATTATTTTTTTTTTTTTTTTAGGTATGAAGATTACCCTATTACTGATGTTATTCAAATGGTGGGAAGAGCTAATCGGCCATTAGATGATGACGATGCAAAGTGTGTGTTAATGTGTCAATCATCAAAAAAAGATTTCTTTAAGAAGTTCTTAAATGAACCATTACCAGTAGAAGTATATACAACATTTATATATATATTTTGATAATTATCTTTTATATTTCTTAATATGCTTTTTTTTTAGAGTCATTTGGACCATCGATTACACGATCACTTTAATGCTGAAATTGTAACCAAAACTATTGAAAATAAACAGGATGCGGTTGATTACATGACTTGGACATTCCTTTATAGGCGACTTACACAAAATGCTAATTATTATAATTTGCAGGGTGTTTCTCATAGGCATTTATCAGATTACTTATCTGAACTTGTCGAGAGCACATTAAATGATTTAAATCAATCAAAGGTATGTTTTTCCTAATTAATTTGGAATAAATTTGGTTATAGGATTTTTTTTTTCATTTAATTTTAGAGTTTATTATATTTACTAATTTATTAATATTTTTAAGCATATTAAAAGTATAATTATATTTTTAGTGTATAAGTATTGAAGATGAAATTGACTGTATTCCATTGAATTTGGGCATGATTGCTGCTTATTATTACATAAACTATACGACTATTGGTAAATTAAAATAAATTAAATACATATATTATATTAAGTAATATTCATTTAGTAATAACATTTAAAAAAAAATTATTTTCAGAATTGTTTTCATTATCATTGAACAACAAAACTAAAATTCGCGGACTTTTAGAAATTATTAGTTCAGCTGCCGAGTATGAAAAGATACCTGTAAGACATCGTGAAGATACTCTCCTTAAGAGTCTTGCTCAACGTTTGCCAAACAAGTTGCAACCAGCTTCTGGTCAATCATCTATACGATATAATGATCCACACATCAAGGTTAACTTGTTACTTCAAGCCCATTTATCACGATTACAGCTTGGTGCGGAATTACAAGGGGACACTGAAGTTATCTTGGCTAGAGTAATGAATATACATTGTTATTCTATGGACTATATAACAATTGTGTATTTGTGTTTGAATTTGTTTTTAGGCAATACGTTTAATTCAAGCATGTGTCGACGTTTTGAGTTCTAACGGTTGGTTGTCGCCAGCTGTTGCTGCCATGGAACTAGCACAGATGATAACTCAAGCAATGTGGGCGAAAGATTCATACCTCAAACAACTTCCCCACTTCACATCAGATATTATTAAGAGATGTACGGATAAAGTAAGTTTGACTTTTAATAACATTGTGTGCAGAGCATTAAACACTGATTAGTATGGTTTTTCAGGGTATTGAAACTGTATTTGATATCATGGAACTGGAAGATGAAGATCGTATTAAGTTGTTACAACTTGGTGATAGTGAGATGGCTGATGTTGCAAGATTCTGTAATCGTTATCCCAATATCGAATTGAGTTATGAGGTGGCGAACAAGCACCGTATATCTGCTGGTTCTAGTGTAAATGTTACTGTAAATTTGGAAAGAGAAGATGAAGTCGTTGGACCAGTTATTGCTCCGTTCTTCCCGCAAGTAAGTGTTAAAAATTTATAAGCTAATAATAATAATTTAAAAAAAAAAAAGAAGAAAACTCAAATTTATTTCATTATTTGTTTTATTATTGTAGAAACGTGAAGAAGGTTGGTGGTTAGTTATAGGAGATCCAAAAAATAATTCTTTACTGTCAATCAAAAGAATAACATTACAGCAGAAAGCTAAAGTTAAATTAGATTTTGTGGCGCCCAACCCAGGTGAGTTATTTATTTTAGTTAGTTATTTACTGTTCGTATCTTTAAAACGCAGTGTATTTAATATTAAGTTTACTTATTTACCTGTCTGTAACTCACTTTGATTTTGATTTTCAGGAAATTACTCTTATACATTGTATTTTATGAGTGATGCTTACATGGGCTGTGATCAGGAATATAAAATGAACATTGACGTTGGCGATTATGATTCTGCTGAAAGCGATTCGGATTAAATGTGTTTAATTTAATTTTAATATAATTATTTGTTTATATAATAATACTAGAATGATTCTTTTTTCATCGAAATACAATGTTCTTGTAGTATTTCAACTATTTTTAATGGAAACAAGTCATTAAATTGATTTAACAATATTGATGATTATTATTAGGTATGTTTTGAATGTTTGTTTATAGTTTTCCGATTTTGTATATTTGATTTTATACGATTGTAAAATAAATAAATGAAACATTTATATGATAAATTATTTACTATTTATTTCATCATATTCCCTGTGTTATTATTAACATTAATAATTTGTATGATATTTTAACTAAATTCAATACAAGTATATTTATTTGGATTCCAGATAGAGCTGATTATTATTATTTTTTATACACATTTGAGTCTCGTTTAATGAGTAATTTTATTATTTTAAGTTTTTTGAAACAAAGTGTAATTTTGATGGAAAATGGAAAATTTTTATGTTTTTAGTATTGTAAGAAATTGTATTAAAATGATGTATTGCAGTAAGATTAATCGTAAATTATGCGTACTGTGTACTAGAGGTGGGTCGTTACTGCTGTATTCGGTACAATGGAACGATTACATAGGTGGAACGAGTAGGAACGAGTACATTGATCGTTCCACGTTCGTTCCATCGGTACAAAGTTTCTAATTACAAAATGGTCCCCATCAAGCGATACCGAGTACCGACTGGCGACTATACTAACAGTAGGACATGAAATACAAATATTTTGTTCGTTCCACTGCGTTTCTAATTCTGCGCGTAAACTCTACGCACACGCTCACGCACGACTTCGACACGAGTCGGTAGTTCGGTACAATGGAACGATTACATAGGTGGAACGAGTACATTGATCGTTCCACGTTCGTTCCATCGGTACAAAGATTCTAACTACAAAATGGTCCCCATCAGGTGATACCGAGTACCGACTGGCGACTATACTAACAGTAGGACATGAAATACAAATATTTTGTTCGTTCCACTGCGTTTCTAATTTATTTCTTAATTTTATTGTGTTCTTTTAAAAATAAACAAGTATTACTTATTACTACTATTTTTATTTAGTGTTTGTATTTAACAATAGTAGGTGATAAACTAATATTAATATTGTATATTTCAACACTTTTATGTCATTATATTTTATAATAATATATTAAACATTGTTTTTTATGAATCATATATTTATTTAATTGTAACTGCATTATATAATTATTAAAACGGTGATAATTTCCGAATACAGTAAAATAGTAGGTATTGTATAATGGGTGTACGAAGCATATTCGTTCATAAATATCCATTATCCATTATATTTCAAGAACGAGTACACACTTGAAATTTGAATACTTGATCGTTCAGCGTGAAACAATACGAATCTGAGTACAATAGTAACTAAAAAAAAATGTACCGATTGTACCGATGTAACGAGTATTTTGTAATCGGTACTTTATTGTAACTGTACCGATTGGAACGATTCCATAAAAGGAACGATAATTCCCACCACTACTGTGTACACACATACACACTCTATATTAATAATAAATAATAATCCACTCAGAATCGTTTGTAATAAAATGTAATGATTTATCGCGCATTGCTTTTAAATTTATACAGTAATAACAATGTAGTAAACTCTAAAATCTTTCTACAGGTTATTCACTGGTAACGTGAATGATTGCAACACCGACCCATAGCACGTTACTTTTCTTCTATTAACTATTGCGCGCGTTTTAAATGTTCTGATTTTACCGCAGTGTTTAAAAAAAATAATAAATAAATCTATTAGTATTTATGACCGTATTTTCATCAGCCAAACGATGTAAAAGCTCTGCAGAACACATTATATAGACTTTTACTGATCGCCAAATGATTTGAACAATGCGCAAAATTAATTTAACAATATATATATATATATAATATTATTATATATACTTGTATATAATATATAATAATTATAATTAAAATACGTAGCCGTGAGAAAAGTTGTTAAGTGCGGATTAGATATAATATAATATTAAATTGCGAGCGTTTTAGAATAACGTTCAACGAGTAAATTTTATGAGAGTAACGCCGGACGGCAGAGTAGATACTATAATATATTTCCTCCATATAAATTGTATGGAGATTAAAATATATTAATACGTTTTTATAATAAATTTATTAAATGACCCTTAACGCGATAAGCAGCTATTTGTATATGTAGGTAGTCATTTTACCATCCTGCAGGGATAAAAATTATAATAATGTCGCGCCCTGTATATAAAAAAACGGGATACTGTACATTTTTCTGTAATTCCAAATTTAATTTTTTTTTTATTCAACGAAACGTTTTCAAAATATTAATATTTGATAGACGTTCTTGAGTAGTTGAATTTCGTAAATAATTTTTTATCACTTAACTTTAGTTTAGAGAGTGATTTCAGCGGGTTATGCTTTTATTATACAATAAAAAATTAATGTATAATTAATGAATCAATCGTTCGAGACACCCGATTTGTCCTAAATGTCGAATTTATTTCGGAAAATAAAAATGACTTTTCTTATCTAGTAAGGTTTCTCTTGATTTCCACAATTTGCTATTAAAATCTGTTTTTAATTTTGAACAAGTCGAGATTTTCTTAAAAATTAAAATCGTATAGTAAGTCATTTGGACTTAATTTAGGAATTAAAAATTAAGTCATTGAATTAAAATTTCATTATAGAGCATTGTCGACACATATAATAAAACTTATTGTTTCTCCGCACTGAAATTCACTCGGGAAATTATTTATTTATGATTTAAACTGAGGCCGTTAAAAATATTTTTGCTTCCCATTTGGCTGTTTTTCAACCGTATTGCGAATATAGAATGATTATTATAGCTAACGGCTAATAACCGTATGCATGTTAATTGTTAATCGATGAGAACACGCTCTTTACAAAACTCATAAGATTATTATTTTAGAGTATTGAAAAAAATATTTTAATAAATATAAATTATTTTTACCGGTATATATGTAACTAAATATAATATTAATATAATTTATAGAACGGAAATTGATTAAATATAATACGATGTTCGTGACCAATTAAATCGTGATTCTCATGGATTAGGCCATTTTGTTTTTTGTATAGTGGCAGTAGTCGATTTTTTAAAATTAAATGTCACTTTCATATGTACGTAAATTACAATATTATAGCGGTCTATAGTGGTCCGGAAAGTGTTTAGTCATGAATTATATTATCTGGATTGGCTTTTCGCGGTTTACAACCGATTTTTTTCGAAAATCTTTAATAAAAAAAAAAAAAGAGGAAGATATTGTCGACCGTTTAATAAATGGATTTGTGTTTGTACGCACTCTATAAAGGTTCTGATTTTAATTAAAAATCTACGAGAATTTCATGTTAAATATAACCTCGTTGTGATAAAATAATAATAATATGTATATATATATATATATGGTTTTTAAATATAATAGCAGCATAATCTGAATTGATTTTACGTTTATAATATTTAGTTTTTATATAAAAAAATAAAGTTCTGTATAATCTTAAAGTTTCATTTATATATATATATATATGTATATAATTAAATTTCTTCTAATCTTAATATGAATTTAATAACTTTAGTGGAGAATGTTTATTTAGACATTAATTAAAACATAAATAACTATTTTAACGTTATATAATTATTATATACAAACGTATTCTGCTTTAAAATGTTAAACGAGAAAAATAAATTAGTATATTTCAAACTCTAAAATTTAAACTGAAGATAAACGGAGAATTGATTTGAAAAACGAGTGTTGTGATGTTGCGTATTAAAAAAAAAAAAAAAAAAATTTACTCTATAAGTACGAAAGTCAACTCATAAAGTTTTCCAGTACATTAATTTTCACGTATACACCTAATATTTAGTAAAGAAAGAAATATTTTGCTTTTTTTCTTACCGTCGAATATGAAACTGCAGGCTACATCTGGCGAGGAGTCCACTTCCGCCGTTCCACGGGTCGGTGACTAAATCGTTGGCGATCGTTAGTTCGAACCGTTTGGTCTGATTCAAGTCTACTGACTACTACATATATAACTTTACAACCTATTTATACACAACATTAAACCGAGTGGTTTTTGGTCCTAAAAGTCCTGAAAATAATTTCACGATGACGTTTCCGGGTCGTCAGAAACGTAAAGTTTACGATTTTATTATTTTTATCGTTGGAATTTTATAAAACTTAACGCAATTTTTTTTCGTAGAAAACAACGTCTGCTGCAACAGTTCACATAATTATTATAATATGTTAAAAGTTATCGGGCTCTGCAATTAGACAGTTCAAGTTAAACAAATTGGCATATAATTTTTTCTTTTTTTTTTGCTTTTATTTTGTTTTGCCGTTCGCAGCTTTTATATTAAACTCCTCCACTCGTCACGATCAATCGCAATACCAATGTTAGCTGTTCTGTCC
Source organism: Chaetogeoica ovagalla (assembly GCA_032441825.1). Classification (NCBI taxonomy): domain Eukaryota; kingdom Metazoa; phylum Arthropoda; class Insecta; order Hemiptera; family Aphididae; genus Chaetogeoica; species Chaetogeoica ovagalla. Next base: position 4,684,319 of record CM063726.1, read on the forward strand.
ACCATTTTTGTACCTACATTTATTCTATCTTGCTATCGTTGTCGAGGTATTCCCCTGGGGCGCTTGCCAGTTAGTTTATTAATCAGTAATTTGTGAATTATGGTTCCTCAGAACGCCGCCACCACACGACCCGTACATTCTAGACGCTTGGCTTTCAGGAAACATTTAATATTTGGTTTAACGAATAAACCAAGTTAGTAATTTTTCACCTTTCATAATCCCCGGTTAATTCGTTTCTCATGGGTACGTATATTTTTCTCAAAACTTTTCTCTCGAAGATAAGAAGTTTCTCTTCATCTCCTTGGGTCCGTTGACCACGATCCACAGACATAAGTCACAATTGGGCGTAAATAAGCTAAGTAAATTTTTTCCTTTGTTGGCCATGATAATAGTCTTGAACTTAGTATTTTATTCAGTGAGAAGTATGCGCGATTCGTTGAGTTTACCCTAGGTTTAACTTCATTGTGCATATCGTTTTTATAGTTGATGTTCACCCCCCAGATACTTAAAATCATCGACCTGTTCAAAGGACTATCAAATTGTTCTTAATGGGCATGTGGCGTGCCATTAGCATGTATTTTGTTTTCGCTTCGTTTATTATTATAAGGCCCATATTCCGACTGGATGTAATTAATTTTTCCACAGTGTGTACTATCTCCTGGCGACTATTTCCTAATATGACAACATCATCCGCATAAGCCGACATTGTCACATTTTCATTGACCACCATTACTCGATCTTCACCTACATCTCTAACAACTTGTTCAAGGGCAAGGTTAAACAATATGGGATAAATTTGATTTATAATTCCCACATGAATAGTATCACATAATATCACTTTTGGATCTGTGTGAAGTTCAGTAAGTTGAATAAATAGTGCGTGATTTAGAATAAATCCACTGTGTGCGCGTGGAGATTCGTTATCGTTAAGTTCCTATTATATTTATAGTGACATTTACGAAAGATTGAGTACGTTTAGTATGTATAGTAATGTACATAACTACATGTAATATAATATGTTTGAAATTATTCCAACCCTTATGGTTTTTCTAGAATATATTTAAATAACAATATGTGAAGTCGTTTGTATTATGTTTAGAGTACGTTTAATCATATCCTATTTGTTCTTGTTATTTAAAAAAATCCTGTTTTTTCGTAACTTTTAAATTCGTGCTGTGCATATACAATTCGTTTTTGAAAAGTTAGAGCTGTACAGGACGATTTCCGTGGTGAATTTAAAAAAAATAAAAAAAATTGTACTCCATATAAGTACGTGCCTATTGTTTGCCATGTATTATAGTAAATCCGCTGCCGCGATGTTGTCTATAAAGGTTCGAAACAAAACGTTTGTAATTTTAGTTGTAGTTGTAAAATTGAATTTTTTTTTTCAATTATATAGTAAAAAAAAAAAAAAAACCAGACGGGTACTCATTTTCAATAATGTACGTATAATTATCCTATTATAACATCCACTTCGGTATTTCTACTTCTATTGACTCTGTATGCTCAGCTGTTATTTGATTTTATTTTATAAACACCAAAACCATTAGGTTAATGCAAACTGCAAAGTGCGTATAATATACATTTTTGACGCATACCTACTTTCGAACAGCGGAAGAGAGTTAGTGTAATGTCTTATTTATACTTAAATAAAGAAAAAAAGAACGATCATTTTTGCCACTTATATACATTTTAAATGCTTAGGACCACTTAAAGAGTACCTACGAGTTTCGAGTGTATGTTATATATTACATATATTAGGTTATGACACTTAACTGTATCAGAAGGTCTCAACCGAAAAATAAATGTAACAATAAGTTTCATGTCTTGTTAATAAATTATGGTTAGCCGTTATTCGATAGAACTAAAACTTTTTTTTTTTTTACTACTCACAATCAATTTTTTAAACTGTTTTAACATTTTATGTTTTTTTTAATAGAAATTATTTTTCTTATACCGTACGCAAATATTAATATCAGTGAACTTTGAAAGTATTCTATTGATTTTATGAGTGGAAAAAAATCGTCTACTGCTTATTATATATAACATATTGTAAACCTTTTCGAATATTTTCATGTACACGAGTTTTCATGTATTTTTAGCTGTAAATGTATAAGTACCTACTTTTATATATATATTTCTGAAATTCATTATATATATATATATATATATATATATATATATATATATATACATACTGTTCTAATAGATATATTTTTTTTGCTATTAAATTACATTTTTGATTATTAATATTTTTTTCGAGAGAAATGTTATTTATAGTAAACTTATTGTCACTTAGACGAATGTATCTATGTTTTCATGTGTACGAAGGAGAACTAGAAGTATAAAAAAAATCGATTATAAATAAAATAGGTATGTTCAAATACTATATTATAGTAAAATATATATTTATAAAATTGACGAATAGAACAAAATTTGATCATGTATTCATTAAAAATAATAATGTTAGTTTTTAGTATGTAATAGTTGAAGATTAAAGACGAGGATTATTATAGAAATGTAAATTCGAATAGAAAAAATGCGAAATAAAATATTTACTATTCACTGAAGTATATTTGACTTGTAGTTACTATGTATTCCGGATACCGTATGATTATCCATCCAGTTATTTTCAATCCGAATTAGACGCATAAAATAATATTAAACGCATTACATTATCATTTCGAAACGCGAGCTTTAACAATTACTTAATGTGGCACTGGCAATTCGAAGTTTCAATATTTGTGTTTAGCGTTCTGTTATAAAGACGATTTATATTGATTGAAAGGAACACTTGATATTTATTAATTTATATGTATCTTATAATATGTATAGTGCTCGAATTGGGAAAATCATAGAAGAGGAGCTCCATTTGTAAAAATAAAGAAATTTATTTCGACGTATAAAGTGACGGGCATATTAATATAAAGTTAAACAAAAACATTTGAACATTTTTAATTAATTATAGTTTTATTGTTCTAAATTACGAGCGATTTCAGTTAAATATTGTTCTAATTAATCACGTAATTTTTGCAAGTTGTTACAATACATCTTATCCGTTTAGATACATCACGACATTTTGTTTTCTCCGCTCCATTCAAATATTGTAAAATCGATTACATCAAATAATCGATTTTATATTATTTAGACATGTTATAAGTATTTTGATACATTCCGTTTGATCGCATTTGTGTACTAGACGGGAAAATGTTTCACAAAGAAGTTTCGGTAAATCGTGAGTATCGTGGGGCTGTAGAAGACAAATAGTGGCAGGGATTTAATAGTGGTTCGTGTCGGACAGTATCAAAAGGTTTCTGCTGTGTATTTTTAAACACCTGTTTACCTTCTTTACCATCATGACTACTTGTAAAGCTGTAGTGTTAAACAATTATTAGTAGTTGTTTAACATTGAAGATGAAAACATTGTTTTCAAAATAGTATTTGTTATAATAAAAACAATTTTTTTTTTTGTAAAAGTCAGGTTTTTTATTTTTATATAAATAATTCTACAAGTTTGGTATTTTTGTATAAAACATAGTTTATTTGGTACATTGTAATAACTTGTTTCTATGAAGCGTTATTCGTAAAATGCAAAATAAAAACGATTATAATAATATTTTATATTCCTAAGAATTATCTAAAATGTTTTTATTCTCCGGAGAATGTCAAAATATCCAATGTAATATTTTTAAATTTGTGAGATAGTGTAAGGGTGATTAATACCTTTGACGACTTTGTGGTAGGTTATCGATCGTTCCCACAAAGCTTATACGACGACCGGTATTTTCAGTTAAGCATCAAGTCAATTAAAACATCTCTAAAACTTTTTGTATAGTTATAAAATGTAACCGCGTAAAAGTGTCCGGGTTAATCGAAATGGTATTTTACAAAGGTGGACATGTTAATGAAAAAAAAAATAAATAAAATATCCGTCAACTGAAATTAATGATATGACTCGCAATTAATTGCCAATGATTAAAAAGATATTTTCTATTAATTTAAATTTAAAGTTAAAATGAAAAAAAAAAGAAATTTGATTATCGACTTATTATTAAGTTGGCCATAAAAATGGTCAATTAAAATTTTTGTTACAAAATTTGAGATTCTGTGTACATTTTTTTTTTACAAAGAAAAAAAATTATCTATTTTTGATGTTCTCCTGTACTTAAGTTTTGAAGCATCTATTTTGAGATACATTTTCGATATTTCATTAGATATGATTGTCTTTGATTGTTTTTAATCCTTATAAATATTTCATTTCAAACTTTAATAAAAAAAATATTCTTTTCCGACTGATTACCAAACTGGATAATTATGATGACCAATTGTAAAAGCTTAAGTTTACACAGTACACGTTTTAGCTAATTAGTTAATAAGCGAAATAACTTAATTGTTTTAGTTAAAAAGTTAAATAAAAATTATTTTTTAAACTAGTTTATTCATTTTAAAGAAAATATATCAACTTTATATTTTTGGGTGATTATATTTTCTTTTTCATTTTACACCCGACGATGAATTTTTGTCGAAACCTGTAATAAATTAATAAATTGAATACAACAATTTAATCAACTGTATATTATGTCGAGGAAACCATATTCTCACCGCGACTCGAGAGAAAAAAAATACGTTATATTGGAGATGTAAATAATACAGACGCACTGGCGTGGAATATCGTTTTTATTACATACATTTAAAAATATTTTCAGGGCTCCCTCAACTGCTTTTTAAAAATATACTCGAGCATTTATACATATTTACAGTGTTATAAAACTCGAGCTATTGCAAATAGTTTACTGTTCAAAAGCAGAAAAATATGTACTTTTTATGAAACGAAATGGCTTAAATTTATTCCTTCGTTTATTGAAATAATAAAATAAATGTATTTGTATAAACATATATATATAGGCAGATGTAATAAATATTCATTTAAAATGTATTTTATAGATTTCAGTAATTTTATCCAATTATAAAATCAGAAATAAGTGCACGGCTAAGAACCATAAAGACTATTTATTTATTTTTTTGTAATTTTGCGCGAAAACTTGACGTTGATTTTAACGCGTATGTGTAGTGATATTTGCGGAGAACGATTTAGTTAAATAGTAAAAAAATTTGAAACATCCGAGTTCCTGTATATAAACACGTATAACTTTGAAAATTACATTATGCGAACATTGTATGAACCATAAACAAAGGGCAAAAGCCTTAGACTGAACTACTCGTAAGGTCTGGTTTACACGATGCGTAGTACTTGTCATTAGTACTTGTCACTCGCACTAATACCACACACGTGTGAACAGTATTGAATAGTGCTTAGTATTAGTAAAACCGGGAGTGCGGGTGAATAGAAACCTGTCCTATTTATTAATGACAAGTAGCTGTTATTCCCTCTACGACACTACTCTAGTCGCGGTTGCGCTCGCAAGCGTGACCATCATCGTCATATTTTTATGTTATCACTTTATTTCCTCTTATTATCATTTATTATTATTATTATTATTATTATTTACTAATACCATACTAACTTGTGTGAACGCTTAGTTGCAAGTGACACACGCGTGGTGTAGTGTGAGTGACAAGTACTAATGACAAGTGTACATCGCATCGTGTAGACCACGTCTAATTCGTCGCACAAACGGCAGATATATTTTTTAACTCTTTTCAAATTATTGGCATAAAATAAAACATAAAATCATCGCAGCCAGCCCTTTATCACTAGTAATTGATAATAATAATAATAATAATTTCGCCAAAGGAAATCAAGCAACTCGTGTTAATATTGTATTGTATTATATTCAATGTAATCGACTGTTTTTCACGAATAAAACTTATCACGGCAACAGGAGGAAATAATATAGTACCGCCCGGACCGTCGTTTCATTCGTGTCACGTATTTTTTGTTTTTCACTAATAATTGGAATTGATCGAAAAACATTCATAGATTTAAATTAATGAACGTATAATTTAAATTAACAAAGGAATAAATAAATATAATCTAAATGTTCATGTTGTTATGCATTTAATAGATTTATGTACATTCGCCCTTTAGACTTCAATGCCGCATTAGTGGTGTCTGTGAAGAGGGGACAGCCGCCCTCTAGTTATAATTTATATACTTTCGCCCGCCCCCTCGAATGAATGTTTTCATTTACTCTGCAACATTTTTCTTGTATATAAATAGGTAATAATAATAATTTATTACCTTTGTGTACACCTATAATAGTTTTTAAGTTTAGTTTCTAGTAATTATTTTTATTAAAATTTTCACACCATTTTTTATTAAGGCTTTGACATTGATTTTTCGATTTTATCAAAAGCGCCTGAAAATATAACTCATAAACAACCGAAAATTGATATAAAAACGCGATTTCATCAAAATCAATTATCGTCATTTCTTCGGTAAGTTTTAAACTGATTGGTTTAGAAACTTGACATTTTTATCAAATATGTAAACTTTATATTATATCAAGGGAAAAACATTTTCAAAAACTTTCTTCTAATTTTGCATTATTTATTGCAATTGTATTGAGGTTTCGAGGTATTTAATTCATAAAAAGTGTTAGTTTTTGTTATATATCCAAAATTTTGCACCGAAGCTCCGCTCAGAATCGTCTTATCGAATGGAATGATATATCGTTGTTTTCAAATTTAAAGTGATAAAAATATATTCTAAAATCTTTATCCAAATAATTCACTTACGTGACATTCACAACACCTCGCGGCTCGCTGCCTTTTTTTATTTTAAACTTAATTTATTTATTTTTACGATTAAATAAATGTATACTTAATTAACAATATTATGTTGTTCCAAAGACGTATAGGAGGTACCATGAAGATTAGTTATCATACTTATATACATGTGTCAGTCGTCAAGTATACACATTTTTGTTTATATAAGTGACGAGTATATAATATGTCCTATATAAGCTTATGAAAAAACCAAAACAATATAAAGTATTATATTTCTCACATATATATTTTTATGTTTAACTGGTTTTACACTTTCTTAGACATTTTATGTAATTATTATACTTTTATATTTAATAGTGAGAATTTTTATGCATAAACTAATTTAAATATTAAAAAAAAAAATATATATATATATATATATATATATATATACATAAGCCTTAAATGTATGAAAATAGTTCCTGCGCCACTGTGCCACTGTATTGGAACCGACTTCATATATTTCCATTTTAAGAGTCGGTTTAAAAACTAAGTTTACGATATTCTCGGTTTATAGTTTTTAGCCGGCACTTCTTTCTATTAAACCCGAAAATCATCATCATATTTATCAAATATATGATAATAATTCATCGTGTTTTCTATACACATTTTATATACGTATGCAATAATTATTGCATATCATAATTATTGTTTTATATAACACGTAAACAACAATAAACTTTATAAACCTATCCACAAGCTATATGGACTCTGAAAATCAAGTATTAAATAACAGAAGACACGCACTCTTATAAACCTTTGACAACAGTCATAGGCACAGCGTATTGAAATACATGTAAAGCCATAAATATCAAATAATGTGAAAAACCAATAACTGGAATTCGTTTTACACACAAAACGTCTAGTCTTAATATCCGCGTGACTGTGTTACATCCAACATCGACTTGTGAAAATCAAAACTCAAATGAATAATATATCATAAATTCAGTCTGACAAAATAAAATAAAAATCCTTAAACGAATTAAAACGTATTCGAACCACAATGTTTACAAATGGGTGTCAATCCTTATAGATGTTCTCGGTGAATCATTCAGGCGTATACAAGTCGAATACATCAATAAAATATCTGTATAACAAAATGAAATTAAATGTAATGAATTATCAAAACCGTTCGACATAAGCGTGTTTTAATTTTGATTCTCGGTCGAAACAATAATGTTCAGAAAAATAAATATATAAAATAGGTAGCAACTCTATATTATGTATCAGCGGTACAAATCGTATAATATTAAAATATCTCGAAACTATTTTCGATATAAGACAGATATTTGTAAATAAAACAAAACAATATAAATTAAATACCTTAAAACAACCGCAAACTTTAAATGTTATATTAATACAAGCGATTTCGCATTCTTTTTAGTAGAGAGGTGACTCCTAAATACTTATAAAAGTTTACAAAACATTTAATATGTTCCAACGTTGAGTACGGATTTATATTACACTTCAAAGCCAAATAAACTATATTCAATAATGTCTGACAGCGTCATATACCGTTGGATGCGCACAATATAGTCCATATAGTGAGTCTCATACGAAATGAGGAGACGCGATAATATTATATAATATATTACTGACACGCACGCACAGCACGAATGGTCGCAGAAAATATGAGATTTTACAGTGGAATACGATTTATGAAGAATTAAATGAATATAAACAAATATATTTCGTAGAGAATTTAAATTTAAATAAGAATTTGTTACATTTCACTGTCAGCGCGTTGGATATTGTCTTTAAACTCGATAACAACTATAAGTAAATAAAAAAAAATTCGACAAGACGTATAAAAAGATAAAAATATAATTTTTTTCATAAGATATAAGAAAAAAAATTAATAATTTTATCAAAATTGAATTATTTCAATTTAAAACGTGCATTAAACGTACCTACTTACTTCTCGCGAAACGTAGTTGTCCGTCAGATGTGTTCTAACATCTTTAACAATGCTATTTAGTCGGCTATACACGAAGAATAAGAAACGTCGTATAAAAACCTAATACAGAAAATCGCACAAATGTCTATAGAAGACTGGGGACAAAATACTGACTCATATTGTACACCTAATAATACAATTTTTGGAAAGCATAAACAATTTATATACAATTCGCAAACAACGTTGAAATCGTTATAAAAAATAAACACATCGTTATAAACTTGTTTACACATTGTTACACGTATGTGGAAAAATCTTCTTTTTACTGATGAAATAACCTGAGCTTAAAATTCTAGAATAAACACTTGAACCAGGATACTTGTAGAAATATTGTACATTTTACTATCACGGAAATTTCTGTTATAAAGTAGTACATATTCTTACAATGAAATATACGATAAAAATAATAAATCATGTATTCATATTGTGTTTTTAATCAATTAATTATTCAGGTTATGAATATATGGTTAAATCTGATCTTAACACTTTAATCGATTTTTTTTGTTCAGCCTTGTTTTATTCATTTTTCCTAGGCCCTGTAATATTCTAAGCAAAACCATGTCTCATATAACAATATTTATCATAGTATTATATTGATGGTCGGTGCATATAAAATAATATTATAAATTTAAATGTTTTTAATTTGTAAAAATAAAAATAAATCATTTGATTTATTTTGAAGTGTATGCTGTACATACAGTATACACTTACGCTACATGAGATATTTAAAAAAAAATTTTTATGTTATTAAAAACATAATATTACCTCGGGTGACATTATTGCCGTTCAATGTCGGTTTATAATAATCGTGACACTTTAACGGTTTATACATGGTTTGGTGGCATTTTGATCAAAAAATATTATGATGCGAAGTACTATCAACTTTGATTACTGCAAAATCGTCATGATCACGTTGACTTTCTGACAATTAATGTTCGTCGTTATAGTGAATAGTTTGTAGTATTTTAGTACTTATTAGTAATACACGTTTTATTTTCTCAAATTATAATTAAAGAACTTAAACGAGATTTAGATACTTCTGAGAGATTTTCGCGTATGTTATTTTTTCATTTTTTAAATCGTCAAGATTAATTAACGAAAACGAAACTGGATTACCGTGATCTTCTTTTAAAATAATTGCGTTCTTTCTTTGGTCAAGCATATGATTTACATAAATTTTTATCATTGATAATACAATATAACGGCACGAATAAAATGTTTACGAGTATTTTTATTCTGAAAAAACCAATATGAATGAAATGACGTTAAAATAAAAGCGTACGACATTTTATTATTCGGCAATATTCATTTTTCGTCGTACGGATTCATTATCACGCCTTTTTGTCATATAACACGATTGGCGATTAAACATATTATAATATTATAATATATGCAGTAACTGTATATTCGTATATCGAAATTTAAATTATTTGACGTGTGAAATTGAAAATCGTGAATGTTATAATTTTAATTAGTCTGTCTAGTGCTGCGCGGGTATTACCACTTCTTACTTGTGTTAATGTTATTAATATTTACACGAATTAATTAAAAACCAAATCATTTTATGCGATTATTACTCGCGTGTTATTATTATTACAAAGGCTGTCGCAAAAGTGAGACTATTTTTGTATCAAAACGACAACGACTGAAATGTGTAGAGGGAAGATTTCTGTAGCTGTACGCTCGATACCGTCGTTCTGTCCAACTTCGTTAAGCAGTGACACGCAGTGGAGGTAACTAACGCGTAGAATGAGTTATGGTGAACCTAACTCGCGTTCTTTTTACAAAGTTGTTTGTTCGGACATGAGTGCGGCCACGTTGTAAAATTTCGTTGGTGCACAGGAAAAAGTGCTGCGTATCTCCTCTAGGTACCTATTGGCCTTGATCGAAGAACCGTGTATTCGGTTGAAGACCGAAGTTGCAAGAGACAATTGCCTCGCTGCGAATGGAGCTTGTTTTGAAAAAGATTATTTGATACCTATGAATATTTAATAACCGTTTGTGATTTTTTTGGTTTTTTTTTTAAGTGTTTACGCAACTACTTTTTTCAAATAATCGTTTACAGTACATATATATATCGATAGACCGAGCTCATTACATCCTTTATCGGTACAAAATGAATCATATATTTTCATTCTAATGCGGTTATCAGCCGATAGTTGGTGGTATAGGTAGCCTTTCCGTACGATTAAAAAGTCTTACCTTGTTTGCGACAGCCGCTGTACATGAAACGTTCAACGTTTATTTAAAGTGATAACACTTCAAATAGCAAAAAACGAATTAAAACTGCGTTACCTTTGGAATAGCGAATGCCGCAGGTCGAGCTAAAGAAAAATCCGATGTAAGTTTTGTTCGTTCATTGTACACGGGGATTCGCAATAGAATCTCGGTTTTCAAAATCGAATTCTACGATCGTAATTTTATTTTTGTTTTATTAAACGCGGTGCACACAAATTACGCGATGTGTAAACCGATGGCCGGAAAATCGCGATTAATCACGCACGTGTTGATCCCCCGGAAACACAGCGCACGACGAAAATATTTATTTTATAAATTGAATGATAATATTTCATCGGCGGGGAAATATTTGCGGCGAATTCTGTGTTGGACGCACGACGTAAATGTTTACCGTATAGCGTGGACATTGTGTATTTTGTGTCTAGTATTATTACAACGAAATATACCGTAGTAATAATTACAGTAAGTATTTCAATTCTTGCGGTCTTCCGATATAATAATAAAATGGTAATATCATTCGTAACGCACGAGTCGGAAAGATAAATCTTATTCCACAGGATCTCGTCCAAAGTAAATTGTACGTATACATTTTTTTTTGTGTCATCATTAAATATACTCGTATATTTCGATTTTTTAAACATTATATTATGACGCGTTTTTTTTTTGTTTTATCGTATTACTACAAAAAACTACGTTTTTGCGAAGTTTAAGTGACTTCAAATAAAGAAAACCATATTTTATTCACTTTATTAAACAAATAAATAACGGTATTAAAAAAAAAAAAAATAATAAAATAGAGAACGATTAAAAGCGAATCGAAAAAGTCGGTATTGTTTATTATATAAATATTCGTGTGGCGAAGGAAATTAAATAATTTATATAACTACGCATATTATAGAAAAGTATAATAGGAATTTCAATTTTTTCGTAAGTATAAAAAAAAGTGTAAATATTATATTACACGATATATTTAATATGTAATACTTCGATCAGTTGGATCGTGGACTTTTTTCCACGTGTTTGTTTTATTGAAAAAAACTAAAATATTTTGTATAATCTTAGAATCGAAATAATACAGTAGTTCTTTAAATTTCAAGTAGGTACCTACTTACGGATTTTCTACTATTTTTTTGATTTTTTAGTTATTGAAATAACTTGTGATTGAATATTATAAAATGTGAATTATGAGACCGGATCTAAAATTTTAATTTTTTTTTTTTATTTATCATATACTTAAAATGCATACGCGCACAATCGATTTATTGTACTAAAAAAACTACACAATGACTTTCCTCCACACGTATAAGTAAATAATTGGATATATAAAACGTATTTATTTTTTTATTGTGCACATTGAATAGCTAATTTTGTATTGGAAAGAAAACGGGAAAAAACGAGAGGTAAAATCATCACAATGTTAGATTGTATTTGAGGAGTATAAAAATTATTGTTAAGCGAACGAGCGGAAAAAAAAAAAAGAAAGGAAAATATTTACGAAAAATAAGTAAAATTTGATTACCTGTATAGAACGTATAATATAATTGAAATATCTCAATTCGATTTATGATAATTTTCATTTAATTTTGGCAGGTGAAAATGAAAATACATCAATATAATGTATAAAAAGGTGAAGCGAGCGTTTATAATCTAATATTGTTTAGTAATTAGTGTAAGAATATTAAATTTTAATTGAATCGAAACGAGTCGACGCATATAATATTTTTTTTTATGGTCCAAAGTCGGAATATAATTATTATTGTCGATTGGTAAATATTACATTTTTCATAAATCCCTTGTGAACGAAAATAGCGCACTCGTATTTTCTAAGAGACATTATGCAAAAAAGAGTAATAATAATATTATTTTCTTTAAATACTTGTAAGACGATTAATAATAATTTATTGTTTTCCGACGAATATTTATACTTTCAGGGTTATGTTATATATCATATATATATATATATAAATAGATTTTTTATAATATATATATATATTTATTTCGCGGGCGCGTCCTATCGTCGTGGCTTAAACCGTTGAAAACGGAACGTTTTCATATGAACTTTAAGAAAATCGTCGACAACCAATGAATATAATTCCTAATACTTGAATTAAATATTTTTTAAGAATAAAAATAAAACGAAATTCATTTCATTTGTCAGACGCACTCTACAATATACATATCTTTTTCTTTATTTTCCGTCCACCTCACTTGCGGTATACGCGTAACGGTTTCTCTTATAGATAAGTCCGCGATAAGTTATTCGGTCTTAGTCCTATGGCCGCTTTCGTTACTGGGATTTGGTACGGAATTTTTCAACGCGGGGCGGCCCTCTGAACATTTGCACTACGCGCTATTTCCGTCGTAATGCGTATAAAACGTACTACTGTAGAGGTTTCAGAGGTTTCGCGCGAAACGACATTCCGTTTCCCGAAAATCCCGAGTAAATCCATAATAATCAAAGAGAATAGCTATGGCGTAATAATATATTATGTGTTATTATAATACACTGGTAAACCGTAACGTGTAAACCTATAACATCATTCTTGTTCAACGCGCTGTATCGCAAAACGTGTTCTGGTTTATTTCAAACTCTTTAAATGGTTAATAAATAAATAACGATTGAAAAGAAAAACGAAATTCGCCCGAATGTCGTCTTCCACGGATTGCATTCACATTTTCTTTTCCTACAATTTGACTGTATGCATGTTTTTTTCTAAATCTAGCTTTTAAAACTATTACTATAACTGTACCGATACTTAGGCGTTCGCAATATGAATGACGTATATATTTATGAATTAAAATACTCTTTTTTTCCTTTTTTTTTTTTTTTTTTGAAATACGGCGTTATTTGTAATAGAAATTTAGTAAAAGATTGACGAAATGTCAAAATACCATCGTCCGGAGGAGCGTGGTGATCCAAACTTTTGCAGTTGGCGGGCCAATTTACGCTTTCATAAAAACACCGGGGTGGGGGGGGGGAAAGAAAAAGTGTAATTATTATTTATAATTTATTTTATATAATACACAAATTATTACGTTACAGAGATTAATATTAACATAATATAATTACGATTAACGACTTGTAAACAAATTAGGCACACGGGTTTATTGTCACGTTCAATGCATAAATACATTTGTTCCCATTATGAATTACACTTTTTTTCATCGTCGAATTCGCGTTTTTTTTTTGCTTTCAGACACGGTAAAAATAAAACGCACGCGTACGGTTAAAACTATGTGTGACACACGGGCACTGTCACACGGACGCTCGACTGGTTAATGATTTATTGATTGGATTTAGTTTAGAGAACGCTCGCGATTGTGAATAGTATTCACGCCGTCCATTGCGTCTTCTAGCGATATTCCCTGGAGCTCCCGCCGTATTCTCTCATACGTTTTATAGTATAAAGTGTTTAAACTATAAATATAACAATAAAAAATGTAAAATCTATACGATCATCATATTACGGACTTGTTGTGATAGTATCGTGACTTTTGATTTTCAATTAATAAAAAAATAAATAATTAATTTAAATGTGAGGGGGAGCCAAAAATGTTTAGCCGGTTTCTCGAGGACCACCCTGGTCTCGAGAATGGAACACCGTGTCGATTATTATTCTACCAGTTATACGTCTATGATGCGAATGAAATAAATGCGAATTCCTAGTAACACCTACGACGACGTTATTTCGGCTCACGAAATCGTTTACTACTACGTTATTATTAAACGGTATTCGAAACGTAGCGTGCAGTGTTTGGCCCGGCGGAGCGCTAATCGACATCAAAATACGTTTTGTTTCACGTGTAGGCCTAACACGTGTCATAGCCGATACCGAGGGTCGATATTTCGCGAATGTTGTTAAAAATTCATAGCGTTTACAGCGCGTGTTTTTGCTTTCGCCGGAGTACGACGCGGGGGTTTAAAATACAAGTTTTTTTCCTAAAAGTACTCACGCGGCGCTAAGCAACGTGGAATACATTATAACGTAATCCGTATTAAATGTTTTCTACGTCAGTTTCGTGAAATGATTACACGGCTGAAATGTATCGCGCGCGCGGTTCGTTCGAACGGAAAATAATAATTTTATTTTGTAGAGCACTTTTGAATTTTTAAAGGCCAAACTATATATTCATCATAATGGGTCATCGACACTCCCAAATACTCGACGCTTGTGATGATTGGATATTAAATGGAAATTGAAGTAAAAGAACGTTTTTTTTTTTTTCTTGAAATTCCCTATAATATTTAGAAATTTTCATTTACGCGGAGACGTTAAATATTTTTCTTTTGTTTATTTGACGAATAAAAGAATTCGACGAAATATAGGAGTTGTTTAAATTTCGAATTATTAATTAATAATTGAAAATTATCAAATAAATTACACCTCTCCTCGTGTATTATATTGATAGTATGCTTATAACTATCGCGGAGATTAAAATAAAAGATTAATATTATATAGGATAGGAACCTAACAAGTGTTCGGATATTTTAATTAGTTTTTGTTATTAAATTTATTAATTACTTTACACATATATATATATTTTTTATTTTGCTTACAGACCACGAAGACCTTTTGCCACTCTTACCAAGTCCCCCCAACGTTCCCAATAATTCGTATCTTTTATTCTCGTCGTTTTCAGGCTTTCCAAATCTCTGATCATTCTATCGAGCCGTCGTTGACGAGACCTTGGTAGTTTTTCCGTTGAGTCTATCAGTCAATACCCTATTTATCCATACATGGCCGGCCCACTCCAGTCTTTTTGATTTCAGACGCGTTTGTGTGTTTGATCTATTGAAAACGCTTTCGATTTCTTCGTTTTTTCCCCTTTTATAATTTCTTGACTCCGGATTTATTGTGGGCCCATATATCTTCCTTAAAATTTTTCTCTCCAATATTAGAAGTTTAGTTCATCGTTTTTCATGGTTGGCCAGGTCTCATAGGCATACATCACAATACATTGTGATGTATAGGGCATAGATGGGTTATGTAAAGTTCTGTTTCAGTTTCTGTTGAAAATATAACTTAGATGATAGTATACTTCTCATTTGACATCCTCTATTTAGCCGAACCAAATCTCAGCTTAACTTCATTGTGCTTTGTTATTTGTTTGGTTAATGTGTACCCTCAAGTGTTTAAAATCGCATATACTTTATACGTAAAGTAAAAATAAAATTATACATGCTTTTTTAGCTACAAAGGTGATCAACGGGGAAAAATTGTCATATTGTAGGGTTAAAGATTATTTAGATAAATCTGGATATAGAGTACGTTTAACATAAATTTGGAAATGACAAATTAAAAAATAAAACGTGGTTAGGCGGAGAGGAAATGGAAAATTTCCATTATTATATATGGTTTGCTGAAATGAAAACAAATATTATTACAACACCATACTGTCATTACGTTCACCGCAGATGTATACATGCGACCAGTTGGCCGGCACAAAAAAAAAAAACTTTTTTTAATATATTGTTTTGTTAATTCGTAACAAGAGAGAAAAGAACTGTCACGGCGGTGGCTGGCGAATTAAAAACAAAACAAAAATTAATACACTCACACTACTTTCATTTTGTGCTGTTGACTGCATTAAGGTGTGATGGGAAAATTTACACGGGTGTACATTTGGTCACTGTGCTCTTTTTTTTTTAATGTAAATAATGTTTTTTTTTTTAGTTTATACTTGTAAAAACAATTTTTTTTAGAAATGAACATTTATATTTCATGAAAATGTTATAAATTATACATATACGCTATACAACTATAAAAATATTATTTCATCACTATAAAATATTATCGTTACAAACGTAATGCAAATAAATGATACAACATTATATCCTATAATATGTTATACATTTATAATAGTTTGATATTATTATCATTGCGATTTTGTAATATTAATATTATACTGTATATAATATTAAAAAGAACAGAGGATGAGTGTAACGGATATAAGAATATGCTAAGATGGAGTGAGTGGAGGAAGACCAGAATACGTAAAGGCAGGTGGTGTAGGATTGACGTTTATAGTAGCTGGTTGAGATGGTTCGTTAAAGTTTAATTTTAGGATAGAAAAAAAAAAGAAAGAAAAATGACCAGTGTTATTTCATCGTTTCATCGTTTCATCAAGAACGTTGTAGCACAACGTATGTTTCAAGAAAATATAATACCAACACTTCGTGCATTAAACCACTCTAATTATTATAGTGCGCAGTTCTGTTGTTCAGCAGACGAAATATTACTATAACATATTCGAGTGTTTTCGACTTAAAACAAGTATTGGTAATACTATTATTATATTATAACATGTGTCAAGAATTTTTTATATTGCAGCCGAATCTCATAAAATTATCTGTTATCAAACATCGTTTGCTTCTTGCAGCGACCGATTAAAAGTTATTATTTCGTACGTTATTAAATATTATTAATTATATAACATTTTATAATAAAACATAATCATAATAATAAATGTTAGGCGCATACATACCGTGCCCGCGTGTTACATAAAAATGAGACTAAAATCTAAAAATCTAAACTGGTCGGAAAAACAAACGATTTAATTATATTTTTCTGTTAGCCCAGCAGGACGTATGTGGTTTGCCTTGATGTGTGAATTTTACTATATTAGAACAAACAAAATTATCCAAGTTTAAATTGGTTAATCCTAATGCTTTTTGGACGTACTAGTTTAGTCCCGCGGCCTACGTTATTAAGATTTGCGTGATCCAGGGCAAAATTATTTGCTAAGCCTTAAATTAATTTCTGTTCCCGAGTGAAAGTACAAAAATATTGTGTCAGAATATAATATAATATATCTACTTTATTTGTGTTAGAAATTACTTAATTTCCTATTTGAAATGTAACAAAATTTTTTTATTAATTAAATGTTAAAAATGTTTTTGTGTGTAATAAGACATTTTTTTTTGTTGAAAACAATAAATAATTTAGATTCAAAATATACAAGAAAAACATGATTTTGTTTGGTAGTTTACAAACATAAAAGTAATAATAATAAAAAAAAAAAATGAGTGAATCTAAGATAATCGAATGTAAATAATAAGCGTATCCAAGATTTATTGTTTGTATTTGTGTTTATATAATTCTGTTTGTACAACACACAGTATTTATATAATTTATTAGCCATATTAAACACAACGTGACGCAAACCTTTTTTTTTTTTTTTTGCATATTTTTTCGTTTGTTAATAAAATTCCCAATTAAAGAAAAAAAAAGTTATCTCGTATTTATAGAAAATATTGTTTTATTTAAAAAGTTTTTAACAATATAACATCATAAATCACAGCTATTATTTCACGTCCATTTTGTGGACGTTTTGTGTTTATATACGCTGATTTATTGAAAGCAAAAGTAAAATATTATAAAATATCATAATCGTTTAACCGATATTCAATGGGCGAATATTAATCATAAATTGCACTAAAATTGTAAATACTTTTGTATAATGTGTAGAAAATCTATAAGTATGGCTCATATTTATAAATAAAACATTAATAGTCCGATATCTCTTTTGAAGATATAAACTTATTATTATTTTACCGTAATGTGCAGAAACTTTAGAGCATCGTGGGTGTTCAATTAATGTGCTATTTTTACTGTTTTATTTTAAAAATCTTATAGCGTACTATTTATATAATTATGTATTAGTTGATTAAATAAAAAGTTTCACTCAAAAAAATCAAAAGTACTATACGCCCACGAGATTGAAGCAATTGTTTTATTTTTGAAATTATAAGACGTGAGGGGAAAAAATCGCGCAGCAATTCTATACAGAATTTCCACGATATATAACAATAGTATTGAAAACGTTACGAAAAAATGTCTGAATAATAATTTTAATAATGTTTTAAAAAATATTTTCATTTGTTTCAGTTGCATTGCGTACAGAGACGCGTAGGTTATAATAATTAGAAAATCAAAAGCTTACATTTGTCTAAGGTAAAATAAGTAAAGATACAGGTTTGAAAATGGTCTATTCGAATTTCTCTTGCACGATTTAAAAACGAACGAAATTAACTTTGTGTAAAATCATGATAGGATATAATCAAATTAAAAAAAAAAATCACCATGTACACATGAGCTTAACGCATGCTACGACCAGGAAAATTATTTTACTGACACAGAATTTACGCTTAGGTATACTTATAATTTATAAGCATGTCGCAAAAGTTTTCACGTACATATTAAAAGTAAAAAATTGTTTAATCACTTTTACCCATTTCCGACGATGTCACATAAGCTTATTTTCGCTATTCGTGTAAAATTCTATATTTGTATTATTATTATTATTATTATTATTAGATCGCGTGTTTCACATACAAAAAAATTTGTTTCACATAAAACTACAATTGAAGAAAAAAAAAAATTAAATGTTTCGATTAATTCCGGAAAGGAATTTTTATATTATAGTTTCAAAGCTTTTTCTTGTTCTTTGGTCTGAATTATATAATACTGAGTTTCGAATACTTTTCATCCTATACATTTTAATTTTATAGACGTTGTGTTTTGTAAAACAAAAGAAGCCCAGGGGCGTAAAAGGAACTTTCACTGAAAATTTCAATAGTGCAAGATGGCTGTGTAGTGTGTATTCAGTAAAATTTATTTAAAATAATTTTCGTCCAGAGATAAATATGTATGTTTAGTGAAGTTCGCTCTCGTTATTATAATAATGATGATGCATAACATTTTATCTGCGCGTTGTTTAATGATCATTGATGCGATTTATTATTTCCTTTTTTTTTGTCGGTTCGACTATTAACATATTGAACCGTCAAATTTATGAGAAATTCGTCATTTTAAATTTCAATAGTAAGACCGGATTTGCGTCGATAAGACGCGTAGCGATACAAATAGAAAAGAACTTTATTTAATTCAATAATTCAATAGTATAAAAAAGTTATGTTTTTGAAATTTTATTTTTTTTTACGAGCCAAATTTTTTTGTGTTTTATCGAGCTGTAATTTATGTAATACTTTGTATTATTTGTTAAATAATTTTTCCTTTTTAGAATACTTTAATGTGGTTTTCGAAAAACAAATACATAATATTCAATATTATTATTTATATTATTATATATACACACACACACACACACATATATATATATATATATATATATATATATATATATATATATATAAGTAAAAGTTACGGAATAATTTGTTTTCAATTTATGTCATTATTTTTCTTTGACCTTATTTGATTTTAATTAAAATCATTCGTTATAATAAAGTTCATCGAATAATTGTTTTAGTAACTTAAAAGAGGCTTGATTAAATTGATTATTTATTGGCATACCTTCTATGTATATTATATAGAAATAACTATAGTTTTATCAATAAAAACATAATTATGTAGTACTTAATAGATATTTATTAAAATTATTGTGATTATAATTAGGTATATTAACAACATTAATTACAAAAATATTTAATAAATATTCGTTAATAAATTACATTGAAAAATTACTATAATGTAAATGAATAGTGTAGACTGAAATGTACCATAATCTATTGTATTTAATTTATTCTAAATGAATATAAGTTTCAATTCTAAGAAGTATTTAACATATTGGTTTTTATATACTCTCCTAAAAAAGCTGTAGAAAAAGCAGAGTAAGGTGGAATCAGATGTTAAAGGTATTAATAGACTAATAAAATACAAAAAAAAAATGAAATAAATAAAATAATAAAAACGATAGGTATGTGAAAGAATTAGAAAAAAAAATAAGAATTATAAATTAATACTAATTAATAAATTAATTCGAAATAACAGAATGAATAAAGCTTAAAACACCATTTAAAAATCATGAGCGTAAAACTCTTTTGGAAAACTTTTTTGAGATATTAGTCTTAATCTTTCCATATAACTCTTTTATTTTAATATAATAATAAAAAAATTTTATTTTAATAATTTTATTATTTATAATTAATTTTTATAAATTTTATTTATTTTTACCATTCAAATTGTTATAGGAAATATTTAACTATTATTTATATATACGAGTACATAACCATGTCGACTATTAGTGATCGATTGATTGATTGACTATTTGATTCTCAAATAATTATGTGCCACAATAATACATTGTATAATATTATAGCACAAAAAGATTAATATTCTGCTGAAATAAAATATTCGATCATTTCAACAAAACGTTTTTTTTTTATTGTGTTCTTATTTGAATTTTGAATAACATACTCACATATACGAGTAAATAAACATTGGGCAATTTCAAGATTGACGAAATCATTTTTTTCTCAATAAAATTGTTCGTGAACTAATATTTTATATTTTGTTTTTTTTTTTTATACATTATGAACAACTGTGTATTTGATTTCAAGAAATATAAAATACAAGACATATGCGGCAATAAAACCTAAATGTTATTTTACATTTTATTTTCGATATAAGCATATCGTTTGAATAATAAATATAACCTATGATATTATTACAAGTTATAATGGAAAACGATAAGTACTTTACACGTGATATTAGTATGAGAATATTTTTGTTATTGAATTTATTATTATTATTTTTAGTTTGACAGCTAAAAACTTACCTACAAAACCGACCATTGAGTAGGTGAAATTATGAAAATATTAATACATTTTCCGATATTATCGTAGTTCAAATACTTATTTACGTATATGTACTATAATTTCGTTGTAATTTTATAGTTTTTAATGAATTTTATGATCGACGTGTTTAATAATTTAATATAGTATAATAAAATAAATAATCACGTAACACAGTAAATGTTTGAAGAAGTCTATTTTTCCATATCATGCATATCGGCTATTAGTTATGATTTATAAATATTTCATGCGAATCTCTATTTACATTTTTATCGCATCTTTCGACAATTTATTAAGCTATAATGTAATAAAACCAATTAATAGTCGGGTCCATAATATCACTTACACTCATATCGCATTTGTTGTTGTTTTCTCTACAGATTGTTTTTTTAAACAGTATAGTGCTATTTGGGGTAGTTTTTTTTGAAGTAAAAAAAAAGAAATAAACGGTATGTTTTTGAAAATTATAGGTGGTCATTAATCCGCAGCTTGTACCTTACTACATTTTGACACGGCTTAACTTTAATATGGCGTGTGTGCGTGTGATTTATGGTTCCGGCTTTTTATTTTGTATTGTATATAATGTATTATATGTATTTACAATACGTTTTCGTTTCTAATTTTGTCGATTTAAAAAGAATTCTATTACGAGATAATATATAATTCAAAGAATAGGTGTGTTATTATTAATGCGTAATCGGTTTGGATATAGGAGAAAAGGTGGTAAAATGGATAGGTTTTTTGTTTTGGACGAAAAGCTCGATTTTGAATAATTTCATTAATCATCAGTACAATTAACAAATATGTTTGATGTAATGACATAAGAGTAATTATAGAAAAAAATTGAACTCTTCTATGATACATTATAATTTTATAACACACGGCACAATATGGATTTTAGAAATTGGGGTGGTAATATGAAACAAGTCTAAAAATAAATAAAAAATATCTTATTTTATGTACAATTATTTTTATTATTACAGTTTTATATTCTTAAATATAAAAAAAAAAACAAATTGTACTTTTAGATAGGAAAAAAGCTTAATAGGTATGAATGTCTTTACAATTTTTTATTATGAATAGAAGAAGTCAACAGAATGAAAACATCATTTTCACACCCACTGCACAACATAATACGAGCTCATTTCTGGCACATCCCACATTGAATTCAAAGTTTTTTAGATTTTGATTTCTTGAACGTCTTGACACAAAATAGACAGTTTGCATCATCTTTCGCTCGAACTTTCCGTCAAATTGGTTTTGATATGTATGATGGAAAAATCTATTTCATATCACCATACCCGTCACCATTTTCTAATATATTCCAATGATTATGATTCATAAAACACGATTTTAAATAAATTTCCCTAACATTTTGAAGTTTAATAATATTACTATCTGATAAACTATTACATTTTATTTACTAATATAGACACAAACAAAAAATTGTATTTTACCTTACGAAAAGTTTTGATGGTTTGATAATACAATGCTCTTATTTATGACCGCATGCAAAGTCATACTGATGCCTGCCGTCTCTGGATAACGAAACGTAAAATAATCATTAGAGTTACGACAGATATTGACAAGTAGCTGCAAATTGACAAATGCTGTACTGTTTCATATTAAAACCCAGTCAGTTTTAACTTTTTACAAAATACGACATTGTGGTGATGAGAAGGAAACCATAAATATTATTTTGTATAATATATTCTTACTCCGTGGTGTATAGTGATAAATAACGTTAAATGTGGTCTGTTTTTAACATTAAATACAATACATTTTAATGTTATAAATATTAGACGTTAATATAAATAATAATAATGATTATTATTATTTTTTTACATCAGTTAAAATCAAATTAAAAAAAAAGCGAATAACGTTGTTTTTAAATAGATTTTTAGAACGTCAATTAGACAAAAAAATAATCTTTTCCATATATTTACATTACAAAAAAATATATATAGTAAATACTTGTAGGTATACAACATAATATCTTTCATATTAATTATTGTGCTTTGTATTGAAAATAAAATATTTACAAAATACATTTTTATTTTATAGAAATATGACTTTGGTAATGAAATAAATATGGACATAAGTTGTGTAAAAACTTTTTTTTTAAGAAATGCTTTACGTTTTTAATATTATTATATTATTTTTTTTTATCATTTTTCAAGATACCACGTTTACGAAATATATTAATATTAATAAAGAACTATTTCAAAAACATTTTCAGCACATTTGAATATTTTTTGCTTACAGTGAATAAAAATACTATTGAAATCGTTAAAAATTAATTTGATTCTTTAAAAAGAAAAAATCAGTTTCATTGAGGACATGTATAAAAAAAAAAATTTAAGAGAATATTTCTTTTCTGTTGGCACGTCTTCTCAACGATTTAAGTACATTTTTCGTTAAGTCATTAATAATGTTAGAATTGAAAATTTCCTTATTGCTTTTGGAAAAAATCGTATAATATTTTAATAATATAAAATGTTGCTATAAAGTATGTAAATATAAAATATAAAACGTTGTCGAAGTGCGTTTACACACCAAAAACGGTGGACCCGCAGCGCGTGGCTGTATCACAATTGCCTATTCGCAGCATCGTTTTCTACAACGAACAGTAATTGCAAAAATAATGGAAAAAAAAAACGTATTCGATTTTCGATACACATCACACACACAATGTGGTTGCACTACTGTCTGTATTGACTATAATTATAAAAAAAAAAAACGGCGTAAAATGTTCTCATCAGAAAATATAAAATTTTCTCTGATTTCCATCGCTTACAATAGTAATTATGGTATTGCACTAGTTGACTTTTACGTGGAAAATCGATTTTAAATTTGTCCGATACGTCTTTAATAACCTAGTGATCATACCAACGGAATAGAGATGGAATTAGAAATTTATTTACTTGTTGAAATTCATGTAACTTTGCATTGTCGCTATGACCGTGGTCAGAAAAGATTTTGATTTTAAACATTTCTAAAACACAAATCTTAACATAACTTAAATCGCGCACACGTGTATTTATTGCTTTTGTCCGGTGATAATATTATCCGTTTCTCGAGAAATATTTGATTTTTCGAAAAATGACTCTATGTTATTCGTTTCGTATAATTTTCTATTTGTAGTTAATGTTCTATACGGGGACGAGAGATTTCATCGAATGGGCTGACGTAATTTTTCGTTTCGCATGTTGAAAAAAATAAATTGTAATCCGCTGTTGATTTTACGCACAAAATAAAGTGTTGCGCAATTATTTCATGGACGTCTAATAATAATAAATAAGCTTTATAAACTTATGTTTATGGCAATGATAAATGGGCAAAGATAAATAGCGTATATTTAGCCATTTGTTTGGTTGTTTTTAGGGTCTGTAGCGTAGTGGCGAGATTTTTTCCCAACTTGTTCGAAATTATTGCTGTGTATGTATGTTGCAAATTCGTTTCACGAAAATATACAAATTAAAATGAAAAAAATTTAGTGTGACATTTTGCGATTTTTAATATTTGTTTTATTGCATTTTGTCGTTGATATTTTACGTTTTTAATACTTATTAAATTCTATGGCAATTTAAAATAATGATAAATGATAATTTATATAGTACAGAATGTTTTTTATAGGCATAATAAAATGATTATTTATATGCGAATATAATATGATCTCTTGATTTGATACTTTTGATTTGTTGGGAATTTTTACTGCGATACTGTAATATTAATTTCAATATTTTATTTTAATATTCTTTTTTCTACTGCATCACCATCCGAGCCCCGATAGAAATTTATTTCGAATCGAAAACAACAAGCGTTTGTAGTCATTTAATATATGTACGTCAATAAAATATATTATAGTTCAAATTGTTAACATTTAAAAATAGTTATACAATTTTTCGGTCGACATGACGACTAGTTTTGAATGGTTTCAAAGCCAATCAGATTCTGTTTTCACCAAGTACCGAACACCGGTGTCACCTGACGGTACTTTTAACCAAAAAACAAAAACCAATGGGAGCATTAACCGATCTTAAGGCTTTGATAACTTTTGTGGTTTCTAAGACTACCGATTTCTAATTTCATATAGAACGTACCATGTGAATATTAATCATTTTCAAAAGTGTTTATATGTATACACGGGTGTAAAGAGAATAACTATTAATAACTAATAACTATTCAGCGCCACGATCGTGGTGTGAGTCATGTAAAACAAAAAAAATAACGGCTCCGCGACCGTGTATATTATCTTGAAGCTAAGTAAAAAAAGAAATCAGTAATTTTTTAGATCTTTAAGCACTATAAAGATGTAATACCATAAAAATGGCGAGGAATTATTTACTTATATGATATGAAGTAAGATGAACAAAATAATTAATTGGCATAAGGACTCCATACTAAATTAAAAATACAATGGACATTTCTATACTTATCAAAATAATTCCTCGTCAAGTAAATCAATTATAGAAACAAAATAGCTGTACTTAAATTCAATTTACTTAGCATTTATTTATGATATCACATCTTTATAGTGCTTAAAGATTTAATAAATTATTGATTTTTCTTTTACTTAGCCATTTTTTACACGTAAATCAACGAAGTGTTTTTGTTGTGACTGTATTAAATCAACTTATTTTTAATATAGTTAGTATCTATATAAAAGACGCAGTATAATTTAAACTTTTATTTTTTGAACGATAGTCGCGCGTGTATCGAATCATATATTTTACTGGTATTGTATATTTGTATCTCAATACTGGAATTAATTTACAAATCATAATTTGATTCTTGCGGTGAATATTGCGAATCCGATACTATCATCAAATGTATTCGATATATTAGAAATAATTAATTCCATCGAATAATTCAACCGACGTTCTGAGATATATACTCGTAGATACTCTCGACGATAGATTCGAGTAGCATACCAAATTAATTTTCAAGAATTCCAAGTATAAATAAAAAGAAAAATTTAGCACTGTAATTTAAATATATTATTGTTTCTCGAGGAACGTATGCAATGTGAACTTGTACAGAGACGTAATACACATCGTTACGAGCATAATAAATCATTCTTGAAGTTCAGTTGTTGAAAAATTGTTATATATATTTCGGACCAAAATTTTCAGACTAATCACGAAATTATTTGTTAACCCGGTTTGATCGATTGATGTACTTTTAAAATACACGATAATATGTAGTCATAAATTATTCGATTATATTATCCGTTTTCGACAAAGTATTTGAAAATGTAGTTTTGTATTTTGCACACAATATTGTTCCGTTATTTTTACGAAAGAATTAATAAAACTAAATATTTTGGTAATAACGTGCGATAATATATTATTAAAACCGGGTACTTATGGCGGTCGAACATTATTAAAATAGACAGTAACTAAAAATGAAACGTGCCATATAATGTGTTGTCTTCTTTGTCAATTAAATAATCAATAATTCATTATCGTCGTTTAGTATATTATATTATACGATATTTCACGATCAGTGTTTGTATATTCAGAAATGAAACGTTATATTTGGAAATTATTGCCAAATTAAGTAACATCCAGTTAAAATTTATAATACAAGTTATTTTGTTTCTATCGTTATATACTTGTAATAATTACTTTTAAAAAGTTTTATTTTCCCTTATAATTCACTCTTCGTAATATTTTATATAACAATTATTATTGTTATAAACTTTATTACGATCATTTAAAAGGGATGATATCTTTGAATATTTTTATGATGCGATAGTATACAATGTTTTTACGGTAGTCGATAAAATATCATTCTCCTACGTTGTATTATTATTTTCGGTATTGTACAATAATAGTAATAAAGGATAAAAAAAAAGGGCAATATTTAATTTTTATTTATTATTTATACTAATTAAATGATTTATACTAATTTATGCGGCAGGTTGATAGAATCGGCAAAGAAGGTAGGGCTACATCTCAACATAGAGAAAACGCAGTACATGAAAGTTAGTAGGGAACTGGATAACCTGCAGGGAACCGAAACTATAACAGTTGGCCAGTACGAGTTCAAAAGAGTAGAAGATTTCAGATACCTGGGCACGATTGTAACGCAGAAGAATGAATGCCAAATTGAAATTCAACAAAGAATAAAATTGGGAAATAAATGCTTCTATGCACTAGGCAAACTACTAGGCTCGAAAGTACTGTCAAAAGAGGTTAAAAATCAGCTGTATTTGACAATCATACGACCAATAGTCATGTATGGTTCACAATGTTGGACGTTACGAAAGACCGAGGAGGAAAGATTAGCAGTTTTTGAGAGGAAGGTACTTCGTAAAATATATGGACCTATATATGATCAAGAGCTTCAAGGATGGAGGAAAAGACATAATCAGGAACTGACGGAGCTTTTCAATAGACCAAATATTATAAACGAGGTCAAACGGGGTAAGTTGGAATGGGCAGGACACGCAGTTAGGAAGCAAGATTCAATGGTTCAAAGGGTACTCCAAGAAAATCCAAAGTGCAAAAGACCACTGGGTAGACCAAGGCTACGCTGGGAAGATGGAGTTAAAAAAGATTTTCTAGGTGCTGGTGGAGCGGAATATGAGCACATGGACTGGAAGGAAGTAGCGGAGAATAGAGAAGAATGGGAAAGGATTTGTTCTATGGCAAGATGGTCTTAAAGGCCTTTAAAAAAAAAAAAAAAAAAAAAAAAATTTATACTAATTACCACAAATTCTGTCGGCATTGTACAGTCATTGAAAATTACACAATACTACACCGCGACGTCATCTCTAGTATCATCTGCCTCATACAATGGAAGCCTTATAAGTTAATGATAACTGGCAGGTGTCGTACAATTATTATTGTTTATGGTCCGACCAAAACCTTATAAACTCGTCTTCTAGGATTCGTAATTATTATTGTATCGACCGAAAACGTATATAATACGGAGTGCGAGTATTAGGAAGTTTAACGTCATTTTATATAATTATAAATTAATATTGTTAGAAATGATCACGGCGTTATGTAGCGCACGTGAATCAGTCGTATGAATTTTTACAAATTTTCCAGAGTAGAGTTTCGGAAAATAGCTGTTTATACTACCTATTTAACTCCGTAGGTAATAATAAAACGAATAATTTCTTTTCAATTTAAAAAAAACATAATCGAGTACTCTTGGCTATTGTGGACATGCCTCATATTATCGTTGGTTCTTCTTGCAAATATAAACGAAATACGTTATATACTGTTTAATTTTTGGTTTTGTTGAAAAATAACAAATTGTATAAAATAATTGAAAAAATAGTCTGTTTCGACTAATAGAACAAAGAAATTTTAAAAATAAAACATTTTTACGATCTCTATAATACATTACATTGGCTAAAAATACGTCGTTCTATATTATACCTATATATAGAAAAATTATACATACATATATATGTATGTAGTATGTACGAATAATGTATCGCGTGTTAAGTTCAATACATAGAGTTTTATGGAAAATTAGTGTTAATAAAAAGATAAAAGAAAAATTTCCCGGAAAAAAGTTTTGTAAAAAAAGCCTTTTGGCTAATAAAAGACTAAAATGTTAAAAATTTAATGTATTAAAAAAAAAAGCGTGGATGGATGCAGTGGAACGAGAAGTGTCTGGTGTTTTGTGTGACAAGGGATACACTAATGAGATTGAAAGGTAAATTTTGTAATGATGTTGAATGGTTCGGGATGTTGGGCTGCAGTGGACAACAAAACCGTAATTGAGGATGAGTACGATTCGGAGATGAACGAATGCGGACGATGACGGACGCGTGAAGTGAACTGTAGGGAGGATAGCGTATGGACCGGTAGTGTGTACGAGTAGCGTTTAAAATCAAGGAGAATAGGTCGAGACGGTTCGGAAATTATACGAGGAGAGATGATGATTCAGAGGCTATATGAGAGGTATTATGGAAATGATATAGCGTCGTTCGCTAACACCGTTCTTATTTACACAGTTAACGACGATGAATCGTGCCTTTATGTCGAATTGAGCGACTTACGACTATAATACTGTAGGCAAAATATACATAATATATAATGGATATATAAATAAATTATATAATACACACCTTTGTGATTGATGGATTATTTAATTAACGAGTAATAAAAATGACACACACACACACAATAAATGATTTAATTATTTAACAAATGTCGATTTAAAAATTTACGACGTACGAGAAGAAAAGAAGTTAACGGAGAGTGTTGACCGATTTCTTTACGTAAATGACGATTCAAAGCTGGACCGACGGGAATTCGGGCACTCCTGTCGAGTGACATCTCGTGTCACGGAAAAGTCGCAAACACATGAAACCCAATACGGTCGTTTTCACCATACGTTAGAGTCAGCTCACGGGTGACAGAGCGGTCGCCACGAGCAAAGCTTGACGAGCGACGGCGCGTTCGAGGTTTTATTACGCTACGAGCTTTTCCGTATTGAAATCAATCCAGCGATGACCACTAATACTCGCGCAAGTGAGCAACCGATGTGAGCTCTGAAGTGTCACCACGATGGTAGAAATATATCACCACCGAGAGATATAATTGGAACTGATCGCCGTGAATAAACGGATAGATGGAATTATTGCGAGTGACAACGAAGATGACTGATTATGTGAGTGAATCCACGTGTCGGCGGCACTACTGTTTGGAAATAACGATATTCATGTGTTCGTATTTCGTGAACGACACACGTGCAACATCGATCGTTTTTTTTTTTTTTCAAAAATAACGCGAAAGTATGAAATTTTTTAAACAAAAAAATTCCGAACGCTGCTCAGAGGGACATTGAAAGTTGGTTAAAATTATTTTTGTTTTATTTTTTGTTAATATAACATTACGCGTCACAAATATAGATCAAAGTAGTGTTCATATACATTAAAATAAAAAAATAAACTACACATAGTAATAAATAAAAATTATTAAAATAATTAAAATATTTTTTAAGTTTTAAATGTTCATTTTAGACGCATTATATAAAAGACAAAAAAAAAAAAATTGAATCGACATAATGTAATTGACTTGTTGCTAATGATTTCACGTTAATTTGAAATCCGTACACCTTAACGTCACAAAATTATATATATAAATATATAAAAAAACCTGTGACTTTCAATATTATGTTTAAATGCGAAATTTCCGTAATTCGTGGCGGGACTTAAGTTGCAACTAACTCAATTTAAGACACGTTACGCGTTCGAAACCATTTTCAAATACTGAACGTACACGGTTATCGGCTACTGTATACTGTAATAATATGATGAAAAAAGTGTAATTTTAGCCAACTCTTGATGTCATTGGCCTTTTTGTGCACCGGTCGGGTGTGTGGGGGCGAATAAGCGGAGAAAACGGATTTTTTTCCCCAAACAATACCCGTTACGATATATTTTTTATGCCGTTGATACGATCTATTACTGACACGATATTTCGGTGAACGCGTTGCCGAATAATTTGAATAATACGTGACGATTATATTATTAGTGTATACGTTTCTGCCGTCCGTACGATATGCCAAAAATGTTCGCGGAAAACACAATAAAACGTGTATACGCTTATACTTGATTTTCTTATTTTATTTCTATTTTGGATCCAGGGATTTCGGTTCATTTCGGATCCATTGTTGTTGGTTGTCTGACGCGCGATACGTACGTGCCGAAATTGCCTGTGAAACGCGCCTGCCGATTGTCACGACCGGAGACCGACCACCAAACGTCCTCTGCCGACAATATTACTCCTATTCAGTGGCATATTTAAGAGGAACGGGGCTCATGATTTATACGTTAAATAATAATTTCAATTCAATGTACTTTATGAATGCTACGTCATTTACTATTTAAAATTTTGAAAAAAAATTATAACGTTGAGAAATAATAACGACTACGAAACTATTGAATGTGTCCAATAAAAGAGTAAAACAGATTATTATAGATTTTTTTCCTAACTTCTATGCAGTTTTTATATTAATATTTGATATGATTACAATGTATAAAATAATTTTTAACGCTAAATATAATATTATTGAATTCATTAGAAATGCTTTTATTTTATCGTTAAATTCAATTTTTTTTTTTTTAATAGAAATGTGATATCCATACTTATTTTAAATTTTGTTGGTGCCTCTTTTTCTCTCGTTACACATTTCTAAATACGTTCCTGCTCTTATTATTTAGTAAAAAACACTGAGCATTCTTGTATGGAACGTTAACGGTATATAATCCGTCGGCCACCGGGTTATATATACGAGGCGTGAGAAATGATCAGTTACAAACAAAAAATGTAAAAACGCAGTTTTCATTGAATTCGTGTCGTGACAGGAATAATTATTTTATCTAATAATATTGTCCGGCTATTCGTTTTGGCAACTCGTGAGAGGGAAGGTCAGATTATCCCGTCGGACCTAATCTCCCGACATGAATTTCAGCCTCCTAATTTTTTTCTTCTTTGTATTATTATGATAATATTCTTGTAAAAGTAGTGTAATACAAATTATAAGCGTATTTTGAGAGAGAAAAAAATTAAGTAAACCTACAGTTTTCACGAGTAAATAACGCGCGTTTTCGTTGCATTAAATATTCATTATCAGACATTTATTCAGTTCACAGAATTTTATATGAATTCGCATATTTGTAAAGAATTTTTAAAATCTACTTGGATACAAATAGATTTCACGATATCTATATAAATATTATTTTTCAAAAAATGTATTGCATAATTTTGTTATTAGCGAATTTTTATAGAAAAATAAATGATGGGACGGGGGACAAAATGATTTTTTTTTGTATTATTATTTTGAAATTGATACGGGTGTGATGGTTGCAGAGAAACAGAGAAATGCGAAAAGATAATAGAGTTGATATTATACAATGTTTTGTTTCCGACTCCGGTCTCCGGTTTGAAGACAACGTGTTTTTAAAAAAAATCAATTTTATAAAATTCGTGAAGTAAAAGTCAGTGTATTAAAATTTAATATATATTAATGTATTAACTTTATACTAATAAAGTCAGTATATTCATATTTAATAATAATATCGTAGACGCGATATTATTCTGTAATACGTGTAACAAAGGTCTGTTCTTTATTACTTATAGGTGAGATGGGCAAATACGATATTGACTATATACGTAGAAGAATATTTTTTAGTCACTTGTAATTGAAATCGGTAAAAACAAATGTTTCTCGAATAGCTTTACAGAATGTCTACTTTTGTTTTTTAACGTCGAGGTATGAGAAATGAATCAATTGAACTTCCATCGCATTCCTAAATACATACTCGGATTTTGGCATCGGATATTCCAGGATGGAATATGAGAACAGTGGTCGACAAATTTTGTGAATTATGATCTACTTATCGTTTTTGTTGTTTAAATTATTTTAGTTCTGATATGTTTTATTTCACTTTTTATTTGAAATTTTGAACATAATAATTCTCTTTTTAATGAAAGAGCGATGTTGGGGAGGGGGAGCTTTTTAAGTTTTATATATAAATATAATAGGGAACATTAAAGACCCCCTAAAGATTTAGAGCTAGTTTACAGCGAGATGCTGTATAAAACGTTACTACAGGCATATTTCACATAATAAATATTCGTTAACTTGAAAACGAATAACGTTGGGAAAAATATTATTATACGTCAATGGGTATTATTTTTTTTAAAACTTATGAATTATGACTATCTCGTTTTTTTTCCTAAAACATAAAATAATATATATATATATATATAGATATATATATATATATTATATTTGTAAATTATTATAATATTCGATACATTCGTTCTTGGAATAGCGAGAGAGTTATCGTCTCGGAATTTGTTTGTTTTTCATGATTAAATCCAAGATGATGTACAATATTAAACATTACTAAGTAAATTTCTTCGATTCGTTTCATTAGTGCACTAACAAACATTGAGTAAAATCTTAAGCGCAAAAATAAAGCAAACATTTTTTTTTTTTTTTACAGATTATTATGAATTACGATTATCTTGTTTTTTTACTTCAAACATAATAATATATATATATATATAATATATATATATATATATATATATGCTAAGGAGTTGTGTATTTAAACAAGATAGCAAACATTTGAGAGTGAAGACTATTTTTTTTTTGCCTTTTTCAAAGTTTGATGTAGTAAAAAACGTTTTGGACTATATAAGTCGACAAAATTACTGTTCAGTCGGTAAATTACTGAAAAAGTAAACTTTTTTATTTATCATATGACATGAATTCGATACCAATAGATACGAATAAACGCATCGCTCAGGTTAAGATTTGTTTGTAGTTCTCTCTATGTATGTCACCCTCTCTATGTATGTATGTCCCTCTATGTATGTCTATATCAGTCTCTCTCTATGTACGTATCTCTCTATGTACTATTAAAATACATAGAGGCACATACATAGAAAGAAAAATACATAGAGGTTCATACAAACATAGAGAGCAAAATACATAGAGGTACACGCATACATACATAGAATAAAAGAACATAGAGCTATTCATACATAGAAGTATATACATACATAGAAAGAAACATACATAGAGAGAAAAATACATAGAGGTACATGCATACATACATAGAATAAAAAGTACATAGAGCCATTCATACATAGAAGTATAAAAAATACATAGAGAGAAAAATACATAGAGGTTCATGCAAACATAGAGGCATAAACACATAGAGAGAACAATACATAGAGGTACATGCATACATAGAATAAAAAGTACATAGAGGCATCATCCATGCATACATAGAAGTATATACATACATAGAGAGAAAAATATTAAATTTAATATTTTGAGCTATCTAAAGAAATTTTAATTCTTAAAATTCCGATATATTTTACCTTTTTCTCTGTTCCATAATAAAAACAAATTATCTAATAATTTTACAAATATAGATACCCTCTCAACAGTCCACACACTCACACAGACACATATACACATTATAAAATATTTCAGAATTACAAAAAATAATTTAAAAATTACGAAAATTATGTGAGTGAAACAATAGATGTTATTCGATACAATGTGTATATGTGTCTGTGTGGACTGTTGAGAGGGTATCTATATTTGTAAAATTATTAGATAATTTGTTTCTATTGTGGAACAGAGGAAAAGGTAAAATATATCGGAATTTTAAGAATAAAATTTCTTTAGATAGCTCAAAATATTAAAATAAATTGAGCAGGAGTTCCCCGGCACTCGCGGGCAATACGTTTTTACAAAAACTAAAAATAATTTAAAAATTCAGAAAATGATGTGTGCTAAACAGTAGAAGTAATTTGATATGATGTGTAATGTGTATATATGTTATTGTATGTTGTTTGCGGCGAAATTACTTTTATTTGCAAAATAATATGGAAATTTTAAGAAAAATAATTCCTCGCGATTATTACGTGTGCGGCACGACAAAATACGAGTGAGAAAAAAAAAGCGAAATCATTTTTTTTCCTTCGTGCTCCGATATAATGGCCACCACACGAGTACCGTAATTTTCTGTTTTTATTTATTTACTTTCTTACAACGGAAAAAATCGTATTTTAAATCGTATTTGACCTCTCGAACGGAGCAAGTGTCTACAAAACCGCGCAAGTAAATTCACAAATTTGCAATTTTATGAAATTCGATGCAAAGTCCATATAAATAATAAAATTCAATTTCGTATTTCTCATTTTCATTACGATATTATATACCTAATAATAATATATAATGACATGAACACACGTTGTGTCTACTGCAGTCGGTGCCAAATTGATTGGCACGGCGGCGAGATTAAAGAAAACCAGGGGTTCTAAGGGGTAGTGCAAATTCATTAAAGGGGCACTAAGAGCAATATTAAAAAGTAACTACTTATAATTTTCTTATTATTACTATGGCCGTCCTAGGGCAAGGAGCATAGGCGCGCGCAGACTCGTGTTTCAGGGGCATCATCAGATTAATCCGGTCCATATTCTAATTTTTCCATTAAGCCCGGCCCATTATGTATGTCACCTAGGTACTTTATTTTAGATATCAAAAATTGTATAGGTTAGTCGTTGTCAGGAAAAAGTTGTTTTCAGTAAGATGAACTTTTATTATATTAATAAAATAAAGATAAACAAATAATATTATTAATAAAAAAATATTACTTAAAATTTGAAAATTATATATACACACACATACACACACTTATATTTGTAATTTATAGAGTTTGTATTTTCAACTTGTGTAGGTACATCATATTTTGTGGTAGTATCATAATTATATTTTACTGAAATAAAATTTACAGAGGCCCGTAATTCAATAAATGGCGGCCCATGCAGCACAAAAAAAAGATTCGGGGGCAGCATATGCTGCCTCTGCTGCCCCCGTGCACACGCCTAATATATATATATATATATATATATGTATTTGTAAATTATTATAATCCTCGATTCATTCGTCCTCCGAATAGCGAACGAGTTACCGTCTTGGACTTTGTTTGTCTTTCACGATTACATCCAAGATGATATACACGTATATGTTAAGAGTATAATGACTTCAAATAGTTTTGAATGAATAAAAAAAAAGTTTAAATAAAAACCTTAATCGCAATAATAAAGAAAATATATTTTTTTCGTTTCCTTTGTAATTATTAATATATAATATTAGGCTACGTGTGTTTCAGCGGAGTTATTTTATAATATTATTATGTATTATATGTACATCGACCGATTATTTCCGTTCGTAATTTATTCAATGGCCATTTCGCGTTGACGTATAATTATTTATTTGTATATACACGAATATCCACTACATGGTAACATAGCCGTAGTGTAAATTAGATGAGCGTAATTAAATACAATGTAAACGAGTAGAGTAGTGATTGAGGACCTTGACATTTAAAAGGGACTCCCAATATGTACTAAAAACAAATTCTGTTATATAACGTAGTTTTATTTTAGATTCTGCAAGGCGAAACGACTAATGTATAGTTATTGAAATGGTATTTTTTTTTTTAGAAATGTGAGCAAAACGATGAATGTATTGGTTTTACAATGATGTATTTTTTTTTTTGTATGCCTGTACCAAAACATTCTACCAGGAAGAGTGTTGCGATCTTTACAATCACAGTTTGTTTCTGGTCGACAGTTGGTATTTTAGAGAGATGGTTTTTCGATTTTTTTCAAAAGCGCCTAAAGTTATAAAGCTATGATTTCGCAAAAAAAGCGGTGCCGTTATTTAACGGCCGTACTCAATCGTAATATGTAGTCATTTACTCGTGTGACGTTTCATGCAGCGGTGGAAAATGAACGATCTACACATTGTATTATTAGTATATTTTTACATTGTACAAATCTTGATAATTTTTAACAAAATCGATTAAATTTTCATCATTTTCACTTGTCCAAGTCTCGTTTCCACTCAAAATTTATAATACAATATTCACCGTCATACTTGAAAAAACGTCAAACGACTGTTCGCTACCGCGGCTATGTGACGGCCGTAATGCAAAAGACAGCACTGCTATTTGACGTTACTATGACACTCGACGCTTTCTAGGAAACGTACACCGATGGTTTCTATAGACGACGTTTTAGTGACATCATTCACCGCAACATAGTGGCCTTTAGATAACTCTTTTCCAGGAAACCATAGCTTAACTCAAAAATTACATAAAAACGGTAAAAACGCGATTTCGTCGAAATCGATTATCGTTTTACCAAAGTTCCGCTCAGAATTGTTTTATCGAATGAAATGATTTATCATTGCTTTCAAATGTATAGTGATAATTAATAACAATTACACTCTAAAATCTTTATCAAAATCTTTATTCACTTAAGCGACACTCACAAAATCCCAAGGCTCGCTACCTTTTTTATTATTATATAAAATGTATACAATATTCATGTTTACGAGTATATAATTGGAAAACTGAATTCACGACAATTTACGCATTACTGTATTCGGATATTGGACAAGTCTTAAAAAATATTTTTATATTTTTTTTCTTAAAGTGTTCAAAATTAATTTAATTTTAATAAATTAAATACATTGGAACGATTTTAATTTTGTTCACATTGGTATTTTTCGATAAACCTTTATCAAAATATTAACAATTTTGAATATGTAAAAATTCAAAGCCAGTATTTTTTTCTCATGTTCATTTAAACGTTAACTTTGACTGTTGATAAATCGACTGAAGTAGTGCTACGATAATAAGAAATCTTAAAACAGATTTAAATTCGTTGTGAAGCTTAATAATTAAAAACTAAAAGTTTAAAACGCGGCTATTATCAATTTCTATTTATTTTCTATTTCTCGAGTGATAACATCCAATCATCTGGTTTTTTGGCTCCTTAATGGACGGCTTTTGATCATTTTTTCTTTTTAATCAAAACTTCTTTCATTATTTGACTATCCGCTCTCCAATCTATTATAGTCAATTGTTTCGTATGTACGATATGTATATAATATGTGCCACGTTATGCTGATTCTGTAATTCTTATTTGCTTGAAAAATATCGAATATATAAAATAAACGACGACTTTTGACGTGACATACGACGGAGATAAATTTTGTGATAGCACTGACCAGTTCGACCGACCAGTTGAAGAATTAACTATTTCAATAAGGTTTCATGACGAATTTAAATCTGTTTTGCGATTTCTCTTTATCGTGTTTCATTATTTCGATCGGTTTTTTGGGATTTAAAGATAATTTTCATACTACTATGTTACGTAAGCGTATGTTAGACAAAAAAAAAAAAATAATAAGACAATAATAATCGCTTTTAATTTCTTCATGTTCAAAGTTGTTAATAGTGTAATAAACTTTTATCGAATAACAAACACGAGGGAATGTGAAGAAACGGCACATTCGAGAATGTCATAACGAAATTACATCACATACGAATAAAACGAATATGATTGGCGTTGACGAAACGTCGAACGGCGAAATACGTTTACCCGAGAAAACGAAACGGTTCAGAGTCAGAAAACCATTAGACAATTCTCCATGACTTCCAGAATCGTAGACAGTATCGTACAGAAAACGTACACGAATCCATAGTATGTAATCGTGAACAAAAACGCCGTTTGACACGTAAACACCAGAAGTCTCATGGTGGACATCAACGGATCGCCTTGGGCCTTCACGATGTTGCAGAAGTCGTTCAGAAAAAAGCACAGGATCAACGGGATGACTTTGAGCAACGGCAGAAGCGCGTGGACCAGTTCGAAAGCGGCGCATAGTTGAAGGAACATCAGTCGCAGGATTGAATCGACCAACGTGATGAATTCGTCCGCGTCCTCGATATCCGTCGACGAGTGATATTTCGACAATTGGTCGTAAGTCGATTTGACGATGTATTTGCAATTCTTCAGATTCATTATTATTATTATTATTATTATTATTGTTGTCTAGAGCTGTGTTTGAAACAATTTTTACGTTTATAGTATTGTTTTATACTGTTATTAGTTAGGCGTATATACTTAAACTGAAGATTTTTTTTTCCACGTAGATCGCTGTAGGAAGTCAATATGAAATATAATTGTTATATTTCATTTTTGCTAATATATTGTGTCTTATATTTTATGTATGCAGTAAACGGACAGTTGCTGAGTAACATTAAAATATATTGTTTTTTTTTTTTTTTTTACATATGTAACGTGATTGTAGCCAATACGCTTCTTTACCTATTAAAAATTTTAAGAATTAAATTACGCCTGTTATTGTATTCACTCGATTTTAAGTTATTAAATTGTGTTAAAAATATATCCACGCTTTTTTTTTATTTTGTCTGTGAGTACATGTTCGGGAATTGAACCGATTATCTAGATATACGTTACACGTTTCATTGGCAACTTTGGTATATTATTTTACACGTTTTTCGAATTTCCCAGTTGTTTTTGAAGCGAAGGTACCAAAATAGATAAATAAATAAATAAATATATATACATATCCAATAATTTGCAAAAATACCGCTAAAATTGACGATACGTTCGTTTCGGACAATGTTTGTATTTTTTTTTTTTTGTTTTGAGAGCTTAAAATGTAATATAAGCTTAGAGAAATATGCAATATTTTTCATATTAATAATTTTATAATCAACTACTGTAGCGCGTAGCTTAGAATCGTTTATGGACTACGATTGATTTACCGTCGGTTTCAAATTCAGAATAATAAAAAGTCTAAAATTTCCGAGTATATATATATAATTCATTTGAATCGATATCCATTCAATATCCCGCGACTCGCTGCTACCCTTTGTGTTGTACATTTGTTCAAGTGCGAGACAACGTGTACGATCTAAAAAGGATTTCGATTTTAAAAACGAAAATAAACGATAAAAGAGAAAAAAGGTCGCGTATGACAACGATTTGATGGATTTTTGTTCGAGTGTTTGGAGGACGGTTAGCTTGCACTATATTATGTCTATATTACATAGTACTCGAATTTCGTTTGTACCTACGAATTCATTCATTTGTTATGTCAGCTATATTGTTGGCATAGGCGTGCTCAGACAATTTTCACAGTCAGTGAACCGTATTACCACAAAAAAAAAAAAAAAAAAAAATTGCCCAGACGAAATAAAAAAATGAAATATTTTATTATAATTATTAAGTACTTACATGCATATCGAATAAATTCTTTAAAACTGAAAAAAATAGAATAAAATACGGGTACTAATCGCTATCATTGCGTAGTGTAATAATATTTGCCGTGTTTTTACGTTATTGTAATTGATGATGATTTTATTATACATTGTTTCCATCCAAATAGCAGTTAAAATTTCTAATTCGCGTTATATTATATATCGTACGATTAATTCATCATACGCTGTTAGTAGTTACAGTTGTTGGTATATTATAATATTATTCAAAAAGAAAATGGTTTAAAATCCAATTGATTCACTGCGTCGAATTTATTTCCGTTTTAACGTTTTTTGTACATTAGGCGTTACTCCATTTCCAACGTAGGTACCGGTCGCATCGATAACGAGAATCCTGAAAACGGATTTGAATTATTCGTGAATTTCATTATAGATCGAGTTTCGTATTTCGTTTTTTTTTTTTTATTTAGTTTTAATAAAAAAACTCGAGTATTAGCGGAATTTTTTTTTTTTTTTGGATTTACGAAAACACGATAATTGGTGACACGATTTCGTCGGACACACGCGCTCTGCAGATGTCCGGACGTCGTGTATTTCGCGCCGTAACAGCGCTGTCCACGGGTGGTCGGTCGGCGACGGAGCGTGCATTGGAGTCATCCTAACAGTCGTCGTCGTACCGCCGTTTACACCGGCGTCGTTTTACGCTCAGGAGACTTTCGGTTAGTTCGGTCTCGTACTTACATTATACGAATTCGTGTCGAGCTATTCGTGTCCGGATCGCGTGGTATCCCGAGGTAAGCGGTCCAGGAAAATTATCTACCGTCGCATATAAATAAATACACGTGTGTATATATTTTTGCGGTTTTATTTTGTGTAAAAACGAAAAGAATTTGTGCTGTAGCAGAGCACGCGCACGCGAACAAATTCTCAACAATCTCGCGAGATTTCGTACGATTTTTCCCGTTTAACGACGAACGTCGTGCGTCACTGTGTGCACGCGCAAATGAGAAAAATTATTGCGATATTAACGGATGATTTACACCCCCCCCCCCAACAATTCATAATACGACCCACGAATTTTTTTTTATAGAATGTCGGGGGAGCGGTCCAACAATTTCGTTTTTATTATTATCTGTTCTCTAATTATTATTAGTAGTTCGATTCATGGCCGATGTATTACTGTCGATCAAATTAATAATACACACACATACGGAAGAATTTACTACGATAAGTATTTATTATCCAATATTTGAAATACATTTTTATTTCGTAGTTAAATTTCATATACATATATAATACATTATTTGATTAACATTAATAAATAATATTAAAAAAAAAAAAAAAATTAAAATTTTAAAATAATTATTTTAGATCTTTTGTTTTTTTTTTTTTTTAATAAGTTACTCAATTATATCACGAGGCGTGAGATTTCATTTCGATGAATATTGTACGCATTGATACAAGTCGATTTCGTCAGCTGTCGTTTCTCTTTACACTACAATAACACCTAAACCGTTGATATTGTACTGTTATTATAATTGTTTTATCAAATGGAAAAAATAAGAACTATTTTCGTCACTATAATCACTCATTATTCCCAATCATGACAATACATCTCCGTAACAGATGAAATGTATTATATTCATGTTAAATATGATAAATACGGTAACGAATGACAATAATTTCGATTTCAATTCACGTGTATAATCTCGTAAATATTATATTATTTAATTTTCATTCGAGTTTTATTAGTTTTTCAAATGTTGAAATATCAATGGGCCCGAAATCCCGTACGAAGCTCCTTTAATGCGTTATAGGCACAACGCGGTGACTTTTGTTTTATAAACGATTACGTCATATTTTCTTTCACTTATTTATTCAATTCGTTCGCTAAGCCTACCAGCTATTTTTAAATTTCCATAAATATTATTATTTAACGTAATTTATGAACTGATTTCACTTAAATATTTCGCGATACAATTTATATTGTAAACGAAATTCTGTCATATTTCAACGATTGAATTTGAAATTTTCGATACCTATCACTTGCGCAACAAAATCAAATGAAAGCGGGATTTATTTATTATGGAATTGCTAGCGTACCGTTAATAATGCAGACGCAGAAAAAAAAATCAGATTGCTTATATTATATCGTCACTGGGAGGTTTATATTAACATTGCTCAAGTCGAATTTCGAAAGCGCGGAATTTAAATTATTTAAAAAAAAAAAATTCGAAATTCACCGCGATGATTGTCGAAGTGTATACACACAGAATGTGTCAATCGATAATCATAATAAAAATCTCAAAATCACTTTATTATTGAATCGTATTTTATTTTTTTATCATGTTAATTTGAAATGCGTCTCATCACGTCGTACATATTTATACACATGGTTCATACATATTGAACAAAGTATAACACGTTGTATTGAATGATTTCATACGTGCTTATTTGAATACAACAGATTATCATTTCAAATAGAATGTATTGACTCTTAAAATCGAAATTTTATTAAATACATTGTAACGATTTAAATTTTTTTCACACTGGTATTTTTCGATTAACCTTTATCAAAATATTAACAATTTTGAACATGTAAAGATTAAAAAGCCAGTATTTTTTTATTCGTCAAACGCATATAGCAACATAGTCATTTGAACATTAACCTTAAATCTTGACAAATCGACTGAAGTAGTGCTACGATAATAAGAAATCTTAAAACAGATTTGAATTCGTTGTGAAGCTTAATAATTAAAAACTAAAAGTTTAAAACGCGGCTATTATCAATTTCTATTTATTTTCTATTTCTCGAGTGACAACATCTAATCATCTGGTTTTTTGGCTCCTTAATGGACGGCTTTTGATCATTTTTTCTTTTTAATCAAAACTTCTTTCATTATTTGACCATCCGCTCTCCAATCCATTATAGTCAATTGTTTCGTATGTACTATATGTATATGATATGTGCCACGTTATGCTGCTTCTGTAATTCTTATTTGCTTGAAAAATATCGAATATATAAAATAAACGACGACTTTTGACGTGACATACGACGGAGATAAATTTTGTGATAGCACTGACCAGTTCGACCGACCAGTTGAAGAATTAACTATTTCAATAAGGTTTCATGACGAATTTAAATCTGTTTTGCGATTTCTCTTTATCGTATTTCATTATTTCGATCGGTTTTTTGGGA
Organism: Chaetogeoica ovagalla; assembly: GCA_032441825.1. Taxonomy (NCBI): domain Eukaryota; kingdom Metazoa; phylum Arthropoda; class Insecta; order Hemiptera; family Aphididae; genus Chaetogeoica; species Chaetogeoica ovagalla. The sequence goes on from CM063726.1 coordinate 4,727,637, forward strand.
TTTAAAGATAATTTTCATACTACTATGTTACGTAAGCGTATGTTAGACAAAAAAAAAAAAAAAATAAGACAATAATAATCGCTTTCAATTTCTTCATGTTCAAAGTTGTTAATAGTGTAATAAACTTTTATCGAAAAACACACCCGAGGGGGTGTGAAGAAACGGCACATTCGAGAATATCATAACGAAATTACATCACATACGAATAAAACGAATATGATTGGCGTTGACGAAACGTCGAACGGCGAAATACGTTTACCCGAGAAAACGAAACGGTTCAGAGTCAGAAAACCATTAGACAATTCTCCATGACTTCCAGAATCGTAGACAGTATCGTACAGAAAACGTACACGAATCCATAGTATGTAATCGTGAACAAAAACGCCGTTTGACACGTAAACACCAGAAGTCTCATGGTGGACATCAACGGATCGCCTTGGGCCTTCACGATGTTGCAGAAGTTGTTCAGAAAAAAGCACAGGATCAACGGGATGACTTTGAGCAACGGCAGAAGCGCGTGGACCAGTTCGAAAGCAGCGCATAGTTGAAGGAACATCAGTCGCAGGATTGAATCGACCAACGTGATGAATTCGTCCGCGTCCTCGATATCCGTCGACGAGTGATATTTCGACAATTGGTCGTAAGTCGATTTGACGATGTATTTGCAATTTTTCAGATTCATTATTATTATTATTGTTGTCTAGAGCTGTGTTTGAAACAATTTTTACGTTTATAGTATTGTTTTATACTGTTATTAGTTAGGCGTATATACTTAAACTGAAGATTTTTTTTTCCACGTAGATCGCTGTAGGAAGTCAATATGAAATATAATTGTTATATTTTATTTTTGCTAATATATTGTGTCTTATATTTTATGTATGCAATAAACGGACAGTTGCTGAGTAACATTAAAATATATTGTTTTTTTTTTTTTTTTTACATATGTAACGTGATTGTAGCCAATACGCTTCTTTACCTATTAAAAATTTTAAGTACTAAATTACGCCTGTTATTGTATTCACTCGACTTTAAGTTATTATTATAACTAAAAATAAAATGTTATTACTTTTTTGTTGTGTGGAATGGGATTTTTGTCAATAATAATGTGTTTTGTAAGCTTGTCCTTCATATTTGTTGCAGCTCGTGTTCTAACTTCAATTACATCGTACGAAACATTATTGACTGATAATATATTTTTGTTTTTTTTTTTGTAACAAATTGAAAATTGATATCAACAGAACCCTTACAATAGAATTGAATTCCATCTAAAAGTACCTTGTTTTTAGTGTAATCCGTATAATTCGTTATTTACGCTTTATAATATTGCTACATCATCGTACTTAATCGAATAGAGCCAACGGCATTACAATCAGCCGTTTGTATCTCTAATGGCATTGGATTATGGGCGTTCAAGATAGGAGATCAATTTTGTTACTCGAGTCATTGGGGCAAACGAAAATGTACTTTGCACAATTGTTAACATCCATTAAACGAATTGTGCGAGTGTTGAATATATTTACGAATAGCAATATAAACGCAAATGGATGTATGTAAATGCGTAAATATTATAATAATATGTAATTTGACTTCGGATTATCACAGTAACATGTAAGAAAAAAAAACATAAATCATTTATCTACCCGCATTTAATACTCATCTTTGTTAAAAGAAAAGTTATTTTATTTTAGTTTAACGTAACTGTGTAATGTCATATAAATCACACGACTAGTAATTTGTAGTGGGTATCTATAGACTTATTTATAGGTGTGATAAAAAGAAAAAGCCATAGCGGATATTAATAAGAAATTATTACATTTTTATGTCATTGATTAAATATAACGTAATCACCGTCATTCAGGTCATATATTGCATTAACGTTTTTGTATTTTATTTTCGAAAAATATTTTTTTCTGATAGTATAAAAAACCCAATAAACTCTATTCATTAGAAATTGATAAGCTATGAAACGACAAGTGAGATTTATTTGTTCTTATTTTTATTTTGAAGTCATATGGAGAAATTTTAAATGGAATTTCATTGTGAAATTTTAAAATTTTTAATTCTAATTACAATTTTATAACACGTCAATCAAATACGTATTTTGAATTAAAGCTAAAGATTGAACATTATAGTACAAAGAAATCCGTTAACAACGATTTGAAATTAAAAAAGTACATTTATTTTTTAAGAAAATGATTGTGTATTTAAATTTAAAATAATAATAATAATAAAACAGCAAAGCAATTATTTTTATACAAAAGCCATTCAAAAAAGATATTTTCATTATTAAATAAATGTCTCGATATTTAATAATTACATATTTTATCTTTTATTTGAATATATATATTATATATTATATATATACATACATAGAATGTTCTATAATTAATTTACATAATTAAATTTGTTTTTTAAATAATGTGAATATTGTTTTGTGTTGTGTCTATATATACGATGTCGTCGATCAGATATATTGAAATTTTGCCTTGCTTCTTCTTTGATTCAGTGATCGGATGTTCGTTAGTTATTGAGACCTCAAATTGTAGTATGTATTTTTGGCGGCGGATTCATGCGATGGTCGTAATTGCTATAGTTTATTCCGAGGATAATTCGTTATAACTGTAACTATACTGTTTAGTGTTTTTGCGGTAAACTATACGTTCCTTTAACTTAATTTTTTAAACACTAGTTAATCAGTTTTTTTTTTAAAAAGTTAAATAATTCTCAATTACTTGCTTTTTCTTTGGCCAGTAAGTCAGTCCAATTAAACCGCTGCATCATCGTCCTAATTGTTATTTTCACTAGACACGTTGATTATTATTTTTTTGCTAATAATATTACAATTGTCAATGTTTGCGATAACACTCACGGAGCGCGTAAAAATTATTACGTTGTTTTTATTTAGACCGTATTCGACGTATGAAAGAAGAGTTTAAATATATATATATATAATTTGCCTAGTTTTTCAGTTGTAATATATATTTACACTCTATACAGGGTAAATTTATCATAATTATAACATTGAATTTTTTAAATACAATTTATAATTTGATTTCCCATTAAACGAACGGGTTTTATAATTTTAATATAAAATGTGTAATTTTGTTGCGTAATTTCTTCTTTTTTCAATAATAATATATTTAATATATTATATACTTATATTAAGGTATTTTTTTAGTTTTAATATGTTTAAATTCAATTTTCAGTTTACAATATTATCTTGTTAAATACGTCGATTAAAAGTCTGTATTAATCGAAAATGCAGTGTTATTACGCGATTTCATGGCGCATTAAACATTTTGAATTTCAAATTAATTAATTTTATATATAGTTTTAACGTAAAAATATAATTAAAATCAAATAATATTTTATCCCGTGCTTGAGTATGCTTTGTTAATAGGGTATATTTAGCAACGAATTATGCAGTAATTAAACTATACGTTTTAGAATAGAATAAAAACAAAGAATTTTAATTTATTTGACAGTGTTAAATAGTAATTTCCATTAACACTGGCAAATAAACAATAGAAAAATGACGATTAAAAACAACAAATTACGAATTTTCATGGAGTAAGTATAACGCTGTCCAACAGACTATTAATGAGTTCTTATTTAAAACAAACATTATTACGTGTAGCAGATTTTACATTTGAATTTTTTTACTTTATTACTGACTCTATTAACGTCACCTTACCGGTTTAAAGTTTTAGCAATACTGTTGTGTTGATGATTCACGAGTAATCGTCAGTATTTTATTATTATTACTCGTATTATTATTATTATAACGTAAATTGTATTCGTTACTGATTTGCATTTAAACTATAATACACTGAAGTGTAAAATAAATTTAAAAATCAAATCTTTCGTTTTCAGAGAAAATCGGCAATTTTTATTACGATTGTATTAATCGCGCGGATTCTTCGGTTTTTTTCAATATAATATTGGTAATTGGTTTATTCGCCGTCAACTGATACCAGTCAAATTTGTTTTGGCATTCAAATCGCGAAGTATCGCAGTGGTCGACATTCGGAGAGTTGGCTTTTTAATTATTAAATTCGCGATTTCGAAATAAACATTTTATATTATTTTTCTGTTGAATTCGAAAAGAAATTCGGTTTCAAAGTAAGATATTAACAATCGTTATCGAATTATTATTAATACGCGTGTCAACAAATCCAAAAATAATGCTTATCCATTGTCAAACACAAACAACTCAATGTTTTACACATATGTACAACGCCTTAGTCTTTTTCCATTATTCAAAATAATTTTAAATGAAAATAAAAAAATGGGATCACTGGTTCGCTGCAGGTTCACGCCGGGCGAAACATTATAATATTATTTCGTGATTTTTCGGGTGAAAATCAAATTCTCGTTTCGTTTCTGAAGACGTATTTCTTTTTATTTTCGCTATAACGCGCACGTTCCCCCGTTAATGTCATTTTCTCGTTCCTTTTAGTTTCTGAGTATAGTAAGGTTAGGTTACATATTGTTTTACGAGAGCATAATTTTATTTCGAGAAACCCTTTTATTTTTTTCCCCGCGTTTCAGTAAGTATATACGCTACGAAAGTTTCACTCAACCTTATTTATATAGATTGAAAATCGAAAGTAGACGCGCCACTTAATTGGAGGATTCGGAATTTTTCAACAATTTCGAAAAGTCGATGAGTAAAAATCGTTTTTAATCATTATTTTAATCACGTTTTTTCCTCCTCGAGTATAATTTTATCGCGATTAAATACCAAATTACAATTAGTGAAAATGGTTTTGAAAATTGTGATGAAACACAATTATTTGTCAGTTTAATCAAAAATATTAATGATAATGGGGTTAACGTTCATTGAACAGGAATACGCATTTTTCTGCCTCGCTAAACAATAACGTATATTCAAAAATGGTGGAGTAATGGAATTTTTTCGCGTGTTGTGAATATTTTTAATAAATCGTAATGCATAAGTCATTCATTGTTTTTTTTTTTTTTTTTGATGACGATGACAATAAATATTATTTCAATTACAATTGTTTACAAGTAAAATTTTTAAATTTCTGATTTATTTCTTGGTTCGTATTTATTTTATTTAATATAGTAGGTCTCGATATTGTCTAAGCTCCTGTTGCATATATGTTTTAATAATGCATACGTAGATAAATCTATAAAACCTGATAATCGTGGGATAACTGAATGCAATGTTGATTTCTTATGTAATTAGAGATCTTATAAATATAAATGTTGACTTTTATTTTTGTATTATAAAATGTCGGCTAATTATTTAATTTGTGAATGCGTGTAATGTATTGTTCGACTTAAATCCATGCTAATGATGAATATATAATAAGTGAAAATAATAATCGAATATTAAAATAGATATACGATATGTTTCGTTAAATTCGTTTAAATCTGTATGCGGGAAAAAATAGAATCAGTAGTGATAAAATAACTTATAAAACTACAACAAAGAAAGAGTAGAAAATAAAAATGTAATATATACTAAAGAGTTTCACGAGTCTTTTTAATTTGTTCGATTTGTTTAAAATCGAATAAAGGAAAGATTGATTTTTATAAATTGATAAATAGTTTTGTTGTGAATTTGTGTGTTTCTCGTAGTTTTTACTCAAGTGGATTATTTATTATATACAGTTGCAATATATATTATTAGGTGATGTAAAATAAATAGTATCATGCGTTTATAGTTCTAGTATATTTTTGGTTTTTTTTTTGTAAATGAAATAAACATACATTTTTATTAAACGTTATTCTATGTTGACGATTATGGGATGTAATTCGGGCAAAATAATATCATGAAAATTGTAATTAAATCATTAATATACGGATAATACAACATGTTAAGAAGGCATTATAGAGTTTAATTTAGAAAATAATTCGATGTTTGCACGAGAAAGGTTTCAGTAGGAATTGAATTTCTAGATTAGTAATTCAGTACGAGTATAGGTATATACCGTGTAAATACGTCCAAGAAATACCAAGAAGAAGCGGCGTTCGGTGTTCAAATAAAATATAAAACTGTTAAGATTCAAATTTCACGGTTCTGTGTGTAGGAAGTGTGGTCTCCCGTGTGAATTCCTTTTGTAAATAACGAACTAGACATGAAATCAATTACTATAGTTTAAATAGGAAATTGTCTACTCCGCAACATATTGATTAAGCAAATAAGAATAACGTTTTTATTTCCTACTATGTTTTGATTATTTCGACGATATAGCAAGCGATGTGTTTGCGGTCAATAATAATTAAAATTCCAAATTGAAAATTTGTACGAATTATCATCATAATAAATACGCGTAAATTTCTGTAATAAAAACAATTAAAAATCGATAAGTAGTAATCGTAAGTTTAACACATCAAATTAGCGGGCATTTTTTAAAAGAAAAATAATTAAACGCATTATTTTACATACGGAGAACTCTAAAAACGACCACGTGAAGTCCTGCAGGCAATTAATTAGAATACAGTACATTTTATACACAAGTCAACAATTGAAAAACAAAATATATATGTACACAAATTATTCGTGTTTACATTTTTAAATATAACACGAATATCATTTTATTAGTAGTATACATAGGAGTAGAATGGATTTAGATTTGAAATATCGTTTAGAATTCATATATAAAACAAATGCATACACGTGTATAGTAGAGAAGTTATGACTAATAATAATAAAGTCATCTGAAACAACTCAAAAACTTTGATTTTTCGTCACACAGCCGCCGCGATTTAGTTACTTCGAGTAAAACGCTCATTATATATATTATATATATATATATATATATATATATATATATAGGCAACTATGTATAAAAAATGTATTTTATATTAAATTATGAATTAATTATCAAAGCTTTCTAAAAAAAAGCAATTTAGTTTATTATATTTTCTCCATTTTTGTTTTCATTTTATTATCTAAAATGACATTTCGCATTATTATTTGATTTTTAAAATTATAATATTCGTAAAATATATAAAGTGATATTAATTTAAAATTTCAAGTGTTCATCTACATAATATATTATTTAAAATCGATATGCGTTTTAATAACAAATGTATTATTATTGTTTTATAGCGTTTAAGTTAGTCATACACTTGATGACTTTTTAGAAATACAAAAATAAATGATGAAAAATATAAAATAAATTTATGTTGCCAATAGAATGCGATTTATGTATACAAATTGTTCACATTATTACAATACATGTTCTTTAATAAAAATATCGGTAGAGACTCTAAATATGTACCAGTACAGTTTCCAACAGCCAACGCTAAATATCTAAAATATCTATTTCAATATAGGACATATACACATTGTTTTAAATAACATTTATTATTATATATATAAACTTGTTTTGAATAACTTCAGTATTATTAATTATTTCTCATGAATATTATTACGAAATATAAACTATTTAAATTATTTTAAATGAGTTTATTAAAATCAAAGCGTATGAATTTCTTTTTTGTTTTTCATAATACTTTTAAACGTTTAATTAAAAATTAAAAATATTTATTCGAATACTTGTTTTCGAGATAATGTATGAATTCATAGCATTTTCTGTAATAATATAATACATAACAACACATAATGAATCACACGTAGATTGCTTACAAGACGTACAAATATGTACAATTTAGATTGCGTGATATAAAATATAAACATAGAGAGGAATTTAATAATTTATACTATATCATAATCTTTATAAATTCGTGTATACTTTATACTTTATAAAATATATATATTTATAAAGAGACAAAGTTGAACGTTTATAATTGCAAAAACTCAAAAACCACTCATGTTTTGTTTATGATCTCTTAAGTGTTATGGGAAACGGTCAGCATATTGTGTAAGCTGTACTACTAAATAAATATAAATAATGTAGATAATTATATATAAAAAAAAGATATTATTATTTTTTTAATTATTATATTATTTTATCATTAAATATATGATAATAACATAATCGGTAATAAAAAAAAAAAATAAAAAAAAATATTGTTTTAATTTTAATAGCATGCAAAGTATTAAATTTTGATAATCATATACAATATATCTATTGTCCATAATTCATTATATTAATTTATATATAAATATATAATTTTTTTTAACAGTAGCAAGTAAGACACTTTAAAAATAGAAATTTAGATTTTCATTTTTGTATAAATATACAAATTGGGTATTGTATTAGTATATTGATTTCTGGATGGTGATTTTGAGTTAAAAATCGAATAATCCGTGTAAAATGTATACACAAATGTTTAATTGGTATATATTGAAACGGTATTTACAGAAAACAAACACAATTATAAAATCAATAAACTATACCGGATATATATATATTATATTAAATTTATGGAATGTTTATAAAATATGTTGACTTACGATTTAATAACAGACACTGATTAATGCTTATTTATTTATCACATCAATTAGATCCATTATGATATAATAAATATGGTTTAAAACTTTATGAATTAATCAAAAGTATTGTAATTTAACAAAATAATGAATATACATAAATAAATGTGTAATTTATATGCTATTATATCGTTGTGTTTTATACATTTATATTTGTATTTCAATTCAATGAAAACATTATATTATATAGTATAATACAAATTTTCATAATAAATATTTTTACAACGCGATTTGCACCTGTGATTCAATAATAAAAGTTTACCAAAATACTCGTCGCCGTCACTATTATAAGCTATATTATGATTTTTTTAATTATCTTTACTACTGCACGTCACAATATTAATAAAATGGGTCATAGATGTAAACCAGATAGATGCCCATTGAGAACTCCGGTAGCCGCTAAGTCACCCTGGGATCCCTAGTAATAAATTCATATTTTATGAAATAAACAAAAGAAAAGTTTACGGAGAGGACGTTAAATTAACTAAAAACATATAGATAATAATAATAATAATAAAATTAATGTTAAAACGACATAAATGGGCTATCTGATTCAATTTCTGTTTCAACAGCTGTCCTTTCATTCATTACCTTCGGGAAACATGCCTTTGTACCAATTTTGTAAAGTTGCTTTAGACCGTAATTCGAAATTTCTGTTCTTTTCTTTGAGATAAGTATAAATATTGTAAGAAGAGGATTATATAAACAATCACATTGGAGTTTTTAAAATGTTTATGATAATCTCACCATATTATGTGGTTTTGTTACAAGTATGTTTGCCTTTAACATTTATAACAATAATTATTATAATTGATTTTCTGTGAAAATACGAAACTAATCGCCTAGCCGGCTTCCAAAATAACACATAACACACACACACACACACACACACTTATTGGCTACGACACACTTGTATTTTGCAACTGCACAATGTGTGTGCAATCGCACATACAAATAGGCCCTGCTATAGTCATAAGACTAACCCGTGTATTTAAGTGTAATATGTGTAACCGACGTTCTCGACAGCATTTCTGTCGGTGTTAAACGCAAGGTCATACCCCATAACTACCTCGTTGAAGAATTTATAACAATACAAACATTTCAAACCGCTCGCGTTTTTATTGATGAATTGTAAGACACAAGGGCAAACACGCATTTTCGTCCATACACGCGACTAGAAATTCATGATTGACACAGCTACGTAAAGTACATTGCAAATATACAATAATGCGAGCAGTGTGTGTGTGTGTATAAGCTCCAAAAAGGAACATTTTCGTTCGACGTTTCAGTAATATATAATGACGACTAATCGCTAACGATTTATTAATAATTTAATACTTTCGTGTACATTGAACGGTTGTCATCATGGTATTGTATTATAAATAATTATCATTAATAATGACAATTAACAATTAACAATAATAATAATAATAATCAACAATTAAGATAATATCTCTAAATAACCATTATTGAAGTTAATTAATTATTATCATAACTCGGGTGTAATCATTTATCGAATGATATTTGATAAATATTACGATATAAAAATAAAAATTTTTTTTTTCTAATTGATACAATATTATATAGTAAAAATTATTTATTTAAATCCCCGTTGATTATATAAAAAGAAAAGATAAATAATAATAATAATAATAAATTAAGACAATTCCCGTAAGTCCGGGCGCTTTGCTAAATTTCGGTGTACATTTCGTATCGTATAAAAAACAAATATTGCACAAATGCATTAAATGAGGAAAAAATTCAAAAACACATCGATAACCAAAATTGGTACTGACACGGGATTATTTTTAAATTGTATTTAAACATTTTCAAAACGTTAGATTTTCATACTGCTTAAAATATCCTAAAAATTTTCCCATATAGAACCCATAAATAAATGCATATCGGTTTCGTATTATTATTTTGGTCATATCAAGCAGACTTTGTGCGTTTTTAGTTAACAATAAGCGATTCGTCGAAATGACATCTGAAAATCGATTTTTAATGAAACTATTTTACATAAATGCGGCGCGTATTAACGATTTAATCGATTATCGTGAACAAATACACATTACAAAGAGAAAATTAACTAATTTTTTTATATGAGTCACGAATAAAACTTTAAACGTTATTAGCGAAACTAATTTCAAGCGGAATAAAAACGGGCTCAGACGTTCGCGCGTGCAATTAAATGGCTAATTTTTTTTCTCCTCCCAACGTTATACCACGCATTAACGGAATAACAAAAAGCAATAAACGAATGTATTAATTCTGCTTTTTTCCCCATTTAAAAACAAATTGAAGACAACTTAAAAAAGAATTATTATTATATTAACGGTTTAAAAGACCAAAACAAATGTTTAGTTTTTCGAATGTGCGATGTTTTATATAATTTTTAAATTTGAAATATTACAACTTTTCCATTTATTTTTTTTTTTTAAAAAAAAAAACGTTTTTATTATATAAGTATATATCCTATTTGCATTCCGTATTTAATTTTCGAAATTTATATTTTATTATATATACGCAGGCGATAAAATCATTTATCAAATAATTTTGTTGACAAACAAAATATGTCGTAGTAAACTTAATGTTATCTTTGTTCTGTGTAAAGAAAGAGTAGAAAAAAAATCGTATTTTTTTTTTTTGCATTTTTATTATATTTTACTTTAGCCAATATATTTTACAGTTCCAAAATAAATATTTACAATTTTTAATATTTGATTACCGAACGTTTTAAAGTAAAATAATCAATATGTATATTATTACGTTTAATGTAAATGCAATTTAAGATGAATTATTGTTTTCGGAATAACGATCGGAGCTCAGTTAACTGAAATTGATCGTGTGCTCGCAGATTTTTATAACAATCGGGCAATTTCGTGTACAGTGTCTTTGTAAAGTACCGTCTGTGTTGCAAAATCTAAAAGGCAAATAAGTCATTGATTTGCGTAAATTAGGCTAAATTATGCTAATGCACTATAACTAGAACAGACGAGTTGAAATAACGGTTGCCAAATATTAAAAAGTAAAAGACAATATTAAAAGCTTTTATTTTTAAAATTGTTTAAATAATATATATATATATATAAATATTTTTTTTACTTTTATTCAACAGTAATTAGATGAAAAAATAATAATTAAGATAAAAAAAAATGAAAAGAATTTTATTCAATTAAAACATTTGAAAAAAAATTAACAGCTTTTATGTATGTACGTTGTAATCGATTTTCTTCAAACACAATAATGGAAACCATTTAATTATTTTCATCAGATTTTTTGAATTTTCGAAATAAGTACAATGATAAAATGAAAAAAAATTTATAAAATCAATGCATATATATATATATATAAAACAATAAGTTTCAAAAATAGCAGAATTAAAGCATTAGAGCAAAAAAAAAAAAAAAAATATAGCTCGAAGCTACGGCATAGTTATTTAATTACAGAATACTACAAAAACAAAAATTAATAGATATACAGAACTTTTTTTCCCCGCTGGCGAAAATATTGCTCGTGGTGGCCGCCACTTATTTTTCTTGTATAAAACCAGCGGGATACTCAACTAAAGCTTTAAAAATAGAACAGGACAATATGATATGTTGTGTAATAGATATAATAATATAGCTTGGAGATTTGAAATAAATGATCGAATATCATCCAACTTTTATTTCCTAACTGCACATGCCGCATTAAAAGCAAAAATAACCATATAGAACTTTGAAAAAGCTGTTGTCTCGTGTTCAAATATTTTGAAGATTAGAATGGCTTCGATTTATGTGAAAATGCGGTAGTTTTTAAGTATTAAATTTCTTTACCAGAAATCTAAAAAAAAAAAATCTCATTTACAACTATTGGAATACATATTGAAAACGGCCGAGAAGATATATTTCCAAGAGTTATTACTATTAATACATTCCTCCTCACATTTCCTTATAAAACTGCGTCATACGTAAAAGAATTTCAATAAGCTTCAGATTATTGAATATGTTTACAGAAAAAAAAAAAAATGGCGCAAGACGGATTTGGCCCTATTTTCCATAGATATAAAAATTTTAAACATGATTGATAACTCTATTATATATATATATATATATATATATTGAGTATTATATATATATATATACGTATATATATATATTGTTCATTTGATTATTTTAATTAATGTATTATTATTTGTGTTATTTTTAAAAAAGTAATTCTAATATTATATATTATATAATATTTTTTACGTAAATATTATTCAAACAAAAATACGTCATTTAAAATTTAGTGATTATAATAATCATCGTGAAGCTAATTTTACGGCACTGGTCGCGGACTCGGCTATTCATGTGTAATAGCCGTGCGTTCGCGCGTTGAACAGAATATACAGTCATTAATAAAGATAGTGACAGTTTTTTTAAATTATTTTACATAAAGTATGGGCATTTTATTTAAATGGCATCAAATTTTGCTACGTCTCTGGAGCACAGTAACCCACAGAATATCCAAATGTAAAAAAATTGAGAAAAAAAAGACATTTTCCAAGATCAATCTTCTTGAAATATTTTACTTGCGAGACAATATATAAAAATATATCTGTAATTTTTTCAGAGTATTCTAGTATAGAATACCACACATTTTATACAATAATAATTAGTAATACATTTTTAAAGATAAATTTAAAATTTTTATATATTTATAATAACAATATAGGTTTATCTAATGATATGCATTTTGTTAATATCATATTTACGTGCGGCGTAACGTGAGCTAATAAGAAATATAACCATGTTTAATTGATGCACGTCGTTTATATGATTAATATGATCTATGTGTGTAGAATGCACGATAAATTAAATGGCTCATTTAATATATATATATATATATAACATTTACTTATAATAGCTCATTTTATATTTTGTTCAAAAAAATTGATAAATACCTATTAGAAAACTCGAATGAGAACGTTTGTGTATGTATTGCCAGACATAAAACCAATTTAAGTTAACGAATAATTTATTGAAAGAAAATATAATTACATAAACGTTCATTTGTATTTTGTTGCAGATAAAATATTGTCAAGACGTCAAAATGATTAAATCATATTATCAATATACGCGAATCCTTATTTGAAGTTCAAAACTATATTGTCATTTATATTCAAAAATCAATAACAACTACACAGGTAATATTTTATTTTTAACCAAAATATATAAAAAAAAAAAATAGAAAAAAAAAAGAAGAAGAAGAAAGAGTTCGTTGCCGTCAAGCGACTATATAACGAGTATAATATAAACTTATTGATTATAAAAAATTCAAAATTTCTTGTATACTCGAATATAAAAGAACACCAATTTAAATCTTGAGATTCATATATATATGTGTGTGTGTGTTTGCGGGCACCAAGAATAATTTCGAACGAGAGAGGATGACATAAATAATATTATAAGCAGTACATATTGAATAAATTATATATGATTGAAAAAGTGAAAATTCTGTCGACGTCGTATCATTTAAACTTTCAATGCGCGTATGTCGTTTAATAGATATAAAGTCTAATATATAATACAATTTATATCGTATAAATACATTTTAGATTTTCGTTATCCGACTGGTTCTTTAAAATTATTATGTTTTAAACAGTACGTATGTATTATAATTTAATTATATGCAAATATTTACAAAGAAATTTAATGTATAAATTTGAATAATTTAAATACGAATATATAAATATATATATATATATATATATATATATATATATATATATATATATATTATAATAAAGCTTATATTGTATAAATTAAAAATATTTTAATAAAAATTTAGGGAGTCTGTGTTGTTATTACTACATGAATTCGAAAGCAATATTATAAATTATTGCGTTCGTAAAACGATTCTGAGCGGTGTAATTATAAAATTATTTTTCTTAGTTTTATATATAATGTGCACATAGTACATATTATACTCGTACATTTTTTTTTATGTAATATTTATGATGGTTAGAGCTCGGATTTCAATGCATTTGCATTTTTTTTTTTTGGAATGACTTACACGATGCTTTCCAAGCTAGAAATGTGTTTCAAATATTCCATGTTGTAACTACAAGTTTTTTTTGGGACATTTTTGACGTTTTTAATGCATTTTTTAAAGATATTTTTGACCTATTTCTTGTATTATGACCAAAAAATTGATTTTATTGAAATATAAACATAGTAATACGTAATATAAATCACTTTCAGTTTGAACTATATAACATTTATAACATCTGTAATCTTGTAATCTGGTTTTAAATTAGACAATTTCACATGTTAAACAAACATATTGTATTTTTCTGAATTTTAATATTTATTTATTTCATTAATACAGAAATAAAATGATTTAATGTACATTTATGTTTAAATTAATATTTTGAAAGGGCATTTTTTTGATTTTTTTCAGGTATTTAAATCCGAGCCTTAGTGATGATGCTTTATTAATAGTTAAATTAAAATCAAGTTAAAATTAAAAATTATTGGGAAAATCGAAAAATCAACTGTCTAAACTGTACCGAAATTTACTACTGGAATTTCATTAGACGTATGTAATCGGAACACTCATTCTAATAGAAAAGTACAGAGAGAGAGAGAGAGAGAGAGAGAGAGAGAGAGAGAGAGAGAGAGAGAGAGAGAGAGAGAGAGAGAGAGAGAAAATTCATCATCATTAAGAAAACTGCTAGGTTTCGGTCAGAATTTAAAAAGAGTTATTCAAAGTATTTTTCATTTTTTTTTTCAATTTTAGATTAAAAACTAACGGGATATAATCGTTGTTAAATTTTCACTATTCACGCATTATTATAAACTATAATACTAATAATTGTTACAGTGTTCGATTTTGTATAAAAATAACATTAAACATACTTCTTATAGCATGTTGAAAATAAATAAATGTCTTATATATTACATATAATATGGATGTACAAAATATATAATGTTTTGAGTATAAGTAAGTGTCGTTTCAATAAAAATTCGAAACATACTCGTATAAATATATATATAATCATTAATTCAACACGGATTCTGTGAGTTCAAGTATATTTCCTACCCCGTGACATTTTTCTAATTATTTAATATAATTTCAACTTGAAGAATCTACAAGAATCTTTTATTTATTATCACACTAATAAATTAATGATTTACACGTTTCTTCGTAAGAGAAACTTAACGATATAACATATTATTGATGGAACACAACATTATTTGTTGTAACTGTATATAATATTAATATGTGGTATGAGTGTGCGCGCGTGCATTACATTATTATTACAATGAAATTCTCGATTTTGTATCGGGAATTTTAATGTTTACTCGTCTGATTGAATACTTTGTAAAATATTTGCTAAACTAGTTTATTACACATAACGTCAAACGCAGCTCGGATGCATTAATCAACGCGCGACCGTCTGTCTTGCGTTGTTGTATATCTATTAATGATTTCAATTAATAATGTTACCATAATAATTGTAGACATTCAAATTTTTGCACATTATTTTAAATTTTTTCCGATAGCCGTTTGATGTCCAATCTCACGTAACCGATTATGTGTACGGAGATGTGATAAATAACTCTTATTGCAGTATTTAATATTTTAAGGCATTTTGTTTTCTTTTTCGCAAAATCCAAAATAACTATTTCACGGGTCTGTTCTCTTGTAAATATTTATATTAAAAATTAGCGGACTAATATATTGATATAATATACGTTGTGCTCCAATGTAATTGACACGAGTGTCGATCGAAAAAAAAAAAGAATTGCAAACGCGTAAGTCGCAATATTCTTTTTATAACGAAAAATATATAATCACAGTGTTGTTTCGGGATAATCTGTACGTGTAATATAATTCGACGTTGAAAATTATAGTAGTATTGACACGTGGACGCGCATTTCAATTTTTATTATTTACGTAATTCGCAGAGTTTTTTCTTCGCGTGATCGATGTTATTTTGTTTTAATTGATCGATTAGTTAATTTATTTTGATTAAATTGTGTTTATTAAACGTGTTTTTGTCGCACCGAACAACAATTACTATTAATACGCCTTATTGTGTCACCGTTGTCCGATGATATATCACGATGGTCTGTAGTATTCGGTGCAAATAAATAATAATAATAATTATAAAATATTTGTAACTATTATTTTTATTATTTTTAGTATACAAAGAGTTTTGCGATAATATTATGTCATGACGCGAATCCGTATAATTACGTTTCTATGTTGTTTGAAATAAAAAAAAAAAAAACAAATAGAAATTCGTATTACTTTCGATACGGAATTAATTTTTTTTTTTATCGAATTATAATAAAAACCAAATAAATACAATTACGAATTCGTATAGTCATAACTTTCCGAAACAACTCCCGTACGTGTAATACACTTTTTTTTTTCACGATACGAGAAAATTCGTTTACACAACGATATTATAAAATATTCACGATTTCGTACGTGAGCACATCGATTTTAGCGGGAAAACACCTTTCAATTTCGAGATTATACAACAGCATTTTGCTGCAATTTCACAGACCACGCGAGCATATAATATGACGTGTGTAGTACGCACATACACGACGACGACGTTATACCTACGCGTTTGCCGAACATTGCGTAATGCGAGTTTCGGTTTTGTCAAAAGAAAAAAAAACATTTTCGCACGTTCAGGTTGCGTTCGGTATGTTGCGGTTTATTCTTAGGGAAGAAGCGAAAAGCGAGAAAAGAAAAGAATCGAGAAGAAGCGCTCGTATATTATATTACACACACAATAATTTCTCTATACGTAGACGTGGACCACGGACTAAGAGAGATATAATGGACCATGTTAATAATCGTTAGTAAAAAAGTCACGAACAAGAGACGTGTGTGAATTTGGTGGGGGGGATGTATAAAAAAAATTAACGATTTCTTTTTCTTTTTGCCATGTATTGATTAGAATGACAATCGGATAATATACGGCTCGGAAGTCGTAGGAGAATTGTTTTAACTTTTACAGCAGACCGAGCTAGAAATCCGAGAAATCACCTGTGAGTTTAAATACAGAAAATTTAAAATGCATATTTCGTTGGTTTTAGAGGGAAAATATTTTTGTTGATTTTCATACCACATCACGCGTGTTTAACACTTTTCAAAATTAATTGACATTTTTCTTTTATATTATATGCATAATATAAAACTCACAAATATAACGCATTTCGTCACAGCGGACTATTATTATTATTATTATTAATTTAACGACAATGGTCGTTATTGTAACAACAATTATTCTGTCTTCGGTCATTTGAAATATTTTAAATCTCAAGAAGATATTTGTGGTCCAGTGCCAGCGACTTTACATGTGTTTTATAACTTCGAAAATACTGAAAACAAATTTTTATAATATTTTATTTATTTTTTTTTAGTTCAAATAAAATATGAAAGTATGTAGCCGCATTTTAAACATTATAAATTTATTTGTCTATATTATACTTTTTTTTTCTGCGCATTTTAATAACTTTTTTGGAACTCGGAAAAACTTTTGGCAAGTTTATTAACATTTTTTGCATATTTACATTTTTTTTCACGCGTATTTAACAATTTTCTCGTGCATATTTTGCCCCTTTTCAATTGCTGTAACTCGGAGCCCTAATGATAACATGTACCTACATTTCATTAATAATATAATTTTATATTTGAACATTCATTGTGAGAATAATTATTATACCACGCGTTCATCTCAATTCTTATAATTCTTTGAAAGCCATCCCTCTACAATTTTCCATCCACTCACATATTTCGTTTAAAATTATTCGTCCCTCTTGGATTTTTAAAAATAGTTTTATGTATAATTTGTAGTCTTAACGGGTACACTGATATTATGGAACAATACGTGTTAAATGCAGGGTTATATCAGAACATATTTTCATCTCAATAAAACTGTATATACATTTCACTTCTGCGTGCAACTAATTTGAATAATTCAATATTTACTTCGTCTTGAAAGTTATTTTTTTTTTAGTATAAAAAAATACATTTGAAACAAAGATTTAAAAAATACAATTTTATATTCCACATACATTGTAGGAGTAAAAAATCGTTCGATTACTTTGATGTAGTGATGTCATTTGAGGGTATTTGCCTCCTCGTTGACAATAGGCCGGTGTTTGAAGCCTTTTGTTAAAAATATTACCTACTTATTTTCAACAATATGGACCGTTAACGACTTTGATCTTTCAAAACCTGAAATAACGAGACACTGACTTATCCATCGCTCCAATTTATTTCGATTCACATCCACCACTGTTTATAGGGCTCATTTACTGTTGCGTTTCGGAAAGTTATTTACGTGTTTCAATTAAATTACAATTAGTTTACAACTTTTTCGATGACTGACAAATGATTGTAGATTTGAAGGACATTTAGAATGTATACCGTTTCGATTATCAAAACAAAAAATTAATTATTCTAAAGTAGACGCGTCATTATAATTTGCAAATCATATTTAAACATTATAATTATTATATTGTTACATTTTAAGATCAGATACTCTTATAATAATTGGTTATATTAGACATTAGTCGCATTCGGACGATTCAATGAATTACTCGAAATCACAAATAAATGCGAAATGTAAATAAATGCAAATAAATGCTCCGCACCTCAGATAACGTTGACTTCGCCCGTGTACATCACTTGCGATGGTGGTGTAATGGTCAGCATAGTTGCCTTCCAAGCAGTTGATCCGGGTTCGATTCCCGGCCATCGCAGTTACTTTTTTTTTACGTTTGTTCTTTTTTTTTTATTTATTACACTCGATGTCGTTAAGAGTAAAATCAATGCGAGAAAACAATTTGTCTTTTTTTTCCCCTTTTATTTTCATTACAATATCGCAATTGGCGTCAAGTTAGGAGGTACACCTGTAAACGAAATTCATCCATAGTCGAAGATATTTTATTTCAATAAATCGATGAAATTATCAATGAAATTCGAGTGAAATTTAAATCGTAATAATAAATTTACTCGGAAAAAAATAAACAAAACGTGTGCGTTTGGACGATATTATTTCATTATATTCAGTTGATGTTCGCCAGGGATTTTAAAATTAAAGTTACAATTCATTCGTACATCACAAGGAACTGCGCGTTCTCAGTGAAAACATTATGTACAAACACAAAACTCCCGGGTTCTAGTCATAATTATATTTATAGTGAAATTAATAAAATGTTCGCGTTGTACGCGCAAACGAATCCGCGAGTTTTTCACATAAACCTTTTGAAGCGTGTGCGCGGACGAGCGATCATCGCCGCCAATAATCATTGACATAACAATCGTCATTAAATTAACAACGGAATGTTTATTTTTCAGAAATCTCCAGGACGCGGGATACACTTGTTATTTCAGCGTGGCCCATAAATTACACTTAATAAGGGTATATGGCATCGGTAAGTAACCTAACAGTTTTCATCGGACGTACGTCCGTATATTATGTGAATTCATTCGATTCGTATCATTTTTATTCGTCAGAGCCTATAGTATTATATACCTTGTATCTCCGTAGCGCGTTGAATTACGAATTATTACTGTTGTTCATTTAACGTACGTAACACCCAAACGTACACGATAGATGAGAAAAGAATCTCAGAATTTCTGGTCAAGCTTAAAAAAAAAATCCATAAGATTTTATAGGTATTGCTAATTATAATCGTCCGTTCACCGAAAATATCCTTATTGCCACATATAATAATTTTAAAATCCTATAACGACTAAAAATAAAAATCATAACAGTGTTTAAAATACGTGCTTGTGCTCGTGGATTAAGTTGCATTTCTGGGGATGAAATTTCGCTAAGACGTTAGGAGGATCTCGGTAGTTAGGTGTACACCCAAACAGGACCGACGGATTACTTTTGTCTCTCGTCCTCGGCTCTATACCTACTTACCGCGTTTAAATGCGAATCTGTTGTGCATATATTTAACAACACATATACACGGATTATAATATGTAAAACGCATTCTTAACATTTTAATTTAAATCCTTACGAATTACGCGCGAGAATGGCGGAAGTTATTCATTTGGAAAATTGTTCACGATGCTGTTGTGATCGTACTCGTGAGTTATATACACTGTAGACGTTATAATATTTCATAATAAAAAAAAACGCGGTTTTCGGCCACCTTACGTGAAAATCATACATCATATCGTAGTTATAATTCATATAATATTATAATATATATTCGTTCATAGTCGTGAAAACATTAACATGTCGTCATTAATATTTTATAAGCCATAATATCGAGTAGGAAAAATTTCCCAGCCTCTTGTATGTTTAGTCATTAATGAGATCGTACGAATTGTGTCAGTGAATATGAATCCATTGGCCGTGCTATGTCTGAATCCGGATAAAACGGACTGGATCCGTAAATCCGTCTTAATGATTGTATCGGTACAGATTTTATGGGTGTCGTGGAGCTTTCCACACGTGCAGATTGGTGATTCGATTAATTCTCACGATTAATTCGTGTTGCGATTGGTTACAATCTTTTGTTGTTCCGTTCTGATCGGAATTGAGTGTTGGTCTAGTGTGTTCGGTCGGAAGACTGAAAACCGGGTACTATAACGTTGTTGTAGGATCATAAATGTCAGTTTAGCCATCGGTTTCTTCGCAAACATTGCTGTTAATTCCCCTCTGCAGTTATCTCCACGTCCAGATCGGGTAACCGATTTCAACGTCTTATTGGGAGGACGTTACGCGATGTAAAAGATGTTAGCGGCAGATTGGGAACGATTTTCATACGTTTTGACAAGAGGCGATTAGCGTGTCAGTCTGCCGAATGTCTTGGCGGATATGTAGGACAGTAACACCGGCAGCTATTCTGTTTGTGTAGATTTAATTGATATGTTCAGAAGCGGCCAACACTGGCACGAAATACCCAATATTTACTTCATTCATTATACGTACACGTGTGTTTTACGAAGCTCGCGGTTTATTTATACCGTAAAAAAAAAAACAATTGTTTTTAACAACAATTGTGTATAAACTGAATAATTTAACGTGTTCTATAATTATTTATAGAATTTATAAACAATTGAAAATTAAAACGAAAAATTGCTTCCGATATAACTCCGGTGGTTGGGTACAAGTGTATTGTGTATAAGAAGTTCAAGAATGGTTTAGATTTTTTTCGTTTTTGATTCGCACGAACTACGAGTACACCGCTCGTGAATAATTTAATATTGTCGAGTGTGAGACACGTTCATACGCGAAAACATATCTGTATTATATACAATTATAAAAAAAAAAACATATATATATATTATCAGGAGGCTGTGAATGATTTACGTCTAGTACCACCTACGCACTGTATACGTGCCTTGTTCACACTTAAACCGTTCTATATAATATGTTATCACTGTGATATTGATATATTGTGTAATTTATAGTGTACGTGATACGCGCGTTGTGTACAGTCACACAATGTATACTTATTTTGTGTCTAGCGAATCGTGGGGAGTCATATTATATATACGCGCTCGTTTAAACGGTAAAAGTATATAATACAGTACTTTTGCGTTATATTTTATTTACACATAAAAATTATATACACGCGTGTACATTATATTGACTCTGATTTAGGGATGATCAGGTGGAATATTATATGGAAGGTTTACACTAGAATCTTGTATGCCCCCTTTACCGGTGCGTTTGGAGATTATTAAATATTCCCGAAGACAATTGCTTGAAAAAAAATAATTGTAATTCCTTACGATATGTACACATTTGACAAAAAGAAAACGAAAAATCTTCGAAGTCAAATCAACCGTCAGTCACGTCTCACGACGAATGAGATGCTGCTGCGATTATCGCGTGTAGTTGTACTCGTAGTAGTAGTAGTAGTAGTAGTTACGGTACGCTTTAAACGATTTAAATACAAAGACAAATCACGGGTTTGTTCGTTATGAGTAAAATAAACGAATCACGCTTATAGTTTTTTTTTAATATTATGTCAACTTTTACGTATACATCTCATTTTATAACATCTTGTTGCTGCGATCTTTAATGGTTATGACTTATGATTAAAGATCGACGATATATTTTCTAATAAATTTCAACGCGCCATTGTATTATTTATAATTAATAATAAAGAAAAACATTGGAGTTGTTGTAATAAAATTTGTTTCTTTGCTACTGGTTACTCGACAAAAAAATCCATCGTCAATTATTAAGCGAAAAGAAAAATATATCAACAGAACAAACAAAATTTTTTTAAAAATTTAATGCTCCAACTTTTATATTTTTCTTAATTTTACATATAATAGTTTTTGGCTTAATATGTGTTGTAAATATTGACATTAACAATTATAATAAATAATTTACACACACACATACACACGTATATTATTATATACAAATTCGAAAATAAATATTTGTTTACTTAATCTTTACGAAACCACGGACACACTATCGATCGATTTGAACGTATATTTATATAATATTCGTATACTCGTTCGAAAAACGGCAATTTTGTTGACCGTACTACATAATTTCCAATACATATGAGATTCCGGGATGTGTCAAGATGAAATCTCTGACGTTCTAACGAGTTGGCTGGTTAAATATTTTAAATGAAAATGTCCGACGTATATCGATTTAAGCGCGTATCGAATATGACACCAGCTGCAGTTATAGCCTTTATAATATACGTATATATATATATAGGTTAACATCGGGCAACGAGTTAATGCGATATCCATCAGCATTAGTCAGTAGACTGGAAATACTTGAAATTCAGATAACTCTGTACAATTGCAATGGTTATAAATTGGCGAATGTGCGCGCGTAATTGCAGAGTCGTAATTTTTCTAAAGCCAGAATTCAGACAAAAAAAAAAAATTCACTATAAGAACACCACACGTGGTGTGTAGTCAAATATTATATGTCAAACAGCAATGGACGGGCCAATTTTTTTTTTTTTAAATTCTCGCACGGAATTTTGCCGGATTTCCTATAATCAAGTAAGAGAAGAAGGTGGGGGGGGAAATCAATATTTCTTTTCAATTATTCATGTCTTGTTATGAAATGCTATATAGGATTGTAATTCGCTATTACTCTCACAATTAACAAAATACAATTTCAACGTTTTAAACAATAAGAATCGCCATTTTTTTTTTCGGGCGTTCGAGGGCTGGAAACCCCATTCTTTCATCCCTCTCCGTATCGAGCGTATTACACACATTTTACACACGTGTACTTCATTTCTGCACCTGTTACGTTGGTTCGGCGCCGGTTTTACGCTCTTCGTGATTTACAAAACTTCTCAGACACTGGCGACGCGGTGAGAATCGTTTAGCATTTATACCAGTCCACCGTCGGATTCACTTGTAATGTATACTCGTATATGTATTAATAGGATAAAGGGATACGGAGGTAGCGTTTAAATTTCCATATAACACTAAAACGGGCGGTCACTCTTTCTGAAATTTCTCCGCCGAACAACGAATTTTAATATTTATGTGTTTTTTTTTGCTCGATTACAAGGAATTCTCAGTGTTAGAGTTTACGAATTTTTCGTCCCTTAATCGTAAAAATTAACGGGGGGAAAAAAAAATGAAAGATCGGGCCATTATGTACAATACGTTCTCTATACTCTATGGCATATAACTAGGAAAGTGAATTCTACGAAATGGATATTTCAGTTGTATTCCGTAGAGTTGTATACCGCGACACCGTCCAGTCGGTTAAAAAATATTTTCACATTGTCTATCGAACGATTTCCGCCGAATTTCCGTCAAACCTCAGTCGTCACACACCACTGCAGTTAATAATTAACATTTATAGCGTATTTTTTTCTTAAACACAAATTCTCCCGGCGGTCGCACGAATGGATTACACAAATAATAACAAAACACACGCTGCCCCCCCCTCCCCCAATCAACGATTTCGTCGGTGCCGGAATCTGTTGTTAACGCGTTTTGCATTTCAAAATCACTTTTACCCCGGTCCGTGTTATTCGCAAATCAATTATTTTGTCATTGTTATGCGACGGATGGACGGTTTAGTATACGTACGGTTGTAAAATGTATACGAATATTATTAATTGTAACGTGGAGCAATTTACAAATTATTCCGTAACATATTCTTACCGCCCGTCTAAATTTTTATTATTATTATTATTATTATTAAAAAAAAAAAATTTTGGATTGCCCTCTTCTGGACCAGTTGCTGGCGATCGGTGTCCCGACGCGCACATCTTTTCTCCCCGCACCGTACGCGTTCATCTCCAACAATAACCGTTTTAATTGGTCTCCTCTATTATCAGGGACTCGTATAATCGAATTGTGGTTAATCTGCGCTTTTCAAAAGTGGTTAATCAACGTCAACAAGTAATTTTCACTTAACCGGAACTCATCGTTGTACCGTTATGGATATCCATTATTATTATTATTATTATTATTATTATTATTATTATTATTATTATTATTATTGTTATATGATATTATCTCGTTCGACAATATTATATTAGGTATACAATACAACATTATGCGTCTTGCGCCAATATGCGCATTATATAATACGAGTATACGTTTTGCTCTGCAATTTCGTCGTATCCGAGCGAATGTAAAATACACTGAAATTGGAGCGAAATCAAACGGCGATCGTACGGCACGCACCGGTTGCGTTCAGGTATTATTATTATTATTATACGAGGTACTGGCAGTAGTTATATCCTGCAGGAGTATATCCCGCGGAATGACAACTTTAAATTGAGGCCGGGTGATTATAATTCATCTAATTGGCATTCAAATATATTATTTAAAGCGGTTCTATGAAAATTTACAATAAATTCTATTACAAAATGCGTGTACAACGTACAACACCAAAATAACAACGCTAACAACATTTGGAACAGTACTTTCGATAATAGCTATTAGATTTTTTTCACCCACGTCTCGAATGTATTACGCGATTTCAGTATACGGAGCTCCGTAGAACCACTTTGTTTTTCCTTCTGCTATTGATACATTATCGCAATTACAAATGTTCATTAGCCGTCGAATTTATTGTTTAAATATTTTAGCGTTGAAAATGACCGTTAACGAGCAACTATTACGTTACGGATAGAATTATAGTAGAAATTGAAACGCAATATGCAATACACGGAGTTACACGGATTGGCGAACGACGCCTTATCGTGTGGGCGGTTTCGTAAACTACAGCGCTAGTTGTACTTGGCCATACATCTACACATGCAATATTATTTTAAGTAATTTGTCATCTTTTTCCGCGATTTTATTTTTGATTCTTAAGAAAAGAATCATATTGTAAATTTGTGTGTTTTTCAGGGTATTTTTGTATTAGGTGCTTAACTCGCTGTGCTTAGTAATGTGGAAGAAAATATTTACTGGGGTATTGGATAAATACGATCAAAGTAATTCTACTAATGAAATATAATAATAGGTACTTTTTATATCGTTGAATGCATTTATTTTTTATTAATTTTCCTTTTAAGTATATTATTATGATACAATATAATATATATATATATATATACACACTCAATATATAATATTTATTTTTATTTACCTATAATTTATATTAAATTATTTTTACTATTGTTAGTAACTCTCTCTCTCTCCCTCTCTCCATCACAAGTTCTACTTAGTTAAGTATAGTTTAGTAATATTTAAAAGCGACGATAAATATTGTTTTCGAAAAAACAAAAAAAAAAAAAAAAAAACGATATTACCGAGCTAAAAACTCTGTTCATTTTAGATTTTCGACATTCAAAATTCACTCACTTTTTAAGAATAACGATTTATTATATGCGTCTAAGCCTGTAATCAATTTTCAAACCTTGAACACACGCGTCCAAAACGGACATTTTTTTATTTACAATTTCGTGGGAATTTTCGTTAATTTTTCCATTTATACGTTCCTACTGGTATCTACACGTATAATGATAATTTTGTAAAACCAACATATTATTCGCGTCGCTCAGAAATTAAATACAGTGTGATCTAATTTATTTTAATTATATTTACTACAGAGTAGTCAATTTTACAAAGTGCGTTACTTATATGTCTTAATTGGATATATGTAGTTAGTAGTAGACGCATATAGAAGTTATTATAATACAGTGTAAATAACGTTTCAGTTCGAATTCAGTTAAACGTTCGAATTTTCATGTGTCGTCTTTATCAATTTACGAGTCTTCAGGTGGTTTGAGTGACTGCAACTAAACTATATATAATAATTGTTTTCGTTTAACTTTCTCACACTGTTACATGCGTTTATTTAAGTAATTTTCAAGTACAAACAAAATGTCTAACTTCAAGAATATTCGTGCTTCAAAGAATTATTATTATTATTTTCGAAATTATTATTACATATATTATGGAATTTGTTTTTGAACGGGTTATAATATATACTTATTATATGAATTTTACTTTTTTTTTTTGGTGCAACTATGTATAGTTAAATCGTAACTATTAATTGTGTAGAAAGAGCGCAAAAAAACAAAAACATTCTATTAGTTTATTTTCGCTTGTAAAATTTCCAAAATGATTTGTAATAAAAGGTGAAAAAGAAGAAAGTAGCTGATACGGTAAACATCGACTCGGGCAGAGAAATTTCGTGTATAAAGTTAAATGATTGGATTCGAGATAACATTCAGAGCGACGTTATCAAAAGTTATGTATATACGCTCGTAATTATTAAATATGTTTAATAAATATCGTTAAAATATTATTTAAGCTCTCGCATTGAACACGTAAAAGAATATAAACATTTTCCACGTTCAATACGAATAAGTCAACAGTTTTATCGGGCGGGTGTCTTTTTCTCTCCAATTTTCGGGTTGTTTTGCCCAATAGGAAATATTACCGACTAAATAGACATACGTACCTATCAAATACGCGTACCGACTATAGATATGATTTGCCACTGGAACGTAAATCATGTCAAGATTAATTCTATTTTACGAAGAAAAAAAAATTGTTTTCAGACAAAATAATAAAACAAACACCGTTGTAAAAATAATACATTGTTCGCATCACTCGTGATAAGACATCTAAAATAAAATACAACGCGGAATGTAATATTCGTATAGTAACTTCCAATGAAAAATAACATAATAACATGTCGTTGTATGTATAATGTATATGTATGAATAAGAAAAATTGAATGAAATACAATTATTTCTAATTGAGAAAAAATATATCTATTTTTGTAGTACAACTTTCGTGGAAACTTTATATGTACATACATAAGCGTTGTATGAATTTAAAACAACAACAACAATAATACTAATAATAATAATAATTGTACAAGTTATAGAGCGATACGTAGTAAATAAAATTGCGTAGATGGCTATAGGGAGAAGTGAAAAAAAAATTAACTAAAAAAGGACTTACTATCGTCATATCATCTCGTTATGGTAACCATCAGGTTTATTAATTACAATTATATTTTATTTTTAATTAATTATATATAAAAAAAAATATTTATTTTGAAATAGTTTCAAAATACACTTTGTCATACTCCTTCTTCTTCCCTTGTCACACACATACACACGCATTTGAAAATGAAATTCTGAAAAATGACCCAATTGAAATTTTGTTTTGAACTTTGTCATGCGCATTGATATTATTGTGTAAAATCAATCACGTTATTGTTTTCTCGCGTGCTTCACCGCAAATCCAAACTATTTAAATTTAAAAAATAAATTATGATGTTTTGTTAATTTTGCATTTTATCAAACAAAATAATATAGAAAATTTGATAAAAAAAAAAAAATAACGGTTTTTTTTTATCTGAACCACCATTTTTGATTGTTGATAGATGGATGAAATTCAGACGATTTTCAACAAATGACAACGCTTCGACGACGAGAAATATATAATATGTAATGACAGAAAGAACAGGTGGATTATGTATACGCATATATAAATAATTTTTTGAAGTCGGATTAAATCGATGAGACACGTTATAGTCGGGAACAATAAAAGCGTTTTACGGTACACTGATTTTTACGTACTGTTCAAACGGAGTCAAAATTAAATTCTTCACGAAACACGCATACAGTGGCGTAGTCTGGGAGGGGTTCGAATGTTTAAACCCCTTCATTGCTTTTTTTTTACGGTTTTACTGAAGTGGATTCCCTTGTATGGTTCATTAAGAATATGAGCATTGAGCGACAAGCCTAACAAAAAATGTAAAAACCTATAGTTTCATTCATATTTAAAGCCCTCCTCCATTGTATAATCTCGGTTACGCCATTGCACACACACACACACACACACATGCGTTATTATTGTGCGACTTTGTGACCTAACAGAGCGGAATCGATAAAAATGACAAGTGCAGCTGACGACAAATAATCTCGTATATTTAATCGTGATTAAACGTAATAAAATGTAAATTTCGACTGTCCGTGTGTATGCGAATGAACTCCTCCTAAACGGCTGGACCGATTTTGATGAAATTTATTGTGTGCGTTTGAGTGCATCCCTGGATGGTTTAGACATACGATTGGACCCGGTAAGTCACGAGGCCCAACAATGTCATTTTGTGGATTGGATCTAGAAAACTCGTGCTTTTCGCATGACCAATTATATGTTGCGTGTTCGAGGGTTGGAAAACCTTCGAGTTTGTTCGTTTATACTCCTCAGGGATTAAATAAAAATATTGTTCATCAAATCGCATTAAGATAAAAAAAATACATATCTATCATAAAAATGATTTGATTTTTCTTTTCGTGCTATTTAAGACGGTTTTAAGTTTATACTCAACGCATTTGAGTTTATAGTATTATAGATATACACTCACACGATCCGGTTAACACGTTTTGTTTTGAACAGGACAACGTCTGTCTGGTCCGTTACATAATATGTGTATATGATCTTTTGTTAATATCATAAAGTAAGTTGAATTATAAAAATTATATAACACATGGCTAGGATTTAAATAATGTGTGATCCGTTAAAAACTATGCCCGGCCAAGAATGTTCCGTGCCAAGCCGGGCAATTCAGGATTTATTTGATAATTTATATGGCAGAACAACGTTTTGCCGGGTCAGCTCAGTATCTTACACGGTTTGAAAATTTTTTAAACAGTTACAACAGTTTAGTAGAATTGTTTTAAATTAGAAAAATAAAAATTTCGATAATCGAATTAAGAAATATCGACAATATTGAAATAAAAGCAAATTTGTCTTATTATATTTATCCTATACGATGTTATATGTTTATGTTTTAATCTGTTGCTATTTTCATTAAAAATAAAATATGCAAACTGTATCTATATCGTATAGGATAAATATAATAAGAAAAATTTGCTTTTATATTAATATTTTCAATATTGCTTAATGCGATTGTCAAAATTATTATTTTTCTAATTCAAAACAATTCTACTAAACTATTGTAACGGTTTAAAAATTATTCAAACCGTGTAAGATTATATATATTTAATCAAACAACAAACATCGCATTAAATAAACAATTTTTTTATGCGGTTCGTTTATATCATTTTAATCAAAATCGTAACTTGAAATGATAAAAACTAAATAATGTGTTCTATAGACATAATGTAAAAAAAGTATTATTGCGGATTATTTTGTAAACGAATGAAACGCAACAGTGGAGCATTAATAATATATAACTTTCAGAAACACAATATAAAGTAAATTTAAGTTTCCGCGATTACATTGTAGAATATGCGACAAATATGCATAAATATCATTATATTTAAATAAATATTTTTGGAAATAATTTTACGATATAAATGCGATTTCCAGTCCAGTAACCGACACCGTTTTTGTTTTTTATGTTCGGCTATAAGGATCGTACATATATTTTCGTCGGTTTCAGAAAAGAAAAAGCCATTTTATTTAACTGCCATATGCATACACACACACACGAGCGTATATGTAAAGTAGACATCAAAGAACGTTTTGATAATATTTTGTAAAGTACCAATCTATCTGTGGCATGTTTCATTTTTAGCAAAAAGATCTATTCTAAAAGCTGGAAACGCTCTGCATTCTGCAAATATTCTAGTAAGCGTTAAGTCAAGCCACTCGGAGTGTGCGGTGTATTGAAAAAACAGGTGAAATTTTAAAACAATTTCCGTCGTATTCACAAAACGATTTTGATCGTATAAGTATTGCAAGTAGTTGTTTTTGTTGGTTGCATATAGTATTTTGTAGAAAAAAATGTATACAATATAAAATAGAATGTATATTTTATATAATATAACTTTATTCTAAAAAAAAAAGAAAAAACAGAATTCATGAAAATTTTATTGTATATTATTATGATATTTTTAATGAATATATTACGGGAGGGGGATTTTCCAAATGAATTTCGACAATTTATTTTCTTCTTTTCGACTGATTCGACTTTTGCATGTTTGAAATCCACAACACCTGGATTTTTCGCTTTTTTACATTTATCTTTTCGTAATATGTACAATGGATTTTCGATCGCCCGTTATGACTTCAACGGTTTTACTCTAAACTTACTTCGTATATTAAAATAGGTGTTTAATTTCGATATTATAACAGAAGCAAATGTGCTGTGTAGTGAAACACGTTTTCTCATTTATTACAATTGCAGGCTCTTTTCAAAACAAATATATGTTATAATATCCATAGTAATATAATATATTGAGTATAGCGAACGAAAAGTCTTATTATAGCAGTGTTTAAACATGTCCGCTCCGAATTATCAACCGGAAATCGGGGGCGAACATAAAACAGGTTACGTAAAGACACTTGTGAAATCTAAAGAGTTCATAAAAGATTTGGAAAAGATGGAGTTTTTGTCGAGGGTATTGACTAATCCGCAATTGATATTTTACAAGGCGTCACCTGGTACAGCGAAACGTGTCGATCCGAACTATAAAGTAGTGTTAGAACGGCGAAAAAACTAAGATCATTTTATAATGAGGTCTTATTAGATATGGACGACAAGGAAAAACAAAATCAAAGTTTTGCGTTTATAATATACCCAATTGATAAATGAGTTGAAAAATACAGTTTTTTTTATTATTTCAAAACAAATATATATATATATATATTCTATATATTTACGTTCTGCGATACATTTATTATACCTACGCTATTGATATTGTATAATTTTTCGATTAAATTTCGCTTTGAAAAAACTATGACCATGATTATTATAGATCATACGTATATTAAAACAAAATAATTATTTCAGATTTTTAACACGCATTCGTAACGGTTTGGATAAAAACACAAATTGTACATATTATTTAATAATACGCATAGCGCGGTTTTCATTCAACTTATATTCAAATATCAAACGCGTTTACCTACGTGATAATATTGTCAAAAAAACATCTTAAATAATTGTTATTTATAAAATAAAAATGTCAACACACAATAATTTATTATAAAGCGAATATATTTTGTTTTTTTTTTTCTAAATTAAACGCGTCAAATTTTCGCGACACCGACCGTTAATATTGTATGTATATAACCCTGGGAATTGCACACAATCGTTTTGATTACTCGTACACGGGCATACGTATATCGTATATAATCACTTAATTTATACTTATAATAAAACCCTACGGATAATCCACTTAAAATGCGATTTTATACGACCGCTACTATATGTTATGGACGTACGTATATAATATTATGTAACATCAGTGATGTCGCGCAATTTGCGTTTGTTTATCGTACACAAGTAGGTGGTATTCGCCTATGAATAACTTACGAATCCCCTTGTGATCATTTTCTCGGTGGTCTTCAAATATAATAATTACGATATTAATAATAATTTATCGTCGACACATTTCCATGTCAGCCACTACGTGTACTATACGCGGCGTACCAACAATAATTAATTTATTAATAAATAAATAAATAATAATAATAATTATGTCTAGAAATTTCAAATTGTACAATTCTCCCGACTTCGATTTGACTACATAACTGTACTGTAAACCCGCGCACGCTTATTACCCATCTCTATGAATTTTCGTACACATCACGACGATTGGATTACACACGATTTTAATCGCATTATGATTTTCGTTTCATCCCGTCCGTAATCTATTTCATCTGTCTCCGGTATTACTCAATTATTTTTTACACTACATTTGTATATTGAGGAGGACGGCTCGTTTTGCGTTTTACCTTATTATATTTGCGACCGGTGTCGTACATAATATGAGAAGTAAATTTTGTTTTCTGTTTACGTAGAAAATTTTATTTGAAATATTTCGTTGTGTGAACGTGTTGGATTTGTGTTCGCGGTGCGTTAATTGTTTCGATTTATTTTTCACTTATATACACTAATTTTTTGGCATTTTTGGCTATACTTAATCATAATCAATTTCAACGACCGCTAGGACATATTATAACTAATTGGCTAAATGAAGAATTCCCTTGGATAATAATGTATAATAACATGCAAAACAGATAGACGACACTGTGGCGATTGATTGTAATAAATGATTGTACATCATTTTATATTTATGCGTGTAAAAGTTTTTATTAACAAAAACGAGTGTTCAATAATTAGTAAGTGTGTATTTTATATGATAGGTAATAATAACTTTTAAAACACGTAATTACATTCTGAGGTTATAATAACAACTTTTGGAAAATATTTATATAAACTTTAAATAAAAATTACAAGAAAACAGCGTTGTTCAACAATTACCTTAGGCGTAGACCAAATTTATTACTCGTAAAAAAACAAACGTACTACTGTCAAAATTCAAATTTATATTTTTCGTTCTCTAATCAAATACAGCGCGTATACCTATAGTAGGTATATATTATTTAGATATACATAATTAATAGTTTACGCTTTTGATGTGTGTACACACATTTATAGAGTTCATTTTCGCTTTTATTACGTATTTCTTCGATTTTCGATAATATAAATATATGACATTTTTTTAATATTAAACGTCCTGCAATATTCATTTTTCAACTAAGTACCTACCTATAGATCTATTAAAGTTTAATGTAATTTTTTTTTTTTTTTTTTTTGATGGTTATCCAAATTTAGTATATCTACATTATTTATGAGTATAATGTATATTTGTTTACAAAATGCAACAAAAAAAAAAAAAAAAAAAAAAAAATTAAAAGTATAGTTTGCTCTGGACATTACCAGCTATGTTGTATTTCGTTATTTATTATTATTTAGTTAGTAGTTTTTGCGCACACATAATTGAATTAAAAAACTAATGCTGGTAACTGCTATAATGGCTGACATAAATCATAATGGTTATTCAATATTAGTTCGCAAGTAGAAAATTTACTACCAAGGCGGTTATAGGCATCTGGTCGAAGAAATGTAGAAATTATTCAAGTACCTATAACATTCGTATAAAAATGTTAATAATTGATATTGTAATGTATCACAATATTTGATTGTGATTAGGTATTTGAAGAGTGAAATGTTTAAGGCGTCTAATATATATATATTTTATATAATATAAAAAAAAAATCGAATATTTTTCTTTTTAAAATCGTATAATATGAATTTTAATCATTCACATTATATACTGGTATATATAATAATCTATTCATACAAATTTCCGTAGTGATTATTACTGTTAAGTATGTATCGTTCGACCCACTTTGTCAACTGCGATGGTGGTGTAATGGTCAGCATAGTTGCCTTCCAAGCAGTTGATCCGGGTTCGATTCCCGGCCATCGCATAATATTTTTTTGCATTTTTTTTTCTTCTCTATCTTTTTATTTTATAATAATGTTTTTTTTTTAGCCAATTATTTAAATCTATGTTTTCGTAAAGAATAATTTTTCTTTTTATTCCGTAGTCCGACGACGGTACCATTAATATTTTTCAAACACTCGAGATATAAAAATACACGTATTCATAGAAATTGTTAAAGATTTGCTAAAAAATTCACATTAAATATTGAAATCCGATTTAATTCCTATGCGCATTGTACGTCGTGTAAAACCGTTTTTACGGGAAGAAAACGGCAATGTTAGGTTTGGATGACCTTTAAATATTGTTAATTTGTTATGGGAATTTGTAAAACGTATATGAAATGCATTGATTTCCTTTTTTTTTTTTCATTTCTTATGAAATGTGTGTTGGCACGTGTATGATAGTTTTCAAAAATAGAAAAAGAAACGGATGATTTTATACAATATACAATAAAACACGATTTGTTGCCCATAATTATAATTTAATGATCAATTATTGGCTCCAAATTATGAGGTATGAGGTTATTCGTGTAACATTTTTTTCATATTATGTTATATTTATGTACTTAACGTTGTAAACAAGTCAAGTCGGGTATTTAATTTTTATAAATAGATAAGTAACAGATTTTAATATCGGAAAACAAATTCATATGATTGACAAATAGATTAACAAACAATTTTCATTTTATAATTCTTGTTTTAATTGGCTTATGCGGGTTTTGAGGAAGTACTTGATCCGTTATAATA
Source organism: Chaetogeoica ovagalla (assembly GCA_032441825.1). NCBI lineage: Eukaryota > Metazoa > Arthropoda > Insecta > Hemiptera > Aphididae > Chaetogeoica > Chaetogeoica ovagalla. The sequence goes on from CM063726.1 coordinate 4,762,529, forward strand.
TATAATCGAGATAATACCCTATTATATAATTTTCTTCCGTTAAATTCAACTGAAGACATCCAATTAAGTGTTTACACAATTTGAACAATTTTAATTTTGTTCCGTTTTTAAGCATCGTTTTAAAATTTAATGTTTTTTTCTTTTCTCTTTTTAAAGTCGTACGAAATTTGTATTTAGTTCGTTTTCAAAAATCGACGTTATTTCTATTCTATGTACACATTTTATATTGTACGAATTGTAAAATTCAAAAATATAATAAGAACGCAATTAAAGCCGATTGTAATTATATTTCAATATTATACAAATAAAAAAAAAAAAAAATTTTACGAATTTCAAAATTCATTTTACATACGCATTATTATTTTTAATTTAACGTGCGTCGTTTTAATTAATTATGTTTTAATTTTCTATCAACTCGATTGTTGAAATCGAATTTCAAAATTCATTTTACATACGCATTATTATTTTTAATTTAACGTGCGTCGTTTTAATTAATTATGTTTTTAATTTTCTATCAACTCGATTGTTGAAATCGAATTTCGAAATTCATAGTTAAGATTAGAGTTGTACGGAAAAATGCGTTAAATGTTTATGGTGGTACATTGATGTGAAAAGTTTTACTCCTCCGGATTACAATATATTTGTAAAATACGTTATTTTTTTTACTTGATCGTAAAAAAATCTCTCTTTATATATATATATATATATATATATTTGTGTGCAAATTGAATTTAAAAAAAAAATTCTACAAAGCGTCACGTTATAACGCATTTATAAATAAATTTGTTAATACTATTACTATTACGCGTGAATAAATTATAAGTATATTAAACTGCTTATAAGTATATAATAATATGTATATTGATTTATTTATTTTCACGGCAGTTTTTATACATATTATACAGAGAGTCTCAAAGAGTTCTGGCCCGAATGAGCAAATAACTTTTCTTCTGTTCAATATATTATTATTTTCAAGTTTTTTTTTCGTTTTTTTGAAATATCGATTTAATATTACTGTAACATCGAGATTAGCAAGAAAAATATTGGAATTGAAACAAAAAGTTTAAAAATTATATAACATCGACAATATACTTTCTAATTATTATATATTTTCGTATATTTTCTAATCCGACTATTTCGATTATTATTTTAAAAACGATTTTTAGTATTTTATAATAATTAGCGTTTTAATGATCAGTGAGCGTTAAACTACGTATGCGTCGATATATATTATGTGTTACGCGTATATATAAAAGAGAGGGAAAAAGTGATCAACAGATGGCGTTACGACATAATATAGAGGGGGGGGGGAAACACATATAAATAGAGGTCCGAAACCGGCAGTCCGTTCAGTCTTGCCATGGCGGGCAAACGCGACCGACCAGTCTTTTTGCCGCGTTCAAAGGTGAACACAATGTTGTTGGCGTTTGCCCGCCGTGGCTACACGCCATAAGTGTGTGTGTGTATACACTGTGCAGTCCAATGGTCTCGAACCGCTCTATTTATGAGCAACTACTATCTTTTCTTTTTTCTACATCTGCATCTCGTCTTAATAGATTCGCAGACAATTCTCCTTGGTTATTAATCCTTTGATATGGATATTTCATTGGCAGAGGGAGTTGTTGGTTCCATATTCGCCCCACCCTCTTGAACATCGTGTTTAATCGCCACCGCTCTGAACTGAACACAGTGCTCAAACATTTTGTCTGAACCGTTTAATTTCCGTCGGAGTGCAATCACACATTTTCAGCACGGTTCAATGTCGGAAGCACCGACTTGTAATACTTTTTTTAAATGTTGAGTTGAAATTTGAACCGGAACACTTAAATTGAACTACAGTGGCTCTCAATTAATAGTTCATAAACCGTGTATAAATTGTTAAACTGTCGCGATTGTTATACACAGACATTGAGCGGCAAATATGTTACCTGGGTGCGTGTGTTTTGTACAATATTGGTAGACTTTAAATTATTTATAGTATGTGCGTCAAGTGAATTATAGCGATGCGCACGGCGGGTTTGGATTATATAATATTTTATATGATTTTGAGCGGTCATGAATTTAGGACGGTTTAGTACAGACCAAAACGTGTGCTCTCGCTCATCGTTTGCATGTGCTTAAATTGGTATCGACGAGGATTTGTGCTCATAATATATAATACGATTAATGTGTATAATATAATAATGGCTTTTGCGCCGCGGATGGGATGTTATGACACAGGACTGGGATTGAAGCAAATTTAATCGACCGTTCAATATTTTACGTTTTAGCTTTTAAGTGCTTGCACGTTGCACCTCGATTAAATTACCGGATTAAATGTTTTATCGGAAATTCGGAAGGAATAATTTAGTTGTTTTTTTTTTTAAATCGCGTAAATTTCAGTCGTAAATATTATTTATGATACGTGTAGGAAGAAAATAATCTACTATTAAGTTTAAGTATAAAAATAAAAGTAAATAATAGATTTTCGTTTTGCGATCAAACGTAATTCGTAATATATATGTATATATATTTTTTCTACCGTAAAACTTTAATTATTATAAAAAATACGCGATTCTTCGAATTATACGAAGGAAAAAAAAGCATTTTATGTTTTGGAACGTTTCAATTTTGAGTAATAATTATCGGTAATTCAACGCCTTTTATATTGTACTATATATATATAAGTAGATGCGTCATGAATAAAACGTAGAGAAATCGTTTTTAGTTATACGTCACGTCAATGAGTAATGTAAATTACTGTACAAGACGGCTTCTGTTATTCGAAGAACAAAGCCTTCGGGTAGTCAAGTGTTTTGAATTGTATTGGATTTTTTTGATATTTTTTGTTACTCCTGTCTTTTAGTATAATAATGATGACACATTTGTTTGTTTTGTTTCACGATATGTGTACAAACATATTTATACACGTAAGAAACAGCTGGTTAGGTCTAAGGAACAAACGTATATAAAATATATTGTACACGTATGTGCACGCAGATATTGGTGTTCGTATCGAAAGTGTAGTATTTCGAAGTTCAAATAAATAATCTAACGTTTTATAGAAACTATTACGCATAGATGGCGGGTATTACTTTTGAAGTTTTGACACTTATTGCAGCGCGTGCGCAATATTAACAAACGCATATTTTATTATCCAAACGATTGTACTTACGATGTATACGGTTTGACATGAAAATTTGGTTTTATTCAACATCAGATTGTAAAAATACGAGTACAAAAATATTGAAAGCATAGTCGAAATTAAAGTTATCTCTTACATCATCTGATACCGTTAAGTGTTATAGATTTGTTACAGATCACGTTCTCAGCTCTCCGATGACGTTTCCTGGATCACCGCTAATCCTTATGTACCATTTTTTTTCTGACAGTTTTTGACTATGCGTTGTATTGATTGCACAGCTGTGTCCTCTCTAAATTTATATTTGCGCGTATTGATTCATTGTCCTGTTCCTATTTTCCTGCAGACTCTTCTGGGTATTTACGCATATCCGTTCGTCCTCTTGTACGCCGAAGTCCGGGATTTCTTTTTTGCGCCTCACCCCATTTCTTTGGTTTTTTTTGTTTAAGAACAGTTTTCTCGATTCAGAAGTCTCAAGAATTCCATTTCATTCTCATGGATTTAGGATAATTGTAAATGAATTTAAAAATGTATTTATAATATTTTTGAATAAATAAATTTTTCCTTTTTTTCATTTCAAAAATTGTCTATAAATATATAACTTTTTAAAACACATTAATTATTAATACCTATTAAATCCTCCTTAAACATCTAACTTTTACAACAACAGTTTGAAAAGCGATTTATTTTTGTCCGCAACATTATAACGATATTAATTATTCTTTTTTTCAAATATTTTACAAACTTTTAATGAAAAAGTGTTAGTTACTCGATGAAAAAGTAATCATTAAATATGCTCTACATGGGATCACTGAAATCTCGTTCTCAAAAGAATTATGCAAAAATAAAATCTCACGTTTTTTCGTGTCTGTGAAGTTATTCACTAATTATCCTCCACATAATGGAAATTACCGAAGTAATAATAATAATATTGTTATTATTATAAACTTCATAGAGAAAGCTCTAACGTAGATGAAGACCAGTAACAACCCACTCAGCATACATAATACGGCGCATAATTTATCTTACAACACATTTTCGCCAAACGTATTAAAATATGGTACTTTTATTTATTTTTTAACGCACGTTGAGTTCTAGATATTATATTACTATTGCCTAATTTATTTGAAGACCTTTTGGCTATTTTTGTTCTATTGATTTTTATATTATATTTTACTTGACGTTAATACTAAATTATTATAATTTAATTTATTTCAGATGTAATTTAATCGGAAACGCATTAATATGGATTTTATAATATACAAGACAAAATATATTTTATCTCGTCTAAAATGTAAAATGTATCGCGGAATGTATATTAATAAATTGAATTCGAAATAAATTACGTTTGTTCAATGGTTCTTTTTTTTTTGATAATCAGATTCGGAATGAAAATTATTAACAAAACGTGATAATTAAATGATTTTAATACGAAATAAATTTGGTTTTAGGAAATTCTCTTCTTCGACCATTCGTCACCCGCTATCCGCTTAATGATAAGATGACTTATAAAATGACAAGACGAATGGTGGTTTTATTAAATCATTATCGAAGCCTTAAGTCTACGGTATAAGTTTACAGCATAATTATTTAACTTAAGAAACGATAACGTTAAAGAATAATTATTATACACTCGTATAATAATAATTGTCCGAGTTCACATTTTAAATTCTATTTCTATTCCTACACTAGTGTGGTATAGTTAGAATTGTTATTAAAAACATTACACGTCATAGTGAAATAAAATCGACTAAAACGATTTCGTGTCGTCACGGATAATGTGATTATTTTTATTAAATTTAGTCGTTTCCGTGATTGTACACTAACGGTATAATAGAAATAATAATGGACAAAAATTGAATCGATTAACACGAAATTGAAATTATACGTAAAAACGTTAATTTTACTAAACATTTAATATTTATTTTATTAGATATTACATAAATGTATATGTTATAATATAATTACGACGTTTATAATAATATTAGTGTTATAATATATTTATACTTGACGACGGAACAAACGTATCGCGTTAAAAAAAATGTGTATCAAATCAACATTTGTATGTAGTGTCCATAAGATATAATATGTAGAATATACCAATGTAATAAATTTATACTGTTTTATTATATTTTCGCATGGCGTTTTCGAATTGACGTTGATTATTATATTACTGATCCGAATTCAATAACGTAATATATATAATACGCGTGTACCGTTTTTTTTCTTTTTTTTTGAAAATATTCAGTTTATGCGTAATATTTATATATAATAGCGAAATATTATTTTTAAACTCATAAAATATACGAAAATTCTTATATATATAATATGTATGTAGTTATAGAAATTTATTTCGTGCGCTGTACAATGTCGATTTGACGACATATATTTGTCGCGTCACGCGAGGCGTATGTTTTTTATTTTAATCGAAAAACTTTTCAATCTCACGTCATCGCACCCAAATTAAATTTAAAAACTACTTATAAATGAGTCTTACTAGTTATAAATAAACGCTATTTTAAATAATTCTTAATAATGGATATATTTTTTACGGCGGTAGACAATATATGAACACGAGACACAAACGATATATATATAGCTATACAATCAATTTCACAATATAAAAAATGTATGCTACATAAGTGAAAATAATATAACGAATAATTTCATTTCTGTAAAAGGGAAACTCCGACGAGATATTATAAAACGTTTTGTACGTGAATAAAAATGTATTAATTTTGTTAATCTTTGTCGCGAGACTGGCATGACGAAAATATACGCACGTCTAAATACGTTTCATATTTCGCACAATTATTCGAAATTGAATGCTTAGTAATTTTACAACGGTACATGAAAATCTCAATTACATTTTTCCATTGGTACTTATTTGAACACGCGATTTTTTTATTATTATTATTATTCTTTGTAAGCGTGTTCACGTAATATTTTTAACCGTAAATATACGCCACCGGATTTATCGTTTTCTTTTCAATTTTTTTTTTTTTTTTAATTATTATATTACTTTTTTTTTTTTTTTTTTAATAACCCGCGTTTAAATAAATCAATTTCCACCACTCTCTTAGAGTATACGGTTGACACTTTTCTACCGTAAAATCCTATAAATATACATTATAGGATACTTCGGTGGCAAATAAATAACAACATATTACGTATTATATATATATATATATACGCATAGTATATATATATACTATAAAAGCGCATTATTTGATTTTATCGGTATACTCTTTGTTTATAGCTGAGAATAATATGTTCATTACGTGATCATTTTTTTTATAATATTTACTTTTTTTCTTCAAATTTATCATTGGCACAATACTTCGGGTTTAAACGAAATCTAATGATTTTTTTATTTGTTTTTGAGAAACAAAATATTACTTGTGCGTGTATGTACATATTAAAACCTGATCACGTGGACGCTGCAGATATTAGAGACGAGGTTTGCGATTTACATCGTCTCGTCACCGATGTCAGTGGCGTAGTTTCGATTTTTCTCTAGGAAGACGGGGGACTAAATAAAACGGTCAAATAAAACGTGGAAAATTTGTCTCCACTGTAAAGGAGACTTTGTATAATATTTCGAATGAAAATATTTTATTGGTAATAAATTAAATAAAACGGATAAGTAATATGTAAATCGAAAAGTAATAGATTACTCGTCGAGTAATATAACTCGGACGTATTAGAATTTAGAAAAAAGAAAACGTCTATTTTTATTCGAGAGTTCATGAGGATCTCTTTGGGTTTTATTGCGTTCTTGCAGCCGCCAGTCGTGAGCGTCATTTTAAATCATTGAGCTTTTCCTGTTGGATATAATAGACAATTTTAAATTAATTTCTCTCATAAAAAATGATCGGAAATTAATATTACATCGATACTACTGATTCCGATTTCCCGCAGATCTTCATTACGCACTCTTTTGTGAGATATCTTCATCTTTAAATATAGAAAAATTGGAATTTATTGTGTTTGTTGTCAACTGTACGTGTCCAATATACAACGATATTTTTGACTTTTCGATCTTAGGTATGGAAGGTTTAACCGTAAAAACACCTTCTATCTCTTAAACATCTCACTAAATATTATTGTTGAACGAGGTAAATGAAGTATAATTACGTAAGTCCATCGGTTCAAATTGTATACAACGATAAAATACTTTTGAAATGAACTTAATAACATCATTATATTTAGCTTCGTTTTTTGAATATGAGATGAAAAACAATTCATCGTAACAATAATACAACGAATAATATGGCGAATATTTTGAAAAAAAATTGATGTTTTCGTTTGTTGCAGAATTCATTACAAATTTAATATTCTCGTATTATTAATGTTAAATTAACTTACATTTTACATTTCAATAGCACTTTTTTAACTTAATATAGTTATAACAAAAAAAAAAAAAAACTCGTCAAAACTATGTGTTTGTATATAATATTATTCCATTGCTGTCGGTATAGAAGTTTCTTCCTGTTTCGCTTACAAATTGCAATCAACAAAATGTCTTCATCCTAAAAAGTGACTAAATCATTTGAATTTCAATAAAAAAAATGTATACACAATGTACTTTTTTCCTCTATCACTCTTTCTCTCTCATCGTATTCATTTATAATTGTATCTTTTGTCATTATGACTTATTTTCCGTGATGCGTGCAGAGCGGTGTTGTGTAACGAAGGCTTGTGTAATATTGTTGTGTAACGAAATTGCGCATTCGTGCAAATAAATTATACTCTATGCTTATAAACGTTAATAAAGAACACAAAAATAAATAAAATAAATACAATTATAACATCCGTTGATAATTTACTACGTGTTATTATTTTTATGACGTAAAATTGATTGATTTCAATAGGTGCATTTTGAAAAGTTTTCATTTTAAATAATAAATGTCAATCCAATACGGTTGACGTTTGAAATCGTAATTTATCGGGGGAACCCATTCGATTATTGGGCATATTCAAAATGTCAAAAAATACATAAATTAGTAAATGTTTTGAACAAAACAATTTTACTTAATTTTTTTTTTTTTTTGTTACAATTATTACGGAATTCAATTACGTATATTATTTTGAATTTTATCTGTCGTTTTTCCAGAAACATTTTAACTGTCCAAAATAATTCTAATTAAAAGAAACAAAAACTAGTCGAAGAGGAGATTGTAGTTAAACTCTATCTTTTCCCCATTGAAAAAAAAACCAGATAATATGAAACGAGGAAGCATTATATGATTAATAATATAAATACACTTTACAATATATTGTGTAACAAAAACCTAAAGAATTTGTTTTATGTACGATTTGATTGGAAAATGTACTAATCACGATTATCTGTAATAATAATGCGTTTTAGGTCGAATGCACACATATTAGCAACAACAACAAATAATACATCTGTGACTATACTCGTATATATATCTGTTTTTTTTTCATCAATCACCATCGATCACATATTCGCATCGTATCGTAGATGTGGTCGGATATCATATTTTAGTGTGGTACATCTCGGTTTTTTTTTCCATTATTACGTCGTTTGTAGTTTGACCGTACAATTCATTTTTCCTATATAAGGATAACGGGTCCGTATTTAGAGCTAACGATTTTCGATTTACAGTGAACAACGATCGGCGGCATGTAATCCGTTAATAATAATAATAATTATTATTATTATAATAATAATATAATTTTTCCAAATTTCCGGAGAAACGATGCGTGTGTACAACGATTTATTCAGCAACGCGCAAAAAAAAAACCGCACTTAATAATCGGAGGTCAATTTATTTTCTCCATCGGAACTAAACGGTCGCATAGACACAACGTCGATACACAAGTTGTGTTTAATGCAAGGCACCGATTTTTAATAGTAATAAAAAAAAAAATCAAATCCGTTTACTTTAAGTATATATTATATTACTGCATAAGTAATTGATGCGTCCATAAATTTTATGTTTTTTTTTCAAATTAATGCCCGCACGTAAATTTAAAAAAATTACGATTAATGCAGTTGTAGATTTTTGTTTAAGACAACTAACGTTAGAAGTCAGGGCGTAGCCGTTGTTCAATATATTATAATATATAAATACATGTGTTTAAAAAAAACAGTTTTAAGTATTGCATACATTTTAAGTCCTTTCGTCATATTTAAGAGAAGAAGTAAATTAATTTGTACTATAGGAAATGTATAGGAAATTGTGTTTTGATATATTTTTTTCTGATTCAATGAAAATGTTCGGTTTCTCTTACGCAGTATTGTATAAAGTTTATAGTCGCTCTTATAGAACTGCACGGTGTTCATTATACGAATGACGTTCAGTGATGTCTTCAGAGTCCTAATAAAAGTTGTAACATTTTTAACATACCTGAACTCGTCATTGTAGTGTACTCCACCAAACGAATTCTGATAAAATGTAAAAGCGTACGAGTGAACACGAATTTTTTTACTTAATTTTGACGGTTCGACGCGCATGGGGCGTAACATAATAAATATTATATTAATCCGAAGATGTGTAAACAAGGTTGGGAATTCATTATTTTATAACAATTCTATTATTGTTATTACGTTAACATTTAAATTTCGTTCGTTTCGTTCTTACACGGAAATTGTCTTGGCCCTGGGGATCAGTGTAAGAAATTTGCGTCTCGCAAAACTCCTTTTATTGTTAGCATCGTTCATACTCTACAGATGTCCGATTTTCCGTAAAGATAACTTTATTCTAAACCACGCGTTCACTCTGCAAATGACGCGAGAAAACGCCGGCTTCTTAAGCCACATTGCGTTCCTTACACATACATTACGCACGCGTGATTAATTTTAATAATATTATACTATTCTTCCCGTCTTCGTATAATGTTTTATTACATTTTGTCTTATTGCATTAAATATTATTACTGTTTGTGAACATTTTTTCTGTATACACCGGTAAATCGTACGCGCCTACATGCTGGCCGTACACACTGTTTAAACAACGAGATGCGATGTCAATAAACAATCGGAAATCGTCGGGGGAAAAAAAAGTAATAAAATAAAATTTGTAAAAAGGGTCGTCTTATGTATACATTTGTGTGTTATTCGTTTTTTTTTTTTTTTGAGCATCCGACTGGACCCGCACCTGATTCCCGTTTAGAAATTCCTGTAGGAAATCACTGGGAATCGTGCGAGAGTTTTCTACCGCGCGTTATTTGAATTTTAAATTATTATTCTCTCCTGGAAGATTTCCCGTATATATGTTAATATAAATATCCATTTATTTTTGGGTCTCCATCACCGTGTTTGTCGGCAATCCATCACATTTTTAACTCGCGCAGGTTTATCGCAGTTTGCATATTGATAACTCCTCTCGCATATAAATCATATATTTACCGGTTCCCTCACTTCGTCGTTCTGTACGGAAATAAATCATATTAATAATTGTCACTGTAATTTATGATAAATGCGTTTTTTTATCTGGCCGGTCGTCGTCGTCGTCGTCGTACCAGTTCTTCTCGTCCTGTACCGTCGGAGTCGAACAACGGTAACGGGCGTAAGTTAACAACATTTGCGCGCTTCGATGCATGACCTAATTTAACCTGACCGTTCGCCGTCGTACGACAGATTTGTGGAAAATAATTACAATCAATTTTAAGCGTCATTATAGAAATAAAATGATAGCTCTGCGGATATATTTTAAATTTCACTAATAAAATTAACCAATATTCTTTGGGGGATAAACGGTGAAAATAATATGGACATCGTTTCAGACAAAATACTCGATTTCCAATGTAAGATATCGTGTCATATCAGTACAACGAACAATTAATACGTCCGATGCAATGAAATGAGAGTAATTGTGTGTGGGGGGAATATTGAACCGATCTACAATACACTATGGTTTTAGAACATGGATTCCCGTATCGAATCCAACGTTCTCTAGATTCGAATTTCTCGAACGTCTCGCCACGAAACGAACGGTCCGCATTGTCTTTCGCTGCAGCCACCCGTCCAATTCGGTCCCGGCACGTATTACGGAACAGTCGGTTTCACGTTTATCACATGCCCGTCACCGTTTTCTAATCCATTTCCAATGAACGCGGTACGTTAATACGCGATTTCGAATAAATTTCCCCGACGTTTTGACGGTTAAATAATATTACTGTCTGATACACTAATACATTTATACGCTGGCGAACACAGTGATGTTTCATATTACAACACCGTCACATAATAATACCACCTATAGCAGCTGTACCTGGACGCAACGCAATAAAATATATGTAATTTCAGAATCGTATTACACCGCGGTGTACGCGCACCGAACGTCTGAATACGCATTGAACGCGGCGTTGTGTCGTACGCATTTTTATCTTAGAAATCGTTTTTTTTTTTTGTTTCACCATCCCTATTCGACGTTTATCGCGTGCACAACGCACGTACGGATCGATGCCCGTTGAGAAATTTCCCGACGACACGTAGGGATTTTCTTTTTTCGTTTTTTTTTTGGTATAAAAGATAAAAGAAACTACAGGCAAGACGTGTTCCTGCGTATTCCAAAAGTCGAACGTCCAAAATGTCCCGGGGAAAAAAAAAGAAGAAAAATGAGACCCAAAGTGCGGGGCACTACAACTACAGTGTTCGCGAGTCCGCCGCTATGACACTAATCCTCCCATTTGACGTTACTGTTCAGTGGCGAATATTTTCGCATTCGTGCGAATAAGTCGTTGTTTTTTTTTTCTACGTGGGTTACTGTTTGGAACACGATTGATCATTAAAAAAAAGAAAAAAAAAGTATTTAAAATACTATCGAATAAAACTATTTAAAAAGTTTACGGAATCATTTTAAAAATTGTTCTGTGACATTTTTTATTCGGAAAATACTATTCGAGTCTGTTACCCGGGGCCGGATTTAGAACATAATCGTTTCGAATAGATCGAGATTCGAAAAAAGAAAAACAAAAAAAGGGTAAAGGCGACGTGTTCGTGAAAAAATCCTCCTGTCTCGTCAAAAAACGCCGCCGAGTCGGACAATTTTCGCGACGAAAATTGTCGACGTCGGATTTTTTATTTTTTTTTCCGTTACGACAATATTCGTTCGTAACGTTTTCATCTTGTGTGTGCGTGTGTACGAAAAGAAGATTTCGTTTAATCCGGCCGAGACTACGGGGCTACGCGATGAGTGCAGCGTACTGCTGGCGATTTCGCGCTGGTTCGTATGAATTGATCGGATTCGTGTTCGTCGGTTCCAAGTACGCCCGCCTGAAAGTATAATAAATGGACCGAGAGGTTCGCCGGAGCATAACGTCACGAAGGTTTTACAACCGCGAAAAGTACCGCAAGAATGGCCACGAGACATCGCGACGTTTTCATCCGGAGAGTTCGGAAGTTTTTCTTCAGAATTTGATTAAAAATAGCACACACACACACACACAATTGTATTGTTTAACGAGAAATCGACATTTACTGTTTTTTTTCTTCGGTCGAATTCGGCGCGTTTTGTCGTTGATTTTTTCATCGTTTCGATGAGTAGCAATTCCCCCCGTGTACAAACGTGTATTTTGCTGGGAACGTAATGATTTCGTTTTTCGATTTTCGCAAAAGTTTTTTTTAAACGTGATTCGGGATAAATTCGAAAATAACCAACTCGGTCCTTCCCCATTTTGGGAAAATCTAACGTTTTGATCCATCTCTGTATTTTTTCTTCTAAGCAACGTTCTTCGCGAACTCGTACATAAATAATATGTTTATATTATACTTATAATCAACAACTAGTGTCGTCGTTCTAAAATCATTGTGTCTCTATTTATTACACGACACCCATACGACTGTGTATTTTTGTTTCGTATAAGACAATTTATACCTAATATGTATATATATATAAATATACGAATATTTTCAGAAAAACACGTTGTTGCGAAATAAAGTTTTCCTTTTAAGCGAGTTTAAAAAACTTTGAAATCTTTAAGGGTTGTGAAAAAGACGGAGAAAATATTTTGAATTATAAACAACAGATACCTTATAAATATGTAATATTAACGAATAAAAAAAAAAAAAAAAACCGTTCAACGGAGAAAACTTACGATACAACGACGGTATTCCCGCATTTGTATACGCGCGAAAGTTTTATAATTTTTTAATAATTAGTTACGGAAATTTTACGCGTGTTATTCGCATAAAGCATTTCTCTTATACGAATTCGAAACGTTCATTACATGTTTTCACTAGTTTTTTTTTAAAATTATTTTCGTGGAAAATTAAATTATCGTCTTGACGAAGCGATATTAGGTACACTTAATATTGCGAAAACCTATAAATTACAATTAAAAGCAATATTTATATATTTCCCCCCCCAAACTTTGAATACTTCAAACTATATTATTAATATATAAATCGAGTTTACAAAACTATAAACCTTTCCGGTATAGTTTTTCTAGACGATACGCTAAACCACACACGCACCCATTATTCGTCCACCAAGTTGTCTACGGGTATAACAACATAAATTGAATTTGTTTTAATCAAAAATTAAGAATGACGCTCTGAAATCACCACGTTTGTACGCGACGATGAAGCCACGCATTTAACGTTTCCTCTGTCGACACGTGACAGTTGAAGTCATACCGCATCTTCTATTGGCTAAACTAAAAAAATAAAACTGGATATATACCAGTTGTCACAATTGTCGAAATTTTATTTCAAACTCAATAGTGTACATTATGATTATTATTTTTATATAAAATAATAAGGACTTTTCCAATATGCTTTTTGACGCGTCAAGAATATATTAAATCGTGTAAAACCCATTACTCCGTCTAAAATCCAATCACAGCGATTCGTAATATTATGTATAAATATTTAAAGAGCAATTTTACTTTGGGCAAATTGTCAATTCAATGTAAAACGATTTACCAAGCTTTAAAATATTTACAACATGCGAGTATACATACATAATGTGCATAAAATATCATATTCCGTTAATTTCGAGGGAAAACTTAAATGGATTTTACGGTATTTTAAATTATACTGCAATTTTTTAGTCATCACGTTATACAAGATGAGAGACACGACATATTATTATTATTATTGTTATTATTACTATTATTATTATTATATGTACATACGCGGTCATCACCCAAAAGTATCTATTTTATTCTTTGATTAACATTTTTTTTTTTTGTAGGAGAAGAGGTTTTATAAATATTGTATTTTTCAAAAGTTAGACTTAATTCAATTCAGTTATGCGTCTACTTTAAATTGAAATCTTCTAAGCTTTACATTTAAATAAGTTATTTCGGGTAATTTTTTTTTTTTGAACATTTTAGTTTTTAAATTAAAATTTAAAAAAAAAATGTACGATATCAATGTACTATGTAGGAGAATTCGGTATTACTTACAGGTTTTATTGTAGTTTTGTTCACGATTGTATAATAATCAAAGTGAAATTGTTTGGATCGATTGCAAAATATATAAACATATACGAGTATGTACACAATATAGGCATGCGAGTGCGAGATTTCTAAAATTCGATGATAATTATAGAATTGGATATATTTTTATAACGATACACAAAACAAAGCAAAAAAATCAGAAAAAAAATTGAACGATTTCATCATATACATTCATGAAATATGTAAAAAGGTAGTTGATGGTTTTTACTTTATTTTTTATTTTTATGACGCTGTCACGCAAATTCGTGCGACATGAATCATAAATACGCTGCTGTTTTATCAGATTCTGATCGAAAAGAAAATGTCACTCTGCTCTCCATGAATGTTATTAGCTATTGGACGATTACGCGTCACGAAAAATCGAGATATAACGAAACACACATAAAGAAAAATATATACGGAAGGAATAACACAATAACGTTCTCTTCGAGGTTTTTTTTTATGGTAAGGATATATTATTTAAATTCGTTTTAGATTTTTTCTGCTTGACAACTACGTGTATCTGGTTTAAAAATGAAAAAAATATATATATATTTGTGATGAAAACTAAACATAAATATGACATGTTAATAATTAGTTACAATAATTCTACAAGATAATAAAATAAACATTATGAAAAAAACTAGTATATAATAGAAGAAAATGAATTTTTTTCATTTAAATACAACGTTTTTATTTTTTACGTATTTAATTTTTCAAATTTAATGTCGTTCTCATTTCATTCGAGCATTTAAAGAAAAAAAGTCGAAAAATTCATACTGATTGTTCTGATATATTATATTCGTATGAAATCATAAAAGCGTACCGCGTTACAAAATCATATGACCGACTAAAATTGGGTATCAGTGGCGAAAATGTTGAGCGATTTATTGAGAATACGTGAACTATGAGGCCTTTTAGCTAAACTTTATTTTCTAATATGAGTCTACGCGAGAAGACACATTTGACAATTATAATCGAATGTATAGTCAGACGATAGAATGATGAACGAAATATGTTGTATACGGTCGTATTGAGAAACGCAATATTTTTAGAGTTAATTTAATTGACGGAAAAACTCTGTGTTCGTTATGATGTAAAAAGAGAAAATATATAATATAATATATTTTTATCGTTTCTGAATTATTTCGGACAAGACACTTAAATGAACAACCGTAGGATTCATACGTTTACAGGATAGAAATATTAAATAGCATTTTTGTTTTTTTTTTCTAATATCAAAATTCGACGGAGAAATATCGAGAAATATTTTAGTGTTTATTTCCAATGATTTACTAACGATTGATTTGTAAATAAATTTAATACAAAACTCCTGTGAATTTTTATTTTTTACATAATATTCGTCGATTAACAGCGCGTCAATTATACAATAGCGCGTATGTATATAACACGAATTTTTGTTTTAATTAAATATTGTATCACACACGTTTAACATACAGTTAAAGAAATTATTAAATAAAACAAAAAAAATTACGTTCGGTGATCTGCAGTGTTTAAATGATTTTTTTTTCAAAAGTACATATATATATATGTACAATCAGTAACAATTTTTAAAAGTATTATTATTATTATTATTTTTATTCCGGATCAAAGAAAAAAAAGTACTAATACGTTCCGGGTATTATTTAAACATCACGTTGTACGTATGAGACGTATTTTACGTATTACGACGGCATCATGCAATATTCATAAAAAATAAATTTTCGCAAATCGACAGACGGTTTTGGTGACGGGTGGAAATTAAATTACGGATATTATCAACTTCGTGTTGTTGTTTTTTTTTTCTTTAGTTACACGCCGCTATTGCACTACTTCCGTGTTTTATTTCGTTTTTCAAATTAATCATCGTGTTCACGAATACAGTGCATTCGCGTCGCGTACGCAACAATGTAGTCGTGCGGATTCTTAAGACAATAAACGTGCTAATATTGATCAGACATCAGCGACAAGGCGCTGTTGACGAGGTAATAACAAGACGGACGGAGAAATTCGATACGACAATGAATATGTATGAAATTATACAATTTAATAAATGAAATTGTTATACGATGGTTAATCCACGAACGCGTGATGGATACGAGGTTACACGGTACGACGAAACGTCTAGACGAGAGACAACGTCAACGACGATACACCATTATCAAAAATAATTATGCGTTATTATTAATTATATGTTTTGTAATGAAAAAAATTAAAATGACTAAAAAAATAATATATAATATAATAGCATTCCGAATATTGACGACAGAGCTGATAACATTTTGCGTTACTGATTGATTTCCCGACGGCCGCTGTTAGTCATATCGATAAACGAGCGATAACCATTAGATTATAGGTTGTCACATTGACCATTTAAAAAAAAAAAAATTTATATATAACGTTAAGAAGAAGAAGAAAAACTGCTATTTTTTCATTCAAATAACAACTGGTTTGGTTAGGTTCCTATCATCACTACCGACACCGTAAAATAACGATCGGACGGGGACAACGCACTGAAATAATAGATTATACGTTAACGCGTACTCGTGTTTTTCACTCGAAAATTCTAAACTGCAAACTGGTCGTTGTTGATACCAACGCGCGAATGGAGGAAAGTGTTTAATTTATGAGTTATGCGTTGAAAAAAAAAACTAATTTTTTCCCGCACACTTTGGCTCGACGAAATAAAAAAAAAAAGAAATTCGGCCGGAGAATTTATTTACTACGACGTGTAACGGATATACACAATTATTATGTTACGAAACCGGCGTCCGAAATGAAATATACAACTTTGGAATATATAGTGGCAACTGATTTGGAGGGATAGAGCCGAGTGTCATAACCGAGTGCGTATCCGTAAAGAGAAAATTGATACAATAAAGTAGAATACGACAGATGTCATATCCTATTATTCCATCAGTGTGAAAACGTGTACACCATATGCACCACAAATAAGTAATGTACTCTGTTCCATATACGAATCGTAAGAGATAAATTTTTTTTTTTTTTTTACTATTATTAATACGTCCTCGAAAACGCGAGCCGAAATTCTCCTTAAACAATACGAGACATTTCTATATAACGTCCGCAAGATTCGTTCCTCTGATTTATCCCTCTGATCAATGTGCGAAGATATATCGCGTATATATCGTTTTGACGATGATATATGTTTTTAATTTTGTTTCCGAACACTTTTTCGTTTAAAAGCACTATTGGAATGATGATCTTGACACGAGTAATTTCCCGATGGTAAATTGTATTCGGTCGGTACTCCGTTCGACACGTTTTCAGTTATTTTATCAATAGTTTTCTACTCGTACGTAACGAAAAATCGCGGAAAACATTTATAGAAAATGTTGCAAAAAAAAACCCCCCCAGTAAAACTGTCAACACATTTCGTTCCGGTCGTGGACAACTTTCGTATTTGTTAGAAGGAACTCAAAATAGAATACAATTGATCGTATATTATATTTTTTAACAATATTTATCCTTATTGATTCAATATTATTATTGCATTAACGTCGTATCTCGAAATCGTTTTTCGAATACACTGATTTAATAATATTGCTTTCGAATTCGAAATAATAATAAAACTCTAAAATATCCGTCCTGTTAGAACCGATATGCACAGAATCCACACCCTCCTCTTTTTTTTATGTGAGTATTTTTTAAAACGAATTTTACGTGCTTCCGATAGATTGAAATCGAATCGCAAAACGTCGAGGCGCCATTTGTTGTCGCCCATAATTTCCTCCCGTTTTAAATAAAAATGCTTATAATATAATGTTATATACCAGTCGCATCTCGCGGTCAGGTAGACAAAATGTATAATACGAGTTGTGCTGCATCTAAGAAATTATTAAATAGGAATTCTCAAAGCGTCGCTCGAATATTCAATTTTCAATGTGAAATTATAATATAAATTTACCACAAATATGTTACATAGTTGCAAAAGAATTATTATTGCAGCGATAATAATAATAATAATAATAATAATCACGACAATTTCGCTTTAGACAATTAATTAGTCGACCGCGTATAATTGTGTACTATTACTGATATAAGTTGTGTGCGTTATTCATTACAACGTTATTATGTCGATCAGTCGTTGACGGAGCCTAAGACAAACGTAATAGTGGTAGGGAGGTAAATTATTTTAAAATTGCCGAGTCAATAATTTTTTTTTATGATTGTCGATTGAGCACATAGGTTGACTTTTAGTTTTTATCGACTTGTTAGTAGTGGTGGAGAGACGTGACGCCTACCTTCTCGTTCCTGGTCGTTGACTGGACGTTTAAAAAAAAACAAAGTAGGACGTTAATGCGAATGATAATTTAAAGGAGTTAATGTTCAGTTCCCCACGCAGAAATTTTAATTTGTATTTAAATAAACGCGTCGAAAAATATAATAAAAAAAAAAAAACTAAATAAACGCTTTCCCCTCAAAAAAAGAAGAAGAAATTTCTATATACTCATTCGATTACACTATTTAATACGAATAGAGCGACGATATATAATATCATAATTTTGATTGCAGTTGACATGCTTAAACAAAATGATGTATCTGAATTGTAGTTTCAAAATGTAAATATTCCGGTATTGTTTTGGTCAACGAATCGCAGAACAAGAAACATTTACTATGTATAAATCGCTTCGTTTTTTCTTTTTCTTTTACTTTACGCATTATTATTATTCTACTCAAAGACGGGATAAAAAATTCCACTGCAATGATAATGGAAAGTAAACCTATTACGACAGGTTGACGGAGAAAATTACCGTTACGTTGCAGTGTCTGACGGTGCGCTTGAAATGAATTTTATAATGAAATATAAACGAAGTTACTAATAAGCTATTAATTAACGCAACGACATTACTGTAATAAAAAAAAACAAAAAAAAAAAAACACGTTTACGTTTCGTAAACTTTAGAACGTCTCTCGGTCGCGTAGTAAATTTCACGTCAAACAAATAGAAAAAAAAAACGCACGACCGTATATACAATTACCCGATCGATTCCGGATTGTAATACGAAAGATTTATGTCAAAGCATCTATTAAATAAATACCGGAAAAAAAAATGTCGTTTACTTCAAACGGATTTTACAAAAGAATAATTGATTCCGGTCATTCCCGGTAACGAAAAAAAAAAAAAAAGACTAAAAACGTACTATCGAGTCGGCTCTGTTGTATACAGAGAATACGACATCCGACTGTCGTTAACACACGAATGAGTTACGTCTCTACAAGGCAGATGATTGAACGTCTCTATATGAACTCGCGTTACTCTATGCAATACGAACGGACGAGTAAATATCTATATAGGTATAGAAAGAATTTTTATTGGAAATTTTTTTCGATAGGCTTTTGTACGGCGTGTATAGTATGGATTCCGCCGTGCACCGTAAATTGCGAACACGACTTTATACGTTTGTGATTGAATTTCAAACGAACTGGTTGGATAATACGAATCATACGAAAGGTGTATTCGGATGATGATCCGGTTCTCGTACATCTCGTCCAACGCGTTGTTTCTCCTCGCGATTAAGACGTCCGGCTTTTTTTCCCTTCTGCCAACAACTTTTATATCGAAAACGACGAATTAAATACATTTCGTTTAGTCGTGCGATGAAATCCGTGCACAATAAGCCAATGCAAATATTTACCGGAAAGTAATTTGTCTCGGGAAACATTACAATTGTTTGTGTGTGTGTACACATATAAATTACACGGAAAACGTGAAAAATCGGGAAACTTTTGTACGGTAAATTTGAATACCGGGAACTTATTACGCAGGAATAATACGGAAAACCATATATATATATATATATATATATATATATACACTAGAAAAGACGGAAAAAAATGATTCATCGGAATTTATGAAATCGAGGAAACGTCTCCGTGTACCTATTAAAATATTTCGCGTTTTATTTCCTATAATTATTTCGAGAAAATTTACATTTTCCAAATATAATATTTACCCGCGCCGCAATTGTCTTCCGGGGTTTTTATCTCTCTGAATAATATTGTCCGCAAAATGTCTCTCTCTCGTCTAATACACGTTAAGTTTACACACCAGTGTAATATTTTCCTGATTTTCTTTTTTTTTTTCGCCGGCGCTTCTTATAACTTATCTGCAGTAGTATGTGACCAGAATAGTTCTTTTTAAAATAAAATAAAAAAAAAACCCACGTTAAATCTACACGCAAACAATACGTCTTCAGAGTAAAATCATCAGTACAAATACTGATGATTTACCTATTTTTGTTTCCGCGGTGACGTGATTTCATAATCGTAATGAACGCATCGAAATCGATTTGAAAACCGTCTCTATCACACGATCGCACTGTCTTGTGGAATCGGTCATTCTATTCATACACCTCCGTAAAGCACAATCTCTCTACACCTCTTGCACACGTACACCAGCTATCATCGTATCGCACTCTCAATTTATCATTCACACACTCCTTCTCCGGTTATTTCCGAGTTACTCCGCACATCCGTCTTAGCGCAATTTCGTCTTCTCGTTCTCCGTTCCGTTTTATAAAAACGGCGAAATATTTCCTAAACGGAAGAGTGGGGGAGGAAACGTACGAACAACAGCCAGCTCCTCCTATGCCGATTCGCGTACGCCTTTTTTTTTTCTGATGTAATTTGCGTTAAAATCGACATAATAAAATATTTGTTTTTTGTTTTTTTTTTTTCCGCCGTTCGCCGCGTGTACGCAGTATGTGGCCGGAACATGTGCACTGAGGTGTCGCCAAAGTTGAAGTTCTATTACGCGTGGATGGCGTACTTGCACGGCCTAAACTTGACCCAAGAGGACCTCCAGTACCTGATCAACATCACGTCGGCGGACGATCAGCCGCAGCAGGGGCTCGAACAGCAGCAGCAGCAGCAACAACAACAACAGTCCGGATGCTATTGCGGCGGTAGCGTCAAACAGTACTCGCTGTGGTTCCGCGCGGTGCACGGCTACGTCAGCCTGTTCCTGTGCGTGTTCGGCGCGCTGGCCAACGCGCTGAACATAGCGGTGCTGACGCGCAAGGACCTGGCGGGTTCGCCCATCAACCGGATCCTTTGCGGCCTGGCCGCCGCCGACCTGGCGCTAATGGTCGAGTACATGCCGTTCACGTGCTACATGTACCTGTCCACCGCCAAGAAGGAAGAGTTCTCGCACGTGGGCGCCGTGTACGTGCTGTTCCACACGTACGTCTCACAAGTGCTGCACACCACGTCCATAGCGCTCACGCTCATTTTGGCCATGTGGAGATACGTCGTTGTCAAGTAAGCGCGTGTCACACCGTTCGTCTTTCTTGATTTTTTTTTTTTTTTTTTTACAGTATTCCCGTAAACTTTTAAATGCCCAGTCGTATTTTAAGGGAAGAATAGCTCACTTATCACTTAAACGCGAAAAAGACAATTGTTCCAGAACGAGAAAAGAAAATAATAATAACTGCTATATTAAAAATAACATCAATAATCTTGATATGCATCTGGTTTTCGAATCCGGCCATATTCAACTGTAACCAACTATATGTTATTGTGTTATATTTTTACAACTAATAATTGTATTAATTTTTTTAACACGTAAAACAAAAGTTAATTTATAACCCCTTCCCTGTATACTGTTCGATTGGATGATAATTACTACATTTGATATTCGTATTATTGAAAAATAGTAATAAAAAAAAGTATTCTAAAAGTACTTAGGAAATTAGTATTCTGATGGTTGTGTTATCAAAATAATACATTATGAAACACCGTTTGAATTCATCGCTAATAATAATCATTTCACTAATATTCGGAGTAATTTCTTTTAAAACTGTTTCGAATAACAAAAATTATTTTCGGTTTTTATAAAATCTCGACTTTCGTCTAAACCGACTGGTCATGTGGTACTCTCCGGACGACAGATGTTTTAAAATAATTTTGTAATGCGTTGATGTGTGTGCAAATAGAATTCCGATTAATATGAGATGATATCTTCGGACAATGGACATACTAATCTGATATACTCAATATAACGGTAAAAAAAAAAAATCGTAAATAAAAGTGCATGAAAAATAATTCGACACTAATAAAAAATGGAATTTAAATAATTTCACTTTCGTAAATCCTTTACGAAATCGTATTTACCGTACGTCTTGTCTGTTAAAAAATTAATTTTCAACATTATAAATTTACTTTTTCTTTCTTTCCCTTGACCGAAACATTTGTACAAAATATTGTCTAAATCAAATGAAATCAACAACGTTATGATTTATCAACTACTTGAATTTTATTTATTTTTTTAATATTTTATCGATGTAAACATAATAGTATTGAAAACTATTAAAACATTTTAACCGAGTAATATATTTTATTATTATTAACTCATTGAAAGAGTTAATATAAATTTAGTCTACGATCCTATTGCCCTGGATCTAATCTACGATTAGCCCTGTCTTGTTGGTTTTACCGTCTTTTGCGTGATTTGCAACCACCGGGAAAACGGGTATACGTGAATATATACGGTTGTAAAACTATACGCAACTTCTGTTTCTGTATAAAAAATAATAATATTATTACTATAATATATATATAATTGTTATATATAATATATAATATAATAATTATATATATATATAAAATTGTATTTTTTCTTCTACTTTTATTCGGGTTTAAATTCTACTTTTAATTTTCTTGTCAATTCCTGTTATACGAGTACTTTTTTATCTTCTTTAACTCTAGTGAAATAAATACAATTGGATTAAAAAAAAATTATGCTCAAAAATAATTTCTATTCGTATACGATCTTTTGACATTGCATTCATTATCCATATATCACTATTTATTTTTGTATACAATAGATAATTATCCACCGATATCGTCCATAGCGTATTACGTACGTATACGTATAAACGTTTGCCGACATTCGATCGAATAGTGTGAAGTGTGAATTAAAAATTGCAAAATACCTATTATGCGTTAATATCCCGAAGGCAGACTCCATCTCATTCTCTCTCTCTCAATGACGATCCGTTTCGGGTTACCAAAAAGTATAAGTGCAACCACTTGTTTGACAATCCTTTAGTGCCATCGTTACGCGAAATACACCGGTAACGTTACTGTAATTCCATGTTTACGCGTATTATATTACATTAATATCGTTGAAAGGTTCCCGTCGCTGGAATATGCAAAACGGTAAATTATTATTCTTTGAAGACATCGATCCGTATCGTACATTTTACTAGAGAAAAATTTTTGATACGAGTACATTAATATTCCCTCTTACCGACAATATACGTCGACGCGGTTATTTTTTGTTTTGTTTTTTGTTGTAGTATTGGCGTTTAGCGTACTGTGTATACAAAAGAAAATGCGGCGAAAATTCGATTTTTTTTTCCTCTTTTAAAGTCATTATTCAAATCCGATATAAATATACGTACGTTTTGTATTACTGTAATAAACCTTTGTGTCAGCGGTGTATACTTATAGAATAGAATTTTAAAACGTCGGTCCTACACTAACCACTACGTGTTTCGAATTTCTTTTTTGACGTCGCCTTCTTTTTCCGACAATATCAATCGCACTTATAAACGAGTTTTGTGTTTAATTTTGATCCTGAATACGGACACGCCTCTGCAGTCCGGATCGATTTGGATTACCATTATTTTAACACGTATTATAATATATGCATAATCGTACTTTGATGTATAACGCGTATTTAATTAAAGGCTAGTGTGGGCGATTCAACAAGTTTTAAAAATGTCAATGATTACCGAGTTCAAAAGATAATTATAACGAGTTAAATTTCAAATTAACTCGAATTTTCAACACGACGTATCGTTCTTATTTTAATAAGACTCGTTATTCCCTCGCTTTAGTACAACGTCAATTGTTATATCGAAGTAAATTTTATATGCATTTATTTATTTGGACCAATTAATTTAATTATGAATTCTCATTATAACAGTTGATTTGTCATCATATTCTATTACATCCGATACGGATGCCGTGTTCAACGCGGTCTGGTTTTTTTTCCAGCCAATCAGTTGTTGCATACGAATAAGTAATATATTGCGTTTAAAACAATTTCTTGGGGGAAAAAAAATAATAATAAATAAATATGTCCGTGTGCCGTACAATTACGAGTTTTTCTTAAATACGGCTCGTCAAAACCGTAACAATGTGCAGTGGCCTCGAATGTATAGCGACCAAACAGTTACAGATTTCTATAAATTGTTATGGAAAACGTATCTGCGTAAATGTGAATGATCGCTTTTTTCAAAAAAAAAAAAAAAAAAAATGAATGTAGTATTTTAACTATTAAAGACTAAAACGATTTCGTTTACTTAATTTTAGTGAGTCACGAAAATCAATATTTCGACTATCGACATCGGTTTATTCCGGGATATTCATTCTCATCATTTCCAAAAACACGACATTTCTTTTGGAAATTACTACGGCCGTAATTTTAATTTACCCGCAAAAGGATCGGGGAGAATCCATTATAATATATTGTATAATGATAGTAGTCATTTTTACTCGAATATCTTTTAGAAATAAATTCAAATCTATATGTGATGTTGGTCGTTTTACGTTATACAAGTATAAGTTGGTACAGGGCTTTTTTTTTTCTTTTCGTTTTGATCGAAATACACGTATGAAAACCGCCTCCCGCCGTGCAGTAATCTCGTTAATAGGATATATTATTATATGATACATAGATTCATGTTTCGTGATATTTTTATTTAGTTTTTTTTTGCGCTATAGTCTCTCTCTCTCTCTCTCTCTCTCTCTCTATATATATATATATATATACTGTTATCGAATTTAATGCGGAGAAAAAATAAGAATGCTATCGTTTCGCGTGTACACAGCCGCGTATAAATAATATTATACATTAAATAAAACGGATCGATGAAAAACCATTAAAAAAAAAAAAAAACGACGAAACTATATATGCATAAAAACTCAACAAAATAATAATAATAATGACTAATACGCGGAAAAAGGGTTAGAATATATTTTCTTATTATGTTTTATATATATATATATATATATTTAATATAGAATAGAATAGATTATTGCAACAGATAATAGGAGAACAATGAAATACGTAATAATAATAAAATAAACAGTAAATAAAATATATACGTAATAATAAGCATAATATTATCATATTATTCGCGAATAATATGTATACTGAATAATATGACATACTTGGCATCCTCTTCGTTTTAGGATGCGTAGATAAAATCGAATCGTCGTATACAATCGTCTCTACTTTGAGATTGCATTAAAAATTACAATTACGAACAGTTTTATTCAACTCCGTTATATACTTATTTATACGAAAACAATTATTATTTCAGTCGCCGACCTTCGTTTTTTTTCTTTTTTTTTTTTACGTTAAAATAAAAACCCCGTTTTCGATTATAACTGAGAAAAATGTCATTTGTTTCCAATCGACGCGCATATTATACTCGTTGTGATTGACCGCCGGTAGTTTGGAAAGCGAGAAGTGATATTACACTAGTTCACTGTTTTTTTTTTTTTTTTTTTTTAACAAATACCAATTCGGAATTACGCGATATCTAATAATTTATATATTTATAATGTCGATTGTGTGTGTGTAAAGTAAAAATTATATTATACGAATAAGATCGCTCTTTCTCTCACTAAGACTTGAACAATGACGATGATGAACCGTTGTCTCGCATTTTCATCTCGGCAACACGACGAATATTCCGAATTGTTATATTGAAATAAATCGACGCTGTCACTTTATCGCAACAATAATAATACAATATTATCTTCTTATTGGACCTAACCGCTAAACCCTCGTAAAACATTTATTAACACGCATGTTTCTATACGCATTGTATAGGAGGAATTAAGTTCATCTCTATAACCAATTTATTACACTCTAGTTGTTCCCGAAAAACAGAGAACAAACTTACCTCGTAACTGAATTTGTATACATCGGAGCTATTGAAGTTTTGATTAATACGCGCGACATCTCGGTCAGCACGGAGGTAATTAAATTATATTGGTTACGCGTCACGTGTATTTACGATAATCTAGATCTCCCCCCCCGCAATATGATATTCGTTTCGATTTCCTTTAGATCGTAAACGTTATTAAACAGAATAATCTGTATTTCTAAAATCCGATAATTCCAATCGAAATTATTATCAGAGAATAATTATTATTTATGTTGTAGACTTCAGTTGCGTGCGTTTAGCGATCGCGTTCAATCGTTAACGTTCGTTTGCTGTGCGCACAATCATGTCTCTTTCGAAAAAAAAATATATAGAAAAATTAATATCGACTTTGCCGGACCATAAAAATATAAAGCAAAAGGAATATATTTGAGACAACGTCGCGTAAGTGAAGGAATCGATGGACAAAAAAAAAAAAAATGGTATTTTTATATTATCGCAAAATGCGTTTAAGCTTTGGTTTCCTACAATCACGCATCCGTGATTGCGTGATGCGTGTTCACGTAAAAGTTGAAATACCGAAAATCAGTTGGTTGTTTACTAATAATTCACGCGCGTGTTTAGACATGTGCGCGATTGTCATTTCACGCGCGTGAATCGCGCTGTGGTCGCCACAGTGTCGACATTTGCGTTTCACGCCGTGTGAAAGACTATATTGTTATAAAATAAATTTTTAATTTTTATTCAAATTTATATAATTTTGTTTATTAAATTTTATTACTATTTTATTAGTCCCTATTCCCTTGTTTGGGAATAAACAAATTAATATTTATAGTATTAAATATTTTTAATTCGTTGCAGTGTTATATATTATAGTAGTTAATATAGTTAATTATAAACACAAATCAATCAGTAGAAGGCAAGTATCAATTTCATATATTTTATTTTACAAACACGCTTATTTATTGTAAATCATTGACAAATTCAACAAAATCTTAAATTAGTTTTCGGGCGTGCTACTAAACACTAACTGATGAAAATTTTCTAAGTCCAAACCACGCACTCATAATCACGCATATTGTAGCAAAACACCTCCATCACGCATCACTCAAGCGTGATCGCGCAAACGCGCTCGCGCACCACGCAATCACGCATGCGTGGTTGTAGGAAACCAGGGCTTTAATACCTTGGTGATTGGAACGCTAATAATAATACTAATAAATTAATAACGTATTAGTGCCTATCCGCTTAAATGTTGTTTTTAGAAAATTATATAAATAAATAATATACACGGCAAATTTTTATTCACTGACCACTATATTTTATTACGTTAAAAAAATATCAATATACCTAATATAATATAATTTATAATATATAAAAATCTGTATAAAATATGTACGTGTAAATTATGTTTTTTTTACGTGTTTCGTACACGTTCCAAACGTATTATTTCCCATTCCCCCTACAGTGCACCTTAAATGTATACATACATAACGAGACGGAAAATAATAATATTTTTTTATAAATACACCAGGAAAATAACGCGGATTGAAATTACTATCGCCCCCCCTCGCAATCATCGATCTAGCATTTTTCCACTATTCGGACGATTGTTCGCGACAAATCGCGAGAATCGCCCGTGATTCCGTGAACACAATCCCGCTTTTAGTCAATGTTTCGGTGGAATTCTTATTTATTGTACACGTATTTCGTTCGTAAACACCACGAAAAAGCCGCAGTCCCGTAATGCTATGGGGTTTCATGGAAAACCGATGCCGTTAACTAGCTGGTCTCGTCATGTTGCGGTGT
This sequence comes from Chaetogeoica ovagalla, assembly GCA_032441825.1. NCBI lineage: Eukaryota > Metazoa > Arthropoda > Insecta > Hemiptera > Aphididae > Chaetogeoica > Chaetogeoica ovagalla. The sequence continues at coordinate 4,790,801 of CM063726.1, forward strand.
GTGTGTGTGTGTGTGTGTGTGTGTGATGTCACTAAAACGTTGTTTATACAAAACCGTCGGCGTGGGTTTCCTAGAAATCGTAGAGTGTCGTCTCCGTTGAACGTTTTTTTCGAGCATGACCGACGAACACTGTATTTATATACATCATATGAGTGGTGGAAAACGCGACTTGAACATGCGAAAATAATGGAAATTTAATCGATTTTGTTTAATATCATCGAGCTTTGTGTAATGCGTAAAAAAATTAAAGAACGTAGACGAGCCCGTCGTCTCTTACGTGTTGCAGCACGCAATCAAACAGTACTGGTGTCGGGCGGAAATATTTCCTGAATTGTTCGTCATTACAGTGTAGAATTTACAACGCGCACCCCTCGGCAGTACGATATTTAAACGTTTCACCACCACTCTCATCCAAACGATTTTTTTCGTCTTTCGACGACCGTTGTTCATCTCTTCCAAATATACTAATAATGCAATGTCTAGATCGTGCGTTTTCCACCGTTGCGCGACACATCACACGAGTGACACCATTACATATCATTACGATTGGGTACGGCCGCCGGATAATTCGACGAACCTTAAAGGGCGCGATAAGAATTAAGAAGAACTTATATTGTTCATCGTACGAACCGATCATTCGTGTACGTCTTTTCCCTCGAAAATGGTCATGCACATCGTTTCGACACTTGGCCACGTTACACATAAATGCGCATTTCTAGTAGCGGATACTGTTTTGAATCATCGATAAATGATGGTTCGAAATACGGTGCAAATCGGGTCCATAGCGTTTTTGCGGTGATAAAAACGAATACCGAATTTTCACGTGGGTTTGACCGTGCGGTGAAAATGTTACTTTCGATTCAAACACCGTAGTACTGTTCAAAATAGGTACGCCGATTCGTTTGCGCGCGTTTACAGTACAATTATTATCAGTTAAATATCGGACTTATGAATTGATCCGATTATGTTATGCGTTTTCACAGCACCTTTGAACATCACGTATAAGGCCGGGACAAGTGTTCGACCGACGATCAGCACATATAAAAATGATATATATATACTGTAATTTTATACTGAGAGATCTTTCGTCACATCGCCCTATCCGACTGACTATTGAGAATTTTTCAGAATAATATTATTTATATAATATAACCAAATTAGATTTGCGAAAGGTGTGCGATTGGATTTCCAAGGGAAATTTTGAGATGGCCTAACTAACTATACAACATTGTCACGTAATTTTGTATATTAGAAATCCCTTTGTACATCGGAAGGGAATATAAACCCGTGTTTAGGATTTATCTCCGTCTATATGTAGAATTGCAGCAAATTGTCCGTGCGTCTCGAGGGAGGCTGAAAAGGGACCAAAAGGATGAATTACAATAGTCGACCGTGATATATTATGAATTGTCGGTCACGAGTGTTGAATTGCGATCGTGAACAACGAATCACAATAAAGAATTATTACATTAAGGTCACGGAGGACGAATATTATTATTGCGATTAATGCAAAATTCAAAATCCTAAAATCATACACGAACGCCAATAATTAACGAACTAATAACATATGTCGACTCTTCGATTTATACGAAAAATTTAGTCGACGGAGACAAAGGTATGATAAACTACTCCCTCGTGAACCGTATGTAACCGCTGTTATTTTGTGTCAAATAAAACGAAATCAGTTCGCAGAGAATATTTATTATATTACGTGTATTTCATAAATAATAATTTGAATGATTTTTTTTTATAACGTTAAATGAGACGCATTTGTTTCAAATTTCGCGTTAAATTAAGCAGACGACAGTAAAACAGTTGCAAATTCACTTATATATTTTTAAAATATTAAAGTAAAATATTTGATGTATAAAATATACAAGAAAAGATGAATTTCTATTCGATATATATATATATATATATATATTATTTGAGTATTATTTATATAATATTATTTTCGTTTTGTTGAAACGTTGCAGAATTTTTCTAATAATAAATGAACGAGTTTATAAAAAGCTCTGAGCAAAATTAACATAAAATTTATTGCGATCTCAGTTATTTAATAAAAATTTACAAATATATGGAAGACAACGTCAACAACTACAATAATAATACTGTTATAAAGCATATATATATATATATATATAACGAAATGAATGAAATAATATTTAATTTGATGTAAAATTCGCAACGCTCTTTGACTTTAATGAAATATATTTATATATTTTTATTAGTTAATAATTTTTATTAATGGTTTTAAATATTATAAATTGTACGATTTATGACCCGTGGATAAAATGTATAAATCATTTAGTATTACGTGAATTGAAAAATAGTTGTTTTATGAACCGAATTAACGTTCTTTCAAATATATATATATAAGTATATATTATGTACATCATATGAATTAAACTTCAAAGGGCCGAATCAAACTTATATATATATGTATAAATTCGGCCAAAGTGATACGCGTATAATATATGTGAACTATGTAAAGGTAAATAATATTTTCACGTGTTTATATACGAAGGAGTAAATGAGCTGTGTGTTTATATACTGAAAACGAGAATAATAAGTTTATATATGTGTGTGTATATATAATACATATACGAATTGTAATTTTAACAAATAGTATAAATGTAAAAAAAATTATAGAATGAAAAATCAATATATGTGGATTAGTCTTACATAGTATTTATGTTTTTTTTTTGTTTTAAGAAACCGCATAATATTGTCTACGTAATTTTGTATATAATACGTTGAATTATATTAAATATAATATATATATATATATATATATATATATATATTAACAAAGAAATTAAAAGAATATTTAATATGCATGTAATATAACGCGAATAAATAAAAATAAATTGACGCGGTAAAAAAAGTTCGAATTTTAATCATTATATGTAAAAATTATATATATATACGAGTATTTTTTTGTCGTTATTCATGTAACATATCTGATATTTTTAACCTTGCTTGTCAACATCGTGAGTGATCGATTATTATAACACTCGTCATTTTTTTTCAGTCGATTTTTGTGCTTAAAAATACAATTTATATACAAATTTGATACGAATTATTAATTATATAAATTTTGACAAAAATAATAAATAGATAAGTGCTGGTAAATATTTTTATATCTTTTTCATTTCGACGCATAATTTTGTCTAAAAAATGTATTGACGAATATATTCGTTTCCCCGTTCTTTTGTAAAATTGAAATGTGTTAATATTACATTGTTTTTTTGTTCGATTTTCGACATTCATGCTTTTGACGTCTTCAGTAAAATAATTTGCATCGGAATATAATAACATAGAAATATGAAAATTCCACGAAAAGACGAAAAAAACCAATAACTACAAATAAATAATAATCACGAGATATTATTCCTTCTTACTCTTCTCCTTTTAAAGTTTTAGTATTATAATCAAATTTACATTAATTTGAATTTTTTTATATATATAAAGAACTAAAAAGCAGCGGGTGTTATAACCAAATTCACTATAATTTAAAATTAAAAAAAAAAAAAAATACTAAAAGCAGTGGGTGTTCTGCGCGTTGTGCGTTTCATATTATGATATAACGCCACGGTTTCTTTTCATATGCGTCGTACCGTTTTATTGTTATGATATAACAAATAACTACTAAACCATGCGTTTTGGTCGCAAGCGAATGAACGACGTATTGAATGACATATGTGATGCGTAAAATACTTTACTAGTTCACTCTTTGCGTATAATGATAATAATAATATTATTAATATTATCGTGTTATGCGTTATAGCTGTTGAAAGTGGCGCCGAAGCCTTTTCTTTTAAAGTATACTGCATATTTTATGGGCATATAAAATGTCTTATTATTCCCGGTAAAATTGTTAGGAGGGCGCAAATGCTTCAGCAATACCGCGAACCTGAAATGTCAATGAATATTTAATATTTAAATTACAATAGCGATTTGTCGAGTAGAACATAATGTGAAGTTTGGTGCCGTCACTATACGTACAGTCGAGAAACCAAAATGTTAAAGAAACGGTGCTTTTCATAAATAATTCATAGACAATATGTTATATAAGACGAATGCACCATCCGTCTTTTCGCGTATACGTATGTATCATTATAGAGCGAGGAGAAAAAACTTATCACACGATTGGTTTTTCATGTGAAACAGTGAAATTTTTATACTAAGTATGTGGCATTCGACATTTAATGATGATTATTTTGGCATACACTAATATTGTAGCAGCTAATAACCACAAGTTTTTGACTGGTGCCATTCCTTCTGTACAACTCCTTACTGAACTTCCTTCTTGGCGTTTCAGCGTTAAGACATCCTATTTTCGGTCCAAACACACACACGTATATAGATATTTTTTTTTTCAACCGGTAATAGGTTGGTTTACAGCGTTTAACCTCGTCCTCCATTTTTCCCGATTTTCAGCAAGCCTCTTTAACTCAGCGTATGTATTAATTCCTGCGTCTCTTTTCAATTGAGACGTGTACGAGTTTCTTGGTCTTCCTGGTGGTCTTCGTCCTTCCACTGCACCTTCTACTATAATATGACGCAACTCTTCACCATGGCGTAGAACGTGCCCTATCATGTCCCATCGTCGTCGCTTTATAACATTCAATATGGATCTTGATTCTCCTACTTGGACCAGTACATCTTCATTCGTTACTCTATCTTCCCAATTAATTTTTTCCACTTGTCCGTATATATATATATATATATGTGTGTGTGTGTGTATCCGTTCTGTTGTAACATTAATGAGTTCGAACGAAATCTATTCCTGTGAACATTATTGAATACAAATTATTTAATACGCATATGTTGCCGATATTATTCCGGTAATTATCGCCGAACAAATGTATCATCAGTGTTATACATAATATAATATACTCGTGCGCGCGGTGTAAAACTTGTATTCGTGACGCGTCCCGTTCATAATTATTAATGAACCGCGCGCGCGAGCGAAAATCAACGTTTACATTATCGCGTTGAAATTTCGAAAGAAAAAAACAATTTGTGTATTGGAGTATTTAGAAAAAATAGTGTAAGCCGACAAAAAAAAAAAAAAAAAAAAACAGTCCTGTATAATATTATTGTAACACGTTTAACGCTTTAATGTAAGGATCGCGGCAACGTTTTCGCCTCCGCGGTCCATACTTTTTATCCGATTTTCTTCGAGAGCCGCGCGCAAAATTAAAATAAATGTTATTAAAAATACGATTTTAACATATAATACTAATATAATTATGGACAGCTGAATTCGCGTAATATGTTTCACATTGCGAGGTTGTCCTTATATTAACTAGATTCGAATAAATTACATGTGGTGTAGAGAAAATTTAAAAATTAAAAAAAAAAAAAAAAAATACGTATATTCATTAATTCTCGAGCGCAAAAGGATATAAATACTTTTAAATAAATAGTTTTCATATATGGACGTTGTTATTCGTAAAACTGCGTTTATTAAGTGTTCATCATTTAATCGTGAACAGTATTCTCGTTTTCTTGACATTTTAACTATTGAAAATGTCTGCTCACGTGGATATGTGCTACCAAAAAGCAGTAATCATTTTTTTTTTTAGCAAAACTTTTTATTTCTTTAAAATCTATTTCGGGAAGACAATGTGAGATAAGCTCATACCTTTGTATTAGTAAAAGTATAATATAGTCACCATCCCATTTTGTCTATTACAATTTAAGATATAAAATTAAAATTTTAAGTGTTACGACGGATATTTGGAGGGCAGCAGAAAAAAGTTCCGAGGGCCGCGTGTTTGCTGGCGTCCGCTTTGAAGGTAACGGTTGAACGAGACGTCTCTAATATTGTAAACCGCGTAAATTTTTATTTATTTATTATGTCAATGACGTAGCACATAATTTTAGGTAAACTCAAAAGTTAAAAACATATCTAACTTGTAAGTTAATAAAATCACAATTTTTTTTTTTTTTAACTCAACGAATTGACTTCGAATTAATTATTTATACAAAATTATCTAAATCGTGTTAAATTAGCAACGAAAACGTGAAATTTTACATATTATTACAGTGTTGTTTATATAGTGTCTTGATTTTATCGCATAGAACGGCTATATGAGACGTTGAGAGTTGTTGCTTTATTTTTATCGCGTTTTTTTTTTAAATTCTAATTAGAAAATTTCAATCGAGTTAATTTACTCTTTAAAAGTTTACTTTTAACTTGTGAAAGAAAAAAAAAGATATAAATATAAATATATATAAGTAATTTTATATTTAACACGTAATTTTTTTATTATTTTTTTTTTTTACATAAATTTAATTTAACGAGTTAAAAAGGGATTAGTTAACTTGCCCAGATTTTTATTTATAAATATGACACTGAACTTAGCACGGTATATTATGTGTATGCGTACGTATATAAACACACGCATATTCAAAACGAAATAATTTTTGTTTATTACTCATTCGTTGAACGAAAATATTTTTCGGTGTTACGCACATTGTTTGTAACTTCTAAAAATGCGCGGTAACAAAATAATTTTCCTCTTTTTGCTGCATTTCGTTTTGACGTGAATATCGCTTTCCTGTAACAGTTAAAAATACATCGGGTAAACAAAATAGAATCGTTTTTTTTTCTCTTTTTTTCGATGATGTTGCAGAAATGCGGACTGTATGAGTTACACACACGTTACATTCCTGCCAGAACGCATACGACCGCCCAAATAAAACATTTTGTTTTGCCATGAATGAATTTCTATTTTCACTCCGTACCGAAAAAATTGTATTCAGTTTTGCAAATTGAAGAGTCCACATATACGTTTCACTACATTAAAACGTCACAAATATGATAAATAATTAATAATACATTACATTATTCCGGCCAGTAAGTGTGTTAACGTTTAGTGGGCGTGTGTGTTGGGAGGGAAAGGAGAAAAAAGAAATACGAACTGTAGAAAAAAAACGAGACATCCACTGTACAGTTGGTTTTTTTTAAAATCAGGATTTAATTAATCACTTTGTTTAAAAACCGATCTCCGGGGTCAGCTATATAAAATAGATTTGACCGTAAATGAAGCCTGCTTTTGAGCGTTTAAAAACAAAAATTAAAATTTATTTAACGTAGTTATTAAAATTATTAATTATTTTAATTAATATTAAAATTTCAATATGTCTACCGATTTCTCACACGATACACGTTATATTATACGAGCAAAGGCTATTTTCACGTCCTGTCCGTCGATCGGTAATAACTTATAATAATTAATAACCAATAACAATATAAAGTATTGAAATAATCGTTGATAACTACTGTATTATACAAAAAAAAAAATCATAGAACACTTAGTTTATTATAAATTAATCATATTATTTAGAATCGTATTTTTCAATGAGTTGTCACTGTATATATTATAATATCATAACCATTATATAACCACTCTTAGCGGTTGGTTTTTTATTTTTTTTTTTTTATTGAAAATTTCAATTACAGTTTTATTTTCATTTATACATCGAAACAGTTTTAATTATAATTTTTCACGGACAAATAATTTTATTCTTTGGTCGACCCAGTAGTGTGGCGTAAGTTTCAAAAGAATACAAGCACCAATATTTCTTACAAAAAAAAAAAAAACAAATTTTATTTTTTTATAATAATTTTTACTATTAATAACGTAATAATTATACGTACCGCAATATTATTACAAATACACATATGTATATAATACCTATTGCATAATAAAATATATATATATATATATATATATATATATTGTAATTTCATTTAAAATACAAATGTAATTTTCTTGATTTTTTTTTTGAAAAATCTTCAATTACATCATCATAAAAATTGCTTTGAATTTGGCCCAATGAAATTGAATTTAAATTTAGCCGTTTGGCTCACTACGTTGTCAAAAAGATATTATAATTTTTTAAATAATTCAACCATGTTCTTGTTCAACGGATTTTCATTTTTCTTTTGAATTTCAACGCAAACAGTGCTCACATGCACGCTACGCCCAGCTGAGTCGTTTACGAATTCACGGAGGTAAAAATTGGCGATTCATCTGTACTTATTTATGTTTTACATGATATGTACCTTATAAATCTCCAATCGTACTATTCTATATTACCGTCTTTTAAATTATTGTCTTTCAATCGTATCTCAATACAATTTCTATTATTTGTTAATAAATCGTCTCTGTAAAAAAAAAATAATAATAATAATAATTGTTGTGTACTCAAAAAAATTTGCTTGTCAATGTTACAAATCATACAGCCAATGGACGGAAAATTAAAAAAAAAAAAACAGTTTCACGTCTGACGTAAATATAACCACTGTTTTATATCGTACTTATGCCTATAACTTTTGGAGCACGTTATTCATAAAAATTGTTTACAGAAAAAAATCCCCTCTTCGTGGAACACAATGAGTTTTTATATTAAACAAGATATTATTAATAATTGTATTATTAAATAAAATATACGACTGAGAAAAGTAAACATTTTTCAAGCATACAATAAAAACATAGTACGATAATTGCCGTTTCAAATTAAAAAGCTAACGTAAACATAATGAAATCATTGTACTTTGCATGAACGTTGTAGACATAATTTTTTTTTTTTTGTAATGTAAAAGGTCTAAACGTTAAAAATGTCAGTGAATTTTATTTTATTAATTTTTCAAATAAAGTTGTTTTCACGTTGCTTAAACGCGTCGATTTTCAAATAAGAACAATATTTAAGGTCATTTCGTTTTATTATTTATTAAAAATGTACATTTCATTAATGTTATTCGTAAAAGAATAAAGTACCCGTATTTACATACTGTTATATAAAATATAATATAAACTATTTATATAATCCAGTAGTTCATTAAAATTAATATATATTTTTTTCCGGTCAAACAAAAATATAATATTCTATAAGTAAATAAAAAAAATAAATAATTTATCGTATTCGTCGTTTGCATTATGTATCAATTTGAAGATAAATGAAGAATAATTTGTTCGTTTTACATTGTTCTCGTGTAACATTAGAATAAAACGTGTACGTAGCAGGTAATGTACGCATATCATTTAAGTGGTTATGTCAATGTTTAATTTCCAAAAATTGTCGCAATGTCGCGTTTCGTTAAGGAAAAGAAAAAATCGCGATTGCATGCACGAGCGGATGTGTTCAAAACGAGATGACACATATCTCGTTTTGTTACGTTATAATCAGACTGAAGCCAATTCGGTTGATTCGCAACACTGCAAGTTCTCAATTATTCGCAGATGAAGGCACAATGATAAATAATAATACACGCGTCGTGTGATTTCTTTTTCGAATTTTTGTCGATCGATTATTTGTCCGAAAACGATATTTTTCAAATTTTCCGCAAGTGTATCGTAAAAATAATCGCTGGAACGCGGAATAATGTTGGATTTGTAACGATTCTTGGCGACTGACTACTATACGTATAAATAATAAACGACGGAACGAAAACTTTTTTTTCTTCTTTAATCAAAACCCATAAATAACTGAAAAATCAGTTTTATTTAGAAAACCTAATATTCTTAGGTTCGTTCCGAAAAGAGTGTTTTTTTAAAAAAAAGTCAACATTTCCCTTGTGGTTTACAAACAAGAAATCTTGTGTTCGAAAAAGTCAAAACTCGTGCTATAATTGAATATACTTCTGACCTAAAGTTATTGGGCATCGACACTTTTTGCTCTCTTTCCGCGCGCCAAGTATAAATCTAAAAAAAATACAACAACAAATGTTGTCGATAATAATTATTATATAACGACGGACGTAGAAAAATATATTGTAACAATCTGATCGGAATAAATATTTCCATTGAGTCTAAAAAGAAAATCGTGAAACAGATTCGGAGAATAACGGACGTAATAATAATAGTGTCTCTTCGGACAAGGTTACCGGTAACTGGTTTCGTAAAAATTTACAGGAAACTTTCGTGAAGTGGATTTTTTTATTTGAAAAAAAAAACCGTAGAAAATATTCGACATTTCCTTGGAATCAATTTCAATATACGATTTACACGTGGAATCCGTATTGTATTTTTATGGCGTACAGTATGGCGCGAACAGATCGAAAAATATACTAAAAACACGAATTGAGTTGGTGCGGAGAGAGAATAAAATCATCGTAAACCCGGTCGCTTAACACGAGATCATAATCTTCAAGCAATTCACTAAAAGAAAGTTGATATAAAAACATTTCTCCTGAAATGTATTTAGTTTTTTACAATAAAAATTATATTTCTTTTTTTTTATTCGTTCATGACGTACGTAGTTTTCAACGATACGTGTATAAAGAGTGTTATACAGAACAAATAACGGATAAATCTGACTGCTGAAATTTGATGGAACAAAAACTCACGAGTTTTTTATACGAGTACGTGCGTTGTAATATTGGTATCATTTTTCGTGAAATTATTGTTCCAGCGGAATAATAATAATAACGAGTATTTTGTATTAATTGATTTTTTTACATAATTGCCATCATATGCTTAACTAGGGTCTAGGGAGGAATTTTAGGAAGGCTGAACCCATCAAAATCTATTTTAGCTTCCAAATATGTTAAACGATTAAATCACAGTTACACTTCAGTTTAGTAAATTTATTTACAAAAAAAAAAAATAAACTATTCTTATAAATACTGATTTCAACTATAAAATGTTGTAAAGGATTCTGTTTTCTTTTTTATTATCATGATTAGATATATCCTATATCGTTTTTTTATTTCTCCTATTTCTTATCGTCATTATACATAATACTAGGACAATACGAGGACTTTGTGCAGGGTGATTAAGGTATTACTACAGAATACTATGTGGGTATTACAATAGAATTTTCAGGTGGTAAATATGTTCACCAATATAATAAGACAAAATTTGTAACACTAAAAAGAATTATAAAAATTGTTCAACTAAATATTCTTTTTTAACAATTATTTTTAGACTCTGTTAGGTAACAGCGAAATTTCATTGAAATCACTGAGGTGTAAAATAATCATTACTCTGTATTGAAAGAAATTCATCCAATTATATTGTTTCTAAAAATATTCTAAACATATTTGCTGAAAAGGAACACAACTCCAATATTAATTAATAATAATAATTTATTAATTTTTTTGTAAAGTCTAATAAAATGTTTAATCCAAACTATAAATATATTAATAATTGTCAGGGATCTAAAAGGGAGTGTGGTGGGCTTACATTTGTATTGAAAATAATTAGAGCTCTACCCCCCCTCGCTTACTCAAATAAAGAGGGCAGATACTTACGTTTATGTTTTCCATAGTTCTATTTATTATTATTATTATTATTATTATTATTATTATTATTATTGAATGATGAGAATATTCCGCAAACAATAATCCTTTTATGTCGCATGTATTCGGGTATATTCGCGGCATATTGCATTTCTACGGTTCACAACACGAGTATATTATTTAATTTATCTGTCCCTTTGTGTATGGAGAAATAATATATAATAACCCTGTGGAATAAAACAGGACCAATGTCTTCTAAATACGATATAAACACTCGGATAGCGTCTTATAGCGATAAGGAGTAGTTATACGATAAATCTTCACAACCGATCTCCCCATCCTCCCACAGATCGTGCTTCCACTGAATCTAGAAGAGATTTACGTACGTTAAACACTTCTATATATATTATATATAGAAAAAAACCGACATTTTCCGGGACGCTTAGTGGCAGCAAATGTATAAGACTGGTAAATATTAAAATTAATGTTGTCATGATATCCTCTTTTGTAACTTTTGAATCATTTAGTAATCATGGACCAATGCAGGGTTAATTTTGAAAAAATTTAACGGATTCGTCTCTCAAAATAAAATATTGCAAGGTGCGTCGACCGCTTTCATAAATATGACCGATACACAGCTTTCTCAATATGGCATAAGAACGTAGAGTCAAAGAGGAGAGAAAAAATGTGGGTGATGTAATTTAAAAAAACAAAGTGTTCTGATATTTTTTCATTACTCGTATTATTCTAGTTAAATTATTTTAGGTACATTATTATTTTGTTTAGTGACCCCATTAATGTTTACGAATATTCGATAATATCACAACCAGTAGTTTTCCAATGGAAATGTGGGAGGAGGAAAGTTGTAATATTAATGTAAAATGTATCGTGTGAATTTGTCCCTACCTAAAATCCCAAACGAATTCAATATTTAAAACATTTAAAATTTTTTTTTTTTTCATAAATAACATTGTACATTTATAGACTTCAATATAGGATTTTATCAATTAGTAGGCTAAATAGAGTCATGACTTCATGTGGCCTATAAAAAAAAAGTCTATGGTAGAACTCCTCTCTTACTAATGTGCTTCACCTATAACAATTAATTTATTACCAATTTTTATAAAATTTGTGGTATTTTTATGTATTGATTATTGACGAATAATTTCTTTTCCGACGAGATCGAAGAAATAAAAATGGGGGTTTAAAGTCGTTCGGTGCGTAATATTTTGTCAGTAAAATTTGTTAAAGTGTTCGTTTTCATATCTGAAAAGAAGACTCGTTAGCGCTTATTATTTTCTCTGATTAGTTTCTAGAGTTTGCCTATAGAAACGAACACTCGTGAAATGAATGCCTCACTGTCTTCGAATGGATCTATACTCGTATATAAACGCTACAGTTCTTCTGCTAATCACTGCAGACGATGACGAGACGGAGTCGTAAAATACTTTCGGCAAAATAACATATTCAATTAACACTCGCATACGCACAATCTCGCAAACATATGTGTGTACAAATTGCCAAATTAATCATTAAATAATACGCGAGCGTGTGTTTTGAACGCGTTTTAAATTGAAGACATCAAACATGCGTACAGGTTTGTCGAGAATAAATAACAGCGGTCCAATTATAACGAAACAATAAATCCCGTATTGTGCAATACGAAATGTCAAGTATACAGTACGAGTTTTAAAAAGTATGTTATTATAAAATTGTACAACGATTTTGGATTGGTGTATAAAATAACATGGCACTGTATGAAGTGCGAGGGTTTCATTCGTAACGTAGACACTCAAGTTTGAAAGAACAGATAGTTCGTAATAATAAGAAAACACTAGTTAAGAAACAATAGCTGTGTAAGACCAGAACTAAATAATTAATATTATATAAAATTATGCCTGGGTCTCGTGCTCTATAAGATCCCAGACGTGTTTTGCCGACCTAAACGTGGCGAAATAACCACAATTGACGATTAAATGAAATAGATTTAACAATACAGATTGTGTATAACGAAATAATAATGTTTTATGTGTATTATATAACATTTTTCACATTATTTTAACTTAAAATCAAATACGTATTTAAGATAGTGTTGGAGCATCATTTCTTGCATATATAACAAAAATCAAAATTCAAGTACAATTTTATTTGTTACTGTTTCGGATGAACGTGCAAACTGATAATTTAGGAAATAAAATATAGAGTAATTATATATATATATATATATATGATTTATAAATATACGAGTACATTACATATTTATAAATCATAGCACCGAGAATGTGTTTAAATTGTATGCTATCCAGCTTTCCAGCTCTCCTCAAAAAGATCTTTTTGTGACCTAAAGAAAGTTAAAAGGTTTCTATGATCAAGGGTCATAATAACCTAGCAATATCTATCATATATTTGACATCAAGTTCGATTTAATCATCAATATGATGATGAAATAATTCACGAAATCAATGAGCGGAAATCCACGCGTAAAATATAAAATCGTTGTAATATTTTTTATGACAAAAATAATTTGAGTTAAATTATCAATAAAATAGATTGTGCGTTTATATATATATAATTTGTAATTTATGGAAAGGAGAGCAGAGGGGCGGCAACATTTTAAAAACGTCATTGCCTATAATAATAATAATAATAATAATAATAATAATAATAATAATAATAATGGAATAGTAGCGATGATAGGAGTATCAACTTGTTTGTGTGTCGTATTTATTCCTACCTGATAACCTGTCATGTCACCGCGTATCATAATTATCACAATGGAGTTTAATATTACACTGCATGCCTAATAATGACACGAAATTATATTATTTTATATGAACAACGTATAATATTGTAGCGTGAGCCGGTATAAAAATATAATAAAAATTTGACAGTTTCAAAATAAATACTTGTACATCGCGACAGGAATATGGATGGTATATATTTACATTTAAAGTTGCTGTTTACTATGACATATTTTTTGATAACTCTTATTCTACGGACGGTAATAACAATTGATTATAATTAAGTGTCCGGGACCTAAAGCATTTAATAATGTCAAAATAGGCGATTGAAAAAAACTTAAAAATTTCCTTTGAGCGTTTAATTAAATAAATTGGAAACCTTCATTCTTTTTTATTCTAAAAGGAGAAAAAAATTAAAGTATCCCTTCAAACATTTCCAAGTTTTTCCACTTAAATTATTATTAATTTCCCTCTTATATCAATTATAGTGCTCGTGTTGAATATATTCTTCTATGACTAACTACAAATGTTAATAAAAACAAAGTATGATTTTTTTTTTTAGAAAACTTTTATACCCATTATTTGTTATTTAATAATTAATTTGCATATTTAAAAATAAATACCACTTCCACAAATATTGAAAACTTTAAACTTTAACTTTTTAATTTTGGTATCTGCAAACTTTTTGATTTCTGGTATTTCTGAATAACAAATTCAAACGTATAACCGAGAAAAATTAATACATTATATAAAAAAAATGGGTTTTCGTCAGTGGCAACCACCAACGTCGTTATAAGAAAGAAAATATACAACAAATTAAACAAACTAGTAAAAAGCATTTTTTTTTTTTTTTTTTTTTGAAAAACCACCAAAATAATCAATTTTAAGTTTTTTTTATTTCAAATCAAAGTAACATAATAAAAATGTCCATAGCACTCTGTTAGATTTATGTCAAGCCAAAAATAAATAAAATAAAAAACAAACAAACAATAATAACTCATAAATTATTAATTTCGATTTGGTTAAATATTTGACTTCCCCCAATGACGTTTTATTATTATTATAATTATTATTATTATTATTATTATTATTATTATTATTATTATTATTATTATTAAATACGTTTTTATAATATCAATATTACTTGTTCTTTTTCAAAAACGGATATTTTTAATAAAAGATTGTTATACGTCGGATTAATGTACTTAACTAAATTTATATGTTTTAAATAATATATTTTAATATATGTAAGTCAATTTAGTATTTGTTGTTTTACGTAGATAGGGAAACGTAACGTTTACTGTACAAGTTGAATAAATCATCATTTTTATTATTTACAAAATACTCCCCGAGTACCACATAAAAGCATATATACGTTTAATATTTTTAGATTCTTATGATGTACGTATGTGTTACATAACAAAAAGCGTTTAATAATGTATGCAAATAATAATAATAATAATAATTAACTACAAACAAGAGGAAAAATCAACCGTATTCCGTTTGTTTATTATAATTTAAAACGAAATATTTGTACTTTTTTTTGTATTTCAATTATTTCCATATAAATGTATATATCTGTGAATATTATTCGTTGGAATATTTCACTTGATAATTTAACACTCTCAGACTATAAAAAAAACGACATAATAACGCGTTACAACACATAGGTGAAATATTTTATTTCAAATGTGCGGAACAGTTTTTGAAAAACATGCGTATAAAAAATAATAGTAAGTATAGTTTAATATGTGTATACTCGGATAAAGATAATATTTAAACGCATGCACACAAAAGGTTTGAAGGAAGTTATATTCACTCGTCGCCGAAAATATTACAACAATTTACAGAAACGAATATTTCTCGAGAGATTGAATTGTTCCTTTATTCTTTTCTTTTATCTCTTTTCGCCCGTTATTTTTCGAAGTTGAATAATAATAATAATAATAATATTATTATTATTATTATGTGTGCGATATGTTATACGTTATACTTACATTTATACCTTACACACGAAATTAAAATCTTCCGTCACCGATTCAAACTGAGATATATCCGTACACAATCGGAAAAAGTGTAAGACAACATTGTGGGTAGGTCATAATAATAATAATAATAATAATAACGTAATAATTAACACAACATATCGTTTCAGGTTTGATATAGCAACGTTATATTATAACGTAAAATACCTGAAAAAAAAACATTTCCATTTTTATTGCTCTCGCATTTTCGTCAAATATATTTTATGTATATTACATGAGCTATACGTGTAAACAATGTCGGATAATCTATTTATCAATGTGTACGAGTGTAAACATTTTTATTACTTTAGATTCTGAGCGATGGAGCTGTACACACGTTAATATATGTTTTCCGAGCGTTATAGAGCGGATTAGGTAGGTGTTTTTATAAAAATTTACTATAAAAACAAGTTTAAAGTACGTACGAGAATTGACTAATATGTAATATATATATTTCCTCTCAATCTAATAAGCAACTCCTCGACATTTTTTAACTTTCCGGATACAACGTTCATTTGCAGTAGAGCGTATTTACGCAATCGCTCCGTGGTTTATTATTTACGTGATATGTTGTAACGACGGCTATTCAAAATTGAGTTTGTTATAATAATATTGGATTTCTTGTCGCTATTCGAACCCATCGATATCCGTTAATGAAGGCGGTTAAAAATATAGTGAAATCGCAACAAAGGACATTATTTTTCCGATCAGGACCGATGTGAAGTATTCGACGATCACCGGCATTATAAGGAATATCTTGAAACACGATTTCGGCGTATTCTAAAATCTGTCAGACCGAATCTATTGTTTCACTCACATAATTTTCGTAATTTTTAAATTATTTTTTGTAATTCTGAAATATTTTTTTAGAAGCACTATCGATGTTAAATTTTATTGCATTTTTCTCTCTGTGTATGAATGCTTTTATGTATTTCCCTCTATGTATGTCTCTCTCTATATGTTTGTATGTCCCTCTATGTACTAATGTCTATGTATGTCTATATATGTCTCTCTCTATGTGCATATGTACCTCTATATGTACGTACCTCTCTATGTACTTTTCTTTCTATGTATATATGTACCTCTATGTATTTTTCTCTCTATGTATGTATATACTTCTATGTATGAATGTCTCTATGTACTTTTTATTCTATGTATGTATGCATGTACCTCTATGTATTTTTCTCTCTATGTGTTTATGCCTCTATGTATTTTTCTCTCTATGTATGTATATACTTCTATGTATGAATGGTTCTATGTACTTTTATTCTATGCATGTATGCGTGTACCTCTATGTATTTATGCCTCTATGTTTGTATGAACCTCTATGTATTTTTCTTTCTATGTATGTCTCTCTATGTATTTTAAAAGTACATAGAGAGATACGTACATAGAGGTACATACGTACATAGAGAGAGACTGATATAGACATACATAGATACTTTAATACATAGAGGGACATACATACATAAAGAGGGTAACATACATAGAGGAAACTACAAACATAGAGGCATTCATACATAGAGAGAAAAATACTATAAAATTTAACATCAATAGTGCTTTAATTTAGATTGTGTAGATTGTGACTACAGTTTTATTTAATATAATTTTATCAACAATGTGTCTGCAATTTTTATACGACATTACGCGATTCAATACGTTTTCATAGAATTCATTATTTATTGCAGAGACAAATAAATAAAATACATTTATGTTAATATCTATGCAATAGGCGTGCGCACGGGTCGTGCATGTTGAGCGTATGCAAGACTCACGGACCGAAATATTAGTGCTGTGCTCTTATTAACTAATAATAATTTATAGTGTCTATTTCATTAAAGTATAAATAATTTTTAAAAAGAAAAATCTAAACCTGAGCGATGCGTTTATTCGTATCTATCGGTATCGAATTCATGTCATATGATAAATAAAAAAGTTTACTTTTTCAGTAATTTATCGACTGAACAGTAATTTTGTCGACTTATATAGTCGGTATACCTATAATATATATATATATATATATATATATATATTTTATTTAATTTCGTCTATTTAAAGTAGTTTTGCCCCCGGACGCCGGAAACCCTTGCCCAATTTTTTTTAATATTCTGAGCTGTCTAATGAAAATTTTCGTCTTAAAATTACTATATAATTTTACTTTTTTCCCTGTTCCACAATAGATACAAATTAGCTAATTATTTTACAAATGTAGGTACACTTGCATCAGTTCCAGTATAGTCGTAGAAAACTACGTGATGCGAGGTCTCAAAGGTATTAATTATCGATCGAAACGAACTTAATCGTTGACACCCGTTAATGAAGTCCGAGGTTTTTTTTTTTCTTGTTTTTTCGAAACAACATTTCCGCAATGGACGCCGTCGTTTAATCGTAAATTTACTGTCGGAACTTCTTAAAAATCATAAATGTTTTTATAATAATAAGAGGTTGGTACGGATTTTTTGTTTCGTATACACGTAATGTGCGATAAAAAGAACTCGTTAAAAAGAATCACTGCTTTTTCATTTAAAAGCAATGGCGGCGGCAATAGTAATTGGTATTGGAAAAAACGAATCTGAACAGCAACGCTGCCGTATATTTATATATATATATATAATGAACATGACGTGACATTGTTCAAATATTGGCTTTTGTTACGCGTTTCCAATGAAAATTTCTAAAAACCAAAGTGTCGACTGCAATTTTACCGGTTTGTTGTTATTATTTTTTTTCGCGGGATCGTTTAGAAATAAATTTGTACGGATACGAAACAAAAACAAAAAAAAAACCGCGTCAAACAAAGTGCTCGCGCATTACATACGAAAACGTGATGGCAAAAAAAAAATCGTTTATTAAATGGCACACTCGCGCAATTTAAACACTGTATACTTCCAGACTGCATCAACACAACACACCCAGACACATATATACATAGTATCGAATTACTTCTACTGTTTAACACACATCGTTTTCGTAATTTTTAACTTATTTTTCGCTTATGTAAAAGAGTTTTGCCCGCTGGCGCCGGGGAACCCCTGTTCAATTTTATTTAATATTCTGAGAAAACTAAAGAAATTTTTTTCTTAAAATTCCGATATTATTTTCTTAATGTAAATATACTCACAACAATAAAACACCCACAAACACATATACACATTTTATCGAATTACTTCTACTCTTTAACTGTAATATGTTGAAAAATAATCAATTGTAAACAGAGACTGATTAATTATATTATATGTGTATTATTGAAGCACGTTATCGGAAAAAATGTTTTTTTTTAAATTTAGTTTTTGCCATTACAAATCATTGAATCTGGACTAGTATAAGAATAATTCTATAATTATAAACATAAATAAAATTTTATTATAATGTTAGAACAATACATTACTGTTGGTACTGGAAGATATCAGGGAGAAAAAAATACAATAACGAATAGATAGCAAATTTATTTTGTGAAAAAAAATTGTAAGCGAATGAATTTAAAGTATTGAGAGCTGCAAAAGAGAGAAAAACGAGGTAGGATTAGATTTTTTAAAAGATTGAGAAAATAAAAGATAAGACGTATTCTAACGAAATAGTTTGTCAAAAGGATGAGAAATTGTTTTCTTTTTTTCTTGTCGCTGCGGGTGATGAAATAACGAGATTGGTGTATAATGTATTGAAAACATTCACGTTGTTTACTTATAGAAGATTGTTATGGATTACTGAGGGTTTTGGAACGCCCTGTGGTCTATGCGGATTTAATTTAGTTTGCTTTTTACAGGTCAGTAGTCGTTTGTTGACTCTGGAAAAGATCACAAAAATTCGTCTGCAGTCATATGACAATACGTGTACGGTTTTATATACATTAACTAATATACATATATGTAAATATATAATACTTGACTTAATTTATAATTATTATATTATATATTATATCGAATTCGACTTCGAAAAAATCTTAACATTTATTGTTTATGCATTATTAAAACATTTTTGTTCAACTTGCGCAAACCAGCGCGTACCTGTAACGGCACCGCTTCTTTTTTTTTTAGGAAAAGCTTACGTTTTAAATTCCTATTTTATGTTATCGCACGATGTAAAAATGTAAACGATTCCGACATATCGTCGTATCATTTTCTTCTTGTTTTTCATCAAAATAATTATAAAACTATAGTTTTATTTTTCTAGAAAAAAAAAAAAATAAAGAACTCACTTGAATAGGATTTTCGGGTTATTATAAACGATAAATGCTCGAATTTATTACATAATCCTAAGAATGTTTTTCCATGCCCGTTTTTATTACGCTATTGCTTCACTTTACGGAAATCTGAAGTGTATGAAATGTTTATGGTCGCAATAGTCTTAAATGCCGAATCGCGTGATATAACCTCTTACAATCCGTTTGAAATAAGCGTTTTGAATTATATGGCTCGAGCGATTTTTGATGTTTTATCGGCGTTTCTTTATTTTTAACGGCCCTGCCTTTATGCCGTCGTCGTCGCCGTTGGCGTACGTAGTTATATGATGTAACGCATGTGTTACTCAACTTTTTTAAATTAAGCGTCCTGCTAATATTTCAAAACCCATATGTTAGTTTTCACCGGCCATATCGTTGAGATTTAACTGTGTTTGAGGCGAGGAAAAAAAATCGCGAAAACGTCTGACATTCATTCCTGGCGATTCGAGTACAATAATCTACATCCCTCTTATATAATACAGTCTGTATTAGTTGAGTACTTTCAAAAATTGTTATCGCTTTTCTTTATATACATTTAACTACTTATTGTATTATTATTACTTTATATTGTACTACTTATTATCGCTTTTGTGCGAGATACAGCACGCGAAAATCGACTTTGTGCGAAAAAAATACCAAATAAATCGATGCGCGTCCCGCCCGACTTATAAAAATATCTGTATATAAATCTCTGGTTTCGCTATTTTACCGAATTTTCAGCCGAAACATTAATAAAAATAACTTTTTTGTTAGGCTTTGCAGATGTTTTATACATATCTAAACGACACGTACGGCTTACGAGCGTCGGACGAGCGATGCCGTCACCGTTAGTTCAAAGTGTTTAAACTCCTTAGTCTATCAGTCTATGGAAACCGGTAAAATGACAATGATATTAAATTACGTGAGTGGATTACGCCAAATGATAATTATAACGATTGTATGTTATACAATATTGTATATGTATGATATTTTGTCGACGGGCGTTTTAAATTACGAAAATCTAACCTCGTGACGATTGTAATCACCGTTTATTTTTTGTTACATTTTCACACAATTTTTCGAATTTTTTTTTTATCAAAAACATAATTGTTATATATGTATCGCCTGTTCCGCTATCTTATTGACAATAATTTGACGATATTTCGAAGAGGAAATGCGAAGCATATTACTTTAATACTGGCCTTTTATTTTGGGAGTAAAGCTGGACTGATTATAATTTTGTAAAAACCTAGACATTTTCTATAGTAGTTGTTTATGTATTCCAATGGCGTAACGGAGGTAATTTTTTTAAATTAAGATTCAATAATAATAATAATAAATTAATACTCGATAAGCGTGTAATTGAAAACACGTGACAGATAAAACACGTTTGAAACAAGATAATGTTTATAAAATATTATAATGTTTAAAACTTGCGATCGTCAAAATAATTACAGTTGTTATTCTCTAGAAGAGATGTCAGTGATTTTATAGATTTTCACAGAAATCAAAGGGCCCGGCCAGAGTCTTACAATTTTGTCGTAGCTGGTCTTGCATATGTTTTTTTTTTTTAACGAATCTCGTGAAATAATTTCCGATTAATTTTCATTCTTTATGTATTACTTTTTTGGAATTTTCAATTTCTATCGGTTCTTTGTTCATGCTTTTAGTATATTTATCTTGGTCCTTCTTTAAGGATTTCATATAATTCTTGAAATCATAATTTGTTGACTTGTTTATATAATCTATAAATGTCTTTTTCGCGTTCGTATGATTTATTATTTTTATTGCTCTGCCTGTTTCAATAGTAAATAATATCAATCATCGTTTCAAAAAACTGACCTAACCAAACCGACTATATTGCCGGAATCAGCAGTACCTATGTATAAGCGTCGTTTCGGAACAGAAAGCATAAATATAAAATATATACGCAAAGACAACGGGGAAATTTATACATTTACTATATAATAGGACTGTGTTGCGTAGGAAATCGGAATAAGTACGCTATATATATTATGGTTTACCGATGATTTATACGTGAATTCTCGATTCATCGGTCCAGGAATAGTTCACCAAATGTACGTTTTCCGTCTGAATCTATTCGCCGGATTGAATACACGCTATTTAATTTATTCGCAGCGGTGACAGGCCACGTATTGCGTTTTGTACGATACATGTATTTATATACAAAAAAAGAACACCCTTTTCATCGAATCACACGCAAAAGTTGTCATGTCAATACAATTGTGTCCAACATGTTGGATGACTATAAATTTCAATAATATTTGTCGTGTTCTAAACGCTTGATAAAAAAAAAATGACAACCGATCGATCAAAAAAGCTTAAACCTCTGAATTTATTATTTAAAAGATTATTTTATTTTAACACAATATTATTGTATACTGCAAATTCCTGAAATTTGTATTTTTTTTCGTCGTACCGCGCAACATTGAAGTTTCACTGTTCGCGTTGTGAGATTTGTTAAAATTACATTTTATATAATATAAATGAATTGCATAAACGATGAAAATAAACGTCAATTCGAAAATCATTTTTTTCTTTCCGATTAATGTATCGATTTGGAACAATTCTAAACTGAAAATTCAAAACTATATTATAGCTTCACGCTTTTATGACTTTTTTTTATTGCCCAGAAGGCATAGTAGTACACATTATATTGGTTCTCGTGTTTTATAAATAAAAAAGACGTTTTTATTAATCGTAAGAAAAAAAACATTTTTTTTTTTTAACAAAATTATTATGTTGAAAACACCATAAAGGTGTATGACCTTTTATTTATTGATAAAACAAAATCAATATTGTTTTCTGTAAATGAAACTTAATTACTATATAGAATTTAAAATTTTTGATAAAATTTTAAAATCTCGTACATTAATGTTATTAAAACTTTAAAGTTTAAAACAGAATTCAGTGTTATATTATGTATAATTTGAAAAGAAAAAATAATAATAATGTGTTGTTACTATTTATGCAAATTAGGCCCCATATTATTGTTTCGTTGTTTGAAAGAAAAAAAATGTTCTGCTCAATGACAAGTGATTAAAGTGCAATAGTCTTGTGAAAAATTAAAAAAACTAAATTTCTCGACTTGTACATAATTCTCAATAACCTACACTGTTCTATTGGATTGATCTGCAACTATTGCGTTCGTATAATATATAATAATATTAATAATAATAATAATAATATAATATATAAAATCACATCTGTATTTTGTGAAAATTCCGGGACATTTGACATTTTCAATGACCGATAGAATTCAATGAGTATTAAGCTACGAATGTACGAGAGTCATTCATATAGAGAGGACTGTACACCTAGTGACGAATATTTTTCCATTGTGGGACTTATACAGTTTGCACTTATCGCATTTATAAGCCTCTTAGGGCTTGAACCTATTGGTAAAAGTTTCCGAGAGGATCTATTGTATATTTCGAAGTTTCTACAGTGATTTAAAATAATTTGATTTCGAGTTTGCAAAACCCGTTTCAAAGCCCGAGTCGATTTATTCGCTAGAAAATGGAATGCCGAACGCGTGTGATCTTAGCGTTTCAATCAGAAAAAAATATTTATTTATATATTTGAATCGTATAATTTGTAAAATCAGAAAAATAAATTCTGAATAAGGCAATCAACGCATTTATTTACTAGAGTAATTTTATAACATAAAGACGGTATTTTTCTCTATATATACATATAAATATTCAATACATAATAAATATAAACGCCCGTTAAAATTTGTCGTTTGAATGTTATTTGTATTGAAATTTTAAAATGTTTATATATTTATATGTATTTTATTATCAAGAAATTTTTTTTTATTATTATTAATATATTTTGCAAAATATGTTTTAAATTGGAAATTATGAATCGACAATAAGAACTCGGGACCCGTATTTAACGCTCTTCAATTATTCTTTAAATCAGCTCCGGAATAAGTTTTATTATGACCGTATAAATTTCCGATATAAGTTCAATTCGATTCGAAAAAAGTTATTTACCTAAAATAAAATAAAACCCACAACATAGTTATAAATTTGTCTCGATCTTAGTGCATTGACTTCTGCTAACATCACGCAATATCGAGAATAATTACTATTGACGACATATTTTTGTCACCGCAACCGGGAAGACGTGTTTATAGGATTTTTCCGGCCTAGGTAAATATTTAAAATACCATTACTCAAACAAAAAAAAAAAAATTCCTTCTAAAATTCACGTAAAATATTGATATGTAACGGACACAATCCGTTTTATTAATATTTTATTCAATTCAACTAAGTTATTTACAATACTTATGACAATAAGTATTTTATATTTTTACTCTTTACTGATTTCTCTGACCACTGTAATCTTGAATATTATTTCATCATTGTATTATTGTATGTTAATAGTTGAATCTGAATGTACGTAAAATATTGCTAAATTAGTGCATCCGCCATTCTAGATACGTCTTAACTCTATTTAGGCCACCAAAACGACTTTCCAGAAAGCGTTTACAAGCTGGACAAGACGATACGATATTAAAACGTTCTCGGCGTTACCCATACGATTAGAGAATAATAATACTTTAATGAACAGTAAACGAATTCGAATTTTTTGAAACAAAATTCAACGTAAGAGGAGTCTTATTTTAATGAAAAAAAATAATATATATTAAAACGCGCTGGCGGCTGTGAGGTCACTATTTCGCCGTCCTTAAAATACGTAAAAAAAAAACCGTACGATGGTATCCTCTCTCTCTATATATATATATAATATTACAACTAATTATGATATCTGTTATACTACATACTCGTAGATTCCTCATCGCGTAAAGTCTGTACGTTTCAGTAAAAATCTCTCGAAACATTTTAGACTCCCATTAGGAGACATTCAGTTGCTAGGCATGGCAAGTAATAATCAGACTTCATATGATGCGTATGTAATGTTACAATGTGTAATGCGTATATTGTAATTTATTACCAGTTACGCATAATATATTGATTTACCTTAATGACCTACAACAATAATCTGATACGTTTTAAACTATTTATAAATAGTTAAACGAAGTCAAGGGATAGACCACTCAAAATAGATTAAAATCAAATTTATAATATATTATATAAAATTACGCCTGCGTTTATATAAATAGGACACGCGTTCAGTTTTCAGTATTTTTGTTCTAAAAAAAAAAAAAAAAAATAAAAATAAAAAGACGTTCGATTTGATATGGGGGATTTTTTTTTCTTTTATCCACTACACTGCTACAAACAAAACGATCATATTAATTTTTCTTCTCCTCTGAATATTATTAAAAAATGTACACCGAAATCTCTGAAATACGCGTTATTAGTTACGCAGTTCGATAAATACACGGAATTCATTTTTTTTTTTTTGTTTCTTTAACGAAACCGACAATATTGAAATTTTTCTCGTAGCGCGAACACATAGATACGTATACGAAATACGTGCGTGAACCCACATAAAATAAATAAAATTCTCTTCGAATTTAATATAAAAATACCCAAGTGTATAATATTATATTTATAATCGATATATATATATATACATTAAAATACACTTCTAAGCATTTCTATACGTACTTGGTAATATTCTAAAAAGAAGAATTTAATGTTTTAGATTTTTGTCTTGGGCAAAAAGAAATGTTGTCGGTCAAGAAAAAAAAAACAGTATATATAAATGCGGTGATTAAATCGAGTGGTACACGAGCATAACACTTGTACCGCCAGAAAATCGTTGTGTGTATACGCATAATTTTCATATTTAAAAATCGACATTCGTCTTTTGAACAATTATGTAGAAAATCGTAATTATCGTACAAGTGTTGTTTTTTTTTTTTTTTTTTTACATTTATCATTACGTCTGTACGTCAGTACTACAAATATCGTCATTTCACACGTCTCAGAACGACTATGGAGCGGGAACGGTCAATAATAGTTCAACCGTTTTAAAACTCGAAAGAATATACATTAATTTCGACAAAGTAATTGATGCAACGCGTTTTAAAAGAGGCTCAGTTTAAAATAAAAAAAAAAAAATCGTTTTTTGTTTTTCTTAATGTTATAATCATAGGCGGATCCAGAGTTTTACATTTGAGTGTGCCCGGCCTTTTTTTGTAGTTATTTTTGTGTAATATAGAGGGGTGGCTGTAAACAAATTTACCCGCTTTATGCATTTTTTTTCGGCTTATAATTTTCTTCCATAAAATACACTGTAGTTAAAATTTTTTAAGTATCCAACACTTGTTTACTAACCAATACTATAACCTATTGTATAATATTTAAATAGAAATTAATTAATTTTTTTTTACATTAGGGTGTGCCTTGGCACACCCGGCACACCCCGTAGATCCGCCTATGGTTATAATAATTTTACAGTTACAGAATACTTGTCTATGATTTTCGTAAAAAAAATTAAAAATGAAAAATTTTTGTCTAGAAGAAAATAATAAATTGTTTATAAAGCAGCGGGGGGGTATATATATATAGAAAGGAAATTACCATCGAGTGTTTTATTTGTGGGCTAGAAATTCGAATATTACTCGGCTGGCAATTTACACCGCTGTGACTCGTACTAAAGACGTATACCGGCGTTTAAGAATATCCGAGAAACTCTCGTACGTCTTTTATACACCGGCATAAAAGAATTCGAAATTAAAATCACACACGACGTGCGTATTGTTACTAAAATGTATTTCAACCGTAAGCCGCCGCCGTGCGAGAGAAATCGTACGACATAATAAGAAAACATATTGCGCATTCTCGTCACGTATCACGTGGTCATCAACGCACAATCATAATATAAATATTACGTTTACTCGAACGTTCGAAAAATAAGTGTGGGCTGATGTGCCCACACTTATTGTTAATTATAAAAATATAATTTTATTGCACAATGCTCTGCTCATTTTCTACACCCTCGTCTAGTGATTTCTGTGCGCACGCGAGAGTTTAATTCTGTATTAAATTCGTGAACAGTAGAGTTAATAATAATAATAATAACCGGACTGGTTTTTAGTGCGGTTAGAAATATTTTTTGTGTGTAGCTCCGACCTTTAATTCAAAATATAAAAATCAATTCCCAATAACACGAGTATGACATAAAAATTGTCACGTTAAGTGGAATATTTTATACGAAAAATGTTATTCGCGCGCGCATTTGTTTAATGGCAAACTGTAAACTGTAAATAAAAATAATAATAATAATAATAATAATAATAATAATAATTGAATCATCAAAAGCGGTAAACGGCGATCCTTTTATCCCACGTGTCATTCATAAATTACCGCGCATCATATTTTTAAATTATTGTACCACACGGTGTGGGCGTCACAAATAAATAATATCCTTTTACAAAAAACGCTTTAATATATTTTTATTCATTTTTTTTTAATCGAAATCTTAATTAATTTCAATTGATTTTTCACGTTTGGGCAAATATCGTTATGTATACTATAATATACAACGATATTTAATACAAATAATCGAAATCTCTCACTAACTTATTATAGATATATGTGGACATAAAGAAAAAAAAAACAATCGGATAAACGCTTTCGTTCATTTGGATTTTAAAAGAAATTTTCATTTCTGTAGACCGTAATACTTATAGGTACAGTTTATGTATAAAATAGAAAGTTTATAGATATAAAAATAAATATATAGAAATAAATATAATATTTTATTTGGCTTCAACACGGAACCTATACGTATAAGATTTCCGAATCGTCCGAATGCTCATTCGGGCGAACATTAAACGACAGGGGCCCGCACAATTTATCTCCTATATATTTTATATTTTATGCGTAGAAATGTACAATAAGTATTTGAGTATGAGCCGTTTGAATGATCAATAACAATTCAAGTACAATATTTGATATTGACGATTATCTATAGGACCGCAAACAAAACGGTTCGTATAAATATTAATTTATTATTAAGTTATTTCTAATAAAACGCGTAGAAATAAAAGTCGTAATTATTAACAAATATACGGATGTGTTTTTAACGAAACGAAAAAAAAATGTACGAATATTACAAACGATTAAAATTATTGTGATTAATATACATATAATATGGATTTTATATAAGTTCAATAGATGTTCACTATTGTTTCTGTAACCGATACGTTTCTAGCTAGCCGAATCGAATTTCGCAGAAGAATTTATAGCCCTATGAAAATGATTTAAAACCCGTATTGAAGTCGATCGTTGAACATTTGAAAAATGAAAATACATAAATATTAATATGAACGGAGAAGCCGTTGGCTTGATTCACTGCCCCGTTGGCCTCTACACACATCAGATAATATTATATCATCACCGTACCCGTAAGAAAATGTAACTATACGCGAACGGGGGGGGGGGGCGGGTGGTTTTTTTTTCGTGTAAAGAATTTTACACGCTCGCGGTATAATAAACGTAGACATTATAAAAGAAGCCGTTCTGAAATACATTTTTTTTTTTTTTTTTTAATATATTTAATTAACACGCGGAATCGATTAAAAATTCGGAGGAAAAGAAAAGAGACGTTTTAAATTCATTATCAAGATATCTACACGATCGATTGATTTAATTTGAAATAAACTCGTCGTCCCTGTTTAAAACAAATTCGTAATAATAAATTATTGTTGTTAGTTCTCGAAATCCCTTTGCAATCTGAATGTCTCTTATACAGCTGCACGTAATTTCCGGAATAAAATTGTTAGTAAAACGGAATAATAATAATAATAATAATAAAGAAAAAAATTAATGGACCATTACGGTGGTACGGAATGGCGATAACAGTTTAGCGTGTATTGCGTTAATATTTGAAAAAAAAAATAATACCGCAAAAGGATGCACAACCGCGGTCTCGGACTGGGAATTATTCGGTCCGGCCCGAGGTAATAGAATAAATTCCAGCCCTCGTTACAATAATATTATGTTATATTGTTATTAAACGTATTAAACGTGTTCGTTTAAAACTAAAAATTAGAGATGAAATAAAATATGTAATATAGGTAAATACTATAGTGAATCGCCTTATAAATCAATTATTTTGACCTCGCCGGCCCAGTCCCATCCTGTGCACAACATCTATAAATCGTAAATAGCAATCTATTGAATCGGATGAAGTACCACCGAGTGAGCTTGATATAAAAATTATTATAAGTTCACAAATTGTATTTCGTTAACGTTTTTGAGTTTTAGTATGGATACCCCTTATGTCGTGTCTTTACCGATTCATCGCTGTAATTGCCAACGTCTGTGTAGCTATTGATACGATATCAGTCATAAGATAATTATTATTATTATTATTGAATTATATTGTTTAAATAACAATTTTGGGGATCGTCCTTAATGGGAAGGCGAGCAGAGTGCAGACCCTGTAGGGCTTCGCGCGTTTAACTTTGAATAGGAGCGTTCCGATTGAAAAAATGGAAAATGGATATATAAAAGTTTAATTTATTTTGGTGGCCTATGCAAGTGAGTCAGTAAAATTTCGTCGCGTATAAAAATGAGAAACTAATTTTTCGTACTAACGCGAGTGTATTTTTAAAATCGTAGTAAGTCGATTAATGTGTTAGAAAATTAAGAAATTGATTTTCAGTATTATGAACGGGACTGAGATAAAAACAATTGGAGAAAAATCGACGGTAAGGGATGAGAGGAGTTGGAGAAACCGGCGTATTATTTTCCTTGTTACTTCAAGCGGAATAAATTTATACTTAAAACGTTAAATACCATTATTTCCCATCCTGAATTCTTAGGTATTTTCGCGTAATCTCTTTCGAATCTGCAACAAGTGAAACAATAATTCAGTTTAATTTTCGATTCTATTTCTCAACAATTAGTTTTAAAGTTAACCAGTTAAATTGTGTCGTTTGTAACGCAGTGGGAAATGTGAAACGACATTGTCGTTACGTATAAATTACATTTATTTTCCCGGGTAGTATTAGTGTTCCGATTTTAACATTGAAACAACCACAGGATGATGCGTTTAAATGAAAAAACTTTACTTTTAAAATTGTATTATGGATTTGAATTTGAAAACAGTGATCAATCATTGTATTCGCCAAAGCCCAGGTCGAGTGACGGTAGAACTGTAGAAGTTTACAAAGAATGTAATGAGATTAATACTGTTGAAATATTCGCAAATTTTTTTTTTTAGTTAAGTTTCAGAAAATTATATTGGAAAAATCGAAATACGAACATACGATAAATTGCTGCTAGTTATACCGTAACGCGACGAGTGTAGACGTCATGGAAGCACTCTTTTTTTTTTTTTTATATATATACGAAAAAGTGTCAATAGATTGAATAAAAATTCTTTAATTCGTTCAGAATTCGGAATTCTACGAAAGTCAGTCCGTTGTAGTAGATTTTAGAAAATATCGAAAATCGAAATTCAATCCGCGATCCGTCTCACAAGGCGTTCAAAAATTATTATCGGCTAAAAACGTGTCGGTTTCGTCGGTATTGAAAATGAGATTCGCGTGTTACACGTACGTGGTTTCCAAAAGCGTTTCGACAATGGTATTTTCGTTCGACGAGTGCAACGGCCCGTAGCCCACGCCGAGCACGTCGATAGTACACCGTGTTTTGTCTGTGAAACAACGCGATTTATATTAATTCATATTAACGAATTAGGTTACGTGTTCTTAGTAGTTAGTGCGATGGAGTGATCGGTTTTAAAACGGACCGGCGGTCTCGCCGTTATCCGAGAAATTTACATCCAACAGTTCTGTCTGGGCTATTTCACTCGGCTTCAATGTAAAAAACGATCTCGTTCTTTCGTCGATGTTTCTTGACATTTCGTCAATAATTTTGTTCGCGGGCCAGCTAACGTATTCCCCGGTCTCGGCGTTTTCGTGTATGCATTTCATTACGACATACATCGCCTGTACGGCGTAAAAAATTAAATCGAAAACAAACGATATTCCTTCTGTTTACAACGTCGTTTACAAAATGGGTACAGGTCTATTAAAACGATATGTAATCCGATCGCACAGTATTCTAATACGGAAAACTTCGAATGTGCGTTTTTCTACTCGGTCTCAAAAATCAATTTACACGGGCAAGAATATAATAGCTAGTTGTATTCGTTTTAAGTGTTACGCGAACGGAAAATGTTTTTCAATGAATAGGAGAGGATATTATAGTTGGCCGTTCCGAACGTATCACGTGGTCGTTTCGTGTAGTTCAATAAACAAATCGATTCAATTAATCCGATCTATATTGATCGGAATATTTCAGTTAAGTGATAATATTTGTGAAATTAAAAATCAATTTTTAACATTCAATATATTTATAATTATAACGGTTTGATTGAAAGTTGAGAATGTTACACACTTTCTTGTTCAAAAAAAAAAAAAAAAAGTTTAAAAGAAAAACGCATTCTTACGTGTAAATCAATAGAACGTAACTTTAATTGCAAATGCTATTTACGAATTCAAAATTTATATCTCACTTGATTGGCGCCCTTTTTAAACGATTCAACGTTAAATTCTGGATCGTACGTAGACTTCAATTTATAAATTTTGAATTTAATCTTTAAATTCTGAAAGTAATCCGTTTGGTATTTTTTGAAGGTGCCCATTTTGAAATCAAATAAAGTCTTTACGGACAAATTTCGTTTGTATTGACAGTAATTGTACCTATTCACGAATTCCATCGGCTGTCGGCTGATCATTGTCTTGACATTGTAAAATGCTCCATTACCACGTTGAATTGTTGTAAAAAGATTTGTTACAATTCTTCTGTATAACATATTTAACTTTTCGATAAATTTTGTAGTTTACGAATTAATTTTCTTCTTTAACTAGTTTTTTTTTTTTTTTAAATATCCTTTATAGTAGACTAACCAATTTATGTTTATTTATATATATATTAATGTTATGTTCATTGCTGTGGCAACATAAAATCACATACATATATTGTAATAGTAGCCGACAATTTTTTTTATTTTTAATTGATTCATTCATATTTCGGCGTTTCTCGCGAGAAACCTTTTCCGCGAGCATTTCTTTTTTCTGCGAGCACACAAATGTCAAATTTTCCTCGTCCGCGACATGTTTCATAATAATACTAATGACGTGCAAAAACGTATTATGATAAAAAGCGAAAATTTCACTTTCGCGCGATTTTCGACGGGAATTTCTTCGCTGGAATTTCATACGATCGAAACTTTCTTGCTTAACTATTGTTTAACTCTCTTGCGAAACTATTATAATAATACACTTACAATATTTATGCACGATCGATATAGTAAATTATAATATTATTGGACAATTAAAATTTGCGGAAAAATGTTTTAATCATAACACGGCGCGCGTAAAATCGTATTAAATTTTATAGCGTGTTGGTGTAATTGATCACGTCAACTCACGCTCCCACGTACGGCGGATTTCTTACGATTTTTACGCTACTAATGTATAGCTGTCCTCGTGCACTTCGTTACCCGTGAAAAATGCCAACTCTCAAATATATGATTCAAATTTTGTTCAGTCCGTTATTGAATACGTGTAAGAATGTTCAAAATCTGTGAAAAAAAAAAAGCGACCTTAAGATGTTAGTTTACCTCTGATTTTTGTTTAATTTTAAACACAACAAATTTCCCGCACACTTACTATCTCACTTATTGTAAATAAAATATATTTGGGTTTAATTTATTATTTATCAGTAGACAACGTTACATTCAACTAATACGACATATTTGTATTCTCACAAAATTTATACAAGGCCTTGTAATAAATTTTTGCCTGGGCCTCGCTAATATTATTATTATTATTATTATTAAACGACGTAAAAGAAAATCCATTAACAAGGTTGAGTAATTTCAGTAAAACGTTGTTGCGTAATACGGTTTGATATTATTTTTTCAAACGTATACGATAATCGTTTGAGAACCGTTTGCAACACATTTCAATTGCCATATCAATTATTACGAACTCAATGTGCGAATAAAGAGCTAAAGGGACTGTACCGAATTTAAGAACTCTGTAGCGCGCTTTTTTTCTTTTATTTTTATTCATTGGTAATAACTGAAACACGTGGCAGGCAATAATGTTTTCATGCGAAAATATTGAAATGTTATTTATAAAAAAACGTGAATTCAGTAATAAGCATTCTAGAAAGGGTTGTTCCTAATTCGTTTATTTCTGTTTTGTTACATAAAAAAAAAAAAAAATGTAATTTGTCTTTCGTGACGTATATGATTATCGTTATAAACTATTGAATTATAATTGAATTTCCATTTTGGAAATCGATCGATAACGATTAATTGATATTTTTGTGCGCTGTTGTAAACACACCAAGATAGAAGCAATTTACGCTCCGCGACTGTGTAATAAATAACACATTTTTTATATTAACGTTACGTTTTCTTCGTTTCTTATTCAGCGTGCAAACATTCGACACGATCATTGTGTGCACGTCGATTAAATCTCAAGTATAATAATAATATGTAATAATAATAATAATAATAATAATGAATCGTTACGAACTCTTAAACTACTTTAGAAGATATCATTTTGTATATTTTCTTAAATTTCCAAAGAGTATTTTATAAGTTTTTTTTTTGTTTCTATTAGCGCGTATTAATAATCGAAAATTACACAGACTATTATTATATTACACAGACTGCCCAACTCCATGCACGCCATTTGTTCAGACCAGCGGTGCAGTATAGCCATCAAACTGTCGTATCTGCTGCCGTTCGTCATCTGCAGCCCGACGTTCCTGGTGTTCGAAATACTGGAAACGCGAGTGATCGAGAACGGTACGGTGGCCACGTTGTACCATTTGGGACTGAGCACGTTGGCCAGAGTGAATCACGAACTGCTGTACATGGTACACTTGTGGACTTACGCGGTTATCATCAAATTGTTGCCTTGCCTGATACTCACCGTCGTCACCATATCGCTGGTGAGTACGCGATTAACTTATGTTTTCAATCCCTGTTTTTTTTTTATTATTATTATTTGAAAAGAACGGGAATAAAAATTATCGTAAACAGCTCGAATGGAAACGGTTTTTGTTTTTTTTTCACGTAGCGTCCCCGGATTTTATATTACCGTGTTACGCCATACCAGTAACCGTAACGTTTTATTTTTATAAACGCGTTTAAAATATGAATTTTAAACGAAAAATTAAGTCTCACAATTTACATCGTACAGTGCGCTTAAGACTCGTTATATCCCGTGTTACGTGTACGCGGTAAATTATTTAAAGGGAGAGGAAAAAAAAATTCCGCTACGGATTTACAACAATAAGGTTTTTATAATTATTATTATGATTATTCACGTTTTTTTTTCCCCCCGTTATAAATACTAATCACAAGTAAAATTCTCCGTTCATTAAAAATTGTCATTATTATCAATTATATGGTACGTTCAAAAGAGATTAAACGGACGACTTAATGCAATGAGCAAAAATAAATGGTGTACACAAATTACGTGTTTATTATTCACGTGTATATTATATATATATATATTTTTTTTTATTTTGTAGTCTTTTTACCATTCTGTGCATTTCATATCGCAGTTCTCTATTTCGCATGGTGAATTTCCACTTCTTTAGAATTTAGAACAAAATAATATTTGCGTATTAAAAATCGAACTCGTGCACATGAAAATAATAAAAAATACAATTTTATATACTGTCGTCTCGGATTACGGAGAAAACAGCGTGATCATTCGCGTGATTCCTCGAACTATAAAAATATACTTTAGCACTAAACACACACGTCTTAAAATCTAAATTACCTGATTATATTCGCTATATATGTACTCTTCTATATTTATATCTGACCCATATTACCGTGCGCACTTAAAAGTTTATTTCGTGTGAAGTTATTTATCTAATAAATATATTTAACGTTTGGCATGTACACTCTTCAATTGCCACCAATAATAAAATATCGTAGCAGGTTATGATTTGGTCACACATTTTATCCGCTCTCATTCCTTATTAAAAAAGATCCGTCATCTAACATGCAGCACAAAATGTTCATTTCATTGATCGCGCGTATTCGATGAATTTTTAAATTTTCACACTTATAAATCTGAATTTTCCGTAAAAAAAAAATAATAATAATGAAAAAGCCGTCGTGTTAAAGCCGTCAAACCCGTCATTTTCCTACTCCACAAAACGTACAATACACAATTTAAAGAAAAAAAGAAAAATCGCGAACGACATCACTATATTATTTTATAAACAGGTATTTTATCGTTTTTCTCTCTCTCTCGTTATTCTTAATTTTTTTTTTTTTTTTAATAAATATAACTTTCACAAAAACATTCATTGTAAGCCATTATTGTACGTGCACTCAACTGTTCGGTATCGTAATTTCGATAACATTAACAGAATCCGTTTCTATCGTTTACTGAACAACGTTCTCGCGTCCACAGACCACAGCCTCATTGATATCCGTCATCACGACCGTTTGACTGATTTGCAATGAAATTTGCGCGTTGAATTTTGCCGTTTCGCAGATAAACGCGCTGAGCGAAGCGTCCGAGAGAAAAGCGAAACGGCTGCCGACCCAGCAGCAGATGGCCCGCATTAGGAACATGAAGCTGAAGAAGAGAATGGACCGGACGAGCCGGATTATGATCGCGGTGCTGTTGCTGTTCCTGGCCACGGAATTCCCGCAGGGCATACTGGGCCTGTTGAGCGGCATACTGGGAAAGTGTTTCTTCCGCACGTGTTACAACCTGTTCGGCGAGCTAATGGACATGTTGGCGCTGTTGAACGCGTCGCTGAACTTTGTGTTTTACTGTTGCATGAGCAAACAGTTCCGGGTGGCGTTCGGGCAACTGTTCAGAAACCAGCCGAACATCATTTTCAAGCCCAACAACATACTGGAAACGTTCGTATAGGATTCGGCGGAGGGTTAAAGGGCTAGAGGGCGGACGGGCGGGGGCGGGCGGGACGTCCGGAATATTAATAATAATAATAATAATAATACTTGAACGTCACTGGTGTAAATTAATCACAATCGTCAGTGAATGTCGTCGAAACGCCTCCTGAAGCCGTTTAATCCTCGCCATTTTTCACCGGTAAGTTCGCATTCCGTATCGTTTTTGTACACTGCGCGTGCCTGTGCATATTACGCCGCACGAATAGGTGTGCAGTACCATCAACATACCGCCACGCACATTTTTACCGTTTCAAAATAGCACGCGGAGAATAACTATCACATTTGGACTACGACCAGTGGACCGTACGAAAACCGAAGCGTAATAGACACATAACGATTGTTATTTATCCGTGTTCGTGTGATGACGAATTGAATTCACATTGATTTTCCTTTTATAGATCTAAGAAAAAATAAACGCTTAACGTTCGGCAGATGAGCCACCGTGATTGCGAGAACCTTCGGCGAAATCGACCACAGCGACTCTAACGTTAAAATTATCGTAATCCGTAAAAAAAAAAAAGACTCAACCTTTCGAAAACCTTTATTTAAAAAATAAAAATACATTTCTAACACATTTTCAAAACACTTTTCAATTTTTTTATATTGCTTTCAAAGTGACGAAGCGTTTGAAGAGATTGTGATTGGGCTAGAAGTTATATCGGATAACGTGCGGCTTGCAAAATTCAAGAAAATGCTGAGTGTCTTTTTTTTACAAATATTTCAACGTAGTCGCGCTTAATAAAATAATTAGGGCCATTGCATTATAAAAAAAAAGAAAAGAAAGTCCACCACAAACACGTCATCTTCATTATTCGGTCTATACCTATTGCGTTCGGTTTTTATATTACCGGCGGTGCCCAAATTTGACAGCGATTCTCCCATGTCGCGTAACTATAAATTTAGGGCAGTTATATCGAGTTTTAACCCGTTGATAAATATAAATACTCGATTTCGATATATATATATATATATTACTTTATTTTTTTTTCTACATTTTAAGTCTCCTATAAGAGTATTTTGTGAATTTCAAAATATAATTCAAAATTTTTGTTTATAACAATCGTGCTGATGAGGGCCCTTTTGCAGAGGTCCATGGCTCCGGAACCTCGGTCACCCCGTAATTACGCTACTGCTTGTGCCATGTTTTATATAACGTGTGTAAAAGTCCTTGTAAATAAATATAACTTATAAAGTATAAACGTTATAATAAATACGACGTCGTATATAGCAGTAAAACACGTAAACGGCAAATCGCGTTGTTCCATTTTAATAGATGCCGACGTAAGATTGTGTACAAAATGAATTAAAATTGCTCAAATGCCGTACGTCGACGAGCTCATATGGCACAATATGAACTCCCATCGTTTTTGATTCCTCTAAAACATCCTATGTTTTCGTTCGATTTCGCGTTTATGTTTTGTATTTGCATTTATTATTATTTTTTATCATTATTGCCAATAATAATAATAATAATAATATATTTTGCCAAAAGTTTTACGCACTAACTCGGTAATCATTAGAAAAAATTACAATAATATTCGAGTATTATTATTATTATTATTTATAATAGGGTCGTAATCCGCGTAAATTGCATTTCAAAACACAAAACATTTTATGGTTTTAAACTGGAACGTGCGACGACGGGAATAATCGTTTTCGAAATAAGTAAAAAAAGTATACGTGTTAAGAAAAATAAAAAAGTTAAATTGTAAAAATGATATTATAATAACAGTTTTTTTTAATTCGTTAAAGATATATGTATATATAATATATATTTGTAAAAACATAATATAATTATTGTGTACATCTAACTAAAAACTCTTCTATAATTACCCGACTATAACGGCTATACGACATTTTTTCTCGATTTATGATTTTCCCATTTTCCATTTTTTTTTTTTTTTTTTTTTAAAAAGGCGAGGAAACAAATATTGTTGAAATAGATATATTTAAAAAGTTTGACCAATTATACAATTATAATTTCTTTATATAATTACACATCGCGGCGCCGCATTGATCACGAGATCAAATGAAAATAGTATATCAAAAATAATAATAATAATTATTATTATAATAATAATAATAATAATAAATAGCCGTCAAGTATTCTCGCATCGAATCTGATACTCAACAGTGATAAATTTTTATCAGATAATATGTTATACACTCGTGTATGTATGAGTTGATGGAAATCAGTGGCGCAGAGACGATTTCTTTCTGGAGAGGTGAAAGTCCAAAGGAACATTCGAAATAAAAATATTTCGTATACTAGGTATTAAATTTGTATTTATTAAGTAATTTTTAATGAAATGATCGCCCATAATTACAAAATAAAATGAACTCGCCGATTGCTGCGTAAGAACATTTAACGTTTTTTCCGCATTGATCGTTTTTTTTTTTTTTCATTTAAACATGTTTTTATTTAATCCGCGTTAATATATATAACAATTTATGAGAGAAAATAAAATAAAAATAACAGATAATACTGATTTTAGTAGAATCCTCCTAGTGAAAGCACTACGACGTGATACAATTAGCTGTGGCGTTAGGTTAGGTTACGTTACGACACCAGAGCATTGTAGTGTTCTAGATTCTGCATTTCAAATAACGTCACGATGATGACGTTATGGAAAGAAGAAGAAATGAATCCGAAGGAAACTTTTGACTCTTTAAAAGGTGTTTCGTACGTGTGTACAGACACGTTTTTTCTTCTTACGTTTCTATTGACACGTAAGAAAACGACCAGTGTCGGTCTACAATCGATTGCCTTTTTTTTAATCACTGTAGAAAAAAAAAAATTCCCGCGTTCTCTAAACGCGCGCGCGTTTCATTTCGCGGACGGTTACGTTATTACACCTGCAGGATACGTTTAAATATTACTATATCGCGTTACGTATAAATAGAAATTAATAGAGACAGTTTTAGATGTGGGAAGATGGTTGGTTATTATATTTAGACGATAATATTTCAAGCACAAAAGCCAATTTTCGAACTCGATAATACACTCGTATTACATTGTCTTTTTTTTTATTATTATTATTATTTAAAAATATAACAATATCGTTGTTGTTTCAACGACAACATGAGTATATTTATTCCCACAGGAGTACGCGAGACGACTTCCGAACGATCAAACCCATTAAAAAGTTAATTGAGTCGGTCGATCGAAACGAGTTTTCAATCCGTCGGTATAGATTTTCAAAAATATACGGTTTATAGATTGATTTTTTCTCTTCTCTTCTTCTTTTCGTTTTTCCGTTTGTACATTATCAAATATTATGAAATCGATTTGAAAACTCCCGCGTTTTCGTTTTTTTATTTTACGAGAACATGTCTGGTAAGCGTATTGGCCGGTCGTCGATTTTTGCTTTCTACCGTTATAAACCGTAGAAAACCCAAATGAAAATATTCAACGTAAAAGCGTATTTTTTCTTTTTTTTTTTTTTAGATTAATAAACCGACATCCACTACGGATCAAAGATGTATACATAATGCACGCAAATAATAATAATTACAATATTGTGTGTGTTTTTTTTTTTTTTTTTTTGATTAATTATTTAAAAACAAAACTTACAAACTCGGAAAAAGCGGAAAAAAAGAATTGAATTGACCGAATCTGTAAGCAAAATGTGTGTATTGAATTGAAAAAGTTTACGGGGGGAAAAAAAACTGTAAATGTCCACGTGGACGCATTTCCACTCACGAAACGACGACGTTAAATGTATATTATTATAATTTTTGTACACGCTCAATATTTATTGTTCACTAATAAAATATACATTTTTAAAACAATTTTTATTCGATACGAGATTTATTAAGATAATATCGCACGTGTTTTTGTATATAACGACTTGTATTACGTTAGATTATAATATATTATTACGACTTGTATTAC
Source organism: Chaetogeoica ovagalla (assembly GCA_032441825.1). Taxonomy (NCBI): domain Eukaryota; kingdom Metazoa; phylum Arthropoda; class Insecta; order Hemiptera; family Aphididae; genus Chaetogeoica; species Chaetogeoica ovagalla. The sequence goes on from CM063726.1 coordinate 4,830,846, forward strand.
GTTTAAAAGTCAAGTTTAAATTATAAAATAATCGTTTTTTTTTTTAATATTTAACGTTTAACCGTTTGTTACAAATTTTAATGTGAATTACACGAAATAATCGTATTTAGAATAGTATAAAATTAGTATTTTGAGTTCATATGGTTTTCAATGTTATTTCATACAATAATAATAATCATTTTTAAAATGTTAAAAATAATTTAATACGAAACATGTTTCGTTGTTTACACGAAGAATATACGTTGGTAATAAATATCCTTGTTTATGCGTTTGGAACAACGTTATAAAATATTAAACTTTTCGAAATGTGTTTGTTTTTTTTTTTTTTGTTCTGTGTAAATACCTAACTTTTATTGATGAATATTATTATACGTTATTTATTTGATAAAAATTCAATTGAAAATATTCGTTTAGAAAATAAAGTAAAGATATAAAGATAATAATAATATATATGTTGAAATTATTAATAACCAATTACAATTGGAAAATTATAATAACGCCGTAATTTTGTTCAAACGACAAAATTCGTATAAAAAATGTGTTATTTTTTTTCCACTTTCCTGCAGTCATATCACTCCGAACACAATAATCAACGTCAATAAATGTTTTCAGAAGTCTAAACGTTACACCGTTTTCGTTAGTCGTTAAGCATAAACGCGTGTCGGCGTTACAGTCTACGGTTAAGGATTTATCGCACTAGAAATTTTCAAAAAGTCGTGATTGCACATCGGCACGCTAATAATTACCGTACGTTTTCCCTCGGTAAATTAATATATATATAAACAGCCCGCGGCAAGTGAAAGTAAGTTGTTCCCATGTATTTCCACGGACTCGTTGTGTATAGATTACCAAACTCTAAGCCCGTATTTGTGAAGGAACCAGAGTGCGCCGCAATTTCCTCTGCTGGTAAAACTTTGGTGACGGTAAATTTGTATAAACTCCTTTTTTTGCGTTTGGATATTATAGTTTAATTATTATTAAATAAAATGTTTCTTTTTTTTTTTCCATATATTAAACGTCGTTTACTGTGGCTAATCTATTTTTATACGAACACGAAATTGTTCGTAAAGCGGAACGTATTATGATTTCGAATAAAATAAATGATACGTTTTACACATTTCAATAATACCCATTTAATCACAGTTCGCCGGAGTTGTCGAAATTTGTAATTATTGAATTTTTTTTTTTTAACAATATATTTTCCTCTTTTTAAAAGTATTTTTTTTTTTATTACATAATTCAGTTTTCAATATTGGAAATTGAAAACTTCTTTTTTTTTTTAACATTACTAACATTAGTTTACTCAAATTGTACGGGTTCTTGGTTTTTTTTTCTTTAAAAGTTTAAACGTATTTACATAAGTTGAATACTTCCTGTTAATTTTTACCCAATAACGAATTGAACCTTTGCAAAATACACATATATATATTATACTTATATACAGTCGAATTTCGTCAATCCAAACACAGACTGATCGGAAAGACGCAATAATCCGACGGACTCGTGCGTACATATGGTCGCATCATTATATTTACAGAATATTTCGAATTTTACCGTAAACCTAAACAACTGTATGATACGGAATAATAAATATATAACAATAATAATAATAATAACCGTAACTTTCGATAAGATATTACTGAGTAATGAAATATTAATTCGAACCACTGAGCACTTTTAAATAATATATTATATATAATTCAATATAAAATAATATCAATATTTCTATTGAACTTCATGCGCATTGGATGTAGTAGTACCTATGGATATTTAAATTAATTTTAAGATTGAATTGTAAAAGTTTATGTTTTAATCAGGAGTCAATATAGTAATCCGAACGACCATTCTCCCCGAGTCCGTCCGCATTTGAACTGGACGTTCGAACACATATTTCAATCCCATGCGTAAAAAAAAAAAAAAAATTACGTAAATTTGGCTAAAAAAAAAAAAAAAAACTAAATATAAAATTTACTTGAAAGTATTTTTATGAAGTAGAGAAGCAGCTACGTACGCCCCGCGTTACATTTTTAGGTACGCATATATAAAAAAAAAACACATCATTGTAAAACCAATACACTCCTCGTTCCGCTCACAATCTAAAAGGAATTATTATTAAATTAATGCAACGTGTGACAGCGATATATTATTATAATTGACAACGCAAATATCGTATTATTCGTCTAAACGAACGGCGCCAAAGTTTCCGGATGATTTTCACGCGCCTTTTCCAACACGGTCCTCGATTTCACATTACTATAAAATACAACACGCCAGTACGCGTTCGAGCCGTTACATCAAAGCGTGTGTTTGAGTCGTTTTACAGCTGTTGAAACGCGCGTGGAACCGTTCGCAAACGCTGTTCGTTTTTTCGATTTTATTTCAAACGCCAATAGACGACAACGGCGGACAAAATGCATGATAACCGCGAGATGTAATTCACTGTGTACGCGTAGGAGGTCTCGCGAATAGCAACGCGAAAACCGCGTGTCTTCGTGTTATTCATTCCCGTACGTGTCGAATATGAAACAACGATTCGCAGCGTTCTGGACCCGAGACGCGGTGTATTTGATGGAGAAAAAAAAGGTTTTCAAATTGTCACCCGGAGTCGTCGAGGCGAGTAATGCCTCGTAGATGTCGGTTATGGTGTTGACCGGGCGTGTTAATCAATCGTAATGTTGTATTAAAAAGCCAGTTGTAATTAATTATGATTAATCTATACGAATTTCCGTTGCAGTTATAGCGGTTTTTCGTTAAGAAAATATTTCTTTTTTTTTTTCAACATTACAAAAAATGCTAACAGATACAATGGTTAGAAATATCGAGTGTTTTGTTTGTGGGATTGCTCGCGATACACGTCGACGATTATGTTTTTTCTATTTGTATAATTGTCCATACTATCGCATTTCCATCGTCTCAGTAGACGTCTCTTTTAAAATAATAATTTTTTATTCTTTTTTCAATAAAAACAAACGAGTTACAATTGTTTATTATCAACAAAATTTATTTCCGAAAAATGGGTAAGTACAAGTATTATAAAACTAGGGACAGACACTTGTGCTATTCGAAAAGGAAAACACGTCATTTTAAAACCAACATGTTGTTTGATTCCCTGGGAATTTCAAATTCTACGAGTTCCTACAAACTTTCGAAAAACAAAAACTGTTTGAAACTAAAGTTTAACGTTAAACGAACAAAATGTTCGCCCGTGCATAGATTAAATTTTTCGTTTTTTTTTCGTTTTTTTTTTTTTTTTTGTTTTTATAAAATATTTTATCTCGCAGTAAAGTTTACGAAAAAATTAAACAAACCGGACGCACGATTATAATTTTTGTATTCGAAATCAAGCAACATTTTAATCTTGTCGGCAAAAAATCGTAAATTATTATTTCCCGTTCGCGATAAACTTCTCATAGCTGATTGCACATAGTACGCAGTGTCTCCGCAATGAGAAGATAAAAACGCGTACAAACTCGTCATCGTACATTGTTATTATAATTATTTTAAAACTAAAAGTTTACGCTTTAGCTTTTATTCAAATTTCCATTGAGACTACATTGCCGTCACGTATTTATACGCGTATACAGGTCGTCGTCCTAATCTGATTCGATATAGATTTCAAGTAAACAGTTATTTAATTGAATTTTTTCGCAGACGCGTGAATCCGTATAAAGATTTCTACTTTCGTTGAATGTAAGGAGAATTAATACGGCAAAACAGGAAAAAAAACCTCTATAACACGTTGCGAAAAGTTTCAATTTGGCCGAATATTGCTATACGAGCTAACAACGAAGCAGTGGCGGATCTAAGATTTTTTCATGAGGGGGGGGGATATCAAAATATGTATGTATATACGTGTAATATTTTAATATACTTTATTATTATTATTATTATTATTATTATTATTATTATTATTATTAATGTGCTTTATGGCAAAAACATTTTTTTTTCCCATGTGGAGGGATATGACTCCTATATCCGCCTTGTAGATCCGTCACTTCGACGAAGACACGAGAATAATCGATGTCCTCGATTTTCAATATACTGCAGGTAAGTACGGATAATAATCGAGAAATATTTTAAAGAATTTAAAAATGTTTAAGTTTTCTGCATTGCATACAGATTTGTTATCATATGATATTCAACCAGTTATTGAATTTCGACACAACGGTCTCGCTACCATTTGTATACGCATATGGAGGAAAACTGTAATGTAACAAACGCCTTCTGCAATTCCGTGCATACGTTATCACACTTTTCGAAACACATTCAACGTGTGATTATGAAGACTTAAACGAAACTTTTAATTTTCCATTAAATATTCAGGCTATACAACGGAGACCTAACGAACGGGCTGTTTATATTGTGTTTTATTCGATATAAAGCGTGCGTATAAAATAATTTACTAGAAATTTGCGCTACACGTTTTTTTTTTTTTCGGAAAATAAACAAATTCATATTTCTTGGTTTTTGCAAACATAGAAATTAGAAATTTTAAAAACACCGTGTCGGTTACTTTTAGCATAATTAATAGTCTGCATTTTGTTAACCGCCCGTGTAATTCCATATATATATGAATAAGAAATTTACGTTTTCATAAACTTACAAAAATTCTAGAAAATCAACGACTTATCTTTAATATAGAAATTCGTAATACCACTAATTTTTACGAATTTGTAAGAAATTAGCCATCCCATTTCACGGAATTTCTATTATCAATTACACTAAAATGAATAATTAATTGTTATATATGTTATAATAATAATATATGTTAATAAAAGTATAAAAAATATTCGTCATTGAAAGTATATACGAAATGTTAAAAAAAAAACGGATTTTTTTTTAATCGTAATGTTTGATAAACTATCTGACGTTACCCAAATAATCAATTATCCATTCTATCTGTGACGGATCGATGAATCGTATAAATCGTTATTCATTCTTCAAATTTAATATGTTTTTGAAAGAATCGTTTAACTTTCTTTCCATGTTGAAAAAGTTTCATATCGCCTGGATTTTGACATGTTCTTTTCGAAGTATTACAATACATTCAAATAAATAAATACATATTAAGATGAAAATGACCAGCTACTTAATGCCATCCTTCTAAATCACTGGTTACTCGACTATCTATCTTATTGCAAACATATCAAGTAAATCCATGCGTTAAATATAGGTTTAATCATAGTTCAACAAAATAATCTAAAAGTTCACCATCTTCTGAATTATTTATACGGCTTTCACTTTCAATTTTTAACCAAAAATTATCTAACGGTTTAAATGTAACTAGTGATGGTTAAGTTGAACTAATATTTTTAACGAGCGATTCTCCATCAGATGACATACATAATCATTTCGAAAATCATCTTCAACCTTCCTTTCTATACACCGCTCGATAAGAGTGAATAAGCGTTTCTAAATGTTCGATAAAACGTTAGTATTTAACATTCTTAAAGCAAAACAATTTTCAAAGCTTAATTGTAAATTTTTCGTATTAACTTTTTTCTAAACTCTCGGCATTGTCAATCGAAAAATCAAACATGCGGTTAAACAAAATTTCAAATTTATTTTAAAAAGTAAAATAGAAATTTCAGGGAAAACCATCTCATAATACACAAAATGTATGTAGTGTATAATTGTAAAAATACCATCTATAAAAAAGTTTCAACGTCACGCATTTCAGGAAATATATCAAAAAGTTTCAAAAATTAATATGTTATCATTAAGCCCATTGTCACATGAAATAAACTTTCTTTCATTCAATGATTTACGTCAGGAAGCCTGGTCTCTATTATTTTCAGGTTGTGCCAGTACGTACTTATTTACGTTCATTTCGATGAATACTCGATAAATACATACATTACTAAACTTTCTTCCATTTGACTTTGAATCGCACAATTTCCTCGAACACAGTTTTCAACGCATTTCCAATATGTTTCATTGTCTTTAATTTTATCTGTACTATAAGTTTTTAAAAATTAAACATTCACCGTCATGCCGTGTGGAACTATATAAATCTAATATCAACTATATTTTAACCTTTACAAACACTTGGACGACAATAATTGAATTTACAATACATTTACGCAGTTCATTTTTCTCCTCTGGATGATTTAATATTCAACGTACAGTAGAACCCCTTTCGTTCACCCTCGGCTGGTCGGCCACTCCTGTTGATCCGACCATAGTATTATCGATATGAATACTTAAGAAATACATTTGAATTTTACTATTTATAATATATAACTAGATACAATTAAAAAGTCAATTGCCAATTTACTATTCATCTTATCGCTTGTTCGCTTTATTACTCCGTCCTCTCTCGTATCGTTTCAATCGTTGTGCGTGTTTTTTTGTTACGACTGTGTTCTTCTGTGTTCATTATACATACATATTTGTTCCTGTATATTCTGATAATCCTACTTTTTTCGCGTTCCTAGTCCCGAAGGTGACGGATTAGAGGGGTTCGGCTGTAATTTAATTTTTCTATTGGCATCTTGTGCATTATTCAACATGCTTTTTTTTTATCTTTTTGTTTTTTATTCTCTTATATTGTATATCTATTTTTTTTTAACTATTTGACAAAATTTAAATTTATTGTTTCTTTTGTAAAAAAAAAAAAAAGGACCTTCTATAAAGTAAAATAAAAAACAGTTGCGTATCTATATTGTCTACACACTATTTCACTTTATTGATGTGACTTAAAAGTCAGCAATTCCTTTACCAACTCTATTCGCGACTGCATTTATATTTTACACTTTATTATGTCCACTGAGCCATCCGGTTTACGTTGAACATAAGTTATGTCTATTGTATCCTACAAATTATGAGTCGTGTTTCACGATCGTTAAAAAATAAATACATAAATTAAAGTTCCTATTGAAACGGGACGGCGAAAAAATGGCACTACATTTTGGAGATACGGCCATAAAACCATAACGGGAGCTTTTGTTCGGGTGAATTCCAACGTCTTATTTTTTAGACGTCTGTTTTCATGATACGACCAGCACTCCTTGCGTCCAAAACGACGTTCGTGTTATTTGTTCAGTTGGTTATTTATCGAGAGAGAGAGAGAAAGAGAGAGAAAATACGTAATCGTATAGCAGCTAAACGCGTGCACGGATTTAACACTGTAATCGCGGATAAATTTTCAATTAGACACGCGCTTATTCCTAAAATGTTGAACGCGAAGCGTCGTGGCTGAAAAGAGCGATGAGAATTATTATCCGGTAAACAAGAAGTCACGCGACTTGTAGCGAGTGATGGCAATTTTTTTTTTTTTTTTTTTTGATCCTCCACTTTCATAAATTATGTCTACGCCACCGCACACGAGTGTGACGGTACAAAGAGTAAATGAATTTCTCGTATTGTATTCGAACATTATTCGTCTTTTCAAAAGTTCGAACTCTCGAAACGTCGTTGACGAATTATATACGCTCGATCGCGTTTAAAACATCGCGCGATGTGATAATATTAAATTCGCATATTTATTATGACGTAAAATTATACGGTGTGCTCTCGGTAACGAAACAGTGAAACGAACGCGGTCTCGGGTTAATAACCACTCCTGCTCGACGGCGAGGTGTGTATTATTTTTACAAGTTGATTTGATAAAGTAGCTCGACAATATTTTCTCACGACTATATTATTATTATTATATAGCGGGAAAAAATGTGCGAAATATTCGCTGAAAGTGTTGGTCGTTTATCTCGCGTAATTTGTATTTTCAACTATACTCCCGGCACGTTTGTCCCATAAAACAGATGCTGTTAATGTACAATAAATATAATCGTCGCCGATGATTCATCTGGCATGCGAACAGACGGTATGGACGTTGACAGAGAAATGCGCTGTGGAAATTCGCGATTTCGTCGATGTATTACGACAAATCAATATAGAAATTACTGTACTCGCGTTTCGTTCATTTTTTTTTATTATTATTATTATTATTATATTTTATGCTACATAAATATTTTAATAAAGTCCGATCCAAACGAATATATTGTTTTCGTTCCGAATAACTAACTAATAAAAACACCAACTTTTATCGACTCGTGTTGATATTTGTGAGTTTCAAACAAAGCCGGTTCATCATTTTGGTCCAATAAAATAACGCGTTATTGCCTCACATGTTTAGCCATCACACGAGAATTTGTTGTAAATTGTAGTGATAAAGCTATAGAAAATATAGATTTTGCCGTAGTAAAACGCACAGTTCGTTTTAAAAATTCGACTTTTTTTTTTGACACCATAAACTACAAGCTATGACCCAGATAGATCATATATATATACAATTTTATTTTAATAAAAAAGAAATTTATATAATTTGGATTTTTTTGTAAGGGTGTACATAAAAACAAAAATCCATCGATAAAATATCGGATATTCTTTTCAATCATTTCCATTGGTCCGGGGATACTCTCGACACAATTTTAAAAAAAAACTATGTCTTTCGTACCACCGATGATAAATTATACGTTTAACAGATTTTTTTTATTTATTTTTTACACATTTTCCTGTTTCGTTTTGTACGTACGTTAAATCAATTGAAATTGAATTCGTCAACAAGAAAATTTATTGATTAAAATTAAAATTTAGTGCGCAATAATTTTTCTAATCCACAACATATACGTAGCATATTGTTGTTCTGTACATATTATATATATATATTTCACAACTTGTCGTTCGTCTAATTAGATAATTTGATAAAAACAACTACGGCCGATTCGCCCGTGTGTGTTTCATCCCTTTATATTTTCACTTTGTACGTTATCTTTTAATTTGTATATGTTTTCGTTGAGGAAATGTAAATGTCGTTGCGGAACGTGACAACTACGTAATCACAACATCAAAAGAACAAATATCAGAGTTTTAATAAAAACGTCGACATGGTAGCGATTTAATTTTAATCCCCTTATTTATTATAACGTATACGTAATAATAATAATAATAATGTATCGCGCATACATATGAGCGTAAACTCTGAAACTTTACTCGCAGAAATGAACAAAACGTAATAGTACCTCATTTACGTAATTTAATTTCAAGGAAAATACCAAATAATGAATTATTATAATATACGTACACCGTAGGCTTATTACATAAAATCTTGACAATAAGTATTCCAATACAAGTAATACAATGCCGTATTCCAGTCTGTTGAAACATCTTCTATATTCATTATAATATACACACATATTATTATTTTAGATTTGAAAGTAATAGCGACAAATCGTCGTGTTCGAAAAACGATTCTGAGCGACACCCCCGGTGGTTCTTTTTTTTTTTTTAATACTTACTCGTATTAATGAATGCAATAAATATTGTTAAAATATCGTGCGCGTCTAAGTTTGCTTATCGACGCATATGCGGGCTTTTAAAAAATACAAAAATTGTCCAAAATGAATGTAACGAGACAATCTTAACGGACGGATTTTTTTTTTAATTTTTGAATTGTTCTTGATTTAAAAAAAAACTACGGAGAAAATCGAAAAACATATCGAATAAAGTGCCAATTAAATACAGTTTTCGCCGGCACGTAACGTCCGAGCACTTCTCCTCCACGAGAAAAAGTGTTCGCGAACAACAAAAAAAAAAAATATATTAAAAAATCACATCAGTGTAAAAACAATACGATTCATCGTTTCGTTCTCGGAATTATGAAAACTTCAATTTATGGCATTTTACAAAACGTATTCAACAGTACAGTTCTCTTTTTTTATTCGTCGAAAAAATCGACAATCGCGTAATTCCGTTCACTCGAATATTGAAATTTGTAGCTGAATAAATGTATGTTATCGTTGTTATTACAGACGTTATATTTATCTGCAAGGACAAATACCGGCGTGACTGAAAACCGGGAAATTCATAGCGTTTTTTTTTTTTTTGTTCTTCTCCGCCGTTTTTAATTAGTTAAATACGTTACATTTTGCAGCTCTAATAAAAATAAAAAAAAAACACTGTTATTATAATGCCCGGTGTAGTGTATAGAATAATACCAGTTGTAATATTGAACGTTCTCGCTATCGCTATTCCTGTTCGTGCCAAATCTGTGATTGATCAAATTATAGAAAAATCGTCTAACCGGATAGAAAGCCCCTATCGTGTTGTTGACGTTCTTGATGGATTTATTCGACTAAAATTGTGAAAAATAAACCTCCGTAACTGCATCGCAATTATGTGGAATGAGACATTTCGCGGAAACAATTTTTTTTCTCTAACGCATTCTGTTATTCTCAGAAGACGAACAAGTTCATACATATATTACCATAATATAATATACGTGCGAGTAATATTTTTGTTTTTTTCTTTTTACGTTTGCCGAACACAATTTTTAATCTACATTTGCATTAGTAATTCGAAATGTATACTACGCTCGTCCATCGGTTAATACTGTGTTCAAATAAATATTATCTACCGATTCGTATACGAATCAATAAATTTGTCATAACTATTTTAGCCATTATATAGTGAAATTATCGAATTAGAGTTTATTAAAACATTTTACATTTTTTTTATTATTTTTACGTAATAATATAGATTTTTAATATGTACACAATACATGTAGTCAATCTTAAAACTTCGCGAAAAATAAATACAATTATTACGACGAAACGAATACAACAAAATTTTATAATATATTATATTAAAATATTTTCTTTTTTTTTCTTTTATCGTACATCGAATATAATTATTATCGCTTGTATTTATTATTCGAGGAAATTAATTAAAAGAATAAATCATTTGGGTGGGGAGGGGGAAAGTGGTTTTCATTTTTATTCGTGTCCTCCAACTTCTATCTTTTTATGTGAGATAAGTCGTAAAAAGGGATTCAAATTTTCATAACAAAAGAAATTATATATTTTTTTTTAATTGTCTCTTTTTTTTTATGTCACTCGCTAAAAGTTATTAAAAAATTAAAACAATAAGGTACACTCTTAAATGATTACTTTTAATTAAATAAAAATAGAGCTATCATAATTTTGCAGTATTGTCGGCTACTATTGCACATGACGTAAATTCTTTGATAAATCACGTTAATTCCAGATTTGTTTCATAACACTAGGAGTTGTCTAGAGACGGATAATATTTTTCGTATAATTACTTTGTTTAAAAACGCGTAATGCGAGTGCTCACGATACGTTTATTCCGCGAAATGTAGTAGTGGCAAATTATTTTTTCATCGTCTATATATTACTGCGAGCACTGTTATGTTAAAATATCGATAAAATTTCACTAAGAACAAAGTAAATATTGGTCTTCGAATTGTTTTATTTTAAATAGAAATAAATTTAGTACGAAAATATAACAGATCATCGTTATTGTGTGTGTGTATTTAGATTATTGCAAATACACGGCACTCGATAACGTTGCAATACTAGTGTAATGTATGGTTTTAAATTTAAAAGCAATTGTAAATCATGGCATTCGTAAAATAAATTGAAATGGAACTCGTTTGTCACACCGAGAGAAATTTATTTCTTTTATTAAAATAATTTTTTTTTTTAATTAAAATATTGGAACTTTTCTACTTTACCGGAGAATTCGATTTTTTTCAATTTTTTTTTTTTTTTTTTGAAAAACGTCTTTTTCGATGAAAAAACCTATGGTAAAGTCAGAATTTGCCGGTCGAATTTAGTTTTCAAGTTATAGCAATTTGAAATTCAATAATTTTATCGTGTTTCTTTAAATGGTTTTAATTTTTTTTTCAAATTTTCAACATATACTATGGATAAATACGATGATTTTTCAAGAGTACGGTTCTCAGTTCAAACCCTCGTTCTCTTGAATTATTAATTTTTCGACTATTTTTATATATTTTATAATTTAATAACTAACCTAACCTAACATAAAAAAAAATTCGACGCACAAGATGATAGAACGAACCGCATTACGAATCGATTTAATTTATTAAGGATATAAATGAAATAGTGTTAAATTGTCCAAATTGAAATTACCATAACTTTTAAACTAAGTCCGACCGCCAAATTCTGATTTCACCAACGGGTTTAACGATGAAAACTACATAAGCTGCAAAAAAATTTTTTCTAAAATTCGATTCCTTTGGTAAAGTAGAAATATGCCAAAACATATTTATCCAACACGTTTATAATGTAATTCGAATTATACACTTAAAAGAAAAATATTGGATAAAACTGAGTATCGTTAATTAATTGACTTTCAAAAAAAAAAAAAATGTAATTATTATTTCGATATTTATATCGTTCGTTACGCTTTATATTTAATTTTATATTTTTTTGATATAATATTAAAATTCTCTCCTCTAAAAATGATAAAAATCGTCAAAATTCGTTACAAAACCATCTAAATGTAATTAGCAACTAATTGTTTGAGTGACAAAATCAAAATTATTCCCGAATAAGTTTAATTCGTAAAAAAAAATTAAAACTATCTTATCGTTTTTAGGGATACCTACCCCGATTTCATTGTAAGTAAAATATCTTATTGTAAAATGATGAAATATTTTACTCGATAAAAAATTAATCAGGTGTCTACACCTAAAAATACAGATTGAATTTACTTTGTCCAATATTAAAATCAAAACTCTCAGTGCACACTAGAATTATATAAATCTCTATTAAAGCCTATGAGGGTTTATAAAGTTCAAATAAGGGTTTGCATCCAATCCATCGTTAATTATTCGCACCACACAAGGCCTTGTTACGTTCCCACATTTGCGTGTTATCTCATTATCGATTTAGAGTAAATTAAAGTCTATTAAACGTCGAAAATTTCACTTTAAATTACAGGCGCTTAAAAATCGTTTAATTTTACCGCTTTCTTCTGAAACATTCTTTGGTAATCCAATACGCCACGCTGTCTCAAAAGCTGTTCGAGTAGATTTTTAAGAAAAACCTTTTAAAATAAATTTTAAAAAAATCGAATATTAAAATAATTGTAATAATGAAATATCAATAGTAAAAATAAGAAATATAAGAAGAAGAAAAAGCGCGATTAGTTTTATTTCCTCCTCGACCGGGATATTTAATACTTTAAATATTCATTATTAACGAGTTATCTTAATGTGCCATTTAGTATAGATTCCAATGTATTACCAAAATATTATTATTAAATATCGAAATTTCAAATTCAATACACAAATACATAAATCATTACATTGTTTAGAATTCAAATAATTCCTCAAATCATATTGAATTTTGCGAATGCATACGTGATTGTCCGTTATAATCTGACCGTGATTTCCGTTCGAATTGTCCCGGGAAATGCGCGAACAAACCATAGTTTAATATTATATTTTGCCGTTATACATTAGTTAACCGTCTAAAGAGACTAATTTGAAACATTTTGAAATGTAGAATTTCCGTGAAATTAGTAGAAAATATAACCGTTCTACAAAATGTAATTTCAGTCCGTGCATAGTTAACCAGCTAATAAGAGCGAAGAACAACTGGAGTTCTACTCGAAACTTATGAGTGTTTATATAACAGTAGACATTTTGAAAATATTATATTCACGGTGCTACGTTAATTATAACTTTAAAACTCGAATTGTGTGGTCCAGACGCCACAGATATTTTATTCTCGTGATCGCTGCGTTAAAACGATAGACGAAAATAAATAAATAAATATGCCTCTGTTGTTACGTTGAAGTTGTGAAATGATTATGAAAAATGTTATAGTTAGCTTTTCGTCAACGGAACAGAGGGTTTTTTAATTTGATTTCTTATCGTTTGTAATTACGTGTTATAATATTCGGGAATGGAATTTTTTTTTTTTTTTTGTAAATACTTATTTAAAATCTAAAAAATTATTCGCGATCAATTTTCGTACGCACAGAGAACATAATCGAAAACTTTACGAATTAAAAAAAAAACCCCCCTTATATTCGCGTTTGTTAAGCGCAAATAAAAGTGTGAGTTATACACGCGTATAACTCGGTCATTGTTTGAAACTTTAACTTATATTTCGTATACAATTCGATAGTATTCAAAAGGAGCCTACGACGACGACGCGTATTATAATAATATCCGCCGGGCATAACGCGTCGCTAATGAAGAAGTCATAGAAATTTCAACCACATTATAATATGTGAGGTTTTTTTTGTATATATTATATATATATATTTATATATATATATATATATATATTTAAAAAAAAAAATACCCAGCCATTACTTTTACTTATCTATTACTTTTATTATTCGTTTTTTCTTTTTTTTTTTTTTTTTTTTTTTTTTTTTAAAAAAATATTGAAAGACATTTATAGATACTCGCATAAATTAAAACGCGCGATGCAATAGTTTACAATGCGATACGGTTAACTGGAAAACGAATCATTTAAATAGCTGTACGATTATTCGAAGAAAATATAATTAAAATAAATTGTCGTAGAAAGTTTTAGGATTTAATGGCGCATTTAAATGCCATTATCAATATTGCCGAGTATTTACCGCAAAACTTGTGCTATATAATTTAATTACCGTCCAAAGTTAGGTTCTAATTCCGCGTGATCACGATTTACCTCAGCCAGACACCTCGATGAAACAAATCAACAAATCAACAAAGGTTCACTCTCGAACGCGACCCGAGAGCTGAACAGAAATTCGTTTTATTCTACACTGTGCAGTAGGTTGTACGTAATATGGTACATAACGTTTTCGTTTTCGGTTTCAATAATTTTATTACAATTAATCAATTGTAACGTTTTGAATTCTGAGCGAAAAGAATATCGTATCGGTTTCACGTAAATTTTTTTTTTTAAATTTTTTTTATGCCTGTCAACTCTCTTTCGTCGTATGAACAACACTGCTCGGATGACACGGATGGCACGCGTTACGTTTCGGCGACAAATTGCTTCTGTAGATTATCCGACGCGTATTACGACGTCGTTCCCAATAATTTCATTAAACGTAATTCGAGATAACTCGTTAGAAAAAAAAAGAAAACGATAAAATTTCCGACATATTTTGACATGGACAATTTCAGAGCTCATAAACGCAATACGCTCAATAGACGCATTAGCGACGTGTATAATATTTTAACAATATTTGACGCACTCGTCGATATTATATTAATAGCTACCGGCAACGTTCGAAATCGTTATCCGAATACAATTTTAAATTGCCGTGTATGTAGCTCGGCTTGAGCCGATATCATACATCGCGCCCGTAATGAACGATTAATGAACGCGCCGCAGACAATTTTTAAAAACTAATTCAAATTTAACGTTATATCTATAAAATGTATAATTATTTCATGCACGAAGACATAACATACGGTTGTATGGAAAAACTTAAATACTGTTAACGACGTCCATCGATTCGGCACACGTAACACACGATTACACTGCAGTCGCCCACTAGCTTTTCATGATTTCACACATATGGCTAACTCCTTAACATTCGAATGTTAAAATCTCATTCACGAAACTTCTCATCGTGCTTTGGATACGACGGTTTCCCTGGTCTCACCCTGAAATCTATTGAGGACGTAATAAATAAAACGTATAAGTACACGGTACACACAACTCGGATGCAAAATTATAATAATATTATCCGATCGATACGGTACAGCGCTTCCCAAACTTCTCCTCTACCGGACCCCTCGGGAGATAGTAAAAAAAATTATTGCGGACCCCTGAATAAAAATGTTTTTTTAAAAAAAAAAAAAAAAACAATAATTTTATTGTTTTATTTTCTTAACCAAACGTAAGATATTTACATACGATATTAAAAATCTGAACTTATAAGAAAAATGTGTAGATAAATATATAATTCATATAAAATGGTTCAATTTTACTGGTGGTGTTGATTTCTCGATACTTAATCGGATACATTAGGATCTATTTATATGTATATTAGATAATTAGATTCGCAAATCTGATTCTGCTCGTAATCGATTTCTATATATTTTACTTTTAGTATATACGCATAAGTAGAAAAACTCGTTTCTCGCTGAGTTGCGTTGATGAAAAAAGCACCAATGGTCTTGTTTGCTGTTTCTGGATAGTCTTGTTCAAAAACTCGTCGAAAAAGAGGACAAAGGAGATTCATTGAAAATCCTTTTCGAATTACAATTGCAGGATATATCGATTAACCGATTTTCTTTTACTGTTGTTGACCACCAGTAATTTCGGCGAAATCCGTGTTAAAAGAGCACCACGCGTGTGCTACCCAATTTTAATTTTCGTCTAGAAATGAGAAATGTTTTTGTATACGCCCCGAGGAAACAATTTTTCTAAACGATTCGAAAAACGCAGAATGATTCCGAAAGCGGTTATAGCAGTGGTTCTCAATCTTTTTAGGACCGCGACCCAAATTTTCTTCCAAAAATCTATCGCGACCCCCATAGTTTTATATTTAGAGAATCAAAAAAGTTACTTCAAAAAATAAATTTTTTTATAACTTATTTACTATTTTATAATAATAATAATAATAAAAATAATATACTTATAATAAATAAAATAATTAGGCGTATGTGATGAATGTGCTTGTTTCCTGCTATTGTTGATAACAGCACCAACATCGAAAATTTTACAGACAACTAATTACCGAGTACCGGACTTTATCGTCATATCTTATCGAAATATTTTTGCGATAACGACGTACCAAAAAATATCCATCATAATAATAAATAAAAATTTTAAATTATTTATTTTTTATTTTATTTATTTTAAATTAAATTAATTAAATAATCTAAAAAAAAAACTTCTCGCGACCCCCCAAAAATTGACTCGCGACCCCCCAGGGGGTCGCGACCCACAGTTTGAGAAACACTGGGTAATAGTATACGAGTGCATTATTATTATTATTATTATCATCATCATCATCGGCAAACTACTTTTAGCGTAAGTGCGTGAAAAGAAACGCTATTTCTCATCGCCTTTTTTTACTGTAATAATTGTGATAATACACTGATATAAA
Source organism: Chaetogeoica ovagalla (assembly GCA_032441825.1). NCBI lineage: Eukaryota > Metazoa > Arthropoda > Insecta > Hemiptera > Aphididae > Chaetogeoica > Chaetogeoica ovagalla. The sequence goes on from CM063726.1 coordinate 4,847,745, forward strand.
TAAAAACTTACGACCCACTCGAAGTCACCGTAATCCGCGAAACGCACGCTCAGCACGCTTGTGTGTTTGTATAATGATGCGCGACATAATATTATAATTACTATTGTTTCCTAACCTAACTGGTAATATTCGAATTACCAAGTGTTTACACAATGCGATATTAAATCGTTTTATATAATATACGAGTATATATTAATATAGATGAATATTATAAAAAAAAAACCATGCGTGACCGATCATCCTACGAGCGTCGAACAGGATAATATTATATTTTCGAAAACGCATAAATAGCAAACGATAAAGATAAAAACCGAAATTACGTTTTTCGCCGCAAGTAATTTCAGCATATATTATTATAGTTATTTTGAAAAATGATTCAACCGATTTTATTTCCGTTTCTATGTTATTTTATTATCTCATTTCGAAAAAATAAATAATATTAAAAACGTGTCGTAGTTTTATTATTACTATTATCATAAGACTATTCTCGACAATTCACATAGGATTATTAAATATACCCAGTTATAATGTACACAATAAGTTATAGTTACATTTCATTTTTATACATAAGGTTTATGTTCAATATAAAATGTCGTACGACTATAAAGAGAATGTATTCGTCGCGTACTCGGCAAAGGACTTGACTGTATCAACTATTTCAAAATGCAGCCGTATAAAAATCATTACGGAGTCCGTTATCATAGTTGAGAAGTTTATTCGAGAAAATACAATATCGCTGTTTGAAATAATATAATCCGTTTAAAATAAAAAAATAAATATATATATATATAGAAATCATTGTAATTTTTATATTGAACTTTCGCGTGTTCGAAGTAATAATTTGAAATCGTATCCTCAACAATTATTATCGACGAATATTTATAGATTACTACGTGTGTGCATTGACGAGAAATAATTTTTTTTTTTTTTTTTTTTTACGAGCACGAATCGATTTTCATAACGGACATCAATAAATTGTCCAAGTAAACGAAATCTCCCGCGTACACTCGCCGCCTGTTCTATCCTATTCAACCGTGAAACTTACGAAAACGCGCTTCATACATCTATATAAAACCTACGCGTATTGTCCGTGTTTTGCTCAGAATTTAAAACGCGATCGGCTATAACACGGTTTAGCATTCAAACGAGCACACCGCCCCCTTCGCGCAATTCGGAAAATTTACATATTTTTCGACTCGTTAACGAAATAATAAAATTAGAGAAAGACTTTAAGTGTTTTACGCGTTTTGAAATATCCGTAATTGTATTTTTGTCCTCTGCACGTTCCGCGTGCAGGCTGTATACAGCGACAGTCGTTTGTCATTGACCGAACTGACGGAAACCCGTACACAGCACGATTTATATTTGTTCGTAGGTAAACTAATTTATTCGAAAATTATAAAAAGTCGTGTTGAAAAAAAAAACAACTAAGAGTGTAAATTGCATTACTCTCGAAATGATAGAATATTTTTTCTCTTTAAGAATATATATATATATATATATATATCTACTACACGCGCGCAATAGTAAAAACCGTGTTTTACCAACAAACAAAAAAATTAATAAATAAAAATGTTACGCGCAAAGGATAATTTCACGTTTAGTGCACATTCACAGATCTCCTATTTTTCGTATATACGTCGTGACATTGAGCTGTGTGTTCGAACACGTGCAAGGACTCATCGACGTTCCGAACGTTTGAAATTTTTGTCTTCTTCTCGTACTTATCGTTCTACAATAACGGCGGCGTACGAATAACGAAAGATACGTGAACGCAGCATTTGATTTGGACATTATAATATTGTTCGCGTGTTTTGTGAACGATACGTTTTTATGAATACGTGGCGGACTGATAACTGTTTTAAGGCGCCCGAGTGCCGAAATGAATAATTATGGCCGGCGTGTTGTTAGTGTGACAAAAGTTCCGAAAACGAGGCCTTAAAAATAGGAAAAAAAAATTAGCAATTAACCACTTGTAGCCTTGGACTCTTTTTACTTCTACACGTATGTATTTATTTTGTTCGTAAATCGAGGAACAATTAGATAGAAATAGAACAGTCTTCACGCATATGGTGTAAATATTATTTCATTTATTACAATTTACACGAAAGTTACGCAGTTTGGACGATGTCGATAACAATGAGTTTTCCGCGCAATTGAGAACATAGGCGACTCAAAATGATACGAACGACAGCTGATTATCTGAATAAAATTCGTTCTTGTAAGTCTTGACAGATAAAAGAAAACTTACATATAAAAAGTTTCTACATAGAAATTTTTCAATTATTTCAGATGTCGATTTTGAGATTCGTCAACATGTTTTTCCACTTGCATTCCAACCGTACTTATTATATATATATATAAAAGCAAATTCACATTTACATTTACATTTACGTACCAATCGAAAAATTATGACAAACGCACCACACCTACGTACACTGGTCGATTAAGATTCATTAAGACTTCTAAAACTATAATAAAACCATTCCTATTAAATTATTGCTATTATTAAAAAGTTTCTGTATACAGAAATGCATTATCATACTCCATCTACGACAATTCACTTGGCTTATAAGATGAAAGAGATATTTATTTTCCGCACAACTTTCAAGACGACACGCGTGACACACTCATTAGTTTCACAAAAAAAATAAGATGTTTCTCAACATTTATGGAACATCATTTTTACTCGTGGTAAACGAAAACATTTTGTCAGTGCTATACTCGTATAAATATATATATATTAAACGGATTTTAAAATTTTTTTCCCGTGTATTAATCAATTAGAGTTTTTAATCGATATTAGTTTGAGCGTTAGCCGTGTGTTTAATGTACACCCTACCAGGACGTTCCATTAAAATCATTAATAAGCCAACACAATAATTTCATATAAGTCAAATTTCATTCAAGTCTTTGTCAATTCCCCTGGTTCGTGCCTTGTAGTTTTATCAGAATACATCATTTATTTAGTAATTTTCATCAGTTTCATCTAACGCAATTACGTTAAAATTCATTATTGTACATATCTCCCTAGCATTTCGAAAATAATGATGCTGGAATCCCGAAATCTTCACCGAATATGTAATACTTTTCACTGTGTAATTTTCAAAAGCGTATTCCAGTTTTGACCTATTTATAGCGATAATTAGAAATTGAGCTTTTTAAATCGTAAAAAGAGTGTATTATTGATTTTAAAAGACCGAAAGTTTAATACGACACATACGTTCCTTCAATTATATTAAAAAAAGTATCTCGACAATCTTGAACGACATTTTTTTTTGTATTTTTTTCAAAATTTCCGCGAAAATCGTGTGTTACTCCAATGGAAAATAATAAATGGAAACAAACGTTATTAGCCACCTGGGTTTATTGTAAAAAAATACAAAGAGTTCCGAAGCTCCGTTCAGAATCGTTTTATTGAATGCAATGATTTATCACTGCTTTCTTCAAATGCAGTACAATAATAACGAAACTCTAAAACGTTATCCGAGTAATTCACTTAAGCGGCATCCAAAACACCCACGGCTCGCTACTCGTTTTTTTTTTTATTTGAAATCTCATATTGATTTCGTTACATAAATTTAAATTTGCTCTTATACAATTTCGTGCAGTCGGACACGGCGTGTTTCCACTATTAATGTTTTTGAATTTTTTTTTTTTTTTTTTGAAAATCCGAGCACGAGAGGTGTGCGCCGTACATTTTGGACCGTGCACGATCGGGCACACTTGAATTTGAATACGTTCGGGTTTTTTTCACCGATAGTTTCGACAACGTTGTATCGAATATTACGGTAGAAAAATGTATAGAGTTCAAAGGAAAAAAAAATCGAATAAATACAAATAGGAAATGTGAAAAAAAAAATAGCGCACTTACTTGTTGAGTGGAAATATTTAATGAAATAAAATCACGGCGCTTTATAAACATTATATACGGATGTTTCCAACGCATGTTATATTATTATTAAAGAGAATAAAATGTCGAAAAAAATCTCGCAATCAAATCAGTTATATAGAACTGGTCACTTTATTTGTGCAATATCGACACGCGAATACTTTTCGGCGTCATACGACCGAGTTTAAAAACCACCGATTAACGAACACGTCGCGCGTTTTTTTTTTTTATCATATACACACGTTATAATATGGACATCAAAATAATTTACGAGCATTTTGTTTTTCTAGTTTCCCCCCGGGTTTTGTCGTTTATTCGTATTTCGACTCGTCTACAACGTCGTCATTATTTTAATGTATCTAGAAAAAAAAAACAAAGTAATAAAATATTATCTACCGATGATACGGGAAAAATCGATCGGAATAACGAAAAAAAAAACAAAAAAATGCCTTTTTTTTTTTCATCACGCATACGACAAATTATTTATTCCCCCCGCGCTGTACACGTAAAAATTCCCGTCTCGTTTTCGCATTATACGCCGGTAAAGTGTACCCGCGCAGATTTCTTTTTACTCGAATTTTTTTTTAATAAATACGCAAACTCGAGCGCAATACAATACACAAGTAACGGCGTGCACGAACGAAATATTTTCGTAGAAGACCGCCCGGGATTATTATTCCCGTGTTTCGAACGAATTTTCATTTTAGAATATTTCTCTTTTAGACAACTCTATAGATATACCGTAAATAACGCGTATAAACGCGATTTTATGTAATAATATACATGTTGTTGGACCGGAGTTTCAAGTCATATTGTCTCCCGTATATAGACGAGTATATACAAACGTCTAAGCACGTTACGCGTTTTAATAATATGTTTATTTATTTATTTATTTTTTAATAAAAACTATAGTGAAACGTAGTTTTACAGTTAGTTCGTTTATACACGTATAAATTCTTACGTCATAACGTTATACAAACGTATCCGAAGGAGTGTTCCGTCGCCGCCCCGGGCGCCACTTTTGTTTACGTGTTTTTGAAAGCGGTAAATTATTGACCTCACAACCGCCGGCGCGGTTAAATTTTTATTCAAATAAGATTATTCTACGTATTGATTTTGTTCGAAACACGAAAACCGCGAAAAATAAATAAAAATTCGATTAAAACATAATTACCACCGGAAAAAGCATTTTAAAACGCCGTTCTCGAGACCTATTTTCAATTTTATTTCGGTTATATTAATTCAATTATTGTATTGAACGTTTTTAAATTGTATGCTGTCCAGTTTCTAAATGCTCTACGCATTGGTCTTTTATAGTGGCCTTAAGAAACACGTCTAACTAAAATCTAGGATGACGGCTGACGATCGTCTAACAATACATATCTACTCGTATATACATTATTACACGTACAAAATTATTTTATCATAAATATTACGTTATTGTCAGATTGACTGATCAATAAAACGTATTGTGTCGTTTTGTACAAAAAAATCTTTATCGCATAGTAGAGGACGGCATTAATAATAAGACTACGGGAAATATATGCTTCGAATAATATACGCGACGATATATTGTACAGAGAAATAAACTTCGATTTAATTAAATAAGTACTATCAGCTACTATGTGTATCGAAAATATTCAGGAACAAAAAGACGTTTGTATTTTCTACACGTTCCCCGAGGCATATATCACGACGTGTCGTTATTGATAATAATTATTACAATTTTGAAAGAGAAAAAGAATCTTTTATTTCGTTTACTGACGAGCAAATGTAAAAAAATTAAATAATTAACCTGCTCGTGACGATCAAACTCGACGCGATTGTCAAAAAATCGTACAGACATTAACAAAAAAAAAAAAAAAATTTCGCGTAAAACTTCGCAGTTTTCGATACGCGTATTATAACAAACAAACCGAGATTTCGTTTTTTATTGACGATTTTCCGTTTTAAAAACAAACGATTTCGCATAGGTACAATCCGATCGCGTCCGAACGAAATCTCTGCACTCGTATATGCCTTAATTACTAATTTCGCACGAAAATAACAGTGGAAAACGTGGAATTTAAAATAATATTACAGAACCATACGATCACAAATGATTCAGCCATTCGAAACAATTTCTTTTCTATTTCTATTCTTTCTCTAATCGATATTTCTGAGCCAATGATGACGATGATTTCGACATTTTGTCCGCCTTAGCCACACGAGTAACACGCGCACTCGTGTTTAAGCGCACATAACGTTCGGGATATACCGAGCAACAGCAGAATCTGAACTCGCTATTTACATATCGTTTTCATTTCAGAAAAAAAAAAAAGAAAAAGAGGAAATGCATTGTTTAAAGTCTCTCATCACGTACGACTTTTATTTGTCCAAAGGTTTACAGTACATTTTTTACTTTCGCCTTTATTATTTTTTATTCGCGAGCAAAACATATTCGTTTTTCTCTAAACACATTTATGTATATCACGCACGTACACCGCGGCAGTACAAATGATTACATTGTTTATGCGAAATTAGATGTTCGGTTTAAAATTAACATATTTATATATATGCCTACACTTTTCTATTACGACCGTGGTCCAGTGTATACACAGCTGCCAGGTATTATTCGAAAACAAACTTGAATCTGATAATCTGATATGGAGAACAAAAATATCTTTTACACGTTTTTGTTTCTCCGAAAGCGTTTAAACTCCGAGCATATGACAAGACAATTTTAATCGCAATATTATATGAATTTGTAAAGTTATACGCGTTCCGCACTCACATATTGTGTATCGTTATTCACGAATTCTAACAAAGTTACGTTTGTCTACGAGAGAGTATTTTTTCTTAATACATTTCCGTTATAATGAACTGATTGACAACTGCAAGCTATTATTCTTTATAACGCTTATTTAACAAAACCATTTGTGCCGTCGCTATCATATAACAATTCTCGGAACGTCGAGCGATTGAACCCTGTAATTTGCATGTTACTTTCAAAAAAACATATCCTAATTTGTAACGATTATAAATATGTATATATATAATAAAATCAATGATATAAATAGCGATCATATTTGATGACCGTTATTGCTTTTCACATAACGAGCGTAATAATTAAACGACTTTTTAAGTTCGTGAGAGACGTTATTTGACTCTTTAAGCTTCCTCCCGTAAAAAAATTCCTGACTACTGGCCCGATATTTATACGCAATTGTGTATTCACCTCGGGTATAAAAGACGATGATTAAAAAAACTCGTGTGTGTTTGCTTGATTTGCAATCGACAATTACTATATAATATCATTGGATAAATAGCGACTGTAGTTTGTACGCAAATGTAAGTTTATATTATTATACGTATTGAAGAGAACTTTTGTACCGCGTACAAAAAATATACAGCGAAACGTTACTAGAGCGAGACTCTCTTTATACTCTGCATAACGAATTCATTTGGAAAACGATGAGAATTTGTTCCAGAAACGTGTTTCTATTTAACGAATTCATTTTGTCGTACACACTGAATAAAAAAAAACTACTCTAATACAATTTCTGCCATCCAAGTATATTGCAGTGACGATCGTGCGCTGCCTCGTTAACACTTTATCGCATATTTGTTGTCGTTTGATACAATTTTCACAAATATGTTTTTTCATCGAAAAAACGAGCCGCCGTATTGATTTTCCGTTGCAGTTCGTTCGTTATAATAGTCGTCGTCGCGCGTGTACACTCTGCAGACGGTATCGGGATGTCGAAAACATTGAAATTCAAACAAATAAATTTTTAATTACACGTGACTTTTTGTACGTTCAATTTTTATATTTTTCGCTATTATATTCTTGTATAATGCAATAGTATTGATACGCACACATTTATACGACATTTTTAAAAAAAAATATAAGTCAATTCTTTATAACGAAATTTCTATTTAACGAATTCTTTTTTCCAAAACAACAAGTCATATTCGTTAAATATTTGAAGTTTCACCGTATTAAAACATTATGAGCGTAACATTTTTTTGTATTACACACACACGTACCCGTTTCTACTCGCATTTCGAAACTGAATTCGTTGAAAACAATTCTTTTTAATCGATTTATTTAAAAAACGCGAATAAAACGATAGAAATCAACGATAAACCCTATTTACAACATATCTACACAAAAATCATTACTTTTCTGATCAATAAATAGTTTTCGATCAATGTGCTTCACATGATTTTAGACTCTATACATAAATATTATATGCGATTATAAGGTATTTCTTCTGTTGCGCGGATATGGAGAAATAGATTTTTATAAACGTCTTGTTTCAATAATTTTTTGTCCATAATTTCACAAGCAATAATAATGCTATGTTACCGTGCAAAAATATAATATATAACCACATAATAATAATAATAATAATAATAATAATACACGAAAATCGTCGTAATAATAATTTACGTTATTTGAAAATTAAATTCATAAGGCTATAGTGTACTACTGCTGTGAACTATACGTTTGTATATGCATATAAAACAATATGATTTTGACGGGGAAAAAAATTAACGTAATAGCGCACATACATTTGAATAACGCGTTATATTTAAATATGGGTGTAAAACACGATACATAGTTTTACCTATTTTTATTTTTCGATGTCACGATTGAACACGCCCAATACTTTTAAACATATTCAAAACGTTGCCAAACTTGTTTCATTTCGAAAATATACGCAGTAAAATTATTATTATAGGGGTTTCTGTTTTAATTTCGTATTTTAATAGTAAGTATATGTCATATTGTCTTATATACATAATAAAAATAAATTAATATTAAATTAAATTTAAATAACACACACACGCCTCATGGCGGCTAAAACACATACATAAAACGTCATATACACACACGGTGTGTTTGCCGCGAGCAGAAGCGAACAAAGTTATTCGCGTTTGCCCGCCGTGGCAACACTGAGCGCTCCGCTGGTACCGGACCGCTATTTATACGTCTGCGTGGCTACGCCCTCTTTTTTTATCGTACCGCTATCTGGCGACTATTTTTTTTTTCGGTTTCATCGCGGTCGACTGACACACTGTGCCGATATACGCGGGCGTTTAGTTTGACGCCGACCGGGCGATCAATCGTATGCGTGTTTACTATATACATATATTATTATTATAAATAATATTGTTTTGCGTATTTCAATGAAATAAAATTAACGTAATGATTCATCTTTCCTCGTTGTATACGCGTTTACTCGTTTATTTTACACTTTTTACTTTTTTTTAACTTATACTGGTTCACATTCACACGTTTTCTCAACCGACCGAGTTTGCCGTCACTTAAGCACTAGACGCTCGTTCACGACCGATGATCAGCGCATTCCATATGTGCTAGTCGTCGATCAAACACTTATTCCAGCCTTATGCATGATATTCAAAGGGATGGAGTGCTGTGAAAACGCATAACATAATTTGACCAACTTACAAATTAATATTTAACTAATAATTGTACTGTAAACGCATACGAATCAGCGTGCCTATTTTGAACAGTAGTACGGTATTTGAATCGAAAGTAACATTTTCATGGTACGGTTAAACCCATGTAAAAATTCTGTATTCATATTTGTCAAAAACACGATGCATTGAACCAGATTTACACCGTGCATTGAACCATAATTTATTGATGATTTAAAACGGTGTCTGCGCCTAAAATGCTACTCGGGAAGCATATTGACAGATAAACGTACAGAAATCGATATTCTTGATAAGCATAATCATTCTAATATTCTTACATCAACTATCGAATGTATAATGTATTATTATTATTATTATTATTATTACTATTATTATTATTATTATTTATTTATTTATTTATTTATTTATTTTATTACACGAATTATGATTTTAATTTTTTTTATGATTACTTTTGTTTATTAAATATATTTAGATTTAGTTTTATATTTATATTAGTTATATAACTCGATTTTTTAAATTTTGAGTTTTGGATAAATGAACTACGATTAGAATTACGATTTATAAATTTAGTTTATAGAACGTTTTCGGCAATGTATCTACCTCGTATACGCACTTAATAATATTATGACCATTGAAATGAAAATTACATTTTCAAATAAAAAAAATTGTATTTTTTCTAAAACTATATTATATATATATATATATATATTATATTCCGTACCGTCAATTGTACAATTGTAAAACAAAAATGTTGAATTATTTTCTCGAGAAAAAAAGCAAAAATTTTAACATCAAAGTACCGAGAAAAGTAAGGTAATATCGAATGTTTCCATATTAAAATATATTCACCGTAGTACGTAGGAAAATTAGGACAAACGTTTTTTTCTTCTTGTATAATATTATATACAATTTTAATTTCGAACGAAGGGTGTATAAGGAACATTGTGATAATTCGTTGAATTTACCACGCCTTAATGAATTTTAGTTGAAAACATGCTTCTAGCTTAAAAAAAGAAATTCATAAAAACTATAATGAAAAGTATTTAAATTTCAGCAAATGATATTTTATGTTTTGCCAAATTTGAGAAAATATACCACCAGACCTCAACGAATATCCTCGGGTTTTTGTATTGTAATTTAAAAATCAACAGAAATTTAATGCCGTCGGTGGACGTGTTATTTGTCTATTATAGTGGTATAATATTTGAAAAATGTTTTCGGATGTCACGTTCCGTAGTTAAAATATTCGAATCGAATATCAAATTACAATTTTGATATTCATTAAAACAAATATAAATACTATACGTACAGGCCCGCATGATTGAGTCAACTCAATGTCCAGATCATTTACCAAAACAATTATTTCACCTTTTATTTTATTTTATAAGTGATTTCAAAGTTAAACGGCGTTTATCGCAAAGAAAGAACGAACAATTTCTTTCAAAAAATAAAATTTGGTTAGATTTTGAAACAATAAATAATTATTAAGTATAAACAATTAAAAATACCAATCGGTTTTAATTGCTTATACATGTATTTTGGCCAGCTTTTTACGAAAATTTCCCACTGTGCGACGCAACGTTTTTAGTATTGTCTTAGTGAAATAAATTGATCAAATACCGCATATACAGGTGCGGCTCAACATCTCTGTCGATATTTTCACATCGGAGGGATAAATACTTCGAATAAATTCGTATACGTTCGCGTTTATTTACAAAAAAAAACTCAATACTTGTAGACAACTCGTCTAGAAAATAATTTTCGATATATATATAAAAAAAAATGCATATATATATATATTAATTTTTTCACCCGATCGATTTCAAAATATACCAAAAAAAAAACCTAATCCAAAGTTCTTCTTCCGATTCGTCTCCGTGTAATTAATTTCACTCTAATGATTCGAGAAAACACGAGAAATCAAAACAGATATTGCGATTCGGAAACGGACAGTTTACCGCGACAGAACTTTTCGTTTGAATATTATACCATCTCGAGCAAACCGTTCTACTGCAAAATATTGGCGTAATGCTAAAACTTTTTAAAACGCGAAATGAATTTCTTCTTCGTCGTATTCCCGCGCGTCCGTATCTATTTAGTTCGTAGAACTTTTTTTTTATTTCGATGCGCTAAAAGAAAAAAGAAAAAAATATTGTTTTCAAAATATGTACTTACAGTAATAAAATATAATTCTATTTGAGTTATCGACAAAACGCATTTTTATTTGTTACTGGTAACTTTCTTATTATCATTATTATTTATACAAAATATTGATCGTGAAATTTCAAGGACGAAAAAAAACACACAGATTTCGAAAATTATTAAAGAGCTCAAAAGCACACACACTTCGCTTTTAGAATGTTTTATATAATTATTAAACTGTATTTAACTGTCGTTTAAAGCTAATAAATAAATTTAAAAAAATACACGTGTGGGTTAAGGCCTACGGACTGTATTGAAATGTTGCGCATTTTTTTTTTTTTTTTTTTTTTGAAATTTGAATTTGAAAATAAATACATTTAACGGTAAAAATAATAAATAATACTTGTGATTGGTACCACTAATGAAAGTCGTGGGATTTCAGTAATCTATATTGGTGTTTCTAATCCCGCAAAACTCGATTAGATCAATTTTTCTCCTTATCGAAAATGAGGAGGACTGCCCACACGACTAGTGTACTTGACGAATAATCGGCTATCGTTAAGTCGAATACACATTCGGAGCATTTAGATGTAATGCAACAGAGTTCATGTGTCGCTAGGTTAGGTACATGGTAATACCATACTTGGTAAACGAATAGCGTTAGTGTGGCAGTTTTTAAATAAGCGCGAGAAAATAATTTGGTATGAAGAACGGCTTAACACAACAGCTAACACTGCCTTAGAACTTTTGGGTTCCAGTATTTTGTATGACGAGAAACTTCGTCCTGCATTCAGTCTATCTCAATTTTTGTGTAGAAGAGCTTCATTGGTAATGATGAGAAAAGATTGATACACGATTAACGAATATTAATAAGTCGTGTGTGAGACCGGCTTAAAAGAAAAATGTCGGATGGTCCGACAATTTGGTCTTCGCTATAAATTGTCTTATTATTTAATAAAATCAATCCGGTTCCATTCAGTAGAAACACTGATTGATTAACAATGTTAACATAATTTAGTTAAATTCGGGTGTACTCGCGAATTAAATGTCCAATAAAACGCGATTTCTTGTTCATTGTTATATTTTGTCTATCGGAACTTCGGTGAAATATATGATATGCGGTATCTTTGTGGTAATGTACTCGTTAAACGCTTTCACGGTTTATTTCCACTAGATGACGCTGTACGTATAGAATACGATATTACTATTGTATTTTTTTCACAGTAAAACGCGCAATGACGACTATTATAATAATAATAATAATAATAATAATAACAATAATAATAACAATAATAATAACAATAATAATAACAATAATAATAACAATAATAATAACAATAATAATAACAATAATAATAACAATAATAATAACAATAATAATAACAATAATAATAACAATAATAACAATAATAATAACAATAAAAATAACAATAATAATAACAATAAAAATAACAATAAAAATAACAATAACAATAACAATAACAATAACAATAACAATAACAATAACAATAACAATAACAACAACAACAACAACAACAATAACAATAACAACATCAACAACAACAACAACAACAACAACAACAACAATAACAATAACAACAATAACAATAACAATAACAATAACAATAACAATAATAATAATAATAATAATAATAATAATAATAATAATAATAATAATAATAATAATAATAATAATAATAATAATAATAATAATAATAATAATAATAATAATAATAATAATAATAATAATAATAATAATAATAATAATAATAATAATAATAATAATAATATTATTATTATTATTATTATTATTATTATTATTATTTTCCAATACTATATCGTATTATTCTTATTCCTGTAAGATAATATAAATATGGATACTATCCCTTGGATAATAATAAAATATTGTACGATTGATCGATACTAAAAAATATATCTAACAAAATCGAATGCGGATTAATAAAAAAAATAAATATAATTATTAAATTTCGATTTTTAAAAATTATTTCTATTGAAAGTACATTAGAATTCATTTTCATTTATTGTTTCGTATTTGTGTAGTTTGTACATAATATTTCAAATTGTGATATAACCGATAAACCATAAATGTAGTGATATTTCGTTTAAAAAAAAAAAAAATCATTGAAATTAATATATATATAAAAATTGTGTAATCTGACCCGTTATGTTTAATCGCGTTCATAATACTACTTGTTACATTAACGTAAATACGTTTGATATTAAATGACTGGATTAAATCTTTGTTGCATGACTATTTTTTCAGTCTCGAATTTAACCATGAAATCGATACTTAAAAAAAAAAAAAAAACTAATATTATTTTAATGCGCGTGTTATAATACGGTTTTGTCCCCTTTCTTCGCGATAATAATTTATTATTATTTGTTTGCACGGAATACTACAACGACGGTCAACCAATAGTAATGTCTTCTTTTTCTAGGTAAATTATATTCTACGGGCGACCTCAGAATTCGCACATATCGCACGTTTCGAACATAAACAAAAGTGGCGAACGCACAAAATTGCGACTGACTGAACGAGCGGTGAAATTTTTCGTTGTGCATTCAGCCACAGATCGAAACTAACGATCAAAACTCGAAACGCGTATCCGATACCCAAAAAACAATATAATTACTCGTGTGCGTTCTATGGCTCCGTTTATTTATTATTATCGTTATTTCAATTTAATTATTCGTACGGAAATATTATTAGAAATTACATAAATTATTCCAGGGAATAAGAAAATACCGAATTCCATCCTAAATACTCTGGGTACTCGGGCTTGCTCGATGCATACAAAATACACACGGACAGAAAAGTAAAAATACGAGTAGAATTGGTGAAGGAAAAAAAATGAATACCACCACACAACAATTAAAAATTAGAACAAAGTAAACTGAACATTAATTGTTACATCTATCTGCATTGTCGCACGAAGATTTTCTAAATTAAAAATTATCAAATCTATTTTACGTTCTATTACGGAACAAATAAAAACAGAGAATTCCTATGAACAAAATAATGTCAACATTGTTGTTTCCAAGACACCAAACAAATAATTTTTAATCGATAAATTCAATTTAATCGTCAATTCGTTTCATAATTAATATTTGTATAATATATTATATTTAATATAGACATTTTTTTGCAGGAGAATGGTGTTAGTACCTATAAACAAAATTATATTGACATAATAAAATTTCGTAAATTGTATAATAATACTCGCAACTTTCTATTTTTATTTTCTATTCTATTAATAGATAAGTATTAATTGGTTATTAGTTAATTAACATTATTCTACTCGTATATAAATAAATGATTGACTTTGTGTATGTGTAAAATATGTACTTTTAATTATTTAAAGAATCAGAATATACCAGGATACTATTTTTCCAGTTCAATGTCGTTTTATAATAATCGTGAAGGTTTAAAAGTTTACACACGGTTAATGAATAGTCAATCGAGAACCGTTCAGATCAATTAAAGTGTTCCTGTTCAAATTTTAACTCAATATTTAAAAAAATATATTTTATAATTCTAAGTCGGTGCTTCCGACATAGATACAGAAATTAAACGATTCAGACACAAGGTATGAGTACTGTGTTTAGTTCAGGGAAGTGGTCATATACATGATGTTTAAGGAGGCGAAAATGGAGGAGTCAACTCCTTCTACCAATGAAATATCCACATCGAAGAATAATAACAAAAAAGAATTGTTTGAGAATCTATGAAGGCGAAATGCAGATGTAGGAAAAAGAAAAGGAAAATCCACGGAACGTAAACGAAATAACAATAAAACTGGGAAAAAAAACAAGTCGCTTATAAATAACGGTTCGAAACCAGTGGAACGCGACAGCACAGTGTGGGCGCATCGGTCAACGTGAACCTACACACACACATATTGCTTATAACTGCCAATTTATATGATATATTTTTTTTTCAAAGTTGTAGTGTATATTTCGTTGGTATATTCGAATTATGGCAACTGATTGCGATCATTTAAAATTTATGCAAACAACTGAAGGCGACAATAGTTCAAAAATTCAATATGTGCAATATAACTTAAATGAAATTTCAAAATTTGCCTTACATATTGTAAAAAATAACTGAATATTCAGTTAACGTGACTATCACTTATAATAAAAATAAATGTATTTATAACGCCTAAACTTTTATATTAAATATTAATACCCATTATTAAATTCAATTGAAGTATTCAATTCCGGCGCGTTGAACGGTCATTACTGGCGGCACGCGGCGTTAAAAGAAAAAATAATTTAAAATTTGTTCTATTTAGAATCACACGTTACACTCAGATTAAGTTAGTTCAGGTCTTTGTTCCGCATTGATTTTGCTTTGCGTCGGAAATAGCCCTTGCTGCGTTAGACCTTATCTGTTCGTTTTCAAGCCGTTTCTGGTCCACCTGATTCTTAATCGATTGGACTTTTTTCAGTTCGGTGTCCAGTCTTTCTGTACACATGCTCACGACTTTAGCCAATTGGACATTTTCCGCCGCCAACACGAGCGTGGTTTCCTCCGCATCGTTATCGCCGCTTCTTTCCCGAATGCTATCGATGAATTGCTCGATTTCGTCTTTGGCCAAGCGCATCATTTCCTCGGCGTGTTCCTTGTTGGTTTCCAGATCGCATCGTGCTGTGATCACGGCGCTGCACAACGCATTATTTATCTGATCGTCCCGAGTCATCTTCTGATCGATTTTCGTGCGCAATAGTTCGATAAACAACCCGTCACGTACCTCTGCCAACGCCAATCCGTCTTTCATCCAACCGACGAGCTCATTCAACCGCAGACAACATTCATCGCAATTGTCTTGATCCATTTCATAAGGTTTCGCGAAAAAAGAAAAAACGATGAATCCGATTACACGCGTTTAAACGCTATAATAGTAATGTCGGTCCCGTCACGCGGACAATACGTTTTGTTATAATAATAATAATAATCGTAACGATAAAAAACAATTCAACACACGAACAAGGCATCTCTTGCAGGCATTGGTCGCTATGGTAAGTTTTACTATGGGTACCCGGGTCTGCGCGGTTATTTTGATCTGGTGAAATATCTATCGAAAAATAAAAAACCCATGACCACTGCTTCACGATTGATCTCATTAATCATTATTCTGTAATTTAATAAAAACATTTAACCATGCACTACTTCCAAATCCATTACGTGGATATAAAATATTACGTGGCATAGTGTTGGTTTTAATTTTTCGTGATTTAAAATATTTTATTATCAATTTTTATTGTTTCGTGAAATAATAAGAAATTGAAGGTAAGTTATATTTTTATTTTTTTGAGAAAAAATTGATTTTTGGAGTTTATTTACAATGTTTTTAAAATAAATTATAATTATAAATAATCGAAAAATATTTATTATCTCCTATGAATACCTTATGCATAACAAATATTTTTTTTTTAAGAAAAATGGCCAACCCAATCGCTGACGAAGGATTATTGCGTATGTTAGAAAATTCAGATGATCCATTTCGGCTCGAGTTCTGGTACTGAATTAGGGGACGGGAATTCTGGTGACGATGATGCCGATCCCAGAATGGTCACTTCCGATAGTACAAACCAATAATACGGTACAACAAGAAGAAGATAATATATCGGATATACCTATTATTTCTACATCGGGTCATACATGGAGTAATAGACCACCTAATGTGACATACATCCCTGTTTCAAAATCCAAAGGATTAAAGACTTTTCCGCAAGGAAATGACCCTATTGATTATTTTAATCTATTATATACAGTTTTTGACGACGATCGATATTCGTATGATACAGTTGTACAAAACGTGTGGGCGGGGGAAGGATTTATATAATATTATATTATGTTACGTTTGTATTACGTGTAGATCATTCGTGGAAATCGTAATGCATTTTATAGAAAGCTGAAATGTTATTCGCACGCGAATTTTTATATTCGTATAAGCGACGAGAAAACGCTCACGACGCCGCATTCTCTACTAAATACTGTTTCTGCATAATATCGCTTTTACAACCCGTTTTCTCCTCCTTGTCACCGTGCCCGTCTAATTAGGTCGCAAACTCTTCTAATTCGAAATAGTACAATGACAAATTATATAAATTTTTTATGAAACATAAAATTATGCGTTCCTGCAATATTCCTCCACTAGCTGCGAAAATAACTCTTTTCGTTTTTGTTTTTGTTGTTATTAGTATAGTAACAGAATTTTTCTTTTTTTTTTTTATTACTTACATATATGTTCGCGCACGTAGTGTTTTGTACATAGTGTTTTTAAAGCGAATTAAGTGAAAAAACTTTACGTCAATATATCGTTTATAGGAAAAATAATACGATGGATAACTGTTCTCAAACGACCGCTTAACGTTATTTCGTGATCTCTTCCCCCCGGGTCTCGATGACCTACGACGGATCGTTGTGTACACCCATATCCGTTTCTTCCAACCGGTTAATAACTCTCCCGACGTATCTCCCCTCTATAACCGTTGCCACATCGATCGTTTTTTATTTATTTATTTTTTTTTATTCGTATAATATAATGTATTATCGTTTCCTACGACATTGACATACGATTTTGTTTCGATATATGTATTTTATCGCGAATAATCGAAATATATAAAAAGAAACAAAAAAAGAAATAATCACAATATTCAAATACACTCGGCATCAAAAAAATCGCACCTTTTGCAAATTTGTTTTCAAAATAATTTTAACTACACTTAATCAAATGTTAAGGTTTTTTTATGCTATAATATATGAAAGATGATTTGCAGTGCTGTGCAGTGAGTTTTAGGCTGGTAGCAGGTTTACGAGGCACAATTTTCTGTTCTCGTATCCTTCTCCTAACCATAAAGATGCTTATTGTAGTTACGGTCCCGAGATATAATGGAGTTGCTGCCGTTGTACCGCAGTAATTATAGCATTCAAAATCGATTGCTAAAGACGTCGAGACAAAAACGACCGCTTAACGTTATTTCGTGAGCGTGGTCGGCCTGATCCACACCTTCGACGGATCGTTGTGTACACCCATATCAGTATCTTGAAACCGTTGGAAAACTCATTGAACGGCAAAACGGCTCAGGTTTAGTTGCCGTGCAACATCACACTGTCTCATATATCATCTTTCATATATTATAGCATAACAAAACCTTAACATTTGATTGAGTGTAGTTAAAATTACGAGTATTTTGAAAACAGATTTGCAAAAGGTGCGATTTTTTTGACGCCGAGTGAATAATTACAATATTCAAATATATCGAAATACGTCGAAAATCTATCAACACTCGATGTTTTTACGTAGGAAAAACAATACTATTGAAAAGATGATGTACTACTACTGTAACGAAAAATCCGAGTAATGACGTTCTAACGCATTGTTGTATTATACCTACAACCAATAATAAATAAGTCGTGTTTTATTATTATTATTATTATTAATATAATATAACAATATGTGGGCGTAAATTATTACGTAACAAATAAAGACAGTAATTGAAATAAAATGTGTATTTTTAATATTGTATATAACACGCCGAGCGCGGGTCATAAACCTCAAAAAAAAAAAAAAAAACCATTTTTTGTTTTTTCAACTACTTAATCGGATTTCATCGTTATAAATTCGTAAAATATAAAATTTTTTCCAAACAAATTTAATAATATACCTAATTTAAGAGTCAATATGTAATTATAAATTAGAAGAAGAAGAAGAAAAAAGTGTTATAAACACGTTGAATTACTGGTCCCCCTTCCCTCCGGTCTGTCAAAACCGCGTTATTGTATACCTAATCCGTTTTTGAAATCACTTTCACAAATGCGCGAATAAACAAAAAAAAAAAAAAGAGTCGTCAAAGGCTTTGAACGAGATGTAAAATACGATTTTTATAAAAACAATTGTAAAATAAAATAATAATAATAAACGTTCGGACCAAAACATTCGTTTTGTAAGTAATCGCCGTTGGGCAATTAAAAAAAAAAAAAAAAAGTTTCTCTCAATTAACTTTTCGAAAATTTCGAAGAGTCCTCACAAAGACGAGTTTCGCGTATTTTTCTACTGAACGTGCGGAGTTGTTGTCGGACGCCGTGTGCGAGTAACGACGAGTTTGCGTTGTCGAGTGGCGGCTGTTAGGTCGCACGCGATCATCAGTAGTTGGTGGTGGAAGAGAAAACCCGTTACATGTCGCCGTGTTACACGCTCGCCCGTTCGCGTGCCCGTTCGTTTGGTCAGTCAATTTTCAACGTGTCAGTCATCGTCGTACACGTGCGAAACGTTCACCCACGTCTTCGTGATAGATCGTTTCCAATATAAATATTAACCGCGCGCGTTTTCGCTCTTTTTTTTAAAAAATCATTTCAAATCGCCTCTAAAAAAACAATATAGAACATCGCGAAATACCGGACGATCGCCGCGACGAGATGTGTTCGAACGGATATTGTGATATTTGATTTGAAGTCATATTGTAAAATATCCACGACAATTTCTAAATCATAAATATATTGGAATACCACCAAGCGGCGACACGCGTTTTTGAGGTCAGTAAAAAAAAAAAACAAAAAGAAACTCTTAAAAATAATCTCGTACGTAAGTGGAAAAAAAAATGTACAAATGTACTCGAAACGTAAAGCGGCATTCGAAATAAATCAGATTACGTTTATTTATTTACGTACATTTGTAAGTACTTGCTAAAAAAAAAAATAAATAATTCGTTTTTCAATTACACTGAAAATTATCGAATCGATTTTTTTTGTTTTTTTTTTAACAGACTTTTACGTATTGTATTCGTTCGAAAACGTACAAATATATATTTTTACGATTAATTCGTACATATAAACAAATTTTAAAAAAAAAAAAAAAAAAATTACGAAACATTTTCCTTTAATTGATTGTTCGTTTTGGCGCAAATATTGTATAAACGATTGAGATTAATAAACCCGTTAGAATGTTTACGGGTTTTCGCATTGCTCAGCGCTGCGTTCTCAACACAACTCGTTTTATAACTGTTATTATATTAATAGTATTACGGGTATACAATAATAACGTATTGAAATACTACTTTCGTTTTAGATTATTTAAAAAAAAAAAAATAAGTATTTTATACTAAATTTACACAATTGTGCTCATATTTGATTAAATTTAATAGCCGTCAAGACGCTTCCAAAAAATAAAAACTTATTTTATATGACTAGGAAGTAATACGAAACTCACGTGTGAGTCCCTTTAAATATGTATTTAGGAAGTCTTTTAGTGGAATATTATTAACCTTGCTCCTGTGTATTGTTATAACAAGCCACTCTTTGAATAATAATAATAAAGAATTATACGTCTAACGCGTTAAAGATTAAACAACATCATAGTGTAGAAATAAGAAGACGGTTTGCATTCAAACGTGTTGAGCTTTTAAATGATACTTACGGAATTATTGTTTGTTAAATTAAAATTAAATAACAGTAATAAATATTATAAGAATAAAACGAATATTAAATTTACGTTTGTGTGTGTGTGTGTATAAGAATTATATAAAACGACGTGGATTTTTTTTTTTTTTTGCATAATACACGTATTATAATTCAAACGAAGAATTGTGTAATTGGACAATAATAGAATTGCCGGTTGAGACTGAAATTGAAAAAAATATATTTGTATCTTTACAATTCGACGCGTGTTGTTTTTGAACACAAAAGACCGGTGGTAGACGCAAACGTAAAACGTAAGAATATTATATCGCAAGAAATCGTACAGTCACGAAAATTAATCGATAATTGACAACAGTCGTGTAGGACGTGTCTATTTCACACATGTACAACATGTACGCGACGACAATAATATTAATCGATTTTCGTGCGGCTCACGCTATTATGCACGTTTTATACGAATTTTTTTTTATTTATCGTTATAAATTGTGGAAAAATTTAAAATTCGTATTTACCGTACGCATCCGTTTTCGTCACACGCCTACGGGATTGAATCATTTTCGGCACCGAAAATTGTTTGTTCCGAAAAATGATATTATATTACACGGTGTAGCGGTATTTTTCTATATTCCGTTTGAGGTGATTCTTTACACGTATGCTAAAGTATCACGGAACAGGTTTCATTATTTTTTTTGTTCTAACAAAAACACCGCGATGGCGTATATGTTACCGATGACGGACTCTGTACACAAACACACACACACACATAATATGTAATATAATATTAATGGATATTCAACGGGAATCAGCCGAAACATTTGAAAGAGAATCGCGTGTGCGCATAAATAGCGTTTTTATCAGAAATTACAATTATAATATTATTTCAGCGCAATTCTCTATATCGAATCGATCCTATTCCGTCGATTTGTCTCATTTTCGCACTCGACGAGAAATATTAAAAAAAAAAAAAAAATTACGACGAATATTTAGTGATTGTGTGTGACATAATACATTAAATGAATTTTTTTTTTTTTTTTTGAAAAAAATAAACGTGTTTATTAATATTGTTATTATAAAGCCTTAGGCCCGTTTCGCCGCCGTCAATCCGAGCCCGGTATTATTGTTGTTATTATTATTATTTTAAATAAAAATTCTAACGGCGCGTGTAGGTCCTCTCGGTGTTGTACACATAAATGATAATGCCGTACGTTTATTTTACGCGCGTGCGTTAACGATAATCTCGGCCGGTCGCTCGGATAAAATGTTTATTATATCATCTCGAAGGAGATTAATAATAATAATAATAATAATACGTCCGTGTCGTCGTCGATCATCAGCAGCTGTTATAGTAAGAAAAGCGCGCCGCGCCGTTCGTTTTCGGCCGCGAGACGCCAAAAACCAGGTTGTTTTTTTTACACGTCTTACGCGATTTCCCTGTACTGAAGGTGCCAAAAACACAACGAAAATTGTTTTTATTATTCGTAAAAGTAACACCTATTGTTGATACCTACGCGTTTATGTATTAATTTTAAATAATATAGTGTAGGAATATACAAAAATAGAGCGGTGCTCGAAACCGAAAAATATCGTTGAAATAATTCGTAAAATACACTCTTATTTCACTAATTTTACACGACAATCACAAATCCGAATAGTAATAAGTTCGGATTCACTTATTTTTTTAAACACTATGTATTATTTCACTTATTATTGATTGTTTACGATTCAGTCTGAAAACAATATAATTGTCCGAGTCAAAATGACGAGATGAAAACGTAGAAAAAAATATATCGATAAAAACATTCGTGATAACGACAGTGTGTGGCTACGTATTTTTTTTTCCGATGTTTTAAGAACACAAAATATATACGATACAAATTAAAATTATTATAATTATACCATAATACATTTTTTTTTTTGTCTTTATTATTTGAAATAGTATTCTTTTTATTTCAAAAAGTTTTCGCCGGTGGACGTTAACGCTGCACTGATTCTTCGATGTCTTATGTGCGTACTATAATCGTAGTGCTCGAATCGAGTGCGTACGCGAGAAAATGGAAAACGATTCTCTTTTTTTTTTTTAATATATTTCGACGACCGTCTCCCGAGTTTTCTAAATCCGAACTCTGATGAGGAGGACTCGTTTTTTACACTTTTTAACGAACAAATGTTGAAAAAAAAATTATTCGTAACAATATAGTTTGTAACGCTTGTCGAACAACTATAATAATCATATCTATTTTTATCGGTTGTAATTGGTTTATGAAAATTGTATTTTTTAAATACGACTTGGAAAGTGCGATTTGAAATGACTACAGAGGCGAAAAAAATGGAAATCGATTGATTCCGAATTAGGATTTCTTTCGAAAAACACAAAAGACTAATATATAATATGGCCGATGGAATTTTGTATGTAAAGGTATACGTGTCAATAAATTGTATTCATCGAAAAAAACACAATACCAAATTATTAACATAACATATGTTCATTGTTTTTTTTCTTTTTTGTTCTATTCATTTTAAAGTTTTCGGTGAAACTATCGTGATAATAAATAGTATAAAAGAATTGTTTACTACTGAATTACGTTGAAGAATTCCAATACGGACACGATATTATTATTATTATTATAAATTCGCAGACGTTTCTACGACGAAAGTACGCCACGTATTTATTAGTAAATTATTATTATTTTTATATAAAAATAACGACGAAATTCGCCTGTACAGTCTCTTGCGTATACAATACTTTGATTCCTGTATTTTAATACACAAATATAAGCGATTAGCGTTTAAAATTTCGTATTTAAAATGCGAAGAGTACCGTTGTATTTATGAATTATTATTCGACCGTTTCGAGTGAATTATCTAAAGAAGCCACACTGTGTACGCGTAGAGAATAAAATGTAATCAATATAGTTTAAATTTACAACAAAAAAAAAAAAACAAAATAAAATAAAAGAAATTCACGCGTCGCGGTCGTGGATAAGCAATTATACTGTTATTTATAATAAAACGGATTTTGGTTATTTAAAACGCGGTCTCGCCACGAACGTGTTGATATACGACCGTTATGATATTACATGTACACGTTTCAGAACACGATGTGTTGAAGAACACGCCGGTATAATTAACGTGAATAATAATCAAACAAAATTTAAGCGCGCATAAGTAACGGGAAAAAAAAAATTGTGTATAGGAATTATATTATTGTTATTATTATTATTATTTTATTAAATAAACATTCGTATAATGAAACGCGTGTATGTGGTACACGTTAATCCGTTAGGATAATATTATTAGCCTCGACGATTTCCTCCGTCCGGCGCGAAAACCGGATCGTCGTAATACGGGAAGAATTCAACGGCGGTTCTCACATCTTGTACTCGTAACGCGCGCGCGATATCGACTGCGGTGCGTGTGGTACGTACAAACATCACCGAGAACTGGAGACGATACGATGATGATGATAACTGGTCTCGCGCGTATCGTATTTAGGTCGTATATATATATATTAATTTATTATTATTATTATTATTATTATTATTATTATTATTATTATTATTATTATTATTATTATTATATTTGTGTACAAAACATTCTTCGGAGGTCAAGAATGTACGCGTATACAAACTCACCGTCGTCTGCAGATCACTTCATAATCGTCTGCATTAAACATCCGTACGCGTACATTTGCGTAGGTATCGTCAGAGCCGGCCAACTATAATAATGAAAAAACTCGCCGGGCGTTCCGAGTGTCGGGTGACCGAGTGGCTTACGGAGAACACCCCACACACACACACACACACAAGACCGCGGAATTTTCGATTTTCTCACGTTTGTTTCCGCCAAATATACACCCCGTCGAATATGTAGTCAATTTAACTGTTTACAAAAAAAAGAAAATACACGATTGTTTTTATACGTTTTTTTTAAAACTATATATGTGTGTGTGTGTATAACTCGACGACGAGTTTGTCTAACTTCACTTGATTATAAACATAATTACTGCAGGAAACGTAAAACGTTTTTCTCTCACTCTTTTTACAAAACAAAACTACGTCGGTTAGAACGCAATAAAGAAATTTCGCGCGTTCCGGAAACAATTACGGCTTCTGTTTTTTCGCCTAATATTGTTATACGCATATATATATATATATGGGAATATATACGTACGACCAAATGTAATGAATATTATGAAAAATAAAGAATTTGTCTGTGTATAAGAATTTTTTTCATTTATATATAGTAACAAGTTTCGAGACAAAAAGTAATTATCGGGTATTGAGAAAGAAAAAGAAGAAATACAACAGAATAAAAAGATAAATAAAAAAAAATTGAACAAAATTATGAATATTACGAAACAAAATATATAAAGTTTAAAAAAAAAAACAATTACGGCGCGTAAATAACATTACTTAATATATAATCGTGATATATATATACTTTTTTTTCTTAATAAAT
The DNA here is from genome assembly GCA_032441825.1 of Chaetogeoica ovagalla. Classification (NCBI taxonomy): domain Eukaryota; kingdom Metazoa; phylum Arthropoda; class Insecta; order Hemiptera; family Aphididae; genus Chaetogeoica; species Chaetogeoica ovagalla. The sequence goes on from CM063726.1 coordinate 4,873,130, forward strand.
TAATTACGAGATATTTATTATACGAACGTAATATAATTATTACATTTCACACGCACGTATCCGTAATAATTTTCAACGATAATAAATTATTGTTCGCTATTAAGTAGAACGCATTACGGTATAAAATCAACAACGATTTGTTCGCGCACAATATATTAATATTATCGTTTGCGATTTTCGTCATTCGTATACGCCGAAACACAATTTCAGAGCAATCGACAGAAATATCGTCGAAAAGACTTTGCAAACCAAAAACGAAAACCTTCCTCACCAAATCGCATCACGTCGGAGCGGTTAAAATATTATATACATATACTTTTTTATACATATAATATATATATATATTGTAAAGAACAATTTCACACACGCGATCGTATAATAAATATATATATTGTGTCCACGAAAAAATATTAATAAACAATTTCAACGGGCCCGATGTAGACCGAGACAAATTTACTCGACTTATATATATACACACGCGCGCGCGTATTTATACGCGTTTTTGTTTCGTATTTTTTTTTTCTTCCGCGGAGACAATGCGAGTAACGCGCGGCACGCACTCTTATAATATTATTTACCGCGGTTATAATAATATATTTTATTTTTTATTAGAGAGAATTATACGCACTAAAAATATATGCCAAGGTACAAAAAAATAATAATAATAATATATTCGTTTGGATTAAATTGAAACAAGTTGAAAAACGGTAGCGAACCGCAAGTGTTGTGGACGTCGCTTAAGTAAATTATTCATATAGACAAAGTTTTGTTATTACTTTTGAAAGCAATGATAATAGTCATTTTTATATTATATTATGATGAAGAAATTTTTTTAATTTTTTTTTTTTTTTTTTTACGTACCTACATTTAACGCAATATTACATATTCGGTGTAAATTTCAAGACTGTATAGGAGCACAACTGCTTCGGTAGTTATTGTTTTGTGACGCGTATAAAACGTGTTGAGAAAATAGTTTTTCTTCTAATTTCTACGGCCGTTTTGTAATAATAAATTGGATACGATTTTCTGCCGGACGAAAGTAACGCATGACGAGTACGTCCCAGCATTCTTTCCAGACGAAAATGTTCACACAGAAAAATTAAAATAAACTCCGCTCAGAATCCAAAAATTAATTTTTTTTTTTTTTTTATGTATTACCCGGGCAAGTTGACGACTAAAGTAGTCGAATAAATTTACACATAAAAATACACGGCACCGGTTTTCGAGCAAATACATATGTGCTCTTGAAGCGAGGTCAACGAGTCAAAGAAATATGTGAGTGAAATAATCGAAATGCGAATATTTCATTAGTTGGATAACAGCGTATATTATTAATTTAATACTATTCCTTTTCCCGCCCAAATATACGGAAAATACATCGAATACGCGTCATTGCAATTATCGCAAACGTACCAAAATATCGAATTTTGCACGCCGACTCGTCGGGCCAAAGTTCAAAACATGTGTCTTACTTTTTCAACTAATAAATACAAAGTATGTATAAAAAAAAACGCTTGTAATTCCGGGCCCCGATTATTACCGATATCTCGCGCTTGTCACATACCACCGTCGAAGTCTCTCATCCGACGGCCTATGAGAAGTACAGCTCGCTGTAATATCGTTTAACGTGTACGACTATTGTTTTTGACCGACACGAATTCGGAAACGGAAGAGAACAATACGATTTTCGCACGCGAATTACACGCGCGTTACAGTATAGGCTATTGCTTCCGAAATGGACGTCAATAAAATAAAAAAAAATACCTGGAGTCCGTATAAAAAATAAAAAAAACGGTTTATACGATTGTCAAACGATCCTGAAAATCGTTTATAAGATTCCATTTCTTGACCGAATAATTGTAATAATAAATTAAAACCCCGATTTGATCGATTGTTAAAAAGACACGATTCGACGAGGGAAGGGGGCAGTCAATTCCATCGCATTTTAATAAATACGACTATCATGTTATGTGCTGGGAAAACGTACGAAATTGATTTTCCGTTAAATTCGTCGTTTTGTGTTGAGTCAAAAACTGAATTATATGGCATAATCAACGGAATTCGCGGACTGACAGAACGGTTCAACACGGCGATTAAACCGAAACCGCTATTGAGCTATATTCACCTTACTGTTCAGATATTGTGCCCAGTGTAAAATTACTTATCACTTATTCTTCCTGCAGGCTGCTGCGTCGGACCACACGCATTTTTTTTCTACTTGGAAACAATTTAAAACGTATATATATATATATATATAAAGGTCAACAACGACTATAAAAATATACAAAATGTACGCATAAAGAATTCGTTTCAGAAAGTGAAATTGTTGAAAATTTTGGAAAACAAACAAAAAAAGCACAAAAAATCACCGATTTAATCGAAATACGCGTATTTCAATTATTATAATATTCAAAACGATTTCAAATTAAGTTTTTTATTTTCTCTAAATTATGTATTGTTATTTAAGTGAATTCTATTCAACGACTCGTGTTATATAATTAAACACGAATTCAAAATCATAATCATTGTACTCGTATACTGATTATTACTTTATATTTACGTATTGGTTGTGTGTGTGTGTCGTAGCGTTTTTCGATAGCATGTGCCTTCCCCTATAAAAAAAAAAAAATTAATATTGAATACGTCACTGGTAATAAGTATACCGCGTGTGTGTACGATACGCTGTTACATATATTAATGTTACGTTGACGGTGCTATTGTGTTGTGCGTTCGTGAACGTTGAACACGGAGAAAAAAAATAGGTCTTATAATAATCGCTCGTGACGTTGTTATTATATTATTACAGAGTAATTATTATATTATTTAACTCTCGATTTAATTTTCTCAGTAGCCGCGCGTCTGACTACAAGTCCGCTAAATCATTAATTTAAAAAATTAAATTAATTACTTCAGAAACGACTACGCTTAAATATCGTTAGCACTCCACGTCTTAAATACAATTATCTTTTCAGTTAAAACGGACAATACAACAATAAAAAACAAACTCCATGACCTACCTGCAGCCTCAAATAATTCTCACGATTATTCCGTTTATTATTATCACAGTTTTTCACGTGCTCCAAATACAAACATTTAACGCTGTAAATGTTGAAATTATATAACGTTTGTGTTAATATACCGCTACGTAAATTGAATTTTTTTTTTCTTTTCGTAAATTCACATTAGCTTTCTAAATTAATAACTGATTTCTATTGATGACAAGAAATATATCGTATTTTTATAAAAAACCCATCGGACGATTTTTATTTTACTCGCTATCATAGAATTGTGTACGAACTCGGTACGTGAAACGATAAGTATTTTATAAAAAAAAAATGTGTTTGAAAATATATAATATGTACGTAATATATTTAACTAAATTTTAACATTATACAAAGCTAATTTCCTTTCTGCTATACAATTCATAAACGTATGCGTGTTTCAATAGATACAATACATACGAAATATTTTAAAAACCTATTACCATTTTCTTACGAAAAAAAAAAGGAAACGAATTTTTTTTTTCTTTTTATATTTATAAATTAAATAAATCGTGTCTACGATAAATAATTAAATTATTTTCTGTTAAACTATCGCGTATTCATTCGCATATTCTATCTACTGTATATAATAATCTCTCTTTTTTTTCTTTTTCAATACTATTGTTTTTCTCTGGAAGAATTCTGGCTACGTCACTGAAACTTAAATTCCACGAGTCACGCGATTCGATTTAAAGTCGTCCCGAGTTATTTTCAAAATCCGTACACTGACCAACAACACGTAGTTTAATGACAACGGTTTAAGTGAACAAACTAGTATATCGTAACGGTTTTTATAATCGTAGTCGTCTTGTAACACAATCAATAGAACGACATGTGAAAAGACGTATTATTGATACGTCATACCTTGTCCAGTTCTCCGCGGGTATATTTTTCCCTAGAAGTTTACGTATCATTGCTTTAAATTATAGAAACGCTGTACAATGCTAACGTAGTTTTAGTTATTTTTCACATTTTATCGATATGAAATCAAATAAATAATGTGTTAACCGTTAAACGATTTAATAAAATTTCGATTTCTTTTTTTTTCCAACAGACATGACTTGTGGCATTGAATGCATCGATAAATGGCTGACAAAAACATTTTACCGACTCGGCCATGTGGTAGCCAGACATCCCGGGTATTTTCTTTTGGTGCCCGTATTTTTGACAGTTATCTGCATCACAGGATTTCAACGAGTGAAATTCGAAATCGACCCTGAATATCTATTCAGTCCCGAACACGGACCTGGTAAAACGGAGCGAGCAATCGTCGAGAGCCACTTTAAGATGAACTATTCGGCACTTTTCAATCCTACGCGAATTACCAGACCAGGTATCCATTAAACAAATAAATTAATGTTGTAAAATATAAGATTGGATTATATATATAATAACGTCAAAACCGTGTTTAATATTACCCGTTGATTTTATAACGGAAAATAAATATAAATCCACGTTTTTTGAATACGTCTATGTCGTCTAGACATTTTAAACTCGTACAGAACGCATAATCGGATGTATATAATGCTTGTATAACTATCATTATAAATGATTTATTATGCTTCAGGTCGATTTGGTCGTGTGATCGTCATACCTAAACATAGCGGTACCATGTTGTCGGTGGAAATATGGAAAGAATTGAGAATGCTAGACGGTATCATTAGGAATGCTACGATCACCTGGGGTCCAGAAAACAGTGTTTACAAATATGATGACATATGTGCCCGGTGGATAGATCAGTGTTTCCCGAATGATATTTTGAATCTGGACTACGTGATGGAGGACGTAGAAAATGGAACGTTAAAACTCACGTTTCCCATCATGTTCAATCCGGTGACGTGGGACGCACATACGTTTCCCGTATACTTTGGCGGCACCGAAATAGACGAAGACGGGTTGATTACAAGAGTACCCGCTTTACAACTCGTTTACTTCATTACGGCCGACACAAAAGCACAGGATGAAAGGTAACGTCACATTTTTAATAAAATTAAATAACCTAATTTTGTTTTCAAAATTAAAATAACTTTTATAACATCCCGGCGTTTTCGTTTCGAATATAAATAACAATTAGTTTATTATTATTATACACGTGGTCTGGATATATAACTCTAAAACCCGCGCGTGTCTTATACACGGTATAATGTGTGGAGCCAAAAAATTAATAACGATATTTTGTTACTTCGAGATTTTTTCGAAAAAAAAAAAACGGATGTTTTCCTAAACTATTTGAAATTAGAAAATGAAATTATTATAAATTAATACTGTATACGCGTTTCGAATACAATTTTCGTTTAAATCAAAGTACCTATAATGAGTTAATCGTTAAAATTAATTCGAAAATGTAATTCGTGTTTCGTGTATTCATCAATACGACTTTTATTAATCACCAGTGATCCCATACAGAATTCACTGCGAATAGAAAATATGTATTGCAATACGTTAATAATTTAACCGATATAACTGGCACAAAAACCCGGTCAAAATATATATAATAATTATAGGGCACCGTCCCCTTTAGGTTATATAAATTACCAATCGTCGAAAATCATAATGAATAATTACTTTAAAAAATATAACACGTGCGGGCAAATAAATCGTTTGAATTCGTAAAAGTGTCAATTATTATCGCACGTCGAAAACTGTTTTGCTCGCACGTCGTAATATTTTCGTATATATATATATAATGTCGTCCACCGCGGCAGGGGTTCCATGTGGGAAGAAGCGTTCCTGGACGCGGTCGGCAACGCCGAAGACTCCGGGCGATTCCGTCACATATCCACGGCACGGTTCGGTTCGCGCACCTTGGACATCGAACTGGAGAACAACACGAGAACGGTGGTACCGTATTTCTCGTCCGCGTTCGTCCTCATGGCCGTGTTCTCCATCGTCACGTGCATGATGACCGACTGGGTGCGCAGCAAACCGGTGCTCGGACTCATGGGCAACGTCTCGGCCGCCATGGCCACGGTCGCCGCGTTCGGTTGCGCCGTCTACCTCGGCATACCGTTCATCGGCATAAATTTCGTGTCGCCGTTCCTCATGTGCAGTAAGTATATACGTATATACACACAAACACCGAATCAGGGTCGTGGAGATGAATCAAGGGCTTGCCCTTTAGCCGGGCCCCGGGGCTACAGCACTGGCCACCTCCCCCATCTCGACGAGGTCTGCACCGAAATCGTCGCGGTCGTTATTAATATTTCACGACGAATTAGCGTGTGCGCAGATAAGAACGTATAAATATTTTAATTCCCGGATTTCGCCTCCCTCCCCCCTTTAGCCCCTCCCAAGCACATAGAAGAAAGGGGATTTAATGGATTTCCGTACCAAAGCCCTTCAAGTCGTTTTTTTTTTTTTTTTTTAATTATCAAACCGTTGACGAATTTTATATCATAAAATAACAAAGCGAATTATAAATCATAAATAACTAATAACGAGAGAATTTTTAATTACAAGAAAAAGACTAAGATTTTAATTAAGAGGATTAGACGGAGCGAGTATTTTCTCTTCTTGTCTCTCGCACGCACGCGGACGAATCATAGTGAAATAAACGTTTCGTTACATCCGACGTACCGATCGACCTGATGACGCGATAAAGATTCTGAAAACGGATTTTACTACGAAATGTCGACTTTATCACATTTCTAATTTTTTTTTTTTTTTTCATAATTCCTTAAAAAATTACTCGAACAAATTTGAAATAAAAAAATAATCGATATATATTATAGAATCGATAAATAATCGATTTTTTTTTTTAAAGATTTAAAATGAAAAATGTGCGAAAGTCATTCACGACGAATTCAAATATGTTTTCAGAATCTTTATCGCGTCACTAATAGTCAATCGGTACGTTGGAAGCACGAAACGTTTATTTTACTATGATTCGTCGCCGTGTGTGTGAAATGTTCTCACACAATTTCACACAGAAAATATAAGCAATTATGATTACGCGTATATATCGAGCTCGTTTAATTTTTTTCATTTTATTCCACCACTATAAGAACGTACATTTTTTTCAAACTATTTTTAGTCGTATACGAACGAGTCAATTACAACGTTAATAATCGTCACGAAATGTGTACATTTGCCAACCTGCAGACATCAAATTACATGTAGTCCGAATAACGGAACATATTATAATTCATTTATGTTTGTTTCTGTAATCGCAATACCTACCATTAAAAATAAACAGGTATACTTATTTACATTTCGGTAGCCTAAATAACTTTTTTTGCTTTTTTTTAATTATAAAATACGTATAATAAATATAATAATATATTATTTTCTCGCGTGAAACAATTCAGTACGTTCAACATATTATATTCTTGGCCATTTACGCGATTTCAAACGTTTGTGATTCTCTTATAAATAAATAAAATTCGTGAGCATATTTACATTTTGAGATTAAAACGATACGTTGGAACTTACAGCTATTAAAATAAAAACGTTTAATATTTCGTTGAGCATATTATATTTGTGAATATGTGTGATAAGCATTTATAAAGTTTTTCAATACATATGTATTTATTTATATATATATATATATATTGATTTCGTTCTTTCATAAAAAATGCATTTTAGGGAAATTAAAATATTTTCATAAACGTTAACTAATTCTGATGAATTATAATTATTATTAATTTTCTAATAATTAAATAGTGATGAAATATATTATATATAATGTGGTATGATATATTGTAATTATAATGTACCAGATTTTAAATAATAACATCCTCCTAAAAAAAAAAAAAATGTATATAGGTACTAACCTATAACATATCTGTGTTTTGTAATAATTTATTACATTAAACGTATACTATTAGATAAAACGTTCGTTTTATTGTATATATTATCGTATACAGTATAATATTATTAAAATAGGTTTTCACAAAAACTATTTATAATAATGATTTTTTTTTTTTGTCACACCCTATTTTAATAATTTCATTATACTTTATAGATATTAGATATAACTATCGGATTATATGGCAGTGTAAATTAACTAAAAAAAAAAAAATAATAATAATAAAAGAAATGTGTGACGATGAATTATCCAATAGGTGATTATTAAACATTCCGTTGTCGTTCGCGACACACATTCGACAACATACACACACACACATTTATAAATAATTTTCACTTTTGCAGAATAAATTACACACTCGTGCGTACGCATACGTTAAAAACTAACACTAAACAGTGTGAAATTTGAAAATTCGAGATTTTTCGTTTCACTCAACTATTATTCCTAGCCCTTCATAATACATACTCGCACTCAAAAAAAAAAAAACTAGTATAACTCGCCATCACGGCAGAATATCATAACTTTTTCAAGACTGTACAATTTCTTTACAAAAAAAAAAAAAATTTCCGCTCTTTAACTTTTTGCCTTCGTCCATATTATATTCAGAATTACCTATTATTTTTATTTTTAAATAAATAATTTTAACTTTCTTGAACGTCAGCTCGTGTTTTACTAATTATTGTGTATGTGTATCCGATCGAAAACTTCAAAAGTTCAGAACGACAACTCGATTTTTGCTTAATACGATTAAAAAGTCGTCATAAAATTATAGTCAAACTATTTCTTTTGATATTCTGATCACCCGTATAACTTATTTATATCATTAACCACAACAAACGAAGCCAATTGTGTGCTTTTAAAATAAAATATATATATATAATTACGTTGGTAGAATATTTTTTTTCGAAAGTAAAACATCAAAATGAAGATTGTTCCGTGATTACACTTTCGATTATGTACAAGTAAAAAAAAATAAAAAAACGAAATAAACGAGAGACTCGCGTACTTTGAAAATCCGACCGTAATACGATCACGTCATTACAATAGTCTGCTGATCTCGTTCTTATATCTCTTTACTACACATGCGTAATGTTAAATTATTGGGCTCTTCCGACGAACATAATAAGAACTCATACACAAGCACATTATTCCGAACGATTCTCGATTTGCAGTGCGTATCCCGAGTGTTGTGTTTACCGTAACTGTACGCTTATTTTGTGGGTAAAAATGAAATGTAGTTGAACGAATGTCTCGTGCGCGTGCAATAAGTTAAAAACGTTTTCAGGCATAGGCATCGACGATACGTTTGTCATGTTAGCCGCGTGGAGAAGAACACCGGTCACAATGGACGTACCGGAAAGGCTGGCCAGAACACTATCAGACGCTGCTGTATCGATTACCATCACTTCGGTCACGGACATTGTGAGCTTTTGCATCGGGAAGTTCAGTCCGTTCCCGGCCATACAAATATTCTGCGTGTACTCGGGTATGGCGTTAGTGTAGGGGATTCATCTAATAATATCCGTACCACTCGATGATTATTATTCTTGTTTTCAATAATATTCCTTTTTGTTTTTTCAGGATTCGCCGTTTGCTTTATATTCGTCTGGCACCTGACGTTCTTTTCCGCGTGTATGGCCATCGCTGGATACGCAGAGCACAACAACCGTCATTCGATCACGTGCATTAAAGTCAAACCAGTGTCGTTGTCAGGTAAACAGAACGTCAATAGTACGACAAAAAAAAATAGCGTACGGATTTCTTCCTGAACGAGAAAGATTAAAAATAAGATTTTATATTTTCTCAATACCGATTAATTGAAATCCAGCGGCGTTATATACCTAATTGTTTTTTAAATAAAACAACTGATCATTATTCGAATAACAGGCATTGTTACTGAAATTAGTAGGTATACGCGCGAGTACATTGAGAATTTTTTATTTTTTACCTTTTCCTTTTCTTTTTACGTTAACTTTCCAACTCCTTTCTCTTTTTATTAAACCAATATATACATAATTCATTTACCACCCTGTATACTTGATAATATATTCGTAAATCTTTGGTTTTTTTTTTTTTTTTTTTCAAATTTACACGTCGATCTTACTCGTTATACATTTCTTTTTTTTTTATTATCCGATTCTCTTTATACGCTTATGCGTACAAATATATTGAGGTTTAATCTGTTTCAGCAATTAAAAGGAAAAAACCCGTTCACGTTTTATAAACACTCAGTTCCCGAGTTATTATGATACGGCGATTTCAAAAATACTCATAATTTACCTATTGCACACGGTTTACAACAGACCAGTCGATTTACAAATATTCAAAACCCATATCCGTTTATTAAATCGACTTAAAAAATACTAGACAAAACTTAATTGAAAATTATGCCCGCAATAATTAATCGCGTTTGTAGTTTAAACGTTTCGTTTCAAGTCAAGTTAATTTAGTAATAACAAAATAAAAAACGATCCTCAAAATCATAAGAACTCCGAAATATTCGATTTAACATCGATCGAATGTCTACGAGCATACTTTTTCGTGTATTTTTAACATTTCTTTTTTTTTTAATAATAATAATTATCTAATTTGGTTCTTATGAACGCGTCACACGTACAGCGCGTATAATTTTGCATGACGACCATATAATATGACGTGTGCGCGCGTATCGTTTTTGGCCTTGGAAGGGGCAAGACACCGCGCCTATATAGTGCGATGACCGAAGAAAGTCGCCGATCGCGATTACCGAATGGGATTATTTTCGATTTAGCGATTACGCAAAACAAAAAGACAAAAAAAAAAACAAATGCGTTCAAAAAATATATGCCGTTCCCGCGGTGTGTTCGGTAGACCGTTTATCGGATTGTCCGCGATATGGTAATAAATTATTATATAATAATAATAATAATAATAATAATATACTAATAATTAAATAAACCGTGTATAGGACATTACGACTCACATCAGTGGCGCAATCATTATACGGTGTCGAATCTCCACTCGGACTTTTTTTTTATTATTAACGGACAATTATTTTCAGTACAAAATGCGAGTGTTTTTGATCGAATTCGATTACTATAAAAAAAATTTGATGAAAATAACGACGGCTTTCGAGACGCCGACGAACTTTAAGTATTGAACACAATCGTTACGTTCGTTACAATCGATTAAACGGGTGTATGCTGACAGCTCGTAAAATGTACTCGATAAAATAATTCTAAAGCCAAAAATCCAGAATTGAACTAAAATTTATAATTGCGTCTTATGATCGTTTTGTTTAAGTTTACTTTAAAACGTTTTTTTTCATATGTACTTGTGACAAAATATTGACGCGTGCGAACAACGGTATTTGACGAACGAATTTTAATCCCAATCGGCCGGCAACAAGGCCGATTTATATTAACCGTGATTTAAAAAAAACACACACCCGCGCGCGCGCAGATTTTTAAATTATCGTCCATACACGCAAATCACATAAATAGAAACACGATTTTATTTAGCAAAGCGTCAGCTAAAAGTTCCCAAAAAAAAAAAAAAATGCATTGATTCTCGGGCCCAACCATATAACTGTTACCGTATATATTTTCACTATTCCACTCGCGCAGATTGTATATACTTCGCTTTGGTTAGTATAATACAATATTGATTGCGGACACGATCCGTAACTATACGAGTAGATAATATAAAGAATAATATTAATAATTATATTATTTGTAATTTTTAACACGACAATAGCACATCGCATAACCGCGAAATAACAAAAATGGACCGTTATAACACGCGTGTATAATATTACATTACATCGCAATTATCGAATACAGTTATATAGGTAAGTACGTTTTTTACCGGTTAAATACGTACAATTTTTTTTTCTAACCGCACATATATGTGTGTGTATGGTGTGCTAACTATTTTTACTAATTTGTACTGTATTGAAGTGCTTATTATCTGTATAGAAGCGATTTCGGTTTACGTTTATCCGTTTATATAAAAAAAAAAAACCGTGCGTTCGAGAGGAAAAAAATAAATAAATATCGGTATCGTCGTGCCACGTACGCTACTCATGTGTGTACTTATATGTGTTCGGAATAAAGGAAGTGTTGTCTGCAGATGGTTATTACACGAAATTTAAAACCTAAACCGAGTGTACGACACGATTGTATACGGATAACCACAAGACGCGTCTCTGCCCCGTTGCCTATCTATTGCTCGGGTGTGTTTCACTAAACGTTTCCATGTGGTGGGAAAAAAAAAGAGAATCATTTTTTAAGCCGTCGATGCTAACGCGTGTTTATTTAGACGACGGGATACACAACGCCAAAATCACAAAACATAATAATATTCTCGCGTAATTGAACACTAGAAAAAAAAAACTGTTGTAACTTTCGCCTCATCTCTCTCTTTCACCCGACAACAATTTCACGCCACAGACGTTTCGCTTGTTTGTGTATTGATGGCAAAATAATGTCCGACGAAGATCCTGTGACATATAATCGTATTTTAACTGCTGTACCGGATCAAAATTAATAATATTTTTAAAAAAGCGGTTCCTTACACTAATCACACTCGTATATGTTATATATGTATATAAGAACATTTAAAATTTCAACGTTTTCTAATTGTATACACGCTGCTTTCGAATTCTTTGTGAAGTTCGTTTTTAATATTACGCGCTACGTTCTCACGACCTGTGATCCGTCCAAAACAGTGGCCGAAACGCGTTATCAGTTAAAACTCCCGTTTTAGACGCGTGTTACGATAAATTGTCGCTTTTCTAATTTAGACAAAAAACAAAAAAAGTAGAATGAATCGATACGCGTGTCGACGATTTTATTATTATATTATTCAGCTAATCAACAATGAACCAACTCCGTTTAATTATATTATTCTACGCGTGTAGACCGTGTAGTCTTCTATTGATTTCCGAGGAGACACACCACACGCAATACGCGTCAATGATTCTCGTTGCATGTATACAACACATATACTTAGAAAGTTATTAAACGAGTCATAGAGATACAATAATATGCACAACTCACAGGCATAATATCTTCAATAGTCTTTCCAAATACTGTTTAATTAAAATTAATAAATGAGGTAACAGTTCAAAGAAAAAAGCGGAAGAAAATATATTTGTACTCCCAACAAAAGTAAGACCAAACATAATTTTTTACGACACTTTAAATCAAAAAAATTTTTTTTTATGTCCTCATTGAAACCTCGTCGTCGGAAACTTATTATTTTCATATTATTTATTAATTTATACAAATTAATAAAATTATTCATATATATTAGATAACAACTGAATTTTAAAATGAATAATGAGTACAGAGACACATTTATAAGGACTATTATATAACAATCATATTTGTTAGGAAATTTATCAAATTGTAATTCCGGTAATTCAATTGTAATGTTAAACACAGTATGTAATAATTGAATGATCGTTAATATTATTTGTGCTGTTATTTTTTTTTTTTATATTTGTCGTCGCTGAAAGTTTTCATTCCGTAAATAAATAAATTATGATTTATATTTAACCGAAACGTTTAGTATCGAACTCATTTATTACTTATATTAATTTACGTGATGTATTTTGTTCCAGATAAAGAATCGTGGTTATACAGGGTATTTTGTTCGGGTGGTGTGAATCCCAAGGACCCTGGAAATCCTAGGGACAACCCGGACAACGCGATAATGGTATGGTGCAGAGACAGTTTAGGATGGGCGCTGAATCAGTGGTACGTAAAGATAATGGTACTGTTGGCATTCGCCGGATACTTGGCTGGCGCGTTGTACGGTACAACGACAATTCAAGAAGGACTGCAGAGGAGGAAACTGTCCAGACCCGACTCGTATTCCATCGAGTTCTACGACAGAGACGATTTCTATTTCAGAGAATTCCCGTACAGAATTCAGGTACGAATTTATTGAAAACATATGAGACGCTTTCACTTGCAATACACAATGGTCGCGTGTTTCATAACTGGGTGTATACCGCGGATTGTGTATACGTTATGCTAGGTAAAACTACTCGTAATTCAAGGTCCGAATCGACTATGACTATGGGGGACATGATGACACACGGTACAATATTAATAATATTAACAATATAATAGAATAGAATATATGATAATTTTCCACAATTATTGATGTCAACTTGAATACTCACTTCTAATATTAAATTAAAAATTATAATATTATTTAATGGAAATAAATGTCAGGGTAAACAGCTCAGAATTAATATAGAGATAACATTTCAATTTTCAAGTCCTATTACCGTATGCAAATATAGATATGTATAATAGCCATCCGAGAACAAAGCCTTGACGCACGTTTAAAACTCCAAAAGAGATTATACTCGCTGTATCTATCTAATGTTATTATATCGTAATCCAAATATTCTATGTATGATAAAATGTGCGTAAAACCTGTAATGATAAAATAATAGGTATATATAGTTACGTTAATATTAGACTTGTCAGTAAATTCTCTTACGACGCCCTGTAAACATTACTTAGCTACGAATATACTTTTGAAAAATACCGAAAACATATTCGCCAATACCTATACTGAAACAATTATTATCTGTGGTATTTAAAATAGATATTCTCAATTTTATATACATAAGTATCGTATAATATAACGATTGAAACTTTTTTCACACGTGTATGACATTTTTGTAGGTAATAATTAGCGGAGAATTAGACTATTGGGATATAGAAGTCCAAGAACAAATAGAAAATTTGACCAAGACTTTCGAAAATTCGACATTTATATCTAGTCCGTTATACACAGAATCTTGGATACGGTCATTTGTGAATTACGTCAATCGAAACCAAGAAGAACTGAATGTGACCATCGATACCAAAGAATCGTTTTTGCAAACATTAAACGACGTAAGATTCAAAGTTCTTTCATACAGAACTAATAACTATTCAACTATATATATATGCGTTGTTTATCCGTATTTTAGTTATGGTTATTTAAACCGAATCCATTCTCATTGGACGTTAAATTTAACGAAGATGGTACCAAAATAGTAGCCTCTCGTTTCATGATACAGGCAGTAAATATAAGTGATGGAAATATGGAAAAAGATATGGTTAGAGAACTACGAAAAATTGCGCACGACTCTCCGCTAAATGTTAGCGTTTTCCATCCTTATTTCGTGTTTTTTGATCAGGTAAGATTTATATATAGGTATCTACATAAGTATATAACTATAATTAAATTGCTCTGTTCTATTTAGATTTATTCGTTTTACCTTGACCGTATTTCTTTTATACATTATAATACAACGAGTGCTTGAATTACGAAAAATATTAATAGAAAGATGGTAAAAGTATATTAAACATAGGGATTCCAAATGACTGAATTGTCTTGTCATTGAAAACTAGCGGAAGGCTTTGCCTTTAACATATGCGCCCCTCCTCGGCTCCTCCACTACCGACACAATAATCTTCACAATACGATCAAAAATAATTCTTTTTTTATTAAAATACATACTATACGGTCATTAAATTTGGCCAATGTACATAAATGATTGAAACTATGATTCATCTTTATTTTCATTATATTCAACTCTAAACATGTACCGACCTGGCGTAAATAATTAAATAGAAAATTTAACTCGACTAACACATGATCAGAAGTCGAAACACTTCGTTTAGACTTGATTATATTTTATCACATATTAGATTTTATAAGAAACGCCAAATAATCTTCATTTTTATTTTAATAACAGCACGTAAAATAACATTTTTGTTTATGCAGTAAAACTATAAATGTAAAAATCAGTGACTGACAAGCGTTCCGTTTAAAAATATTAAACGAAAGACACTAATATATTTGTAATAAAGAATGAGTACTCCCCCTCTCACGTCATTTCACAATTCAAGCACTGCAGAATACAATGGAATCTTGATAACTTAATGCTGTTGGGTTGACAAAGAAGAAAATCGAAAAACTAATAGTGTTAAATAGTATTTAAGATATTTTATGAAAATTAAAAATCTCATAAATAATTTTTCTTTTTTCTTTTGCAATTAGTTTGAGTTAGTAAGACCTACGTCGATCCAATCCATGTTGGTGGGAGGAGCGACAATGATGTTGATCTCGTTTTTGTTCATACCGAACGTGTTGTGTTCTCTGTGGGTCGCGTTTTCAATAGTATCCATAGAGTTGGGCGTGGTTGGCTACATGGCCTTATGGAACGTCAACCTCGACTCCATATCCATGGTTAACCTGATCATGTGCATTGGTTTCTCTGTCGATTTCACCGCACACATATGCTACGCGTACATGTCGTCCAAAGCACTGAGCCCTAAGGAACGCGTCCGGGAGAGCCTCTACGCCTTAGGACTGCCGATCATCCAAGGTGCAATAAGCACGATTCTGGGTGTTGCGGCACTGATCCTCGCCGGAAGTTATATATTCATGGTGTTCTTCAAAATGATCTTCCTGGTCATCGTGTTCGGCGCACTGCACGGCATGTTCCTGTTGCCGGTACTCTTGTCGTTGTTCGGCCCGGGCGCATGCACCTCAGACAAAAAACGCCATTCGTCCATCGACAAGTCACTGCCGCATCCGTACAGCATACCGCACCCGTCGCTTCACCAAGACTTCAACAAAACCAAGCCGTACCGCGGCGTGTCCGCGATGGTCGTGCCCAAGTTCAACTCCAATGCGAGATTGGACAAGGACATGGGCCTAGGTACATCGGAGGATTCCAGCGAGAGCAGTTCGTCCAGGTCGCAGAGGAAGAGGAAGGAAGCGGCGGAAGACGAGGCGCAAAGAAGGAAATACATGGAAGGCTGGAGGAAAGCCACCGGTCATTCGATGATGCCACCGTGGAGAACCGGTTATCCAAACAACATTTATTCCAGTGACGATGACCGAAAACGTGCTTACGTTTCTGAAAGTCACAACCGACCGACGAGGCCCGGTTATTACGACGAACAGCCGCATAGAAACAACGGAAGGTATCATTAGACGACAGACTCTCAGAGCATATTTTAAAACATAAAATAGATGGCACTATAGTGTCCCCAGAGATGATTTTAAAAAATGTCATCCAGTTGTGGGTGAGCGTGTCACTGATCCACATACTGGTGGGTTAACAGAAGTACTGGATTCTCCACTATGAGTAAATGAGTTTCCCTGGTAGAAAATTTGACTAAAGTATCACCCAGTAAAAATTATATAAAATATGCTCTGAAAATGCTCTAGGAAATACGTACACATATGCACATATAGAACACGTGATAAATGTAAATATAGAATTTAATATTATTTAAATACGTATTTCCTGTAAAAGTTCATTGATCGAGTACGCTTAATCGAATTTTTCACTCTTCGCAACATGCGTAAATAAAAGTGTGAGTTGGACTTTTTTTTTTTTTGTAATGTATCTTGTACCTACCTAAAATAATGACATTTGTACAAAATTGAGTTTATATATATATATTTTTTTTTTTTAGCCGCTCAAAATTAAAAACATAATAATGATATTATTATTGTATAATGTAAATCATCGAGTATTATTGGTATAGTCATAAATAATATTATTAATATTATATACCTAGTTAAAACTGATTTTAAGCATGTATATGGACGTTACCTATAATAATTTTTAATTGTATTGTATAAATAATGTAAAATTCTCATATAATTCTCGTTACAGTGTTTCCTAAAATATTCCAATATTTTATTGTCTTATCACGAAGGCTCTCGAACATTCCATAGTCACTGAAAATCTTTCATGAACTGTTACAAAAAAAATTTTTTTATTTTTTTTTTTTACTGCATTTATAAGAGTAAGAAACCAATATTTAAGATCCAAAATAACTGAAGACAACATAAAACAACATGTAACCCTAAATACATCGAAATGGAATCAATTAAAAATATTGACTGTGATGAAATAATTAACGCATTTGCTACAACGAACGCAAGAAAAAAAATGTACATAATTTTAAGCGATTATAAAAGTCATAAGTGTATATGTATTGTTGTAATTCATTCATTTTTATGCTCAAATGAAAATTAATTGTTGTTACACGCTATTTGAATAAATTAATACTCTGTTTTTTATTGTCTCCATTTTTCATTTTTTTTTTGTACTGTTGTAAAAATAGTTTGTTTAAAACACTTACAGTGCCCTACTATAATTGTTATAACGGTACGTCAAAGGAAAAATGGATGTCGAGAAAAATGTAAAC
Source organism: Chaetogeoica ovagalla (assembly GCA_032441825.1). Taxonomy (NCBI): domain Eukaryota; kingdom Metazoa; phylum Arthropoda; class Insecta; order Hemiptera; family Aphididae; genus Chaetogeoica; species Chaetogeoica ovagalla. The sequence goes on from CM063726.1 coordinate 4,891,201, forward strand.
GAGAAAGTTCGTAATTCACAAATCGCCTGAGTTTTTTTTCCGATACGCATTAAATTTATAACGAACTATTTGGTGAGTTTTCGGTGTGAGGGCGTCGAATAAAATCCGTTCCAAAAAAATCCTTAACACACCTCTGCGCGGACGCAGCGTCTTATGCCTTATAATTTACAAAAAAAAAAAAAAAAAAACGATTGATTGTAATTAAATTGTACGCAGTTATGTACTGGTGACAATGAGCTTGTGGGGAAAGAAAGTGTAAAAAAAAAAAAAAAAAACCAATCTGATGGATTATCAATTTTAACGTTTCAATCGATATTTCAACATTATTTTTAGTACAATATTATGACGGTATTATTGTCGTCGTCCCACGTTCGGCGTTCGAATTTTGCGCGGTAAATTCAGTGTGACCAAACAACGGTAACATCCATAATAATGTAACACTCAAAACGGTGGAGAAAAATTCTGATATATCTACGGATACAAAACGCTGATATTAATCCATTCCGTGATAACAATATTAGACAACAAACGCCGTCCGGTTTGTTTATAGTACGAATTAAATTTTTTTCATTGACAAAACACGGTTGTTAAACATCAATTAAATATCGAAAGTGGTACATAATTACTAAAGAAACTAAACAGGTAAACTAATACAATTACGTATATAAATTTTTTTTTTCTTTTGCTGAAATTTAAATTCCTCGTAATCAGGTTAAAATGAACACCAGTTCGCGGAAACCGAGTCTTTTTGCCCAAAAAATGCAACAAAAACAACTAATTCAACGAGATAGTTCGTCTCTAGAACCCGATTTACACGAAAGTTCTTTCGGAACGTCTAGCGTTATATTATGTGGCCCCGAAGCCGATGATGTTCACAAAGAAAACGTACAAAAACTAAGTAGCATGAGCACGGAGGAACTGTTAAGGGAAAAAAATGAACTGATCAACAGCATGGATGGCAAATTAATAGAATTTTTGAAATCCAGACGAAATAATGACGGTAATCATGGGAAATATAATCTTAAACAGAATGATAGCAACAGAGTACAGTTGGCGCCGTCTCAGAGCATATCGGAAAATAAAATCAAACATTTATCGCGTGATATAAAAGATCTAGTCGACAACGGATTGAATATGGACGTAATCGAAGAAGAGAAACTCGAATGGACCGGAGATGTAAATATTGAAAAACAAAACTTAGACGTTTATACAGCTCGTTTTGGTCTTGACGGTAAACTGTTGCCGTACGTAATTGAAGACAAGACCACAGTTGATGGTTTGCACCATCATGGCGAGGAACAACATCGCCCTGGTTACACCATAGATGAACTCTATTCGTTTCTTCGCAAGAATCATGCCCCTCAACGAATATTAGCCTTGGACGTATTATCAAAACTCATCAACAACGCCAGTACATACGATCAAGTTTTAACAAAACCTCTTTTATGCTCTTTAATGGATTCTGGCGTGTTTATACTGTTCAGAATGGCTTTAGACGACACCAACATTGCCATCGTTACAAACGCATTAAAAGCTATAGGAAATTTATTTTCCAGAAAAACTGACCGCATGGTGTTGACCAGTTTATCCGGATGTAATTGTGATATTGCTTTACCTGTTTACATTGTGTCCGATGCAGAAATCGATGAAACCGAAATAGACAAATCGTCGGATTATGATTTGGTCGTATTAGATCTTGTACAAGGAGCACTGAGAACCGATTTAATTTTGAGATTACAATACATCGTTTTCAACATGAACATGGGATTAAGTAGTCTCTTGGACATATCAGAAATTTTAATCGGCATTGCTTCTCGAGGAGAAAAATATGCGTTTGGAATTATTGAAACCAGTTTGTACAAACATTTGTATAATTTAGTATTTACAAACTTGCAATCCAATAGCCTGTCAGAAACTTTTATATTCCTAACACGATTAATCAGCAGTCAATCATTAAAATGTGCTTTAAAAGTATTGGAATTTAAAATTCTAGATTCTATATTTAAGTATATAGATAATCCAACAAAGACCCCATTATTATTAGAATGTTTGTACTTATGGCAGACTTTCTTTGAATACAAATTGGCCGGTCAAACAATTACTGAGGTAGCTAATCTGGTATTGAAGTTTATTGATCGCTCTGTTGGATTAAGTGCAGATTTATCAAGAACTGATTTAGCTCTAATGTCAGCAAGTTTAAGTCTAATTGAATCTGCATTGAGAAGTTTTGGTTCGATTTATATCGATCCAGTGTATCGACTTACAGAGATTATTTTGGCTAAACTGTTGAGCAGCTCAGATTTTCCAAATTTTGAAACTTCAAAATTGATCGGTAACTGTTTTTCCGTTCTTAGTTCTAAGAATCTGAAATTTGATTCCGTTTCAGTAAAAACAGTTGTATATTTAAATGAAAATTTCGGAAAAATTTGTGAAATATTGTGTGAAAAATCGTGGTTAATGAGCATTTACATAAACAATAGTCCAAAAAGTTACCCTAATCTCGGATACGTTAATTCAACAATAAATGGAGGAGAGCCTTTGTTCATGTTAATTGGACTTATGAAATTCGTATACCAAAACCCGAAGCAATTTAATGTTCCAACGCAGTTTTGGACATATTTAAATAAATTAATGAAATCGTCTATAGATGTATCGCATTGGTATTGTAGATATGAAATAATATTTTTAATATATACGCTAAAAACTTTAAAGAAAATTAATTATGAACCAAACCTAATTCGGAAAATCGCCATAACAATTATGTCATTTGTACCGAAATATATGACCAAAGAATTATTTTATATTTTAGACTTGTGCTTTAACAGTAATAATATGGAATGTGTCGAAGAAGAGAGTAATTTTGAAATCTTAAAATCATTCTACGAATTATTAATACCCAATGCCAAAAGCACTCATGCTTGTATATTAATTACCGAATTAAATTCAATTTTACCAAAAGATTGGTTATTTTTACCAATTTTGAGAATTCATGAGACTGAAAATTTCAAAAGCTCAAAAGAAGGTGAATCTCTTCTTAAAGAAACATTATCCAATGTATTGTTTATGGAAATACACTATCCAGATATTTGTGAACAGACACCACTAGCTGCCCGTTACTGCCGTATTGCTTGTACGTTCATGTGTGGTCGCCGTGGTACAATTTTCCATGAAGTGAAATCTGTGTTGAATCAAATTTGGCATATATACGCTGCACGTAACGAAAGTTTGTACTTTAAAGATCCTATACAAGGAATTGAATCGTTCTATGATTTTTACAAAACGCTATGTGAACATTACATGAGCGTATCATATTCTGACCCAGTTTTTGGAGCATATGTGTTGCTTCCCTTACAAAGAAAACACAGTGTCGAACTAAGAAAACTAGTATGGTCGGAAATAGGATTACCAGAGACAATTAACATTGACGAAGAACACCTCGACAGAATACCTCTACATAATTATACACAACCAGTGGAGACGAATAAAGAACTTTTAGGCATGTACTCTAAAGCTTGGAATTTAAGACGAAAACTAATTATGTATCGAATTGCCACATTACATTTGAAACAACTTTAGGCGTTTACATTGTTATTTGTGTTGGTATATATTACTGTTACAAGAGATTAAAAATTGTTACTTATTTTACATTAATAATTTTAAATAACTATTTTGTTTTTTATTTCTTCAAAGATTATCATGGGTGACCGTTACAACATTCACAGTCAACTCGAACACCTTCAATCAAAATACATTGGTACAGGCCATGCAGACACCACCAAGTTTGAATGGCAAGTAAATCAACACCGCGATTCGTGTGCTTCATATTTAGGTCATTATGATCTGTTAAATTGGTTTGGTATAGCTGAGAACGAAGCTAAAGCAAGAGTGCGTTTCAATTTAATGGAAAAAATGTTGCAGCCTTGTGGTCCTCCGCCTGAAAAACCTGATGAATAATTATTTTTAATAACCAAGTCTTTTTTTTTCAAATAATGTTTTAATAAATAAAACAATTGATGTGTATAATTACAATTTAAAGTAAATAAAAAGTAATAAACTTTAAAAAATATTTTATAAGTCTTATTTATTAAAATGAGAAAATTACTCTATAACAACATGCTTTTGTTTTCAAAATATTCGACTACATCCTTTCTGACCACAGAGATTACCACTTTGTACAATTTACAATTTTGATTGGTTAATGTTTGTACATATTCTGGAAACATGTTGATATCTATTGATCCGTTTTGAGCGAATTCTGTGATTTGCTGTAAATTTTTCATATAAGCCATCATTATAGTTCCTCTATTTTCTCCGTGTTCTGTCCTGGACAAACACAATGTTTCCTCGTCAAATGTCGGATCAACCAAAATCCTGTTCTTATAAATACCCTATATAAGGAAAAAATTCAGGAATAATATTAATAATATGAAAAACACAATATTAAACTAGTACTAGTTATTTATTTTTAATGAAACCACCAATATAGTTTATTTTAGTTCGGAAAAACTAAGATCTCATAGTTATTTGTAAAATAATTCTACTTTAATATTTCGTATTTATTATGAGTACACAATTTGTTTTAAGTGAAAAAGTAAATTACTAGCTTGATAAACTACTAGTTAATACTAAATTTTCATAAAACACATTAAACATAAATTATAACAAACCAATGAAGTTGCGGTGATCACGTCATACATAGGTATACATCCATCCATTAATGCGAGTCCTGCGGCTGTAATCGCAGTTCCCAACACAGATCCATCGTTTTCTAACACTAAAACATTGACTTGAATTTCAAAATTGGCAAATTCACCCTATAAAATAATATGTATTCAACAAAACTTGTACCCGAACGCACTATATTATTGTTATATAAAATGAAAGTACTATTTATGATACGATATACAGTAGTAGAACCTTTATACTCATACATTACAAAACTGTATACAACAAAATATGTTTTATAACATAACAAGAATGAAAATATAATATTGTAATCGACAGATAGACTAAAGGTATATTTTTATCACATACTAAAACCAACCAATTATCGTATTTCATTCATTTGTAAAATCTCTTTTTTTTTATTCTTTTTTTTAAGTTTCACTATTTGTATAAATTATTTATTTATAAATGCATTATAACTATAAATTAATGTATGCGTTGATTTTTTACAATAAAGATATAGGATAAAGAAATAGGAGGTATGTTCCGCTGTCCTTTGTATATAATAATTTTTCATAAATTTTTAGTGTAAATATTAATATACGTTAATTCCATTAGTTTTCCTTTATAAAACTGTATTCGAAATTTAACATTTTAAAATTATTAACTAATATTAGCAATAACAATTTATCATAAAATGATCACTTTAATAGTAAAATTACTAGATACAAATGTAATTGTAAATACGAAATAAATATTATTACGTAGTTAGTTTAAACCATAGACCTATAAACTAAGTTATAGTTTTAAGTTAGTTTAAAGGTCTATGGTTTAAACAAATGTTAATTAACTATTAAATATTAAGTTAGTACTTCGCCCAATGCTCACTCTACAAATAGCAGGTTCTAAAGCCCTGCGTAATTGGTTGGACAACTGTCGTTCTTCAGAATCTCTAGTGTAACCGCGACGCTGTCGACACGAAAACGTGGCGAATTTAAATTCACACTGGAGTTCTCCCGTCTTAGCGTATTCTACTTTGTTCGGAACTTCTTTTGGATCGAACACGGAGCACACTAATTTCGTATAGCCACATTCCACGTAAGCCGATCCTTTAGCTTGTGTAACAATACCAGTCTTGATACCTTTGCAACAACAATATTAAAAATACATAAAATATTAATAAATACGATATTGCGCAGTAACTAACCCACGCGTGTTACTATTAAAATCTTACATAAATTCCTGTGAGTCGAAATACCTCTGCCATCGCAACGTACATCCTTCATTAACGCTGTGGAAATTTCACTAAGTTTATTACTGTCTTTCTCAATTAAGTACTGCTGATACGGTACGGCGCCGTCGGGCCCTTGAATTCTATACACGTTTGTAGGCATTTTCTGTTTCTGGCTACTCGGAAGACAAATAATAATCAAATTCGTAGCCGCCGCCGCATGGACAAAAACATTTCGATTCCTCATCATAAATTATCGTTATTTTTCGTTTGATATCACTGCGGCTTCAATGATAACATATAGCGTTGATAGCAAGCAAGCTGGAGGAGGAGGTCAATCTATCCATAAATATGGTCACAATGTCTGCAACCGGACCATATAGGGGCCAAATACCACAAATTGACGTTTTGTTGCAAAAACGAGCAATAGCGTTTTTCAACAATAACATTTCTGTACAATAATAATTATTATTTTATTCGACATTAATTTAACAATATTGTATTTGTTTGTACGGAATGTATACGTTAAAAGTAGAAAATAAAAAATAACATTTTTATCCATCCACGTGCTAAAAATTTGAAAATACTTTTCGAAATCCGCAATGTAGAGACTTTTTTGTCCTGCAGACAATTTTATCGCAAATATTTTTTTACCTTAAAAATCTACGTTTTTTTGCAGTGAACGTTCTTTGAAATACTTCAAGAGTCAAGGGAGTATTCGAGGACGCCTCACTAGTATGTCCGTGTGTCAGCGAACAGACAACAAATACTTGAAAAAATTAGGAGATAATATGCACCCGGTGACCCTCGTATTGCCGCATCGGGCAAAAAATAATATACAAACTCATTGGAATCCGAATCTTAATTATTACCCAATGTACTAATATACAATTTAAGAATTCCATACACTGAAACATAACATTTTAAATCACAAATTTCACTAGCACACATTTTAATTTTTTTGAATTGTATAAAAGTTAGTTCAAAATTCCTCCAATGTTCAAAGCTTAGTAATATAAATTTCAAAATCAAACCCATTGTTATTTTAATAACTATAATTAATTAATTGACAGGCCTTTGAAACTATTTACTATACAGTCACATTACAAACTATAAATAAATGTGGTACTAAAGAACTTGTCAAAATTAATTTCTACTTAGTTAAAAGAAAACAACATGCACGAATAACAATTCAGCGTGTCAAAAAATATTCATTACAAAATGACGTACCTTGGGGAAAATAATTTAATTACAAAACACATACTCATATAAAAAACTTTGCAAGTGTTATTTTAATATATTTAATATTAAATACAGTAGAATAAACCAAAAAGTATGTGCTGATGTCTTTTGAACCATTGAAAGTTTTGCCTATAAAAAAAATTTATCTGATGTAAACCAAATGTAGAGTAACAACATACGTAGAAATTTTCCATGCAAAATGGTTGTCTTTTATTTGATTGAACAAAAAAATTATACTTAATTATTTACAAAAGAAAAAAATAAATATCAGTTGCAACTGATATAAATACTTAAACATCATAATAATCATTATGTTAATTATTTTAAACACAAGAAAAAAAACCATTAAATTTAAATTAACACAACTGATACTGAACAATTAATTTAATAAATCATAATAAACTTCTAGGCCATAAATTGACGTATAATTGACTGATTTTTAAAAGTTTAATGTTTCTGAAAAATCAAAATTCATTACGGGCAATGATGGAGGGCAGTGCTCCACTTTTGGTTCTCCTTGAAAAATAAACAAACAAATCAATAATATTGACAACACTCCATCATAATATTATATATATTACAAAAAAAATGTATATTTACCAAATTGTTCAAATGTATCTTTAACTTTATTATTCATGATATTATTGTAGTCATCAATAAACCAATCACCTTTATCATCACTTTTGCTGCTGAAAAAATCACTTAACTTGCCAATGTTACAAGTCATACTTGAAGGTAGAAAATCTATAAAATAGAGAAAATGATGAAAAAATAATTTATTACGTAATTGCGTATAGTATTCTATATAATGTAACAAGATTAAATTTTAATTTTAATGTTGTACGAAATTTATTATTCTGTGACGTACAAATTTATTATTATATAACATTGGAAATACAAAAAATGTCTTTATATCCAATATTACTATTGAAAACCAGGATTAAAACATCACATTACATCGTTTTCATAAAACAAAAATGTTTTCAGATTAAACATCGATTTCTATAGTATTAAAAAATATATAGTGTTGTGTTAAAAAAAATATTATAAATGATAAATGGGAATAAGTATTTAAGAAAATTTGAACGACTCATTAAATCAAGACCCATCTAGTATTTTTTTTTAAATATAACAAGTACTTGAACATAAATCTTTATATATATTTTTTTTATCCCAATTTATATTTTTTATTAATTTCTTTATTAAACAAATAAATTTAAAATTTTTACAAATAAAAAAAGGTTTATAATCAATATCGCATACAAAAATATTTATTATTATCCATCGTTAATCCAACAATATTTTGAAAACATTTGTCATTGTAATTTTAAATGTCCATCACTTTTTCTTATATTAAAAAATAAAATTATATAATAAGATAGCGTATCGACTATCAACATTACTTGGCACGAGTGATAAAATAAAATTTTCGAAACAAACTGAAAAGTAATAAAATGTATATTGAAATTTAAATAACAGCCAAACCAATGTAAAAAGCGTGTGGTGCACGTCCATTGGATTCGCTACTGTTAGGCTTGCGTCGATTAAATATTATGTAGCTAATTTATAAAATAACCTTTTTCCTGCGTTATGCATCCAAAATGATCGAACTCTTCGTACTGATTAAAGGCCATGTCCTGAAGCGGTGAGTGACATTTGGTTTCAGTCTCAAATTTTTGCATGGGCATAACTTTTAATTGTTTGAAATTTTTACCATCAGACTTTTTGGTCGATTGTACCGTGTTCGTTAACACCTTTAACGCACTTTGTTTACGATTCGCAATCGAATTGTTTTCTATAAAAACATTTAAGATGATAATTAAATACACGGACGATGAACGAAATAAGTTTCGCTTTAATCGCTTTCGTGTTACTCACTGATGTTTTTAACGGGATTCTCGTCGTTGATTGACGACGCGAGTTGACGAGCGCGAAAAGTGTTCGAAGACATATTGAGGGATTTTAATTGTACAAAGGTAGAAAAACAATACAAAACGTTACAACGACGTAATTACAATTGCTCGAGTAAATTGAAACGGTCGATTTTCAACTTTAATTGGCATATATGGACAACGGCTTGCGGACTAACGAAAACATTCAATCGGTTTCTAACCGCGTCCAAGCTTTTGGCACTGGACTGGCGACTTTTCGAATACTAGAATAGAACTAAGTATCTGATAGAAAATCCAACGAGAGGAGGAAAATAATATTATTTTTAATTTTAACGGAAAATGACAAGACAATGTTATAACGCGACGCGTAAAAACGATAAGACACGGAATAAAGATAACTCCCCTCCGCCCGCGGTGATAAAATTTCGTCGGACATTTTGGTTTCGCGGCATTTTCGGTTCGAACCGGCCGTGAAAAATTCCCCTTTTTTTTTACTTTTTCCACATTTTCCGTTGTATCCGAACGCATTGCGTTATCCACGCGTATATTTTACACGTCATATTTTTAAGGCGTTTCTTCAAACGGCAAATAACTTTGTAAAAATCCTCTAATAAACAGATGTATTTTAGCATTGGAATTTACGGCGAATTCAATTCTGAAAAATGTAATGTAAGTTACATTAATAATAATAATAAATACTAGTGCAAGAAATTACGGTACCAGTCATTATACTTTAAATACGGAATAACACTTTTACAAGAGAGAATATTATTTCGAAAGAGCTTCTGATTATTTCACGGTGTGTGGGTACTTTTTTTTTTTTTTTTTCCGTGTTTGAACCGAGGGCCTGGCGGGAACCGCTTTCGCATTACTTCCGCCAGGCCCCCATCGTTTATTGCATAGCAAAATCACAACATAGTTAAATACAAACAAAAATTACAAAAAGAATGTATTTTTCACAACAATTGGGGGACCTCTAACCCCCCCGTTTCAGCCTTCGGCCAACATAGTTAAACTTAACTAAGTTTTTATGACTTCTCCGTCGTTTAGCTTCAGCCTCTTCTTCGCTGTCGCTCTGGCACCGTGTCTCCTTGCCTCCTTCGTGTTTCCATCCTTCCTTCCTTCGACCAGGAATTGGCGTCGTCCCCTCGTGGCCTCCTGCCTGGTGACGCCGCCTCTTCGCTGGTTTGCCGCCGTTCTCTTAATCCCTCAATTACCGATTGCCATCTCTTCGCCGATCTTCCCGGCGACCGGGGAGGAAACATCGCCCCGTCCTGGGCCACCTGCCTAGGAACGACGCCTCCTCCCCGGTACACTGACTGCTCCTCCGTATTGACTTCCACTCCGTTGATCTTCGCGGCGACCGGGGAGGAAGTATCGTCCCATCCTGGACCACCTGTCTAGGAACGACACTTCATCCCCGGTACGCCGCCGCCATTCTCCGTCCTGCATTGCTTCTCTCCGGTCTTCTCGGCGATCGGGGAGGAGACAACGTCCCATCCTGGGCCACCTGCCTAGGGACACCTCAACCTCCCCGGTGCACCTCGATTTTCCGCCCCGTTCTTGTTCCACCGGTCTTCTGGGTGACCGGGGAGGAAATATCGCCCCATCCTGGGCCGCCTGCCTAGGAACGACGCTTCCTCCCCGGTGCACCTCTTCCTCCGTCACGTCCTTGCTGGGTTTTCGATAGGGTACCTAGGATAAACGAGTTATCTCGGAAAGTTAACGTTTTTATTTAACTTGAAATCATAACGAAATGATTGTTTTCACGATAACGACTATTATCACGTGGCCGTTCTTACACGAGTGGTAGGTAGATGTCTCAAAATTTTACTTGGCCCCATATGTGGAAAAAAGTTCACCACGCCATTGATCGATATACATTGCAGCTACATCGTCACAGCGTGCCATCTAAACGCAGCTGTCGGGTCTCGAAAAATTAAATTTTTTTTTTGTTTTACGTTTTCGTGCGATTTTAATAGCATTTGTCGCCGATTGTCATTTTAACTTTCACGTACACTTCGATTATAATAATTCATCGGGCAGAGAGCATTTATTATAGCGTTTGAAAAACGAATAAACCATGTAATACGAATGTATATTGTAGGACTGTCGACAATAGCTAAAAACGACCGGAATTATTTCGGATATGCGTTTAAACATACGAATATCGTGTTTTTTTTTTTTTTTTTTTTTACTCGTTTACATTCGAATAAATAGTGTTACACGAATAAATAAGTGTCCTTTACAATATTGTATAAAGAATACCCCCGTTATATGCACCGAGTCTGTCGAAATTCCGATGGTATTACAAAAAAAATCTTCGTGGGAGTCATTTTACATAATATTATATTATACACATGCTTTTATATTTTCAATGGTCGGCGGCAATCCAATATCGGCTTCATATATACAAGTCAATCGTTCGGGTGGTACGGGTCGCCGACGGTTAGGGATCGTGGAAGTATTATTATAAACGCATGATATATTACACGAATGTTATAGGTAGAGTACCGTTTTTCGACACACCATCATCAGTAAGAAAATCCCGTTAGACCACCACTGTGGTTTATTTAAATACATAAAATATAACATGACCATTATATGTATATACTTTCTACAACGGTCAAGTACGTTTACAGGGCGTGTGTATAATAAAGATGAAAGAGTTTTATCCGAGTCTCTGTATATACATAATATAATACAAGACGTAATATAATTCTATTATATAAACTTCACACGAGACGACGAGTATCACAATATATATATATATATATATATATATATATATATATAATGTATGTACGTATAATACGGCGTGCGGCGGAGCCGACTGACGAATTTTTAGGGGCTATAAAATAACGAGAAGAGTAAAAACTTAGTGTGAAAAACAGTTTGTTATTACATATTAAAATTATTAGGAAATCGCGATTTTTTTTAAAATTATGTTTTGAAGATTTTAACCGTCAGCGACAATAAACGCTGTTGTAGGCGACCTCTGAAGTCTACGTATGATTTTCGGCACGTTTCGGATTGACATTTCTTTAGTGATTCTGTCCTTCCGTCGGGTCTTCTTATGGTTTGAGGAAGTGACAGTGAGACGATCCTGTATTTTTATAGCAACTAAAATTGTTATTTTATATTGCAAATAATGCGAGAGACTTACTGCGCGTGTATCTATAATCGAAAATTGCTTTACTCGCGTGATATACCGCCACTGGCTACTATAATGTGTGGTTGCAATATAAATATTTGTAAAGTATGTACAACATATAAGTATAGGTAGGTTTGTATCGTGTTTTATACATTTTTTTTTAAATATTTTAACATCAATTAAAAATCGTGTGTAAGTGAACAAAAAAAATATATATATATATATTTCTTAATTCGTTAATTGTACACATACAATGATTCTATTTTCCTCCCCCCTTTCCATAATTGAATTATTGTTATCAACGTAAAATCCCCTACGCACGCTTATAATTATGTATTATTATATAATATTATCTATATATATTTATTATAACATTATTACATTAATTAAAATTCATAATAACGCCCTTCTCTATTGACAGAATAGCATTTCGTTGCATTGTTCCTCTGAGGGATATGTGCAATTGTCTTGTTTAATGAAACTGTAGTCATGTGCGTTTAAATTATGTTGCTTTAATGTCTTTACGATTGCGGTCCATGTAGTCGCTTTGCCAGGAGTAGCTCTACGACTCCAAATAACTTTCAACACTTGTCCTTGATCGTCTAAAATTCGATAAAAAAAAATGTAATAATAATAATAATAAAATCGTGTTATTAGTTTATAATTTATTTGTCCTACTTTTGACTTCAGTGATCATAAACCCTTGATCACTGTCAAAGGCGATAGTGGACATTGTAAAACTAAAATAACCTATAACAAAGTATCAAATACGCGAGTATTATCCACGAATTGAATATTATTGTGCGGTTCTTTTTATAGACGTAATTAAAACAACGTCTGAAAGAACAATAATTTCTGATATATAAGCTCCTATATAGGAGGCGGTATACACTTACAACCGGTGCCAGTAACTCTTTCAGTAATAAAAGATTTCGATGTTGATACCACAGATAATTTCATTTCGGCTCCTAAAATAAGGGAAAACATCAATATTCGTTTCAAACACGAATAACGAGCGGTTTTTTTTTTTTTTTTTGTAAACAAAGAAATAGGTGGTGTTTATATTATTATTATTATTATTATTATTATTATTATTATTATTATTATTATTATTATTATTATATACTATTACGCTTACGGCTTAAAATAAAACCACATATATCTCCGCTATTAGGTGCGCTTTCTGATAATCCTCCTTTGTCGACTGTTACCATTCCAGCGCTGAGTACCATAAAACAATAGTGTGTATTTAATATAGAAGGTTCGATTATTTAATTCCAATAATATTATTATTCGTGAAAACGGACTCACTCATTGTTAACTGAACTAATGGTCACTTCCCAGTTAGTGTCTTGTAAATATTTAAGATACATTGATATACATTTGCATGGAGCTTTATTATCTATTTAAAAAACGAAATTCGTTAAAATGTGTGAATATATTATTACAAACATTTTGAGGCAAACGAATTTCCAGGATTTATTTATTTCAATCTAAACTTTCAAATCAGAAAAACATTATTGTCCCGTCAGATTATATACGTTCATGCGTAAAATATAGAAAAAAAATCTTCTCCAATATTCGCGTATTAACTTATTTAAATACATAAATAACATTTCGTGCGCTAATGGAACTTACAAAATATAATAATTCTGTAAATGGATGCCTAAAGGCTAAAAGTTATCGTTGGGTCATAGAAATGTACACAAACATAATGATTATAATTTTTAGCAGATATTTTTATACAGAATCATACTTGTAAAAAGATTGCAAGGTCCACCATCGCTACACTCAGTTGCCATAACTGCATACCACTTGCCACATAACTATAAAAGAAAAAACAAAACAAAACGAGATCATATCATTCGTTACGTTTGAATTTTGGGTAGACTTTTTGAAATAGTATATTTTGTGCGTTTTGAAATTAAAATTTTAATTAAATTTTTTTTATTGATAATGTAATATTAACGTGGACATTATTAAGTGGTACTTCGAACAGATTTTCAAAATTATTTATTTAATCGATAAAATCTCCTTTTTTTCAATTAAGAGGAATTATTGGTTAATTTGTCCACGCAATAATATTAATCTTGTTGAATTTAAAACGCTCGTTACCTTTTTTTTTTTATCAAAATGTGTGAATTGAAATTTTTTATTTGCACTTGTAAATATAAATTTGTACTTATATATAATAAGATAATATATATTTTCAAGTTTAAAACTATTATTATTTGTAACCTTTATGTGACTGAAAAAGTACCAGCTATTTAATTTTTAAATTTTTTTTTCTTTCAAATTTTTTGTAGTTACGGTTTGTAATTCCGTGACATCTCTAAACAACATATAATATATATATTATAATTTTATACAAATTAATTTTTGAATTGAATAATTCTTAATTTTTATGCCTTAAAATAACATTGTAAGTTTTACACGATTTAAAAACGTAGTTGGTATGTCTATATATTTTATACGAATGTAAATTCAATTACCTATGCAAATAAAAGAAGTTAAATCAACTTTAATTATCGTATTAATTAATGTAACCAACATAAAATTATTAATTTACGAAAAATAAAGTATTTATTTTATTTTCCCTATTGATTGCAAAAACTAAAATTGTATCCAGGTACCTTTTCAGTCATAATATTATGTACTATGATTTTTAAGACTTCGATAGTGATAAAATTGTACGATATAGTAATCATGGCTTTCTAACGATAATTTTAATTGTGTAATATACATATATATATAACCAATAAACTTGACAATGAAAATCACATACACAGAAAACACGAGTAGTAATATTGTATAATATCCGAATACGTACACGCCGTCATAAGATGTTATTTTTCCCAGTCACATAAATGTTAAAAATGATCGACTGTTTTGAGTCGTTTTAACAATATGATAATGTGATATCTATGTACTACAATATTTGTGGTTTATCATCCGCATAAATACATTATAAAACGTTAGAAGAAGTTACCCGTTTTCCCCCATTTTTTTTTTTATTTAAATATTGTGTTTCAGTTTATTCTACGAAACAGTAGAGCAGATGATAATACCGTACCATTCGATTTAGTAATAAATATAAATATATATATATTACTCTGTTTTCTGCAGTTTCGCTTGTTTCTTGTCCGTATACGCCGACATTGCCATTATAATTTTTACGGGAAACGAATAAAATTACGATAAAAATTCCTAGCCAATTCAACATAATTGTTATGATTTCTTTAACGATACTTTTATAATAAGCGTTATGTAAATTGAAATAAAATTAAATCCAATAATTATATGATCTCGAAATTACAATGCCCATAATAAAATGTGAACCTATTATAATTTAACTAAAAGTGTACATAAAAATTTAAACACTTGTGATTGTGTAATTTTCAATACAAAAAAAATATGTTACGTTTGAACAGATGTGATTTTATATTGTATGGTTTATCATTTTTATGTCACTACATAATAAATATATATATATATATATATTATATATATTTCACCAATTATCATCAAATTTTTTTTTTTTATTTTTGAAGTGATTTTTAAGAATATTGCTCTTTGTGAAATACGTCAACAATATTACAAAACAAATAAAACCATAATTTTACTCTTAAATTGTATATACCTATATAATATATATATATATATATATATATATATATATATATATATATATACATCATATAGAATATTCGCATTACAGAATACATCGAAAAAAGTAATATTTTTATTATTTTTTCATATAATAAATAATAAAGTATATCACAATATAATCATTATTTTCTGTAAACAACAATTTGAAAATGAAACTAACATTATTTTAAATTTTGAATTCTGGAAAAGTATTTGTACAACAATATTGATTTTTATTTAAAAAAAAAAACATTTTCAGTAGTCAAATTTTTAACATACAAGTAAGATATAAGTAGTCATAGTAATACATGTAAATAAAGTATAAAGTCAATGAATTAAAAGTACCATTTCATACTTAATCTATCAAAATTCTCTTAATTATTTTTTTTTTAATCATTAGAATATTGTTTACTGTTTGTTTAGAATAATATATCATTTACATTCTGTAAAATTAAATGAAAGTAATTATTACCCGGTTGTCTTTAAAAAAAATATATAAACATTGTTGCTAATTATTATGAAGATTTTAAATTAAAAATATAAAATATAATTTACAAACAAACAATAAACATACATAATATAATTATAATAATACATTATATACCTATATAGTAATAATAATTTATATTCATTTTACTTTAGAGACTTTATGTTGATTCTTTGTTTATAAAACATTTAATATTTAATTTTTAACACTATATTATAATTACTACGTACAAATATATGTAAATCTTATAAAGTACTAATTTCTAATTATTTGTTTTAACAATAATAAACTTAAATAATAGAAAATTATACAATTTTATACCTACGTATTTAGTATAGCTGGTAAAATTATCAATATATACATTTTTAATCATACCTAATTTTATAAAAAAAAACCTGTACGTTGTACACATGATAAGTATACATCAAATACGAAATCATAGAATATAATTGATCATAGAAAATTGTAGAATATAATTGAAATAAAAAATATTTGTGCTATTCCATTGTTACTATAATATTACTGATTAAAACTCGCATTCGAATAAATACATATTGTATTTAACGAATTTTTATAGGGATAATATTGTTATTATAGCGTTTTCGTTTAATATTCGTCGTTTTCTTATGAAATTCCGTAGGTAACAAAAACATTTTTAGATTTCCATACAAACAAAACAATACTAAAAACGTATGTGTTACCAATAGGAGTCTTTCACAAATAATAAATAAGCGCGTAGGTGATTTATCAAAGTCAAGTATTTTGAAATTTAATATAGCTGGTACATGCGATTTTTTTTTTACAACCAGCTCTATTAAATCCCAAAGAATACTGAACCCTGTATCTATGGATTTTCGCCGGCGGGTAGTAAATGTCCAGAGTACAGGGTACAGAATTTGCTTGGGATATTTTTAACTCGATATTCCCATAGAAAAATCTGTATTCCGTTACCTCGGATCTATATAAAATTGTATTATTAAACACACGCTCAAAACATTAGGTACACGAAAAATATTTACGATTAATAACAATTTCTATTAGCCTGTCGTTTATATGAAGCATCATAGAGTAGTAAACATCTTTAGCAAAATATATATAGTCACTAGCGAAAAATGTTTATGCTACCCGAATGATCACTCATAATCAATCGCTGCACGACGTCCGGAGATACTTTTATAACCTCTTACGTGAATAACTTAAACACAATATTTTTTTATTACTGTTTACGTTAGTTAAAAAATAAAAAATTACAATGGCTCAGTACATTATTACAAAGAGAAAAGAGCGAAGAAAAAACAAAATGCAATAGAATAGAACGAAAATAATGTATAATACGCGTAGGTATATTATTACACAAAATAACAGTAAATAGTGTAGAAAAAAAAAACTTTTAACAATTTTTTTTTATTATAATATAATAAATAATAATGAAACAACGTGTGTTTATTCTTGTGTATAATTCTAATCATATTCACCGACAATGAATAACGCCGTACATTATTTAAGCTTGTAAAATCTAATGTTTCCATTTAAGATGAGGAGACGCTATACGTTAACCGTTCGATTATGTACTGCGAAAATGTTCAAAAATTGTAAAATTTTTACGAATAAAAACCGTTTCGCGAGGAAAAGAAAAGCGCCCTGAAGGACACGAACGTTTTACGGAAAACGAATTGCAATATTTTATCGAAACAATAACAGAGCCGGTTTTCTTTTTTCAAATATATTTAATTCTTAACAAATAATAAAATTAAATTTAAAAAAAAAAAAACGATAAAAATTGCGTTTTTAAAACGCGTAATGTGGTAATTTATTTCTAAAAACATAAACGTTGCGTAACTTTCAGAATTTTTTCCCGCGTGGATGAAAATCAATAGCGTTATATACATATAACGGCCGCGTTTTGAACGAGTTTCAACGTTATATAATTGAATAATTATTAATTATTTAATTGCTATTGGAATAATTGAAAAACAACTAAATACACGATTTGCACCCAGTTATATATAATATATATATATATATACACATAAACTGGTTGCAATGTATAATAATTTCGTGAAATATAAAATTTAATTTTTTTATATATACATAAATCGTTTGGGTTTCGCGCGGGCGCGTGCAGTTACAATCGATCAGTAGTATAAATTCTAGTCACGATTTGAAAACACATAAAATGTTACTAAGATTTATACTAACAGTCAATTGGTAACATTACCGTCCGTGTTAGATACGACGATATAAATAGATAATTTTTTAATAATATTAATAATATACGTTTACTGGACTATGTGTATTGCGATAGATTAAGGCTAAATTTTTTCGTAAATAACAATAATAACAAATAATAATAATATTAATAATACGCGCGTTTTTACTAGAGACGAATTTATTATATAATCATTGAAATAATAAAATAGTTGTGGATTACCTTTAATTACACGCCGCGGCGAGGTCGTGGAGATTCTGCGGATATACTTATACACATAATTTATAAAAAAAAAAAAAAACAGGGAGATTATTTTATTATAATAATATATCATCTGCGCGGACGCGTGTGGTGGTCCAAATATCATCATCGCCGTCCCGTTCTGCCAGGAAACTGCACGACGGCGTTAACACGCGTCCCCCGCCCCGTATACCGACGACTGACCCTGCCAGTCACGAGGAATACATATTCCACGACGCCGTTGTTCATTGTACACAACACGCGCGGTATACGATAATCTAATGGAAGGTCACTCGAACAAGAAGGGATGACTACACAATATAATATAAACGTTGGTCACACGACGTACCTACTACTACTACCTGCTGCTGCTGCTGCTGCTGTTGTTGTTTATTGGCCAACTATTACAATACGACGTCGTTTCGGTTTGGGGTCGTTTCGCGCCCGTGGATTCTTCCGGACCGTTTAAATTGTAGTTTGAAATCGCGTGGTTTCCTTTTTTTTTTTCTTCTTCGATACACGCGTATTTCAAAACGTATTTTTCGCTGTCGCAACATCCAATGGTTCTCATAATAATAATAAAAAAAAAAAATTTTTTTTCTCCCTAACCCCGCGGATCGACGCGTATCTTTCTCTGTGTGTGTACGAATTATCGACTGAATTCTCTCTCTCTCTCTCTCTCTCGTACAATTTTCCGATAGTATATTTTCCCGGGGCGGTGGGCACTAATTTTTTTTTCTCGCGATTTTAGCAAAACGAGACGCCCTAAAAGAAAAAAAAACCGCGTTAAAAACGGCAGAAAACGCGATTTCATTATTATTTCTCCGTTCCTCTGGAATTTCGAAATTTATGATAATGGAGTCTTGAAATTTATACGTAACGTTGCAACGGAGATATTATATATACGTAAAAAAGAAATGTCAATTGTTAACGTTATATTATGTCGAGCTGTTTAAGTGACGAAAGAGGTTTTTTTTTTTTGTTTTTTAACGTCTGAGAATATCGTATACGCGTTCTACATTAAGCTATATATTTGAACAAAAAAATAATCTTAAAAATCCCGAGTCACTATTTTTTTAACATTTTAAATTTTCCGACGAAGCGTATAATTAAGCTCTGTTCGGAATACTGGTTTGTTGTAGTAGGCCATGATTATCATTATCGTTGCTTTCAAATTTATAGTTATAACAAAACTCTAAGACTTAATCAAAATCCACAACGCCCGCGGCTCGCTATTTTTTTTTATTTTGAATTTAAATAATTAAAAATAGAAAGAGATGCGTTATTATTATAATTATATATATATACAATCGCGATATAGGTACTTTGCTTTGACACTTTATTCGACAAAGCCAAACATTTGAACAAAAGCAACAAAAAAAAAAAATCTTGTAACATTTTGGTTTTGGACATGAACAATAATTTTCGTATTTTTTTCGTAATAACGCATTATAAAAGCGTATAACATTTTAATAAAATACTACGCGTTATAGAGTCGCTCAGAATCGTTTATTTATATCATTTATCGTTGCTTTTAAATTCGAAATAATAACATAAAAAAAAAAAACAAAATTCTAAAATTGTCTGCGTCAATGCGCAGATAATTTACTGGAACCGATATCCACGCATTAGATTCGCAACACTCCATCCGCGGCTCGTTCTACCTCCCTTTTTTTTTTTTGTAAATTTATTAGTTTTACTCGTATAAATTATTAATTATATAAATTTACAGTCATTAATACTGCAATAACGCGTTATATTTTTTTATATTTACATTCATAAACTATGTATAATTGGATAAATATTTTAAGTGAATTAATATATTGTCACGTTAAGTTTTATAAAAACATAGATATGCATGTATATCGAACTGCGCGAATATATAATTGAGTGTATAAATATTATGTGTGACATGTTAGACCCAAGAGAGAGACAGAGAGAAAGTGAGAGAGAAATTTCAGCATATTTTATAAAAAGGTTTTCGTATGATTCAAATCAGTAGCGCAACAAGAAAAAAACCCTAAGGGGGGGGGGTCCAAAATTATAATACAAAAAATGTAATCATAAATAATCGTGTTAATAATAAATTTAATTTTTTTTCTGTGTTAATGTATAAATAATAAAATGTAGAATATATTAATTTATAAAATAAAGTCCAAACGACGCTTTGAAGTCGCTAAACGATTTATTATTACTTCGGATTGTACATTGCCAAAACTAAACTATTATATTGCTGAAATAAATAAATGGTGTTTAACTGTAAAATATAATTAGACAATAACAAAAATTACCTTTCCAATTCTTCACTTTAGAAATACTCAAAAGAGGGGAGGGTCTGGACCCGGGGACCCCCCTCCTTGGTTACGTTACTGCAGATTCAATTTTCGTCTAATAAAACTTTAATGAAAATTGTATAATATAATATTAATATCGTACACGTATAATTATAATATTACAATCAATGTGTAACATGAACGTTGATTCATATTTTTGTCAAAAATGTATTGAGTTAATAGTATACAAGATTTTGTTTTTCTTCATTTGAAATATCTAAATAAATAATACTCCTTCCCCCTTGAAAACATTCTAGTTGCACCACTCAATACAATGTATATATTTAATGATCAGAGTATAACGAGACTGTAAATCGATACACACGCAGCAGATAGTCATTCCGATTTCCATAATATTATATTTTAAACAAGTACAATTCGTCGGTATAGAATAAAAAATCCGGAGACAGCGTGTGATAAATATGAAATTGCGTAAAATTCTTTGAGACGCCGCCGATATATTAATATATAGCAGTCTGCGCATACTTTTAACATATGTATTCCTATACCTATTGTATAGCGTAAATGATATCTATCACGTCAGTAATTTTACTTTGATATTATCGTTAATTATTATAATTTGACGCAAAACGGAATCCTACATACTACATTGTTCAAAAACGTTTAAAATTACCGAGTAAGATTTAAAAATTTAATTTTTATATAATATACGCATTCAGGAATGTGGAGTTTTTTTTTCGTACTAAACAAAATACGCACGTAGAATTTAGAAAAAAAAAAAATATATATATATGAATGCGGTATTATATTATAAACAGTTTACCTGGATTGGCTGGTTCGATATTCAATTGAATATATATTATATTATATTGTACACCGACAAGAATTTTGGGTCGAATATCGTGTTTTGAAAAACATGGCAGTAGTGTATAAAAATCGTTTATAATATATACGTTATTGTCAGGTGTTCACCGCTCAAACAAGTATCGTCGACCAGTATACATTTTATATTATATTATAGGCATTGGTATTAAATAAACGCTCCCCGTACTCGTATTTGTACAAAAAAGAAAAAACATTTCATTTTTATTTTCAAAAATAACAAATAATTTCCCCCGTATTAATGTAAAATACGAAAATATGAAATAGCTGACCGTACACATAAATGTATAATTAATAAATATTCGACAAATCTACTCGTATTTATTTATATATGCAATGATTTATTAAGAAAATATTAAACGAAATTATAAATGCGACTACCTACACGCGTTTCCGCGTATTCATAAAATAGTTTATTTAATTTTACATCTCACTGTATTTAAAACGTAACAATTATTACAAACCGCAATAAAAAAAAAAAAAAAACTCCACGTTTGAGACTGGTGGTGGTACATATTTATTATTATACGTTACATAGCCGGTACAGTATAATAGAGTATCGTTTATTTTACAATGAAATTATAGAAATTTAAAATACTTTATGGTCTAATTGGTCATGTTTATATAGTAAAACAATTATTTTAAATAAATAATGATAAAAATTTCGTATAGTAACTGTTTGTTACCAGTTGCTAAATAACGTATTATTTTTATTTAAATTGAATTACTTCTATAATATAAAATATCATTCGATATAATTACACAATATGTTCCCCCTTTTTTTTTAGATTAATCAGTGGTGTAATGATGATAGGAAGTATGAGAGTAACTCTTTAGTTTTCAAAGACTCTTAGTTATTCCTACTATATATTTTTTATACTTGATGATTGCGGAATTGTAATTTATCATATAGTATGAAATAGGACTATATAAAGGAAAAAAATTGTCTTATTTCAATAATCTATAAGCTCATTTGAGTTTAATATTGTGTTTATTGTATAAATGTTAAATACAAAATGGGGTCCATCTATGATTAGATATTTTGTATTTCTATATTTATGCATTTTAAGTTTTGATTTCTTTTTGTTTTCGGTAATATCTATGTCGTAACCTTAATAATACGGATGCGATTAATATTTTATTCGTATGAAATTATATTATAAAAACTATGAGTATATATATATATAACGCGTTTTCTTTTTTTTTTTAATAAAAATAAAAAGTAATTTTAATATTCGGTAAAAAAAAAAAAAATGAAAAAATTTATTTGAATTAAAACGATGAATTCATATCGTGGTCGTATAATAAAATATAATATAAAAATACAATGTATTCTTTTATTGTTATGCAGATTAGTCGTTAGGCATTCGTATCGATTATATTATTTTAACGATTATATATTATTAGCCAATAACAGTTTACAAATACACACAGTCTGTACTTTTTATTTTATTTACCCACGTAATAGGTATACACACATATAAATTTCATTGCTACTGCGTTTTTCGCCCGTTGTTGGGACATTACAAAAAAATTTCAATGAAAAAACGTTCAAATATTCCATAAAAAAATCTAATATCTTACGTTTGATTTTAAACGCGTATTTATCTACACTATTTATTTAGTTCTATTTATTTTATATTGGTTTTTGAATATTATACGTAAGTACAATTATAACGGGGGAAAAAAAAAATTCTCTAACGCATAATCCAAATGGTTTGAATATCCTATATATAAGTATAATCAGTCAATACAGTCTACAGTCGCGTGGCCCCTTCTCAACAACCACCTAACTATATTATATTGTCGACTCGTATGACAAAATATACGTATACTTTACCAAATTATATACGCATACATATTATTGTGTCAATAAACAGGACAACGACAAACAAAAAAAATAATATATATTTCCCACTGTAACGCATTGTAATGCGGCTCTTCGTTCCACAGAAACCTAAAATAATTTTAACAAAACATTTTGTTTTTTTTTTTTTTTTCAAACCAGAGAATCGATTTATACCCGCGGCGGACAGACAATTCGTCGAATTTTCAGAGGATTTCGACTGAAACGTTTTGTTATACCTTATATATATACCAAAACTATAATATGACAATTGAATGGACTGTATATTATTTGTACACACATT
This sequence comes from Chaetogeoica ovagalla, assembly GCA_032441825.1. Classification (NCBI taxonomy): domain Eukaryota; kingdom Metazoa; phylum Arthropoda; class Insecta; order Hemiptera; family Aphididae; genus Chaetogeoica; species Chaetogeoica ovagalla. The sequence goes on from CM063726.1 coordinate 4,915,295, forward strand.
ATAACGAAACGTGTTAGTCGTACGTGTTAGTTTTTTACACAGTCGATGTCTTCAAAAATTCCTCCACCTCGTGTCGTGTTGTTATACTGGTCACCTATACGTCTCAAACACGGCCGGGACCAAATAATATTGAAAATAAACATAATACGTGAACATTTTTCAATATACGAATCATAGATAAGTTAAAAAGAAAATGAGACGTTTGGAATTTATTCTTCACAGATATTAAATACCTGTTGTGTTATACTACTACTGTGATCAAAAAATACCCGGACTGTGTTAATAATATTTATATCGATTAAGATAACGAAACCCCGATAATGTCATTCGATAAAGTAACTTCTACCAAGAATTTGAGCGTTGGTTTGAAATCGATAACGATATTTATTTTATTTTTTTTTATGGCATTTTTACAAAACCATGTTTCAGTCATGCGGCGAATTTCGAAATGGAAGCAATAGAAGAACAACGTGTGTGCGTAAAATTTTGTTTTAAATTAGGGAAAAGTTCTAGTGAAACTTTTGAACTTTTGCAGCAAGCTTTTGGAGATGATGTTCTGTGTCGGACAACATGTTTTGAGTGGTTTAAACGGTTTAAGGAAGGTAGAACATCCGTTAAGGATAACGAACGACCTGGTAGGCCGTCGACCAGTAAAACAAATGAAACTGTTGCACGTGTTCGTGAAATTATTCGAAATAATCGTCGATTAACTAACAGAGAAGTTGCAAGAAGACGTCGAAATGTCTTATGGTTCTTGCGCCAAGAAATATTAACCAAGCATTGGGGATGAGCCGAATCGCAGCCAAATTTGTTCCTCGTCTCTTAACCGATGAACAAAACAAAAAATCATAAAAACATAAAATTAGACTCCAGTAGTTCCACAACCACCATACTCACCCGACCTAGCCCCGTGCGACTTTTTTTTTATTTCCGAAGTTAAAATCTACGCTCAATGGACGTAGTTTTCAAACAATTGACGACATTAAACAAAATACGGAAATCGATCTTAAGGATATTCTAATTAGTGCCTACCAGGAATGTTTTCAAAAGTGGAAAAGAAGATGGCAGCGGTATGTTGCTTCCCAGGGAGATTATTTTGAAGGTGATAATATGTATTTATAATAATATTGTGTTAATAAAATTTTATTTGAAAAATCCGGGTATTTTTTCATCACACCTCGTACTTAACAGATTTCTTTTGTTTTTCCCCCCCGTAAATTTCGTTTTTCCTTAGGTATTATTATTATTTTCCTGCGAAATACACATTATTCCTAGCGAAAATTCCCCCCCCCCTGGACATTACGGCGGTTCCCGTCGAATATTCGCCTCCGCCTTCTTCCACGCCGACGACACATTATCAGTAAGGTGGATAATAAATATTCGTTATACGAATCTATAGGAAAAAAAGACAAAAAAAACGTCGTATAAGTCGGTTGTTCGTGTCCTCGCCAGGGGCGTATACAAGGGGGGGGGGGGCGATGGGGCGATCGCCCCCCCCCCTAGATACTTGTGTATGTACCTATATCTACTGACAACTAAAATTAATCGAACTAAAACTAAAATGTCATAAAACATTTTTTTAATTAAAACTTATTATTTTTATATAATTTTTCGATAATTCTAAGTTGGCAACAGATTCGACGGGCCGTTTTTCTATTCGCCCCCCCCCTAAGGGATGAAGTAAATACGCCCCTGGTCCTCGCTTTATATAACACGTACCTATACAAACTAGTCGTAGAATTCGCGTGTTTTTCATCAAATCCAACGTTACCCTATTGAAGCGCAAAATATTATTTACCGCATGGCCATTATATTAACAACGTATTTGTTGTACATACTATACAAGGATGATTTCTGCGTCGAATCATAATAATAATATTGTACGCATACACATACAATGCAGGCAGAGCGGATAGAACATTACACTGTATTTTTGTGTATACGCCATTTATAAAGAAATCATTATTTCCACATCGGGTGCGGGGGCCCGTGCCCAAGTCTATTTGTAAAACTCTATTCAAAGACTAAATTTATTAAATCATTACACTTACGAGTAAACTGCGCTATGCAAAATAAATATTTACGTTTAATTATTACGAAAATATAAATTATACCGACAAGGAAACGTGTTCAATAAAATTATGTCCGAGAAACCCCCGTCGCCGTAATCGTGCCCGTACGGGACATTGTTCATAATATATTTGACTGTTGTTGATATTATATCTGTTCAATCATCCAACTCTAGAAATCGGCCAACATTTTACGTATTTACACTCAGAACCAGGGGCGTGATTTGGAGTAAAATCACGGGGTAGCAATCTTGAATAATTTTTTTTTTTTTGTGATCTAATGAAGGAAATTATTTGTAGGGTAGCGTAGCTATTAATTTGCAACCACAATAAAAATGGTGGGATAGCAATTGCTATCCCTCGCTACCCCCTAATGACGTCTATGCTCAGAACAACATACGGTTTTTTTTCTCCGATTAACAGGGCTTACAGTCTCTTGCAATAATCTTTCCAAAAACTTCGATTTTTTTTTTTTCATTTCTCTCAGACGGCATTACGAATTATTATTCTAATGGCTTTTCTCTTTCTCTCTCTCTCTCTCTCTCATTTTCTTGTTATACCTACTAAAATAATATAATTAATGTATACAAATTTTTTCATTAGTGTATACAACTAGTAATATTAATATAATATAATATGTTATTGTTAAATCGTCTACTGTACTAAATGCTCTCGACCGTGTGTTTTCAATACATAAATAAATAATAACTATATAAGCAAATAACGTTTTCATATTTTTTTTCCCCCTGTGTACGACCGTAACCTGTAACAATGTCCAAATACAAAAAATTCGGATAAATTTGTGTTTAATAAATATTAGGAAATTTGATATTAGCACATTATATTTAAAAAAAATATATATATATACCGATCTATGCGGATATAATTATTTTTTGACAGTTATATGTAATCGCAATTAATTAGTAAGGCCCGGTTTTTCAATCTAATTTATCCGCCAGAAAACACGAATTATTCGACGGATAAGAAAAAATAAATAATTATCGGTTTTTCAATGTCCAGATAAGCGTTTATTCGTCGGATAAATCATCGAACAGTAGTTATTCGATACTTTTTCCACCAAATAAGAAGGATTCATCTGGCGGATAATTATTATTGATAACAGGAATAATGAATTTAGTTTTCAATTCCATTATTAATATTATAGTGTTTTTCGTCATTTTCAATTGTGCGTCATGGATTTATTTGAAGACGACGATGACGATAACGAAATAATTCAATTTAATTTGAATAATTTTAATCGTCAAAAATTAAATATACTATTCAATTTTTCGTTTAGAAAAATGTCAAGCAATACTTTTTATTCGAATGCCAAATATTGTGCTTACAAAATTATTATGAAAAGTTTTTGAGCTCCCAAAACAAAAATGTGCCTGCAACTGACGTAAATATTGTGTGACTGCACGTGAACAAACACATTTGTTGCGAAATTATAACGTTTTCGGTAAAAGTTATAATGGCCACTTCATAATTAATTTATTTAACCATAGGTATAAATATATAATATTCGATTATTTATATTTCCCAAAAATCGAATCCACTTCATAAAACTCACCTTTCACATTTCAATATTAAAGATTGACTTCGTTAATTTTCATTTCTTTTTTTTTTGTAATTTTTAAAAAAAACGAAATTTGAATACGAATTGTTTAATCGAATAAAGCATATTCACAAATTTCGATTACAGATTTGTTTATAAATGATTCAAAAGTTGCAATTACAGTAAGAAAAAAAAAACAATTTTAAGATCAATTTTTTGAACAGAATCTGTATAGTCTTGGTCGTCGATAAATATCGACTTTTAGTTCAAAATATTTCAATTAGTGGTGTACACTTTTATAATTCATTCATAAGCTCACCTATTTGTTAAGTACAAGCCCGAATCCGGCCATTATTATAAATTTAAAAAAAGTATTTACACTGATATATCTATTTATATATGAGTTAAATCTTAGTATAATAATAATCAAGCAGTAAAATAAGGTCCTATTGAATTATTACAAATAATAATTATTTTATTATTATTAATGTAATCAAAATGATTTATTGATTAGTACCTTACACAATTCTGCTTTAATATTGTTAACAATTACGTATGAAAGCATCAACTACACAAACTGTTTAACGGCTGTGTAAAATATTTTATTAGTATAAAAAACATTTGCGTATTTCGTACGAAATTAATTAACTTAACATGACAAACGATTTTTTTTATGTAAATATATTTGATTTATAATTTACAAGTTGTCATTTTTTATTTGAACATTGAACATAATTGTATAATAGATTATACTAATTAATCGAGCCAACTGATATTGCAAATGTAATCTACTTTGTATAAAAATCATAAAACATATCTGAAATGTTTTAGACAAATCTAACTGACATAATAATTTGATGAATTGTTAATATGAAAAAATGTTAAAGTTTATATAATAATGCAAACAAATATTAACCTACATTTATGGCAAGAATGCATGCAATAAACACAAAAATACCTATAGATTTATATTATTTTTTATAAATACCCGGAGGAAAACCAATATTAAGATTTAATTAGTCCATAGTTGGCTCTGAAAATACATTATTGTAAATTCAAGGTGTTTAGAATGATATAAAAATCATTTACAGATAAATTTTTTAACACAATTCATTTCTGACACATCAGTAATTTTATTGTATTTCTTTCTTAAATATCATCAAATATGTAATGAAAAATGTATTCACATATTACAATAATCTAAAACCCTTAAAAAAAAAAAAAATAATATATATAAAAAAATTATTAAGTAAATACATTAAAGCTAATTTAATTTTCCATTTTATTGATATTGAATTTTATTTACAATGTTTTAAAATACACCACTCACACATAGTGCAAAAATTGTAATTGGTTACTATTTTCTGAGGAAAGTACATATTTCGTCAATTTTTACAATGGCAAACAAAAAAATCAAATAACTGTAATAGAATAAATTAAAAATTAAAAATAATCGATCTCGGGATGTATTATTAACCAAAATAAAGTAAAATTGACTGTAAACCTTTTTTTTCTTTTGTGTTTGCTATTGAAGATTGAGAGATCTATATATAATATATATAAATATAAGTTTTAATGAATTAAAAATATAAATTATGCAGTGCTAGATGATGATGTTTGTTGCCCGGGTACTGAATACTGGGGTCTAAAATTTGTGAAATTTGTGTTGCCAAATGCACCGTTTAATTGTCCATTTTGAAAACCATTAGGATATTGATTGCTAATAGTCCCAACTGAAAAAGACAATTTGTTACAGTAATTATTGTTATTTTAGAAAATTTAATTTTTTCTTTTTTTAAATATTTACCTCCAGATTGTTGCTGAGAGGTAGATGTAGCTGAAGAAGTGGTGGCGGCTAAACGTGACAATATCGATCTCTCAGACATCTGAAGTCGCTGAGCAACTGGTGGTATACGAGCCAATGTTGCAGGCAGTCTACTGACATCAGATTTCATATCTGATAAAAGTTCTTCCAGCTGATTTAACACCTACAATTATATAATAATAAGACGTATTCATATTATTGAACTAAAATGCAATAACATACTTTGTGAAGAACAGCATTGGCAGGTTTATTGCCAGCAAGACTTTCTTTAGACAAGTGTTGATGTGATTCAGCCAAGCACTCTACTTCAGCAAATCGTGCATTTAATGACATAGCCGGATGATTTGGATCTTGTGTGAGGTTCAAATAAGCAGCACGCCTAAGTTGTTCCTCGATCACCAGTGCTTGTTCCAATAATTTGAATCTTCTTGCTAAAAATTTGTTCTTGATTTCTAAGAAGTTTCCTTTACCAACATCCATTTTGAATGGTTCATTGATTATAGCAAAACGGATATCACTCTGAATGTCTTGCCAACGTCCATAACCATGCGTGACAATGCCCGCCAATAACCAATAATCATGTCTTAAACAAATAAAACAAAATATGCAAACACATGAAATGTACATTATACATTGAATGAAAAAAAACTCTACCTCCTATGCCAGATCTCATATTCACGTCCAGGAACTGCTGCTTTCTCTTCATTTACCCACAATGTATGGAGTTCAGTAAAACCACCATCAGCAATGTTAAACATAAACTTTCTAGTAATTTTATCTTCTTTGTCATTTTCAGTTCCAATGCCAGCTGCTACTTTAGCTCTTTCGGCCTCTTCCATCAACTTTTTCTTGGCTTCATAATCTGCTTGCAGTAGTGCTTTTGCTGACGCTTCAGCAGCTTTCTTCTCATCCTATTTTTTTTTAAATCAATTCAGTCACTTTAAAAAAATATTAAAAATAAATGACACATACTTCTTTTTTGTCTATTGCAGATGATTCAGATATATTTTCTTCCTCTTTCTTTTCAATTTCAGATGTTTCTGTTAATTCAGGGTCTTTCTGTTCAGATGATATAGTATCAGCAGACTGTTCAATTTTAACAACCATGGGGTCATTTTCTTGAACACTTTCTTCCTCTGGGGATTTTTCTTCTTGTGGTTTTTCTTTCTCTAGATCTACAACAGCTTCATTTGTTTCTTCTTTAACAGTCACCTACAACATATATATATATATATATATATATATATTCTTATAGTAGACTAATCAAATATAACCTAATAAAAGCATCATAAAACTCATTGAAAAAAAATATAGCCCTTCAGACTTCTGATTTGAAAAAAATTATTAAAATACATATTAATATATTTTACAAATCTAAAAATTAAAATATCATTAGACGGTATAAACAATTATTGATCAGATACTATCTAGCAGTTAAAATATCATATGACATTCATTACAAATAATAGTCATCATGCAATATAACAATAGTAATGATAATTACTTATTATTAAAAATAAAAAAACACCATCAATATATATTATATCATAATAAACACTATATATATATATATATATATATATTATATACAAACATACAATAATAAAATTAAATAGCAATTAGTACTTTTTTTGATTACAGAGATTTAAATTAAACTATAGTACATAATGCAACATGAATTTAACAAATCAGATACTAACTAGCAAAATATGAATCAAGAAAATTCATTTTAAAAATTATGTACATCATATCTGATAAATTAAATGAATACATACAATACAATACACATTTATCAGATCAGATACTATCTAGCAAAACTATTCATCAAGGAAATTCATTTAAAAAATGATTTACATCATATCTGATAAATATATAGTATTTATAAAATGTAGAATATATTATTTTACTCACAGTAGATTCTTCTGGAGTATCAGTTTTGGTAGATGATTCATTTTCGTTTTGAATAGGTGTGCTAGTAGTATTTTCTTCAGATTTAACTTCATTCGATTTATCGGAAGCTGCTATTTCTTTTTGTTTACTTTCAGTATCCTTAAAAATAATAAAATTATAAATTGTTTTATAAAATTTATACGTTAATTTTTAATACAATAGTTAATATATAATTTTACTGACTGTTGGTTTATTTTCAGTTTCAGTTTCAGCTTTCTCGGAAACAGTAGTAGTAGGCGTCGATGCTTCTGAACGAGGTATTGGAGTTGAACTAGTAGAAGCATCAGTTGCTTTAATAGTCTGTATGGGTTTACGAATAACTTCCGGCATACTGTAAAAACCATTTATTTCTTCAAATTCTTGGACCTGAAAATTTAAACATATAATTATTTAATTTAGGAAATCATAATTAATATAGAAAATACTTACTTTCTTACGAATTAATGACATAACACCTATTCTAGTAAGTACGTGTTGTCGACTTAAACCTTCACGAGGTACTCCGTCAGCAAAATTTTCAGAATTATCAGCTCCAGGTTCACACAGATGGCGCATAAACAATGAAACATATGCTTTGAAATTTTTCTCTGATTTTCCTCTAAGATCTCGTACAAGCCTAATTATCAATTTATAAATACAAAAAAATTACATATATATAAGCACAACAATAAAATTAATTTTACCATTGGGAGTTAAAAGCATCTTGAGGAGGCATTCCATATCTCATAATTGCATTCAAGAATGCCTTTCTTTGTCGAGCATTAAATCCAAGTACCTAAGAATAATAAAAATATTAATTTATAGAGAAAATAAACATATATAATTATTCATTTTTTTCAATTTAATGTAGAAAAAGGCCTTTAATAAATGCATAATAACTTAATATACAATTATTCTAAATCTTTTTCATTTATTTTTCCAAATAGGTATACAGAACATTTTATAAGAATACTAAATGTTTATGTTTGCAAAAACCTACATTTGGACTATTGGTTATATAATAATATATTAAAATAAAACAATCACTTACTTCAATGTTACCACCTACTCTGGCTAATAATGGAGGTAGGGGCCGATCTTTTTCTTCTTTTCTTTCAGGTTTACGCTTAAGTTTTTTACCAGCTTCTCCATCATTCTCATTAAAGTCATCATCTTCTTTGTCATCATCTTAAAATTAAAAAATATCAGAAACAAAAAAAATTGTTTACATATCAGATCATACCTGATGGAGCAGAGAAATCAGAATTGTAATCTGATAAGTTTTCTTGCCAAGTTGTATCTTCACGAGTTGAGTCGACTACACCACCACCATCATTGTAATTAACCTGCAATGTAAAAATTTAAAAAACATAAGACGTTAACAACAATAAATATAAAAAAATTCACCTGTTTTCTAACTCGTTTTCCTTTACCCAATGTTCTAGATATATCTTCTTGGTGTTGCTCGTAATGATGGCGAAGTAATTTAACCCAATATGCGGGGTCAGTATTTTCAGCTTCTTGTTTTATAACTTCGGTATTAGCTTCTTCTTCTTCGTCTTCCTCTTTAGTAACGTAGCTAGCAACTTTAAATGAAGACAGATACTCATTGGACCAATTTTCTTTTTGCTCAATACCAATTTTAGAACGATCTAATAAATCTTCAATAGCTTTATCATCATAATGAATAGCTTCTTCTTCTTTACCCTAATACCATATAATATATTATTAATAATAATAAAAACATAATTTGTATTTAAAAAAAAAGAAAAAACAATACCTCTTCTTCTTTAAATAATTCTTCAGTACCAAATCGTAATATATCATCCAATTCTTGTTTAGTAAAGTTTGTTTGTTTTCCTCCCATACCAGGTCTTACAACTAAGTGAGTTAACATCATTTTTCTCTTAGCAACTTGGGTAACTCGTTCTTCAACTGAATTTCTCGTCACAAAACGATATATCATTACCTAAATATTATTTAAATAATTCATTATAGGTATATTTAAATAAATATAATGAAGATAGAGGTATATACACATATAGAAAAAAAAATGATTACCTTATTTGCTTGACCAATACGATGTGCTCTTGAAAATGCCTGTATATCATTGTGAGGATTCCAATCAGAATCATAAATAATAACTGTATCTGCAGTAGCCAAATTGATACCCAGACCACCAGCCCTAAAAAATGTAATATTAATTACATTAAACATGAAAAATAGAACTCATATCTGTTAGAAGAAATATGTATTTAATTTCAAAATATATTATATTTTACTCAAATACCTTGTTGAAAGTAAGAAAACAAATTGTTGAGCACCAGGAGCATTAAACCTATCAATTGCTTCTTGTCTTTGACTTCCTGTTATAGATCCATCAATTCTTTCATATTTATAACCTTCTCCTTCAAGATAATCTTCAAGAATATCCAACATTTTTGTCATTTGAGAAAATATCAAAACCCTATAAAATATTAAGATTGTAATTTTAATTACAAAACAAGTTATTACACCATAATTATTTTAGTTAAACATATAATGTACAATTAATTTACATATTGATAAATATAAGGAGAAATTACAAAAGAAAAAAACTACAATTAAAAACATCAAAAGAATCAGAAAAAGTTGACCCATATATATAATACATTGTAGTAAACAGTAGTCGGTATTATTCATCAAACTTTTGTATTTTAAATAAATTTAAGCATTATAAATTTTATTTTGTTAAAAAATTAAAGAAATATATTTTATAAGTTACCGATGATTTGTTTCTTGAAGTTTTTTAAGCATCTTTGATAATAAAACTAGTTTTCCAGCAGCTCTGATAAGAGCACCAATTTCATAACTTCCATTAATTGACGTTGGAGCCTCTTGACCAGCCGCCGGAAATAAGTATGGATGGTTACAACATTTTTTCAAATCCATCATAATATTTAATAAGGATACTTGTTGTCCACCACCTCTTGGATTCAATGCTTCAAAGTTCCTCGTTAATATATATTTATAATACTTCTTTTGCATCGGAGATAATTCAACACGTACAATGAACTCAGATTTTGAAGGCATATTCTAAAATGAAATTGATAGTAAATGAATTTTCGATATAATTAAATAAAAATTTACCTTCAAAACATCAGCTTTCAATCGTCTGAGCATGTGAGGTCCTAACATTTCATGAAGACGTTTAACTTGCTCTTCTTTGGAGATGTCGGCAAATTCATTTTGAAAAACTGTCAGATCATTAAATTTTTCGGGTGTCAAAAAATTTAATAAATGGAATAACTCTTCCAAATTATTTTGCAATGGAGTACCAGTTAATAGAAGTTTATTTTGTATATTATAGCCAGCCAAAAGTCTAAAAAACTGTTTTCCGATTATTAGACAAGTAAATAAATATATTATAACGCATAATTACTTTTGACTGGTTGCTTTTGAGTCTATGAGCTTCATCCACAACTAATACAGCCCACTCAATTGATCCCAACAATTGAGCGTCTATTGAAATTAACTCATAACTTGTAAGTAGTACATGGAACTTAACAGTACCTTTTATCTTATGACAACGTACCCCAGAACGAGATTCATCAAATAAAAACTCATTTTCTCTAATTGTTACTCTAGAATCTTTGTCTCCTACATATGATACAACATAAAAATCTGGGGCCCATGTCTCAAATTCACGCTCCCAGTTAATAAGTGTGGACAATGGTACACTCACCTAAAATAAATAAAATAATATAATAATTGATAACTACATAATTATAATTATTTAGAATACTTACTAAAAATGGACCTTTACTATGTCCTTCTTTATATAAAGAATACAAAAATGTAATTGTTTGAATAGTTTTACCGAGACCCATTTCATCAGCTAATATAGTATCGATGCCTTGGCCCCAAGAGTATCTCAACCAGTTCAAACCTTCCAACTGATAAGGATGTAATTCCATACCAGTATCTATTACATAATCGGGTTGCTTTTCATATTTCTTTTTTAAATCTGAAATCGGTTTGTCAGGCGCTGGTACAAATTTACGACTAAAAAAAAAAAAAAAAAAAAAAAAAATGCAGTACATGAAAACAATTGTAATGTATAAAAATAAATCTAATATTCATATCTGTGATTTTAAAATCACAATTATTAAATTATTATTCCTTTGATTACATTTCGAGGGTTAATTAAATTACTTTAATCTCATCAAACTGTAGTAGTGTTTTAAACTTCTTTTTACTCATGTAAATTGTTTTGTAATTACATATAAAAATTATAACATACCAAGTAAGTCCAACTGATGCTTTTAATGCATCTTCTTCTTCAACAGAATCTTTTTTGCTGCTACTCTTTTTTCCTTTAACTTTTTTATTTTTCTTTGAAGAATCACAAGACGCTCGTAATTCCTGAAAGATTTTTTTTTTATATATAAATTAAGATTTATGTAAATATACTTTAAATTACCCAATAATAGTCGATGAATGATTTCAAATCTGTATATTCACAATTTTCATGTTCCCATGTGGCTAAGCTATATGACAAGTCTCTCCATTTTACCAAATACATCATTCGGCCATCTCTTAAATGCTTATGATTTAAAATCCTATGGACTAACAGCCATTCTGGTTTTACACCATATCTAAAATAATAAATATAAAATTAAATAAATAATTAATTTTTTTTGCAATTAATGAAAATACCTATAATATTTTTCTTCTAAAATAGACTGATCACCACTGACTTCACGAAGTCTTTTCCACCTGCTATCGAGTTCATCCAATGGTTCTTCTAACTTAGGTGGTTCATCCATATCATATTTTCGCATGTAACTTCGAATAGCTACAGGATGAAAAACTTCCATCTGTAAAATAAACGTAATGTTATAAAATTGAATAAAAAGATCAACATTTATTAAAATAATAAATAATTACTTGAACTTCAGACACCCAGTCACATTTCCAGTAACTTTGATCTTGCCATTTCACAAAATATTCACGTTGTCTAAGTTGTTTATTTCTTCGTCTATTGGTCTTTTCAGATTGTTCATCAGTTGGTTTGTTACTATCTTCTGGTAATAGTTTCCAACGCCAAGTTAAAATTTTTGATAATTTCCCAGGTAGTGGTTTTGCCTATCAAAATCATAATTTAAATATATTTCAGAAGTTAATTATTATTTGCACTTACCGAACAACGAGGACATTTCCAATCACCATCAGGCACATCAAAAATAGGCGGACTTAAACAGAATGTGTGGTAAGCTGCTGGACATGAATCACAGCATAAAAGTTCACCTCCATCTTTACATACTCTATGCAACATATTAATATTGAATTAACTTTTTTTATAATAGGAGAGGAGATAAGAAAATTTACCTGCAAAATTCTTGATGTTCATCTTCTTCTTGTTCTTGCCCACCTTCACTTTCACAATGTGGACACGACCACTTTCCTTCAGGTGTATCTTCAAGTTCTGGATCCAAACAAACAAGATGATATGCCCTTGGACAAGTATCACACAAGATAATCTCTCCACCTTGTTGGCAAACCTCACAATAATCTTGATGATCAGTTTGCTAATATATCAAAGAACAAATTTCATGTTTATACGCAATACACAATTTGATGAAAAATTTAGGATTTTACACTTACTTCATACCCATCTTCATCACCATCTGGGAATTTAGAAGTCATTTTTGTCTTTTTCTTCTTTTTGGACTTGTTACCAATTTTAGTCTTTGCTTTCTTTTTAGGCGCATCAGGATCATCAGATTTCTTCTCAGCTGCTTCAGCTTCAGCAGCTGCACCTTCCTCAGCTTCTTGTAACATTTGCTCAAACTCAGCATCGGAATCGCCTTGATTGTCACCGGCTCCCCCACCTTCAGCATCATCATCCTAATGTAACATATTGCAATTATAAACATTTAAAAAAATGGAGTTTTCATAATTTCCTAAGAAATTAACTTTTAATTTAAACTAACAGAACTTGCTTGTTTGCGTTTTCCAAGCCTAATTTTTAGTGTGGGAACTTTAGATGTAGATCCTTGAGAATTTTTCTTGTTACCACCACCACCACCACTACGTTTACCACGATTACTTCGTTTTTTACTCTTCTTTTCTTCTACTTCTACTTCTTCTTCTTCTTCTTCTAATTCATCTAACTCATCCACTGACCTTGACTGAAACATTAAATAGAAATAAATATTAATATTTTAAAATACTACAAAGCAAATATTTATAGTATTGTATTTCGTTTATTTAAAATTGAGCAACAGCTCAAAAATAAAAATAAATAAATAAACAGTGTTCAACCTATCTCTAATGTATACACCTAATTATTTTATTTCAAAATTTTAAAAACTTTTGAAATAATCATAATTTTTACAAACCTTGTGCCTTGAAGCTGAACTCTTAGGTTGATATTCAGGTTCTTCATTTGCTTCAAATTCTGGTTGTTCTTGGTGAGGATTTTGTTGGCAAAAATCGCGCCACTTTGCGGCAACTAACATCATCATTTTAGCAATAACAACCTAAAAAAAATGTACAAAACAATAAATATATAATATATTTTGAAATATTAATATTAGTACCTTAGGATTTTCTTTAGCAAGAATAGGTCTAACATGTTGCTGAAATAATTTGTAAGTAGTCAAATTTTGATAGTCGGCATCAGTATAATCAATTGAAACATCTTGCAAACCGAATGTTTGACAGACTTCTTCAACTGATGGCATCCCCGCTAAAAATTTTTTTTAAATGTTATTGTTTTAATAATAAAATTTAAATAAATCAAGTCATACTGCCATTATTATCTTGAGATGTACTTGGCTGATGATGTTTAGAAGATGAATTTTTAGATTTCTTAGACTTGCGATTTGAGTAATCTGAATCATTAGCTGTAGTTGTTTCTTCCTCTAAATTACCAAAATCGCTTTCCTAAACATTAAAATATATAAAAAAATATATTAATACTTCAACTGATAAAATAATGTAAATACCTCAGCGCTATCGCCACCCCTTTTTCTCTTTTTTTTCTTCTTTTCTTTTTTTGAATCACTTTTTGCTTTACGTTTTTTCCCTCGTTTTTTCTTACGACCATCAGGATCGTATTCATCATCATCCTCCTAATACAAAACAAAGAATTAATTAACTGTATTACATAAGGGAATATTGTGTATTTTTATAGGTTCTCTGAAATTCATATTCAACTAATCGAAAATGATTATTAGATTAATTTTAATACTGACCTCTATTTTTTTTTCTTCTTCGGAATCAAATGAGTTTTCTACTCGACTTGAAGGTTCATCGTACTCTTCTATAATTAAATTATACAATTATTAATTACAATAAAATGTTTACCTAGTTTTGTATACTTGAATGTTATTCTGAATAATTATTTTAATATTTCTGACAACTTTTTTTAGATTTTGTAAATTTATAAAAATAAATTTTAAATACAGATAATACATCCAACTAGATAGCTAGACTTGTATTTTTTCAATTTACTATTTATGGTACGATGTTTGCAAACAATTTATTTAAAAAAAAATCTATTTACTATTAGTTTGATTAAATACGAAAAAAAACTTAATTTGTTTACAAAATATGTACTAATAAGTATAAGCATCTTTTCTGTAATATATCTTAGAACCCATACATTAATTAATGTGATAATTTAGTAAATACAATAAATAATGGCCGTTGTTATTTATATCTTTTATTACAAATTATAAATATTAAAAATGATTACAGATCAATCGAGTTCCAAAAATTAATAACAACGCAGCAAAATTACAGTTATATTATAAATTATCTGATCGGGGTTTATATGAGATTTTAAATGAGTCGAGGCGTAAATAATCTCTTTATTTCTTTATAACACAAAATGTATGTTCAACAAAATATAAAAATAAAACGCCGTTTCCAGTTTTTATACAAAACTATATTAAATACAGTCAAGTATTCTTTTAATATATAAAATCGATACAAAGAAAATTGTCGTATACAAAGTGGACCAAAAGTCAGTACGCGTTTTTTGCAAAACATTAACACACTTTAATTTTGTAAAAATATGTCTGTGAAAATTTGGTTTGTAGCCACATTTTTGACTACAAAAATACCTTATACCTTCCAATCTATCATAAAGTTGCACATTACAAATAAAGAGGGAAACATGACCAATCGTTATAATGTATCGAAATAATGTAGAAACTAACTATTGGTCCACTTGGTTTACTAAATAGTCTATTAATTATATATTATAATATAAACGCTATTGTTATGACATGCCATTTATTATAGGTACACAGCGAGTGTGTGTGTGTGTGTATGCAATTTGATTTACTGATAAACTTGGATAACTTTTATACATTAATGGTTTGTTTTCAAATTTTATTTATTATATTTGTCACAGTACGCGAACCACCGAATTTCTTTGTCTTAAAGTATTTTATATTCTATTATACACAAGTATATAAAATATTATTATTTTTACTAGTAGTATTAAAAGAATTGAAATATGTCTTATTTCAAATTTCAAAATTTTTTTCCCGACAAACGTAAGAGAGTAATATAAACGCATTGTTTATACGAGTCTGTACAATGTACTCGTAAACACAATATTGTTTACTAAAGAGACATGTTATTGTGTAAAGAGCCAAATAACAGGATTCATATTAAGTGAATGTTGTAGAACAGTAGGAGTACTACTAAAATATCGTAAGGGTAAATAAGGATATATTGAAAATATTGTACATGGTCGAATAAGAGAGAGAGAGAGAGAGAGCAGATTAAAAATGCACTGTTGTTTTTACCGTTGAAGGTTCGACAATAATGAAAAACAAAAAATTAAAATAAAAAAAAAAAAAAAAAAAGACTAATTTATGACGAGTGAATAAAGAAATGTACAGAGGACAGGTGAATGCGTAAAATTTGATAATATTACAACGGTAATGAAAATAATATTCAATAATTAATAACAATAATAATTGGGGTCGGCCGTAATCCAGCGGCGCACCGTTCCACCATTTTGTTTACGGTTGGCCCGGTTTGCGAAAACTCGGCGCGCGGGTAACAACGACCACACGTCTTACGAACGCAACGGTGGCGGTAGGCGCGCGCGCGCGCACGCCGCCGGTCGTTACGATCATCACCGTCGGCGGCAAACGCGCCGGGGACACGCGGACGATACCAAACCGACGGAAAAACCAAAAAAAAGAAAAAGAAAAACCGTACACACGGATGGCCGGCGACGGTAAAATTACCAGTAAACGACTCCTCGACTTCCTCGTCCGACGCCATCTCGCGCGTTTCCCGGTGTTTATGTATGTCGCCGCTGTGCACGTTGCTGTGTATCACATCGGATGCCGCCGACACCACGACGGACGAACGACGCTGTGATTACGAGAAAGAATACCACCGCCTAAAGTCGACGTTGTTGTTGTTGTTGTTGTAACTGTATCACGAAGACAACGAGGTAACCATTAACGACGGTCGCGTGCACGAGACACACGCGCGAAAAACAAAAAAAATAAATATCCGCTTATACGTTATTGTAACACCTAAAAGTATAGTTGTAAATAAAAATTAAAAAACGCCAAACGATTCGCGTTGTTTGGTTATTTAGTCTTTGGAATACACACGCACACACACACGCACGCACTAGTGGCAGGAGGGGGGGTCCCTTATTTCCCCCAAACGCGATTGGCGTTTGTGCGTTTGCGCACTGGTCACGGAATACAGCGCTCGCGGTTCCAGTAGTGGACGATTCCGAAACTACCGCGTCCGGGTCGGTGTGTGTGCGCGCGTGTCCGGGGATTCTCTTGCCGTAAACACGAAAACAACGCGACCGCCGTATTGCGATGGGTTGGGGGGGGGGAGGAGGTTCCGATGGATATTGTGGTGTCGAGTGGAATAGACGCCGCGGTGTGGTCGGTGGACGGGAAAGGAACGATTGTGTTACGTATTATGTGGAAAAGAGAGTGGAAAAAAAGAAAAAAAAAGAAAAGAGAATGGAATCTCGCGCGTGAGATTATTATTATAAATATTTTTCCTCTTTTTTTTTTTTTTTGCGTACCTGTACGAATCGCGATCCGACGATGCGCGTGTGTGTGTGTGTGTTGGTATTATTCAGTAAACGAAGTAACGGACTATAGTTTGACGATACGTCGGATAATGGTATGGCGCGACATTCATAGCGATATTTAAATAATTAGGATACGATATAAACAAAAAAAAATAAGAAAAAAAAAATGTTTGTCGGCTGTGTGGAATAAAATGTTTTCGTTTAGAAAACCTATTAAAACGAACATTTCACCACTGCCGTCGAATCCCCCATAACATCGCTTCCTCTCTATAATATCAGTTCAGCCGGTCAAGCGTGCGTACTTTTGTGCGGTACAACACAAATTACATACCTATACCTATACCAATATAACAGCAAACAAAGCGATGACATTTGAAACGAGTGGAACGGCAACGAGAATTGACCAGCCGCTATAAGTCATATATTGTTACGGTACATTTTATTGATTCCTTGATTATTTTTTTTTTTAATAATTCGTACGTTTTTCATTTAAACGTGTGTTCGAGCTGAACAATTAGAATACATTTCGTTTATTTATCATTACTGCAAAAACAATAATATAGCAATTATAATAATTTGACGTTAAATATTAAAAAAAAAAAAAAACGGATATTATTATTTACTACATTAATTAGACACGGCGGCGATCACATGTCTGCGATTTTTATACGACTACTAACCACTAATTATTATGTCAATCATTCTCAATTTCTATATTTTCTACGTGTACAGTTTTATTTCAATAAATCGTTATTAAAAAACGCATCGTTTTAAGAAAGTTGTACAATGTGGTGTGTGTGTGTGTATTCTCTTCAATATTTTTTACGTACCTAAATCCTATTATATTCTAATACAAAATTATAAAAATTATTCATAGGTAATTAATTTAAGAACTTTAATGCCTAAATGTTAATATTCCACATAATAATTATTGGGGAATCCGTATTATTATTATACCTATACAAAAATACTTATAATTGTAACGGGCAATGTAAACATTTATGTTGTAATTTGGTTCTCTGGACACAAAGTGTGTTTAACAACCATTACAAGTATTAATAAACGTAAATGTAATTATTTTTAAGCCAATATAAATACGTTAAAAGTATAATTTCTTTTAAAAAAAAAAAAATTAATACATAGTCAATGAAAACTGTATAGTGTTCAAGGTACTTAAACAACGGCCGACTATATAATATAGGGACTACTGATACAAAATAAAATTAATGTTTTATATATTGTATATGTGCAGTGGACTAGGGGTGGAAATATACGTAACTGATTAAAAAATGTAGTATAGTCTATAAAACGTGTTATACAAACGTGTCAATAATTATTATGAAATGTATTGTGTTAAGTGCGTTAAGCTATTACATAATAAAATCCAAAAATAATAATAAGTCGAACCAACTACACGTATTTATTTATACTCGAGAAGCGTAGGACGTATCTACTCACTTATATATATATATATTAAATTATATATATATATATATATTGTATTATACAACCTATTCCCGAGAAAAAAGTTAATAAACGTAAGTTAAATAACGTAATATTATAGACACATTATACCAACATAAATAAACGCATTACAACTCGAGTGTAAATCAAATTACTATATTATTAGTTAAAAACCTAATCATATATAATTCATAAATATTAAATATACGTATCAGGAAAAAAAATTACTATTATTATTATTATTAAGCAGATTGAAAGCGGGCATTTTCTCTCTTCATCTTATACACACGAAACATAGCAAAAGAGACGTTTCTCACTTCTAACGTACCGATCGATCTAATAGTGCGGTAAGTAATTTGAAAACAGATTTGAATTTGTCGTTTATGTATTGCGAAGTTATATATCCGGTGTGGATTTCAAGACTATAACGATTGTTCTAACAATATTTTGTGCCGCGTTTAAAAACTATTGAGAATTTTTTTTTTTTCAAATATCTAGGTTGCTCTGAATTACGAAACTACTGAGAAAATCAAAAAACATTTTAAATAAAGTAATGACTAAATAAAATTCGTTACTGGAACGTAACGTATGAACGGATCATTCGAGCATTCTTTCTAGTCGAAAATTTCCATACGGAAAAAAAAATAATAATAAAATAAACACAATTGTAAAATCAATAGCTTTCTTACTTCGCTCAGAATCTAAAATAATAATTATAATAATAAAAAAGAAGTATAAAAGGCAAGTATAATAGAGTACAATAGTTCCAATTCTTCATAAAAATCATTGCTACAATCAATCTGCTATATGTGACTCGCAATGTGACTCGAATAAACCAAGTGTTCAACTTAAACAAAAAAAAATTTGTTTTTTTAATTGTAAGTTTAAAAAAAAGTTAGGTTCAATTTACTTTGAGTTTATTTAACGATATTATATAATTTTTTATAGTAAATTAATACTTTCAGAGATGTTGAATATTAATTAATTATATCTTTCAAATAGGTATGATGAATTTTGATTTTAAAATTTTTTTAATATTTGTTTAAAAATTGTTAATCCAACATAAAGTAATATTTAGTGTTAATTTTTTTTAAATATATTAAATTGTAATATTCAATATGGAAAGAGTTTGTTGACGTTAAAACATCACAAAATATAATCATATATATTTTACGAATTATATAAATGTAGTAGGTATAGGTTTTCAATAATTTATTGAATGTTGATTTACGATTTGTATAAATGTATAATAATTACATTAATTAATTAATACGAATTATTATTTCAATGACCATAAAATATTTATTTCTTCATCGACTATATTAAACAGATTTTATTAATTTACAATTAGGACTCAGGTATGGTTTTTAAATTTTGTCGTAATCATGAAGCTAAACAATATAGTTTTCGATACAAAAAAATAAAATAAGAAAAAAAGAGGCCAAGAGAGCAAAGGCAGATGCTTCTGAAACAGATTATCGATCGCTCAGTCATGGTTTTTAATGAAAATGCATGTACATAACCGAGGGTGGGATTGGTGGAGCCATCCCTTCGCACCCCCCCGATCCTTTGACTGGAATAAGAGAATCGTCCATAATTTTTTATTAATACAAGTGTGGTAACTGTATCTGTTTGAAAGGTCTTGGTATAACTGTATCAGAAAAGCGAATTACGAGTTCAATAAGAAAAACAAGAATTATTTCAATATATTTTAGAGGGAATAATTAAATACGAAATATATTTGAATTTTAATTGTAATTACATTTTTAAAAAAAACGTAATTTTAGTTTACAGAAAATCGAAAAATTGCTAAATTGCTCCTATCAAGATATGTATTTATTTATACAATTATATTGTACAAATTTCTGTAAAATTCCAGAAAGAATTAAGGTGTAAGCATAATATATATTTATATATAATATTATATACATATAATAATATGCCTATAAATATTAATATAAATAATATCATGATACAAAAATGTAGACATTTCTTGGTCCTATATTGTTTAACGTAGCGTAATATAAAATTTGCAATAAAAATAAAAATAATTACAATTAATAAAATAAATTCATATATATTTTCTAACAAATTCGCGATAATTTTCAATTATTTTAATAATAATTGGTGGACATTTGGGAGTACCATTTTAATTAATTATTTATAAATAATATATTATAATCTATTGAGCAGGTACATTTCAATATCCTACATTATTACATGACATAGTATTTCCCGTCAAAACACTGCACATCATATCAAGTTAATCACTTGTTAAATCAATACTGTGAGTTTTCAATAAACATATTAAAAACAATTAACTTAGTACATTATTCTTAATGATTAAAAATATGTTTAAAACAATATAGAATAATTACACTTCATTGGAAGCTGTAATTCACGAATAAGTTATTCTAGCAATACCAAACATAAAATGTTTTTTAAAATCAATAACGTAGTAAATTAAAATAGTTTAAAATGAATTCGTGTGAAGTATAAACATTATTATATAACGAAGTTTGTTAAAAAAAATCAATATATACACTGAAAATATGGCAATTTAATTAATTTTAAATTGTACATTTTTTACATGGTAAAACATTTTTATTTGTCACTGTTTTAGACGAAAAATGACGGGATACACGGTGTAATGGGTATTAACACGTTATATTTAAAAATAATTATATCACATTTTAAAAATATTTACGCGAGAAGAATTTTTTTGCGGTTTTTCTACTTAGTAAATAAATACACGTAATGAAAAAATTAAAATAGAAAATTGCATTTTCCTAACACATTTTATTTTAAAATAAACAAATATGAAAACGATATTTGAAAAACACTCAAATTTCTTTTATTTTATAAGTTATGACAATACGGTATAAAATATGCGCATATCAATAAATTTATTAATATTAACTACAAATTGTATAAATGACTCCCCGTTCAAATAATTATATTACGAAAAAAAAATGTATATATGTATGAAAACGCTTGATCTTCTCGGAATACTGTTTCCCACCTCTATTGAATCAAAATATTAATTGCAATATCCATTTATGCCTCAGATGTTTTTCTCACGGAATCGCCAACAAAGTAATATTAGTATCAATTGCATTTAAAATAATAATAATAACAGCACACATGAGAGTGGTATAAATTGTCGAGTAAAAAGAAAAAAATTACGTATTCAACCAATAATGTATAACGATTACAAAAAGCGTGAGGACCATCCAGTGATCAAATCTTATTGTCATATACGACACTCAAAAGAGTGTCATCTTAGTATAAAAAAAGAGACGATCGCTTTTAGTGACCACCGTTATCGGACCTGACCTAGACCTAGACATTTGGAAATAGCGATAATCCCGCTCTAACCCACCGAACCAGTTCTTCTCTTCGTTAATATGACACACACTCCCAAAAGTGATTTGTAGTACATTATAAAATTGGTCTTCTATCGAGCTTAGTCTTGCGATTATATTCGTGAATCTCAAATAATAATCAATTTATTCACTTTCGTCATTGACTTCAAATTTATTCAAAGCCAATATCCAACTTGTTCTACGTAAACCATTTTTCTGTCCAGTTTTTACGGTTGTTCGGTCTCGTCATTCGTTATATCGCGCATCGACAAGATTCACCATTTATAAGGGTAATAGAATGATAAGATTTATAAAATTTTTGTTTTATTAATTACGTAAATGGTAAATAATACATTAAATTAAAAACTATTTGTGTACGACGATAAATCTAAAATATTTTATGCGTTGGGTTAGTTTTTTTATAATAACTCTAACCGAGTATAAAGTCTGTTATTGTAATACTCCATATTAATATTATATAACACAAATAATAAAATTTTGTTGCAATTGTTTAATACTTGTTAAAATAGCTGGTCAATAAAAATATCCAACATCGGTATTTTTAATACATATATATTCATATTATTACAAATATATTTTTTTTAATATTCAGATTTACGTGCTTAAAAATACTTTATTATCTTATTTACGGATTTATACTGAAAAATTGTTCATTTTGTATTTATTCAATTCGTCTATTGATTCGTAACTGTATAATACGTTGATATATAAACCTATATATAATATATATTTATAAAACTCTTTTTTCTTATTAGAGTTTTACTATAAAAATTTATATTTTATTATGTAAATTAACAATATTAACAAAATTCATATACAATACTATAAACAGTATTATATGTTCCTTATTATAACGTTTACGCTATTAGGCACATACGCGTAAAATATTACATATTAACATTATTAACATACTGTTTTAAATAACTAATATGTCTAATAACTAAAAATGCAAAGTTTAATAAAATTTGCTACAATTGTTTAACTTCTATATAATATTTTTAGCACCATCTAGGACCGTACAACTAAACTACATACGTACGCGTAGCTCTTTTAGTGTTTATTGATTGCATAACCTTGTCGCCGGACACAGTGCAGCATCCACTTTTCATTCTTTCGATGCTACTTGTTTCAAATTTGTATAAGACTAAAAAACGCCCATAATACTTATAATAAAAATGTAATTTTTTGTTTTGTTTTTCGTGTTTTCTACATTATTTATTGTAAAAAAAAAAGATAAAGTCAAACCATATTTGCCATATGTCCATCATATTGTACAAGATTATCCATTTAAATGTACTTTTAATAATGTGTCCACCACCTAATACGAAAATTACCGGAAGCTGCGGACGAATTATAAATTGTGCGTTTTCCAGAAAAAACAAGCATTGATTGGCACCCGTGAGAGACAATCAGCGCGAAAAAGAAGCGCGTGCCCGTAGCGAAAGTAGTCGAAGGTTGACGAATGATAATGTACTTAGGTATAGTATTGTGTTATTATTATTTTTTTTTTTTCATCAAGTTCATTCGTATATAAAACAGTCTGCATCCTCAAATTGTTTAATAGTGTTGTTTTGAGCGCATGACAGTTAATTGCTTTAAGTGTTTCATAGATTAGAATAATTATTAACAAAAATCATCCTAGAAAATTAAATAACTCAAATTACCTAAGTATGATATTTTCTCAAAATGCTCGCCATTATTTACATCTAGGACGATTAATAATTATATACATATAGACGACAGTAAGTTTTAGAAATTTCAATAATAATATACGTTACGAAAGCTTGTAAAAATATTTTTTTGTTTTTAAATATCTATTATACGTGTAATTTATACGTTTATAATAAGCTTTATAAAAAAATAACGCGTAATTCATTAAACGATAAAATATTTATTTGTCTAAAAGACATTTGACACAACCGATTATTTTGAAACATATTGTAACTTATGTTCATTGAAATAATCAAATGTATAAACGTAATATATTCGTTTTAATAAATAACATTTTCTTTACTCCGAAATATATATAAATATACTTGTAAACGTAATAGTTAAACTTATTCGTAACTAAGAATAAATAAATACATAATTTATTAATATAATATATTTAATTTTAATTTTATTGGAATCATTAAATTTATATAAAAATTAATGCGTATAATTGTTGTATATAAACCCATATTTTATGCGTATTTCATATTTTAACGTGATAATGTGTTGTTATTTAAGTATTTGAAAAATAAACTAATTTCATTTTTCGTTCAAATATGCGAGTAGTTTTTAACCAATTTTATTATAAAATTTTTTTTAAAAAAATACTATTTTCGTCAAGGACAAACTTTATAAGTATATCTGACATTATTTTAATAATTATAAGATTTCGAGACCAAGACAAATTAAAAAACTCTCTATTTAAAAACTTGCATGAATTATTTACGATATTATAAACTTTTTTTTTATTTTAAGTAAACATACCTTAAAGGCTTAAAAGATTTCTGCAATACTGTTATAGATTGGAAATAGTATTTTGGTACATAATCTTCGATATTATCAGTAGTTTTGAAAAATATCATGGATAAACAGAATTTAAGAAATATGTTTTCAAAGTTTTACTTAGAAAGATTTATCCTTAATTTCCATCCAATTTTACTTATACATCGAAAAGAATTAATCAATTAATTAATTTTTTATTTTTAAATTTTTTTGCCGAAAATTCTATGTTATTTCCATTTTTAAATTTAGTTACTATTAATTATATTTTAATTGTTATTAATTTATTTATCATCATAGCCGATACACGTTTCGTATACAAATAATAATTGAAAAATGAATATTCTATATAATATTTTAATAATTTTCTTTTTTGAAAATTCCCCGAAATTTAAAAAAAAGTAGAAAAAGCTAAAAAAAAACTAATTTTTTTTTGTAGATTGAATTGAATTTACTTATAATAATGTATGTATATCATTAAATAAAAATTTCAAATAATAATAAAAACATTATCATTACATCAATTATGTTAAAATATCTACAAAACTATATTGTAACAACATTTCATTTTTTTTTTTTAACAGTTTTATTACAACTTTACAATTATGTTATAAATAACATTTGTATTGAGTTAAAATTTTAGAATTCAATATAAATTAATGATTAAATAATAGTATAACTTAAATGAGTTTAAAGTTCTTAAAATTATATATTTCGGAATATTTTAAAATATGTTTTATTAATTATTTTAATATTCCGTTATTTTCAGAAAAAAGCCAATGAACATTATGAAAACATTTAAAACATATATTTTTAATAAAAAGATTCATAGTTGGATGAGTTACGAAACGGGTTTTATTTAAATTCGAAAAATCATGATAACAAATAATTCTCCTACAACTGGAACGTGTAAAGAAGGATCTCCGCTCAGACCGTGCAATAACGATTTAGAGGCTGGAAATGTAAAAGACACAGAGACTGCAAACAATGGATATTTTGGGGGACAATATCAAAATACTCTTTTGCCTGATGTACGGATTACATCAGCCGATGAACGACCCTCTAGGAGTAAGTTCCATATTCGTGATGTTAGCCCTATAGAAGTTTCTAGGCATAAATCGAGTTTTACGTGTTATCGGATATTGGTTCCTGAGACTGCTGCAGATAAACTAGTACTTTTTATATGTCTCTTAGTATTTCTCACTCTGTTCGTATCGTTATTCTATGTTTTCGTGAACATAAAATGCATATTTGGAGCAGCACATCAAAATTGTAAAAGTTAGTATAATTATACATAAGCATAACCTTTTTATTTAATACATTTCCTTTATTATAAAATATTTATAATACACAAGATGGTTAAAACAAGTCTATTTATAATTTTTTTTAAATTTTGTACGATAAACAATAAAACCACAACCCTTGTATTACACACACCCCTCGGGTCTCAATCCTGTATCTTATATTTTCGTCCATAATTGTAATATACTCGGTGCGAGATTTCCCATTATTGTATTCAATTCAAATAAATTTGACGGAAGTAAATAAAATAACCTTCAGCTATAATTCAGCGTTAATAATGATTGGTTTCCTGATTCGTATTTACCTTATACCTCAAATAAAAGACATCTATAGGAACCTTGCTTACTTCCAGTGTCAAAAATGTCTAGACTATTACAAAGCATATCTACAATTAGCTAATTAGGTTACATACCTATGAGCTATGAGATACTTATAAATCACTATCATAATACTGACAATTGTTTGGAAAAAAATGTCAATAGTCTGTAATAAAATACAAAAGTGTACACTAATTGTCAAAATAATTCACATGACTTGTACAATTTTTACAATCATTAAAAATACTCATAAAGACATCAATATCATATCGCTGCGACCGGCCTAAAACTAGCCTTGACACTATTTAACAATTAATGATAAATAACAATAAATATACTTACTACATTAATTTTTATATATATTTTTAATTTTTTTCATTAATTCATAAATTATTAATTTTTATAAACAATTATGTGTATTATTATTTAATTATTTTAGATAATTGGTTCTCAAGCACTGAACCAAATATATGTATGAAAGAAGAATGCGTAAAAACAGGTAACTATTATGCATTCCGTAAATAATAATATTATTAACATAATAATTATTTAATTGCTGAAATAAATTACAACGCAAAATTTAAAAAACAAATAATAATAATTTTAATTTTTTCTAATTAAACTCCATAATTCATTTCTTTATTTTATTTGTAATTTTATTATTAAGTAATTTATCTTCCAAATAATTGTCTATCACCGGAAATGATTTAATTTACATTATCAAAATAATCATATACAAACTACAGGAGAATTGTTGTATCCTAATATCAATAATTCATTACCGTTTACTCAGTCTACATCTATTTTATATTTATACGAATGTACAATTGAAAAATTGCATTATTTCCAATTCACTTATTTTTCCGAAATAAATTTCTAAATCTTATTAATGGGCATAAAGTAATATAGCAGCCAAACAAGGAAATCGATATTACGGACATATAAAATAAATTATTTTGAAGTAATTATAAAAGTACATTACCGTGAAATTAAAAAATGTAATCGATAATTTTATATAAAATTAAATGGAATATTAAAATATTATTTTTTAGTAGAAACAATTAAATTAAAAACTGTTTTAGGTTACTGATAAAAGTAATTGTTTTATAAAGGTTTTTATCATTAAGTATAGAATTTAATTAATCCTTTAAAGTTTAATAAGTCCTAATCCCACGGGATCAGTGAGTAATAACAGTCATTATCTACTCACTATAATTTTTTATACGTAAACCATACTATGATAAATCGTTTAATTTTGTTAGTGTCATACTATATTACTATGTCATATGTCTCTAAGTGGTTAAATAATACTGGACACAGCTGTATACCACCTATATTATGCACATATATTATTATTTTAATTATAAATAAATAATTGTATTCATCATGTAAAATTCCGTATCTACAATATATAATTATGTGTATAATAAATAAAAGGTACATATAAAAACCTTTACAAAAGGTTGTAAAATAATTAAAGAATGAAATATATTTTTAGTTTATAAATGAAACAAAGAATGTATTGGTTTTACAATGAGATCTGCGAACATTATTTCGTGTAAAAATAATTCTCGAATGATCATGAAATGCGTCACGTGTCCTGGTAGCTAATTGTACTTAATTGGTATTTTATTTGACACGTATTTTCCTTTTTCCCTATAATTTTTCATTAAGCGTAATTGAAACAATCCACAAATTGCAAAAAAAAAAAACAGTAAAATTTTCCGAAACATTCATTTAGGATGTGGACAATTTTTTGAACAAACTAAAAATATAATAGAAGATTATATATATATTATATTTTAACTATATTGATCACGTTCATTAATAACAATAAGCTATTAATGGCTTAGAATCGTTTTTTCATGTTCAATATCTTATCATTGCTTTTGAATTCAAACAATAAGAAAAATCTAAAATCTCTCTTTAATTAAATCACTTAAGTCGAAATCTACATAAATTAATTTTTTTTTAATTAATTCAATAGTAAGTATGAAATAATTTTATTTTTTAATCAGTAGCATATAAGTTTTGTAATATATATATAATATTTTATATAGTACATATATATACAATAGCCATGAACATTTATTTAATTAAATTTTGAATATTTTTACAGCTGCTTCATTATTGTCTGCCATGGACCCGACTGCAGATCCTTGTGAAGATTTTTATCAATATGCTTGTGGTACTTGGGATAAAAAGCACTTAATTCCGGAAGATAAAAGCAGTATTAACACATTTGAAGTTCTTGCCGATCGTTTACAAGTTATTTTAAAAGGTTATAAATTCGTGTATGATTTCTAATTTTAAAAATAGTTATTATATACAATAATAATCAATACTGATTGAACAAAAATAATAGGCGAGACTTTTGATTTTCTTACTCTTCAAGTATACAACGAAAATAGTTCGATATTATGAGAAAAATAATTGTATAGAATATTTTTGTACACACACACATATATTCAAATTTATATTTATATATTTTTAAATTATTATTGCTTATATAAATTACTATATGTTTATGAATTATATTATATCATTTCATAACTTTTTTAATACCTTCTGTTATTATTATATAGGTCTTCTAGAAGAATCTATTAATCGACTTGACAGTTCAGCAACAATGAAAGCAAAACTGTTTTATAAATCTTGCATGAATATTAGTACGTAAACTACTTTTGTACAAAAGATTTATACATCAATTAAAATTAAACAAATGTATGAATTCAGCTCAAATCAGACGTATTGGGGACATACCCATCCGTGCACTTTTAAAATCAGTTGGGGGCTGGCCGGTGATTGATAAGAATTGGCACCCTCCTGAGTATAATATTGAAATTTTACTTGGTCGATTAAAAAGAGAATTCAATGAAGGAATCATAATTGAACCATGGGTTGGACCAGATGATAAAAACTCTTCTGTAAACATCCTTCAGGTGCGAAAAAAGTAAGACATTAATTAATGTAGTCGCATCTACGCCGTAAGAACCAGTACAAGTAGTTTATAATATTCATATTTTATTAGTTGAAAATTAAAACACATCGAATTAAGTTCGGTACGGAATATATTAACAATTTCAGCACATTATTAACATTTGTTTTTGTTTATAAAATTTAGTTGGATCAAATGCAACTTGGGTTACCAAGCAGAGATTATTTTTTAAAAGACAGTAGTGGTGAAGCACTACAAGCTTATCATAAATATATGTCTGAAGTTGCTGTGTTATTAGGTGCTAATAAATCTACAGCACCTTTTGAACTATTAAAAATTATTGAATTTGAAATTCAAATAGCAAACGTGAGTTTTTACTTTATTCCGAAGAATATTTTATACATAAATTAAAATGTTTTTATGTGTAGATTACACAAACGGAAACTGATCGACACGATACTACAGGTACATATTTAAAACTTGCACTAAAAGACTTACAAAAACAAATTCCAGAATTTGATTGGAAATTATACTTAAGAACTATTTTGCAAATTAAAATATCTGATCATGAACCTGTAGTTAGTTATGCTATGTCATACTTCACACAACTCGGTCATCTGTTAAAAAGAACTGATAGAAGGTATACACCGAACACAAATTTATTTAAGAAATAATTTTATTTCGTAACAAATTAAAAACGAATTTATTTTTAACAGAGTTATTCATAATTACATTATCTGGAGACTAGTTCAAAGCACTATACTTCCACATATGATTGATGATTTTCAATATAAAAGATTAGACTTTAAGAAAATACTATTGGGAATACTTAGTGAACGAAGTAGATGGAGAGACTGTGTGGATTGGACTAACAAGCGGCTAGGAATGGCAGTTGGAGCACTATTTATAAGAGATAACTTTAGCTTGGATAGTAAAGTGAGATAAAACTAAATATTCACTAAAAATATAATGCAATTAAACGAAAATATCTTACAATAAAAAAAAAAGAAAGATATTCTATCGGGATATTCATTTTATTTAAGGTGACAGCTATGGATATGATACAATCAATCCGTGAAGCATTTAACGAACTTCTAAATGAAAACCATTGGATGGATGATCAAACTAGAATAGTGGCAAAAGCAAAAGCAGACGCTATGAAAGAACGAATTGGGTATCCAGAATTGTTGACAGATCCAGATGAGTTGGAAAAAGAATATATTATGGTATGTTTCAACGGTTTTTGCTGAATCATTTTTATACTTTTTTCACTGTACTTTTAATTGTATACAATTTTAGCTGAATGTCACTGAAGACCAATTTATTCATAACGTATTTAACGTGTTAAAATTTGATGCTTATCAAAATTTAGAGAAACTTAGAAAATCTGTGGATAAAGACAAATGGTCGACAGAACCTGCAGTGGTTAATGCATTTTATAATCCGAATAAAAATCACATTGGTAATGTTTAAATCACAGTTGTAACTCGTAACTGTAATAAAATTATATTTTGTGAACAGATAAACAATAATAATTATTGTTGTGTAATTATATCATTACATATTTATGAATATTATATTTAATTTTGTTCTAATTAGTTATTCCTGCCGGTATCCTTCAACCGTTATTCTATAGTCAACATTTTCCAAAATCGTTAAATTACGGTGGGATTGGCGTTGTAATCGGTCATGAAATCACTCATGGTTTTGATGATAAAGGTAACGCATAATATGTACAACACACCGTCTATGGAATATTATTTAAAATCTCTTAACGTTATTAAATTATCTTATAGGTAGACAATTTGATAAAAATGGTAACATGATCGAGTGGTGGGATTCAAATACAATATATACGTTTAGAGAAAAAGCACAATGTATGGTGGATCAATATTCAAAATACAAAATGCAAGAAGTCAACTTACACGTCAATGGACGCATGACTCAAGGCGAAAACATAGCCGACAATGGTGGACTTAAACAATCATTCAGGGTAATATATAAATATTGAATTAATTATATCGTAAAATATTTTATTTAATACGTTGGCGACAATTGTATTTTTCAATGTTTTCACTACACCATTCATAATATTAACACTTAAATATTTTCACTCGTTTTAATATGTAGTAGATGATTTTAATGTTGATCAAATCATATTAGCGAGATGAATACATTTCTGTAATATAAAAAAAACAAGTGTCACTCTGATCTGTAAAAAATAATTAATGAAAAATAATTTTTGTTCTTTTTGTTTTTGGACGAACAAGTAACACTATAGATGACACCTACATTTACGCGGTCTTTTGGTGCACATTATTTAAAAATTTTAAAGTGTATTTTGATAAAATATAATGTAATATATTATATATTATATATTTAGTGATTTATTAAATTCACTTTCTAGTGCAACACAGGATCTAACATGATTTATAACGTCTAATTATAATTATAGCCACTCTTAAAATATAACACTTGAAACCTTAGAAAATTAATTTTAGTGAAGCGAAGTAATAATATATTCGATTCAACCCATCGTCCAATAAGTATAACGGTCAGGGTGGTACTGATGGTGCAACCAACGTGTTAATAGC
Organism: Chaetogeoica ovagalla; assembly: GCA_032441825.1. Classification (NCBI taxonomy): domain Eukaryota; kingdom Metazoa; phylum Arthropoda; class Insecta; order Hemiptera; family Aphididae; genus Chaetogeoica; species Chaetogeoica ovagalla. The sequence continues at coordinate 4,947,245 of CM063726.1, forward strand.
TAATTCAATATATTAATACTTTATGCAAGAAATCGTGTATATTTTACGTAGATAAATGTACAATAATAAAAATATTTGGATCACAGGAATGATAAATTTAAAAAAAAAAAATGTTTTCAGGCTTATAAAAAATGGGTGTCCAAGCATGGAGAAGAGCCATTACTTCCTGGCATTACCTTGACGCATGATCAATTGTTTTTTTTAAATTATGCGCAAATCTGGTGCGGTTCAATGCGACCCGAAGACGCATTAACGAAAGTCAGATCGTCCGTTCATTCGCCCGGGCCTACACGAGTTTGGGGACCGTTATCGAATTCGGACGATTTTGCCAAAGCCTACAAATGTCCATCTGGATCTCGTATGAACCCCGTAAATAAATGCGTTGTTTGGTAGAATACGTTGCTAGAACTCACTGTTTACATTTCGTATATAAATTACATTTCTTTTTTTTTATTTTAAAATTATTTTTATTCCCACGCATTTTGGCTGTTTACACACAATACAGATCAAAGTACATGCAAAGAGCATATCATACTAAAAATATATTATTATTATATATATATATACATTATATATAATCTGATATTCCTATATATTGTGATAATTAAAAACTATTATTGGTTTTACAACTATAAATTATTATTAAGTTATTTAAAACTTAATTCAATGACAATATATGACATAAAATATTATTTAACTATTAATATTGCTATACGTATAAATAAATTCAATTTAATAACAGAACGCAAATAAATAAAATTTATTATTTTTATATTTTTTTCCATAAAACAAAAATTTACACAATTTTCATTAAGTACGTATTGTTGTAATTTGTTAACAGATTATCAAAATATTTCGAATTTCATTGTAGATTTTTTTTCAAACGCGTGTGTGTGCTTAAATCGTCGTGTTAAATAGATTTATAAATATATAATTAGTAGTTGTAGATGAGTAAAACATAATGCGAATTCAGTTGTTTAATTAATTTTTGACTTAGATAAATTAATTAAATTCAAATATGATTCTTTAAATTTTGTTATAATTATTATAAAATTAGAGGTTTTTAAATATCATTATAATAACATCGAAAATTTGAAGATGTTAGTATAATAGGTATATAGACATATAGTAATTATTATATACCGGAATATATCAAATTTAAAAAGAACTCGATGAAATTTAAAGTTTAATAACTACGTATTTATATTTTATTTGTTAATAAATTATTTATTTTAATAATTTGAGTTAGTGAAAATATAAAGACAAAAAATTTCGAAATTTTTTTTTATTAATAGATTATTATAATCGATATAAATGTTAATCGATGAAAAGTGTTATTTGAAAAGACATTTTAATTACCAAATAGTATAAATATATGACCACAAAAGAAGAAACATTGAGGGTAAAGACAATCACGGGAAAAAGATTTCCAGGGGTTATTATATAAGTGCCAATATAATATGTTTACTTATTTTTAAGTTTAGGTAAATAATATAAATAATTCGGGTCTTATAGCTATTGGTAATTATTGTTGGTAATTGGTAGATAACAAAAAAAAAAAAAAAATTTAGAAAATTTCAGAAAAGTTATATAAAAATCATTGTCATAATATTATATATTATATTGTAATAGTTAAGCGCGAGCATACATATTAATAATATAAAATATTATATTCATTATTATTTCTTCCAATTTTATCAGAGTATACATTTATTTTGTCATTAATACTTAAATGTTATTTTTGTATATACTTTATTAATAACTGATAACGGAACTAATTTATTATATTTGTGATCTCAATATTAAGTTCCAATATACAATAATAATTGTTTATTAAAAAAAAAAAAAAAAAAATCACACCCATCTCATGATTAAATACATTTTTTTTTACTAATTTTACGTGCAATTTTATGACTTTATATAACCCTATTAGTTTTAACCTAGACGTAAATACATAATTAAATATGTTAATGAATCTAGTCTTTTCGCGTGTATATTATTGTATTATTCACGTTATAAAAAAATTAATTTTGTTCGCTTTTATAACATTATTACTTACATATAAATAATGTAATTAAATAATAAGTGTAAAATAAAAACAAAACAAAAAACGTATTGAATGTTTCAAAACTATAACTTTTTTATTTTTTTAGAAACACGACCTAATAATTATTATATATATATATCGGACATTTTCTTTAACTTCTAAGAAAATGTTGATATTTCGTTGTTATTGTATCTCTTACGATATGAACAGTACTGCAAAACAGTCAATTCCGATTTACATATCAAAAATTTTAAAAACTATCATTTCGCAACGTGCCGATGAATCGCACGTAGCGGTGCGTGTGATTAGATAACCAAAAAAATAAATCTATACGATAATATTATGATGATGCGTAATAAAATCATATATCCCGTACGTAGTGTATGTAAGTCCCCCCTAAACACATTCGTATTGCGCACAAATATTAATAACAATAAACAGATACAATAACTGTGTATAAAAAAAAAAAAACAAACGAACGTGAGTCAAGATAGACATAATACGTTATATATATTTATATATGTTTTTTATTTCACGTTAGGTTTTTATGTTTCGCCTGTGCAAATATTTGAAAATGTCATACACGTGCATGTATTAAACGACGCATTATCATCTCGCCTCAGCTTACCTATTATAATATTATTACGCATTATAACGCGCGTATTCCGTTTAATTTTCACGCACGCCCGTAAGGACAATTAAATATTTTCAATATCGTAATATTAATAATACGTATTGTTATTATTATTATTATTATTATTATTATTATTATTATTATTATTATTATTATTATTATTATTATTATTATTATTATTATATTTTAGATTCTGAGCGTAGCAACGAATGTATTGGTTTTATGAATGATGATGATGAATTTTTTTTTTTTATGTCTGTACCAAAAATCTTAACAGAAGAAGTGTTCCGATTTTCACATTATCATACCTTGTTTCCGGTACAGCAAATAACATCTAACAGGTATTTTGAACAGGTCATTTTTTTAATTTTCTCAAAAAGAACCTAAAAAAAATAATTAAAAAACAACACGAAAACTATCGAGAAATTACACGAAAACGCGATGTCGTCGAAATCGATTATCATGTCCCCTTATTTCTACGTAATTTTGAAACAAATGCGGGTATAGAAATTTGATATATCCGTCAAATTCATCTATGTAACTTTATATTATGTTAGAAAAAATTTTTTTCAAAAATTCTCTTTTAATTTTTTGACAATTTATTACAATTATATAGGTTTTTAGGTATTTAATTCGTAAAAAAAAAAAAAATGGTTAGTTTCGTTATATATTACACCGAAGCTCCGCTCAGAACCGTTTTATCAATGATCTATTATTGTTTTCGAATTTATAGTGATAACTGATAACAATGTCTCTACGATTATATCGTTATTTCATCGTAATTAATTTGAAATTAATGGTCACTGAAACTTGAAATATTCACCAAATATAAAGACTGTATTGTATTATAATAGGAAAAAAAATTTTCAATTTCGGGCTATTTATAGCAGTCATTATTTTTGAAGTATTTAATTCATAAAAGTGGTAATTTTAAAGCTTAAAAATTTAATACAATCTCAGATATGTACGTTACTTCAACTATACTGAAAAATCGTTAGTCGCGATTTCAAATTTTTCGGCAACGCGTATTTTATTTATTTATTTATTTTTTTTGTGCAAAAATTACGTTTGTCCATTACTAATGGACCTATAAAATTTTGAAATTTTTATCAAACATACATACAATTATACGTATATATATAACATATAATACAGTACATATAACTATGTACTGTATTAACGAAAATAATTTTTGAAAATTTTCAACTAAATACCCAGGTATATTGTATGAAATTATATTAAAACGATGTACTACTGTAATGTTAATCGTGAATATTGCGTGTGTTGTATACACACTATATAATATTATTAATAAGAAACAATATTACACCGTGAAGCTCCGCTAAGAATCGTTTTTTTTTTTTTTTTTGTTTTCGAATGCTTTCAAATTTATAGTTAAATATCAAAACTCTAAAATATATTTATCGAAATACAATATAATTCGCTTAAGTGACATTCAAAAAAAAAAAAAAAAAAAAAGGGCAAAATTTAAAAAATTAATATAATACATAATATCATTATTTCTGATAATTTTCAACGATTAATTTATTCGAATTATAAAAAAAAAAAAAAATCTTTATAAAATCAACGCTCTTAAAATTATATAATAATATAGTTTTGTGTTCAAATCAAAAGAGCGCGATATTCAGTTGCTACGACCCTGTCCTCAACACCCTGCGGCGGCTCGCCATTCCTTTTTTTTTTATATATATATATATATACTTATCACGCTACTACCCCGCAGCAGAAGGTCTCGATGTTTTGTCACCGCTAATGTGCGGCGGTCGGGAGTGGAGGGGAAGGGAACCATTTACGAGGAGTTCCCCTCCTGTCCGGTGTGTGTGTGTGTGTGTCAACGCGCAAGCCGCGCTCCGCTCGATAGTGTGTGTACTTGTACTGTGCGTATCGACAGGCGCGCGGCGGCGGCGGCGGCGGCGGCGTCAATGCGTCATAGAAACGTCGCGCGCTCCGTGACCGCCGGTCGCAGATATGTAGCCGCGGTGTCGTTGCTTCCCGGTAAGATCCGACCGCCGCTAGGAGATCTGTTCCGTGGTATTTTACCGCATTTTGCGTAACGGCCGTCTCTCGTCCGTATAATATACGTGGCGCGCGTGCATGTATGTGTGGTACGCGCGCGTGTATGGCACCTATTTCGGGCACCCTGCAGCCGTCGTCCTGCACCGTCCCTGGCCGCCGAAGGGACGACAATACGTTTTTTATTCGCGTTGACCTCGCGCGACACGGCAGTGTATAATATATTCGGTCGAGGGTACGAACACACGCCGTCCACGACCACACATCGAGACGCCCTCCGCAGCAGGCGAATTTCCGTGTGACCTCGACGTGTATTACACGCACCGGTGTCCGTGTGCCGACGGTGCGGCAGTGTTGCTCCGGGAGAGAGAAGAAAAAAGAAAAAGGTATATCGGACCCGTTTTCGTTATGCGTCATAACGCGTAATTATTATTTTTTATAAACGTAAAATTTAAGATAATCGTGAAAAAAAAAAAAACGATTACGACGGGCAATTTTGTACGCCACGAGTAAGTACGGTTTTCGACATATATAAATACAAACACTATCTGCGACAATGCAGACGACTCTAAAACGCACTCTGAAATCACTTGCCGCGTAGAAACATTTGTAAAAGACGTTTTATAGTTAAAATCTATACGTGCTTGATAAATAAAATTGTTGAGCTGTTTAAACGGTTTTCATTCGCGACAGTTTCGATAGACGACGAACGACTAAACTTTTGTTTTTCCATCGAAAGATTTGAAAGTATTAAGTATAAAAATATTCATAAACCGTCGGATATGAATGTCGGATCAATTGCAAGGACAGAGAGAGAGAGAGAGAGAGAGATCATTGAGTTTTATTGCAGTATCGGATAGGTATTAGAAATTCGAATGATTACATACGAAAAACGATTCAGAGACACGACGGTAGTAGCTGGTTCATAATAGTTAATAAAGCATTATATTTTGAGCTTTTAAAAAATATTTCGACAATTTTACCAGAAGGAAGAGGATTTTTTTTTTGTGCGATTTTTAGTTTTTTTTTTTAACTATGTTTAAAGAGACTGTATTGGGTAGAATCGAAAAACATCAAATAGAGTAGTACGGATTAGACAGAATTTGCTATCGGCATGTGACGTATGATCTGAACACTTATTTTATACGCAAAAAAAGTGTTCACAAACAATAATAATAATAAAAATACTTAATTTGAAAACCATTATATTCTACACTTTACTCAAAATCTAAAAATGACTAATAAACTATTATATTATAAAATTGCTATGATTTTTTCTTGAATTTGTTTTTCCAATATTTATTGAAAATGGCAGGATAACGCATAAAACATACGACATTTACAAAAAGATTCTCCAAATCGGTCTAGTAGTTTCGGAATAATTAATGGTCAAACATGAAGAAAACGGTCAGGGGTCGAATTGAGAACTTCTCCTTTTTGGAAGTTTAAGGTTAAAAAATGAAAAATACTTTAAGTAAATATTATTATTTATTCTTAAAGTGATATAACATAGAATGCTTATTTACATCTGCGTGCATAACTTATTTTATAAATATAGCGGATATTTGAAAGACATTGTAAGTAGAACGAAGTTCATTAGAATAAATTTTTATATAAATAAACCGAAAAATGACTGGGACTTCAAGTATAGACACGTATTTTATATTATCATTATTCGATTATATTTTTTTCTTTTATTAATCCCCGTACACATATACAATTTTGCAAATATCAAGTGAAAAATTTTACGAGAGATATATATTTTGAAATTGACACGTCCATTATGGTATACACTATATATCAATATTAAAGCAAAATTATGATTTTAATTATAAAATACAAATAATTCGAAATAATCACATCTTATGATTTATGTATGAAAATTAAATTTTTAAATATTATTTACGCACATGTTACAATTTTTATGAGTTCCATGTAGGTAGATAACATTTGTCTGAAAATATTTCGGTTAAGAAATAATACGATTTTAAAACTAATACACATACGAGTAAAAACGTCGGTTTTACATTTTTTTTTAAATAAACGAATGTTCAATGTCATAAATTTACAAGCACGTAACAACAATATTATTCTTTATCGTTGTTTTTAAACCATATTCATTTTACTGTTCAAAAATTACAACGGTTTAAAAATAACGATAAAGAATAATATCGTGCTTGTAAATTTGTAGATTGTAATGTATAACGTAGTACAATATAACCTACTATTATATTATTGTATTTTCATAAAGTAACTTATTAATATTTTGAGAATATTATGAGTTCATGACGCATTGTTAACTATCAATAATTAATGTATTTTCAATAATATTAAATAAAACTAGTTAATTTTACTTCATTAAATAATAATTTATTTATCAACTAATGTAAACCTGGTAGCTAATACGATCAACTATTTAGCGATTATTATTATACTTATTAATCTCTTCTTCCTGTATAATAGGTACGTAACTTTTATTTTATACAAATAATCTTGAAAAACAATATAATATATCCTCGGTCGGCATTCATTAAAATATACAATTATTTACATAAATTATCTATTTCTATTGTTTTTAAAATACACTTAATAAAATCGAAGTTTTCCAATATTTCAATGATATCGATTTTTTTTTTTAATATTATCACGGTTTTTAATCTTACAAAGTATAAGATGTGTAAATATCCAATTACATTATCAAATACGAATGGTTACAGATACTATAATAATAAGAAGAATATTTAACACACTTCAGAACACTTAAACTATGACATATATATATAAATGTATACCTATCAGATGTCATTGAAAATGTGTTGCGGTTTGAATATTGTTAGAAGTTAAAGTTAATATTTATGTCTATATATTTACAATATGTTACATAGAAAATTGAAGAATTATATTTTAAAAAATTAGAATTATTTTACAAAGAAAAAAAATTAAAACCTATTACTATAGTTTAAAATGTATAGTAAAGTACACATAATACGTATGAACCTATGTAGTTTTATACTGTTTCGCAATATTTTTTGAAATTTCTATCTTTCATAATAAATATTTAATTTTACATTATAAATAATAAAGAGAATAGACCAATGGATTTAGTGATTTTTAGTTTCTTTTTTTAATAAAATAATCTTCGTCTTAAAAATATTAAATCTTTTTTAAATTAAAAGATTATATTTATGTAATGTTTATAATTTCAATAACAGACACGTGTTTAAGATATAATTATATTATAATTGATTAGCATTCTTCTTTTTATTGTAGTAAATACTTTACTATCAGAACTGTTTAAAAAAATACTTGCAATTTAAAGCATTTTAGGTATTTTGAAAATATGGAAAATTATAGATTATATTATTATAAGTATCGTTTTTTGAACCGATAAAAATTTTTTTACAATTATTACCTTTTTTTATTACAATAGTTTTTTTCTCGAAATAACTACCAAACACATTTTTTTTTCGAAAAAACCAGCGAAATGTATCCAATGACTATAGCATATTAAACTCGATCTGATTAATATTTAACAAACGTAATATTATTTTTTTATATGTGCATATATATATATATATATTATTGACATTTACTCAAAGTAATTTCAACTTTTTTTTTTCTATAACTATCTCTTATGCGTATAGTAATTGTGTTTATTATTATTTTAACTACAAGTAATTGTACAATAGATATGTTAAAAATAATAATAATTTACAATTAACCAAGTTGGTTTCATTTCATTTTTTTACTACACTGTAAAAAAAACGTTTCTTCCAATATAATATGGTACTATTAAATTCTCAACACTTGGATCTTATCTCAAGATACTATATGAGATCTATTATTATAACATGTTACTTGTATACTTGGAATGATTTTGGTTACAAAGAAATCGTCTGACACGTATAAAGGCAGATTTTTAAAGTTTATATATATACGTAATAACATCCATATATACAATATATTGAAATACCATTAAGCTATTGTTATACATTTAAATTATAAATCACTCGTATTATAAAAATTAAATTATAAAGTCAAATAGCAAAAAATTATATGCAATTAATACACCCCTTTGATAATAATCCTACCTGTGCTCATAATAGTTAGTTCTATTAGTACAATGAGTATAGTAGTTAGTTCGCGTTGAAGATGATAACACTGCAGTAGTTTAAATACGTACACGCAGTTAAAAGTGTATTATTTCTTTGATTTATGATTATGATAATTTTTAATATGTAATATAATTTAAACTTAGTGAATTTTATGCTAATCAATAATGTTCAGCAACGGTATGTTAATATGTAATCTAACTAAATTCCATTCGATATATTCAAGAAATTTTATATTACAGCCCCTCACAATTTATTCACATGGTTTTTCTATGATACCGCGTGGTTCAACGTTTTATGTATATTTATATATACATATATATTACAAAAATTATATTCCAAAAGTGTTACGAATAATAATATCTATCTAAAATTATTCACACGAATAAGTAAATAAATTGTATTAATTAAAATGACGTACACTCTTATTGTACATTTTAATCATTAGTCGTCGTACCTTCACAGTACACACATGTGTATTGATTTAAACATTTTTTTTTCTTATGTCTCTATCTAGTTCTTAAAATTAAAAACAGTGAGATATTTAATATTTTTCAACGTATTCACTACACACACACACACACACACACATATATATATTTGTATATAGGTTAAGCATTCCGTACAATATAAATAATGTATAGTTGTGCACCGTACGATGTTCATTATTTAAATAATAAAAAAAAAACCAAATAATTGCGATTCGTGTGTTATAGCCATAACTATAAAGCAAACATTTTTTTTCTACCAACTTCTATAATGACAAATATTATTTTATTAGCCAGTATACCGAGTGCACACAAATTACACATATTTTATTTTGACTTAATTACGTTATGGTTATTTTATTTATTTTACGTATGCACTGTGCGCTTCTTGATTTTCTATAATAATCAGAAAAAAACTAAAATAAAAATAATATAAAATGTTAATCTTGAAAATTATTTACGATAATTTAAATATCCTTATGAATCTATGATTGAATTAAAATTACATCATTTTTATATTATCTTAAATAATAAATTATATATATATATATATATATATATTTGTCTTTGGCGTATAATTCGTAATTAAGTTAATGCGTATTTAACGTATACCTACTTAGTGTACAAAGTAGTACATTATTTCCGACGAATAAAACATTTTTTTTATGTCATAGTATGATCACAATAATCACAGATTAAAGGTCATAATTGTGTATACTTATATGTTAAAATAAAATAATATTTTATGATACGTTATTACGTGTCTTATGATTCTTCATTTTAATAATATGTAGATTATAAATAAGAAATATATAGGTAATATATATAAATATATAAAAGTACCTATCTAATAGTATTGCATTTTTTTATGTAACATTTTAGTATCTGCTGTTATCAAACAAATTTGAACACAAAACGTTTATATTAAAAAAAATACATATTTTAATATACGTTTACCATACTCATTTATAAAATACGATTCTATAACTGTGTATTTTAATGTACAACATTATTTTCACAGAATAACTGCATTAAAATGGTTGAAATTATACACCACATGTGCTTTCATATTACGTACTATTAAATGACTAATACGGTAATACCTAATAATAGGACATAATAGGTACTGAACTAATTACATAACTACGTTCCATCTATAATGGCCTATAACAATTGACATTTATGATGTGTAATTAGCTCAAGAGGTATATAAATATAATGATTGTTATAACATAATGATAGTAAAAATAATTTATAATAAAATAGAAATAATTAATTTAGCTATATTTTTCACAAATCACATATAATATATACACGTTTGAATATATTAACAATGGACCTACAATAGCTATTATGCAAACAGACATATATTAATAATAAATGCTTCAATATTGTATTAGTATCGATTGTAATGGTATTACGCGTATATTAGCTTATTTTCATGACAAAATAAAAACTAAGAAAACGAGAAAAAAATTATATATATAATTTATATATATATATATATATATATATATATATATATATATATATATATATATATATATGTTTCAAACAAATAAATCAACGTACACGTGTTTAAAGTGTAATAAAAAAAATCGCTTTGTCATATTGTACAGAATTTTGTTTGTGACTGATAAACTTCATCAACGGGTAGTGAAAATGTCATAATAAACATATTATACACTCTTATTATATTGTATAATATACACACTTAAGTGGCACTAAAGTATACAGCTTAAAGATTAGTTAGGTCCAATCCATTACATATATCATATTTCTTATTAATACAATATTATTTCTTGTAATTTTATTATCTTACTATCGTATATTTTCATACACTACAATTTATTTAACATTTCTACTTAATTATTTTCCAAAACGAAATTTTGTAAAAACATTTATTAGCGGATAAGTGCGTGTAACAAAAAATGACGACAAATAACACTTATTTTCTTGGCCATTTTTACCAGAGCTACATAATAATAAATCAATTTTATTTATCTGTGGATTTAGTAAACTTTATAAGGTTTCACGATTTCTTTTAAGTAAAATGGAAATTAATATTTTATTATTTATTTGGACATTTAGAAATTCAAAAACAATAAACAATATTATTATTTAAGAATTTATTGTATACATTATCTATACAAATTTTAACTTACACAATAATTTACATGAGTGTAAAATAATAAAATATAAATTATTACAATATACAGTATTTAATAAAAAAAAAAACAATTATACACGTATTATACACAATGTGTTGTTATTTTACTATAGTACTAAAATGATATACTCGTATATATTGTTGTTGGTTTGTATTTTGTTGTACGTTTAATGATATAAAAATTAATAAAATATCGTAATAAAATGGGTATATTTTAAAATGGTATTAAGTATATAATAATAGTCTTTAAATTATTAATACCGTATTATGATTGAAAAAAAAACAAATTGTATTTTTTTTTGAGTAGAGGTAATTTAAATTTGTATTAGAAATGAATCACTACCAATGGCCCATATAAATTCATAAAATATAATGTAATAATATCATTAATCAAGAGAATTTTAAAAATGTTTTGGTTTAGAAAGAAATTTTGACTTTTTAAGAATATTATAAATTAAAGAAGATATTGATGTTTTTATTTCAGAAGAAATAATGTCTGCAATATCAAGTTTTTGTGACATTTTGATGGTAAAGATTGTCGGAGACCCCGATTGGAGACAACGATTTGTTGTCCTCAGCAACAGTACACTGTGGATTTATGGGTAAAGAATTTCTTCGATTATAATAAGATACATTTGACAATAACTAATACGAAATACCTTTTATATGAGTATATTATTATTATTATTATTATTGTACAGAGATGATCAAGATCCTCGACGAACAAAAATTCACGCTGTAAGAGATTTGGCGGTATGCCGAAGAATTTTTGACGGATGTCACTTGATTTTGCATATTAAAAACATAGCCAAATTGGATTGGTTTAAAATTAAATTTAACACGGAGAAACAACTGCATGCCTGGAAGAAACGTTTGCGACAAGTAAAAGAAGCGTGGAACGAAGAGACTTATTTTCAATACCTTAATCAAAAATCACAGCTCAGATGTAAATTATTAACCTTTGTAGATTATACACGTTTTAAATATGTTTTTAATTCGTGCATTTATACATTTGTCAGGTCCATATGAGCCATTAACTAGATTAAACCGGCAGGTAAGATTTATATCTACGTTAATAAGAAATTTCTAATATCGATTTAAATATTAATTTATAATTTATACGTTTAGATTCCCAGTAATAATTTATTGAAACCTCGTATGCCGTTTTCTCGTAGTCGTTCACTTCAAGAAATCATAAGTTGGGAGAAACTACCTATGACACTTACACAAGTAAATCAAGGTAAGCCACAATTTAATGAACAATAAACGTATATCACATCGATTTACTATACTTAAATTTATTATACTACCGTATATAATATATACTATATATATATATATGTGTGTGTGTGTGTGCATCGTTGAATTTATAATAATTAATAAAACGATTTTTATTAGAAATTCTTAGCGGAATAAATGACATAGATGCAATTTTGGTCAGAGTACGGATATCTATTTTGGAGAATGAAATGGCCTACAACAAAGAAATGGAAAAAATGTTAGTTGCCTTTAAAAAACGAGCACTGTGGCCCGATTATTTCCTAATGGATGACAAATCACTAATAGAACAAACACTATCCAAATGTGAGTGAATGTAAAAATAACGTATCTAGAGATAATTGATGAATGATAATACAAGTTGGCCGAATAAAAAAAAATTATATATATATATTGAATTATTTTGATAATATTATTATAAAAGGACTGTGTACAATTTTCAGTGAAGGAAAGTTCAGATACTTTTTTGCACGACGTAGAAGACATGTGGCCGAATGCTCCGATAGTTTTACAAAGATTGGACGACCTAGCTGATTTATTAGTTAAACACTTGAAATCAGTGGCGAGGACCCGTATGATCACCTACTGTCATCTTCTAAGAGATTTTAGACCTTTTTTGCGAAACAATCTGTAAGTAATAGATTTTATTTACAATAATATTATTTAGCACGCCGCCGTAATACTGTATACATTTGAACTAAACTCGTGACAACAGTGTCCTATAATAAGTGTTCTAATAGGATAGAAAAATGAAAATACGAATAAGTTTCTTTTTTTCAAAGCTTACGTATTACGCATTTAAGCAATTACAATGTAAACCACACGGTCACAACTAAGTCATTGACTTAAAATTGTTTAACTTTGCTATAAATAGAAAAATATTTGATAAATACATGAGACCATTCATATTTTTGTCAGATTATATAATATATTATTAGGTATACACGCGGATGGACTCAAAAAGATTCCAAGTTATAACGCGGATTGTTTTAGGGAGAGCGTCGACGACATTTACACCGACGTGTACAGCGAACATTTTTACATGGAACGAGCGTTGTTGCCGATTTTCCGAGTGTACAAGTTAAAAGGCATATCGAAAAAGCTTGCGGTCATGTTGTCTGCGGCAAAAGACGCAAACAATGCACGTTGGAACAGATTGTTCGACTTGTGCCAGGAGGTACGAGCGAAAAATCAGCTAATCACACACTCGAAATTCGTACTGCCTTATACATACCTACCCATATGCACTTGAAACGTATTTTATTCGTATTCACGCACGATTCATTCGAGTGTTGATCATTATCGTCCCGTTTTATTTTTATTATTTTCTTTATTCCTTTCTCACGAACAATAAATACGAATTCGTTATTCAATAATACCTATCATTAGAAGAAAAAAATCGTTATCTTTGCACATTTTTGCTATATACACTACAGTCACATCATATACACTCAGCCGATAACACGTACCTAATTTACGTATTGTCTATAATATATTACCCAATCTGTCTACTCGTATTATGCACGTCGTCCCGCAATGACGTTAGATAAATACTTACCGCTGTTAGGTTAAGTTAAAAATATGATAAATATATTAAAATGTATACAATAAGACGCGACTATAATGACGTAAAGTCATTAATTAATTATTGCGTTAAAACCGCTATAAACGTAGTTTTGAACGAGGTATGCAAATATATTTTTTATCAGTTCGTATAACTAATATAATTATGGTTTCCTTAAATCCTTTATGTTTATACGACGTAATAATAATTAAACTGTTTCAGATTACACAAGCGTATAAATATGTTTAAACAAAGAGCGAAGACGCGATAATACGCAAAAATCCTCTATATAAACCAATTTGCAATTCAAATAATTTATAATTGTAATGAAATATGCGTTTTGTAAAAACTATACAAAACGACGACACGTATACGAAGCGATGACATCCACCCGATAATTTCAAATAATTTTTCTTGTAAAATATGTTTATTGGAATCCAATAATATAAATTATTAGTTTTTAAAACCACTTATTTACATAAAAAAATGTATTCACTTTCTCTCGTACAGACAACCCGAAAATCAGCCGCATATATATATATATATATATATATATATATATATACATATGATTAACAATATTTTATTATATTTATACTATTGCGTTATACACGCATATCGCGCACAATTACATATTATAATATAAACAAAACTTCTCGTTGCAAGGAGTGGTCATAATAACTGGATACTATGTTTTAATAGGGTTACTAACTGTAAATAACTATGACTTATTGAACCAATATATTTGCCAAACCAATATTTTATTATCATGCATGACATTAAATCGAACCACTGTAATTTCAACAAATTATATTATATCTTCGAAATGAATTTATATTATCTAAACCAAACGTGTTTTATAAATAATGTTTATCTAAAAATACCTATACAAATTCGCTAAAAAATAAATGTAGATAAAAAAAATCTTCAAATAGATTTCTCTTAAAAAATTATACATTCTCGAGTAACGCCTAATAATCCGTGCGACATACACCGCACAATGTCAACTATCACTAATAGTTAATACTATTGATTAAAATATTTTATTTAAAATAGTAGGTATATATTATTTAATCAACGCTAATATATATATATATATATATATTTAGCGAATTCGCGGTAAATAAACGACGTGTATAGTTATATTGTCGAGTGCAATAATACGAGTAGTTATACCGGAAACAGATTTTTTAATCAGCTCAAAAACAACAGAAATTTGATATGCGATTTATATTATAATATAGAGATTTACAACATATTTTTATGAAATGAAAATCCGATATTGTTACACGCCTTAATATCGTTTGTGCACAGAGCATGCAAATAAAAACAATTTTCTTAATCGCGCGGTATTACACTTTGTATAAACCATTTGTGCATTATATACTATGCATACATAAGTACTTTTAACAATATTATATTTGCATTACCTATGTCTATAGGGCCTAAAACATGCGTATACTACGCGATACAACACACATTTTTTTAAATACGAAAAGTTACCTAAATGTGTATGTGTATATCACGCGGAATCGGGAAATTTATCGTGTATTGTATTTTTATACTTATATATAACGCGTATTAAACGAATTCACATTTTAATAATTGAACCAATATAATTGGACGCGAGTTAATTGGTCGGAGAAATAATGAGATTATCGTTGATTTCTATCGTTTTTACTTAACTCCGTAAACAAATCGCATTATTCTTTTTCTTCGTTTGGCTTTTATTATATTCTACAAGAGTTATCGCCGCCATCACTACTTCTCTTCATTTATTTTGTTTTTTTTTTCTTCGGATTATATTTCTCCATTCACATACTCCTCTACTCTTTCCGAATCCTTTTCAACCACATCCAGCCACCGTTGCAGTCTGGACCTCTTCCCCCCAAAAACTTTTCAACTGTACATTTTATATTGTATGTATAACACACGAATGCCCCTCGTTATTATATATATAAGTATCGAGTTTTATTTATTTTTTTTGTTGTAATCTGTCTGTAATTTCAGACGTTAACCGAAACGTACGGTGAGTTGTCCCGGCTATTCGGCGATTATTACGCGCTGAGCGTAACGCAACTGTTCGCGTTCAGTGACAAACACGCGGCGTTCGAGCGGAACGGGAACATGAGCCTGTTCGAGAAGTTCGAACTGGCTCGGGAAGTGAGCGAAATATGCGATCCCGTGGTACCGCTCATCAAAGTGGTGATCGTCGAAGGTGGCAAACGCGGCGACAGCACCGGCGACGTGTCCGACCTGCACGTCGTTGCCGCAATGCGAGCCGCAGCGGCGGGTCATCGACGTAATTACAGCAACGCTGCCAACAGTTGTCGAGACGACGACGAGGATGAGGACGACGAATTTTGGTATCGGCGGAAATCGTTGTTGACGCAACAACGGGAAACATGCAAAAATCCGTTCTGCGCTATTATGGAAGACGACGTGGACAGGACATGCGGAAAGAACGGCTGTAAGCGAAGAACACCAGCATCAACCGCTGGAAAGTATATCGAACTCGAAGTCTATTCACGTTCGGTCAATTATTTTCACGAACAGGTCGACAATGACCATCAGCCACCGCACCGTAGTGTCAATACCGTAGCGAAACGTTCTTCTTTATAACGCGCACAGCAGTCTGTCGTTTCAGTTCGACCATTTTGTTTTTATTTTTTCTTAAATGCTTTTTCAGACAACGCGCGAAACGTCCTTGCACAAATATATAAATGAAAATATCTTGGAACGCGCGAGCGTTATAATATGAACGCGATAACAAGAAGGCCGATTTTCGTCACATTCTTTTGTCGGCGACATACATTATATACGCGCGTGTAATTTTTTTTATAAGAGAAACGGACATTGCTTAGGGGCCACGAATTTCATTTTTTTTTTTTTTACACATATTTCTTTTTATCGGGTTATATTCGCGTATTAACACATTACAATATCCATATTGTACACTGCATGCGTAATAACTAATACAACATATATATATATTGAATACGGTGACGACATGCGGCAACTATCAGTTAAATCGATATTTATAATATGTAATATAGTTCTAGTGGCCGGCGACATGAAGTTACAGTTAGAAAATATTATCGTTTTAATTGCTGTTATTTATACGCACGCGTATATTTATTATAGTTTTCAACACGATACTGTCGACGCAATATCACGTATTTTCTCGTATGTGAATTGAAATTATTTATAGATTTGTATAAACGCATACCTATATATATTGTTGATGTGAGACATTCTTGGTCACGAAGAAATAACCACGCACATTGTGTAAACACGATTAAATTGTCATATTCGTTCATCACTTTTTTTTTAATGAATATTGTGTAATCTTGTACCTTATGCATACTTCATGCAATCAATAAAGTACCTATACCGACTATGTTGTTTTTTTATTTACTACCACCACAACTACCTATACTTGTATGTACAACAACAAAAATCGATTGAAAACTACTAAATATATTTGTAAAATGGTTTAGAATATATATATATATAAACGTCTACATCTGCGTTTCTTAAACCATGGCCCCTGGAGGTCTGTGACATTCGTAATGGGAGTCTGCGACGCTGCCGGTACACGACATATGCGTATGCAATAATCAAATTACCCAGTAAAAATTTGAAATATCGAGTAAAGCTTTGAAAGTTTTAATTCAACTCCCTCCTACACAAGTCATTTATACGAAAAATCATTCACCGCTCTTGTTTACATTAAAATCAAGTTTCATATGGAAAACATACGGAGTCCGAACTACGCGGATTAATGTTTTGGAGCATTGAGCTCAATGTTCAAAAACGGATGTTTAGAATACGACACCATTCTTCGTGTTAAATAAATAAAAGTTAAATTTGTAAAACAAATTTTATATATAATTAAAATGAAATATTAATGGTTTTGCGTAAAATCAAGTATAATAAAAATAATAATTATTAAATGTGTACGTAATCATTATGTACCTACTTATGCGACTTGTAATATTAAAAAATATTAAAATATTGGTTAATATGACATTAGATATTTAGTAAAAAAAAGGGCTATTCGAAAGAAAATTGGTAAAGGATCAGTGGTTTAAAAAGTTCTTCATCGGAGGTTCGCGTATTACAAAAGTACCGCTGATCTACACACAAGTACAAAATTACTAAAATATTCACCAACACGGCGTTACGGGTATGCAATTTAATTGCTTCTGTGGTCCGAAGTTGAAAATGTTGAATAAAACGTCATTTTCAATATACCAGTATGATTTTAAATTTGTATGAATTATAATTAATTTTATTATAATATTTATTAGTATAATTATCTATGAATGATATACATTTTGTTACTAACAATAAAACGATAATATAATATATTAATCGTTATATTAACCGAAAAATATGTGAAGGGAATTGCGGATCACCATCACACTATAAGAGGACAAGTCAAAAACTGTATATTATGCGCGATTCCGATTCCGATTCAGAGTATAATAAATAGTGTAATATAATAATAGCTGTAGGTCGAGTCTTGCTCGGTTATTAGGTACTTCAGAAAGTAAAGAAGAAAAAAAATGTTCCCATACGAAAACCGCGATTACTCAAAAAAAATACTATAGATAATTCGAATATTCTGTATTCCGAATATAGACGGATAATGACGATTACTTATCGTTAATGTCGAACAATCTAGTAATGTGGACAATAAAGTGTGTACATTGCTCTAAACGTGGTAGAAATTACTATTGATAATAATATGTGTAAGAACCAAACTCAAAATATGATATCAAATTATTTCATACAAAGTTATAACAATAAATACGCATTTTTTTATCATATTTTTAATAATAATTTTAAAACAATAATAAAAAAAACACACTGTAATTTATATGTAATAATAAAAACGATAATACATTTGACAAGCTCATTAAGTCGAATTTTTTTCCTAAAAATTTACAAACAACTCGAAAACCTTAACAAGTCGAAAACCTCAACAAGTCCAAAAAAAATTAATTTCCTTTGACTTATCAAGGTTCCACTGTACACACATTTACATATATATATATATATATATATATATATATATGACCACCACGTATTAATATATAATTTTGTAGGATTTAAATTCGTATGCCACATCATTGCCTCCAGTCACTAAGAGTATAATAATTATACTTATTACTTACATATATAGGCATATACACAATTTGACATACAGCTACCATCGCGTATACGCGACTTCCGTTTGCCTAAATATAACTCGTCTTCTATTACTAACCCACACAAATGATTATAAATAAATTTAGTCGGAACAAACAACCCCATTCGTGTATTGCGAACAATACATACGTACAACATTTATTTTATTACATATAGGTACATCCGTGTTAATCATAAGTATAAAAATATTTTTTTGTTCTGTCCGGTATCTGGATAATATGCAATTGTGTAGAAAATGGCTTGTCGAAAATTTGGAAGAGGACATCGAACATCGCATAACGTGTCAAAGACTCGACGAGGAAAATTTTTATTTTTCCACGTCGCATTCACGTACCGCGTGTATCCCCGTACACACTTCCATATGTACCTACGATACAATACGAGTCAGTATATAAGCCCACAGTGTGAATAATAAATATTATAGGGATTTATGTTTCCGTTAGTATAAAACTAGTAACTATAATAAACGCTATAATAAATCGGTCGTCGGAGGAGCCGAAAACCAATATTGTTTTCTTTTTTCGTCCTAAATCTAAACATATTACCTGTAATATAAAAATTAAAAACAAAGTAGTTGTTCCGCAGGGACTCTTACCTTGTACCGTTTTTGAACTTCTCGTCCGGAATTGCCAAAGGTCACTTGTACCGGCCATTTCGGATACTACGGACGGAATAAATTTTTAATAACAAAAAAAAAAAGAAAAAAACGCCGACGGACTCCCGAAAACGCACAGCGATATAAAGTAAAAATTATATTTATAAGGGTATAAAATAACGCGAACTCGCAAATACCGCTACTCTGCAACACGCGCGCGGGATTGTTACGCGCAAAAATATGTACGAAAAATTACCATTTCGTACGCTGACAACAACGTGAACGTCCTCGCGGACGGAATGGCGTACACGGCGTGTGTTTTAGATGTTATGCGGTAGTAATCATCAATGCAACGCGTCGCCGGAGTGTTTGATTCGCGGTTTATATTTTTGGGCGACGTGGTCGCGTTTTGTACCGACAGGCATGCGCGTACCTACTACTACTACTACTACTACTACTACTGTAGAGGACAACATCGAACGGCGGCAGAACAAAAATCGATCAAATCGATTCGGGTTCTCTCTCGTACGCAAAGAAGTTCGTTAAATTCATCTTCGCGTAATTGCAAAAAAAAAAAAAAAAACGGCGAAACTTTCTCGCTAAACTCTTCTTCTTTTTTCTTTCGCTTTTTTCCCCCATCCAAGTTCACGTTTTGTGCGAACGGACCACTCGGTCTTTTCGTTTAATACATTTATCACGTCTAAGTATTATAATAAATCCCTCGTCGTCACTTGCTCCCAAGCCAATACGTACACGTAAACACATCTTGAACGCAACTGATAGCATAAGTATACCGTACACGTGGCACGTAGCGCCCCCGTGTCACCACAACACACAGACATTATTTACACGACTCGAACCACGGCAAGTGGCTTATTAGCGAATAACATGATTTTATAAAACGATATATAATATATTGCCTCTCTCTCTCTTTCTCGCAGTCCATAATTTGTTGGCGGCTGCGGCGGAGGGTGGATATTGATTATTATATTACGTTACACGGCCACATATGTACGGTATTGAGTAATATTAACACTGAACGAGAAAAACAAAATATAATAACTATGAAAAACCACGAGGGTAGGAGATTAAAATTATCGTCTCAGAATTAAGACACATCGTGCCGCTACTGTACATTTTTCTTTTTTTTACGCGGTAACGACAAACAATAGAACAGAAGACTCATCTTGAAATTCAATTGGATTCACTCGATCCCGACAGCCTACTGTGTGATACTGTATGACATTTATAGGCTCCGAAACATTCAATTTTTCTCACGTCAATCCGCCATTACATTATGCCAGTTATGACTACCATTCTATTAACCAGAGACGCATATAGGATTAAGAATTGATTATACAAAGTACGATTGTCTTGGAACGAGAATTTTGAAAATATTGTGCAACAAGTGATAATGAAATTATTATAAATTTTTTTTTTTTTTTTTTTTGTTAATTTATCATTTACAAAAAAAATAAATTTAAAAATTATTTCTATTGGTTTGACAACATTTCTACAAATATTCAGAAGAGCTAATTCAGCAAGACGCCCTTCACCCATAGCGTGTTGCTTAGGTATATCATATATAAACGTTAACGTGCAAAATTATTCATTCTGACATTTCCGAGCCAACATTTTGAAAAAGGAATAAAACGTCAGCTTAATACTAATATAATATAACATTTGATATTATAATTTGTATAATTAGTAGGAAAGTGTAGTGGTTTTCCAACGAGTGTCAATCAAAATCGAGGGGGCTCTACACCCTAAACCTACTGTGCCACAAACATGAAAAATCCAAAAAACTTGCAAATTACCACCGAAAGAATGGACAAACAATTAATATCTTGGTGTTTATAATGATTGGCCCGTGAATGAACTGTTATGATTAATAATGTATTACGCAACACCATTTACCTATATCACATTTTTAAATATTATGTAATCACATGCTATTATACTGCAGAAAACGAATATAATATAATAATAACAGGAAGGCATTATTCGGTTTGCTACAAAGTGTAAAGTGAAACGTAAAACAAAATTAATTTTTCTATCACCTTGTATGTATTTAGTAAAATTAAACTTTATGTAAGTGGCATTCGGTTTTTTTTGTGTTTAAAGGGACTAAAAGCAAATATTATCCTCCACGCATGACACACAGTAATAAAATAAATGTTTCCTACTTTCAGTGTATCAATTGATCTAAGGATGCGATGAAAAATTTGAAAATAGATTAGAATTTGTCACAGTCTACTCAAGAACGACTTTTCTATATCTCTAATTTTCTTTTTTTCCATTCATACTTCTCAAATTAATTAAACAAATTTAAAACTAAAAGAATTTTCAATTTACAATTTTTGAAGATTTTAAAATAAAAAAATAATAAAAAAGTAGAAAAATTACAGTAAAATTCATGTTGAATTCAAAATTTTTATCAGAATCCTTATCGCATCACTATCAATCAATAAGTTCAAAATAGAAAACGCCTATTTTACTGTTTCATATACAGAAGACAAAAAATAAATAAATATCAGCTTCCAATCTCCTTTAGTTATACAGTCGAGTTACATAAAAATCCAAAATAATATCGGGATTATTTTATTTAAATCCATAACCTCTTCACTCTGATTCTTCTCACCTATTTTACCTCATATCATCAATATTATAAGGTCAATTTTTTTCATAAGCCTAAAAAAAAAGGCAGTAAAATAAAAATTATGTAAAAAAATTTGAATTTACGAGTTGAAAATATTTTGTATGTATGTTTTACGTTATTTTTCCTAAATGCTACTGACTATATTGTGAAATATGACATTATTTAAATGGCCCATAATTAGTGTAACATTACTAGATATGATATTTCACATAATATGTCCAATTAAACAAATGTAATATACTTAATTATTATTTATTTTATACAATTTCCTATGAACTGTGAGAATATTTAAAAATTGAGAATACTTGGACAAATAGATCAAAATTTGTATTTATTATTCATACAAATTGTCATACTTTAAATTAACAATCTCATTTAAAATAATTAATTTTTACAAATGTAACATAAATAATTAATAATACAAAACACAACATTGTGATACAATTGGACTTATAATTGAATAAAAGCATACTAAAATAAATATAGTGAAATATAAATATCACAGATGAACTAAGTATGCTGAGCTCTGAATCTGGAGCATTTGCAATAACCATTATTATGGTTGTTATAGTGGTTTTATGGCTATGTTTCTCCTTCATTCGGATCAAACATTAATGCGGTCAGGGCAAACATTAAAAATACAACACCGCCCACAATAGTTACTAGTGAAAAAAAAAATTTATTAGTTTTTACATTAGGTTCTTTTTTTTTAGTATTGACTTACCAGTTCGTACGGATATTTTTTGAGCAATGAAACGCCCACCAATAACGGCTAAACCCGTGCATAGAGAATGCCCCAATATTCCACCAAGTGCAACACCATAAGCATCCTAAAAAACAAAAAAAAACAATTGAATTGCTAAAAATCGTACACAGTAGATATTTCATTTAAAAATTAATTTTATACTTCTCTAGCTCCTAAAACAATTGTGGCTATTTGACTACGGTCACCCCATTCTGCTAAGAAAGTCATTGTGAACGCTTGAATTAGAGTCTTTGACACAATCATTAAACTCTGACTGCCAATTCGTAATCGACATCTCTTCGGGACTTGTTGTTCTACATCAACATCCTGTATCAATATCAATATCAATGTAAAATAGCACAACATAACAATTCTTTAATTTTTAAAAAACCAGAATATTTCATATGAGTACTTCAGAGATATTGCGATTAGATAAGTTATTTGAATAAAAAATTGTTAAAGAAATATATGATCTAATTTTAAAAAAATCACTCAAAATCTACGAACAGTATGTTGCTGAGGAAATACCTATATTTCATGCTACAATAATATGAACAAAATAATAAATATCGTACATTATGAGATGACTCTTACTATAATTATTAAAATAAACAATTTATAATGACCAGGATTTTCTTTTACAATTATTATCATCATATTTTACAATATCTCATTTAGTTGGTTATTCTTACCTTTAAATCAGTACTATTATCAACAGTTACGTTGATAGATTCAATCACAGGTGGAAGATCGGCTATAGATTTATCATCTTTCTCGGTTACCGGTGATGCATCTTTCTTATTCTTCTTGTTCTTTAGGTATTTAATAATTTATTCCCAAACAATAAACAGCCCAAAGAAGTGTGGAAGATAATGTTAAGAAAATGCCGAAATGAAAAAAAAATATATCAAAAAATATACATGAGTCAAATGAATTAATTAATTAGTAATTTATAGAACTATGGTCTATAAATTAAAAAAAATAATAAAATTAAAATACTTTCATGGCCATTTAATAATAAAACAATTATTAGGTATTTTCAATTTGATTTTGTTTTTTACGTTTTTATTTTGATTTCAAAATTTATTACATATAATTTAAGACAATCAATTAATGAAACAAAATGTCTGAAGAGAATATAGAAGCCATATTATTATATATTAATTTTAAAACTATTTAGTATGTTTTTTTTTATAAACATGTTTATAATTATTGATATTGTTACAGTAATTAATTAAATTACAATATAACGTCAAATTTAATGTAGAAACTATAAGATTCACAATACACTGTATAAACCAGTGATATATTTATTAATTATATAAAAAAAAATAATACTACACTATGCATACATCAAATTTCTACCATTACAAAATAAAATATCACTCAAATGAACGTAAAATGAAAGTAAAGGTGCCTATAAAGGAACTAGATATTTTATTTAATATAAGTAAAATAATTCTATGATATACGGAATGATCATTAAAATGTATTAACCAATATTTTGAAATAAAGACAAGTAATGTCAATATATAGATGTTAATAAATGTGATATAAATGTTTACTTTTGGTAAGTATAATATTATTTTATCATGAGAAAAAAATTAATTTGTGAAATACTATGCGTGTGATGTATATATTTGTTTGAGCAATCAAAATGTATAGGTATAAGAAATTACAGTTACTAAACGTACACAAATTTATTTTATAAATTTAACACTTAATTAATTAAATATTAGTATTTTTTTTTTTTATGTTTAATTAAAATTATGAAAAATTATAAGTTAATTATCAAACATAATTTAAAATGTAAAGTATTTGTAATTTTACATCAAACTCGATTGCAAGATCTATTATATCATTAATTTAAAATATCTAAAATGTACACACTTGCAAAGCAAAAACAAATACATAAGCTAATCATAAATCGTTAAAAGAAATAAACTAAATAAGCAAAGACAGAATTTATTAGATAAATACTTCCATTAAGTGGATGATACTACACTCTCATTTATTATCTTCATTTATTTTAAGAGCTATATAACTATATCAAGTACCGCAAAATCAATATTGTAGCATTAAAATTAAATTCAAATATATAAAATAAACTTTCATAACCAAAATGATGAAGTTCTCTTTTCTGTTTTTACAAAAATGTGCATTTTTCAGCAAGATGTTAATATTTTTTTAAATGATTTTAAATAGATAAATAAATCTTTAAAATTATAAAAATAAAAACATACAGTAAATATAGTTGTAGTTTCTTAATGTGATAATCCGTATATTTTAATATACTATTTGTATGATAATTTGAATTACACATTTAAAATGGGCTTATATATCAATTTATGAAAATGAATAATATAACCTGTTGTGAGTAGATAATAATTCATATTGTTGTATTTATTTTAATTAAAGTGCATTAATTAAAATAAATATTACATTCAAAATTACTATACAAATGTATGTAAAACAAGAGAATCTATCTAATAAAAATCAACTAACCATCAATGTTATATAAAAATTATTATGCATGTAAATTTACGAATTATAAATATTAAACATTTTTGACTGACAAATGACCTTTAGCATAACTGTAATACACGTTTTTACTTGAGATAGAAATAAAATTAGAAGAGTTAATTTCGATAACCATGAGGCATGAAGTAGGATAACAAAATCACCTTTGTCTCTACATAATTTTTTTTTCTTTATTAATTCCTACATATTTATTTAACAAAATGTTACTGAGTGATACGGTTATTATTAAAATACGAAATATTCAATACATTATATGTAATTTTTAAACTTTTTATATTAGCAAAATATATTACTCGGACTTATATTCTATACATATACTTTTTATATGACATTTATTAAAAAATGCTTATTTGAGAATGGAAAAAAAATAATAATAAACAGTATTAGGACAAATACAATCAAGTAATAACCATAAATAGTTTTCAATTTAAATAGAAATGACATACACAAAGTAAAAAAAGCCAAGCATAAATAAAATGAAAAAATCTCACCCAGCTAATAAATATTTTATTATAGTCTAAAAACAATTTAAATAATATTAATAGAAAATAAAAATAGCAATATTTATTTTGTTTATTATCTTCTTATTCATTAAATATAAAATAAATATTAATATAAATGTATAATATATTTAAATTTAGTTTTTATCGCAATTATCTCTCTAAAGTACTCAATCGAAATATTGAATTTGTTGCCTACTCTAAAATAATTAATTTTAGATTAATTAATAAATAAAATGATTATTTATTTATCGAGATGCATTAAATATATTCAAGTCCTAAAATATGAATTGTATACGATTAATTATATATGTGAACTCTACTCATACTTTGAAGTATTAATTAAATTTTTACCAACATAAGTATGTACCTATTATTGTTATATAAAATATGGAGTGACTGGGAGACATAACTTAATTTACTAATGAACAACAATTGATAACGAACATATATTAATGTGAAATATATATTAAATACATAACATAAGTCAAACGCAAACATACTGCTAGTAAAAGCGTGTAAGATTATTAGTTTTTGTTATAATACAATAAAATGTAATATTAATTACAAAGTGATACTAAATTATGATTAATTTCATCAAATTAAAATATGTTGCCTTTAAAATACTAAAATAATTACTATTTATTAAGTGTTAAAAAAATAAATATGATACGTAAATGAATGTATTCGATACAATCAAAATTGCCTAATGATTTGATGATTTTTTAAGGGCATTTAATAAAATCTTTTTAAATATTTAAACATTATTAGTAGTATATTATCCATCATTATTTTTTTTATTAATAAAAAATCATATTATACAATTAATTGATTTTTTACAATATCCGTAATCTACAATATAATAAAATATTATGGTCACAAAATCGTTGGTTTTTTATTATTATAGTGAGCTCTAATAATAATATATAAATATCTGTGTCATGTAATCGCGTCAAAATGATGTTTTTCTTTTTTGTGTAGTTACAAAGTTTAACCTCTTTGAAAAATATTTGAAATTTTTTAATTAATCTGAAATAAACTATAAATGAGGAAAGTATTTAACCAAGCATTTAATATAGCACCACCTTCATTAACACTTACTAAATTATAAAACGACAACATACACAAATAATAAAATCATTTGACAAATTAAAAATTTCTAACTCAACAAATTTGATTTTTACCTCATCATCTTTTCGCCGTAAATCTGCTTGGACTTCTTCAAGTTCGTCTTGTCCTTCATTAGGAGACATTTTGAACCCTTCTCGTAACATTTTAATTCCGAATACGGCAAACAAAGCTGTTGATATGTAATATGTATACGCACGAGGTATAATTTTTGCAGCATATCCAAATAATACTGTAAAGAAAAACACAATTAATCAATAAAATACTATTATTACATTTAAGTTGGTTAACAAATTAAGAATCTAAATAAACAATGTTCATAATTCTGCGTAAAGTTTTACATTTAAAATACTCTGTAGATCTCATTTGGATATCTAATAATTATAACAAGATTTAACCTAACATTTTAATAATAGCGATGTTTAAACAACGTAAAACTAGGGATACTAGGATACCTACAACATACGAGCAATAAAAAATATACAAAAACTGAATGCGTCAAAATTCATAAAACCCACAATAATAAGTTATTACATTCAATTGCTATATCAACAAAACTGTCAATGAATAATACACAAACATATTATAATTATGTATAGCGTTATAATTGTTGCTATCACTGTACGCAATTTACTGTGTACAATAAAATAAATATTACAACAGTTCGCAGCTCATGGAATAAAGTCCCATCATTGTGCATTTAATCTAATTATCTAATTATGGTTAATAAATTTCATTAGGCATTTAAGATCAATTTAAAGTTTTAAAACTTACAGCCACACGAATTAATAAAGTTTTAAAATAAAATTAATCAATACTTTTAATTTACTTATCGTTATTATTTTAATAAATAAAAAGAAAACAAAATAAATACAAATATTGAAATTTTAAAAATACTCATTCCTACATTATAGTTATTTAGAATGATTTTAATAATCAACTCCAACACAATTTGAATAATTATCATCTACAAAATTTTTAATTTTTAATTATTCAAGATCCACACGTGTATACGTTAAATAATGGTTAGCTTTAAACGGTAAAAACGTCAATGGATGCAATTTCTTATGTCAAATTATAGCGAGTCGTTTTTGTCTTTAACAATTTCTTACTAATATAATTCGCGTAAAACGAATAATAAAAACAAAAAATATGTAGGATGTCGATTAATATCTTTACTTTCATTAATATTTCAATACGTTTGTATAAAAAATCATTAAAAATGCATAGAGGAAAAACTGACTCGTCAAAGGGTCGTCGTCGTTGTAGTAAAAACATATACAGAAGTACTATTGAAAATTCCAAATGATACTTAGTATTATTATTACCGGATAAAACAGTCATAAGTGCAAGTGCAGATATGGCACCGGTGAACACTGTGATTCTTGGATGTCGCATGGCCATAATAGCAGCAATGAAAAAAGTCTTATCGCCCAATTCCGAGACAATTATCATAGAAAGAGACGCTACGAATGCATGTACAAATCCCATGGAAACGACAGGTATATGGCTGGTAGTTTGTTCAGATATGGGTAAATCGCCGATGTCCTGTACGACCGTAGGCGGTAAACCAACGTCTTCGTCGACGGGCAATGACGAGACCGTCATCAACGACGCGTACACGAGTACGCACGTCACTTTCAAGCACATCATTTCGTTTAGAACGTTTCACGTACGTTCGATGAAATACTATAAATTGACTATTGATGAATTGCCTACATATATACAGTTAGCACGGTGGTCAAAAGTGATAATTGTTTTAAACGACACAAACACTGTTTTTCGGTACATATGAATAATAAAACGAATTTGTCGACGCACTCGTCGGTAACGTGTCGATTTAACAAAAAAAAAAAGGAAAAAAACCAAAATAAATTCGTAAAAAAATTTGAAAATTGAATAATTAACACGCGTAAACAAAAAAATGTCGTAATTAGCGTTGTTCGTGTTATATTGTTAAATTATTTCGTAAACGAGTTAAACTCGCGTCCAATTGTCCCGCCGTCTACGCGCGCGCGAGTAATTAACGAACGGAACACGTTCGTTTCGAGAACAATCGTTTGTAAAACGAAAACGGTCACGTAAAACGCACGAGTTACGGCATATTACGCTTCTCAGCGTTCACGTGCAACGCTGGCCAGAACACTGTCGATGACGAAGGGCATTACGACGTCTACAAACAACACCACCTACTGCCGTCGTATAACTGCTATCACCACTTCGAGTACGGTAAAAATTTAGAACTTCACGTTGTGCGGACCACGGCGCGCCCGGGACCAATTCCGCGCGCCGATCGGTACGGCACACGGTCGAGAGTAGTGAGGGCCACCGGCCGCCTCGCCAACACCGTATATATAATATATAATTTCACCGTTATCTGTAGGCCGCGTCCAATTACGCGCACCGCCACCGGGTTGAACGGCGCACCGTCAATGCGAGTTAATGAGAACGAGCGCGCAACAAATGCTCGTCACTACGATCAGGCGTACCACAAGTCGACTGTGCACAGCAACACCTTGTCGCTCGTACGATAAGAGCGCGCATTGCCACGGCGGTGTCCGAAAGTTATTATTTATAATAATAATAAAAAAAAAAAAATGATTGCGTGATTGCGAAAAAGTCATGGATTACAATGACATACCGACCACAACCGTTGGCACCGTCCGTAGCAGAAATACGATGCCCCTCCAGGTACGTGGAACAGTTACATAGATAACGGTCATGGATGTGTTACGAGTTCGTGGAGGAAAAAGACTGCGTTTCACACATCACATCAGCAATCGCATTCGCACGATGCGACGACGACGACGGTTTTAAAACGAAAATAAACAATCGACCGACGGCGATAATATTGTATTGTATTGTAGTTGAACTGCGGGTGAACAATATATCTGTCGTGAAATTATTCAATTTCGGTGACCGAGTTCTTTGCGCGGGTTCGAACGCGTTTGTTATAAGCGTGAACCGGGGTGACAGTGTCAGCTTTTTTTTCACGAAGCAAAACAATGTTTTGGCAGTCGCACACGTTATGCGTAATATTTCGTCTTGATCTAGCGCGCATATTCTAATATATATATATATATTTATTTATTTATTCATAATACTAATTTTTTAGCTATTAACATAAGTCTACGGAGAAAAAAAGAATGGATAACACATTGACTAATATCGGATTGTGAAAAACGATCGTTGTTTATACGAATCCTAAAGACGCGTGAAATTATATAAATTTAGAGGGAGAAACTGTTCCGTTGCTGCGTTAGATTGTATCGTCATTATAATCACACTATATAGCGAAGGAGAAAATTACACGGTTTGAGATTATAATTTATAATATAATTAATACGAAAACACCAAAATGTTCGCGAATGTAATATGATATATTATAAAAATTAAGTTTATGAAATATACCACGCAATGGTAACAATGTACACAACGCGTATAACTGGCGTGGCTTCAGCAGGAATATTTTGCACACATCGTGTGAACGGATATTGTAAATTTTCTAATCACGACGACAACTATCGCAATAATTGTGTTAATTAATGTGTACACGAATAATATATATATATTCTAAACGGTTGATAGAAAAAAACTGTCATTGTGTGTGAATGCGCGATTTGAACGATAACGCTCTCGCGCATCACCGTGTACGTCTCGGTGCGAAATACGTGAAAACTTCCTACGCGTTATACTGTCACTGGAATCTCAATTATCGCGGGAACGCGAAGGGAAAAATTTAAAATTCACCTAACCGCAAGAAGAAAGTGTTGAGAAGTTTTTTTCTAAGGCCGGGGGGAGAGACGACGTATTCAAAACGGAAATGATTTTTCGAACTTTATAAATGACTTATTGGAATCGAGAAATGACGTAATATTTATATTATACTTTTACCAACTGTTGTAACATCCCATTGTTTTTCTTTTCCCTTTTACTAAACTAAACTATATCATAATATAAACCGTTGTAACTGAACGACATCACGTTTTTTTTTTTTCATTGGCTTTTTTATATATATATATATATAAAAGCGACTTTTTTAACTCGACCGAGAATAAATCCCTTTTATTCAATTATCGAAACGAAAAGTACCGAACAGTAGTCTCGTTATAAATATTATAGGTACACTGCCGTTTTCAATACAGTGTCGTACACGTGCGCTGATGACGCGCAAGAAGGAGTGCCGCTCTGTATTGGCGGCGTCCCACGGTGTTGTTGTACTTTTAATTTTTATAATAATTTTTTTTCTTTTTTTTTGCTTTACAGCGCGTGGACAGTTCTATATATACACACACACACAACGTGACGGCAACAGCCGCGTTACGAAATGCGAATGTTGTAAATTATTGTATTTCGTCTTTAATTATTTTATTTTCTGTTCACTGTCTATTATTATTATTATTTGCTTGCGTCACGACGACTCGTTTCTATTGCCGCGCAATTTATATTTATCTAATCGTGAGACGGCTCGCACTCGAAATTTGTTGCTTTTATTTTTTTTTTTCTTCTTTTCTACGAAGAATCCGCGCGTTGGCCTCTACAAAAACAGTAACGCGTATTCCTATTGTATATGTATATATATCGTATGTTAAGAAATATATACGGATAATTTTCTACGGGCAGTGCAGCAATACCCCTCTGCGACACAATAATTCCCACACAAAATAGTATCGTCGATCTCGAGTCTGTCGGTGGACAATATGTTTTTACCGATTGTGCACCGCCGCGTGTGTTTTGAGTTAGGAACGCTGGGGAAAAAAGTTTAGAAAAAGAGAAAATCGAAAGAAAAAAAGTCGACAAACGTAATTCGCGACCGAAAGAAAAATAAATTAAAGAAAAAAACGCGGATGATATTCATACTATACTCGGCGCTGTGTATTTGCAGCAATTCGTTTTCTTTTTTATTCGGATTCCAAAGTGAATTGTATAATATAATATATTGCCGTGTATTTTTATTACTATATTATTATTATTATTATTTATCTTTTGTTGTTTTATGTTTCGTTTTATTTTATTTTTAATCGTTTCTCTTGCTCTATCTTAATTGCCGTACTGTATTATAATAATAATAATGTCGTCTGATAAAACAGCATCGAAAATAAATAAATAAAATAGAAGGAATAAATAATTAAATATAAATACGTATGTGTATGTGTATTAACGATCGAACTGGTACACGAGATCGACGTCGAATGTGATTGCACCGCAGTCGCACGAAATTTATAATTCGACGTCGAGAAAACCTTTTATATTTGTAACGGAAATTAATCAGATATATATATATATATATATATATATACGTACAGATTTTTTTTTTCTAATAATTATTGATCGTGGGATTTGATTATAGTACAAATTATTAGGCGAATTATATATATATATATATATATATATATAATATATTTAGTGATAATAATACATTAAATATTACCCGTGTAATTATAAATATTAACCTTATAACTCTTATAACTATACGAACATTACGAATTTAATGATAGGAATAGCTGCATTGTAATTGGATATACGTATGAGAGAGTGTACCGTTTGTAACAATCGCTCGGCTCTATGCATTATATAACGCGTTTAAACTTACGTATGAAACGTTATTATATATTTTTATTATTAAATACATTTAAATACCTACCGGATTAAAAGAATAACGTACCTATATATATATATATATATATATATATATAATATATCCTTATTATAGTTATTACTACGTAAAACAAATTATATAACATTTTAATAAAATAAAAGTCTGGTGTATATTTTTTTAATGTGTTTGAAATAATAAAACAATACAAAATTGAAAATAAAACAAGTCATTTGAATAGTCTAAAATGAAAAAAAAAATTAAAGTGACAGTCATCGAATACATATTATGTAGTTTTAGGCTTTGTATTTAAATTCCAAATATAGTTTAAACAATGCCTGAAATCAGTGGCGATGGAATGGCGAAATCAGTGGTGATGTTCAAGAGGAGGGGGGGGGGCGAAAATAGAGTCAACTCCCTCTGTGAGTGGCGTAGCTAGAATTATTTTACTAGGTAGGCCTTATATATTTTGTGTATAAGGCCTTTATGTATTTTACATTTTATGTTAGGAAAGATTTCCAATAAATATTTAAATATTTATATTAACTACTAGCTGACCCGGCAAACGTTGTTTTGCCATATAAATAATTTCCTAGTAATTTCTAGTGTAGACAAAAAATAGCTTACTTATTGTAAGTATGTATGTATGTTAGAATGTGTATATTGTATGTATGTAAGAATGTGGTATATGCGTGAAATAAGCATGGAGCGCTGTGAACGATGAGGGAATATAAAAATAACAAAAGGCAAACATTATTTTTAAGTTATATTATAATTTATTCCTTAAAATTATATATCATTATTAAACAATTACGACAGTAACACTATTAAACAATATCAATCTCTTAATGCTATAGCGTGAACAATATTTTTTGTTAGTCCATCTTTAGCTAACACAAACAAACTGGATGGTTTACCCACTCGAGAGCATGCCACGTATAATTGTCCGTGTGAAAAACATGGTGTTCTCAAATCTAATCCACAAACAGACATCGTTTGACCTTGGGATTTGTTGATAGTCATTGCGAATGCCAATCTAATCGGAAACTGAATACGTTTGAATTGAATTGACACATCTGTAGGTATAATAGGAATCCGTGGTATGAGTATATTTTCACCTCTGAACTTGCCATTTAAAATCCTGGCTTCGATCACGTTTTTCATTAATTTTTGAATGACTAATCGCGTACCGTTGCACAGCCGGGGCGGGTTCAAATTACGAAGCAAGATAATTGGAGATCCAACCTTTAATTGTAAATTATGCGGTGGCATGCCTGGCAAATCCAGTGAATTCAAAAACTCTGTGGGAAAATTTACTGCTTCGCTGTCGTCGCAAACTGTATCAATAGATTTATATGATACCAAGTTCCCTGGCAACAACATTTGTATCTTCAGATTTAAATTGTCAACGTCTACATTTTTTGCCGCTAAAATCGCTCTTTCTGCAAGCCACTCATGATTTATGTACTGTGTGTGTACATCGGGAAATATTTGTTCAATGAGAGTATCTTGCGAATCAGCGATTGTGCAGAAATCGGTCGGTAATTTTACGTATCCAGTTTCATCTATAGCAACTTTTCCATCACCGATATCTAAGAGTTGTTTTGAAAATGTTTCAGCGGATGGATCTTGAAACATTTGAACGCGCATATTTATTTTTAGCTGTAATTTTTCAACATTACGCCACAATGGAGATGATTTTAAGCAAGCGTTGATCTCATCAGCGTATGTTGAACGTGGAATGACTGGAAGTGTTTGTCTGAAATCACCTGAAAGGACCAACAGAGTTCCGCCAAATAGTTTGTCACTGTTTTTAATATCTTTCAATGTCCTGTTCAACGCCTCAAGTGAATGTTTGTGTGCCATAGTACATTCATCCCAAATAATATTTTAACACCGTTTCAGCACAGTGGCCATGGACGATTGTTTCTTAATGTTGCATACTGCGTCAGGGTTATTCTGAATATTTAGTGGCAGCTTAAATACTGAATGAGCTGTTCTACCTCCATCCAATAAAGTTGCTGCAATGCCCGATGATGCAACGGCCAATGCGATGCCATTATTTGATCGTATTTCAGCAAGAATTAGCGAAATAACGAATGTTTTGCCAGTTCCACCCGGTGCATCCAAAAAGAAGAACCCACCTTGTCCAGCTGAAACTGCGAGCATAATGCGATCATAAATGGTTCTTTGTTCCTCATTCATTAGTGGGACATTGCGGGCAACAATCGCTGCCATTTCTACAGTACTGTACTGAAGTTCACAATTCATTTCAGTATTCATTAAATCAGATGCAGTTCGATTTGGCGAATTCATACCGAAATTACTAAGTGGTAAGTTGGCAATGACAATGCAAAGATCCTCAATAGCAATCAATGCTTCATTGTACATTTCGTCGCTGAATGTTATGATTAGATCGTGGCACCGTATACGATGTTGATGCAATATATCATCAGTCATTGAATCTTTGTGATTTTCCCATAATATCTGTGCTCGGGCTGGGAAACATGTAGTCAACACTATAGCGAATAGTAGACGAATTTGTATTGCTGTACAGTTCAATGCAGCTTCAGCAAGCATGCATTCCCACTAGTTGTCGTCTTCCAGCAAGCCGAGTGCAAGGCATGCATCTTTATACGTTGGATATTGTTGCCCATTCACTTTACGTATATCTTGAAATGATAATGGGCCAGTTACATTAACCAACAACAGTCGAAGATAAAAGCACTCCGTGTGTCTTGGATTGACTGTAAATAATCGCCCCAAGGCGTTTGATTTAAATAAATTGAGACATGCAGCAACTGGTGAGCCTTGCTTGCGGGGCATCCATGTTTTTGTTTGAGTCCATGTGAAATAGCGTGGTACTTGTGAATAGAGTAATGTTCGTGCAAAGGCACCAAAATCATCCGCACGATTACACAATTCAAAAAATGCAGTAAGTGTAGTTTTAGGTGGATTTATTGCATGATCAATCGCTGTCTCGTTCGTGAAAAATACACGCTGACCGTTTTCAAGATGGATGGCTAACTGAACAACTGCTAGATCCCGTTCATGAATTGGAAAACCAAAGATACGCCAAGCAGCTTCATTGGAGCTGATGTACCGACCAATTTGGTAGAGCGTTATTTCATCATTTTTATTCACTGGAGGAGCATTCACATTAATATTTCCCACTCTAAACACAGCCATATCACTGCCTTTATGGACATACTTGCAAATGTATTTGATGCTCTTCACAGAACTGCAGAACTCAACATTAATATGAGCATTATATGTCTTGCTCAGCAGAGGCGAATATGGCACCACCCAACGATTGTCAATATCAATGTCTGTGTTGATGATATTTTTAATAAATGACTGTCCGCCATTTTCAGGATTTCTTCGACGATATATTGGGTATCCGTCGACATTTGTGACCGTATCATTGGTAAAATCTTTAGGAAATTTTTAGTACATTTTCCATCAGCCATGCAAGGCGATGAACTATTAAGAGTACCACATGGACCATGAATCATGTTTGTTGTAACAATATCAAACAGCAGTTGGTCAGTGGATGGATCAGGAATTTCCGCAGAAATGATACTATCGATTTCTTCAGGACGGATTTTGTCGATGAACCAAACCAAAATGTGTGCATGAGGTAATCCTCGCTTTTGCCACTCAACCGAATACATCCAGCAACGTGTGGGACCAAATACATGTGATTTAGTAATGAAACTTATTAAAGACTTCAACTTTTGTCTGAACACACGTGCTGTAATGTCATGGCGATGTATTGCATTTTGGCCAGGCAGTAGCAAAGATGTAATCTCTGGCCATTTTGGATTACATGTGAACGTGATAAATAAACATGGTCGTCCATATTCGCGCACGAAAGTCAGAGCATCCTGTATATATTCTTGCATATGACGTGGACTGCCTACGTACGATGATGGTAAAATGACATGGTTACCAATTTCGGCGACGTCGGCGTTGTTGTTGATAGCGTCTCGCAAATGAATGTACTCTTCCGCGCGCAGCTTTGTTGATTATATCGTAAGTATCGTAGTCGTTCGCTCTCAATCTTCGCGTACATGTCGACCATGAATTGTTGACAAAGCTCACGACATCGTAAAATGACGTTGTCCAGGCCACGTCTAATCATTAATCGGTACGCATAATAATCCTTTGAGCTAACGTTCTTGTTTGTTTCAGCTCCTGTAATATTTGTTCATCAAATTAAATTAATCAAATGAATTAAATGAAAATTAATTAAATGATCAAATTAATAATTAATAATCAATAAATTAATTAATAATTAATAATAATAAATTATTAATTAATAATCAATGAAGTACCTGATACGGGATCTCGTTGTTTTATGTTTATGCAATATCCGTCTTGTCCCTTCCAGAATATTAGCGGATATTGAGAGCGTCATATGAACGATGTGTGTCAGCAATGAACTGAAGATTATTATTTCTTCTACGAATCACAATTTCTCGTGCAGCTGTACAATCGCCAACCATGATTCCAGCAACATCATCAACAACGGGTGCATTGAATCTACGAATATGCTCTCCAGCTGGTGTTTTATCAGGATTAATGACGATAGCGTGATTATCGCTTTGTAATTGGTGCATATGTGATTTGAATATTTTCAACAACTCGTTGTGCTCGTTCAAAAGAGCATCTAGCTCGCTGACGATGCGCCTGGCATAAAGTGAATCAAGGTTATTATAATCACAACGTGCATTCACGCGATTGGCAAGTGCGCTTCCGGAATCCTCGCCGCCCATAAAGTAGATTTGTAAGAATTTATGTGGTTCGTTTGGCATTGGCAGCAGTGAGCCCATTTTATGATAAACTTGGCCTCTGATTTTGAATGTAGAATTGAATTGTTGACCATTTGCATTAGTATTTCGAACTATTTCTGTTGCTCTGAACGATGTCATTTGAAAGCATGAATTGAATCTTCGAATTGACTTCAGGAACACGTTAGAATCTGGATCCGTGCCGATAAGTAAGCCGTTCAATGGTTCAGGTGGTGTTTCAATTTCAGGTAGTTGCACTTTTCCTGACGCGCAACACATCCCAGCTGGCTCATTTTTGAATTTCAGAGCATGACAATGCGGACATTCCTTGTCCATAGCACCAATTACCACTTTTGAATGAGCATAATATTCAATATCGGGCTCATACTGGAATGCTAGACGCAGGAATGAATCAGATATAAATGCTCGATGTACCTGTTGTCGTTGTTGGTCATTTGTTCTTCGTCTATTGACTGTGAAACGGCGTGATTGTCGTTGTTCTAATCTTCTGACTTCATTGCGTTCAGCTCGTGTATCTTCTGGCTCTTCTTGATGCAATTGCGCCATTCTGACACGTGCATCAGTATTTTGTTGCTGGATTTGTTCTTCTGTTCTTTCGGATCTGCTATTTCGCAAGTTTCGAGCTTTACTTGTACTGCGGCTCAAATCAGCCCCTTTGCGTTTTCTTGGCATTGCTCACTGTACAAAACATACATAAATAGAATTAATGAAATTATTTAATGATGAAAAATGTTAAAAGTATAATTAGGGCCAGGATTTTTGCCGCAGTTTTGAAATGATTTATAACAAAAATATAAGTTTTATGGAAAAATTTTTCAAACAAAAGTAAAAAATTAAATTTTATGAAAACATTGTCTCTTATAATTTTTTCATACAACCAATATTTTCATTGACATTTCAAAATAAAGATTCATAATGATTGATTTTTGGAAACTATGAAAATCTTAATTGTTCAATTACATTTTTTTAATAAAATTATATTAAAATTACATTTTTATAAGATCAACAATATTTTCGATATAAAAAAAAGTATACTTACAACACAAAATCCGTTGTTATTGGAAGCTCGTGTCACGTGTTGAGTACTTTTGAGGTTATAAAATCACTTGATTAACTAATCGTGCAAAATACACTCAAAATTGATAATTTAATTATTATTGATAAAATAGGAATGATTAAAAGTTAATATGAGAGTTACACTGAGAAATAATAATAAAATAATAATTGTCAACGTTACTACTACACTTGATGCATAAACATCATTATTGTGGCCGACAACTGTGTAGGGAGTGAGAAAGAAAGGAGACCGGCTTCGTTCTCATCCCTACTCCGTGCTGTTTACTGGGTCAGAAGTGACACCTGTAGACATCTGGCGGGGATAACTAATTAAATGACGATTGATCAATTTTCGACCGGAGAGGAAAAATGATTAAATTACTAAAATGGCTATTAAAAAATAAGGGTTGATCATAGAAGGGTGAAAATTGAGGATTGTATGTATTTTTGTATGTTGTATCATAGAAAATAGAAATTAAAAATTTTGTCTAAAAAATAAAAAAAAAAAAATTTAGGGGTGGACTACCCCTAACATTTAGGGGGATGCAAAATAGATGTTGGCCGATTCTCATAGATACCGGATAAGCACAAAAAGTTTCATCAAAATCGGTCAAGCCGTTTCGGAGGAGTATGCCAACGAAAACTGTGACACGAGAATTTTATATATTAGAATAAATTTATTTTAATATTTAAACAGAATTTTCGAAAAAGTTAGGTAAGCCCGGGCCTACCCGTTGGCTACGCCACTGCTCTCTTGCCAATGAAATATCCACATTGAAGAATTTTTACTTTTTCAAAATGTTAACTATGTTTTCTTTGTGGTAGGGATCAGGAGATCAGTACGCTCCTACGGTATTATCTCATGTCTGTTGTAAAGGATGACTGTAATTAAGTTGCGACAGCTGGTACAAAAATTACGTCAAAAAAGTATAAACTGAACATGGATGGTTTGTCTCATTTGGGATACGTTTAGGAGCTACAGCGGTGAAGTAAGGGTTAAAGAGAGGGCGGTCAGAGAAATTGTGTGATAGACACCAGTCAAACAGTGGAGTGCAGTTACTGTTGAAATATAATTGTGTGCAAGGGCATATCCAACGATTCATAACATACAACAGCGCATATGGCTCCTGATTTGAAACCGCATTAACTCTTGCTAGTGGTAAGCAATACAAAGTGAAAGTATGTAAAATACAGGAACAAGTAGAAGTAAAATAAATATTTGTTGTGTACTACAGGAAAACAAGTGTAAATGAGAGAAAACAAAGAAAATTAAGATAATATACTCAGGTAAGACAAAAAAAATGGAGTAGGTAGTAAGTGATAGTGGACGAAGAGATGGAAAAAAACGTTGTAGAAGTGGTGAGAAAAAGTGATAAAAAAATAATGGTAAAATTAATTCCAGAGAAAAAGATGAAAAATGTATTAAGTGCGTACATTCCGCAAAATAGGATGCCAGAAAAGTTACTGAGACAACTGATTATATCAAATCATTTAACATATTCCTCATAAAAAAAATTCGATTCAAGAATTATTTGCATTTTCATAAATAAATAAAGACATAAATATTTTATAATAAACTGAAATATAATACACAATATATTTATACGTACAGTAATGACAATAAAAAGCATAACTATTATATGATTCAAAATAAGTTTTAAATATAGCAATATTATACTATAATTTTAAAGAGTCCTGATATTTTTGTCTTAACTATATATTATAATACAAATAAAATAAATAGTAGTTATTGTTGTACAACTTCATATATTTTAAATATAATATAAAATTGTTAAGGCTTTTTTATATATGTATATAAAAATTGCATTACTCAAAAAACACAAAAAAAAAAGTAATAAGAGCATTTTTAAGTGATAGATATTTTTCTCAGATTAACTCGTGAAAGTTTAATATAAACTAAGAGATCAATAAATATTTAAAAACCAATTTTTTTCATAAATATATTTTCATAGCCATGGATACCATGCTGGATCCATACGACATAAATTGTCAACTGATGAAGCAGCACTTACAATCGTACTTACTTTATTATCGGTACCATCAAAATTTGCTAAACTATTTAGCCTATACATTATAGAATTAACTGCTTTTGTAACCATACTGATGATTATATCACCAGATATCTCATCTCTATTAGTTGAAAATTCATCTTCCAATTTCTATATATTAAAAAAAAAAAATTATAATAAATATATTAAAATTTCTATAGTTTTAATTAAAAAAATTTTTTAAATACTTTTTTATATGATGTGATCATTTCATCCCTGAGTATAGCTCGAAGAATAGCTTGTATTTTATTATTAGGTTGATTAAAACATCGAGCTGTCGCCATGATGCTTGCAGTAAGAGGACCATTTTTACCAATATCAGTCATTAATTCAACAAAGTTAGGAGTTAATCTAAAGGGAACTGGACGATTGGAAACTAGTTCACCTGAAATTAATGTTAAATTAATTTTATTATATACAGTACAGTATGATAAACATACCTTTTTTATCATCAACATCAAACTTAAAATATGAAGCATTGAGTAAACCAGAATCTTGATGTATATACATCATGTCTGGATTTAGCCTGGTAAGATGTAATACATACTCAGCCAAACATGATAAAGACAATTGTAAAGTTAGCTAAACAAAATTATTGAAACTCATAAATTCACAATACTAAAAAATTACTTTTAAATAATTAATATTTTAATTGTAATTTGTTTATACC
Organism: Chaetogeoica ovagalla; assembly: GCA_032441825.1. Lineage (NCBI taxonomy): Eukaryota > Metazoa > Arthropoda > Insecta > Hemiptera > Aphididae > Chaetogeoica > Chaetogeoica ovagalla. The sequence continues at coordinate 4,989,162 of CM063726.1, forward strand.
ATTTTTCTAAATGTCCAATAATCTGTAGGTGAAGCATATGTAAGAGTTGCCCAATTTTTTAATGTATCACTTGAACAATAAATTTGTTGTATTTCTAAAAATACATCTAAGAGTATTTGAATATTTGCTTGAGTTCCTTGGTTCTAATAAAAAAAGTAAACATTAATTTTAATTAAAAATGATGTGTTTTTAAATTTATCTAATTTACTTGAATATTAGCTAAACGTTGATAATAATACTCAATACAATTATCATAAGGTTGAGATATACTCATCGACTTGAAAATATCAAGTAATGATAAGGAGGAAGGATTATCTTCAACGAGTCGTTGTTGAGGAGACACTGCAACAACTCTGGGTACTGTATAATATAAAAACCTTCGAGAAGTTTCCTGAAAAATGTATATAAAAATATATTACAATTTTTGAAAAATTAAATTTATTTTTATACCTTTTGTTTAGTCAAGTAATGATTTAACATCCTCAAAAGCTGCAAAACTCTTTCTTCACGTCTTGTATCACCTAAACCAGCATCGTGCATTACTAGGTAAGAATACAATTTACCATTATGACCACGCATAACCAATCTTCTAGCTGATGTATTATGTTTTTCAACTATTTGAACTCTTGGCATAAAACGAGCAATTTTGACATAATAATGGGAATGCTAAAAATAAAGAATTGTATTAATAACTTTCTATGATGTATTGTAATAAAGTTATTAGTTTTATAATTAAATATCAAAATATATATCTATAAAATTTTACAGTAAACAATGTATACTATTAAAGACAATGTAAAATGAGGAATCTAACTTTTGGAAGTAAAAATTCTCCTGGAATTTCAATTTCAGCAGTTTGAAGACTAAAATTGCTGAGGAACCTACATTTTTCTTCAATTAAGAGAGATCTATAATAAAAAAAAAATAGTTAATAGTATACACAAGTTTAATTTCATAAATATTACTTTGGTAAAAGTCTAATTTTTGTTTCTAATATTTTAATCCATTTTTTCATTTTCAATATCATATTATGTAATTTCATCGCTCCGGGTAATGTAAAATCAAAATCAATAGAAAACTGTTGTTTCATTTTTTGAAAAACAGGATCTTGTATTGTTGTTTGAGCCCGTTTGGCTAAACTTTCTGAGCCAGAACCTGGGAATGATCCTTTAGTTGATATAGCTGCACTGTTGGCCATATTACTCGCTAATAACTCTGTAAACGAATAATTCGTTTATTTTGAGTACAAACTTATAAACTTATTTGATAATATTACCTATTCCAATACCAAAAGTTGAAACTAATTTTTTTATGAAATTCAATGTATGGGGTGTTATAACGGCATCTGCAACAGATCCTCGGCTATCAAAGGCAATGTTATAACATTTTGCCAATCCAAGACGAAGTTGCCTCAATACTTCTTCGTACCAATTTTCTCTAAACCAAACCATCTGAAATATATAAACAATATTGGTTTTATTCAAATAGAAAAATGAAAATTTAATATTTACTACAAACATTTATATTGTTTTTTAGCAATAAAGATAAATAGCTTTAATGAAAATTAATAAGTAATGTTCCTGAAATTATTTTCAATAAATATTTTACCTGATCAACTATGCCTTCTAAAGTTAACACAATTGTTGGATGAACTTCACGTTGTTGATGCATTACTTTTGAAAAACGCACCATTGCTGGGGTTGCACGTAAAGAAGAGTCAGGTAATCCTGTACTTTGAGCAGATGTAGGATCTATAAATAACTCCCATTAGTTTTACATTCTCAAATTTATTGATTATTATTACTTTGTGTAGTATCATTAGTTTGTGATTGTTTATTAGCAGCAGCTAATAATTCAGAATTTCTACAACGTTCCCTGTATTCAATTTTATGAGTAAAGTACAATGTTCTTGTTGGAAAATATACTGCCTGTGGATACAATCTTCCGACCTTAAAAATATAAATTAGTAATGAATTATTATTGATTAATTATTTGTTTATTTATTTATATTATTGATAAAATAAAATGTATTCATCTTTTTCTCATTTTAATATGCATTACTTGTATCAATAAATTTTGTAATAAAGAACCTCCATCACTCGCTAATGTCGTTAATAATTGTGGAACCCAAGGTAGCCATAATGCAGGTGGAACTCCATTGAAATGTGTATCAACTGTACTAAGCAATAAGTATTCTTTATCGTCATAAGTTAATAGCCATAAAACTTTAGCTAAATATTTTCGATATTTTGACTCATTTTGTTGACGACAGGCTTGAAGAAAACATATTATTGCAGCTACACCAGTTTGCATAGTCTGATTTGGATAACTTTTAGTAAAGTATTCTTCCATATATTCACCCCAAAGAGCCCATGCTTTTACCATAGAATCATGTAGTTGTACTGCAGCTGAAAAAGCTTTATGTGCTTCTTCAGATTTACCTTTATAAAATAAAATATTGTCATCCTAACTGTATTATGCATTATACATTTAAATATAAATTACCGATTTGTCCAAGAAGCATTCCTTTTAGTGCATAGAATTCAGCAGTCATTTCACTTTGGAAAAACTTTAAATTTGTTCTTTCAATAGCTTCTAAACACTAAGAAGAAAAACAAGGCAATAGCTCATATAATTTTAAAATATATTAATTATTAATAAAAATATTTACGTCTTGTATTTCGTGTTTATTAGATGATATAGATGCCATTTGCATGTAACATTTTACTTGTTGTCTAATTTTATGGAAACAATCAACTACAGGTACGTTTGGAATCGTATACAATCGAGATAATGTTTGAAGGCAAACTCCAGTTAAATTATGTTTCCGACTTACTTTTCCAAAGTGAATTATAGCCTAAAATAAAGGGTAAAAATATTTAATCGAACAAATAAAACTAAAAATATGAATATACAATATACCTGAGCAGATGCATGAACGCCTAACACAGCATTTGTAGACTGTTCTGGTCGAGAACAATACTCGATAACAAATTGGTAATGATGTTGTCGCCACACAAATATGTCACTCCAATGACTCAAGTCATCAGCTACAACTGGTAAACGATTTTTCCATGTCTTTAAAATAGCTTTCATATTATGCAATGAATTATTTGCATCTTTTTCTTGTAAACCTTGGTGAATTTGAGCAGCTTCAGATAATTCCATTATCTAAAATAAAATAATAATTATAATTATACATAAGATTTTGATTAAGTATACAAAAAATAAGTAGCATAGAATATGGTTAACATGTTTGTAACAGTGTAATTTAAATTGAATTACAATTTACTGTAAATATTTTTATTGGATGTGATCAATAAATTTATCAAAAACATCATTACCCTAGATTAATAAAACAAAATTCCAAACTAACAAGGGAGTAACAAAGCATTTGAGTGAATAAACATTTTTAAAATCCCTAGTATTTCAATATAAAAAACTACTTTTTTAAATGGTTTAATAGTAATAAACAATAATGCTACTATTAACTGAAAAAAAGATAATACTAATAAATTTAAAACACCCAAATCTCTGTAAAAAAAATCAGTATAATACATAACTCATAGGTTAGAAATAGTAGGAACAGGAATATCGCATGAAGCAGCACTAACTTTTCTTTTTTTTTTTTAACCATCAGTTTTTGCAAAAACCTTTATCCAAAATTTAAATGTCAAACACATAAACAACAAATGTTGGCTAACAATTAAAAAAAAATTTTAATATTAAAAAAATTCATTATACTTATTGTAAGATAAACCTACATACTTATATCATAAATCTAAGGACAAATCAAACTTGTCAAATTTAAGTGAATCCAATTATACGCTAGGTATTACATATTGGTTAACTTAGATAAACATGTTTTTACATAAGCTAATTGTTATTTTTTAATATTCTGTCATTTTTCATTTAAATTTATAGTTCATGAGTCATAATTGTTTCGCACTTATAATTTGTGCTTTTGAATAACTCTATTACATAAAACATAGGAAAAAATAATAAATATGTTTAGAAGAGCAATTTTTAAACTTGTTTTTTTTTTTGTTTTTCACACCATAAATACATTTTTTTCTCAAGCTTTTAAATTAATTAGAATTTTTAATATACAACTTTTGTGTTCATTCAAAAATCCGTATAAGGAAATATGAATTTTCAGTATTCGGCATAAACAGATATTTGAAAATGAAACAATAATTAAAAAATAATTTTTAAAAGGGAAATTCGCAAACGAGCGGATGATCATAAGCGATAAATTCAACGGCTCCGCACACGCTCGCCGTATGATTTCATTTGCGCACAATGATAAGAAAATACATATTATTTTAAATGATTACTGATATACATATAGTAATAATTAGTATTAAATGATAAATGATCAATTTTAAATATTATAATTTTATTCGGTATATTGCATAATTATTTATACAGAAAAATGTCAACGTAATAAATGTACATTATATGCCCCATAGAATCGATCACATAAAGATCACGTCTCTTTTTTTTTAATATTATTTTGTCATAAAATATATAATTGTTGCGAGCGAACGGAATATTTACGAGCGCATCTGTGTGTGTATATCGCAGAGCCATACAATTATAGCTGCAATGATCCGCTTGTTTGCATTGGGACATGCAGTGTGACCACTTTTGCAAATAATAATAAGTTATGATGAATTATATGTACAAAAAAAATAAAATATGATATACTCTCAAAACTGAAATATCATGTATCATTCGTACACCTAATTGTTAATTTTAAATAGTTACATTCAATTACAAAATTATTCAGAAATTTGGAAAATCTGGGAATGAAATTCAAATACTCGGCATTCGAATTAAGATGGTAATAACGAAAAATATTTTGTACTATCAAATTCGTGATTGTAACAAACATAGATAATAAATATTATCTACGGTAATAAATATGTAGTTATCATCATTCAAAAAAATAACATAAGGTTACGTTTATAGATTATAATCAAAATGTGTAGTAGTACTCAATGGTGAATTTGTCGAAAGTTGAAAGAGTTTCTTTTTCGTAATTGTCATTAGTTATTAACGTAATAATTAATTATAACGTTGATTTAAGTAAAATGTCAAAAAATTATGGAAAATGAAATTCATCTTAATATATATGAAAAGGAAACTAGTACAATGGTTTTTAAGAATTTGTATGATAAGTATTTTTTTTGCCATTGCTATAGTTGCATATGGTGTTTTATTTCCTACAATAATTTACATCAATTCAAGCGATATTTCAAATTATTTAATTAAAACTAGTGCCGGTGAATATGATCTCCTTAATTTAAGTTTGTGTTCAATGGCTCAAATCAATGATGAAACAAGCTTAATAAAAGTACAAAAAAAGGTTAATGCTTATCAATTAGACACAATTAAACCATTAGTTTCATTAGGTGGAGAATGGATGCCGAAAAATTGTATATCACAACACCATATTGCAATCATAGTATGCTATCGCAATAGAACCGAACAACTTCAGACCTTTTTGTATCATATGCATTCATTTTTACAAAAACAAAATATACATTATAAAATATATGTTATAGAACAAACATACAATGCTGAATTTAATCGCGGGAAATTATTTAATGTTGGTTATAGAGAAGCTACAATGCGTTCTTTTGCTGGATGTTTTATTTTTCATGATGTTGATCTAATGCCAGAAAATATAAATAATATATATGGATGTACAAGATGCCCGAGACATATGAGTACTAGTATAGATATTTTTGATTATAAGTTACCATATTACACTATATTTGGTGGTGCTATTGCAATAACACGAGAACAATTTCATAACATAAATGGATTTTCAAACATATTTTATGGATGGGGCGGTGAGGATGATGATATGTTCAACAGAGTTTATAATGCAGGGTATAGAATTTGTCGATATCAATCGAATGTATCGAGATACACAATGTTAGCACATGAAAAAGAAATCCCCAATGAAAATAGAATGAAACAATTGAGAAACGGACCAAAACGATATAAAATGGATGGTATAAATTCTGTAACTTACAATTTGATCAGATATGAAAATTTACCATTATACACAAGAATACTAGTTGATGTTTAAAATTAACAAGAAACAAACCAACGAGGAACTAGAACACATTTTTAATTTTAGTATATGTAGTTAATGAATTATTGTTTTGGATATAAGAATGTAAATTGACATAGTCCAACTTAGTTACCTACTATTAGTACATAAATAACACGATGGAAACTTATATTCAAACTATAAAATTAAGGTTTCACTTAAACTTATTGAAAAATAATTATAATTATATTTATACTTATATTTCTTGCAAGATGTGAGAAAAATGGTATTTTTTAATCAGGGTGAAATTTAGAATAGCAGTTTTCAAATATTTCATCATGAAGCTCAAGAGTGAACACTTATAAACATTTATATTTAGACCATTTGTAGTGGTTATCAAAATATCAATGTTAATTTATTTATTGTTGTAATATAGATTTATATTATATAATAAAATACAAATTTATTCATTATTATATCACAATTATTTGAACCGTAGAATAAATTTTAAATAACTAAGTGTTTAATAATTAATTTTTGTTAACTTAATAATGTAAATAAATTAAACATTGTACTTTTTTTTAATAAAATATTTGTTTTCAACTTTGTTCCATTCAAATATTATGAAATTTACTTTACATATTTATAAAAAGCTGGATAAATATTTTAAGACTTGATTTCTTAGTAAAATTTAAAATTACCTGCTGGGAAGCTTGAAGGTAAGGCAAATGTATATGTGATACAATATGTGGTAATCTTCTCCATTCTCTAATCACATGTATACTCGCCATTTCTACATTTCGAGTAACATACGGTAAATTTGGCTCATCTGGATGACAAATCGCCAAAAACCCTCTGTACAAATACATCTAGCAACAAAATTAAATTGTACATTAACATTTATATTTCTATAAATATATTTAAATACATAAAAAGAAAACGTGACTGAATGATCTATCAACGCACAACTCAAACCACTGGACGGATTGGGTTGAAATTTAGCATACAGATAGCTATTATAACGTAGGCATCTACTAAAAGAGAACTTTTGAAAATTGTACCACTAAAAAAGGGGTTTGAAATTTGTTAGAAATATGGTTGAACAGGAAAAATACCACGAACAACAATTCTGATGGAGGCCGTGTTTCGGAAACAGGCCTCCAACCATTCTGTATCTCTGCATTGCCACCATCACTATTTATACACGAATATGATATTACATTTCACAACTTAATACCTTTCATACCGGGTAAAGCTGGGTAATCCATCTTGTAATATTATATCATGTGATATTAAAGATACATTAATTTAATTAAAAATAAAGAATATTTATTTCAATACCTTCCATAGAAATTCTTTAGGACATGTATTATCAACACAACTTAATGCTTCACTCATTACATGCCAATCAGGTATACGCCAAGCACTGTCTAGTATTAAAAATGGATTTAAATGGCCATTGAGTTTTGAATACTCAAGTAAAATGTCCCATTGATTGAGTTCTTTTGAACACCTATAATAAACAATAAAAAATAAACAATGAATTATAATATATATTCTTGAAAACAAATTATTTACCTAATCCATTGTGATTCCCATAAGCGTGCTTCACTTAAGATCATAACTGAAGCAGGTAAGTTAGAAAATTCATTTTGATATTTTTCAATTAATGATTCATATGTAGACAATGCCTGTTCAAACAACCCTTGTTGTTCTAATGCAAGAGCAACTTTAGTCTCACGGTATTGAGCATGTTTTTGCCACAAACCAGCCCACATATCCTCTTCTTTAAGTTGTTTGTACATTTCTCCTAATGTATCAATAACATCCTAAAAAATATATTTTATGAAATAATAAAATTATATTTAACAATTTATTTGCAAAGTCATACTCTCTGAGGAGATACTTCTGGTTCAAATTCATAACAATCTTGTGTAGATATTTCAAAATTATTATCTATCATCATTTTTTCTAAAGAGAGAGTTACACGATGCCATAAATTATGAGATTTACCAATGTACATCATGATACTGGGTTTAAAATGTATTTTTGGTTGACATTGAAATAATGCTTCAAAGAATGTGGATATAACACTTGGATGAACATCTCTTTGAACAACATGTATACCGCTTACAACAAATTGATTGATTTCAGGCAATATTATCTAAGTAAAACATTAATTTATATTAAAAATATTATATATAATTATTGATCAAATATTATATAAAAATAACTTTAATATAATATTAAGTACTTACAGTTTTTTGTGTAGAATTTAATGACTCCCAAATAGCTGGAAATAAAACGAGCCAAATTTTTTCTGCCAAACTTAAATCCATATGACAAAGCTGAGCTATGGCTGAACAAATACCTCCAAGTTTCATTGTTTTTAAGTTATCCATAAATTTAATGTGTCTGCTAATTAATGGTTCTAATTTTCCACCTTCCACAACTTCAATATTATCAGTAACCATTTGATCAGTATCCATTACATATTCTGATTTGACTACAATATCTTCATTAGTATCAAGAATTTCTTCTTTGAATGAAGAATCACAAGTATTGACCAATTCTCTAATTGTTGGTAATTTTGATGAAGTTGATAAGTTTGAATCATTTAAAGTCACAGATAAATCTATAAATATTTATAATACATTAAAAAATATTTATTTTAATTTTGTTTTTTTTTTTAATATACTAATAGACTAATTAAAATTAAAGATATAAATTAAAATAATTTAAATCTTTTACATGGGTAATCTATTTAAATGAAAAGTCTTTTTAAAACTTGAGAAATGTCAATTAAAAAAAAAACATAATTTACTGAATTTTACAATTTAAAATTTTTTATAGAAGTATATTTACAAACTATATTTTATTTAGAAACTAAAAATCCTTACTTGGATCAACTGTTGCCAATATTAATTCAATGCATTGTTTTATCCAGTAATGTGTCATCATTGGTTCCCAGTTTTGTGAACTCACTATATATAATAAACGCTCTGGTAGTCTGGTACTAATTTGTTGATTAAATAACGTGAAGAATTTTTCACGAACAGTAGGTTGTGAACAACGTAATCCACTTAAAAATGCTGCTTCCAATTTATGTCCAAGTTCTGAATTACGTAACTCCTCATCTCTGAAATCAATTGTTATTAAATTATATGTAGTTTTATTATTACTTAAAAACTACTTAGTATAAATCATAATGTACACATTATATATAATGAGAAAAACATTACCTATAAATATTTATAATTATATCTAAATATTGAGCATTTAAATCAGGAAATTTCTTTTCAATGTGCTGCATAATTTTCACTAAAAGTATAGACTTTTCACGTAAATTAGGCCCTTCATTTGGAGTATTATGCATCCACTCTTCCAACATCTAAAAAGAATCCAAAAATCATATTTGATCACTATTTTTATCATAAATAAAAAACATTCAAACTTATAAAAACTGAAAATAGTAAGTTAAACGTCCTTAATATATTCAAATCAAAGTAATATAAAAAATAACAAATTAAATTAAGAACACTTTAAACTTTAAAAAGGTGTATCTTATTTATAAAAACAAAAATGAAATTAAAAAAATAAATATATTTAGAAGATTCCACAAATTAATCAAAATATAAAATATTTGAACCTTTACATTTCTACAATGAATTAATATATTATATTATATATTATTACAAAATATTATGATTAAAATTTAAAAATTCCTACTTTTAAGAATTTACGAATCTATGCAAAATATTGTATATTGCATTACATACAAAATATAATGCAATATTTTAAATAAAATTGATTGGGAAGGTAAATTACTGAGAAAATTTCATTAAACCAATTTACATTTGCAGTTAAACCTCGATTTCACAGGGCGAATTTACTTATTGACATTGAATTCGCTCAATGTACTTGACCTAGTCGCTTACTCGTCACGTGTTGAGTAGTTGCTGCTCACTCACGATTAAAGTTAACCCGGCCTACTTTTATTGCTACTCGCTGGCTATTTTACACTCCAACGAATAAAATCGCTTTGTACAATCGACATAGCTAGCAAAATTGCTAGTGTGCTTTTAATCGCACAATGTAATCGTATAGGTTAGTACACGCTCAATCAAGCGAGACTAAAGTCACTGATACATGGCAAGTAAATTCGCCCTGTGTAATTAAGGCTATAGAAAAGGTGATCAAGACTTCTCAGCCATATATTATGATGCAACGAGATGTTGAGTTTGACGAGTCGTTTGTATGTGTGTGTGTGTGTGTAAATCTTTGGTAATATTAATAATCAAAGTGGTGTATTATTTTTGGAAATAAAATATTGAAGTTTTACTAAAAATGACTGGTTAAAACGTTGAAACTCGGTTTACTGAAATTTTTAATATTAACAAAAACAATCTTTAAAAAACATCCCACGGAAAAATAAATAAGATGATTAAATGTAGTTGAAAGATTAAAATTAGTAATTTACATTTAAGAATATTTAAAAAAAATATTATAGTATGACGAAAATGCTATAGTATGGTATTAATACAAATGTAAAATAATAAAAATAAAATTTTTTTTTAATTTGGTCACAATGACAAAATACAAGTGAATAAATATAATCAACTGTAATAACAATCAAGTACATAACAAACACTTCACTTAGTAATACAAATATTCTATTACAAACTGAGAGTTGAAAATATGATTTTTACTGATTTTATATATTTTTTCAGAATATAAAGAACATTTTGCAAGAACCACGTCAAGTCATATTAACCAATGATGAATTCATCAATTTATAGTATTTAATGTATGTCTATATTTATTTTACTAAATTAAAATTTCAACTTGGATCCACTTTTAATTTTCGTATTATTTGAAAAAAATTAGTTTATTGTTTATTTATAATGAATTATAATCATTGATTACACATACCTTTAAAATTGTTTTCATAATTCTTGTATCATTTGATTTTTCAATCAATCCAACAAGAATAGTACCAATAAAAGTTTTTCGAGTGTCAATATGCATATTATTAACTCTATTTTTCATCAAATCTAAACTTTGTACAACCAATTCGCTTATTCCCATTGAAGATTCTGTATTTGTAGATTGTGGCTGTTCACGACACACTTTTTGCAAAACATGCACGAAACGAGAAGACAAATTATCGATAAATGCGCTATTGTTTGCACTGGCTGCTTTTAACATTGTAACACATGTCAAAAACCGACTATAGTTTTGTGATATATTTTTCTCAAAATTATTTATACTTTCATCAATTAACTAAAATATACAGGTAAAATAAATTTTTGTAATAATTAATAAGTATTACACAATAAATATAGTAACATACCACATTTATTAAAATATATAGTTCTTCAAGTTCATTAAGATATGGTTTAATCATTGGAAAATTAAAAATTAAACGCGTAAGAAATGCATGAGCCATTCTTCCAATCTAAAATAACAAATTTTCAAAGTAATAACATAAGTAATGAAATAAATTGTAATTACCCTCATATTAGGAGCACTGATGCATTCATATAATGACTTTTGAAGTGGCTTAATTGTATTTAAGAATTGTTCTTTTGGCAAAGTAGTTAAAAAGAATGATAAAAGATCAAATGCTGATGCAATATTTGCAACAGCAATTGCAGTAGCTGGATTATTAGCAGCAGGCTCTAAACTTGATACAGTACAAAATACTTTTTCCATCCAAGCTAGTTTTAACATATCAATACATCTAGACATTATAGCCTCAGATTTTAAAGCAGTCCTTAATAATGAAACACAACGTTTTGATAGTAGTTCTGCCATACCACCAGCAACACCATCATTTACCTTAAATATTTGATATTTTAAATAATACAGATTAAAAAAAAAAAAAAATCAACAATTTGATTAGTAAATGATAAAATAAAAAACAAACCTGACATGCAATTTTAGCCAAAAAATTGAAAACAACCCCAAAATCATTTTTATTAATAGGTATGTCTTTGTCAGTATCATCAGACTGTAGCGGGACTGAAGGTTCAAGTTTAATTCTTTTGACAATTTCATCTGTAGAATTCTAAAATAATTATAATTATACTTATGTATTATAAACACGAATACTCATTAAACACAGTAATTAAGATGTGTTTGAAGTTAATCAAGAAAAAACCAAAACATTTTAAATTTTATTATTCTAATAAATTTACATCTACTGCATTATCTTCTTTAATCCGTTGTAACTCCCATTTTATTATAACTTCAGCCATTTCTACAGCTAATTTTTTGTGTTCAAATGTAGCAGATGACATAAAACCCAATCTTTGCATTGCATTTAACATATGTTGAATAAGCCTATGTCTAATTGGATAGTATACCTATAAAATAATTTGACATTAAAATTAAAACTATGAACAGTAAATAACGATTTTTTTTTTACAAATAATATTTTTACTACTTAATGTTTACTAATTTTACTTTATATCAATTAAAACTCTAAATAAATTTATATTCATATAGAAAAACATAAAAAAAACTACAGAGAAATTTATAATTTATGTTTCATACAAAATAGAGTTCTAGAATTTTTTTCCAGTTTTTGTACTCATTCTGAATGAATATCATTCAAAAATACAAATTGTAACAAGAGATTCAATTCTAAAGATTTTCTTACATATAATATTTGTAGTTTTAAAATAAAGTACATTAATAATAATAATAATAATAATAATAATAATAATAATAATAATAATAATAATAATAATAAAGATTTAAAAATTACATTATAATGTCTGACAACCAAGTGTAATACATGAAACAATTGTTGCATTAAATGTGCTTCTTCAACAATAATTTTTTTTGTACACTGACACAATAATTTATTTCCATTGACCATACGAATAGACAATGCTGGCGTTAATAAATCCAAAGCTTGACGAACAACATTTCTTACTTCAACATGATATGCTTTTAATAGTTCATGGAATACTATAATAAAAATTTTACTATGTATTCATGTTTACAAAATTATTATAATACACACCTTGTAAAATGAGTCGACTATTAACGTTGTATGAAGAAATTATATATGATAGTAACAAATGACCACTGTAGCGAGCAGTGGGATCTACACAAGATTTATCTAATAAACATGGCCAAGCATAATTCATAACTAGTTTTAAATTTTCACAAGGTCCAACATCTGAGTTATCCATATCTTTATCAACAGAAAATTCATCAACTAACATACATCCAAGTTGTAATAAATGTATTCGTATACTGTCTTCCCCAATTCCTTGTGGTACTTTGTGTACAATTAACTAAGAAAATTATCTCATTAATTTTAATAATAGTATAAAAACTTATATATATTTTCTATAATAGTGATTTAATACTTGATATATATATGATGTAACAATATTTCCATTTGAATCTGATGAATTAGATGTACCATAAATTAAAGATTGTTGTTCATTTTTTTCATAGCTAGCCGAAACTGAAGGTAATATAATGTATTGTAAAATTTTGGATTTGAAATGATTACTCATATTATTATCTTGGAATATTTCCACAAAACGAAAGAATGCTGTACGTTTCCATTGAGGAGAAAATGTTTTTGCAACCGTTTCTTCTAAGTAGATGCGTAGAAACTAATACAAATAAATAAATATAAATTAGCAATATTATCCATGTTATTTTATTGACATATTTTCAATGATAATATGACATAATAAAATAATAATGATATTATATTTTATTGAATAATTCAACAATTAGATTATATTAATTTAGAAATAGGTAAAAAGTTAGGGTGGCCAAATAATAAATATAAAAATACGGAACTAATATATAAAGGATGGAATTCTTTTATCGTAAATAAAATGGGAACAATTCGCTCATCAGATGTCAGTAGGGATGGAAACACTTTGCTTATTGAAAAGGATACTCTTGATCAGTGATGTAGATATAGTTGAGGAATTCAAGGGATTTTCGAGAAACTTCAAGAAACTACTAAGGAAATTGAAAAATTACTTTTCTAAAGTACTAACTAGATAAAATTTACTACCGGAAGCCGAGTATGACTGTAAAGATCGGAGAACTTCTTTTGGTAGTAAATTTGTCAACAAAGAAAAAAATTTTTTTTTTACTAAAAGAAAATGGGACGTATTATTAAAATACGGGACAAATTAGCATCCCGAGAGCATTTATCAGGACAACGGGAGAGACTTTTGAAATACGGTACGTTCCTGTATAATACGGGATGTCTGGCCACCCTATAAAAATAGTTATTTTAACTTACTTGAAAATCAGATATTAATCTAAAACAGAATGCTTTTATCAGATGAAAGAGTAAATCTACTTGATTGGTGTTGTGAATAAAATACTGAAGCAATATTTTTGCCAACATTTTTGGTTCATTCCAGTGAGAAAATTCAAGATAACCAGGATTCAAAAAATATTCCTTAATAATTACATAATTATTATTTCAAATCGACTGAATAGTAATTCTTTATAATTAATTTTACCTGATAATTGTCAGATGCCCACAATTCTGATAATGATATAATTAGATCCGTTTGACCAGAAATCCATTTTTTATCAAGTCGAACAATGGCATAGATAATTCTTATAGTTTCATATTCAATTACTTTTGTAAGATCTAAGCAGATTTAACATTTATTTTCTTTATAATTATAAAGATGTTTTTACTCAGAAATAGTTTTATAATATTAATTACAAGTTGAATAAATTACCTGAATGAGAAGTTGTAATTAATTCATTAAGCCTACATCCACTACCCTGAAGAGCTGCTCGTATTGTTTGACATTTGTCATTGGAAATCATCATGTGTAAATATTTTATCCAATTAGGCTCCTAAATATAAAATAGTTTTGTATATTATATTAAAAATGTGCATATTATTGTGTGATTATGTTTAAAATTTAACAAAATAAATGACTAACCTTTATATGATTATCTTGTAAAAATAATTGTACAATTTGGGTTGGATACTTAAGTATGCACCCTAAAAGTGGCGCATGAAATGGAGACATTATACTAACTTGGATATTTTTTTCACTATCCAAAACTAACCTACAAAGTGATTCAATGTGCCTATAATTGGCAACAGGTAACTGTTTATACATTTCAATAATGATCACCATTATTGATTCATAGTTTCCAGTTTTTGAAATTCCTAATTACACAAATAAATAATTAGATTAGATTCTTTAATTCCAAACTTAAGTATTCAACTAAAAATCAAGGAAAATTAAATTACTAATAATTCTAACATTTTATTTAAAATAATATGTTATATTGTAATTGTTTCTTAAATTTTAAATTAATTTTTTCCAAACACTACTGAGAATTACCTTTTTTGGATTGGATTAAGACTTCAAACATTTTTTTCATTATTTCCATTAAATGTGTGCAAAACATATCACTAAAACTTGTAGGAAACAGCTGAACCAAATACCACAAACGCCTTGTACCACTTAAGGTTAAATTTCTGTAATCACCTAAATCACCTAATTGTTTTTTCATCAATTCATGTACCTAAATAAATAATTTGAATTCAATGAAATTAAAAGAACTTATTTTATGATCAAAATGTTTGTATTGTATTGTATGCTTAAGGTTTACCATTGGCATATCAATTTGTGAAGTAGAAACAAATTTCTTCAAACACTGGAATGCAGTCTCTTGTAAATCTGGATTATTTTTATCTAAAGCACCGTATAAAGCATGAAATATTCTACTTTTTACTTCTGGTTGAGGAATATAATAACACGCAGCAAGAGCCCTCATTCCAGCTTGACGTAATAATAACATTTGACCTGGATTCATTGTTTTATATCCTGGTAACTTAGACATTGCAGAATCACTAGCTTCACAAAGATTGGATACTTCATGATAAAATAAATTATGCTCTTTTATATTCAAATCTGTTAGTAAAATCATACATATAAAATCATTAAAATATCTTAAAAGTTATGACAATAATAAAACAGGCAAGTTTTTAAACATATTTAAATTTTTAATTTATTAAAATAAATACCTATAACTTTTTATTTGATTTCCAAAATTTATTTTTACTTTTTTGAATATGATTAATAAAGGAAATTTTATAATTTTAATAATAACATAACACTAATACAAATTGTAATTAATTCTATATTAACTACTATTATTAAAATTGTAATTGACTTAAAATTTCAATAATGTGTAGTTTTTGCACATTTAAATAAAAATGTGAAGTCTAAATATATATATATATATATATATATATGTAGGCATGAAAATTGGACAAATAGTTTTTAAAAAAATTTCGCCATTCAAAATACAAAAAAATATATATTTTAATAATTTAACATTTTTATCCAATTTTAATTAAATATTTTACAGTATTTCCTGTGCCCATCCTTTTATCAACACAAAAAATATAGTTATATATTCATGTATTTTTTTATAGAGGGTCGCTCTAAGAAAATAATTTTTATTTATAAAATAAGAGATAACATTTTTGGTATTTTAAAAAATAAATAGGAAAACTTCATACTCAAAATTTCTTAATGGTGTTATTGATGTTATGTGGTAATTATTATATATTATTCTACTTCATAATTTAATTTTTTTAAATATTTCATTAATCGAAAATAAACACCAGCTAAACACCATAAACACGTGATGTTAATTTATTTTATTTTATTAAAAAAAATATGGCATACAGTTTTTTTAATTAATAACAGATAAATAATTAATAATAATAAATAGAAATAGTATTACAATAGGCATAATAAACAATTAACTAAATAGGCACAATAAACTAACAGATTATTACAATTTTTTTTTTTTAATGAATAAAAAAAGGATGTCTCCAAATTAGCTTGCAGCATGCAAACGAATACTTGATTTCTATCATATTTAGTGAGAAACTTAATAATGTTGAATAAAACAAAATGATGAGTGAATTGGTGTTTTAAAAATAATTCAAGGTAATAGTGTAGGGGAATCAGTTTTACCATTAATTAAATTTTTAATAAAAATTAAGTTAGCCACATGCCTACAATCAGTTAAATAAACAGGATGAAAGTATATAAAAATAGGAAAGCAATTTATTTATTTTAATAATGAAATTTTATTTTATTGCGATCACCGTCTATTAATGTTTATCATACTACAGATAATTCAGAAAAGTTTGTTAATTATAATCTGTTTTCAAATTTTATAAGTTTGTAAATATGATTTATCCACAAAAAATTACTAAGACAAGATCAAATAAATAATATCCAAGTTAAACATTACCTATTGTAAATAATCTTGGTAACAAAGAAGTACAGAATGTATTTCCTTCCATCATTCCAATTTGAGCTTTAAATCCCTGATGACGTAATAAATGCTTTCTCAAAGGTATGATTTCTGATAATCCTTCTTTATGAGGTTCCATCACTTGAGTTACAGTAATTCCTTGAGCTGATGCTATCACACCCAATAAATGAGTGGACTAAAAAACAATAAATCATTTAAGAAAATATTATGCTAACAAGAATGTTATTATTAAAAAAAAAAAACAGCATTTAATAATAAAATACATACATGATTTCTAAGTAAATCATTCGGACTTGTTACTTGACGAATGAGTTCATATGTAACTTCATGTATAGCTTTTTTCTGTAAAGCATGAAGTTGAGAACTTGAGATTTGATCTAATGGTGATGCAGCTTTCCTCAACATATTTTCTAAATTCTTTTTTGCTTCATCTAAAACTCCATTTGAAACCTAAATATCAGAAAACATTTCATACATGTTCGTAGCATTAATTATGTAATTTTTTATTATAACATACATCTCCCGATAAATCCATAATAACAAAAAGTTGTGCTTTAACAAATAAATATAAATGATCAAACACCCATTGTAAAGACATACTGCTGTAAAAAAAATTTATTGCATAGCATCCTCCAAATTTGGTATACCAAGCACGGTCATAACATAAAGCACATAACTTATCAACCATGTATTCCATAAAAGGTAATTGACAAGCCTACAAAATATAACAATTTAATAAAAATAAATATAATGATAAAAAAATTGTTTTAATACTCTTTCTTTGGAGCCCATAATAATTGTAGCTGTATTTAGAATAATAGTTAAAGCCAGCCTTGCAGGTTTTAAAAGTTCTTTTTCTTGATAACTCATAACAGTTGCCATTGAATCAATCAACACAAGTGGATCCATACCAAATGAACATCTTTCAGTTTTTTCACTATTTACTAATGGTCCAGCTTGTTGAGAAATAGCCACCATTGTATAACGCATAACAACATCTAATAATGTTCCAAGTGCAGTATCTCTAAGTTCTTTGACTGCTGCACTAACAAAAATACCTATTCCACGAATAAATATCAATAATAATATAAAAATTATGAAATAATTTAATAAAACTTAATAAATAAAACATTTTACCATTTAGAGCCATGACATAAGTGTTTCTTACAACTAGATCAGGAAATTTGTATACTGTTGATTGGAAATTAGATATTTTGCCTTCTTTAAAACTAAAACAACAATACATTATGAAAAATGTTTAATCTACTTTTTGTTTATTACAATTTACTTACCTAGGATGAGAAAAGAATTTCATTAAAACTGATTTATCATCATTCGATAACACAGTTGCTGCTAAAAATGATTTTATTACTTCCCAACATTTTTTACGGTAGTATGGATCTGTTGATGACTTAAGAGACTCTGCAGCCGTTTCAATAGCCTATTATATTTAAAAACCCACAATTTATATAATTTTTATATACTTAAAGACTATATTGCATAAAACTTTCAAGATGAACTTGCTGAAATGTACTGATTAAATATATTAAGTCTTAATCAAAAGATATGGGGATGAAGAGCTTTAAAACTAAAGAGATTCCGAAAGACTAAAGTGTAGGACTACTGTCTAATCCAAAAAAGAAAAAGAATGCATAAAGAAAAAATAACAGAAATACATTTGGATACAGATTTCGTAAGCTTGTAAAGTATTTAGAAAGAAACAAATATTTTTGTTTTAAAAAGCTAAAAAAAAAAAATATATATATATATATGTACACAAACCATATCAACATTAAATGTTACTAGATTAGGATGTTCATTAAATTTAATGATAATTGCAGGTTTTTTTGATTGTCTATGTATTGAATAATCAAGTCGTTGAGGTTCAGTCATCATCTTACGATTACCACCACCAAATTTTCCTAAAACTCTAAAAATCAAATATTATTTTAGACACAAATTAAAGCACTTTAAAAAAAATTAATAATTTCTAAGTTTTCAAATTTTAATATTGAATTAAATATGTTATTTAGATTTTAAATGCAGTAAATTACCTAAATGCTACAGGATAAACATTATCATTAGTGTTATGCAATGATCGCCATAATGCTTGCATTAAGTCTGCTCTCACTGGTTGAATATGTTCATACAAAAAATCTGTTTGTAGATTGTCAACACACAATTCTAAAGTTCTAAGACCCTATAAAATAATATTACAAATTTTAATCATATAATTATTATATATAAACAAATTATAATAACCTGAATAATTAATGATGGAGATCCATTCAAAGCCGAAACTAATGGATCCATAAGTAAAGGCAAATGAGGCAGTAGTGAGCTTAAACGGACAGGTACAGTTAGACACAATTCCACAAATAAATCTTTCATATCTTGTTTATGTAAACCAGATTGAAGACTGTTTAAACTCTTTAATAAATTTGGTAAAAGGGGTAAAAATTCTTGATATAATACTCCATGTGCTCCACCTCCAATGCAACGAAATAGCGGACGTAACAGTAAAAAATAATAATATGGATCTTTAGCAGTTAAAGCTAGTTTCATTGAACTAAAAAATTATTAATATTTTAAATAAAATATAACTCATAATGAATAAAACACATATTCTAAATACTCGCCTATTAACAATTTGATTTAAATATGGTTGAAGTGTTTGTTCACTTTCAATTGAATACTGATTTACTGTATCAAACACTTGTTTAAAAAGTTTCAAATATAAGTTACTTCGTTCAGCATTCCCACTACCCATTTCTTCCATTTTGCTAATTAAATGTTCTAATAACAATGTTGCGAATATCGAAGATGTGTCTGATGTATTTAGACTATTACTCAAAAGTGATTCACTTATGTACATTAAAGCATGATTTTTCTCTACCCGTTCAACAAAATAGCCAATTGTATTACAAAATATTTCTTTGAATGTACTTGGAGGTAATAAAGATAACTAGAAAAATAAAATATATATATATAATATATAGAAAAAAAAATTATTTTTTAATATTTTACTTGAGAGAATACTCACAATGCCACTTAAATGGTCCATTGCTTCCTTTTCTTCTTTTGATCGCGGTCTTACAATATTTACATTTGTATTCTGATTATTTATTGGATTTACCATATGTATATCCATAGCTTGTAAAGACCATTTGACAATACCTAAATAAATTTTGACAAGTTGTGGCTTTACAGGTAATTTTGTAGTATTTCCAGAATCATCATCTTTATTAGTCTAAAAAGAATAAACAGGTTAGTAACTATAAATATTTTAGTATTTAACAAAATGTTACAATGCAATTTATTTTTCTAATATATTTTAAAGAACACATAACTAAAATTTTACAAAAGTTATATTTAACAAACAAAATCAATAAATTGTAAAATTTAATTGCTGTAAGAGAAACTTATATTATTTAAAAAAAATATTTAAATCTATCCAATGGACAATATAATAAAATCACAATATTTAGAAATAAAACCGTGATTGTTAGGTTAAATTCAAAATTTAAAAATGACCAAATTTTAAAATAACAATGTTTTCAAGGGCATCTTTAAAAAAAACCAAGAGATTATCTCAAAAATATTCTTATTGTTAAATTTGAACATAAATGTTTAAAATCTAAATTCGACCTAGGAAACCAATTAAAGATCTGCTTAATATAATTTTGGTTATCCATTAGATAAGCAAAGGCAACAAATACAGGAGTGACATTCTTTTAAGTAACAAATCATATCCAAGTTCATTATAATACTATTTAACAGTGAATTATTTTTAAAAAATTTTAACTAATTACTAATATGTATCTTAAATATTAGTAATAATTTACCTTAACTGTTGCAATGCCCCAAACAGCAGTTTTTATACCACAGATAATAACTTTAACCAATGTCCTACACTCCGACAAAGAAAATAAGGCTGTTGGTGATGAAGAAAAAACATATTTAGTCTTTTCTTGTAGTATTTTTCCATCAGGATTATCAACTAACTCTTTTGGATCTCTTTTTACATTATCATTAATACTTTCACTTTCATTAATATCTAGAATTTGTGAATCTGATGGCAACATTTTACTGGTACTAAAACAATAAATAATATTTCAGTAGTTATTACCCCCTACAGATTTATTTAATTACATTAAACATACCTTTTAGAAATTATAGCTGGTATGTATAATTTAGAAACAACTTTGAGTTTCAGTACATAAACCTGAAGAATACGTATTAAAAGATCAAAACTAACAGTTTCTCCTTGAGTGAATTTTAAATTTGGAACTTCTTCACCATTCCTCTGTCTAATACAATCTACTAAATTCATCAACATTTTACAGCACATTAACTGAATACTGAAATATATATATATATATATTTTTTTTAATTATACTTATAAAATGCATATATTATTATATTTCTTCATACCTAGGAGTTAAACTATGATCATGAACATTGATTGCAAATAAATTAACGGCTTTAACGATTGTTGGAAGTGATAAATGAATACGGACATGATGAATGAGATCCGCAATAGTACTATATGCTAATGGTTTTAAGTTTTCAGTAGTAGTCCATCCACGACCAAGTAGTGTATTTTCATCGAGTAATTTGTCCATATATGGAATAAATTCTAAAAATTAAAACAAAATTAAAATTAAAAATTAAAACATTACTAGACTTTTTACTTATTCGTAATTCTGTATTAAGAATATGTCTTGATGCGATTAAAAGTTCTTTCCTAAGATGTGTAACCTCCATAGGACATGACTCCAACATTCCAATCATTCCTTCAACTAATTGTGTAGAATGTATAGTTACTATATCAGTAAACGGCTTAATAACAAATGCTAGATAAGACAAAACTTTTATTTGGGCTGATACCAACTCAACCAAAATATCTTTGTTAAAATTTGGCTGTGACCTGAATATATTTTGTACAATGTTAAATAATGTTAAATTACAACAAAACCCATGAATTTATTTTATTACTTGTAAAATGCTGATGGTTGTAAAGGTATTATTCGTATAATGGTTGGAATATATTCACTAAGTTCTCTCTTAACATTATCTTTGTAAAGTTGATAGATAAGTACAATTGCTATTGGTAATTCTTGTAAAATTTTTAATGATGAAATACTTCGTGGAATAACATTATACTAAAACAAAAATATAGTTATAAAAAATAAATAAAATGTAATAAGTTCTCGATAACTTGAAACTCAAGAATAATTAAAAACTTTTGGTATTATGTTTCAATAAATAATTTATCATTTGTATAAAAAATTAATGTTTCCCAAGTTCGCAGATTGGTTGAAATTCATATTTTAATTCTGCCTACATTTCATAATGAATAATAATAATTGATCATTATTGGCTTTACATTTTAATATAATTTTAAATATAATAATATAATTCATTTAATATAGGGACACTAGTAATATCAAAAAAAATGTACAGTACTAGGCAAGCTATATAAGATGTAAAAATTATATACATTTTCACTACATATATTTATCAAGTATTGATTTCACAATGAATAACAATTATAAACGTTTCGATCAGATATAAATATTAAACATAAAAAATTTTAAGTTATCTAAAATTTATTGATTAATTTTTCAATATTAGTTAAAATGTATTAAAATTACCTTATCACCACCTTTACCAGTTTTACAATGTATAACAATATTTGAATATGTATTATCTAGAATTTCACTTATATCAACTGTAGACAAATCATTTATATACAGTTCTTGCTCAGTTCTCATACTAAATATTTTATCCATATTATCAGGTATATCCCAGTAAATTTTCTTAGTATGTTGAAGAAATTTACTTATCTATAAATAACATAAATAATTTAAATATATTATTTTTAAACTCTTAAAATTATATATATATATAACTTACTTCAGCGTTATATGGAGGTCTAAAATTTTTTTGTAACTCAACAATAATACGTATACATGAAATTCCATTCTGTTCATTATCAGTCTCAATAAGCTTCATACATAATGTTACAAGTCGATCAACATAGGGTTTTAAAAACTCATTGCACGGTAGTCTATATATCATTTCTAGCACCAGTTTTCTTACTTGCTATAAACAAAATACACTTCAAATGTATTAATAATTATTTTTATAACTTTTAATAATTAATGATTATTAGATTTTTAATTTTTTCATCAACTACAATAATGCTCATTATAAAAGTATAACAAAATATTTGTACAAATACATATTTTGCAAGTTATTGGTATCTTAAACTTCTATAAACTAACTACTATAAATTAGATTAAATTTATGTAATATATTAAATATTATTTTTATTTACACGTATGCCTCGACTGATGAATGCCCTACATTTAAATCTAGGTATAAGGACAAATATTTTACATGAGATTATATAGGTTACATACAATGTGTTATAACCAAATGTTGTAGTAATTATTCATTACTACCGGGAAATTATTATATTGACAAGTGTATTTAAGGCAACTGTTGTTCTTGTCCGAAAATAGATATAAATGTCTTGTGGAGAAATCACCATAAAGTTTATGTAATGATAGTCACATATAAATATAACATATACGAGGGCAGGTTGAAAATTAATGCACATATCCTTGTAAAACACGAACGAAATAACCTACAGTAGCGCGACTGGTGGCATTCGAAAGTCATGTTCCCACTCTATGCGCATGCACAGTTTGGAAGCATTGCGTTCACCAGTTCGTTTTAAGTAGTGAAAGTATGGACAAGAGTTGATAGATCAACAAGTTGGTAATGTTTATCGTTTGTAGTAGTAATCGGACATCCGCTGCGCGTTTCATCAACAATTACGGCTTTTCCAAGCTCACAACCAGGAAATTTTAATACTCATCGATTTACAATAGATCTATGAATAATACCATCAGCATAAACAGCCTTTAAACGGGGATGAATGTCAGTATGAGTCACATTTTCAACCGTCAAAAATTTGATTACAGCACGCTGATTAACTCGCGTTGACATAGATTTAGAACACGTCTCCATACTTTCGCAACGCTTTCAAACGTGCATGCGTATAGAGTGGAAACGTGACTTTCGAATGCCACCAGGCGAGCTACTGTAGGTTACTTCGTTCACATTCTACAAGCATATATGCATTACTTTTACCCTCGTAGTCATGTCAGGTGTATATAATTAAAACTAAATTCATCAATTTAATTTGAGTTATATATATTATTATATTTAATATTTAACTTACAAAGATATGATATTCCGATATAAAATATGGCTCTCCTTCTACTAAAATGCGAATAAAATGTTTGATCATGTGTTCCAAAAACGTTGAATAATGAGAAGAATTCACAATCATCTAAAAATTACACATAATAAACATAAATACATACAATTGATATTACAATTAACAATACACAAATTATAACCATTTTAAATAAGGGTATAACAAAATACATTTGTTATTAAATTGATTAAGTATATTATTTGAATAAATCAATCATTCATTACCAAAAAATAAAAAATAAAATGTTTATTTTGGAGTAAATAGAAAAAAATTTCCGACATTATAATTAATCACTTATATAAATTAATCAACAAAGATAATAATTACTTAAATATTACAAATTAAATAATGTACATGAGGTTAAAAATTATATTCCATAATTATAAAATTTAATACTTTACTAAGTATCTTATTATTTGTGTTTTTTTTTTTTTAAATTATTTGAAAATATCAATGTAACAAAATATTGATCATTCAATAACTAAAAAATAAAAATAATTTTGTAATATTACCAATTCTAAGTTTAGAGATTTATTAATATCATTTAAATGTTTGACTTTACAATACTTTCTCACATATATGTTTACTTAATAAAATATCAGTCTTTCTTTTATTCAACAACTTTAATGTTTTATATAGTCGAGCCACTGAGAACGCTTCTGAGCGGCGACCAAAATTCGGCCGTTTTCGCTCATTCCCACCATTAAACCTTCTAAAACACTGGCCGCCGTCACCATCGTCGCTGCGTACTGAGTGGGAGAATTTACGGCAGCGACTAGGTGGTAGAGTGGGAGAAGTTTGGGTACGAAAACGCGGAGCTCAATCATTTGTATGCGCGAAAGAGAAATGTTCTCTCAGTGGCCCGACTATAGTAGGTATACGAAATTATATTATAGTCATCCTAATATTGTATAAACATCCTAATTCATAAAACCATAGCATGTTTATAATAAAATATTAAAAATCGAAGTCTATTTTTACCTCAAAATTTTCATTCAAGGTTTGAACGATTTTCAATTTTTGTTCGTCTTCGACATTTGGATCTGTTAACATAGTAATATCTGAACGATACTTATCCATTAATGTCGAATGGTCCAACATTGCTTCACTTTTAATGGTTTCCATTATAAAAGCTGTTTACGTATATTCAATTACGCTTTATTTGACTGTAATAATAATTAGTAACAAAATATGTAAAATAAAGATGATACAACAAATAACAATAGTTCTTACTTTCAAACGTTTAACTTTGTCATTCTAGAAGTTTTATTAGCTGGTTATTTAAGATATATTCAAGATTGCAAATAATGAAACAATTACAAACATGAAACACATTTTCACAGTAACCAAATACTAAATGACGAATATAAAATGTTTATAGACGAAATGCTTCAATATTTTCAAACAAATTTATTATCAATTTCTAAATAGCGGAAAAATTTGAACATTAACCTCAATCTCAAGGAAAATACAAACAACAGAAAGTTATCAATACGAATTAAATTCATTATAACCAGTAAAATTTGTTTCAATATGTTTTTTTATATCGTGCATTATATTATATTTATCTGTATTCTATTCTATATATCGGCAGCTACGGTTATTATCCAGTGCCACCAAACTGTAAATATTGAATCAAGTACTTCTTATACTATTATAGTACTGCCAACTAACTTACCAAAAGAAAGAATGATTTAGCTTGTAAGTTTTATAACTTCCAGACCGTGTAGTTCATGATTAACGATGTAACACTGTAACATGTAATGCTGTACAAGTGGAATGTTGTCGCTTCTTAGACCTCAGTGTAATAGTATCTATACATAAATATTGTAAAAAACCACGTTTGAAAACCGGATCTTTATGAACATTGGGTGTATTTATCAATCCATTTTGGGTACCACAATATTATGATAAGAAAATATTGATTTGAAAATATTTTTAATGGTTCAGTAGCTATCACTCCTTCATGGCACAGATTGTAGTTTATAGTTAATGGTAGAGTGTAGGAGTTATAATTATTTCTATTACTACGTACCTCGTACGTTATAAAACTGTTGAGTTACATTTAAATTAATTGAAAAACACTTCACAGAATCATTTTTATTATTCATTGTAACGAGTTGATGTCATAAAGTCTTCCAATTACAGATGTGTTCTATATCGTATAAAGTATGGGCAAATACCAAAAGTGTGTGGGAGTTGAATAAAATAATGTGCATTCCAATACTTCGTCAATTGTGTACAGCTCCAACTAGCGGCTCTGATTTAGAGGATGATAAATCTTTAACCAAAGAAAAAGCTCGCAAGTTAGTAATGAATTTGACAAACGAGGAAAGAGACAATTTGGCATGGTGCTTAAATCATCTAGAATCTGAAGAGACCAAAGCAGAATATCGAGGTTTAGTACATATTTAGGCTGTTTGAGATTGTTTGCATGGGATTTTTTATTTGACCATCAGTGACTATTTTTATTTTATTCCTATCTATATAAATTGAAGCTGAGAATAGACTTAGAAATATTTCTTTATAAAGTTGTATTTTCTACCCAGTAAAAGAAGTTGAAACTAGAGTCTGATATGTATGTAAAATAATTGAAATTTGTTGTTTAGGACAATTAGCAGGATTCAGGTGGCGTTCAAAGTTTGGACGTCCTAGTAAAGTACCTGAATTAGGAGATGTAGATCCAACAGGCTCTTATTGTCCATTGCCAGAGGAATGGATATTAAAAAAATATGGTTGGTACTTATATATATATTACATGAACAAACTATGAAATAATGTATTAATAGTTCATTATCAATATGTTAATTATATCTAAAAAAAATAATAACATTTAAATTATTATTTTGCTTTAACCTTGATAGAAGAAACTAATGGTAAGAAAATTATTGCATTATTTTTTCAATATTCAAGTACTTACCATAACTAATTATATTATTACTAAAAATTAAAATTAAATTTTTTCAAGTAATTTAATATTTTTTTATCAATTTTAATTTGTTAGATTTAACAAATCATGTTTACTATTTAATTTAGTGGAAACTGTACCAGAACCAACAAGAGCACAATTATTTAGAGGTATGCAATGAATATTTGTTGTAAAATGTAAATTAATTCATAATTTGTTTATTTATTTATTTATTTTTTTTTTACAGTGGGATTGCAAAATGCTATTCCTTTCATTATGTTTGGATTTTTGGACAATTCTGTGATGTTAATATGTGTATGAAAAATTTAAAAACATTTTTTCCTGATATTTCTTACATCACATTATAGTATATTGTATATAATATCTTTGTACGTATGAATTCTTAGGGTGAATCAATTGAAAGAACAGTTGGTGCTGTAATTACAATATCAACAATGGCTGCAGCTGCAATTGGTAATACTTTTTCTGATATCCTCGGAATTGGTTCTTCTTATTATGTGGAACAATTGGTCATCAAACTTGGTTTAAAACCTCCTAATCTGACTCCTATACAATTGGATATGAATTGTAGTCGACGAGCCGCTAATTTAGTAAGATAAACCAAATACATATATTGATTGAGGAATATGAATACTTAACAGGACACTATACTCACATATGTTGTCTGTCTAACATATAACATAAAAAATATACTTTTTGTATTATTGATATATATATATATATTTTTTTAAGTTAAAAATTTTGTATTAAATGATAATCTTATAAAATATGTTACGCATACATCAGAAAGCTGATAGAGACAACAAATGCATGTTTTGTAAAATAATTGATATTTAACATGTTTTAATAATATTTTTAAAATTAATCTTAATCATAATTAAACATCAGAAAATATATTTTATTACAAAATTAACACAATTATTTTTCAAATAATAATGATATTTTAAAATAGAAATACTTACTTTATTTTTCATTTATATTTTGCTTGAATAAATAAAATTAATTAATTTCATATTAATGTATATTTTTATTGTTCTTAGGGAAGAACACTTGGAGTAACTTTAGGTTGTTTTTTGGGAATGTTTCCTTTACTATTCAAAAAAGATGAAGAACCCAAAAATGATAATTCTGAAGAAAAAGAAGACAAATAAAAAATATTTATAATAAATCAGAATAAATTATTGATTCTCATACTTTTGACATGATTAATTATTCTGACTGACTCCATGTAATTGTTACATTATAATAGTATACATATTCAAGTATATAGTATATCAATTTCATTTTTTAATATTTTCTAAGTATTTAATACTCACATTATCTTATTAATTTGATGCATTTTAAATGTTTGGTTAACTTAATTTATTGCTTTTTTTTATTAAATTATTAATTCTAATATTTTACCTATATATTTAAAGTGCTATTATTTTATTAAATAGTTAATAAATTTATAATTTTATTTATTTTTTATGGTTTACTACTATTTATTTAATATTGCAATTATAAGTTGTTATTATGTTTAAAAATTTAAAAAATAAAATCTTTGTCTCTTTAATAAATACATGTTTATTGAATATTGATTAATAATTGTTAATATTAATTTAACAGAAAATATATTTTAGGTACATAATAAATATAAAACAGTAACAATACAATAAATTACAACATTTATTACTACTTAACAGAGAATTCAGGCAGTTGAACAAAATTCACCAATAAATTTATACATGATGAGTGGTAATGATTTAACATATATTCAGTAGAATCAGTTTTGCAATTGCATTTGCATAAATAACATATTACTTCTTCCGTTGAATCCAAAACCTAAATATTTTATCATTAAAATGTATTTTATATTTATATAAAGTTATATACTTCATAAATTCACCTCAGAATTATTGATTGATTCTTGAATAAAGTTATTGAAATATATTTCCAATTTTGACATCATATCGGTCAAATCATCCTCTAATGTTGGACAATAACAGTTCTTAAGTATTCTTTTGCAAATTTGACTTATCAAATTTAATTCTAAATGTATTATTTAATAAAATGTATAATTTATTATTCTTAATTTAAATAATTCAGTAGTTTAATAATTCTAAAAAATATATCATTTTTATTATACATACGATTCAAGTATTTTATCCCTTTATCATGATTCATAACTTCCATAAGCACATTTTTATCAGATATGCTTGAAAATGTGGAAATGCCATCATGCAAAAATTCTAAACATTTATTTATGCATTGTATCTACAAAAATTCATAATATATAAAAATCATAATTTTTTAAAAAAAATGTATGGTAAATTAACAAGCTAATTATATAAGCTTATTTACATTTTATCATAAATAATACACACTTGTACATGTTTCCAATCCACTTCAATTTCAGGCTTATTATTTGAAATTTGACATGAAACTTCGTCAACACATAAGAAATCTCCAAATTCATCATCATAAACATCACCATTTTGAGCACTACCTTCAATACTATCTTTGGATTTTACATCCAAAAGATCATTATGATTATTCTCTTTTGCTGAATTTTTAATATCATTAGTTTCTGCTGCCAATGTTCTGAATACTTCATATTTATCATGAATATCATCTTGGTAACTAATCAAATTTTGTTGGCTTTCAGATGAATTAGAAGTAGGATTTGTTGAAGAAGTTAATAATTCAACACTTTTAGTACATTCCTTTAAAGATAATGTATCAAAAGCTGATTGAAAATCAGTAAATTCATGATTATTTTTACTATCAGTATTTGTAAACTGAGCACATTGGAAATCTGAAAACTCATCATCAAGTAATTCATAAGTATTATTAACCGGTGCAAAGTCTAAAGATTTTGGTTCAAGATTGGTAGTTAATGGCAGAATAATTTTAGAAACTTGGTTTTTAGGTTCTATAAATGTTACTGCTAAAGGATCATAATCTTCAGCTGAGTTGATAGTAAAATTTGGTTGTTGTTGAAAATTATTTGCATAAATATTTTGTTGCTGAATATTTATTTTTGATATTATGTTTGAGTTTGACTTATTTGTTATTTGTTGCGATTTATATTCAATATTTGACTTCACTGTTAATACACAATGTTTTTTCTCGATCAAAGCATAATTTAACTGTGGAATTATTGGCTTATGAATATGTTGTAATAACGAAACATTAGATATAGAATATCCATTCTGAAATATTGAACAATTAAAACATATATTTAATTGAAGTTTAATTAAATAACTACTATAAATTATTAAAACTTAACATTCGAAAACTGTTGTCTAACTAACAAGTAACATGGCAAGATCACTCAATACAAATCTCTAACTTAGATTAAATTTAGAAATTTAATAATAAATAAATAATAATTGTTTGTCCTTATTAGTTATTACATTTAAAAACTAGAATTAAATTAATTAAACAAAATTTAAATAAATTACTAAAATGTAGATATTAAAAACTTAAATAGTTATTTTTCAATAGAAAATATAATTGGATTTTGTTATTAGTCTCTAATTTGTTATTATTCTCTAATTCAAAATAAATAAATATATATAGTATTTTCCAAGAATTGAATAATTTTAATCTTGATTAGTAATTTTATATTACTTTTATTAAACTTCAAAATACAAAATCTTTGCAAATCATAATATTCAAATTAATTTATAATTACCTGAACCAGTGTAACCAAAGCTAAAATTATATAAAGTTCCTGTTGGGATAATGATCCTTCTACACCAACATTAGCCATAGACCATAATCCACCAAGAATATCAACAGGCAAACCACTAGTCATCAATAACTGTGAAACTAAATTAGTATCACATGTTCTGTCTCGTTTATCAGATTTTACATACTGCCAGATCTGATCATATAATGGGTGCACAAAACCAGATTTTGGTATCATCCATTTTGGCAAATTCTAAAGTAAATTAATAATATAAATAATCAATCAAAATTATATTTGTATTAATTTTGTTTAAATTATTATTACCGAATAGAATTGATGATCTTTATTAACAAATGTATCTTGTTGTGATATTATGTTCTTAATCATAGAATCAGCATCAATACTCTAAAAAAAAAAAAAAAAAATAAAGAAATAATAATAATATAATTATTTTGTTAATTATTTGATGTAATAAAAATTCTTACTAACATATTGTATTAATCATTTATTCATTTTACATTTAACCAAATATTAAACTTGAACGCAAATATTTTTAATATTAATTGCAATAATAATAATAATAACAATATAAAACCAATATACATGAATATAAAGACTTACTTTTTCATTGGAATTTTTTTTACTCGATGAAGCAAAGCTATTATTATTGTTGTGAAAATGATCCATTCAGAAATATATGAAGATGTTGCAATACACATCAATTACATGCACATTTTTTTTTTTTTTACAAACTAGTATTACTTTATTTTAAACGGTTTGATCAAAGACATAAGTATTCAACAATATTATTTTTCACAAATGTATAATTTTTTGTTCTAAACTTTTACTTTCAATAACAAGTGATAACAATAGTTATCTCAGATATTGGCACCATAGAAATAAGGACCGACTTATTTATTATGTTTTTCATGGTCTACATACAGGAACGCACCGTTGATAATACGTATGGTCGCAGGTTCTCTGATACCAGTAAACTATTTTAGAATTGTTTGTACATTTTTATTTTTTAGCTTGTAAAGGCATTCGTTGTTACTTTGTACGCCGCTCATAATATAATCCCCATAATTATGACCTGTGATCTACTGGTCTTATAACTTGTGCTGTTTAGTTGTTGAACACAATTTCGTTTTTATTTATGAAATTTTAATTGATGAATTTAATATATGAAACATTTTTAATATTCTATTATTATTATTATTATTATTATTATTATTATTATTATTATTATTATTATTATTATTATTTAGAATATACACTAGACCATTTACGACAAGTTAATATTTTTTTAAGATAATAATTAAGTAGATATAATTATTCTCGTCGTAAAACAAGACTTATCTCACACATCTGTGTATACACTACGTTAGGTCAGTTCTGATTAAAAATTCTTGTTCTCATAAATAATAATTGAATATTGATTATGGTTAACAAATAAAATCCCAAAATTAAACTGGTTGGCAGTTGTAAAAGTAATCATTACAAAATAATCCGTTAAAATTAAATTAATGGCTATAACTGTTTTTTTGACCTTGATACGACAACGACGACGAAACCATCTTGTATACCTACCGAAATTAAGTAGCATGGAAATCCTTGGGGCAGCTCATTAAACACAATTACCTTATAAAGTACTAAAGTGTGTCATTATTATGTATACATTTCGAAATTACGATGACAATAACAGTACAAGTTCAGCGAAATATTTAATATAAATTTGAACGTAATCGAAGATTATTTAACAATTCCATTCATAAGGTTGGAAATTTAAAAATATTGCTTTGTATACACGTAATTTTACAAATTAATTCTGTAGTCAGGGCAAGTGCTAGACAATATTTTGGCCAACAAATTTCAAGAAAAATTCACATTTGCTACCCTTTAAAATTTTCAACGACGAAATGATCATAATTTATTAAAACTAAAAGTTTGGCATCATTTAAATCAAATTTATAAAAACATTTCTATAAAAGATTATGTTTTAAGAAATATTAGTAAAACCGGGGGAGGAGGAAATTTTATTTTGTAAATATAAATATTTTTTTCTAATTTTATTTGTTAACTACTTATTTTATTCCCAAATATCTTGTAGTAGCATTTTATCAATTTTTATGATACTCAATACTTTCCAAGCTGTTTATGTGAAATAATACTAGGAAATAAGTAATAAAATAATACAAATAATTTTTTTCAAAAGAAAAATTATAATACTATCTTTTTCATATCTTAACAAATATTTTTATTGCAAGTTAACAAGTAGTTAACACAAATATCATAATTTATAGTTGTCATCACATAAATTTTTATAAAGAAAAAAAAATACAGAATAACTATTTTACAAAAAAAAAAAAATGATATCGTATCATTGATTAAATATACATAACCATATTTAATCAATGACAGTATTGAATATTTTAATAAAATATAATAAATTATAAGTTTTGAATATTTTTTCATTCAGAACGAATGCATATTGCACTTATTGAATTATAATTCGAAGACTACAAGGTAAAATATAAATTTTAATTTAATAAAAAAATCTTAATACTTTAATTTTATAGGCATTGATTTTACTAAAAATCAATTTAAAAAATATAATAACTTAATAAAGACATATTTCAGGAATATGTTTCATTAAATATGTTAAACAAATTAGTAAATTTATATTAAAAACCTTCCCATAAATTTGAGATCAGGAAAAGTTTATTTTAAATTATTAATATTATTATTATTAATGTAAATATTTGAAGAAAAAAAATGTTAAATTAAAATCAAATGGCACACCATAACATTAAAATATGTTGATGATTCAATAAATTATAATAGAAATCCAGTTATATATGCAATTTTCAAGTTTCCTATTTGAAATTAATGTTTATTTCTTAATATAAAATATAGATTTGTTTGCATTACAAATAGAATTTTACAAACTTGAAAAATGCATAATTGACAAATGTAATAAATTTCATATTGTATAATGTGTACTGTTCATTACTAATTATTAACATATTTAATTTTCACTAACTCTACGGTACTAATAGGTCTACATCAGTATTATTATAAATAAAATTAATTTGCATACAATCAAAAAATAAAGTATTTTAGATATTTTAATGTTACACATAAAAATAAAATTATTTAATTTTAATTATTTGTTAAATAACCTTATTGCTCACTTTAAATCTAGAAAATAAACCGTTAATAAAACACATTTAATAATTCACAGATGAAACAAATTCATATCCATTAATTCATGTGTTTTTGAACTCAATTTTAACAGTCTTCATTGGAAAAAAATATAATAATAAAATTATGTACAATAATAGAAGACGAAAATCAAATTGACTGTACAGCAACTGAGCTGAAACATATATGCTGACGATGATTCCACTCGCGTCTTCTAGTGGTGGTAGTAGTGGATTGTACTTTAGGATGATTTATTACACGGGTATTACTGTGCTTTATCGCCATTTGCAATGTGTGCCTACGATTTAACCTCTGTACACATGATATACATAATGTAAGTGGTAAACCATCAGAAGATTTAATCTGAAAAAGAAAAAATATTTATTTATTCATTATTCCGGAAACTATAATATTTATTTTGTAAATATATATAAATATTAAAAATAATTATTTATATATACCAAAATAGTGAAATTAACAAAAATAAATTATTTTAGTTTGTTTTATCAAATCAATATTTTTAATTGTAATATACATAAGTATACTATTGCCTATTATTATACCAGGAAAACCGAAAAATTCATTCTATGAAGGTATTCAATTCGTAATTTCTATACTTAATTTATGAATTATATTTATATATTAAGTACCAATGTGTGTATGTTTAAAAAAATTAATGGACAAAATGAAGGTATGCATAATAATTTTATATTTCATAAGTTATATCTCATATAAACCTAAAACTAAAATGGGCTTTTAGGATATGTATCTAAAAATTGTTTTAAATTGTAAAATTCATCTTTTAAGTACAAACCATAATAATACAACAATACATTTTAGTACAATATTTTATTATTATACAAAATCAACTTAGAATAATTGTTTAATATAATAATTATTTTACATTTCCACTATGATTTTATGAAATTAACTATTATAAATATTTAGTTATTTTTTTCTAAAAATTTCATGTTTTTAAAAACATAATTTAAATAAATAATTAATTAACATACTGACTAAGAAATTAGGTGTTCTATATTATATTAAAGTGAATTAGACACTTACATGGATTTATTTTATTTTTTATTCTGGTTTAAGGGGATTAATAATGAGTCTCTCTCTCTCTCTCTCTCTCTGTCTTGCACACACGAATCATAGTAAAATAAATGTTTCGTACTTCTAACGTACCAATCAACCTAATGATGTGATAAATTTCTGAAAACAATTTGAATTTGTTTTAAATTTGGCTATAGAATGACTTTCCCACATTTCTAATTTTATTTTTCATAACTTTTACATATTTTTTAAAATTTCAACGAACTTTAATTATTAACCTACCTATTGTTATATAAAATCTATTTGGAATGTAAAAAAAAAGTGACATATATATATATATATAAGTAATTAGGATATCTTGAACGCATACAGGAAAAACTATAATTAGTTTTAAAATCAAGCAGGTCCAGTACATGTGTTAAACAGGTATAAATACTGCCATGCGCACAAATAACTTTTTTATAGTTATGCGTTATTTTCTAATTCCAAAAAGTATAAAAAAGACGTTCTAATTTTTTTTTATTATCATTATTAAAAAAAGGTTGATGTAAAGAAATATTCGTAAAATATTGATTATGGCTTCAATTTTTCTAATATGTTTTTCACTGTTAGTTGTAGTATGTCGTATGTAAAAACCGGGGATTCATGAATTTATTTGTATTATAAATAAACGTTATATTAATGGAATATATTTAGAAAACTTAAATATATAGGTTAATAAACGATTTTATGCGTAAAATGTAGCTAAAAACAAGGGCAGTATAAATACCAATACGCATCCACCATTAATGATAGCTGATTTCACGCGACTGTCTGAAGGTTAGTGTAACCAATTTAATATCCTTGACTAATTTTTTAACTCTTTTAAATTCAAAATCTATCCAAAAAGCATAGGGTAATTAATAATAGTCAGGTCAAGGTTATAATTAATCCAACGGTAGAAATTTTTTTTTTACTTTAAAAATAGGACACCACAATTGACATTCCGAATTCAAACCAATAAATAACAATAAAACAATTTTATACAGAACAAAAGTAACAATGCACTTTAGAAAGACATAAATCCTTGAAGTTATACAAAAAAGGAACAGTGGTGTTGGAGAGTAAAATTTGCAGATATGTAAGAAATAGCGTACGCACATGATCTAGGCTACGGGGGTATATCCGTATTGGGGGCATGTACCGCGAAAAAAAAACTCGAAATACCGTCAATGAGTGAAAAAAAAAAAAAATAATAATAATAATAATAAAAAGAAATTAAAAGCGCAACAAATTAAATTTTTTTTGTAAACGGGCAGTAGTAATCATTAGTTATTATGTAAAGAATCAAGGCTGCGTCGTCCTCGACGCCTATGAAAGTAACACACTTTTGATAACCCTGAAATAAACGAAAAAAAAAAATAGTTCATCGAAAAAAACACCCGAGGTCAAGGTTGTTGCGACTATGGAGCAATAGAAGAAATCGAGAGCCGGCGGTCGAATAGGCCAAAGGAAAAACTCCACAATGGTCCACTGTTAGAATAGAACCGTCGGAAACGTACACGATTGAGCCTTCGGTTTCGGCGGCAATATTTCAAATCAAAAAAAAAACTTTTTTTTCGACACAACGAACGCGTCGCCTGGTCGACACACATGTGTGTGTGTTTCTCTACACCAGTTTAACACTACTATAAATCGCAAGGAGTTATAGTGTGATAACGCAACAAGCGGCGTGCTGCACACAGACACGTTATATACGGACACGCGCGCGTGCGTGTGCGCATATATATATATATACATTATTACACACACACACACACACCGATTTCGTCATTATCGTTTCGAAACGTAGTAATAATGAAATTCAATAAGGCAAACACGAATATAAAAATAACAATACAAATACGGCGACGTCCCAATTTTTTCAGAGAAACAACAACAAAAAAAAACATTTCGCACGGACGACTTGTGATATAATATCGCCGGAATTACGATAAAAACGAAAAAAAAAAATAACCGCTCGTCGGTTAATCACCTTTATCGGTAAATAGTCTCTGATCTTTTGCACCAAATTGTATTTTCTGCCTAGTTCGCCGTAGATGTGCACTACGCGCTTGTCGATTTTCGAACACAGACGACATATGAAACCGCAGCGCACAGCGTTGTTCACGCTTCCCATTTAGACTCTTTTCGCAGACGGCCGGTACCCGAAAAGCAACGGGGACAAAGAGTTCAAAAAAAAAAAAAAAAATCGCGCGCGAGCACGTTTAACGCGGACGAGACGGACACACTTGACGCGAGCAATATCGCGGTGCGAACTTCGCGGAGGAGATCGGTACACCAACGGCGGCACACACCACCGCGAATGACGTGAGAACGACTTGGTCGGCGGCAGCTGCGGTGGTAGTCCAGCGGCGCAGAGAAACGGAGTACGACGACGCGCAAAGTGGTGGCGGCAGTCCGAAATGATTTTGTCATTACGGGGAAAAAAAAAAAAACAATTTTGCGCAACGTTTTTCGCGCGATAATAGCGCCGGGGCGCCCTATACCATTGGCCGCACTGATCCCGCCGAGGTGTTTAACCTTAAAATCGTCGTCCGGATCCGATTAAAAAATGTACTTTTTCTCCGAGTCTTTCCCGTGTACTGTATAGTAGGCGTTATAGGTACGTAATTTTTTTTCTCTGCGCTCGTCCGCGTTTCACCGTCCACGGACCGCGGGGACTCGAGACGAGGACCTCCAACCGATATATATGCGTTTTTCTTCTCGACGTTTTTCACGCGACGTCCGTGCATGAAAAAAAAAAAAAAACGGTCGTAGAGTGTTATAAATTCGCCGGCGAAGAATACAATAATGACGATAATATTATGTGTTCGCATTACTTCTTAGAAGTCACCTTGTGAGTAAATTGCCCGTCGTCTACACTCAATTATTTAAATGTATGTCGAATGAATTTTCTCGTCTATAGAATTGTGCTCAACAACAGAGGAGACACCGTGGACGTGAACGAAGGGAAATTTTCGTTTTACATCAGGCAAGCACTCGGAGAAGTCTTTGGCGAAGTACGTTTTACTAATAATGTTCAGTGGCGTGTGTAAACGTTTATTGTTAATTTATTAGTTAAACCCGGTCCGTCTGTCATTCTACTCTCGTAGCGTTTTCATCAATTTCCTGTTGACGTTTACGCATTTTATACATATCACGCTTATGTGATCGTCAGATGTGTTTGTTTATACATTTTTGACAAACGGACCAAATTTTCTAGTTTTCTTTTATTCTCAAATATTTAAATCAAAAATAAAATATCATCTACTCATAAATTGAAAATTCGGATGATTTTTAATCGAGTACAGTAAAAAAACAACAAAATGTTTATTTCTTGAATATTGAATATAAGTTAAATGTGTTAAACCGGATTCCTACAACTGGTCTATTTGTCCAATATTCATTACTAGCATATCATCCCAAGTCGCGGGAATGGTGTATACTAATTACTTGATATACGTCACTGGCCACCTCATCGGTTGTCAGTAAAAGTGACACGAGTCAAAGAGATTTGTATTGGTAAACGGATAATTGTGGTAATGTTCCCATGACATGATGAATATTTGCCATTTGGTTGTTTATTGTTATTAGTTATTAGTACTAAGAATCTATATATATATATATATATATATATATATAAAATTTAGAAAACAAATAATTGTCAATTAATTGATATTGGTGTATACTCATCAAATACGTGAGTAATGGGAATCCGTCTTAAGATATGAATTAGGTCAGATTAACATTTTTATTTTAAATAAATATTTAGTCCTAATATCAAAGTCAAAATTTTGTAAAATTAGAATAACTCACAAAATATAAAATTATTTCGTCCTGTAATATTTTATTTTAAGTATATGACAGAAATAATGCAGTTAAAAATATATTTAATAACACAACTAAACATTCGACCATTGTTTGATATTTAATTGAAATGTATTGAATAGTATTATATGATGATTTTAAACATAAAAACGTGTTAAATTATTTAATGTACACAACAAATATTTAAATGTGGATATTTCGGTCAGAATATATCAGATATATCATAAGGTTTGTTCCAGCAGTTGAATTATTAATTCAGACCAGTTTGGTACTAAAACTATTCTTGGAAAAATAAGTTTTGTATTCCAACAAATTTAAACCTAGTTTTCAATAACCAGTCTCATATTTCCAACTGTAATATTAGTCTGGAAGACTTATGCATACTCCGTAAGATGCACATACTGAATACTTTTTAAAATTTGATCCTTCTTCTCGTATCGGATTGATGTATGATTTTCATTACGAGTTATCTTCATTATATATAACTTATAATTAGTTTTGGCCTAAATATGTGCTCAAGGTGGTTTTTATTTACCAATTTTGAAATATTTGATTTAAGATTCCACTATTTTTTTCATTATCATAAAAAAGTAATTGTGTTAAATTTAATTAAGATGATTCCTCCCTTGTCATACCATAAAAGGGTATTTGCTTTTTGAATTTAATTAAAACATAGTATTTAACATATAAAAATATAAACCTAGAACATTAAATGTAGAATTTAATATTACCTATATTTTTACAAAAGTGGCTAACAAAATTATTTTTTTCTAAGAAAAAAAAATATATTAAACAAAATTGTTTTTTACAATTCTTTAAATATAATTTATGAACAATTGAAAATACGATAAAATATTTCATATAAAAATTGTATACTATTTAATGGTAACGAGTAAAATATTCATTGGCTATTTTAATGTTACAATTGGATTTATGTAATATTTTAATGTTTTACGTTATTTTTTATCCTTCTCAGTATATCCTGGGCATAGCCCATTTTTCTTTAATGAATAAGTACATCTTACAGATCTTAGGATATAAACCATTAAAAACGGCTCAGTTGAAACAAACCTATAATAATACATATTTTAAATACTTGGGGAAGAAATGAGTATTAGAATTTTACTATAATTTATGTTTGTTTTTTTTTTTTTTCTAGTTTGGATCAAGTATCAATTATCATGTACTAAAATTTGAAGCGGGCAAAGGCATAATTCGATGTCCATCTGATTTCTACGTAAAATTTCGAGGTGCCCTTACTTTGTTTGGACGCCACAATTCTAATACTATTGTATTTAACACGCATCGTGCATCTCCTTGTTTGATATCATTTATTACAAATTATACCACTTATAAACATGTCACAAGTGTATAAAGATGGTAAAGACACAATTATATTTGCTACAAAAGAAGATCATCAATCACCTAGTAAAGTCATACTATCACCTCCCGAGCCGTCGCCAGGTCTCATATTTCCCGATGGCTCCATAAACTGGAATTGTCCATGCTTAGGTGGAATGGCAACTGGTCCATGCGGGGTTGAATTTAGAGAATCATTTACTTGTTTTCATTATAGTAAAGAAGAACCTAAAGGTATGGAATGTAGAGATAAATTCACAGCCATGTGGACTTGTATGGACCAATATCCAGAAGTATATAAAGATGGTATGAAAGATGACGAAGAATTTTTAAACACTGATGAACAAAAGGAACAAGAAGCCACCGGTAGCAAACAAATTGAAAATAAAGAAAAAAAATCGTAAAATTTTTTGTTGAATTGTTTTAGATTTTTTTGGTTTAAATAGATGTTTTAGTTATTAAATTTATATTTTGTTTTGTTTTTGTGTGTACTAAGTCTTAAACATTATAATCATATTCTATTACTATTAGTAAGACCAATTTATTGATTTATAAGTTACATCCAGTTCCTCAAAATAATTTTAACCAAAAATAAAAAATATATTTTTTTTTTTTAACTTTTTTAGCCTGGGCCATTTATTCTATTATACTATTTATTGAATTTAAAATGTTAAATAATAAATTATTTTTATATAGAAGGAATATTTTATGATAAAAAATAATTACATTTTGTCTTTATAATTTTGAGTAATATTCACATATATCCTACAATACATTTGACTACAAATAACTTTCTAAATACACATTGACATTAAAAAATTAATGTATAGTTTGTATTTAGAAGTCATAATTACATGTTATACATTTTTACTTCCAAATATGTTTTCGGGTTTAATCGCTACTTATAAGTCAGTCATGTATGTAAAATATGTTTAACGTATAAATGTAAAATAAAAATGTAATAATCATGTGAATACTAAGAAAAAAATTTACCTATCATTGATATATATTGTAGAAGTTAATATGATATTAATGTATCATATTTTATTGTGATAATTATAAAAACGAAAAATTTGTGGTAGAATAAGATAGTATGTGGCAACGAACAAATAAAGAAAATATTAAATAGAATTTTATATTCGAAATAACAAAAAGAAAAATAATTTTTATCATATTTTATGGGAAAAATTAAAAATGGATACTGAACAAATAATCAAAAAATTATAAATGCCTATGGTTTATAGCCTATATATACTAGTTGAATTACCCGACTTGCTTGTGAACAGTTATGCCCAATATGAGAGGTGTTAAGTTGTGAAATATTATATGTAATATCACATTCATGTACGAATAGTGATGGCGGCAATGTGGAGATATGGAATGGTCGTCGAAATTGTTGTGGTATTTTTCCATACAACCATGTTTCTTATAAATTTCAAACTCTTATTTAATCCCTTTAGAGGTTGAATTTTCAAAACTTTTTTTAGCAGATCCCTACGCTATAATAGCTATCTTTATACCTAATTTCAGCCCAATCCGTCCATTGATTCGAGCTATGCATTGATCAGTCAGTCACGTTTCCCTTGTTCAGTATTTAACATTTAATAATACTTTGGGTGTTACATACTTTTTATGTAAATAAAAAAATACTAAACACAAAAACATTTCGGATTGTAAAATCAAAAATTACCTACTTATAGTACCTATTATAGGTATATGACGTATATTATTAGTTATTACACTTTAAATTTGTTACCAATTGCATGATCACATAATATTGAATATTTCCAAGAATAAAATTATATAAAATAGGTATATAATATAATGTAATTAAAATGATTAAATATTTATAGTCTATTATAATATAATCTCATATAACATCAATTTTATCTGTGATATTATTATAATAAATAGATATATGCTTATAAATGGTTTTTATTATAAATTATAAAATGAAAACAATAATATTGTGTTCTTTATTTTTTAAATAGAAAAATATATTTTTAAAATACACAAATTCATGTTATGGAAACCCCTTACAAAATTAAGTTCCCCTGAAATTTAAACTCTTATTTTGGAAGATGGGTGTACTTTTCTTGGATGACAAATCCTGAGCTGATCTTCGTCATTTTTGCTAACATCGAAAATACCAAAGTATTACGCCTTGGTGTGTACAATTAATACAAACAAATTTAATTCTAAAAATAAAACCAGTAAATAATACAAAAAAAGTAAGTGTATTATCTACATGTATCCTAAAGTATTAGGCTTTTATATGCATTAAAAATCATGAAGTATATTAAAATATATATTTATAGGTGCGCCAAAAGTGTTCAGAAACTATAAGATGTGCCTAAAATGCTTACAATTCTGTTCTTATGATTGCTTTTATAGACAATATTATTGTATTGTTTTTTTTTTCTTTATTAAACAATTAAAAACGGAGTGTAGGCAAAGAAAAGAAATTAAACGATAAATTATTAAATATCGCATTATATTTTTAATCGTTAAAATTGTAAAGGTTAATTAATAGCTGTTTTTGACTAGGCGTTCAACGGAAAAAAGAAAAATATAATCGTATCAACCGTTATAGGTGGAGGCAGCACCAATAAGAGACAAAAAGTATTTATTTTAATATATAAATACAACGGCAGGTCTGAAGGGAGG
Source organism: Chaetogeoica ovagalla (assembly GCA_032441825.1). Classification (NCBI taxonomy): domain Eukaryota; kingdom Metazoa; phylum Arthropoda; class Insecta; order Hemiptera; family Aphididae; genus Chaetogeoica; species Chaetogeoica ovagalla. The sequence continues at coordinate 5,032,585 of CM063726.1, forward strand.
ATTTGTCTCCGGGCATACAATTTTCAGGGCGTACTTTCAAAAGTCAATAAATTATAATTTTTATAATATTTTTGAATTCCGTCGAAAAACACGCGTGACGCCGCGCAATGTTATTATAATATATTGTTGGCTAAAATATGTTACGCTGAATAACCGGGTCTAAGAAACGAGAGAGTTTTTTTGATGACCACGAGTGCATTTATTAAGCCATAAAGACGGATTCTGTAGGTAAGTAAAGTTATATAACAGTAACTCTATTTTCGATTCGATATTTTACTTTTTGTCCTGTAGAAATAGAGCGATTACCTGTGAAGAAATTTGTTTCAAGCATTCAAAAACGTAAATATAAAAAAAAAATACTTTATTAAAATTTAAATTTAATAGCTGATTGCATAAATTTATGTAGCTAAGATAAAGTGCAAATATTTCCATCACATATTCCCGTGATGGAAACCCCTAACATCATTAAGTGTCCCTGGAATTTAAACTCTTATTTTGGAAGATGGATGTACTTTTCTTGGATGACAAACCCTAAGTTGAACTTTATCAGCTCTGCTAAGATCGAAGATGCTAAAGTATTACGCCTTGGACATGTGTACGTATTAAAAAAAAAAAAAATAGAAATTCTAAAAATACAATTGGTAAATATCGCAAAAAATATGTTATATATATATATTTAAACCGGGGGTCGGCAATCCGCGGCCCGCGAAGCAATTTTTTTATGGCCCTCACACGAAGATGTTAAATTTAGAAAAAAATTATTTTATCAAACGTATATATTTATGGGATTTTTCTAAAATTTAATCGGATCTTGGCAATCTCGAGCATTAGAAATCCCGTTAAATTATAGATCTCGATCAATTCCTTCGGATACCATCACAGAAGCCAGAATGTTATACGCATATCAGATATGCGAGAATGCTTTCCATCCTGACACCAATGAAAAACAAAACGTTATGGGACGATTGTCATTTATGCCGATCGGAAAAGGAATATTAATTGCCGCTCTGTTAGCCCAGTCATCGTAAGCAGTGTAAACTCGTTGAATTTAAAATATAACTATAAAATTATACGTGTGTATACCACAACAGTGCACATATTATTATTGTTTTTCATATATGTTCATCGATATTTTTTTGGTAATGTTGTTTGGATTGAATTCAAAAACTATCGAGTAAATCGAAAGATTCCATTTTTAAAATACCATCCCAGTAAAATTTACTATTGAAAAATGTGTACTTACGTAATAATAGAAGCATATTGTTTCTGTTTGTCGAAAAGTTGTACACAGAAAAAATAAGTACACATTATTTTTGTGTAAAACCACAAAACCAAAAATTTCAAATCTGGATATTATTACGACCTAAGTAAAGTTTTTTTTCTGAGTTTTATTTGACATTATTACATTTGACATACTGACATGCGTGTACATCAATATATCCTGCAGTACATCGCAGTGTCCACGTTTAAGTATATGTAATATGTACTAAAGATTTTTTCAGTATTTCGATATCTTTTTTAAAATTATAAATTATTATTAACAATAATTTACTATCCTGAAAAATAATAATAATTATTATTATTATGTATACACATTATTTATGAAATAAACAATTTGGGTGAATACTTATTAACGAGCCGCTTTTTTCGGGATTCGTGATTTATTATTAATATATATATATATAATTTAATACAACAGCTCGTGTATATTCTTTATTTTTCAAAATACCCTCTATTTCGATTGTATATAATTATTTAATTTGATTAATTTAATTATAACTCTTTATTTTTGTTTTTACTATTTTTATTATTTATAACATAAATACAATTAAATTAAATTTCAGTTAATATTTGTTCAACGAACGACTACGATAAAATATATACTTTATATTCATCAATTTTAGAAAGTTTTCTTCTAATTACGTTTTGCACGGCATACATCAATCATACGATTCGTTTACAAATTTTACCAATCGTAACGGTGATAACAAAATTAGTGGAATAAAATTCGGAATATCCATTTTGGTTGCCACAATATCGTCAACTTTGACTGCGTTTCATGTCGAACGTTTTCTCGCCAGAAAAATACGTCATCCATTGCTTTATGTAAGTTTCATTTATTTCAATCATTCAAATTCAAATCTTTATAGTATTGTACGCTTATTGAATAATTACTCGTTTTCAACATTATGACATTGGGATATCGTGATTATAATAATAATAATGTGTCAGTGGTGTAACTATAAATTTGGAACCCCGGGGCGGCGGGACGGCAATATGTCTTGGCCTCTCATCTATATATGTTACTCGTAAATTGTTAAACAAAAAATACAATAGTTTTTATTATTATAGTTAATTTGATTTATGTAATTTTACATTATACATATGTACCATGTTTTACAATACTGTCTCATATTGATAAAATAAAGTTAGAAAAAATGTTTATCTTAAATCAAAAGAAATTTCTAGTTCAATTTTCTTATAAATTTCTTTATTTGTGACTTAATAAGCAAGATGTTTTGCTTTTGATTTATGATTTTTTTTTTTTTTTTTTTTTTACTCTTCCATTAGTATTGCTTAACATTCTGAATTTGTTTTTAGGCCCTCCAAGTTCAGGGTCCCGGGGCATTGCCTCGCCTTGTCACCCCGTAATTACGCTACTTCTGTAATGGTTATAGGTATATGTCAATGTGTATTCAATTTCAATGGTCAATGTGAAAAATATACACTTTGCTCGCGGGGATTGTACAGAATGGCCCAAAACATTGTAATTAAAAATTAGACGATTGATATTTTCCGGTTTTCAATTTACAATTATTAAATTTCATATACGATTTTTTTTTTTTTTTTTTAATATTTCAATGAAGAAAATTAATACATATGATATATTATATTGTATGTAGATAAATTATCGTAACGACCTGGGTTGTTGTCGGTGTACTGTCGTTGCCATATGCGACAATAAGTGTAAGTCTTCACTAAATAATACAGCAAATATATCAATTCATATTATTTTACTATTATTTCTGATTTTGTGCCAATATATAGTTACACAGAGTGATTAATACGCGTTACATATAAAATTCTCGATGATTGCAGTATAGTACCTCCTACTCTTAATAATCTTATACATATTTCTCCAGTTAGAAATACTAAACATTTTAATTGGCCACGGCACACAACGTCCGAGCAATATAACCAATTTACGAAACGGATCATACGATTTGCTCGAATACATGCTTTGACTATTACATATTATATATATATTACTTGTCGAATAATAATGTAATAAATGATTAAATTCATAGCGATGAAAATAGAAAAAAAGCCGATTGCGCGTTCGTTATAATTTAACAAGAATTATTAATTAATTATAACTTTTTTTTTTCTCTGTATACAAGAGATTTATCCCGTTGTCTACACTATTAGCGGCCAGTACGGTTAGCGTGCCAATAATGAGAAACAACGAAATCATTGAGGGTGTGAGAATATATGACTGTAATAGAAACTCAATCGGTCATTCAAAAGTTAGTACATATTATTAATTTAAAATACTGATGGTAACTTATAAATGTAATATACTGTTTTATTTCTCTTTTTTGTAGTTAGCTGCAGTAAAAGGTATAGGCGAAACCGTAATTACTAGAATTGTTATGTTCGCTCCCACAGTAGGTAAGATCTATATTTACCTACGAATTGTATTTTATATAGATTTCAGTACCTCTACGTATTTTATTATTTAGTGTCATTTTACACATAACTTTCATAGTTTAAAAAAAGAAAATAAAAGTGCTAATATTTGCTATGAAAAATATTTTAAACATTTAAAGAAATTTTTTAATTGAAATAGGGTAGGTATTATCATTTATGTAGTACCGCGGTGGATTATTATTTATAGATTACAATATCGATATTCAGTTGTGGATACTATATAAGAAATATGACAATGATACACGTTATATATATATATATATTACATGCTAATAAGGACGAGTTAAATAAAATTATTTTTGGATATTAATAAGATTTATTTAATGCGTACAGAAATCTGTTTGCACACTTGTTTATAAAATAAATTTATATTTATAATTTCAATAATTAATAATTTTTTCGATATGAATATTTAATATGGTACCAGATAAAATAACAAAAATTTTAGAAGGTATAAACCATTTCTGAGGGAGCTTTGGCCCGTGAACCCCCCTGGGTGCGACATTGAATTCCACGTTTGGATTCCTACTAGACCATTATATTTGAAACGGTGTGCTAAGCACTTTATCGAACGACTTGCTCTACACACCAGAGTACCATTTTTTTTATATTTCGTTCGGACGTATTTCTGAATTTGAAATACTTTCCTCTGTAAATCCGTGTCTACTTGCTTCCAACACTGTTTATTACAACATTTCTGTATTAACTCAAAACGATTTTTCGTCTATAAGTTTTCCAGATCTTGATGTGTACGCTTTCCCCGATTTCCTTTTTAATTTTTTAACTTCACGGTTAATACTGCATTTTGTTCGCAATAAATCAATCCTTATCTCCTCTTCATCTGAATCCATACTGAATATGTCACTATACAATAAGTTATTACGCTTTTAATAAAAATAACATCAAATTAATTAATAAAATATTAACGTACAACGAAAACACGTATAATAACAATAATAATAATAATCATTATTATTATAATTACTATTATCATAACTTTGGTTAAGATCGTTACTACAAAACGAAAATTTCACTATAGATACATTACCATATGGAGGCTAATTTAAAACGATCTCTGGCAGAAAGGCCTATTCATCAATAAGCCCTTTGTTCGGAGATCGCCTCAATTGTGTAAATGTTTAAAAATTAATAATCGTGTTAAATCTGGAAAAGTTCATTTATCGGTTATCACTTCTCGATTATTAATTATAATTTTCGTATTTTTTTCAATCGTAAATATTTTCAATTTCATATATCATTTTTATAAATATATTATAATTTTTTGTTTTATTATTGATTCTTTAATTTGTTTTGTTTTTGTCGTACTATTTTTCATTTATTTTAATTTTATAGAAATACAAGGTTGTTCTAATAAAAGCTATATATATATATTTATTTTAAGATCGCAATCTGTTTTTGTATAATTATTTTATCGTGGTTTAATTTTATTTGAGACTTTCAGTTTCTCCTCACCAATAAACCCACCCATCACATATTTCCTCGTGACCTCCTGTACTTGTGTTCAACCTTCGAGAAATTAATATTTAGCCCTCTAGAAAAGAGAAAAATAAATTCTAAATTTCACGAACGCTCCATTGTCAATGGCGTACGCGTGATTTTTTCAAGAGGGATGTCATAATACGTCTATGTTTGTGTGTCTCGCTTTTTCAAAAAAAAAAAAAAAAAATGTCTTATAGTCACATTATCTTTCATACGGGGATATAATAGAATTTATTGACACCGTCTTTTTACGCGCAGTATGCATGAACAAGTGACAGTACAATAATTTTCTCATCACTTGTGAACGATTCGTTTGGAAATTGTTTCCAGTGAAAATTCCGTTTCGAATTAATGACAATATCAATACAGTACAATAAGTGTACAGTATCGAAAAAGGAATATGTAAATCGATAACACAAATGTTCAATGGTAATTACTTTCCGTCAAATATAATTCGACAATATCCAAAATATTAACAACAATATATTCGCATTACGTTGTTTATCCCAGAACTCGTTAAAATTATTATTAATGTGTGTGTGTGTAATGTTTAAATTCCGTGAAAAACGCAATAATATTCTGAAAACATGAAACTTCCGTCAATATATTCATATATGAAATACCGTTGAAATTCGATCGAAACACGTTAAATAATGTATAAAATATAATAATATGTATATTTACAATGAAATCCATTCCCTCCTAGTCGTGACTCTTGATCCCGTGACTCTAAACGAATTAATAATTGCCTAATCTAATCTATACATAGCTATAATACGTACAATAGTATATCAACATTAAAAAAAAACAAAAAATGCACGCAATACTTGTACAGATAATATGGAAATTTTCTACGAGTTTTTACTATAATATACGTTGTTTTGTTATGAAAAGCAAATCCATATAGTTTTATATAACACATATTATGCAGGCGATTTTTAAATATTTCAAAATGCGTAGAACGTACATTTAATTCCAATTTAATAAACGATTTATTATATTGGTTATAACAATTATTTAATATTTATAGCGCGAATAATAATACGGCGGTGTCCCCCTCCCCACCCCATGCAGTGGCGAAGACGTTATAAAAAAATATGAATTTGTACAGCAAAATGCTGACACCCGTATATCAATAATTTCTATGACTTTTTTGATGAAAAAAGAAAAAAATTATTTTAAGGAAAAATAGAGAAATCTGATTATTAAATATTTGACGAACACGAAAATTGAACTACCATATTATGTTTATTTTCTAAAAAGTCCAGTTAAAATTCTTAATACCTTAAGCATTAGAAAATATTAATTGAAATAAAAATTTATTGTGACGCCAAAGAAGAGAAATATACATGTAGGTCCATATATATATATTTATTTTATTTTTTTTTTTTTGTAGTTTTGATTCAATACTTGGGAGATGTAATGGAAAACCAAAATTGTTGGTTTAGAAAAAATAAATGGTTGCACTCCCCTTTTAAATCATTTGGATGTGGACTTATGTAAGTACATAAAGAAAGATACATTGTGACAAATCACGTTTGTGACGGAGTAAAAAAAAAAAAATAATATTTGTTTACCGCAGGCTCATTGGCATGCTACCAACAGCGTGTGCTATATTTCCACAATTTAGGTAATTTTTAGTTTATTATTTACGCGTTTATTATTAATATACCTACGTATAAAAATAGAATTTATATTAATATTAGTATTTAATTGTCTTATATAGCTCTATTGAATCACGTACATTACAAAAATTCGATAAAGATGCTTACCATCAGATGACTGAGAGTTGTTCTGAAATTCCAGATAAAGTATATTATAATAAAGGATTATGAAAAATATTAAAATTTGTATTTTTATTATAAGAAAATTTATTTTTAAAATTGTATCTTTTATATAATAATAAAACAATAACATATTATGAACTATAAAAAACTTGTTTTAATGTTAGAATAACTATTAACAGTCAAAATATAAGTAATTAATGAGACAATATTTGTGCTAATAATCGATTAGTTAAAATAGTATTCATTTTCATGAACCTAAAAAAATATTAACTTAAAATCAATTTTTAATTTTAGTCAGTAATTAAATACATACAGAATATGACAATCAATAGTTCTAAAATTAGAAATAATGTGATAATTCTATTTCACCCATACTTACAATAGAGATCCATCAAACTATGACTGTAGTAGGTATTTCATAGGTGGTACCTACCTTCAAATCTTTGGATATATCGGTTATAGTTGAAATTATGTGAGGGCCAGATTTATTACTCCATCATTACTCGTAGACTAATCCTGAACCTTGTACAGTTGCAGGAAGGACTTTGATAAAAATTGTATAGGTAGGTAGTAAAAAGAAATAATTTTATATGTATATATATATTTTTTAGGATTCAAATATTAAGGTATTTAAATAATTTAAAAATATGTTCATATTGCACTAAAAAAAAAAAATTATTACTTTAAATTTTCATATAAGTATTAATAATTAATATGTCATAAAAACATTGAAAAATTGTATTCTACACGTAGAATACCAAACAAAATTACAATTAAAAAATACTAAATAATTTTTTATACTTCAGCTCGTATGTACTTGCTCAAATTGAATTTATAACTTACTTAAAATTCAAATGGTAAGAAACAAGTTAAATACAAACCCTTGTATAGGTAAGTGCTAAAATTTAAAGTTATAATAAATTAGGCGTTATCGAAAAGAAATAAACTAACTCTACACAGTACGCCGACATTCTATTGTATTGAACATCAAATTTCAATATAATGTACCTATTGAATTTGTTTTCTTTACCTAAATAGTGAATTCAATTATCAAATGTGGGTACCAAGATATCAACATTCCAATAACGATATCCACTTATTCAACGCTGAAATTCCTGATAACTAAAGCCTAGATTTATGTAAAAAAATTATCCATAATATACGCAGATTCATATCATAAACATGCAAAACAAATTTTTAATTTTAAAAGTAAAAATATTAAGCAATCCAAGTAAATGTATAAACAAATTTATTTAAAAAATCAGAATATTATTTTCGTGGGATTGTATTTGAAAAGTATTATATTGTTTTAAATTTTGTGAGGAGTACCAACACGAGTTTATAAAAATTAATATTACAAGTTTTCGAAGTTACTAAATAATCTGTTTATTAAATAGCTATCACGTAGGAAATGTTCTAGATTTGTCTATTTTAATGAATATTAAAGAATATGCTACATTTATACTACAATTATCTAGATATATGCAAAAATATGTATCATGAAACGTTGAGATTTTGAACATTTAAAATATTCTAAAACGAGGTGTACAGAAATATGCGTTTGTATATAAATTCGAGTCTTACTAATATAATAAGACTGAACCATCAAAAAATAGGTAAACATATTACTCATTTTTACTCATGAAATTTGATTCAACTATCTTATACACACTTATATCTTATACATATGCATATTTTATATTAAATTTTCAAACTTCCTACAAAAAATATTTTATTGATGAAAAATAAAAACACATATTATAGAATTATTCAACTTTAAATCATAAACAATATTAAGGAAAATATAAAATATTTTTAACAAGTAATCATTAAATCTATACTAATGAAAAAAACTTATTTATGACTTAAACAAACATATTTGGAACCTTTCGATTATTACACTAAAATGATAAGTTAAAGAAAACAATTGATTATACATTTTTTCAAAATAAAAGAATTTAACCAAATTGGGAAATTTTTTTATACATATAACAAATTAAGATACTATTTAACTATTTAACATATTTGGTTACCAAAAAACGATTGACTTATAAGTAGTTAACTTTAATAAATGTGAATAACACTAATCATATCAAACATTTAATAATTAAATGATTTTTTTTTAAATAAATATTTAAAAACCAAAACAAAAAATGTTAAATTAAACATAATTTAATAACATATCATGATTTTTAAAACGTAACAATTTAATTTAAATTTCACTGAATAAAATATAGTAAATAATTAACTTCCTTAATAATACACTAATATCTAAAAACGCAACCAATAATAGATTTATAGACAAGCATACATTGGATCACTGGAGTACATCAATGGCATAGTTAAGTTTACATTAATAACCACATGCTCAGAATTGATGGGATCAATGAATAAACATTTACCATCGGCATGTAATACATTTAATGGAACACTATAAGGCTGTACTTGTCCACTCCAAGAATGTTGATCAATATTGTTATAATGAGTATCAGTGGTTAATACAGCTGTAGTTGGCGAAGCACTTGTATTGTCACCATATGATGAAACATGCTGAAAATAATCATATCATTATTATAAATAATTGTAATAATTACACATTACACACAAAACGCAATACCTGTATAGTAGAGATAAATGTATGATTATAACAATCAAATGTAACAGTGATTATATAAATAGTGTTTTGCACATATTGTAAATGTGTAAAAAAGCAGAAGTTTTTTATATCTTCACATCTGAACACGTGTGTGATTGAATTTCCATAGTATATCATTTCTTGATGGCACTAATAAACCAAAAACATTAATACACTTTTTTAATGAAAGTTCTTTCATTAATATGGTGTGGTAATGGGAGAACCCGGACAGCAATGAAAATAATAATACAAGATAATACTTTGTTGTGTTTAAAAAAATTGACATTTTCGAAAACTTTAAATTGTAGAAAATTAATAATTAGAAAAACGTTTCAAACACCAAAATTAAAAAAAAAAAAAAAATAATAAGTGTAATAATTGCAACACAGGATACTGATAATTATTACCAAAAGGAAAAACTTAAAAACATTGTTTACAACAAAAGTTATAGCATTTGTCAAATCTCAATGAGGCTCCCCTTCTATGTAATTTTCAAATTTTTTTTACCCAACATACTTTAAAGGAAAACGGCATTGATTTTAATATATGTAACCATTTTAACCTAATCTCAGTAGTTATTAGTGATTATAAATACAACTTAAAAAAAACTTTTATCAAATGAGTTTGATGTGTATTTAAAATTAAGACCATATTATACTTTGAAGAAACTAAGATTAGAAATGAAAAAACAGGCTTACTGTAAATAGATGAACATATAAAGTTGCAGAATGTGAATACCATAAACAACCAGAAATTGGACAAGGCAGCATATTTGCGAATTCCGCAAGTGTATAATTTGTTGTTGTTATATAGTTTTGTTCATTTTCAATAGGCTTAATTGAATTCTGTAATTATACATTGAATTAATCGAAATGACAAAATAATATGTTACAGAAATTAAAAATATATACATGTTCTGGAGAAAAATTTGTTAATATTTTCGACTCATAATATTGCAAAGTTCCTATTACTTCACAATTAGAATCTGGTAATTGCATAAAATTGACATCATTTCTTTCTATATAATTCTGGATAACATCATTTTGTACAGAAGTTGAGTCTTGCAACCCTAACAAAGAGCTCTAAAAGAAATATTAACTTACAAATTATAATATTAAGCAATATTTAGAATAAGGAATTAATTTACATTATCAAGCTGATTTAATGTTTCATGGTCGATTAAAGGATCTGTCATTTCTCTATTTTCCATACGAATTGACATAGCCCAACGTTGATCAAAATCTTGCTGTTCTTGTTCAATGACCTCTGCAGACTGGTTGCTTAAAGTATCAGAGTCGTCAATACACAATCCTGAATCTGTATTAGTCTGATCAATTCTATAGAAAATAAAAAAGTGTACAATCTTATATAATATTCATAATATTTGTTATTTTACGTGTTACGAATGGAATTATCTAGCTCAAAACTCGCATTAACATCAACATCAGCCAATTGAGGGATATCAGGAAAAGATTGAATATCAGGTAAATAATTATTTCCAATTTCAACAGGTTTAATTTCTTTCGTAGATGTATTCGATTTTTTGTTCTTCCATTTTATCTGAGAAATATTTTTTATAATTTACCATATACGTATATGTGTATATATATATAACTTACTTTATTAAACGTAGAAGCTTTAGAAGAAACTTCCGAATTAAATAGTTTTGAGCCATTATTCTAAAAAAAAATATTTTAGTGAGTATGAAAAAAGAAACTAAAAAACATTATTTATAACTGATTAATAAATTAATTTTAATGAAATCATTTATCTACAAAGTAGTAAATATAAAAAAAGATATATAACAAAGTAGTGAAAACAACAACATTCTTTTATTTTATTTAATACTCATTGGCTTTTTTTTTTTATATTTAAATATACATTTTGATATATATGTGTATATTTATTTATTTTATATATTTTTTATTTAAAAAGATATGTTGTATGATAGAAACTTTATAACATCTTTCAATATATTTACATAAAACATTTCTTTTATAATCAAACCTAATAAATTTTCCTGTAATACAATTCTTTTTCCACAATAAAATGACTGATACATTAAAAAAAAAATTGTGACTTATTGATTATGGCACATAAGCTCAATGCAATCCATTTGTTGAAACACATTGTCATATGTGGTCATCATTACAATTATCTCCACATGTCTTTAGTATTGTGGTCATCATTGACATGATTCAGTCTCAAAGAAGAAATACATTGCAGGTCAATAGATTGAGTGCATTTAATGTGAGTAATCGTGATATTGGGTATAATACTTAAATTATTATTTTATAAATAATGAATAATACCTGGAAGTAATTAGAATACTGATAGCTATTTGTTGTAGAGAAACTAGAATTTGTAATTTTTGAACTGTTAAACTTAATTCTATCTGCTGAAAGCAGCACATTTCTTAATAGTTTACTAGTGGTTTTTGCAATTGGCGGTCGATAAACAATATTTTCCATACACCGTGAAAGGCACACCTAAAATGGGAAACACTATTAATAATAATAATAATAATAAAAAACAACACTAAAAAATTAAAAGAAATATCAATTTTTGTTTTATTCTAAAAATTATTTTGAGCAATGACATATTAAGGATTTCTCATGGGAAATGATTAAGGTAGTCAATCATAAGAATAAAGGTAAATTAAGCAAAAATTATACTTGTAATTAATAACTGTCTTCTTAATAAATAAATATATATACATATTTATATAATTACATAGAACATATATAAATCAAATTAAATATATCTTATACTTAGGTATTAAAAGATCTGTTGGTCACAAACATTTATTTATACACATACTTGAACTTCAGGAGTACGAGATCTAGGTTTCAAAGTTTCTGTAATCCGGTGTTCTTTAATTTTTTCAAGTGGCATTACTCTAGCAACCGATGATGTATGTGTTGGATCACATAATACTGATGAATCGGACAATGGGTCAGACTTCTTATTTATCGATAGTCTTTCTCGTGGTCTTTTAACTGAATGATTTTTTACCAACATTTTAGCAGTAGACTTCATCACGATTCGTCTTTTAGTTTTCATAATGCGTGCTAATGCCAATTCCTTACACTCAATATCAACATCCAAGTAACGTAAAATTTATAACAATACCGTTTCTGTAACAGATAGGTACATCGTAAGATTTAGGTATAATTAAAAGCCAAGCGTTTTACAAATCGATCCGATTTCAATACACCTACGGTATCTCATGCATTTACGTTCACGTATTATGCTTAGACTTACATCAAGACACAATAGTGAAAGAAAAAAAAAAAAAAGAAAAATTTACGTTTTGACATTAAACGGTAGAAAACAGAGTTACAAGTTACATACGGCATACACGGACTTATTGAAATCCAAAATGGCTTAAAAAAAGTTATAGACAAGACCGCAGCGAAATGGAACGGAGAAAAGTATATGCAATCGACAAAACTAAACGACGATATCAAATATAAAAGCAAATTTCATTACTATAATAACACATCAACGGACGTACAACAATAATAAACGCACAACAACGGCCATCGTTAAAAGTCAACTCGAGTGGCTAATTCACGAGCCCAAAACGTGCACCGGAACCGACGCGTTAATTCGTAGAACGTCTCTCACGTGTAATTCAAAATTTAATCGCAGAATCCTTTTTATCAATAAGATTGGCGGCGGAAGAGAAGTGTATTATGGCGAATTATTTTCGAACATACACAAACTGCCACCACGGGCACATGTGTCATGTGTCAGACTCCCAACGGCGCGCGCACAAAACAGGTTTTTATCGTGGCGAACGACGATTAACACAGTGTTCCGAAAATGGCTACGGAAAACCCAGAAAACGCGATACAAACGTATGACGTAATAATCGCCCGCCTGAACAAAATGCTGATGGAGAGACGGCGGACTGCTGGCCCCAATCTTTCCGCCGCACCGTGTCCGCGATTAACGTAAAATCAGAGTGTTTGATTTAATATAATTTAGCAATAGCATCGATTATTATAGAATACATTTTTATAATTTATTATAAAATATAAAGTATTGTCAATGGCCAGAGCCGTCTTAAGGTTATGTGAGGCCCTAGGGCCCAACATATTTTGGCGCCTTTAAATACATACATTTTGATATATATATAGGTGTATACATATATGAGTACTTGTATATACATGCATACATTTTTAATACATAATTTATTAGGTATGTACCTCTAAATATTTTCCTTGAAATAAAACAAAGTAAAAAATCGAAATTACGATAACGTAGCTATCTATATACCATACATTTAAAATAATGTACGTGTTACCGGGTCTTAATTTAAAATATAGGATTAAATTTCCATTGATTCTTTTTATTCTATAACTTTTATTTAAAGGTAATTTTAATATTTTCTCGTTCAAGATTTATATAATAAAAATTTAACAAAAAATGTAAAATATTATATTTTGTATATTTATGTAATTTGTATGAATTTTGGGGGCCCTTGAAAATTCGGGGCCCCGGGCCTGGGCCCATGCCTTAAGACGGCACTGTCAATGGCAACGAGTATAGAGAGTTCGCTGTCATTATATTAGCAAACGACAATAATAATAATAATAATAATTTATACTTTTCGCATTGCGAACGGTGGTGTGAGGCAAGGGTGTATACAAGGGGAGGGCGATGGGACGATCGCCCCCCCCTAGATACTTGTGTATGTACCTATATCTACTGACAACTAGAATTAATCGAACTAAAACTAAAATGTCATAAAACATTTTTTTATTTAAAACTTATTATTTTTATATAATTTTTCGATAATTCTAAGTTGGCAACAGATTCGACGGGCCCTTTTTTCTATTCGCCCCTCTCCCCCCTAAGGGATGAAGTAAATACGCCCCTGGTGTGAGGGGGGAAGCCGTTTTTATATTATTCACCATCTCGTATTATAGTTTTTTCGCCACTACACTATGCTCCATTTCCACATTGTCACAAACAATATCCAGTCCGTACATTATTTTTTTTCAAACTTATTCCAAAGAACACTTCCCAGGGGGTGTTAGAAGTTCGATTTTGATGTGTTACGGTTTCCGTTTCGAAATAATTACTTAGGTACACGATAATAAACATAATATTAAAAAAAAATTCTTTTTCGTGTACACCGACTATTGTTGATTTTGTTAAACGCAGCAACGCAGTGCCTTCAAATAAAGTGTCACTCGAGTTCTTCTATACCATCTAAATGTCAAGCCTTCGGTTGACTCCTCCCTATTTTCTCCTACCAAAACTATTTCATTTCATTCATTACCAGGAAATCAGAACTAATAGAATAAAATGTGTATATTTGTAAATGTAAATTTGTATTTTTCTCATACACATCTATATAGTACGGAAATAAATTTATTAATTTGTAATAATAACCAAAAAAAAAAAGAAGAGGTCAAATGAGAGGTTTAATAAACCATTACCAAACAATTCGACGATATTTGTGAGAAGTAAATATAATAATAATAATATAACGTCCATTTTTTTTATTGTTTGCCATATGATTTTCACTTAATATAACATCCATGAATTTAATAACCTGTATTAATAAATATACAACTTCTAGGATTTTGACCACGAATCAATGTCTGCGGGCAAAACGATACACTGCACTCGTAGATATCGAGCGTTCAATGTAATCGCGTGATAAATAATAATTTTCACTAAATAAATAGATTAATTTTCACGGAATAAATGTCAATAGCTATAAGTTATGACTAAAAGGCATCACTCGCTCTTTTTTTTTTCAAATCAATTCGTATAGTTCTCGCGACCCACAGGCATATTCAGACTACCGAATTCGTACTACTACTACTACTACTACTACCCTGCGTCCACAATTTTTTTTCCTTTTTAATACGCCAAATGTCCGACTGATATTGGGGACATTATCGGTTATTGATGAATGACAGTATTATAATGTATATTAAAATTAGCCGTACCGGAGCAAAATACTTTTATAGTTGGTTCATTAAAGGTAGATTAGGTTAGGTACGGAAAAATATAGAGCCGCTAACGTACACTCCACGGCCTACGACGATATACTCCAAATGGGGCACCGTTGATAACTAACGCAACACCGTGTTATCGTATCCACTATATCATACTGGTCTATGTAGAGTCTCCGCAGAAACCGAATTATAAAAAATGGAAAAGAACATCAGAGTTGACACCACTTTATATGACAATATATCTGATCACGTTGACGTTTTCACCTCGTTCCCTATAATATGTACTTTAGCTGCATATACGCAATAGCACACACCTCACGCACAATATAAATCATAAGTCGTCATCCGCGCAGATTGTGCAGTCTCTCCGTAAAACAATTACTTTGCTGCTTTCCTGTTCATTTTTTTTTTTTTTTTGATGAAATTTAAAGATGGACTTTTGAATTTCGATATTCTACGATGCTAATGAATTAATAATTAATACAACTTTTGTTCATCTTGTATATTTTATTCATTTACAGATAATCATCACGCATTATTTTTCATTATTTACCAGTTAAATTGTTGAAGAAGAACCACGAACTAATACTTCTGTGGTTTATTATTATTATTATTATTATTATTATTATTATGCTATAGTGATTCATGCGACATTATTAATATCTATTTGGGTTCTAAGCACAGGCATGCGCACGGGGGCAGCAGAGGCATCATACTCGTATGCTGCCCCCGAATCTTTTTTTTGTGTTGCATGGGCCGCCATTTATTGAATTACGGGCCTCTGTAAATTTTATTTCAGTAAAATAAAATTATGATACTACCACAAAATATGATGTACCTACACAAGTTGAAAATACAAACTCTATAAATTACAAATATAAGTGTGTGTGTGTATATATAATTTTCAAATTTTAAGTAATATTTTTTTATTAATATTATTATTTGTTTGTCTTTATTTTATTAATATAATAAAAGTCCATCTTACTGAAAACAACTTTTTCCTGACAACGGCTAACCTATACAATTTTTGATACCTAAAATAAAGTACCTATAGGTGACATAATGGGCCGGGCTTAATGGAAAAATTGGAATATGGGCCGGATTAATCTTATGCTACCACTGAAACACGAGTCTGCGCACGCCTATGGTCCTAAGTAATTTGACCACTAATAATTTCACATCGTAGAATAAAATTAAAAATAATAATACAATTGTACAGCGTTTAAAAAACTTAGTTTACATGAGACGACCAGCACTCGGAGAAGTAGAATTCGTTATGAAGTCTACTCGACATCGATTTTCTTTCGATTTTTTCCCAGAATTCCCTCTAAAATTAATTTAAAAATTGCCAAGATTTAAAAAAAAAAAAAAAAAATTCGCGATGAATTTAATTTTGTTCTCAGAATCCTTATCGATCTTGATGATTATACGTTGGAAGTAGGAAAAGTCTGTTTTACTGTTTCGTGTGTACAAGCCAATTTTGCTCGCTCCTGATTTTCACGTTATACCGAAATAACAACGATATAAATAAGATTCTGCTTATAATAAATATAATTTATTAGTTATTACTGTTTTTACATGTCGAGTACGGTATAGATCAGGGGTCGGCAATGCGGCCCGCGAAGTAATTTTTTGTGGCCCGCACAAAGGTGGTTAATTTTTACGTTTTATTTTTGTTCAATAATATTTTTCATATAATTTTCAATATTATTTAATTCCTTTTTCTTTATAAATAAAATCTAATCTAATCGTTAATAGTTAATGTTTATACTATATAGTTATATAGTCAGTTTAATACTTTAATCTATAAAATTATTATTATTATCTGGTCGGAGTCGAAGATAATAATTGACTGCACTACTCAGTCATCGTTACTTTGCGATTTTAGCGATTAGTATGCTCCATGATTACGCCCGTACGTGTGACTGTCTGCGTTTGTAATAGTTTCATTTTACAAGTAAATTCAAACATTATGGCGACTAAAAAAAGAAAAATTTGTGATGAACATCGTTTTTTCAATAATTCTTGGGTTGATTTATACTTTTTTGTCGAAAACAAAGGTAAAGCATTATGTTTAATTTGTCAAAAAACAGTAGCAGTAATGAAAGAATATAACATAGAACGGCATTATGATAGTGAACATAAATCAACTTTTGAAAATATCATTGGTGATTTTAGAAAAATAAAAATTAATCATTTTAAATTTTAAATTAAATATAAAATTACAAGGCAAAGGAAAATTACTCACAGATATGTATACTGATATTAAAATGTTTCAAGTAAAATTAAAACTATTGTACAATAATTTCGATCAACAAATCTTATATCATTTTTCATGTTGTAAATCGGCGATTGAATCTTTTGAAATACCATTGCAGTGGGATTTAATTAAACCTAAATTTCTCAATATCATTGAACAACTGCAAAACGAATTTTCAACAAGATTTAATGATTTTTATAAGTACGATAAAGAAATAAAATTATTTCAGAATCCTTTTCAAGTGGACATAAATAATGTCAAGAATAATTTACAAATGGAAGTCATTGAACTTCAAAATAACGAGGTTCTAAAAAATTCTTTTAGGGAAGTAACTAGTTTGCCTCAATTTTATAGTTGTCTTCCAATATCTACATTCCCTGGAATCAGACAATTCGCACAAAAACTTATAGCGACGTTTGCAAGTACATATATATGTGAACAGACATTTTCTATTGTAAAGTACAGAAAAAATAAGCACTCTTCACTCCTTAGTGATGAACATTTACGCGCTGTATTACGAATCTCAACAACAAGTTTGCAAGCTGATATTGAACAATTAACTAATAAATTGCAGGCACAAAAATCGCATTAATTTACAAATATACAATTTATTCAATTAAATTTTTTTCAGTAAAATTTGTATTTTTTTATACTCATATTTCCATGTAAAATTATCAAATATAATAGAAATACAATTATTAGTATTATATCATACGTAAATTTTTTTTTTTATTAATGTGGCCCTTGATGAACAATTGAAAAAAAAAATGGCCCGCATGGTTAAAAAGGTTGCCGACCCCTGGTATAGAAGATCCGAAAGATGGAAGCACGATTAAACATAAATCGATTAAATAGTGGTTATTACCAATTGTAATCATTTCATTTGTATATATATATATATATATGAATATTACAAAATACTAAACTGTATAATGGAAGTCACGGGTATAGCGGCGCAAGTTGAATAAATTACTTTTATTAGCTTGTAGTCTATCAAATTATGATTTATGATCAATACCGTCGTAACTAGACCAGTTGGTGGGGCCCGTGTGCAAAACTTAAATTTGGGCCTTTTATTTCTATTAAAAATAAATAGGTGTACACCCTGGGTCCCCGTGTGTTAAGCACACCCTGCACACCCGGTTTTTACGACACCGTTTACGAACATGAACATTTTGAACGTGATACACGTATATGGAACTGCTGCTGTATTATTGGAATAATGGCGGCGCTGCGTAAACATACTATGCATATCTGTAAATTGTCGATTAGTGATTACTGTTATCAAATTGGTAATTGTGAATTCTGAATACTCACTATCTACTCAGTAGTCACTATAGTTGTCGATTAGCGGTTGTAGCAATTAAAAAACAAAAGTTGGAATTTGAAATTGTATTATAACAATAGTGATAATACATAAATTAATGTTTATATTTGTTGCATATAACAAAATTTGATGAATATACAAGTAAATCGATAAAACAAATTCATTTATGAAATTTATGGTATATTATTTGAGTAACTATTCTCGCTGTACCAATTATAAGTGGGTTGTGTTAAAATAAGTTCACGCATCTTCTTTACACTAAGAAAAATGGAAGACGATTATGATGAATATCGTCGTTGGGATGGTGATGTTGACGTAGAGGTTTGTTTTGTTTTCAAATTTAAGACAATATTCTATAGTTTTGAAATTATTTATTATAATATTTTCTTTCGTTATTTGAATATTTTCATTTAGGCTGATGATAATGACGACATATTAGAAAATCCACAAGAAACATTAACACAATGTTTAGAGAAGTTTAGTAGTGCAGATTATATTATGGAACCGGGAATATTTTCACAGCTCAAAAGGTAAATGTTCGAACTAATTGTTATTAATGTTGAATAATAAATATATATTAGAAAAAAACTATTTATATATATATATATATATTTTTTAAATAAAAATAATTACATAAATCGAAAATATCTTAAAATGTTAGTTACATAAATAAAAGTTTCGATCGTAAGTCATCATTAGGTTTATCTGAATTATATGAATATTGTTAGAACATATAATATAATATGTTTTGGTACAGAATAATAATATGAGTAAGTTTCTATTTAAATTAAAAATAAGTACATAATATATGTTTTTTATTACAGATATTTTCAAGTTGGTGGTACTCCTGAACATGTCATAGAATTATTATCAAAAAACTATATTGGTGTTGCTCAGATGGCGAACATGGTTGCTGAATGGCTGATTCTTGGAGGTAAACATTTTTGTTTATTAGGTAACATTAAATTTAAGAAACAAATGATTTTATTTCAAATATTATAAATTATTTTATTTAGGTGTTGCGGTAGGCGAAGTTCAATCATTTGTTGAAAATCACCTTAAAGATATGGTACTTAAAACATTTGATCCAAAAAAAGCTGATACCATATTCAGTGAAGAGGGAGAAGTATGTTATTATAACTAAAATTGTATTTATGTTAAGATTTAAACTAATGTATTATTTTAATTATATTTTAATAGACTCCAGCTTGGTTAACAGAAATGATTGAACACAAAATTTGGAGGTCATTAATTTACAGACTAGCAGAAGAATATCCTGATTGTCTGATGCTTAATTTTACAATTAAAGTATTGCTTGTTGATAGAGTACATTAATTTTTATTTGTATTCATATTTATTTATCATTGTGGTTTTCTATAATAGTTGATATCAGATGCCGGATATCAAGGTGAAATCACAAGTATATCTACTGCATCTCAGCAAATAGAAGTATATTCAAGGATATTAAAAAATTTCATTACAGAATCCATAAAAACAACTAATGAAAATAGGCAAAATACAATTCAAGAATGTGCAGTGGGTTAATTATTTTATTATATCTTTAATTTATTGAAAATAGATTTGTAGAATAGTTATTGTATTTAATGCTTAACTCTTAAGAAATATGAAAAAAATAAGCGTCATTAGAAATTTGTAAAAGCATATTTCCCCTTTTTTTTCAGAAAATGGTGTGTCATAGCCAACATACATATGTTTTTACATTAGTTGCTCTACAAGTCTTAGCAAAGGAGACAAATGGAGGAGTAAACATGAAGAGATTTTCTCAAGAAATAACTCATTGTGCTCAAGAAAGGTATTATTAAAAATTAAATTGTTAAATTTTATGTTATTAAATTCATTTTGATTTTATTAGAAATGACGTAACTCCAATTACTATGGCTTTAAATGGTGCAGCTCCATATGATCAGCCTTGTGCAGCATTAAGTTCTATGTTATCAAGAAATGCATTAAATCCTGCTGATATTAACGTGCTACATAAACATTACTCATCAGCAGATTCTCCTCCTGTCAGTTTACTCCGAATACCTCAATTTCTTGGTAATTTTCACCATTTTTTTTTCTATTTTGAATTTATATATTTTATTGAATTGTATTAATTCTGTGTTATTTAATTTTATTTGTAGAATTATTAGTTCATGCTTTATTCAAGCCAGGGATGAAATTAAATCCAGAGTACAAACCAAAGTACATATATCTTTATGCGTATTCTGCTAGTGTTTACGAAGTAACATCTGGTAAAAAAAGAAAAATTATTAATAAAGACGATTTAAAATCTACATCACAAGCAGTTGATAAAGTCCATAGTATATGCAATATGAATAAAAGTTCAACTGAATTAATTGCTGAAGTAGCAACTATTTACCAATGCATAAGGTAATCCTTAACATTTTGAATAAATATTGAATTACTGTAATTTTATCACAATAACCATTATATTATAATTTTATAAGTTTAATTATTTTTATTAATCCTTAGAAATTATTATTTTTAAGAACAAGGTTTTACATAAAAATATAAAAATACAGATCATACAAGGATTGACAATTCTAAGATATTTCCATTATTATAGCATATTTTCAAATTTAAATTATTTCTAATAAAAATATTAATATGTGTATTTATCTTCTATAAATAACTATAAAATATTAAAACTATGAAATGATGTAAATGTGTTTTATATTGTTATTGTTTATGAGTTTGTAATTTTTACAGGTATCCTGCTGTTGCTGTTGGGTTAATATGTTGGGTTGAGTGTACTGTGACAGAACCAAGTTTCTTTAAATTATGTACTGAACATACACCTACACATTTAGCACTTTTGGATGAAGTTGTGACATGCCACCCACAGTTACATAATATAATATTAAAATTATTTGTATCTCTTTTTGAATCCAAACAAGACGAACTTGAAATTTTAGTACATGTAAGTGGATAAAAAAAATAATTTGTTCTAGTTATCAGTAATTTTATTATAATTGTAGATGGTAAAATAATTTATTTATTGACTGTGCTTAATATAATATTAATTTGCGATCTATTTTAAAGTAACCAATGGAATATTAAATTACTTTTGAATTAGAATAAATTAAGAATCCTTGTATTTATTATTCTAATTGCAGTTGGAAATGAAAAAGATGTTGCTTGATCGTATGGTGAACTTGTTATGTTGTGGTTGTGTTGTTCCTGTTATAAAGTACATTGAACAATGTTGGCATCGAGGAGATACTGATATTTCTTTAATTCGTTATTTTGTTACAGAAGTATATGGAAACATATATAATGTTTTTCAGTATTTTTATGTTATAAATTTTATTTAACAGGCTCTAGAAGCAGTATCACCCCCTTATTCAGTGGAATTTGTTGATTTATTTTTACCTATTGTTGAAAACGAAGAAATAACCGGTACAATGAGATGTGATGGAGATAATGATCCAGTTTCAGAATTTATTGGTAAATATATTTACAAATGCTTTTTTTAAGTTTTTAACTTTTCTTTTTTTTTCAGTACATTGCAAAGGAATGTCAATATAAATATGTGTTCATAATATTTTATAGAAGTGTACATTTGTATAAAACTAAGAGATTTGAATAAATTATTTGCTAATTAAAATATTTATAACTTTAATAACTAAATAACTTTGATTTTAATTTCACTGACAGTGTGGTACATGATAAAACGTATTTGTTTAATATAATGTCTAAAGTATAAATGATAATGGATGAAAATCATTCATTTTAATTTGCTTTACTATTTCAGTTTTGTAGGTAATAATGTTATGTGTCAATTGTAATATTGCACAATTATTTCACTCTTAAGTAAATTTCCAAAATTACAAATAAAATAAATATAATTAAGGTTGGTTAAAACAAATGTAATTAAAATTAATACAATTAGAATGCTTTAAATATATACAATTTAGTTAAATATATCCGTTACAAATTTTCATCGTGTTTTACTCTAGACAGTGCTACATATGATTGCTTATTGTTGTCATCATACCATCCGATCGGGCCAATTTCACAATCAGCACATATAAGATACTTATGGCCAGAATCCACTGTTTTTGAAAAACCAATATTGTCAAACATGTACATATCGGGTACCATCCAGTAATCTGACAATAATTCACATTCAACAGATTCACGGTTAGTTTTCTGAGCCATGCGTGGTAAATTGAACTTAAAAAAAAAAATATCGTACTAAATGAATAAATACACAACTCGATAAAATTATTGACGTGGTAGAAAATTACTTCGATTGTTGTATATTTTCCCATTGTGGACGATAAAATCTTGGACGGGCATTTTGTGCAATATACAGTGTGTTTATTTTTTTCTTCGGCAACTAGGTGGTCATAGTTACTTTTGACTTCAATTGCTGCATTACCTTCGGACATCTTTATCGTAAAATACTATAACTGAAATAAAATATTTATATTAAAATATAATATAAATAAAATATAAATTATTAAACAGTCTAATAACTACACAATTGTGTATTTAAAAAAAAAGCAAATATTACCAATTGCCTACGAGTCCGAGACGGAGTTGGATAATTTTAATCAAACTTATCATATTTAATGCGGTGCGGTTCTCAGTGTGATAATAATGTTGATAACAGGTTTGCAACACAATTTTTTTCCATATCGAGATTATAGCACGAATTAAGATAGACTATTTTAATTCATGGATTACAATGAACATAATATGTCATATGTGTATCGCAGAATAGATAAAAATAGATGTATAATAAACATAAATAAATGTAATATTATTTATTGTTTGCTTTGAGTAAATATTACGATTTAAGATCTACCGTCACAAGTCAACTCTTAATCTAATACAAACTGTGTGCAGTTCAGTGGGTGTACTTGGTTTTTTAAATTTACAATAAATATTTCGTTTCATACGTTGTATCAATAAACGACGGTTGCGATAAATATTCGAACACTCGTGTCGACGATGACTACCGTACGTCGTTATTAAAATAGCACACGCCATCTACCATTCTTTTAATTAACTAAATATTCGATTTCCAATTCAACCATTACCGTCGGCGGCTATCTATCTAATCGTTGACTCGACAACAGTTGATACCATGAATTACCGACTGTTCCATACTGTACTGATAACCAGGTGATAATTACTAAAGGATACAGATTACACAAGGTGAATAATAACAACAATTTAAAGTAGACAGGCAAGTAGTATAGTTGTTGCATAGAAGGGATAAATCGCGTTTCAGTTTAATACGTTTAATGGTCTTTAATTAATTGTACATTACGTTTAAAATAACATTCGGTTCAAGGACATGGTAGCCACAGGCATTATATTTATTTTATCGTAAAATATATATTTTTAAAAATGGGTAACCGATCATCACTACTCTTGCGTAAGGAAGAGATTGCTCAAATTAGGAACGAAACGGGATGTGAGTATTTTTATGTTGATGATTTTCATTCGGTTTTATTAATTTAATTTTGTGCTTTAAATCATACATTCGTTCGTTATAATTTATTGTTCAGAAAACGCAATTATATATTTATTATTTTTTACAAAAGCAAATTTAATAACCTTAACACATATTAATAAGCTACAAATAGTTTTGAACAAATATCAGAATACTATAAAGACATTAAAAATAACGATTAAATCGTAATAAGATATTCTAAGAATTTATACATTTAATTTATTTATTTATTCGTATGGCAGATAAATTGTATGATAGAATTGGAATTGAAGATTTTTGAATAAGGAAAAGAAATTTGATAGGGTCGAAGAAGGTTAAGCAGCTGAAGTAACTTAGACAGTAAGACAGAAGATATGACACGTTGATGATTGTAAGGATCATATAACTGAAGATCATTATGAAGGGAATATGGAGAAGAATTATTTAATGAATCATGAAAAAAATTATGACCTACACAGATGGTAGAAAGAGACAGTAGATTTGAATAATAATTGTTATAATGAGTGGACCCTTCTCTACAATTTTCATCAATAATATAAAACTAGTTTTTAATCAAACATTTAGTAGACTATGGTGCACATCTAATGCCAATAACAGTCAGAAATAATAACTTTATTTAAGAAAGTGAGTTGCGTATAAGTGGGAAATTAAAAAAAAAAAAAAATAGAAAATAATTATAGTAGGTTTTAACATAAATTTATGTTTACTAAAGTTCAGATATAATTATATTAATTGCAGCATATTGTAAATTTTCTGTGCAGGCACTTTTTTTTTTACTAATCATAATTTTATGTTTCATTTACATTTTTATTCCTACTAATATGATGATCAAATATAATAATACCAGTCATAATATTGATTAACTGGTGTTTATGTTGGTGAATACACAAGTTAAAAATAAACAATTAAACTCAAAACTTCAAGGTTGATGTCACAATAGAGACATACATTTAACTATATATTACCATCACTCATTAGGGTTTTGATTTTGTTATTATGAAGCAAATGCTTATTTACTTCATATGAAATTAAACATTTGTTTATTCTTAAACAACTTAATTTCTATTTAACTGTTAAATAATTATCCATTACATTTTAAATGCTTATTTATTTATTTCTCTTCTGATTTGTTTTTTATATTTATACATTATATATATATAATGCATTTTCTATAACAATATTATTGACCAAGAAAATTAGACTAAATGTATAATATTATAAAATTATAATTAACTTGTTAATTATTTTTCAGTTACTGCTAATCAGATAGAACGTCTGTACAGTAGATTTACTAGTTTGGATAAAGGCGATTTAGGTACACTCAGTAGAGAAGATTTGTTACGCATACCAGAATTGGCTATAAATCCTTTGGGGGAAAGAATAGTTGATTTGTTTCACACAGACTCTGGTAATAACTGTGATCGTATTAATTTTTTACAATTTATGAGAGTGCTATCAAAATTCCGACCAATTCAAGGAAATAAAGAAAACAACCAAAATAATACAATGGAAAAAGTAAAATGTATTCAATTTTTTTATTCATAATTTGTATATTAATTTTCTCAATGCAAAAATTGTATAATATTTATATTAATAAATATAGTTGCCTTTGATATGTATGATGTTGACAATGATGGTTTGATATCCAAGGATGAGTTATTGATTATTTTACACATGATGGTTGGTGCTAATATCAGGTACACATTAACATACGAAAATCTTTTTTCTTCTGAACATGTAATTTTTATTTTTGTTTCTTTTTTTTAGTGAAGAACAATTGTCTATTATTGCGGATAAAACAATTTCTGAAGCAGACATCGATGGAGATGGTTTAATATCATTTGAAGAGTTCAGCAAAACATTTGAAAAGTCTGATATTGAACACAAAATGTCAATTAGATTTTTAAACTAATCAAATATTTCCATTATTAACAAACCATTCCTTTCATATACTTTTAACACTTTTTATAATTCATTTTATTGTAGTAGTTTAGGGAGGTTTTAATATTTCAATAAAAAAACAAGTAATTTAATTGTTATTTCTTTATTTATTATAGATTTATTTTAATATGGTTGAATATAATATAAAATACTTATGTATAATTTTTTTGTAATTTAAATTTTATAAATTTGACTTTGTTGCATACTGACCAACAGTTAATAGACAGTTTATGTAGAAACCAACATTCAAAATAGTTATCTAATTTCATGTAATGGAATATTAATAATAATTGGACAAATAAATAATAGTGCAATAGATTTTACAATATATTTTAAGCATTTGATGAAACGGCTAATTTTTTTAAATGTTCCATAAACAGCTGCAAGCTCACATCATCTGTCAGTACTGGTGCTCCGCCATCCTTAAATTTAAAAAGAGAAAAAAAGATTAATACTATCATTTATAATTTAAAATATGTAATTTCAATACTTACACCACCATAAGCATACATGTTATTATGTGTTTGAGATGGATTTACTTTACAAAGTAAAAATCTTGCCTAGAAATAAATTCAATTATCAGTATAGGAAAAATCTGTGTCGCTATGAAATTGTTTATAAATTAAAACTAACCTGACTGCCACCTTGTTCTGTATCGATATAGCGAGGCATTGGAAACCGAGTTTTAAGGATTTCTTGTGCATCATCAATAGGCGCTTGAAGCAACTGTTTGAAATTACTATACTCGGGTCTATTCTGATAGTCCATTGCCCTCCACTGAGCAATGGTCTGAAATATAATTTATTAATTTATTTTCTAGATTAATAAATAAAAATTAAATATATTAATTAAAAAATTATATATATTTATAATTAACTGACCTCTCCATGGAATATCAAAATATGAAAAAATGTGTCCATCAACAATATCTTGTCGGGTTGTATACTACTAGTATCTAAAAGTACAGGTTCTGGTCTACCATTAAAACTATAGCTGTATAGAATTGGTTGTATCATAATTAAACTTTGAGTGACATCTTCACGCATTAACATATGTCTAAAAAAATAAATAATAATTTTAATATAAATATTAAATTTTGTTTTTCATTATCAACTTTTACCTGTAATAAGATGTTTCATCTGGACTATTGTTAAAAACTTGCAAAAATTGAGACCGTCTTAAATGATACATAAACTGTGGATATAAACTGAAGTTTTCTGGCAGTCGAAAACTATTTGGATCGTCCTTTTGATAATCACCAAACTTCTGACACTATATTAAACAAGAAGTTAAACAAGATTTTTTTTTTTTCATAGAAACTTACCAATCGTATAAGTGTACGATCAGCCCAACGCATGACATCTGGACTATCTTCAGTTTCTGCACGATTCACTACCATACGAGCCATTAAAACTGCAGATGCTTCTTGATCAAATCCTGCGCTCACATGTACCATATTTTGTACTGGGTCTGCCCAACTGAAATAGAAAAATTTACAAATAATATATTATACTAATAAAATAATAGTTAGATACCTACTTTCTAGCTAATGTTGTAACCCTAATTCGTTTGTGGCCACTGGAATGTTGGTATTGAGTAATAAACTGTATACAACCACGTCCTCCTTGTGGTATTGGTGACCCATGCTACAATAATAAAAACGAAGTAAATTAAATACTTATATATACATATTATATTCACAATTATTTTACTTGGTTAACAATTTCAAAGAAAAATGCACAAGTTGTGTTAGGCATCATGCTGCACATTTTCCATTGACATGTGCCACCCAATCCTAAATCACAATCGGACACATTTGGATTCTTGATGTTCAATGATACGCATGGTCCAATAGCACCCATTACTAAATAAAAATGATTAAAAGATTATTTTTCTTTACAAACATTTAACCAATTCAATAATATAATACATAATAATTTATTACCTTTTATTTCTCTAGAAGTTTTTACTTCCAAATTAGCGTTAAATGCCATTTTCAAATTGTTTTCGTGATCTCGTGCTAACACCCTTTGAAATGTTTGCTTAAACAAGGACGAATTAAAGGAATCACCCATCACCATATGACCTCTAAAAAATAAAAACATTAAATAATGTTGTTACTTTTATTTGTCATTCAAATAACAGACCCTGTTGAATTACAACACTGTTTCATTTCCATCAATCCAGTCTGATCCAATGCACAAGCATAAATATCAATTGTATGTCCATTAGTAGCAGCACGAACTGCCAAGGTGTCATAATGTTTGGTAGCTTTTTTCATGTAAGGGGCATTATCTTTCATTATTTGGTCATGGGAACGGATTGTATCAGATAATTTATCGTTGACTACATGACCAGGACCTTGGGAACAAGCTCCACCAACAAACAACATTATACGTGCACCAGTATGTGGATATGTAGACTGTATAACAAATACAAAATAAATTTCAAAACACTATTATTAGATTGTACTAATTACCTCCAGTAAGCTAACAGCAATCGATAATGCCATTCCTGTACTCCGCAATGGTCTCATACCTTGAGAAACGGGCCATGGGTCTTTTAAAAGTTCATTTAATAAGTCTGACATATTTACATCACAATTCTGAACTGGTTGTATAAATCTATAATTATAGTAATACCTCAATAATCTGTATAACTAAAAACAGTAATATATAATTAGAAAATACCTGTTGGCGGGTGTATTAATCTGCTGCTGCTGCTGTGCACCAGGTTGTGCAGTTGGAGTAGCATATTTACCAATTCCCAATATATCTTGAATTTGTTTTGGTGGTAAATCTTTAGTACCTCTGAATACATAAGATTTGGAAATACCCTCACAGCCTAATTCATGCACCTACAATACGTATGTATTCATTATTTTTATAGGAATACACATTTTAATAAATATTTTTTACCTGAACGACATTTCCAAATGTGATCAATCCAACTAGAGCATTAGGTGGTAATAAACTGAGAGACATCTGTAATGAGTCTTTGAGCGCACCAAGTTCTTCATCGTCCATACATGTATCCACAACAAACAAAAACATGGGTGGCATAGTTTTAGCTCTCTATATTACATATAATAAAAATATTAATAAACAAAAATTTGGAAACAAAATTATTTCAGTTCTTATACAGTTATATAATATATATATATACAAATTTATTAATTATGGGTATTAATTTATAATTTTCATTTTCTATTAACTCTATATATCCTCTTTATTCTTTTGTTTATTTATTTTTTACCATTTTATTATTAAAAATTGTAAATAAAAAGTAATTAACATAAAAATGGTGTAATAATTATGGAAACAAACTGAACTCTGTGCTATGAAAAATTATCAGTTCTATTCGTTTAATTGACTATAGTATGAAATTGAAAACCATTCATAAATTAAAATAATATTGTAAAATTCACAAATTTTAAAAATGTTTGATTGCATCATTGTTTTTCAAATTTTTTCACATAGATTTAAAAAAAGAACTTTGTAGTAACTAATTTTGTATATTATAATTCTGTACGTATTTACAAAAAAAAAAAAAAGAAAAAGAAATATGGATAAAATCTTACTGTAATAGAGTATTCAATAGTTGAAAAAGCTGGGATAAGTTCGGCTGGTTGATGTTGTTCTGAAATTGCTCCATATTGCGGAGGAAACTAAAAAAATTGATAATACAATTTTAAACAACAAAAATAAAGATAACAATAAACACTTACTGAATTACACTGAAAACAAAAATTGCATATCCACATTTTACCCCTGTAGTCAACTTGACATAAAGGATTTAAAATTGCTCGACAAGTATTGCGCGTGCACAGTACAGGATCATACTGTATAGGAGGTAAATCTATTTATATATATAAATATTAGTAATTAATAATTAATAATTTAAATAATGTCATAATAAATTCTATTTATATTAACCGGGTCTTTCTTTTAATGGCTGATATAAACAACCAACTGGTACAACCAGACGAGTAGCCTCTAATCTACTGGCTGGCCATACATTCCATGACAAGCGGACGCCGTCACGCTCTTCATTTTGCTCAATAAATTCTTCGTACGTTGACATCTTTTCTAAAATTACTAAAATACAAATATATTTAATAATTATACACAATAGAAAATATTAGGTGCACCTGTAATTAATTATTAAACATGAGATAATTTTTATTAAATTACTTCATAATAATAATAATACCAAATGAATATATATAATATTAATGCATTATTATAATGAAAAAATTGCAAGATTGTCAATTTAAACATGAATATACTTTTAATAAAATAAACTATACAATTAATTGTAAGAATACCTAACCTAATAAAACAAAATATATTTTATAACGATATACATCAATAGATGATGCCAAAGTGTATTAATTAAATAAAAAAAAATAAATGGATGTCGGTCGGGTTTAGTTGAAAAGAGATTATGAAAAAGAACTATTTACATACATTAAGGGAATCGTTTTAAATGTCGATATAAAAAAAACTCGGTAATGTGCCACAATTTTACAAATAAAAACTCACCAAAAACTTTCTGGACACGTCGTCAAACAAATATTGGGCGAAATTCATAACTATCGAGTCACTTTTATGATAAATTTAATTAATTTTTATAGGGGACTATGATAGAATTTTCTGATATCAAGACACGTCATTGGTCAATGGTAGGTAATGATAAGAAACCGTGTTGCATGTATACACCATAATTAAACGTGGTTATGGTTTGGTCTACCATTAGAGCTATTCTATAGTTATCAGGTCTATCACGGGATTAATGAGAATATTAAAATTAGAAATTATTATTAAGAACTGTTAAAAAAAAAAAAACTATTTTTATAATGTAATATAATTTCAGATTTTGTCCATTCCGTGATATAACTATAGATCTTAACTATATAAGGGATTTATAATATAAATTACAAAATTTCTTTCTGTATATTTTTAAAAGTATATTTGTATACTCATCATCGGGTAATTTTAATTTTACCTGATGATGACTTTTTGTCGAAACGGTAGTAATATATAATATATACAACAACATCTTTAATTAATACTCATTGCCTTTATTCTTTTTTTATATTTAAATATATATTTTAATATACATGTGAATATTTATTTATTTTATATATATTTTTTATTTATGATTACGAGTATTGACTTATAATTTTTTTTTTTCTATCTTTTTGAATATTTATCTTAACAAATCCTTTTAATTTTCTAAATTCCTCTTTGTTTTTGCTACTTTGTTAATTTTTAATACTTAGCATATCATTTTTGTAAAATTTTATATATATATATATATATATATATATATTAGCATTTGTAAAATAGTACTGCCCACGGGCGCCGGGGGACCCCTGTCCAATTTTTTTTAATATTCCGAGCTAACATGAAATTATTTTTCTTAAAATTCAGATATTATTTTGCTAATGTAGGTTCACTTGCCAAACCCAACACAACACATAATCACATATTTACACATCATATAGAATTCTTCTTATACTTAACACACCATTTTTGTAAGATTTTAAATATTTTAGCATTTGTAAAAAAATACAGCCCGCGGGCGCCGGGGAACCCCTGCTCAATTTTTTTAGAATCCTGAGCAAACATATGAATCTTGTTTAAATTTCGATATTATTTTGCTAATGTCAATGTACTCGCAACAATATAACATCCACAAACACATTTTATTGAATAATTTCAAATATTTAACACACATCATTTTTGTAAAATTTTAAATATTTTGGCATTTGTAGAATAGTATTGCCTGCGGGCGCCGGGGAACCACCGGCCGATTTTTTTAGAATCCTGAGCATACTTATGAATCTTTTTTAAATTTCGATATTATTTTGTTTATTGCTAAGTAGTATTGCCTGCGGGCGCCGGGGAACCACTGGCCGATTTTTTGTTAAACTCTGAGCTGACTAAAAAATTTTTTGTCTTAAATTTCCGATTTAATTTTACTTTTTTCGTATTCCATAATAAAACCATATTAGCTAATTATTTTATAAGTGTAGGTACACTCTCAACAGCACTCACACATATAGACACATAACCACGTAATAATATAACATCTGTTGTTTGACACACATCATTTTCGTAGTTTTTAAATTATTATTTGCTATTATAAATTATTCATGCCCGCGAACATCGGGGAACCCTTGTACAATTTTTTTTTAAATTCTAAGCTGACTAAAGAAATGTTTTGTTTTCAATAGCAGCGTACTCATCATTTACTACTTTGGATTTGTTCAACTTTTGTTTTAATTGCTTTTTCTAAATTCATATTTTCTTCTTCTACTAATGAAAATAACCATAACGCAGTTGACAGTAAAATCGGTTAAATATTTTAATAAAATTATTCCTCGTCATAGTAGTTGTTGTTCTCTATAGTGTTAATATTCGTTTTATTTATGCAGTGCAATCTACTATATTTCTATAAAATTACCCAATATTCTTATCAACGTTATTTAAGAGTCAGGAGTTATAGACATAGGCAACTTAATATACGTTTTACTTGCTGGACCTCTTGCTAACTTCATACACGTGAATAGATTACATGATAATATACAATACACACTTTATAATTTGTGTCTATGTAGCACGCGTTTTCACATTTTTAACTGTTTTCTGAAATATATAGTAATGTCTTTTAAAAGCTTACAATTATCAAAGTATTTATGTGATCAGCTTGAAGCGATTGGTATGTAATAATGTGCAATATATTTCTATTACTATAACGTAGAATGTATTTAAAAAATAATGTATTATATTAAACGGTTGATTATAAAGGTTAATAATATTAAATAAATATAAAATATTAAATATTAAATCTTTCTTCACTATCTGACCGTCGTCTTTCTCATAATATTTCTTTCCTCAATAAACTTCTCTTTGGTTCCGTTGATTCTCCTTCTCTTCTTCGGCTAATAAACTTTAGGGTACCGATACGAAACACCCGTAATAATTCTAGTTTTGTCATACCTCACTGTTCAACAAACTATTTATTGAATGAACCCGTAATAAGGTTAATGAGGCTTGCCAATGAGACTCCGTCATTTCTCTATTAACTTAACAAAGTTATATTGTAATATGTCTGTAAATTTTTGTTGCTTTTGTTTTGTTTTTGTATACTTATGCCTTTGTATAAATTGGGCTCACGCCCGTACTTATAATAAATAAATAATGAGTATTATTATATTAATTTTTACTTGCATAATATTTAGGTGTAAAATCACCCACTGAAATACAAAAAAATTGCATACCAAAAATTTTGGAAGGAATTGATTGCATTGGTTGTGCTAAGACTGGAAGTGGTAAAACGTTGGCGTTTTCTTTACCGATTCTTCAAAAACTCTGGGAAGATCCTTATGGGATATTTGCACTTATAATCACGCCTACTAGGGAATTAGCTTATCAAGTAAATTGATTTTATTTACATTTAATACGATCACTTTGTGTTTAATTAATTATTATTTATCCATTTATATAGATTGCAGATCAATTTGCTGTAATTGGTAAGCCCAAGAATCTTAAACATTGTGTGGTGACAGGTGGAATGGAAATGATAGTTCAAGCACGAGAATTAGCAAATAAACCTCATATTGTTGTTTCTACACCTGGAAGGTAGTTGCTGGCTATAGCATATAAATTTATCTATTATTTATATTCATAATAATTGAAGTTACAAATTGTATTTTGTTTAACTTTGTTTTGTTATTTATATAGACTTGCAGATCATTTGGAAAGCTGCGACACATTTTCATTAAAATCTATCAAATTTCTTGTATTAGATGAAGCAGATCGTTTATTAGGCGGTCGATTCGATAAACAAATAGAAACCATTTTTAATGCCCTTCCAAAAGAGCGCCAGACTTTATTGTTCAGTGCTACTATGAATGATACTCTGGAAAAAGTTAGAAAGATTACAAAAAAAAATGTAAGTTAATTCAATACTATTATTATTGGTAATTAAATGCTATAAATCTATGCTTTTTAATGATGTAATTAAAACTAAAACCAATGGCAGATATCTGGGAAGAGAGGCGATAGGAATCCAAGGACCCATAGAGTTCTCGTCACTTTATATTCGTTTTTATTAATTTTTAATAAACAGAGTCAATTAATATTTGTTAATATTTTGAATTATATCCTAAAATTTAAAAAAAGGGGAGAATTTAAATACAAGGCTGCTCACAAAGTGTTTATGGATGGGGATGTGGATATTTTTTCAATTAAAATATCTAAAATATTCGTATTGTCCATAATTAATTTAAGCCATAAACTTCTAATACGGATAATGGGGAGGTGACGGAAGTTGAACTCAATGATTGAATGGAGGAAGATCGTAAGTTTACCATTGAGTTTGAGTTCATCCGCCCTCAAGACTGATATAACCACCACCGTCTCCCTAACAGTGTTTTGAGAAACTACGAAAAAAAAAATTTAATCTCATTCAAAATCTATAAATGGTATTAGTTAATATTTTAATGTATAACATTGTTTTTATTATGTTATTAAAAATTTAAACGTTTTGTACTGTTATAGATGGTTGTATATTATTTTGTTATTACTCACAAGATGTAAACGTTTATTGGAAATGAAAAAAAGAAATGTGTAAATTAATTGTTTGAAAAAATCGATTTAATTTTGTGTTTACATAGGCTTTTGATGTTGAAAAATTAAAATATAATTTTTCGCGCAGCCTCTGGGAATGATATAGAAATTTATTTATACGAATACGTAAATAAAGACATTGTCGTATGTATGTGTTCATATTTGGTTACACTCGGGATCCGATAATTATTGTATTTTCAACGATGTCTTTTTATGGGAAATAAAATCGTAACGCCTGTCGAATATATGGACTCTCTTTAATAGAATGAATATAAAATCTGAATCGAATAATTACACACATAAAGTAACATAATAATCTAAATAATACGATATAATAATTAGCAATAAAATTTAATTCGTGCATGAAATAATAACAAAACATAATTTGTCTATGGGAGACGATAAATTTACATACAATTCGTGCAAAACATAACAAATTATTACGACTGCTCTTTCAGCCACAACGATAAGATATAAAAAAAAAGAGAGTACATTATGTATGGAACGAAAATATAAATCGAACGGACCCAACTTTGACAATTTTTTGCATATAATTTTATAACGAATATTCAATAAATACCGTGATAAAAACGCAATGACGTTACGATGAGTAATAAACGATTATAAAAAAATAATTGAAAACGACGCGCGTATTTGACGACGAACGTTAAACGAAAAACAAATTTTGCACAAAAAATATAATACACGTGATGATGAGCGACGAGGGTGGGGGGGTATAACAGACAATGTGGTACGACGATGATGATTTTTAAATAATTATAATAGATTACCTTAAGTTATATTAGCACAAATTTATATAAAAACAATGTTTTAAATTTATTTTATGAACTCATATTATTTGCAATTCTAATTTTATTTAATTTGTTTTAGACTTTTGTATTTGAATCAACTGCAGAAGTAAAAACAGTAGATGAACTAGAACAATTTTATGTGCTTTGTCCATATAATGTAAAGGATGGATATTTGGTAGAAATTGTTAGAAATTTTCGTGAAAAAGATGAAAAAGGATTGATTATGATATTTACTGATACTTGCAAGCAAGTAAAAACTTATAAGTTTATATTTTTTGTAATAAATAAAAACAAATATTTTAGGTGTATATTTAGGATTTAGTAATAAAAACTACAATATTGATTCAACATTTCTAAAATGTTATGTATATAAAGGTATTATAAAAGTATGAATGTTGGACAAATCTAGATTTTACTGACTGCACCTCGTAAATATCTGAATTTCGCGATTTTACTACTTGATCTATGTAAATTCTAGGATATTTATAATAATATTATGATTAAATAATGAATGAGCACTGTACTTTGCAATATTAAAAGCGAGTTATAGTAAATCTTAGGTATATCCCAGTATTTGATAGCGACAATGAATATTAGTGAAAAGACCAAAGTTTTTGATACTTATAAGTAAAAAAATATTGTATTTAATATAAAATCATAAATTTGAAATTTAGTATGAAAATTCGTATGGACATTTTTTTTTTCTTTTTGTGATTTTAACAAATGTGTTTCTGTGCTGATTAACACGACCAGGAGAATACATGAATGATGTTCCTTGAGTGCACAGTGGACTGCAGACACTATCTGGTTTTCAAGTTCTTTTGTCGGAAAACCTATTTATTTTCAACATAGGAAAAGAGAAAAGACATGTTGTAAGAAGAACACTATTAATGTATAATTGATTTCATTGTCTTGGTAAAATAATAATTGTATAATATTTAAAAGGTACTTCCTTATTTTGCCAAGAGCTGATCTCAAGTCTGCCTTGGTGACAGTAACAGTAACAATTAAAAAATAAATAATTATATTTTACAAAGGTATATTACATTTTTTAATAAAACACCTAGAGATTTCTTTGATAAATTGGTAAAAATGCAAAATTTGGTAAAAATTTAGTTTTTACTGGTATTTATACTTTTCTGTAATATATAATTAAAAAATATTATTTTATAATTATATATTTATTAATATATTCTTTTATTTATTACTATTTAGAAACTGTCAGTTGTTACATATGACATTGAATGAAGTTGGATTTGATACAGTGGCACTCCATGCGATGATAACTCAACGCCAAAGATTGGCTAGTTTAGCTAAATTTAAATCTCATGTTTCCAAAATTTTAATTGCAACTGATGTCGCTAGTCGTGGACTTGATATTCCTGCAGTATCATTGGTAATTAATCATATCATTCCAAATAATGCTACTGATTATGTTCATAGAGTTGGAAGAACTGCAAGAGCAGGAAGACAAGGTCATGCGGTATCTATTGTTACCCAACATGATGTGAAATTAGTTAAATCAATAGAGCAGAAAATTAATATTAAACTAAAAGAATATGATGTTTCAGGTATGTTTTACATTTATTTACATATGTATAAATTCCAAATATATATAATTAGATTTAAATTTAATTACATGTCCTAAATATTTTTTAATTTCGTTTCCTATTACACTTTGTTAAATATAATTAAACATTTAGGCGATACAATTTTAGAATATATATGTATAATGTACTGTTGATTATGTTTTTACATTGATAGGCCATTCTGTATAATTTATTAGCATTGTTGAATGGATTTGGGCCTGAAAAATTGTAGTTCTGGATTTCTGCTACCAAGTGGCAATTTAATTTTAATATATAATTTATGTTATAATGTTATATATTATTTATATTGCATATTATTTCAGCAGAATTATGTAGTTCTACTATCTATTATGGGTATGTTGTACCCAAGACCCCAAGCTTTACACTGGTAAAAATTCTAGTGGAAGTAGATTTACAAAATATTAGATAATCCAAGCCACATTATCAAAAGTAGAGGAAGTATTTATATTTTTTTTGGATATATGAATGGTAGAGTAAGGAAAGAAAGAATCAAAAATACAGTTGGCAATATGGTCTTAGAAAGAAGAATAAAAGAGAGGACAACACTAGTAGACTTTCGTATAAGGAATAAGTTAATTATAATAAACACAATACTAACATACAAAAAGAAAGTATAGGTACATAGTGATTCTTTTTGCTCCTGGTGATTTTCGTAGAACTCAAATGCATTTCATAATAGTGAAAGATTTAAAAATCAAGTCAATAATTGTATTGATTTTCCTGAAGCGGCCATAATTTAGTTATGACTTATGATGCATTGACTAAGATTATTTGAACTAACTAAATGATATTTGATTTGATTATGAGTGGGATGTTGTATGAACTATTATTTGAATCCAACTTAATAATATGTTTCATAATTTAAAAATTGTTGTAAAAGGCTTGGATTCGGTGACATCTGATCGATAATGTACTATTTATATATAGCTTGTAAATTGTGTTAAGAAATGAAATTTAAAAATGTATTGAAAATAATGAAATTGAACAAGTTTTGTGATTTGGAAAATATAAATATTTTAACGTCTCGATTTTCTTACTTATTTAACATCTCATTTTAATATTATAAATTTAAGACTGAAAGGAAGATGTATTTATTAGCTTTATAGAAATTTTAAAGGTTTTAGGAAAAAAATTATAGTTTCTCGAAAAAACTTTAAAAATAATGATACTACACGTTTTTTATCATTTCAAGAAATTAAACACATTTAAAACCAATGGATATTTTGTTGAATTTAAAAATATTTCGGAAATAACAGGATGTAATTCAAAGATTGAAAATGTTGATAGATTGAAACCTAAATTTAATTTATTTAACAATCTAATAGAAGTTTTTGATGTCCCTACAATCCTCTGATTTTCAAATTGTCTGAATTTGGTCCCTTTCCTCTAATAAAATAAAAGTTGGTTCTCCTCCACCGAAGAATTTTAGAAAACTTTGTTTCAAGAATAATTCCTATTACACTGAACTCACTTTTTTTTTTTTAATCGGCATACATTCATTGCCCGATAAGCTGTTAAGCCGTATTTCGAGCTATAATTCACCATCATTTATTCAAAAGACGAATATGCGTTGACCAAACGAGCCCCGGACACACTGTCCCTTACAATGAAGAATTACACACTGGTGTTGTACACCTGATTGGGAAGGAGTGACAAGGAAGATGCTCTGTCGGGCATCCCTTAAAAAGAATTTAAACCTTTTACAAGTGGCTATGAGCCACCCTTCTCCTCTCACGCGACACGATGAACCAATGGCTATTGCCTCTTGCGTTTAGCTTTCTCTTTGACGAAATCTTGGTCGTGACGAATCACATCACAGTATCTTACTTTTCCAGAGACTAACATGAGGGCAATAATGTCGTGCGACATAAATGACCCATTTCTTATACCACATCGTCTCGAACACAGTCGAACGCTTCCAAACCAATAAACATGTGAGACACGTAGTCTTCTTCCTCGGTGTTGGAGTCTGGTGATTCGCAACGGGAACACTCATTCGACGGTGAAGTTTTATCCGGTTTAAGAACCAATACATCGTCCTCGTCCATGTATCTGTCATGTGAGTCCTCAGCGAAGGGGAACTTTGCGATTCGAGAGTCATCAAAGTTCGTCTGTTCTGGTGGTACACGTGTCCTGATGTCATACGGTTAGGCTAGAAGGGGATAATAGGTGGCGTTCATGCGGTGACCTGTATGAAATCAGGAAAATATTGCTTTTGATGACCGCTTGCCGCGTTGGACTCTTCTCAGTGCGTTAACGCTCTGTGGGTCGTAGGGCAACGTAGTTGCCTATTTTGAAACACTTTACAACAATACCGAATGCACGATACTGACGAGTAGGCGTCTCCAGTCCTCGTGTAGGTCGCTGATTTTCGGTATAAATCTGGACAGGCGGGATAACCAAACCTAACCTACCAAACGCTGTGTCGTATGCGACGTTCTGGTGGAGAAGTCCGAGTACAGAGCACTGGAGTACGTCACGAGAGACTTTCATGGTCACTGGCCCTCTTCTGTTGTCGCACAGATGCAAGACCGTGCCTCCAAAGCGGCATTTTTTTTTTACGAGGGCGGAATATAATTTAACCTAATATTTATATATATATATAAATATAATCAATGATTATGCTCATATTGTGTACGGTTTTTTTATTTCGATCTAGTTTAACATATATATTTTTATTTATGTAAATACAAATATTGCAAAAACTAAGTATTATTATTATTTTTGTTTGGTTTAGGACTTCATGTTGCCAAAATTTTAACTCAAGTACATGTGACGAAAAGGGAAGCAGAAATAAAACTAGATGAAACCGATTTCGATGAGCGTCGTTTAATTAACAAAAGAAAAAAATTAATAAATGAAGGTAAAGATCCTGATGAGATAGAACAAGAAATCAAACGTAAAAGAAAAGAAAAAAGACGGAAACGACTTGAAAGAAAAAAGAACTGTGAAGACAATAATATTAATGTTCGACAAGTTACAGGTGATGGTCCTGTAGAAAATCTTGTAGAATGTGAATAATGTTTTTTTTTTTTAATTTGTAAAATTCTTAAACTTGTACAATTATAAATTAAACTTGATATATTTGTTGTAAATTACTTCAGCTCTAATTTACATATGAAATTTTTTTATTTTTGTACATTATTTAACCTAACATACATTTTTAACCTAATCTGACCTACCTTTATTTATACTATAATTATGATAGTTGAATTGTAATTGAAACTTTATTATTGTATGTTGTGATACAAAATGTATAAAAGTAATTAATATTCTGTATAATTTTGTATTATTTTAATTAAGGGCTTATATTAAAAAAATTGCTCTCGTAATTTCCAAAAATCTGTTGTCATTTTAATACCTTCCAAAAAAAGACATCGTAATAACTATTAATATAAATGTACGCTTCTATGCAATTGTGACGTGTGTAATAACGATAGGAACACGCAAAATATATATAATAATGAAACAGTGCAGTTATTAATATAGTGATCCATAATATATATATTATTATTATTATTATTTCTCCAACTAAATGATTAAAACCTAGTTATAAAACATATATAAGACTCGTCAATGATCATAGAATAATTTCAATTAATGTATTATTTATTTTAAATTAGATGTATTTGACGTGCTCGTTAAAACACAAGATCTATCGTCTATGCAAATGTAAGTAATTCGTGTTATAACGGATATCCGTTTTTATAATGCGCTTGCAAAAGAAAAAGCGGGTGTCGTCGAATTAAATAAAATTCATAACTTATAAACGTATTAAATTATTTTCAAAATAGTTGTCGATGGAGGTACAATAACGACATACCATTATACGCGGAGGTGTAATCTACAAAATTGTGGTGAGCCGGCCGGCCGGTTGGATTGGTCACACTGTGCGTATATTATTCATTCGTTCATCGACGAAAAAGTCGGGATCGATCGGTGGTCTTCGCTGTTCCATTTTTTCCATTATTAATTATAATTTTCGCTCCTTTCATTTTTTTTTATTATTTCTTGTTTTTTTCTTTTTTTTTACACTACACCGCTGGCAATTTTAATTATATTTTTGAACTGTTTATCGACGACACCTTATCTTTGTGTGTGTGTGCGTGCGCTTGTGTATCTACTTGAGTGACTGTATCCCGTTCGTACGTATTTCGTGTAACAATATCGTATTGTCGGAAACGGATTCGGACGATCGAGGAGGAAGAATTGGTTTCCAGCGGAATCGCGGCCGTCCGTGGTGAAGAAGACGTACGTGTGTGCCGCGTTTCGGTAATAATGTCAAATGCAATCGAAGAACGTTTGTTAACGAATGCTGCGATCAAATGAAGTACACTCGTCTCGGTCGTGTTGTCATAATTTTAGCGTTATCGATTTCAGAAGGACAATGACGAAGAAAATAAAACGCCAGACTTTTTTGGATATTGTTGCGAGTATGTTTCTACTGTTTTTTAATCGGATGTTGTTTGTGTATTCGGTTTGTTTTTCCGATTCCCCTGTGTCATGTGTTTTGCTTGTCGTCGATCAATGAACGCGTAACCGATACGTTGTCAAATAATGTATGCCGCTTGATGTATCCTACATCGCATGATTCCGACTTTTATAACCTTTTGTTAACAGTAAATTCTACGTTGATTGCATACATCTATTGATTGTGTAAACAATCAATCAATGTCATTTCATTAATCTATTATCGAGTAATACTCGGTTGAATAGATTTGATTTTTTCGTAATTATCGTATTGTGAATGCTGTTTTGAGTACCTATCTACCAAAAAAATTATTCATGAATATAATTTACCGACTGATAATTTGTCATGTACGTTATTGATGATTATTTTATTCATTTGTTATACGTCAAAATATATTCTGAGTATTAACATCACAAATTTAGTATTTTACTATACAAACAGTTTTATTTTCATTAAACAATCATTGTTTATAAGAATTTTTTTATAAAAGTAGTATTTATGAAACAGTGATTTAATGTGATTGGTAATTTTTTTTAGAATTCTATATTTTGTAAGTAAAAGGTACAATATTTAATTAAATGTAGTTAAAAGTATTACTACTGAAATTATTTAAATGAAAAATATATCTAATTTCTTATTTAAAGATTATTTTTAAATCAGAATTTTTATGAAATTATTAAGAAGTATTCGAAAAAAATTGAAGTTTTCGTTTAAATAATTTAATGCTTCCTTATTAATTTTATTTCATTCAGATATTAATTGAGTTTTAATATGTGTAATAATTCTTTATGTTTATTTACTTTTTAAATTATATAATTGAGTTGATTTTATATATATATATATAGATATTTTATATGTAATTTATATACACACGCGCACACACATATTACTTGAAGTAGAAACCCAATATCGATTTATTTACAATAATTACTTTGTTAACAGATTTTAATTAGAAACATTTTTAAAGTAAAACAATTCATTTTTATTAATTAGTATCAGTCTATGACATTGACATCACGAATAAAATATTTTAAGTGAGGAGGCACATTACGTATTCATGAGTTTATTCTATATATTGCGGTATATAATAACATCAATTACCAGCTGTAGTCAGCAATATACCGTCCTGTGCAGTATTAATTGTTAATCAAGTCACATTTATCTTTGCAGTCAATGAATGACTATTGTAATTATTATTCTTAGGAATACTTTAAAGATTTTTCAACCATATTAAAGATACCTACAATATTATATATCTTAAAGGTAGGTAGTAATAATTTTTTAATAAATATTTGAGGTTATACTTAAACAAAAAAAATTGCTTTATTGATTACTAATTTTGTCATTTATAACTTCAAAATCACAATAAGTAATTTTAAATTGAAGTTATAACATCGCTATTTACCTTTACCAATTTAAATGAAAATTAAAAATGGTTTAGTAATATATAGTTTTAATTTTTCAAATGTTATCATCGTGTTTCTTTATTATTATCAATTACATCATAATAAGTTATAAATTATATATACAATTGTTTTATTT
Source organism: Chaetogeoica ovagalla (assembly GCA_032441825.1). Classification (NCBI taxonomy): domain Eukaryota; kingdom Metazoa; phylum Arthropoda; class Insecta; order Hemiptera; family Aphididae; genus Chaetogeoica; species Chaetogeoica ovagalla. Next base: position 5,076,292 of record CM063726.1, read on the forward strand.
CAATAATACTATGTATATTGGTAAGCGTTATAAAATTATTTATGCTGTATTATTTATATTTTTCAGATACTTTATTATGTATAAGATATTCATAATACATTAGTATTTATAAAAAGTGTAAGAGAATACCATTTAAAATGCCGGCAATTTCAAGGCCTGGAAGTTTAAAGGATCCTGAAGTAGCTGAACTTTTTGATAAAGACGACCCAGAAAAAATATTTGAGGACTTACGTGAAATTGGCCACGGAAGTTTTGGTGCTGTATATTATGCAAGATGTTTACTAACCAAGGAGATTGTTGCCATAAAAAAAATGACCTACTTAGGCAAGCAAAGTATGGAAAAATGGCAAGACATACTGAAAGAAATACGGTTTCTAAGACATCTGAGCCATCCAAACACAATAGAATACAAAGGGTGTTTTTTACGAGATAACACAGCATGGGTATTCTTTATAGTTTATATATTAACAAACTTTATGTATACATATATTTAATACATTTTAATTTTAGTTGGTAATGGAATATTGTCTGGGTTCAGCTTCAGATATTATTGAAGTACACAAGAGTTCTCTTATGGAAGAAGAAATTTCTGCTATTTGTGATGGAGTTTTAAGAGGTCTTAATTATCTTCATTCTTTAGGTCGTATACATCGAGATGTAAAAGCTGGAAACATCTTACTAACTGAAAACGGAACGGTGAAACTTGGTAATTATACTTTATAAAATTAATATTGTATATAAAATCATTCCTTAAAAAAAAAAAAAAAAAAAAAAAAAAAAAAAAATAGAACTAAAAGTTTTATGTTTAATTTATTCAGCTGATTTTGGGTCAGCGAGTACAAAGTGCCCTGCCAATAGTTTTGTCGGTACTCCATATTGGATGGCACCAGAAGTTATATTAGCTATGGATGAAGGACAATATGATGGGAAAGTTGATGTTTGGTCATTGGGAATAACATGTATAGAATTAGGTAATATACTTTATTATTATTTATTATTATACAATTATATATTACTAAATATATGTATTTCAATAAAAATATTTTTTTAGCTGAGCGAAAACCTCCATATTTTAATATGAATGCAATGAGTGCACTTTATCATATTGCTCAAAATGATGCTCCTAGTTTAAATGCATCAAATACATGGACAGATATTTTCAGGCACTTCGTTGAACTATGTTTAAAAAAAAATCCATCTGAACGTCCATCTTCATCAAAACTTTTATCTGTAAATATATTAAAAACTGTACTAAATAATATAAATACATGGAAATTTATTAATTATTAACACTTATATTTTAGCATCAATTAATCGTTCGTTCAAATTCACCTCATGTTTTAATTGATCTTATACAAAGAACAAAAGCTGCTGTACGTGATTTAGATAATCTTAATTACAGAAAAATGAAAAAAATTCTTATGGTTGACATTTATGAAAATGAGAGCAATGTTGGTGATCCAGATGGTAAATATATATTTTTACAAAAGTTTGTTGTTGATAAAGATAAACAACAAAAAATGTATATTTATAATATGTAATTAATACCAGACATGAATGATGAACAAACAGGAGGTGAGAGCAGTAAGAGTAATAGTATCAATTCAGAACACTCAATACAGTCAATTGGTGTCAGTGCTTCGTCTCACAGTAGTTCTACAAATAGTACGCCGAATATGAATGAAATAAATAATATGAGCACAAACGACCACTATCCAACAGCTAGAAATCGTCACAAAGTATTATTGATATATTATTATTGTTTTAATGCACTGCACATGAACACCACTGTATATGTCTAAAGTTAATGATAATATTTAATGAATGAAATATACTCATTGAGTTGTTAGGTAAAATAAGGTATTGTAATATTATAAAAATTTAAACTATGTTTACACATTCAATATCATTTCAGTAAGTTAGTATTGATATATTATTCCTATTGAATAATGCTTATATTATTTAATAAGGGTTTGTTGAGAACAGAATAATTTTCTGATATGTTAAAAAAAACTTTATTCGTTCATTTGAAAATTTAATTACAAATATTGGTTAATAAAATATAGTTTTTTCCATTTTTATTACAGAAGTAAATTAATAATAATAATAATAATAAACTGAATGATCTTGAATATTTTTAAGGTGGTGTATAAACAAATTTAATGTAAAAATTTATAATTTTAATAATTTTATGTTTTATTTTAGCAATCTTGTAATAATACTAATTCTGTTCCCTCCAATGATCATGTGGTTATTGGTGGTCCTAATAATTTTGCAACAATTCGAACAACATCAATAGTCACAAAGCAACAAAAAGAACATATGCAAGAAGAAATGCACGAACAAATGTCTGGTTATAAACGTATGAGGCGAGAACATCAAAGTGCATTATTAAAAGTAATTGTACATATAATAATTTATATATATTTTTTAAATTAAATTTATACTAATGTAAAATGTTTATTTTACATTAAACCAATTAGCTTGAAGATAGATGTAAACTTGAAATGGAAAGTCATAAACTTCTCTTAGACAAAGAGTATGAAACCTTATTGCAACAATTTAGCAAGGAACTAGAAAAACTTCAAATAAAACATCAGCAAGAAATGGAAAAAAAGGTATTTATTAAAATCAATAAAAAGTTAATTTGTTAAGCAATTTATTTAAGTTTTTTTTTATTCTTACCTTATTTAAATTTTAACTGTATTATTGGTATATTGATTTGTTTAGATGAAACAGAATATTGCTGCTGAAAAGAAAATAATAAAAGATATAACAAATCGACAAGAAGCTGACCGTAAGGCGTTTGATGCACAAAAAAAAAAAGAATATAAAAACAATAAAGAACGATGGAAACATGAATTATCATTAGATGAAACAACATCTAAGCGACAAAGAGATGCTGTTTTACAGTTAGTATGCATATTAGATAGTATGGAAGTCTAAAGAGTCATTAATATTAAAATTGTGTTGAAAATATAAGTTTATTAAGGGAATATTCTTATCTATTACTTCCTGCCTGTTTGGCTGATTAGAATTGGTGCATATGTGCATATATGTTATGTGTGTTAACCTTTTTTTTTTACGTGTTTGAACCGAGGGCCTGGCGGGAACCGCTTTCGCATTACTTCCGCCAGGCCATGTGCGTTAACCTTACATTAGCACAAGTTGACCTAGTGTATTTTGTGAAAAGAATCCATACTGAAGCTCATTGATGAGCAGAATGGCACAATTAATTTCTGTATTACGAAATGTGTGTGTGTGTGTCATGTGTTATGGTATATATATTAAATTATACATATATATGTATACATATATCTATGTTATAGAACTCAGAAAGAAAATCTTAAAAAAATGGAAGCTCAAGAGGAACACAGACTTATTTGTGGTCAAAAAGATTACTTGGAACTCGAGATTAGAAAATTCCGTAGAAAAAAACTAAATCAATTCCATTTATTTGAACAAGGATTATTAAAAGATGTATGTCATAAATCATAAATATAATATAAATTTTACTAAATTTATCATATTATATTTATTGTCATACACATTTTTGAAGTCAACTTTTAATAATGAATAATCAAGTGTTACACCATTAATATTTAAAAATATTATATTATTATTTTCATTATTCCCATGAATAACAATTTGGTTCCTGCTATGTATGACCCTGAAAATATATTTGTAATTTGTTCTAAAATGTGTGTAATGTTTTATGTTTTAACTTAATTGTTTGATATAATTTACAAATATGAATTTACAGATTTTTGTCATAAATAAAGAATTATTTATTTTTAACTACTCTGATATTTCAGTTAATAAGTGAAAAGTTATATACAGTTATTGTTTATAGGTCAAATAAGTATATGGTATTAAAAATGCCTATTGAGGAATATACAACTGTATAGTTGTTTTTTTAATATATTCTAGTGTATTGCTGTTAGGTATATAATTTATTCTTATTGTGTTCACGGTTCAATATTTTCCAATAAATAAATTATATATTATTTTAAAATAAAAATTATAACAAGTAAAAGACAAATTTTCATTTGAAAATTAATTTTTTTTTATGTGTAGAAATTATTTTAAATTTAGAGTACCTTTGTTATTTTTAATTGAGTGTTATTGTTTATGTAGGAACTTGGTAAAAGACAGCAACAGTTAGAAACTGCTCATTCCATGTTATTACGCCATCATGAAGACACTAGAAACCTTGAAACAAGACAACAGCGAGCTGTTCATGCTTTACGTGGTGATCAAGTGACCAGACAACATGAAACTGAATTACAGCATCAACATGATTATTCGGAACGTGCCCATAATGATTTACGGAAAAGACATGCATCACAACTAAGACAGCAACCTAAAAGTCTTAAAGTAAGTGTAATATACATTTTATTTTTAAAGAAGTTAATAAATATTATATTGTTAAATAAGTTCACATAGTTATTTAATTATTTTTGAATCAGTAATTAAATGATTTAATTTCAGTATCTAATTCAGTTCTTTTATTATCAATTTGGCATTGTTTTCACATTATAAGTACTATAGCAAACTCGTTTTTTAATGTCTCATTGTGTATTTGGGTAATATAATCCGTTGTAAGTTATTAAGAAGAACATTATTTAATGTATAATAACATTGTCCAAATAGTTTTATTGCATTTTTTAAATGTATTCATATAGATACATCCGAAAAATATAGTAAAATCTATAAAAGTTTTAACAAAAATGTATTGTTCAATTAATTTTAAATACATAATATAAACATTACTGGATTATAAATTGATATTTTCTATGTACATTAATTTTAGCAAAAAGAAACACAAATTCGAAAACAGTTTAGAGAAACATGTAAAACTCAAACGAGACAGTATAAAGTGTTAAAAAATCAAGTACTGAGCACTACATCCAAAGAAGAACAGAAAGCTGTAATAAAAAAATTAAAAGAAGAACAACGAAGAAAGTTGGCTTTACTTGGAGACCAGTATGAACAAAGTATTTCTGACATGTTAACAAAACAATCGGTAAGTTATTATTTATCATTTAATTTTTTAAAGTTAATATGTGATTTGTATAACAAATGTACAAATTTAATTTAGATTCGACTTGATGAATCGCAGGAAAGAGAATGTCATCATCTCACAGAACGTTTAAGATATGAACTTGAAATATTAATAGCATATCAGTCAAAAAATAAGATGCAAGCAGACGCTCAGAGAAATCGTGAAAAAAAGGAATTGGAGGATCGTATTTCAGTTAGAAGATCTTTGCTAGAACAAAAGGTACTGTATATAGTCATTTAGAATATGAAAATTGCAAATATATTTATATATTTAGATTAAATATCCCATTTTAACATTAAACAATCTTTTCTTAACTTATAAAATATGAAAATTAAATTTTGTTTCTTTGTTAGTAAAATAATTAGTATAAAATTGTATATATAAGAATGTGATATGCAAACCAATATTGCTCATATTGTTCTATTGAGTTAAATTTAAAACAATATATTATCAATTATTGGTTTCACTAAATAACTTGTATTTAGGTATATTTAAAATTAAAAAGTCACTATTTTTTTTATATTTTTTATTTTAATATTATAGTGTAATACATAATATAATTAACATATGATTTTAAAACATATATATTTACAATTATTATTATACGTTTTATTTCTAATTTACTAGAAAAAAAGTATTTTAATTAATATCATGTTTAACATGTCAATAAAATATAATATTACATTTTGTGTGTACATAATATTTTAAATAATTATGTTTAATTAATAAATCAATTATTTTAAAGTTATTCATAATAATTATTATTTTTAGATGGAAATGGAAACTGCACAATTTCTTCAAGAGCGTGGAGAACGTATTCGACTCCTCCGTGAAAAACAAGAAAGAGAACTGTTACAATTTGATGAAGAATCTGTTCGCTTAGGTTTCAGGTTCGTTTTATATACATTTAAGCATTTCTTATATATTGTGATGACAACTGAGTGTGGTGACAATTATAATTATGTACTCATATCTTCTTCCTTGCCTCTATCCCAACTATTTGGGATCGGCCACCATTGTCCAGCTAACGTTATTTTATCTCCCCTGTTGTCCCTGTGCACTTCAGAAATGGGACAAACTGCTAGTGTTTTGCTTAAGACTTTTCATACCATTTTATACTGTTTGTCGACTTGATGCAATCTCATTGGTCGCCTCTTACAACTGACCGAGGAGGTACTAGAAGTATTCTAATCCCCCTTCTCAGGGATATATTATATACTCGTATATCATGTATTTATATAACTTTTTTTCATGATACAAATATGTATTATAAAACTTGTTTTTAATGCGTAGTTGAATATATAAACTGATCAATAGAGCCCTGATTTTATACACATGATTTTAAATAGTTCATGTTTTTTTTTTTTTTATATATCTCAGGTGCTGCTGATCAACATAGTGTGCAATATGTAAATTGCTGTAGGTAATTATTGTTATAAATACTTTCCCATTTTGATTTTTATAATTTTAAATAATCTGTTAAAAAAACAGTCAAAAAGGTATTTTATATACTATTTAGATTAATTTACTGATAAATAAATTATGAACTTTGTATTTTAAAAAATGTAATAGGTATATATGATATCTATACATATTGCACATTTATACAGTTAATAATAAAATTGAATGTTCAATATTATCATCGCACTTGGTTGTCATTGGTGATCCTTCGTCTAATGTGTTTATTTATTTTACAATTGATTTATTTCAGTGCTCTGTCTATTGTGGAAGCATCGAATTTGGAACAGGATGGTTTGTCTGGCAGTATGCTTAGTCTAGCCCGTAGTAATAGCACTAATTCTTTTCATGGCGGGAATTTATAGCTCACATACTTTCATGTAAATAATTTTAATATCTATCTTTTTTAACAGCTTATTAATAATATATTTACACATATCAAAAGATAGACAAATTTTCTCATTTAAATTTTGTTCTACTTATATTTTTATCATATTCAGTATTAGAAACTTTAATATTAATTAACCGATTGAAATTAACACATTTTCTTGAAAATAAAATAATTTAAAAATGTGTTATATAATTTTATATAAAATTTTATTTGTATAATTATAATCGCCTACAATAATTCATAATAAATTTCTCTTAGACACTGTTAATTTTGTAATTGTATAACGAAAAATTTGAGCAAAATATTTACTCCATATATATATATATATATATATATGATTATTATTGTAACATTATTATTTGTACATAAATATATTATAAGTTGAACATATTTTAATTAATATGTTAAATGTATTTGTCATACTTGTGGGCAGTTTAATTTTGAAAATCGCCCAAACACATCCTATTATTTTTTTTTATGACCAGTTCAAGACTATGTTAAAGTCCAGTGTTATTCAAACAGTTTTACAAATACATACAAAAGTCAGGTTATGAAACATTAAGAAAATTAAACTTTTTAAATATTCATGAAAGGATAATGAAAAAAAAAAACAAACATATTTTTTTTAAATCATGATATAACATTTATTTCTTACATTTTTTATTTGATTCATTAGGGTTTTTTTTCATCCATTGTTTTTGAACTGAACCTTTGAAACCGAGCATGGCAGATTTTGAATAAATGTCCTTGGTGACAAAAGGAGATAATCCAGCTGTATAATCAGGGTCCAAAGCATTGGTTTTGGTTTTAGCCAGTCTCGAGGGCCGTTGATGTGGCATTGGTTGATCTTCTACTAATCTTGGATTGATTGCGTGTTTACCGCCTTGTGGTTTGGGCAATGAATATTTTTTCCCTTTTAAGTTCAATGGTCGTTTAGTGTTTATGTATACACATTGTTTACCATCTTTGTCCAAATATACAGCAACGCGCTTTAAACTTTTGTTGCCACATTTTGGACAAAACAATCTTGTCATACTCGATGTTAATGTAAAACATCCATAACAGCGCCTTATGTAAGTACGGACTTCTTTAATCACGCGGCCGTCTAAAGCGATGACAGAAAGTCCAATTTGTTTGATAACATTTTGGACGGCATAGTCGGTAGTGACACAACCAACTTTGGCTTCCTGATCTACAAGGTGGTCTCCAGTATTTATATTCAGTTCTTTTATATTATCTTTTGTAATCCATCCATCGTCAATCTCTAATTCTGACACGCTTTTGCATAAACGGTCCGGATCATAAAACCCAATAGTGTTCTCACTAGCCGAAGGCTTTTCAAACACAACAGACTTTGAATCTGGTTCGATTTTCAAATCGTCGGCACCATATTTTTCTTTATGTACTTGATAAGCCAACGCTATTACTTTGACATCGGTGATGGACAGGTTTGGATAATCGCCAGTTTTTTTCGAAAAATTAACTACAAATTGAATGTTTTCGGGAAACACGGTTTCAATGTTGAGAGTGTACGGCAATACTGATAGATCAGTTTTCTGACGTTTATTCGTCACCTCATTCACCACTTCTTGTATAGTGTAGATGTTAACACCGAAATCTTGAAGCGGTGCTTTGTCGATGAAACCCGCAGTGTCCACGATCAAATGTTCGATTTTATTCATTTTAAAGGAATTAATTTAATACGAGTAAATAAATAGCATTATAGAAGAAAAAAAAAGTACGTACGTACAATAACAATTGAAGTATAACTCGGTAACACGTGCGAGAAATGTTAAATTATTATTTATCAAAAGAAAAAACAATTATACCGATAACAGATAACAAATAATTGTTGTCAGTCAGTGTGTACGTTTATTTAGATAATGGGTTGACCACTCTACATTTTGTTCCAAAATTATCAAATGTATACTTGTTCCAATCGACATTTGTTCAGTGTACAGAGAATGTACGTGAACGAAACACAGTTTTGGATACCCCGACAAAATTAATCGGAGTGCATCAAAATAAGTGGTTTGGAGGATGGAAACAGTGTTGTCATTTCAAGTTTTGAAAGAGGAGGGGGCAAAATTATGAATGGTCCATATTGTTGAAAAATAAGCAAAAAAAATGTTTTTTTAATTAAAAGGCTCTAAGACCAGCGTCCTGTTAACATTGATGGTGAACTAAACTTTTTGTGATTGTGATTAAGTGACGTGTAGATTGGTTGAATGTAAAAATTTTCAAATAGTCTTATAAAGAAAAAACTGATGCAAAGATATTTTTCTAAAAAAAATTAAAAGCAACATAACAATTAAAAATTATATATATAAATATATTTTTAAAAATCCAAATGGAACGATTAATTTTAAACAGAATAAGTGGAGGGATGAAATATGTTAAATAAAAGAAATGGGGGATGGCATCCACTTCGACCATTGTTGACAAGCCTAACTAAATGTCATGTTCATTAGATTAAGCGGATTGTCTATGCTGAGCAAATTCGACTCGAGGATGTATTCAACGAAATGATTTCGAAGCCAGCAAAAGAATAATAGAAATGTGAAATATGAATAATTATAATTCTTTTTTGTATCTAACAAACATTAATTGTCTTATTTAAATATGAATATAAATTTACTTCGAAACAAAATTGTTATATTTGTTCTTACGATAAAATCCCCCTATAATTAGAACTTTCTACGAAGTTTTCTTTTAGATTCCGTAATTAAAATTGACTAGGTAGCAACTGTGTTTTATTAACTTGTTCAAATACTAGAACACGACTGTTGCAGTTATGATTACTAATAACGATAAAGCGGGATTCACACTTGTCCAGCACGGACCGACAGTTTGCACATATCGTCAATTAATACACATACATATTCATTACTCAAGTAAAATAGTATCATATACAAACAAACAAATAACAATGAAAATGTACCCCGTTTTACAAAACTTTGAGGCACAGGAAAGGGTTGACCTATGACACTAAAACTTTACCATAATTATTTTTTTATTACATTGAACAAAATTCAGAACCAGCTGCCGTCAATTTCCAAAACAAAAAAAATAAGGACCACCTTAGTATATATATATTAAACTGCACTGGAGAGTAAAAAGACTAAGGAGGAGAGTATTCCCGTATAAGGGTGAGATTTATCCTTACATATCACACCCCGAGTATAAATATATATGCCATTGAAGTATATAAATATAATATATATATATATATACATAAAATTAAAATATATTTTTTTTCGTTTGAACGATACAATTATAAAAATGCCAAATAATAATACTATTATAATATGTACCAACCTAATCAATTTACACGCGTATGGTACACGAGGTTGCAGCAGTTGCAGGAGAAGGTATTTCATATATTTAAGTCAACATAACTTTTTTTATTATTATGAAATTCGAATAAGTATTAAATATAAAAATATGTAACCATTATTGCGCGCGTTAAAAAAAAAAATGCAATAATAATAATAATAATAATAATAATAATAGAAATACGTGCGATCGAATATTTTTACAGATCTTGCGCAAGATATATTTTATATTAGCATATCGTGTGCGATTTTTATAGAAATATTTTCTTATTATTATTTTTTTATTTGCATTAAAAACGTATTCGAAAATTATGTATCTACTTTGTATAATGTTCGAAATAATTAAATACTTTATGATTACGTATACATATAATATGTGGCTGCGGTGCCTATCTAAAATGACAAGGACCGCTTTAATGAAAATTATATACATTCCTCTATATTTTATATACACTTATTTCATGTATACGTGAATTACGTGCAATTTTATTATACGTATTATAATATATTATGTGTATATATATATATATAGTATATTTACATATTGCGCATTAAAATTCAAAGAATATAATAATATGCGATTTCTTCTTACGAATTAAGATTATATAATATACGAGTATATATAGACTTTATTAAAACGTAATCTCGGGTATAAAAATACTTATTATGATTTGAATGAAAATGATTGGAGCGTTTCCGTGTAATGAGTTTTAAATAATATCGTACACGATATTATACGCTATATAATAAAAGTAAGAAATTATAGTATAGTTAATTTCCTAATTTTTCTCAGATACTGCGCATACTTGTGTCACTGTATACGTATATGTCAAATATCTATTGTTATAAAAAAAAATATATATATATAAAAATTAAAAAAATTATTTTTTTTAATTACCGTTAATGCAAACACGCATATATATATTTGATAATCAGTGAGACGTTTCATAAATAATTAAGACACCTATATACGCCATATAAATATATGTCATATATTGTGGTTATTATATAAAATAAAAATAACGAAAATCGTTAATTTCCGTTTGAAAAATATGTATGTATAGATATTAAAAACCAATCGGATTTTTCTTTTACCTATATTTGATACGCGTTGTATGAAAATACAATGTCAATATAATCGCGTAATTAATAATGTGCAGTTATTGTATTATTGTTCTATTTTTAAATAATAGATATGCTCAGCTGTGACTGCAGATTGGTAATGTATGATTATATTAAAGAATAATAATTTTTTATTATTATTATTATTATTATTATTATTCGTTGCGGTATATTAATTAAAAGTATAATAGTTGTTTTATCGTTATAATATATATCGGCGTATGGAATGCATGCAGGTAAGTATTTTTATATGTTGTGTAATAAAATAATAATTTTCTCTCTGTATCAATTATTATTAAGAAAACAATTCACACGCGGCTTATAATATATATTAAAATATTTATTAATTATACTACTGATATATAATATTCTGCCGATGAATAGTAGAAGATACATCCATTTTATTAAGTTACTTAAGAAAAAAATATATATACACATTATATATTATCTTTTATGTATTTTTTTTATAATATATTTTTTCTGCTATTATAAACTTTTTTTTATTTTATTCAGCCGGTACATTAATGAAAATAATGATATTTTAAAGAAAATAGTTTTTGGAATTTTTCTATACGGTTTTCCAGTTTTTAAACTTTTTACGTATGACACTAATTAGTATTTCTCGCGTTATTGGATTTCGACTAAATTGATCTTCGCATTCCAGAATCGTTTTTCAATAGTGTGCTGGACTAATGGTGATATAGGTACAGTGGCGCATCCAAAGAGGAGGCGATACTGGGCTCCAACCCCGCTCTTAAATGGTTTTAAAATTTTTGTAATTTTATTAGGTACCGCATTAAATTTTCATATTAAAAAAATTATTAACTATTAAAATTATAAATTATAAATATAAGTTTATTTCATAAACAAGTGTGCTTTCAAATTTAATTGTACATATTAAATAAATCTTATTATTATCTAAAAATAATTTTATTTAGCCTTCCCCTCAAAAAAAAAAAAAAAAAAAAATCAAATCCTGTGTGTTGTACTTTTGTGTAGATACCATATTATTATAGTACTTATACTCTGCGAGGTATTTAATATTAAATAATATCTGTGTATAATATATATATATAAAATCGAGCTTACACGAATATATATATATATATACTTGTAGTGTATTATTATAACTGCAACCATTGCAAACACAAACGAGTCATTATATTATATTTATAATTACGTAATAATTATAAATGCACTTAAAACATTGTGATTCGTTTAACAAAAACGAGTGTAATATAAAATTATATAGATTTTTTGTGTTCATATATATATACAATATTATCGATTGATTTGTATGGATTTCAAATGAATACTCAACGATAAAAACATCAAATCGATTGAAGTCTGTATATAACAACGGTATAATTTTTTAACTTATATATTATATAATCGATAAAATGTCATTGAAAATTCATATTGTACCAGCTATTATTATTATTATTATTATTATTATTATTATTATTATTATTATACACGCATCCATATATACTCATAGTGATTACTTGCAACAGTTGATATGCATTACATAATCGGAGCCATTAAATTTTTAACTTGTCAAAAAAAAAAAAAAAAAAATGTGTAATTGAACTTATGCATACTCGTATATATAATATATATACGTCGCTGTTTTTTTTTTTATTTCCGTCCAATAATCTATAGAAGTATAGCTCGCGACGTGGACAATAGGTGTGGTGTGTACTGCTACCTATGCGTAGTTGACATTGCTCGTATTTGATGGTCACAACTCACATTATTATATACGTGAAATTACTGATTATGTTTCATACGTGTACAATTATCCTCCACTTTAGTATAATATAGTATATATATATATATATATATATACTGTTTACCCATGTCCTGCACTGTGTACTGTCATTTAATAACACGCATTATTATTACCTGGATTATAACTTACAATAATACAGTAGTAATAATAATAATAATAATAATAATAATAAATATGAAACCGAGAAATGAAGGAGGAAGCAAGAGATAGAAGTAAATGGAGGAAAATACTTAACTGAATTAATTATTCTTGCCATGGATTTGTCGGGAAACCGAGTACCGATGATGACGATGATTAAAACAGTGCTATTATTTATTAATGCGAATCTAATTGAAATAAAATTTAGTAAAGTGAACCGGTATGAGTATATGAGTATGCCCATGAGCGGATATCCACTGGAAATGTTGGGGGGAAGGGATATACTATTTCTATACAAACCTACGCCGTGGGAGGGCTTAATGAAAAATTTTCACGTATTACAGTACAAACATATACAAAATATTTGTATAATTTGGTAATGCGTTTTTGGGGAAGGAGCTTTGAAAGCCCTCCAAATATCCGTCAATGGATGTACCTATAACTTATAATAGACGAGGGGCCAAAAATTAATACTGCCCCGGGGCTATCGAATTTATATAATATAACAATAAAAAAATTAATAAAAATAAAAATTTATATACTGTACATGTTACTGCAGTCTCGGATTCGAGACATAACAGGATAGGTGCTTTTGTGATCGTTCTCGTCGTGACGGAAAGAGGAGAAATATATATATTATTATCCGACCGCAGGGCCGGCCCGAGGTATTATAGCGCTCCGGGCAAATTTTTATAAGGCGCCCTTAACAAATATTCAATACACAAAATACTATTTTACATATAGGTATTGTTTAAAACGACTTATATCTATAAAATTCTGGATAAAATAATTATTCGGTTAAGATATTGATGGGTGGGGGGGGGGTGTGTGTGTGTGGTGGTGGCGAAGCATCCCGGCTCATATGTTTTTTCCCGCGCATAATTATTAATTTTCTTTTAAGACTACATCGATTTATTTGATAATGCAATCGAGACTTTATAATTATACAGTTATAGTTAATTCGCGCGAACGTATTGATTAAAAAAAGATTTTAAAGAAAAAAACTATAGCGCGTACATAATACGTCGTAATAAAAATTGTACAAAGATGACACGATAATTGGCTGGTCAGGTATGAGAGTATTTGTTCGCGCGTCGGATTTTCGAAACGCACAATATCTCGGCGGAGGCCGCGGCCCCACGTGGATCGGACCGCGCGATATATTATATAGCGCGTATATATACTCATACCGCGCAGTGCCGCCGCGTACAAATACCGAAAAACAAAACGAAATGTACTCATCGTACAGCGGTTTTTTTTTTTTAACCGCTCGAACAATGGACGTTCCCGAAAAAAAAAAATCATTTGTTTTTCTTCTTGCGTTAAGTGTGATTTTTTTTTTTTTTTTATGGTACGTAATTATTTTTACAATTGAATTAATCCGACCTTCGCGTCTTCGCGTCTATACGCGTACACGCGTAAACACATTACACTGCTGCACGCGCAACACGAAATCGCGGTATTGTTTAGTACAATATAATATGTAGTCGACTGCCCGTGTATATAAAATATAAACCCAATTTTTATACACTCGTATTATAATGCACACGCGTTATAATATGCGTATACAACGCGTATATACGTATACATATGTATATGTATATTATGTAAGCAGATCTCGTCGCGCTAGTCATTTCGCGCCGCCCCAGGCCAAGTTATAATAATTCCGTCCTATGTCAAAACGGGGGATACGTTGTTATGAATTCATATGCGCCTGTCCTCTAAATCTAATTTTTTTTTTTTTTTATTCTAGTCATAAAGAAAAAAAAATTCTATACTAATAATTTATAATTATATTAATTAATAATTAATAATAATTATAATTATATTAATTAATTATATTACGTTAAATTTCTATTCAAAACACAACGGTGTTGAGCTCCATATTATACACGCACGGCGGTTTTACACATAAAGTATACGTATAATACAAAAGGATTTGCGTTTTGTCAAAAAAATATCAATTTCGATAAACACGATATTTTTATCTATTATTAGTAAATTTTTTAACGCATTAATAGTAATTACGAATTTAATAACTATTATAAACTTTTTCGAAACGCATTATTTTTCACGCACATTTCAACAGACTGCAATTTCGAATAATTATTACACTCATTGTGTGAATCATTTACGCGCATATAAATATATTAATTTCGAATTTCGTATACGCATACGCCCATATAGGTATTACGGAAAATGTGCAGTAGTGCGTATAATTTTCAGCCTCCGAATCGAACATATAGTAGCTACAATAAAATGTATTCAGATGATTTTTGTATGTATATATATATATAAAATTAGATTGTCATTGGACCTATACGCAATTTAATCGTATTTTTTCACAGGTGCGAATATAGTGGAAATACGTATGTGTCAGGGACGTGTTTAGATTTTTTTTTTTTTGGCGGTGCAGAAAGGGCTGAGGTATTGAGTAATATAATAGTAATATTTCTAAATTCTAATATCTAAGAGTAAACCTTAAAATTAGAAAAAATTGCCGAGTTCTCGAGGACCTATTGAAAACAAACATTATAGGAATTTAGTATACCTATACATTATTTACCTCTTACGTCTTCGTGTAAACGGTAAAAACGTTGTTGTAATAATTTATATAATAACATCCCATGCAGGCGCGGATCAAGTGCTCGGGAACCATCTGTCGTCTAATAAGCCACCAATAAAATAATTCATAGGGATATTAAAATTACCCCACGATAAATATTGAAGAATTCAATAAAAAAAACACTCAAAAAAATTACAGTTACAATATACGTAAGAAATTAATGTTATTTTTAAGTTAATGTTTAATAAATATTAATGTTTGAAAAAGAAGTTAGCTCTAATGAATTTAATATAGAGTACAAAGGTATAACAAATTTTTTTTTTCTTGAGCACCCGCTATTAAGATTTCCTGGATCCCCAGATGATCCTATGGAGCACAGGAATACGTAAAAAAAATTTTTCTGAAATTTCGGAGGGGGGTGTGACTGGAGTCCCATCGTCTTCCTCGTAAATACGCTCCTGATATGTGACGTGACTCTTATTTGACATTTCAATGTAACTATTATGTATATATTTATTAGTTAGTATAGTTAATTTAGTTATATATAATATACGTCTGTTATGCTGTGTATAGACTACAAAAGACAAAAAAAAAAAAAACCGATGGGCGTATATTTAATTAAAGATATAGTATTGGCTGCAGAGTGAATATTTTCGGAATGCGGATCTAAAATTAATTAGCACAATTCGCAACACGCCTAATGCCTATATTACATATTATACCTTTACGTGTGTGATTTTTAGCGCATTTGAGTTCCTTGAACGTGTCAATTGTAATAAGTAACGGTATAATAAAAATAACAATAATAATAATAAAAATAACAATAACAATAATAATAATAATAATAATAATAATAATAATAATAAGTAATAACTAATGGTAGTATGGCGCACCTCTTGTCTTCGTGTATTATACTTCATTCAGCAAGAGTGTATTTAGAATTTTTTGAAGGAGGGCTGAGACATTGTGGGTTAAATGAGTCGTTGGGCTGTGTTATAATTATTTCTGACACATAACTAAATGTTAAAAATTGGTATAACCTCCTCAACTCGCATGCTCGCAAGAAGTCAGTATATTAATAAATAAGTTATTTGCCCTATAAGGCTATAAATATGAATTTATTTTAAAAAATGTTCCTGCCATTTCGGAGAGAAGGGCCGGAGACCTCCCAGGTTCCTTATAAATGAGCCCCTGATATAGTACTATTATATTAATTAATATAATGTTATACAGTTTATTAATAAGTGAACTCCAGGGAATTCGAGAAAATTATACCGTGTTTTCGGTGTACACAGCTTTGATCATCATCATGGAGGTGACCGAACTCTCTATAGTCATATGACATATATAATCTATAGATCTATTAAGCCGCGTGAACTCGGTATTTTATAGGTAATAAATTATATTTAATACTATATGTACAGTTGATCGAAATATCTGATATCAATATATTTCGACCGTACTATATTATTATTATTATTAGTATTATTATTATTATTTATCAGCTTTTACGAGTCGCATATAAATATATACATTTTCCTTTCAACCGATATTATATAGGTTGGTTTACAACACATTTAACTTCATTCAGCATTTTCACGGTTTTTGGCTGTAAGCCTTTCTAATCCGTCGTAAGTGTATATCTATAATCGCATCTATATATTCAGTTGAAATGTATACAAATTTCCTGGTGGTTTTTGTGGTGTAAAACGTGACCCATCATATCCCATTCTCGTCGCTTTGTGACTTTCATTCTGATTCTTCAGCTCAGATTAGCATCTCCTCTGCGTTCGTTACATTTTTTTTATCCGGCTTAGTTTTCCCATTCGTCTCTGACAACATATTTCAAATGCTTCGAGCGATCATTTTCATTGTCGGAAATCGGGGGGGGGGGCTTAGGGGACTTAGTCCCCTCAAAAATTAATTACTGTAAACTTAGCCTCTCCCCCCTAAAAATAGAAGACTATACAGTATACTTCATAAATAAAATTATATTACATTTTAAAAAATGTTAAATAAATTATTGCTATTACATGTTATTTTATAAGAAAAAACAATTAAGCACTCGTACTCATACACAAAATAATAATAATAATATATAAATGTGTCCCATAAAGTAAGTGCTAAACAATATTATTATTATTTTTTTAATGTCCCTATTAGTTCGACGTCATTTTAGGTAATTAGTTCCAGTGGCTTTCAGATATGTTTCCGTTATATAATGGCTTCCGAACTTCGTTTATTACGTTTTCAATTGGTATTTTATGTTTTACGGCAGTATAGTCGTTGCAGATGTGACTGCTTCGTTAACTATTTCGTCTCCTTTTATTTATTTATTTTTTGGTTTTCTGGGATGCCCAAGTGTGCGTTGGTAGGTACAGATTTAACTTCTGTACGGACTGAAAAAATTGCCACATCTTTATATACGATTTTCATACTCGGTATTATTTCCCGTAAGTAATTCGTTCTACGGAATAAATGTCACGTTAAATACATTACGAAGACTGTCAGTCCACAACGGTTCTACAACTTTTCCCAGACCGGTATTTACTTTTTGATGCTCCTCTAGACGCGTTGTCAAAATCCGGTAATAAAAACAACTGTGAACTAGGAATTCGCCGCCCCTGAAAAATATATGGCCGCTGTAAATAAGTTGCTTGTAGTGTTTATTTGGAAAACACGCTCGCACCGCCGTATCCCCCGGTATTATGATTTATAACTGAATATCGTCTATCAGGCGCTTATATAAAACGACGACAAAATACTGATATTGTATTATTTGTATAACGTGTTGTGATTGGAGCGCGGGTGTACACAAATCGCGCGGACACCGATAGCGGCGTAGTCGACCGCCGCCGCCGCCGCCGCCACTGCAGCACTTCGTGACGGACCCGCGTCGTCGTTTTTTTTTTTATTTTCGTATATATTTTAATTCGTATTATAATATTCCGCGCAGTGTACGACGGTATCGCGTGCATTGGAACTGTGCGCGTGACGTCGCCGCTACCGCACAACGCGACGGAACGACCGACCGTCGACGGCAGTCCGACATACGCGACCGACATGGAATCATCGTCGACGCAACAACGGCAAAACAGCAGCAGCAACGGTACCACGTTAACGCCACTACCGTTGCCGCAGTCGTCGTTGTCCGTCAGGCCCGTCGTAGACGCCGATTACATCGATGACGCGGTGACGACGACGAATGCAGTGCAGGCCGCCGCCGCCGATGACGACGATAAGGTGACGACTATCGCGCCGGACGTCGACGAGAAGGTGACGACGACCAGCGTCACCGGCACCGTCGCCGGACGTGCGGAAGCGGCTGAAGCGAAACCGGACGACGTGACAGCTGCGAAGACGGTGCACGATGCCGCCGCGGACGAGATGGTGCAGACGACAAAGGCGACGCTACAGATATCCGAAGTGAGTGGTGCGACTCAAATGAAATACAGTTGTCTCGCAGAGACATTTTACAACGACTGTTTTGTACTGATCCCCGGTATAGTTTCAATTTTGCGTAATAATTAACGGAACCATGCAGCGCTACAACTATTTTAGATTTTATTTAGTTTTTTTTTCTAAACTGAAAATTAAACTTCTTATATATATATTCGAAACTAATCATTTTATAATTTTATGTTAATTTTTTTTTTTTTTTTTTAATGCCAGAAATGTTTTTTAATGATAAATCGTTAATTGTCTATCAATTTCTTTTTTTTTTTAAATTGACGAAAATATCAATAATTTCTTTCATTGCAGCATACGAGAGACGGCCAGCGTATAATAATGCGGGCAAATGATTAGGTTTTGTTGAAAAAAAAAAATAGTACATTTTGTTAATTATATACTATTATAATAAATAGGGACATGTGGGAAATGTTGCGCGAGTTCGATGTCAGAGTTTGTCGACCGTCACCCTGCGTGTAGCCCAATGGCAAACTATTTTTTAACGCTTTCGTACGATACTTATTGTATAAATTCGATTTATATCGTACGAAATGCAATGTGATAAAAATTTTAAGCTTATTTCTATTATATTTTTTGACACTTTGCGGGTTATTTACGATAATTCCTTATCGCGTTTTTCTACTTTTAGCAGACGTATGTATATATTATTTACATTTTTCTCATTTTGAGTCAAACATTTTTATTATTATTATTTTTTTTTTTCATTTTGTAGTAGGTACATTATTTCGTTAAAATTATAAATATTTAGAAAAAGTACCATTTGTCATATCGTTTAGCTGAAACCGTCAATTATATTCTTATTGTATTACAGTTATTTTACCCGAAAACGTTGGCCTTTTCGAACAAATGCGTTAGCCAATGAACTAATTCCAAAAGAATCAAATGTTTTTTTCTTCGACTAATCTTTTCATCGCTCTGGTAGACTTATTGAAATTAGGAATTCCGAATTTTTTTTTTTTCGATAAAAGCTGGTACTGGAAAAGAATATAAAAATAGAAATTACACAAATAATTTGTTTTTTTCGTCAATTTCAATTACATTTAATTGAACGTATGACGTAGGTACTGTATAACTAGGTACTTAAGTACACGTATTGTACAATTTACTCGGAACTCCTAAAAATCTGAACAATTACGCGTAGTTTCGTATAATTTCATTATAGTTATGACAATTCAATGACCAAAACAGTCAAAACAATATATGTATTAAATTAAATGTTATTATCGAGTAAACAGGATATATTGTATAATAGGCATTCATCACATATACGTATATTTAATCGTCAAAGATAAAAAAATTATTGTATAAAAATAGCTAATAGAGGTCGGCAACATTTTTATTCTCGCGGACCGCCATATACATTTTTTTTTTCAACTTTTTATCGATGGCCGCATTAAATTATTTAAAAATAAAATTTTCACATATAATAATATTTTATAATTTCATTAATTATATATATGCGTTTTAATTTTCGATAGTCCTTATTTACTGTTTATGACCAACATGTATGTTATTAGAGAGGAATATAAAATATAATTATATATATTTTTAAGAAAAAATTATATAATAATTATTATAATCGATTTGAATAAAAATAAATTTAATGCGTGAATGTAAAGAAGCGCATCACGCACGAATATTCAGTATACGATTTTTTGAGATTGAATATTTTCCACTGATTTGTTTAGGTTTTGGCATGTTCGTTAGATTGCTTTCTCGAGCGTTGGTAGCATAACAATATATCATTATTTTGTCGATATTTATAACTAGCGAAATTGTCTGCTCACAAATATAAGTGTCAAAACCGAAAAAATACATAAAGTTATCTTTTTATTTTTTTAAGCAAAACTTTTAATACCTTTGATCTATTACGGAATGATTTGAATATAGTATTCGTAAGTTATTGTTTTCCTTAAAAGCGGTGTTAAGAACTCTAATGTTGTTTTATTGAAGTTTCATCTGCATTCTGCAATATAATAATTGTATGTAAATCTAATGTCATCATCGTCCGCAATGTCAACAGAAAAAGGATTTTGAAACTATTTGATTTTTTTTATCTCTTGTACATACATAAGTATATATATAAGTCAGAAAATCGTATTGAAAATCCGTTTAGTAACAGGTTTCCGATTATGTTTAAAAAATCATTTTTAACTACAGTTCCATTATTTTGAATATCTATTGATAAATACTCAATGGAAATAAGGTCCACTGTAAAAATAGTCACTGCTATAGGTTGCCGACGCCTATTCTGTGCATTTTATACACATTATATTATACATATTATACTATTATACTCGTAATATGCGTTATCGCATATACAATATGTTACCCCATACCCCATATGTGTATATAATACCTAATTTATAAATATTCTCTATATTTTGTAATGAAGAAAATACATTAATATAATATTACTGTTTAACAAAAACGAGGAATGTCTAAATTCTAATTTTGCTTAACGACATAATATTCTAAAAGTATATATATATATTATATATTAATGATGCGCTTGACTGTTAAATATGTTATATTTGTATGAATGTACTCGTCTATAACGTTTCGCGAAGGTGGAAATTCGCGTATAACAAGATAGTATTAGTAATTATACATACAAAAATGATCCCGTTTTATTTATCATAAGAATTACATTGATAAAAAAGAAAACATTGAAACTTATAGCGAATAAATATAATTATATATATATATATATAGTAATTACGTTAATTGTTCTGAACAAATTGTAGATTTGTTGATGATATTATATTAGGAATATATATATATTTTAAGTATTTAAATTTTGCTTCGTCGATGGTTTTTAATAATATTAGATAACTTCATAAAATTAATTTTAAAAATTATTTGAAAACCTATCCTATTGAAATGTAATGACTAATGAGTCAAGACTGTTCAGTAGTGTACCGAAATTATGTGAGAAGAGAATTTTGATCCTCCGTAGCCTTTTTTTTTTAACTTTTGCTTTTCATGTTTTATGAAATTAATTTTCTTTAAATAATTTGAACAACGTTCTGATCGAATATGTTTTCTAACAGTTTTGTAAATATTTTAATGATTTTACATTATAACTGCTTTGTCGACCACGCGAGTGGCCACGGTTTTATCATGCATATTAATACTTCTGATCTGAACAGTAATTTATTTATGGTGTAATAGTTCCACTATTGTATCCTCGAATCAGTATATATTATTTTCATTGTAAAATTTGACTTTATGTATCATATATTACTATATACATACAGTATTCTGGTATTCGATAAAATACCAAATAGAAATATTTTATATAAATTTACTTATATATAAGTATCGAATGTTTTATTATATATCGTATATAAATACAAAAAACTATTTTTTTGTGTTCTATGATAAAATATTATATTCTCGCCCCTCCCCCTCCCCGCCAAAAGAATAATGATTATACTATAATTACGTAACTGCGACTGTATATTTTATATGAATTTGCGTAACTATATGTAGCTAATTTAATTTCAAGTATATCTTTGGTTTTAATTATAATAGTCACAATTCATAGTTAATTTCCATTTAAAGACACAAATAAAGTTGTATTTATTGTTTTTTAAAGGCACTCTGCCTAGTATTTACGCATCTCATATATACGAGTGTATTTATATATTTATAAGTTATAACTATAGGGCCTGGATTTGTATGCTCTAAAAATATTGGAAATATGAACTAGAAAATAACCATTTATGCTCTTATTTTGTACAAATATACACTTTAAAGTAAAAACTATGAGAAACAAAATTTTATTTTATTTTTATCATTTAAATGTTTACATAAAAATACATATTATTATTCGTATACAATCGTAGGTTCGCACGAAAGCCTAATATCAGATTTCTTAAAAGCGGACAATAATTTATAATTATAACATTATACAAAACTACGATAAGAAAACCTATGGTCTTTCTAATGATGAAAATACACTATAAATATTTTTTAGGAAAATAAATATAACCAAAATATTGGTAATTTACATTTAAAAACCATTTATACGAAAATGGTTAAAATGGAAAATCGTGGTATACAAAAATATACGGCACGTGTCCAAAAATGGTAGAGTATTATGCAAACATATGCGAAATAAAATTTTGTACCTATTTCAGATTTACTGATTATTATAAATTCAAACTTGTAGCTTATCTAACTACTTTTTGGACTGTTTAAAAAATAACATGCAAATAAATCCGGGCTTTATAGCTATAACATATTAGATGATGTTATTTATATATATATTTATTAGACATGTTATGCTTGTACGTTTGTAAGACTAATTATAATTATTGTAAAATGTATATGTTTTTTTTTTTGTTCTAGTGTATCGAAAATAAAATAAATAACAAAAATGAAGTTATCATTAGTGTTACATCACAAATTGAAGTGAGTTTTTTTTTATTCAATTTTATATGCGAATGTACATAATATATAAGTAATAATTACAATATAATGGAGTTCGTTTGGAGTTATGACGTTCTTTTTTATACATATAATGTACGTATAATATACCCAAAACCACATAGATTACAGATTATTATTATTATTATATATAGTATACAACGGGTATGACATCAAATTATGAACGATAAAATATTTGTGTAATAGAAATATTATAATATGTGTGTGTGTAAGGACTTATAATTGATATAATGATATAAATTGAGATATAATGAGACAACATTTATTTCGATAAAAGTGAAATATTTATACAGTCTAGTCAACATCACCAGTGCTCGGTTTTCAAAACGGCAAAATCGCATACAATTTCTGAAAAATAAAATATGCGTTTTATATACATGCTGTGTCAATCAATAAACTATAAGCATTGAACTATAGGTATTTATATATTAAAATTATATTATCTGGCGATATATACCTATTCCAATACACTTACGCGTACAAAATATATTTATTTATAAAAATGCAAATATTTGCGTTATTTCTTATAAACACATACGTTGCACGTTTATCGTGATATTATTATCAATTAATATACAATTTCCAATATAAATATGAAAATTAATACTAAAATGTGATCGATTGGCTATAAGAATAAAATCGATACAAACATATTTAAATTACTCGTATTATATATATATATATATGCAGGCATATTAATAAAGTTGGATTTAACTTTACATGCAGGCATAGTTTTCAGTTACAATAAAATATTTTTTATTATTTTTGTCTGAGGAAATTATCGAATTTGATTCAGTTGAACGACTATGACTGTAAATATAAATATGTATAATATTATTATGGTAATGTGCACAGATTATGTTTTATCTTTTAATAATAATAATAATAATAATATGCGTTCGAGTTATTTATATAGCGATGATAATTAAATACGTCACAAATATATATATTTCAAATATACTAAAATATCTGAAATAATATGTTAAAGTATTTATTTTTCATTTTATATAATTAGATAAAATCGTCTGGAATAACGATAATTCTCAGTAATAATCGGTTATGTCGCGATAATGAATTTTTATTTACATACGTATTTTCTTATTTAAAAGTATTATTTACTGTTTAGTACCTATCATAGAATCGGAAATAAAAAACAATTCTTACACAAAATATTTTGTTTCTTCGTCGGAGTTCATATGAATAAAAATTGCATTAGGTATACGCGAATATTACTTTCACTTATTTATTTATTTACTTATTTATTTTAATCATAAAAAAGATAATATGAAGGTGAATAATAAAAAAATAGCGAATTGAGAAGTGTTGTGGCTATTGTTTAAATGAATTACTTACGAATAATGATTTTAGAGTTTTGTTATTATTATAAATTTGAATGCGTTAATCATAAATCATTGCATTCGATAAAACGATTCTGAGCGGAGCTTCGGTGTAATTATTATTAATAATAATTAATTATTATTATTATTATTATTAATTTATAATTATATAGTGTGTATAGAGTACATATATATATATATATATATATATATAATTTAATATTAACCTTGAAGTACCTACATAATTTAATATAATTTCTTACAATAAATACCTAGGTAGCTTAAAATGTTTAATTTAAATTGTCATTTGCTATTAAAATAATACACTTTGTCGAAAACCTTGTAATGGTCATAAAGAAGAAAAAAATTATGATTAACGATTTTTAAATTTTTTTTGGATATATTTGAAATAACGTACGTCATACATTGAAATAAATTTTTAAGTCTTAAAACCAAAACCTATCTCTTTTATGAGTTATAATGACCTCAAAATGTATAATTGCTTTAAATAGCGTAAAATTGAAAGATATATTTTGATTTTTTTTTTTTAAATATAGAAATATAAAGTTACATATTTGGTGAATATTTCAATTTTCTATGACCATTAGTTTCAAAATTACGAGAAAATAACGATACAGATAATCGATTTGGCGAAATCGCGTTTTTACAGTTTTTATGTAATTTTTCGGTATTTTTTTTTTAACGCTTAAAAAAGTATTGAGAAAATCGAAAAATGAGACCTATTTTAAAATATCAAATAAATTCAATTCGGAAACCGCGTAAATGATTGTAAAGAATGTGGCACTTCTCTTGATAGAATTTTTTGAGTAAGTACAGAGAAAAGAAAACACATCATTTGTAAAACCAATACATTGTTCACTTCACTAAAAGTCTAAAATTATGTTTTATAACCTATTGAAAATAGCCCGGATACAAGATATTCTTATTGAATCACTTAAAAATATGAAATGTTGCAAAAGAAATACACACTTGTTCTTGCAGGGAAGAAGGAGCTTTTATATACAAATAATAATAATAATAATATTTGACGTGCAAATAATGAAATTTTCCTATTTTCAAAAAAAAAAAAAAAACACTCGTTTTCAAACGATTACAATAAAATTGATGTTGAAATGTAATTATACATTTTTAAAACGAACTTCACATCCTCTATCGTCCCACTCTCAAAAAAAAAAAAAAAAAAAAATGAAGAAATCTGATACAAAATATTAATTCATAAAAAATCATATTGTTTAGGTACTATTCGTGTTTGATAACATTTCAATTTTTTACACGTTTCAACGAAAAAAAATAATAACCATAGCACTATAGTTATTAAACTATAACTATTTAAGAGGAGGCGGCACTGGCTACATACAACTGCCCCGAGCGCTAGTATTTCGGGGGCGCCGAAATTTCGTGGTCGGAAATCAGTTCACTCGGGAATTATTAAGACCTTGAAAATTGAAATTATTTCAATAACAGTCAGTACCGACTACGTAATATATAGTTTTAATGTATTATGGCGTTGTTTGGGAAATTTAAACAACTAATTTATTTATATAATATTGGACCGGGGCGCTAAACGATAAACTTTTTTTTTTTTTTTTTTCATAATCAAGTACATAACGTTAGAATATTGAACACGTAAAACTGTATAATATGAAAATAAAACACGTAACGGTAAATGTGTTCTTTGGATGAAAATCAAACGTCTACGCTTTACTCTTCGATAACTCTATTGAAATCGACTTGATTTGGGGCTCGGTCGCTCAACGAATATGAATAAAAGTCATATGCGCATAATATGTATCGCGTATCCCGTGATAGTCATGTTTGTCGGCGTATTCCGCAGCTCGGACGGTTTTAACATAAAATTCGTTTAAAAAAAATAAAACACCGCGGGCCGAATGGGACCGGCCGCCGCGGCACACCTGGCGCACGCCCTGTGCGCGCACGCCTACGATCGTGACTATATAATAATGTATTTATTACTCATCATCATTAATAATTACACGCGCATTATCTTTATACCAATTATCTCAATAGAATATAAATTGATGAACCGTCTCATTACATATACAATTATATGTACGATGTATATTTTACATACGCGAATACAAGTGTGTATATGTGTTTTAGGCAAACGGCGATAGAGGGGACGAAACTGGTAATAAAAAACCTCAGAGACTCGAAAAAAATAAAGTAAGTGTGTAAAAAATATACATTTTGTATATAATAAAACGTTGTGTTTAATTTATGAAATTGAAACTTGACGTGGAATCCAAATCATCGAACGTAATTATTAACGTTAATCGTCTTAAGATCGTAGGCGACTTTTTCTCTTTTTTGACAGTTGTTTTATGGATTACGGGGAGAGGGAGAGGCCGGTGCCGAAAACCGTGTCCGAAACCAAGAACGTTATGTACCATACGCCGACGTCACGAACGAAATCGTGGCTAATTCGACATTCCCCCTATGTCGACCGGGCAGAGACGGATTTACACAATTGTCGCCCGTAGGCAAATTTTTTTTTTTTTTTGGCCGCCCCATTAAACTTATCAACGAGAAAACATATTTTTAAATACTTATTTAACATAACTGCTAAAAAAATAAATCATAAAGACTGATACTAAACAATAATTAATGGCGGTTATGTTAATAAACTAGAGTTAAAACTAGGTTAAAAAACCTAGAGTATTCTCAACAAAATATTGGCCTAAAATTGCCGCCCCTAAAAATTTGCCGCCCTAGGCAAATGCCTACTTTGCCTGACGCTAAATCCGCCACTGCGACCGAGTTCAATACGGCCACAATCAGGGCCGGCGTTAAGGTTTTTGCCGCCCATAGGCCGAAACAAATTCTATATTTAAAAATAATATCTCGACGCAGTTTTTAGGTCAGACCAGAAAAAAAAAAAAATTCGCAGCCCTAGGCTTTAGCCTGCAAAGCCTGAGCGGTAATGGCCACAATCCACATATCCATGTACCCGACGCATGCTGCGTAGACACTTTTTTAGTTTTTGTTTTATACATTTTCGTCTCGTTTTATTTCGGAGTAGGTACCAATTAAAAAAATATTGTTGTTAATTCATTTAACAAATAGGTACCAGCATTAATAAATTACCGTTCGGAATAGTTTTATACACACACACACAATACGTTGACGTTTTACCGTTTTAAAATTCTAACGCTCCTCTGCAACACACACACGCCCATCCAAGTTGTTCAACAGTGTGTAGAGGTTTTTTTTTTTTTTTAAACAATTAATCGCCCATGGCCGCGCATATTTGATGCTTACACCGAGAAGTGTTGTACCTAATCAAAATTCCAAACACGAAATTCGTGCGTTATTGTAAAAATATATTATTTAAAAATCAATTTCAATTGATATTCGATTAAAAGAGCCGATGTGTTTTCGACGAAAATAAGTAGTAATTCGAAAAGTTCGCGTCACGTGTATTAACGTATATTTTTAATACACGCTATAGCTGCTGTTAATAGTAAAATTAATTTACAATTGTGATCCAATACAATTACGTAATGATTTATAAACATTTTGTACGATAAACCAATTAATTATGATAAAGCGGCAAAAAAAAAAAAAAAAATTGTTTTTTGTTATTTTCAATACGTATATAATTAACAATTATAATACGTAAAGTGTACGACACAGTAATTTATCCGAGTAAATTACTTATGTATTACATTGTGCTGATCATCATCTACGTTATGTCCAATTTAAATTTGATTTCCGACGCGTTATTATAGTAATTTTTTCAATATCATAATAACGTCGTGCGCTTTATTATTTTTATTAAAACATTCTCGTAATTCTTACACCGCGTGCATTGGATTGTACGCCGTCGGTATGGTAATATATTATGTGTTTTCTGGACACGTGGGGGTAACGATTATGTTAATGTTATCACATTTAATGTACGTCTTAACTCGCGGTATTATTTTTGAAAAGTTTAATAATAAGCAATTCTTTCGGTGTTGGTACTCGTGTAATTCTCGTGATAACTGGCGGAATCTGTGTTAAGACACGTTGATAGTGATGATTAAAGCATTCCCTATAATCTATGTTGACAAAATAAATCATAGAAATCCTGTGGCGAATGAACCGTAAATTCGTTATGCGGTATAGCTAATTATCAAGTTTGAAATGAGTCTTCTACGAATCGCTCTCGTATCTATGTTTTGTGTTAATTAAATCGTTTTCTACGTGTCTCTTTGATACGTCCGTATTTAAATATGTCGCATCCGGTGTCATTTCTTTTTCTATAAGTGGTACATAATTGCATATGTGAAAACAAAAAAAGTATAATGAACCAAAAGTATAAAACAGTTAACAAATGTAGCAATGAATCGTTACATTCGCTTTTAGATCAAGAATCACAAATTAGTCCATCAGCTTCAAATTGTGTATGTGTTTAAATACTGACCTATAGAAATTATGATTTTATCGAAACTATAATTTTATCGTTATAATTTCCAGTTGATTACCGAACACGAAAAAATGTGGCTTTCGACAAAAGAAGCGAGCGCTATCAGTGCTGAAGACGTGGTGTCGAGATTACGAGTTAGTTATAGGAGCGGATTGTCTTGGAAAGAATGTGAATTTAGAAGACAAATAACTGGGTACAATGAATTTTCCGTTCATAAAGGAGATCCACTGTGGAAAAAATATATAGAACAGGTATAAAATAATTTAAGAGACTTAGTTGCAGTATAAAATTTTAATAGTTGATTTATTGTAGAAATTGTCATAATAATCGTATCCAACCGTTGTTTTGTAGTTAATTTCCAATGTAAGATAATTACCAAATATTTCTAAAAAAAAAAAAAATAAAATTTAATTAATGGTTCATGTATATATGGTTATTAATTATTTCAAGTATATAATTATACATGTTTCCTTGTGCAGTCATTCATATTGGTTTGCATTATGATACAATTCTGTGGATGTTTTTTAATAATATATTTACAAACTTATTAAATATCTGCAAAATATGAATAGGACGTAACGTTAACGTTATTTATATTTATTTGTTTCAGTTCAGAAATCCATTGATACTTCTTTTATTAGCATCAGCTCTAGTCAGCGTGTGTATGAAACAGTTTGATGATGCATTCAGTATTACTACAGTATGTATTACTTCAATAATTATACATTACTCTTTGTATGGTTTTTAAAATAATTGACTGTTTAGCAAAACAAATTTATTTTAATTTTCCTTCCATTATTACCTATTTATTATTATTTTTATTAATAAAATTGCATAATTTGTTAAATTATCTAAATATTGTTAAACCCTATATATATATAAAACCTGTTATGCAAATTCAATCATTAAACTTTTCAATTATAATATTTATTATTTCTCAATAGGCCATTATCATTGTTGTCACTGTTGCTTTTATACAAGAATATAGATCTGAAAAGTCATTGGAAGAATTGACAAAACTCGTTCCACCTACATGTCGATGGTTAGTTTTAAAACTAAAATCTGAAATTATTATTATTTATAATGTATGAAATGTATTAAATAGATTTAAGACATTGTATTAAAAAAAATTTTTTTACTTGCAAAGAAAATTTAATAACTTAAAATATTTTCATTTTACAGTCTTCGAGAAGAACAATTAGAATCAATGTATGCAAGATCATTAGTTCCTGGTGATATTGTTTATTTGAGTACTGGTGATAGAGTCCCTGCTGATATACGGCTATTTGAAGTAAAAATATATGATAAATGTAGATTTATCTTTAATAATATTAATATTGATTATATTAAAGGCAATAGATTTAGCAATCGATGAGAGTAGTTTCACTGGTGAAACTGAACCATGTATGAAAACAACAGAATTAGTTTTGAATCCAATGAGTCATACATCAATGAGAAACATAGCTTTCATGGGTACATTAGTACGTTGTGGAAATGGCAAAGGTGTTGTAGTGAATACAGGTGAAAAATCAGAATTCGGTGAACTTTTCAAATTGATGCAAAGTGAAGAAGCGCCAAAAACTCCTTTACAAAATAGTATGGATATTCTGGGTACACAATTATCTATATATTCGTTCTTCATTATTGGTTTAATAATGATGCTTGGATGGATTCAGGGGCGACCTATTTTGGATATGTTTACTATTGGTGTTAGGTAAACAATAACAAAATTAATACTTTTGTTAAATAAGTCAAATTAATAAATTTAAAAATGTTTTATTATTATAGTTTGGCAGTAGCAGCTATACCTGAAGGTTTACCAATAGTTGTAACTGTGACTTTAGCACTTGGTGTGATGCGCATGGCTAATAGAAAAGCCATTGTGAAAAAATTACCAACTGTTGAAACTTTAGGTAATTTTTTTGAAAGTTTACAATTGTTTGTAATTGTACATATATATATTTTTTTTTATTAGGATGTGTTAATGTAATATGTTCTGATAAAACTGGAACAATTACAAATAATGAAATGACAGTAACTACAATTATTACTTCAGATGGATACTATGCTGATGTAAGGTTTCAATTATATATTTAGTGTTAAATACTAATAACTCTTGATATACAGTTAATATATATATTAATATTTGAATATTATTTATAAAATAATTATATTGTTAAAACTTCATTCTAGGTTTCTGGGACTGGTTACAATGATCAAGGTGAAGTTCATTTACTGAAATCTTTCTCTTCGGAACAAGCTAAGCAAGCTATATATAATTTATTAGAAGTATGCATTACATTTTGTATAAAAATAAAAAGTATTTTAAAAATAAAATGTTTAAACAAGTAATCACACTAGAATCAAGTAAAATTTCAATAAATATTCTATCAATAAAACTTTAAAAATAATAATACTATGTAAAATTCTTAATTTTATTAATTAATTATACATATAATTAATCTAATTTTTTTTAAAAAATATTAATTACTTAAATACTATTAAACTTTAAATATTAATTTTAAAACACAATTTCTTTGCTATTTGTGAAATGATTAAGGGACTTAAATTCTACAATTATCATATTACATACATTTTAATGTTTGGTTTCTTAGTCAAAACCGGTTGGTTTAATCTGCCAGATTAGTACCTTTTATATCCTTGAAAAAAATCAAGTATTTCTTAAAATAACTTCAATACAGTATTTAAATTTATTATTTTGTTAATTTTACTTTTTAAAATGTATTCTCATTATTATTTATGATAAATATTTTTTAAACTGTAAATTTTGTGATCAAGGTAGGAGTTATTTGTAACAATGCAACTATCAATGGTGATACATTACAAGGGCAACCTACTGAAGGAGCTCTTTTAGCAGTAGCTATGAAGGTGTGTGCTTAGTTTCATTTATTAATTTAAGTCATTTTGTAACAATATTCATATTTAAAATTTTAGAATAGAATGTATGGTATTAGTGATAAATACATAAAACTCCAAGAATATCCATTTAGTTCTGAACAAAAACTTATGGCAGTGAAATGTGTTAATAAGTATGACGATGTGAGTATTTGAATTTGACATGTTTTATTTATATTAATATAATCATTTTTTTTAAAATTTAAAAATTATAAAATTAAAATGTACAGGTAAAAGAAGAAATTTATTTTGTCAAAGGTGCTTTAGAGAAGGTTTTGAAACAGAGTACAAAATATGCTAATGGTAATGAAAAAATATTATTAAGTAGTAAGAAAGAACAAGAAATATTTGCTGAAGCATATGAAATAGGTAGAAAAGGCCTTCGAGGTTAGTTGTGTTATTAATGTACTGTTGTATCTATTAATATCCTATTACTCGACTTGTATTTAGTTTTTATGTATTTGTTTAGTTATTGCATTAGCCAAAGGAGATTCATTACAAGATTTAGTGTACTTGGGTTTAGTTGGAATTTGTGATCCTCCAAAACCGTTTGTTCGAGAATCTATAGAACAATTATTTAATTGTGGTGTTAAAGTTAAACTAGTTACTGGAGATGCTCAAGAAACTGCAGTTGCTATTGGTATGCAATGTGAAAAAATTTCATTACTAAATAAAATGAACCATTATAATTAATTTATAGGAAGTATGATTGGCTTAGACATGATCCATGGACAAACTTTGTCTGGCCAACAAATTGATAATATGTCTGATCATCAATTAAAAGCAATGGTAAACAATGTATCTGTCTTCTATCGTGTTACACCTCGTCACAAATTAACAATAATAAAGGTATTTAATAAGTTAATTATGTGTTTTAGCTTTTTTTTTAAAGTGTTTTTTAAGATCTTACTGATTTACAATCGGAACCTAAAATATTTATTTATACTTTTATAGACTGTAATTAATGGCATGTTCTAGGCATTGCAAGCAAATGGTAATGTTGTTGGCATGACGGGTGATGGTGTTAACGATAGTGTGGCATTGAAAAAAGCTGACATTGGTATTGCTATGGGTAAAAATGGAACAGATGTGTGCAAAGAAGCATCAGACATGATACTGGTTGATGACGATTTTCAAACAATTGTAGCAGCCATTGAAGAAGGGAAAGGAATATTCTTTAATATTCGAAACTTTGTTAAATTTCAACTTAGTACTAGCATTGCTGCATTGTCCTTAATTGCGTTGGCAACAATTTTTAGAATACCAAATCCTTTAAATGCCATGCAGATATTATGGATTAATATAATTATGGATGGACCACCTGCCCAAAGGTACCTACTGAATGCATTTTACTTACTGTTTTCTTTGATCGATAATAATATAATAATATTATAAATATATTTCAGTCTTGCTGTGGAACCAGTAGATAAAGATGTTGTGAAACAAGGTCCTCGAAATGTTAAAACACCTATGATAACAAAAGCACTTGTGTTGAATGTTCTTTTTTCAGCATCAATCATTATTGTTGGAACCCTTTGGGTATTTAAACGAGAAGTGAGATTTAATTTTTATAATAATTAAATTGATTTGAAGATTATTTAACTTGAAAATTCTATTGAAATTTCGTTTTTAATTAATTCACTATATTATTTCAGATGAGTGACAACGATGTGTCCAAGAGAGATACCACAATGACATTTACATGTTTTGTTTTCTTCGATATGTTTAATGCTCTTAGTTGTCGTTCACAGGTATAATGATTACATATATTGCGTATTGGTTATGAGTAGAATTTTTTATTGATATTAATTTTGTAACTTGATTATTATATAAATTATAATGTTTTAGACAAAATCAGTATTTACAATTGGGCTGTTTTCCAACAAAATGTTCCTTGTTGCCGTTACGCTTTCTATTGTTGGACAAATGTTAGTAATATATTTCCCGCCTTTGCAAAGCGTATTTCAGACGGAAGCACTTACACTATATGGTAAAAAAAATTATAAACCAATAAATATCTGTTACTTTTTCTATTATTGTTTTTTATATAAATTATTTTTAATTAAAATATATATATATTTTAGATATTTTATTGTTGTTGGGGTTAACATCAAGTGTATTTATTGTGTCAGAAATAAAAAAATTATTTGAACGACAAATACAAAGAAGGTTGACTAGAACACCTAAGAAACAAATGGCTTTTGTATAATATTACTTCATTTTTCCAATTGTTTATGTCACCTGTGTTATTAGAACAAAAATTAAAATAATCTCAGATTATAAATTAAATGACAATCGAATAGTCATATTACTACATTCGTAATTTTTTTATATTAATATTGGTGCAATATAAATCTCATGCTTTTTTAGGTTATGTATTTGCATATTTTAGTTCCTTCTTTTATTGACTTAAATACTTATTATTATTGTGCGTTATATGTTGTTTAAATGTATTAATTATATTAATATTATTTACAATTATTATATGTTGTAGGAATTTGGGTTATATATATATAAAACAAATATATCTCTGTTTTATAAAATTGTATATTTTTATAAACTAATATATTTTTATGATTATAATACAAAAATTTTTTTATTTTATTATTATTATTCGTTAAAACAAAATATTTCAAAATATATATATACATTTTAAAAGCATTCCTACACAAAATGTTTAAAACATTTTTTTAATATATATATATATATATATATAAAATTTAGTAATGTGTAAAATTATGTTTTAATCAGGTTTTTTTTAATTTTGTACGTAATTATGACAAATTTTATAGTTATTTTATGTAATTCTATTCAATGAACATGTGTTTGAAAATTTAATAGTATTTATGATTTTTGGAATTATTAACTGTTAATACATATCATCTTAATTGATTTTTTATATTAAATATATAATTTGGTTGCTTGTTATATTAGTTTTAATTAAATTTTCAAAAAATTAAAGCTGAAAGTTTAATGTTCTTTTTTTTTTAATTTTAAGACAAGTAATATTAATACATGTTATTATATATTTATATTAATATAAGTCTTTGAAGTTAAAATGTATTAGCAATTTTATTTAACAATGCATATACACATACTATTATATACACTTGAAATAATACAATAGGTAGATATGTATTTCATTTTTTATATATGCACATATTCTTATTATAATACACATGTGTAATTATTTTTGAATAAAATATAATTTTCATGATACCTATATTTTGGTACTTAATTACTTTCATACTTTTGTTTATATGAACAATATAATTTTGACTTGTATTTAGATTCTGAGCGAGATAAAAAATATATTGAATTTACTATAATTGTGCAGTTTTTATTTTATGTATATAACTACATTATATTGCTTTATAATTGGAATTTAAAAATATATGAAATTTAGATTTTTAACGTTCTATTTTAAACGTTGAAAAATGTTTTTTTTTAATTAAAATTTTTTATTTTGAAGATTTTTAATCGTATATTATTCTTTGGGAAATTTTGGGAACAATAGAAACGACGTACGACACCAGAAGAGAGGTGGAAATTCGGTAGGATATCAATACATGGTTGAATGTAAATATTGTTAATCGTGCTTAATTATAATTGAAATCGATATTGTATGGTTTTAATCGAAATTAACTATACTTAAACTCACAGTGGTCAGGAAAAATAATGTCTTCTAAAAAAAAAAAAGAAAAAATCTAACACAATAATGACTTTTTATAACTTTTTCATTCCATAAATGTTTTTCGGTAACAAAATACAAAAAAAACATTTAATTAAATATAATAAAAAAGACTAATATTTAGGGATGGGTAGTTCGTGAGTGAGTCGACTCACAGAGTTAGAAAATAAATCAAAATAGATAAAAAAAATATTTTCATATATGATAACAAAGAATTAATAAAATAAGGATTGTCCAATTACAATTTGGTACACCTATTTGGTCAAAACATGAGCAATTTTTAAGATTTCGAAAACCTTATGTTATTAAACAATCCGTAAAATTTTATAAGAATATACGTATAATTTCGAATAATTTGTCATCTTATACTCGCGACGTTATTTCCGATGTAATTGTAGAAACAAATTATCTAATAAATTCGATAACTTTTTAACGGTATATCCATTATAGTCCGCAAAATCCGTCGTCTTAAACAAAACTGGCCACAAAACCTATTTAATACATACATACAAAAAAAATTGATAAATAAATCATTATTAAAACATCATTTTGAAGTAGTGTTACATCGTTCTCTCACGCTTTGCACACATATATTAATATCAAAATTATTTATTATTAAAATATAATTATAGACTGCATATTATACATTCAGATATAACAAA
The DNA here is from genome assembly GCA_032441825.1 of Chaetogeoica ovagalla. Taxonomy (NCBI): domain Eukaryota; kingdom Metazoa; phylum Arthropoda; class Insecta; order Hemiptera; family Aphididae; genus Chaetogeoica; species Chaetogeoica ovagalla. The sequence goes on from CM063726.1 coordinate 5,113,141, forward strand.
AAAAAAAAAAAAAAATAGAGAGATAAATACATAGAGGTACATACGTACATAGAGAGAGACATAAATAGAGATACATAGGGACATTCGTACATAGAGAGAGAGACATATATAGATATATATAGTGACTTTAGTACATAGAGGTATATACATACATAGAAAGAAAAATACATAGAGGGAAATACAAACATAGAGAGAAAAGTACATAGAGACATTCATACATAGAGAGTCATTAATACATAGAGAGAAATTACATAGAGACATTCATACATAGGGTATATACATACATAGAAAGAAAATACATAGAGGGAAATACAAATATAGAGTCATAAATACATAGAGAGAAACGTACATAGAGGTATATACATACATAGAAAGAAAAATACATAGAGGGAAATACAAACATAGAATCATTAATACATAGAGAGAAAAGTACATAGAGGTATATACATACATAGAGTCATAAATACATAGAGAGAAACGTACATAGAGGTATATACATACATAGATGGAAATACAAACATAGAGTCATTAATACATAGAAAGAAAATTACATAGAGGTTTATACATACATACATAGAATGAGAGGCATACATAGATGGAAATACAAACATAGAATCATTAATACATAGAGAGAAAAGTACATAGAGGTATATACATACATAGAGTCATAAATACATAGAGAGAAACGTACATAGAGGTATATACATACATAGAAAGAAAAATACATAGAGGTTTATACATACATACATAGAGTGAAAGGCATACATAGATGGAAATACAAACATAGAGTCATTAATACATAGAAAGAAAATTACATAGAGGTTTATACATACATACATAGAATGAGAGGCATACATAGATGGAAATACAAACATAGAGGCATAAATACATAGAGAGAAAAGTACAAAGAGAGACATAGAGACATTCATTTATTCATGCCTCTATGTTTGTATTTCCATCTATGTATGTCTCTCTCTCTCTATGTATATATGTACCTCTATGTACTAATGTCTCTATGTATGTCTACATATGTCTCTCTCTATGTACATATGTACCTCTATGTGCGTATCTATCTATGTACTTTTTTTCTATGTACGTATGTATGTATGTACTTCTATGTATTTTCACTATATGTATATATATACCTCTATGTATGAATGTCCCTATGTATCTCTATGTGCAGTTATTACTCTAGGCCATTACGTTGTTTTTTTTGTATTTTTTGCTTTTGTAAAATAGCATTGCCCGCGGGTGCCGGGGAACCCTTGCCCAATATTTTAACGCGCCTTTATGACGTGTTATCAAAAAAGATTTGTTTGATTTGATGAATTGAGAGTTGTGGTTGACTCAGTGAGTCAACTCACTTAAGTGAACTGATTCAAACGAACTGATTCGTGTCACAGAGTTGAAAATCCCATCTCTACTAATATTATAGTATTTCTATCCTTGTAACTATCAATGTCCATTATGGGACTTTATCGATATTCTTATTATCTATGACACACCCTAAATCGTTATCTAAATTCACAATTCTCCTTATCAATTCGTGTGATTTTGTTAACCGAATTTATGTTCGATTTTTCGCTTTGAAACGTACACTCGTATACTGCTGGCAATTGAATTATATTTTGTCCATAATAATATACCGATCATTAATTTCTTTTCAACTATCAACTGATATATTTATCATGCGCAATCTTGGAGTTCGCAGCAGTTTGTTATTTCGACGTTCGTGCTGTTCAAACAAGCCAAACGTGCTCATATACAATCGGAAAAACAAGACCAATGAACCGTTAAAATGTAACAAATTATTGAAATGGTACGTGTGTGGCCCCACGGTGTACGATTCCATGCATATAGGACACGCGAGGTAAGTTTTTAATGTTTTCACACACCTTGCGCTGTTTTTGGATTTTAATAATTTATATAAGAAAAATGTGTTTTAGTTGTTACGTAAAATTTGATATAATTAGAAGAATTTTGGAAAACTATTTCCAAATACCTGTGTTTCAAATAATGAACATTACTGACGTGGATGATAAAATTATTGCAAAAGGACGTGCTCTTAACATGGATCCGATTCAAGTAGCAAGGTTTGCCAATTACATTTCTTTTAATTCATAGTAAATGACAATTAAAAATACTCTAGGCATACATTTTTAGAAACTATGAAATAAAATTTGTTGAAGATATGAAATTGTTAAATATTAAAAAACCAGATATCATGGCAAGAGTAACAGATTTCATTCCTCAAGTTTTAAATTTCATTCAGAATCTTTATGATAAAGACTTGGTTTATTCTTCTGACGGTAAGTTGTGACAAATTTATTTTGTTTTGAAATGTGTTAATAGTCTTTTAGGTTTAATAGTTTACAATGTAAAAAAAAGGTTCATTGTTCTTCGATACAACTAAATATAGAAGATACGGAAAGTTAATTAATGTACCGGAAGTTGTATCCCATTCGTTTAAAAGAAGCAATTTAGATTTTGCTGTATGGAAAGCAGCAAAATCAGGGGAACCTTCGTGGGATTCGTCATGGGGACCTGGAAGACCCGGATGGCATATTGAATGTTCCGCTATTGCTAGGTATATAAATCGTTAGTATACAAACTTGTACATTTTTTTTAAAACCTAAACAGTAGTTTAAATTATGTACATTATATTATTTTATAAATATTTTATAGATGTTTATATTTTGGCTAACCTTCACCTAGTGTTTATTTGTTTTTCTAGTCATTATTTTGGGTCCAGTGTGGATATACATTCTGGAGGTGTAGATTTATTATTTCCACATCACGAAAATGAAGAAGCACAATGTTGTGCATATCATAATGTTGATGATTGGGTCAGCCATTGGATACATACAGGTTATTGTATAATCTTTCATTCTCTCCTCCGTTCATTTTATAATTTTTTAAATGTTTCCAGGATTACTACACATAGGCGATAATATTAAAATGTCAAAATCATTGAAGAACACTATTAGCGTTAAAGACCTACTTGCATCGTATACTGCAAATCAATTTCGAACTTTATGTTTATTGTCTAACCACAAAAATGGTAAATAGTATAGTATAGTATATTGTAATACTATATCCTGTTTTTTGAAAAAATAATAATAAGTAATTTGCCAACGAAAACGGTTTGATTTTGCGTATCATTCATTATAACCACTTTGATATTTTGTCGTCGCGACTGTTCCTATCACCCAATTGTTTGATGGAGTTTTTCGTTGCTACTAAAATTCGACATATGTAAAACACAAATGTTTTCTTGTAAAACAGGATATAATGTATACAGATCTACATATTTTAATTGTTTTATTATATGATTTATAGATCTGGAATTTAATGACAATACAATGGACATAGCATGTAGTGTGTTGAAGAAATTTGAATTTTTCATCAATAATTGTTATTCTCATTTAAACACATTTAACATTACACATACTTCTGATTTTACGTTACTAAAAGTATGAATAATGTTATAAAATAAATAGATTGTCTATTTTTTTTTTTTATTTTAATTCTTTTTATAGATAATTGATGATATTGAAAACAAAATACTAAATAATCTAGCTGAAAATTTCAATACGTCAAGAGTTCTAAATTTGCTTATTGAATTAATTAATTTGTTCAATAAATTAATCACAAAGGTACAATTAATACAATAATTTTATCGTATATAAGAGTTTTATTAAAAATTCATTTCAATTTAGGACTTAAGATTTAATTGTTCAAAATTGGAAGTAATTCGGGCTTTAAGTTTAGTGTCTAAGATATTGGATTTGTTTGGAATCGATTTAACTAGATCAAAAGTAATGTGTTTGATTAGTGTAATATCATGTTTAGTAAAATTAATTTCTAAACTTAAATTTGTAGGTTAATTCTGAAGCTGTGAATAATCTAGTTATTGATATAACTGTAGATTTCAGAGCAAAACTTAGACAGTTAGCAATGCAATCCAAATCTGGGATAAACCAACAAGACTTATTTAAGCTTTGTGATACTTTGAGAGATGATCTTTTTGCAGCTAATATTGTTATACAAGTAAATAATCACCATAGTATATTCTATTAACACTTTGTATTTGATATTGAAATTGTTTTAGGATTCAAGTAAATCATCATTATGGAAATATGAAAAAATGATAAAAGTCAAAGAAAAGGAAAATTATTAATTACCTCTTCATTAATTGTTAAATTTGTTTTATGGTATTTTGTTATTTTGTCTTCAATTTTCACATATATTTAAACAACTTATTTCATATTAAATAGTCGTTATTTTTTTTCCTATAAATGTACTGCAATAGTAATTAATGAGTTCAGTATATAGTATTTGTATTTTTAAATAGCAATTAATCCAAATTAAAATTTTAAGACATTGAAAAGAAATTTTTAACTGTAATTTAATTAACTATATTCAGAAACGTAAAATTGAAGTAACTGTACAAATCAATATAATTGACTATAGGTAGATTAAGGCCTATAATCGTGATTAAAATCAAATTTTGATTTACTTATGAATTGTGCATATAATTTGAATGTATCAAAATGAAATGCTGTTAAGAAGTACAATTTGAATAAAAATTTAATTTTGCAGAATAAATCTAGCAGTAAAAAAAAAAAAAAAAAAAAAAATAGTATAAATCAACTTTGATTGTCGATCTTACCAATAAGAATCTGAAATCAATAAACATGGTGAAGTCAATGTATAAATTAGAGTTTACTGCTGATGTGCAATAAAATTCACAAAAAAATGTACTGAATGTAAGTGCTACTAACTTTTCAGTGACCCAGCTAGTGTTAATATAATTAATTAAATTATAAACTAAAACATATACCTATAAATACTACTTCCTATGACAACACTGCAGTCCACTATGTGTATACTACACTAAGATTCACTGAACAAAATTAAACATTCTATACTTATTATTATTATTATGTAAAAATATAAGTATATAATGTATATAGTAAGTATATGTATATATTTAGATTTGGTATTTTACATGCAAGTGTAAAAATGTTTCAAATCTTTGAGTTTTGGTATATATACAAAATATATTGAATAAAAACAAAATGAGGTTAATAGATAAAAAAAAAGTTACAATTATGGAAATATTTTAATTAAGTACTTATTAATAACATTTTTCTGACTAGATACAAGTATAAATGTAAAAATTATTTATACAAACAACAAAAGAACTTTTTTAATATAATTAAATCGAGTCTTCAAAACTTCATTAAATCTAAGTGGAAATATAAATGAGGTAGAATCCAATACAATTACTTACAAATATAGTTTCTGAACACAAATTTGTCATAAATTATAATAATAGGCGAATGTTATATTATTCATTTTCTACTTAGAATAGTATTTACATTTATAATAATTACTGAGTTTTTTCCTTTAACAATTTGTAGATCTTGGCGGTCATACGATAATTAAATAAAGTCTTACATAGTGTAACATAATTTAATAACATAACGAATGAAAGATAAAATATGTGATGCCATTGGAAACTAATGACCAGCGCAATAAATAACACAATCATAAATGTTACTTGGATAGATGCTAGTGTAAAAAATACAGTTTCTGAAGGATTACTAAAAATTCCCTGAAAATATTTTAAAATGGTCGGTTTCAGTAAATATTTATTATCATCTAAAGAAAATATGCACTTACATAAAATACTTTATCGGCATTTTTGCCGGGTTCAGCTACGTTTGACACTCCTTCAGCTTTATACAAACACTGATTATGTCGAACCAACGAACCCTGTTGCCACACTACTTCTTCTGACCATCTATAAAGAAGGAATTATATTATACCAATAATGGTATTTTATTAAAATAAGTACACGAAAAACATAGATACATACAAATGAATAGGCAAGTGGGGGCGATCTAATTTTACTTTCTTCCATCGGCCCAAGTGCATAGCTGCCTTATGTAAATGATCAAAATACCTAAATATATAAGTATTTGAATGTTACATAAATAATAAAATGACAATTTTATTTAATATTATTTCAAAAACAAAATATTTTAATCAGTATTCTATAATATAATTGTTTACATTTTTTTTTTTTAAAGTAATAGTTGCTTACTTAACAGGATAATAATGGATACATAACATCATTCCCATGGTTATCATAACAAATGGAAAATGCATTAACACCCAATGTTCTTCGTAAACCACATATGTCTACATATATATACAGAAATAAATAAAAAAAATTAATTCCATCATGTAGGGGAAAATTAACCAAACTTATTCTACCAATTATTTATTTTTAAAAATAATATCCACATTTAATATTAATTTAAACTGTATTGACAATAAGATAAAAGACATACAATGTATTTATTAAAAAATAAAGTAGTAATTAAGTTAAAATGTGTATATTTTAATTAATAATAATAATAATAATAATAATAATAATAATAATGTTAATGGATTACGGGCCTCCTAGGTCACTTTATTGTCAAGACCCACTTTGTTGTATAAATATATATTTTAAATTTTGAGATATTTTTTTTCTGAGTAATTTTAAATTACATTTATTATTTTCTTATCTATGTTTATTAATTGTTGTAAGTAGTAGGAAAAAACAATAATAGGAAATCATGACCCACTACTACATGTGTTTATTTACAATATTAATATAATAACGTACTTGTACGAACACTAGTGGCAAAAAGCATGCATAATATGCCGAGAAAAAAGAAGAAAACAGTATTTGAGTTAATCTATTGTTAAAATCATCTCTCATATTTTCCACTTCTGTTCGAATTATTTTGGGATTTGAAGTGCATATGTGCATGTTTGTATACTGAACTGAAATTTTTTATAAATTACAATAAATGTACATTGTGTTATTATTAAATTATGATTAGAGATAAGCAAATAAAATATTTTAAAAAGTCAATATTAATAGATTCATTTGTTAATTCAAAGCTACAAAACAAATATAAATATTTTTTTTTGTAATAAAAAAGAAACCCTACTCAATGGTTTTCCATTCATAATTATTTCCTTTTCACTGATACACATCATATCAAAAAATGGACACGCTTTAAAACCATAATAACACAAATAGCCAACAATCCTAAAACATACAAATATATGCATATAATACATTTCTTGTTTTCATAATAAAAAAATATTATTGTATTCATTAAAAATAAACTTACGGCATAAATAAGTAAACAATTATTAAATAATCATATTTTAAATAGAGATCGAACGATAATAGAGCTAATAAAACGAATAATATGACTGAAACAAACAACCTGTAAATTTACAAAAAAAAAAAAATTCAAAATTATACAAAAATAATATATATACTTTATTTAAGATGTATAACATCTAAAAGAGTAAATAAGATATATAACATTACCTAATGAACAGTCTAATAAATTTCCAATAATTTTGTGGGCATAACATATGAAATACCCATGTTATTAAGCAATATATGAATCTTCGACAATGCATAGCTAATATAAATATAACCACTTGATAATCAATTAAATGTATTTTCTGAAAATTAATTATAATAATATTAAGTAAGTATAGGTGATTTTTAATATCATAACACATCGCAATAAAGTAAATCCAAACTTGATAAAACTTGTGTATTCTTTTAAAGAAATAAAATAAAGACAATTGTATTTATAGATACATTTATATAGACTGCATTAACTGTTTGCTATTTAATCACTGTTATTTATTTAAATTATGCGTTTTTAATCATTTTAAATTTTCTGTAAACTTAATAACAATTCGATAAGTAATGAAAGTACATTATAACTTAACATAAACGCTTGAATTTAAATAAAAAAAAATAATTAAATAATTCACAGTATTTACTAATATTATACTATATTACATATTTTATTTTATACTACATTTGTTTGAAAAAAATTTTAAATCTCTTCTTTTACATCAAACAGTATATTATAATATACTTTAACAGTATTTTATAGTGTACTTTTATAAAACAGTATTTATTTTAGTTTTGTACAATAGAAGTCCTATTATAACATACACACATTTTAATTACAATTTATTGTAATAATATATCTTACCCATAATGTGTAATTTGAATTTGGTAACCACCACACGGACCTGTATATGTTTAAATATTGCAAGTATGTGGAGAATGAAGCAAAAACCACCATTAGTCCTTCAAATGTTATATTGCCGTCATTATACATACGCGGAGATGTCACTCTTGGCAATGTATCATCAGATTTCATCTAATGGAACAAAATATATGATATATTGATCAAAATGTTGTAATTTAATTGGCCTCCTACTCAACATTTAAAGTATAGATAAGTAAATAAATTTTGCAGTATTAATTAATAAACGATTGAAAAAAAATTAAAACAATGACGATATAACAACCGGACTAAGACAGAACTATCTGGGAGTAAAAAAAATTCCATTCAACATAGATTTATACATATGAAATTGATTTTTCATTTAAAAAAAAAAAATCATATTTCATTGAGTATTTCCTCTTTAGACAGGTTATTTTCTGTGTTTTGAATTCTGTTTACTCAGTGTTTTAGTACAGTATTTCATCGCTGTGTATATAGACACAGTGTCTAGGACTTATGTAGAACAAGACACATTTGCCATCGTATATACTTGTACTGGATGTAAGTAATAAATATATTGTGCGTTTACAAATATATTACGTTCCACATAATATTTACAAGTTCAACGTTAATGGTAAATTGTTAATTTGAAAGAATGATATACACAACAATAATGTTATCCCATTATTATTATTATTATCATAATCAACGGGCATTAATAATACATAAATGAATTTTATTCATTTTTGTTAAACATTTCGTTCTCGTTTTGAAATAAAATTTTATTTCTAAATCGACAACGACTTACTTTTTTTAAACAATCCGCCAAAAAATTAAAGAATTCCATTGTGTGAAACAATTGATTTTATTCTTTCTTTAGTGGAGAATTGGGGAAAAAAATAATAATAAAAATCAATAAAACTATTTTATTGATCGTTTAATTTGTTTCGTTGCATTTTTTTACAAGCGTTTAGTTTTACATTAACGTAAATTTTAAGCAACGATTTACATTTAATACGGTTTTTGAGTAACGTACATAACACAAACGTCTATTTCGTACTTCGCATGTGTTCGAACACACATTCTGTTCAATGCAGTTCTTCTCGTTATCTCGATTAACTGATAACGCGGCACAGTATATTTAAACTATGGTATTGGTAACAAAATAAAACCTGGTTAACTAACCTCAAATAAATACGCAATAAGTTTTAACATATTTTATCGCCGATTTTATTACACAACAGATAACCGAATTCATCGTAAGAAACGTTTTAAGTTTCGTTATTCGTTTTTATATAATTCATAGCAGAATTACGAAAATTAGAGAAGCATTTATTCACTTGTTTTTGTATTTTAAATTGATAGCAGAGAAACGACACTTTTTGAAATTATGTGTGCGTAAAAGTTCGATTAAGGATCCTACAAGGTCTTTAGTAAGACTGACATTTTTTTTTTTTTATGAAAAATCGATCCGTTATAACAAATAGATCCGAAATCATTTCTCATTGCTTGGTGTTTGTCGTAAATTGCCGTGCCTGCTCAGCCTGTTGGTTAATCAGGCCCTGATTATTCACATTCCACATTCACTTTTTATACCTACTGTAGCACGGATTAGACGAATATTCTATATTTGAATATACTAATCTGTAATGGTTCAAGGGTTAACGCAATGACCAAATTACAGCAAATTCATAGTTCATAATATTAATTTTCTTGAGAAGTTTATTGAATTTTAATTTTTTTTCCTACCTTCAGTCATGATTTTCAAGGGTAGGCCGTAATTTGTGTAACCTATAACCCGTCCGGGGCTTTTGAAATTACACGGTGGCGAGCCAACTGTTGTCTAGACATTTTAAGGTCTCTCCTTTGACGCTGCACACTGAGCAAATGATTTGTTTGACATGGAAATGTCTTAGCTTTGGGGGTTAGTAAAAGAACCGTTACGAAATCGATGTCATTAATCATGTGACGTTGCTAAGTAATGTCGAAGCAGAGTTAATGCGAAACGCGCATAAATGTAAATATTAATAATATTATTCAATCCTACGACGATTAAGTTCAGTAACCATTAGACATATCTATATACCAATGTATGTGCATAAAGTGTAGATATACTTTGATTTTTTTTTTTTTATTTTTACTCATTGAATTCATAGTCGTCGACTTCATCTCTTAACACTATCGTACACAATTAATATTTCAACAGCTCAGAGATTGATTTTTGAGCCTAAAATTCTAGGTAACAGTTGTACGGCAATGATGATGAATGAATGACGTCCATTTGAACATATTCGCGTTTGTAATAACAGCATTTTCATATGTGTGTAAAATAATTCTTGTTATTTATACTTTTATTTTAATAAACTCGAACGCGTTTAATGAACATTGTTTATTATTTACTTGACAGACGGTGTAAAACCGTGTAACAGTTTTGATTTACGAAATTAAAAACAAAAAGAAAAAACAAGAACGTTACAATAAAAAAAAAAAATATACATATATCTAGGTATCCTTAAAAAAATTTTACGACGAGATTTCTTGCACGATAATTCAGCAATTAAATCTTCACAATCAATTTGCCTGCAAATTTCGTTATCGATATTAAGAATAGCAGTTAGACAGTTGAAAATAATCCTCAGTGTGTTAACGCGATTTCAAGAAAAGCAATATTTACAAATAGACGTCCAATATATATATAATATTATGTAGCGTAGACACGTAAACTATGATTGAAATGGACAGATGTTCAAAATTTGGAACAAATATCTATTGGAATAAAATATTTTTTTGAATAAGTATTATTATCGTACATACCTTTGTGATGGGGGGGGACTATATAGTTCAATTCGCGCAATGCTGCCAACAGGCCTACTACCTATTATTCTCTCGCGTCACGTTTCAAGCCTACGCTGCGTTATCATCGGCCATATGTTTACGGTTTTTTCATCAGTCCTTGACCACTGTCGTCGTATTCCCCGAGAATAATCGAAGTCGCAATTTTCAAGTACGCGTTGGCCTCCGCGCAAATCGTCCAAAAGACTCGGCGGCACGCGCACACGCAAAGTTTAAGAGGTGAGTACCATCGACGGCCGCCGCAGTTAGGTTACTGTGAAATGACATTGTTCGAATGTTTCAGATGTATTCCCGTTCGGCAGTCCGCGCGTTTTTAGCGCGCCCGTCCGCGTACAAGAGGCCGGCGGTGAACAGCTCCACGGCGGCCGTGTTCCAGGTCGAGCCGAAACCGCCCGTCGAAGGCGTGATGCAAGTGCGCGAGGACAAGATCGTCGGACGTGACATCGTCGGCTACGGATTGAACGGCGAACCCATATACTTTGACAGCATCACCTATCCGTTTCCCAGCGTTAGGTTCATGAAGAACACTCCAGAAATATTGGTACGTAAATATCGGTGGCGCATTGCTCCGTTATTACAAAAAAACGTGTCACGTTGCCAAAACGGCCGGCACAATCGTATTGTGGCTATTTGTTTTATTTTAATTTTGATGATAAACAACGAGTAACGATTATGTATCTGTTAGGCTTTGCGTGAGAAAGAAAAGGGCGACTGGAACAAATTGTCTCTGGAAGAAAAGAAGAAATTGTATAGGGCGAGTTTCTGTCAGACATTGGTCGAGTGCGAAGCGCCTACCGGCGAATGGAAAGCTGTATTCGGCTGGGTCATGGTCTGGCTGTCTATCAGCATATTGTCCTTTGTTGGAATTCGCAAGTTCCGTAAGTATACAATATGAATTCTGTAGTCACATTAACGAGTACTCATTACATGTTTCGTTAATGATTTTAGTGACCAATTCTGCCGATGATCCTTCATTATCGCTTGAATCTCGTCAAGCCCAGTTGAAACGTATGATTGATTTACGCGTTGACCCAATTGATGGTTTGTCCTCAAAGTGGGATTACGAAAATAACACGTGGAAAAAGTAATTTTTTTTTACTTTTGTATTATTATATAAATATAATTTTTTTTTTTTTTTTAATATAAATTGAAATAGTCAACTGTGAGCGTAAAATAAACCGACTATGTTAATGTAAATCAATTTTTGTAGTTCATTTATTAAGAAAATACATGCAGATAAATAAAGTGTTATATAAATGAATATTATTTACAAGTGTTTTTTTTTATACAGATATCTTTTATTCTATTTTCTATTGTTTCTGAATGAATTGAAATTTTAAAAATCAACCAAAGTCGTGTAGTCGGGTCTAAGATTTAAGACTGCCACAGTCTTATAGGCTAAGTTACCATCACTAAATGAAGTATGTGTTTTCTTATAGAGTATTGTAATTGTCACAAGAAGAAATTTCATTGATATGTAAATATTTAAAAAATGTGTACAAACTTTTCTGACTTGTTTCAAGGCAAACTTGTGATTGGCATTTTGTATAATGCCTTGTAATAATTTTTGTTTGAGCGCATGTGTGTGTGTATATTATTTTATTTAGGTTAAAAACTACTGTTTATTAGAAATATACAGACTTATGAAGAAAGGATTTCTTTTATATAAGTCTATTGATTAGAATATAAAAATCGTCACTTAACGAAAAAAAACTAATGTATATAATTTTTATGGAGGTGTGTGTATTTATTATTTTATTACGCCTAAATAGGCGTTAATTAAATTAAAAATACAACGGTGTAAAAATTAAGAGTAATATAGCAACAGATTAGTGTGGTCAGGACCTTCGGTCTTTATTGAGACGGTATAACACGTCCTAATGATTGTGTCTTGAATTTCTCTTCCAGAAGCTGGAAGAGAAATTTGTATTATTACACTTGACGAATCCTTAAGGGATTTACCTATCATATTATTGACATGGAATTCAAAGTACGATGTAAAAGATGCATACTAATCGTTGTTTAATAACAGTAGCTCAATTGACCAGAAGGAGCTGTTGTAAGAATAGAAATGGAAGAGGAGAGAATGACTTATGAAATAATAAGTATGCACAATAATATATACATTATATTATATTTTGTAACAAAAATTAAACGTAATATAGTTTTCACTGAAGGAAAATACAAAACAAAAAAAATTATTATTATAATTTTTAAAATATCATATACGATAATAACTAGTATGTTTTATCGCGTGTCTAATAGATATTTCATGCACATTATTTGATAAAAATTTAGTGTATATTATAATGTACACCGAAACATCCATACAAATAATATAATAATTAAATAAATCACAATATAATATGTATAATATAGTCGATAACATTTCATTAACGTAATAAAATTCAACTTGTGTGAGACTAGAATAATATTTTGGTTCTAAACAAATTTCAATAAATTATATAATAATATTAAATAAGACCTCATTTTTATAATATATATATATATATATATATATATATATATATGAAGATGTTGGTCATTACAAATTAGCAAATATATAATAATATATAAATATTATCAATCTATTATTATATAATAATTTAAAAATTATTAGATTTTCTTATTATCGTTATCGCCTGTAGGTAGTATTTAAATAAAATAAATTAATAAAATATATATTATTTGATAATTGTACATAATAATAATATTATATGGTAATATTTATTATTGAAAATATAATATTATATATATATTGTCAATGATTCATTTATAGGTTAATAATAATAATAATAATGAAAAAAATCCCTCATTTTTACACTGCGTAAAATTGGTTTCTTCTTTTCTAAATATCACACAAATTATTATTAATATTGTTGTAAGTATTAAAATTATTACTCGTATAATAGTTCATTCATTCCCCATATGTATTCACGTGATGATCGGTCATCACACATCCTGCTCGTCTATTCGATAAAACGGACGCTGAACAAAATCAGTTTTTAGAGGGGAGGGGGGGAGAAAAAAACATAATTTATTTTTCTACTTGTGCCCGGGTACGAACATTTTCCAATTGTTCGAGAATATTTTATACGAGTCATTAAAAATAAAATAATAATATGTAATTAAAATATTTATATTAATATAAATAATATATTCTCGCATATAAAATACAATATTTAAACAGTTTATATCAATTCCCAAGACATTCGAAACACAAAACATTCTTTTGGATTTTCTTTTTTTTTTGCCATATCGCATATTATATCTGACGTATCGATTTCTTTGGATGGTGCGGTTTATTTTTCTTAGCAATAAAATTAGTATCTTCGAAGATGATTTTTAATTTTGAAAATGTACGTATTATTGTAATAATACAATTTGGTGTTTCAAGCACAACTATGACTTTCAGGGTTCTTTTCCCCGTGATTTTACGTCTAACCAGGACGTTTGTACACGGGGCTTTCGTTTGCCTGTGTAACGCGTCCTCTTAAAAGCTTTCGACGGAGAGAGTAAATCTGTGTTTTAAATATACTATTTACCGTACGGTTGTCGGCGAGTCGGCAAAACACCGTATTATTATTATTTGGACCCTGGGGCGAGGCGTTTGATTACTCGCCAAGGTGTGTTGGGAGAAGGGATATTTTGGAAAAAAAATTGTGTTACTAATTACAATATTTTATTATTTCAATGTATATTACGCTTTTCTAGTGTCTATACTGAAGTAGGGGAATTGTGAATGAGGACGGAGTAACTCTTTTTTTTTTTTCAGCATACTTCTTTCTAATTTTTCATATATGGGACGCCTGAGAACGGAATGGGACGGCCAGGACTCGTTTTACAATTTTATTGAATTAATGATAATAATAAAAAAAATGTTTTTAAATTTCGTTGTCGACGTCAAAAACAAAATAATGAAAATTACAAATTCGACAGATTTATTTAATCGAAAAATATAGTAATAGCTGAGAAGGGAAGGGACAGCGAAGCCCCGCGAATTTTCAAGACATTAAAATTTTCAGGGACGCACGTTTTGTTTTTTTTACACTTTCACATCCTTCTTTCTAATTTGTTTTCCAATTCAAGCACTACTGGCGGCGACTCGGTTAGACGAGGCGGGAGAGCAGCAATATTGCTCTTGTTATTCGCCTCTCCTCCACCCTAAGTCCTCCGCCCTGGTTTGGACCTGACCGGTTGGGATGGCGTGTGAGGGATATAATCACGATTCTCACGTGGACGACGGCGTTGGCGGCGTGCGTTGCGCGTTGTTCGCCTTCCGGCAATTCCACAACCATTTGATGATTCTTGCGTTCCGTTCCACGATGGACGGCAGTTCGGACGTGGACGAACCGCCGCAGCCGGACTTTCTCGCGCTGCACGCGGCAACAGCTCCGCCGCCGCATCCGTCCGGGCCGCCACAAAATCCTTCTTCCGCATTGCTGCCGTTCGCGTTCACGTTGCTGCCGCCGCTCACCGAGCCCACCGAACTGTTCGAATCGCCGAAACACTGCACTTGTGATCCCGTCTCCGAACTCTCGTTTCTCATGATCGATCTGGTGGAAAACGATAAACAACAAACACGATCAATGTGTGGTGGACGAAGGTCATTTATAAACGCTATACGCTAATGTAAATATAAATAAATAAAAAAAAATGCGAAAATCCTCTACACAAGTTCATCAAAAACCATTTCGTAGTCGCAAAGAGATTTTTTCACTGTTTTGGGCGTGGAATTTCAACGAAGACCCGATATTTAAGTGATCTTTACAATTCTCGAACAGAAAAAAAAACGATCACGAAAATTCCCGGTCAATTCAGATCGTCAACGCGTTGCCAGGATAAAGACATATTATTTTTGCTCCAACAAATCATACGGGCCAAATGCGGGACAAAGTATGGTTTTAACAGGACGGGACAACAATTGCGCGCATACAGCTGTGGGGTCATATTTGACGAACGATTATTCTCTCGGCGTACAGTGATTATGATGGGTTCCCTCCCTCCCGCAGATCATCCGATTAAAAAGACCGTGTGATTTTTTTTTTTTTATGGAAACATGTAAAATCAAACAAGACCTGCATCAACGAATTATCTCAATAATAAAAAAATAACGACAGAAATGGAAAAAATGAAATGTTGCAAAACGCAATGATAATTTAACTATTGCAAATACGCATTGATCTGACAGATGTAATTTAATAAAATAATAAATTACGCATAAGTTAAATAGCATCTTGTAAGTATATTGTAATAATTTTTTATTTATTTTTTTTTCATATTAGTGGACCCGATGTATCGATAATAATACGCGAAATTTTACTCTGTTATTAAGATCTTGGGACACGAAATTTGTATGTACAATATTTTGATGCTATTGCCACGACATTCGCGCGTGTTCGCATTAAACACCTGATGGCCGCCGACAATGCCGAACTCAAACGTAATGGATTAACCGCAATGTTGACAATTAATTTTTTCAATAATAACACTAACATTATGTCACCGCGTTTTTAGTTTCGTTTTGGAAAAAACAAAAAAATGATTATCGAATAAACGCGATTAAACGATCAACAAAAAAAAAAAAAAATGTAGGAAAAACGGACCGAGCCGAAAATCAATATTTTATAATATATAAATAGGAATCATAAATGACAAAATATAATATCGAAAACAAGAAAAAAAATAGTTTTTTTTTTATTTTGTGAACTTTGTCTCTCTTTACCCGCGCATCTTACACGGATAATATATTTGTTAAAGATTTTATGAAACGGAATGAAAAATACAAATCGCGTTATTATCGTTGTTTCTTATTTTTTTTTTTGTTTTAACAGTTTTTAAATTGTATTTATATATCGTCGAAATTTGACGCGTACAAGTATAAAATACGCCCGCGGATGAGTGTCGGGCGGTCGGAGGAGTTATATAATGAGCTGGTGTGTGCCCGTTTAGAAACATTCCAACTTCTTCCCCGAGGCAACGAACGCACATACCGGCGGTGCCTCCGGAAGCGTATTTTAAATACGTTTTTTAAACTGTAAGTACCGCCGGTCACGAATTCGGGAATTGATGCGCGTATACCAATTAAAACCGCGCACGTTTATAACGTGACGTACGGGTCACGTGATATATAAAAAAAGAAAGTAATATTTATAATAATATTTACGGATTTCGATAGTCGTCGCATATAGTCGGATGAAACATTATCAAGTCAGATCATCGCCGCCGAATTCGTTGATATCGTCCGCTCGTTATATTCAAAAAACGTCGCAAATCACAATAACTAACTAAAAAGCGGAAATCGAGGATTTCGTGTATCGTAAAATAACTAGCGAATCATTCGATTCGAAAAGAAGAAAAAATTAGAATACGAATAGCCGCGGCGAATAAATGCGCCATTATCGACTTCTTCAAATCCAAACAAGTAGGTTAGGTTAGGCTAGAACATAAATCGAAAACTGCATTATATAAATTAGATCAGTTGTTTTCACTGCTCACGTGAAACACGAGCCATAATCAAAGGAGATGAAAAAAACATAGTGGTCTTTGAAAGGAGATAATTTAGGAGAAGTATATATGGACTAAAAACGATTGAAGCATTTGAAACACGGTGCTGGAGAAGACCGCTGAAAATTCCTCGGACAGAAAAAGTTAAAAACGAAAAAGTATGTTTAAAAACGAACGGACAGAGAAGAATATTTTAGACAATCGGGGAATTGAGCAAAAAATGGATTGGACACATAATGAGAAACAATGAATGGATAAAGATAATAATTGAAGGGAAAATAGAGGGAAAAGCTGATAAGAGGTAGGTCAAGAACACCGTTTATGAAACGGATCATAGAAGTCATAAGAAAAACCACGTACAAAAAACTGAAAGTAGCTGTAATGGAAAGAACCATCGAAGTCATTGAACCAATTTGAGGATTAGAAAAAAAAAAAAATCAAGAACGATCCGACGGAAGTCGGAATAAGAGACGGAGAAACAATAGCACAGGTCGGGAATAGATGTGCTACAGTGAAACGGGTCTTTAAAACCGAAAAAGAGAACGGAGATACGAACGAGGATGAACGACGGCTGCGTCAAATATCAACGCGAAATCGCCTCGTCGAATTTTGTAGTTTTTTCATATTTTGTTCCTACTCTAATTTCCATTTTCTCTATTTCACCACCGATGGACGACGATATTGGAATTCGTCCGGGCCAAGTCGTGCGCGCGCTCGTGCGTCCCGTTTTATAAAAGTACGTAATGAATTAAAAATATACTTAATCGTGATGTTATTATTATTATTATTACAATATTATTATTATCCATCGCGTTATTATTAAAGGTTTAATGATAACTATATATACATATACACACACACACACGATATATGGCGACAGCGAGAGGGACGTGGAGAGCGCATCAGAAATATTTATTATCGAGAACACGCGCGCGCATCGTCTGCAACAGAATTGCCCCATATTACGTAATATTCGTTCGTGACGCGAATAAATTACAACAAACCATCTGCAGTATATAAATATATATATAGGTCTATCTGTATGTAATGTAGATGTGGTCTCTGGATTACTGAAAACGACTCGGGCCTGTCGTCCGTGTAACGAGTAAATATAATATCGTTTAAGTGAAAAAATTACGACTTGGCGGTTTAAGTATAGAACGGTTTATATATATATATAATTTTACTGCCTAATGGAAAAACGGAACGGGTTTAGACGTCGATAGACTGTGCCTAATATAGTTAATAATATACAGTTTCGATATTTATATTTTAAAGGAAAAAAAAATGAACGGATTTTCTATAGCAGTGGCCGTAATAAAGAAAAAAATTCCGACTTCACAAATATTTCAGAATTTTGTTATTATATAATTCGCTGAGTAAATGTATCGGAAAAGAAATTTATAAATATGGTTTTTTTCAACTTAACGGTTATAATGAAATTATCCCCTTCAAAAAAAAAAAAAAAATATATAAAATATAATTTTTAAATTATATACTTATAACATTATCGTAAATGTCATTTAAACTAAATGAAACCGTATAATCGTTTTGAATATACGAGCAACACAAAATTCTGGCGACGATTAATATTTATTTTTCATGTTTTGAAGAGTATAATAATATATTACATAGGTTTTCAGGATGGAGGCAATAAATGATACGTGCCGTGACAATGAATAAGCCAAAAAGAAAAGAAATAAATAAAATTTGTTTGATAAATCGTCGAGAAATACTGCTTTATATATAATATATACGGCACACACTTCGGTATATGTGAAAAATAAATAAATATTGCATGATAATATATATAAGATTTTGACTTTGTCGAAAACGTGTCAGAAAAAAAGTAGTGCGTATATATTGTAACGTATTATTATAATACGTTTACGTATATGTCGTAAACACGGACGTATACGGTACACGATTTATTTATTTTTTCTATAAATATAACGGAAAACAAAAGAAATTTACGCGCATTTGTACTAGTAAATATACGCGTCTACGTATGTAATTTTCAAGGCGATTCGGAGTAAAAAAAAAATTATAAAAATACTTTAAATAATAATCGTGTTCATACGATGTGGTTGGAAAATAAAAAATTCAACACGAGTTATATATCAAGTACATATGATGATAAATAGCTGCACGCGTTATCCATTATATTATAGTATAAAGGCATTAAAAGTTATAATTTTTCAATAGAAAATTTCAATAGAAAACATTTTAAAAGTGGGGTAATTTAATTTTATATAAAGCGAATAGTAATAGTAGCGAAGTAAAGTTTTTTTTTACCGTATATTGTTACGACATATTCTTTGTTTTATACGTGTTTGTCAGTTTGTATTACACAAATGTGATATGTATATATATATATATATATATATATGCGGATTACAATATACTGCAACACAAATAAATATTTATAAGAAAAAAAAATTTCCGTTGCAATGCTTTTATAATATATACTAATTAGAGCGAAATCAAACGTATTCCTATTAACGTCTGATAATGTAAAAAAATAAATAAAAGTAGGATGACTCATATTATAAAAAATTTAAAAACCGACGGTAAATATACGCAGTATATTATACTCAATATAGTAGTGTTTAGAAATTAAAAAACAATACGTTGTGTATCATTAACAACAATATTTTATTACGTATAATATAAATATATGTCAGTAATGTATACATACATAATCTGCACTATTTGTCGTCAACCACGCGTTGTGTAAAATAACTAATATTTACGTTGTACAGTTTATCTGTAAATATTATATTATATATAATATTAATATTAAATATTATATATATACGAGATAAGGATAATTGCGCGCGAATCATAATGGGTTTAGAGGCTTCCTGGCCGAGAATTTTTCAAATATTCTCAAGCTCGACGCAAAGACTGCAAGCGCGTATATTATTGGTAAACACGCATTTTAATGGGTTCCGTAGTGCAAAATAATAATCGACTTAAATTGAAATAAAAATGTACTTTATTCTATAGATGAATACAAAACGGAATATTATTTGCGTTCGACACAGTATCGCTTAATAGTTTATATGCAGCCGGACGTCCCGAGTCGTGATTCCCTTTCCATACTTTTATATAATTAAGACGCTCTTGATTTATTTATAAATATGTATATCATACTGATTGCTAAATAAAACGGTCTCGGGTCGGTATCTAAATATTTATGAATAAACGCAATTTATTTTTGATGTAGCTATTTATAAAGGAATTCTAAAAACTCCATAGACGGATCGTATTACCGAGCAAAGGGTACTTGAAAGGATAAGAAAATAGAAGAAACTTTCAACAATAATGAAAAGTCGGAAATTAGAATATACGGGATATCTTATCGTGCATAAGAAATAATTAAAAATAAAAACTACTCCAGTTTATATTACAGGCAAATATCGAAGTTTTCCCTTTGAGCGTGGAAAAAAGAAAAATATTTTGGTTAAAGAATTTCCGTGATTGATATGATAAAGACATCGAATAATTTATTTTATGCATCACTCGGCCGAAGGGAAATTGCTGTTTAATGAAATCCAACAATCGAAACGGATGGGAACTCGAAGGAGAATCATACAAGAACGCTTAATACAATATAAATAAAAAGATTTTATTAATGCGAAGATAGAATTCAGTTTTCACAGTCATAAAAAAAAGTACATCGTCGTTAACCAAATACAGAAAAAATGTAAAAAAAAAAACCAACCGAATGAAAAAATAAAATTGTTTTCGGTTACTGTATAGGTTTTTCCAACGGATCGTATGCGATAATTTATAAAAGTAATCAATATGACGAAAATATCTTTAAATGTTTATTATCTCGAAAATGATATTCGTCTCATAGAACCTAATATTTTGCAATTATAAGTTTTTTTTTTTTTTTATCGTTTACCGACAGTTTGAAGAAGAAAATTTTGATTGGAATGCGCCTAATAATCAATAAAGATACAAACATTTTTGTTCGATGCGTACAACCATCGAAATTGCCTACTCGTTGCGCCACAAAGCGGTTATGTACTACGCTAT
Organism: Chaetogeoica ovagalla; assembly: GCA_032441825.1. NCBI lineage: Eukaryota > Metazoa > Arthropoda > Insecta > Hemiptera > Aphididae > Chaetogeoica > Chaetogeoica ovagalla. Next base: position 5,134,659 of record CM063726.1, read on the forward strand.
TCGGGTTTACCACTTTCTATTATTTACCGACAATAACTTTTGTACTTATTTGAGTCCAAGGCCAACAAACGAGAAAATCGTTTTCGTACAATAACGTATTTTTCGTTTTAAAAATATACAGAGCTAAAAGTCAAAAACGGTAAATTGTAAAATAATTTATATATTACCGCGCGTTCTAACGATATACTGGCACGAGGTCTTTTTGATACGCAAATAATAGGTGTAATAATTTTCGCTTGAAAATTGAGCAAAATATTTTTCGTTATCTATACATACAGAAAAATATAAAATAAACAAAAACGGCGCAAAGCATACACCCGAGTCTCGAGCGACGTTATAATATTATTTATTTACAGTATTAGTATCGATTCGAATTTTCCCGCATATTCTTATTTTTTTTTAGATTTTTATTTTTTACCCCGTTATTCACCTACGCAGGTAACCGGACGAATTTTATTCGCATAAAAATTATGATAAATTGGAACCGTATTAAATCTGCACACACACACACACACACACAGATATTGACGCCGCCACCACCGCCGCGTAACGCTACCACAGAAAGCAAGCGCTTGTTTATCGATCGCATATACGTTTGGTTATATTGTCGTCATCGTCAGAGGTGCTGCTATATATAATTGATTACGTCGTGTCTCCAGGACGAAGAAATTCGACGATGACGACGACGGCGTATAATTATATATTTATGTACGCACGCGAGCGTTTACTATGTTTGCGATACAGTAAATTATTATTTAAAATTACACGTATTTATAGGCGTTCGCTATACGGTAATTTTCGTGTAAACGTTTACGTTGTGTACGTAACGAGACAGGGTTCGTATATAATTTTACGTTCTTCCTACGCCATACTATATAATATATATATATATTACTATATGCAGTCGTACTATATTTACCGGATGAAGAGTACACAAAAAATATACATATATAAACCAAAAATAATTTGTAAATGACTGCACATCAAATTTCACGTGGATAATCGCAACGATCGCGTACGCACACAAATATTATTAATAAAATAGTCGAAACAAAAAAATGAGACAAATAAAATAATGAAAAGGATATGTGAATAAAAAAAGAAAACAAAAACTATAAATTAACACTCGTGACTAAGAAATGCAAATCGATCTAAAGAGTAAAATATAAGAGTTATTATTATATTAAATTTGTGTTCATTCGCTACCGGTTTTGACTAAAAATCATCGGGTATTAAGCGGAATGAATAAATACAACGACAGAATAAAAATAAACAAAACTGTGCATTGATAAAATTATGATGAACGTCACAGTAAAACTACACAGGGTTTAGAAAACAAGAAACGACGCAAAAATTATGTACAAAATGAATAACATTAAAAAAAAAAAAAAACTATAATACAACATAATAATAATGAATTTTAATCAAAACCAGTAAAAAATAAACAAATTATAAATATATTTTTTTGTTTTATATAATACTTTTTAGCTTAATTGTATACATACAAATTTACAACAAATATTATAACTTTTAAATTGACTATTAATTCGTATATATGTCATATATGGAGTGTTATTGACTATCGATTTTAATATTAAAATAAATATTGGACTAAAAACGAAATCAACTCGTCGCTAGACGATAGGTGTCTGTCGATAGATATTTATGTACGTGTTTCACTAATTTCGAATAATTGTCGAGTTTATCAAAAAAAAAAAAAAAAAAAAAAAAGACAATAAACATATTGACACGTTGCGCAGTTTATTGCACCATATTCATATATTATACACACTAGTACACGATATGTTCAAGCCACTGCAGCGTACATGTCAAAATAAGGATTACACAAAGTTTTACCAACACAGATAATCGAAAGTGTCGATTGTTGGAGCACGATCGACCTGCATTCCTTAGTCCTATCGACACGCATAATAAACACAAACGATTCCATATAAATATGGTATTATATAATAAATCCGATGAATTTTAAAATAATAAATTTCGAAACTATCGAAGAAAAAACAAACGGTGAATAAAAAGTATGAACAGGCAATTTTTTTTGCGTTTATAAATACAGGTAGGTATATGTATAGATTTTTTTTATAAACTCGATTTTAAGTACAACTACGTTCCTATTATTGTTATTATTATTATTATTTTACAGGTTTTCTCGTAATTCCAACATCTAAATTTTTAACTTGGCAACTCGACGCAAAACTGTTTTTTGAAGAATTTTATGTATAAAATGACGTTACAATGATCTACAATTAATTATTGTTTAATAACATTTCAAATTTTAAAGTAGTAGAAATTTGTTAGTAGAAATTTTCACTCGACGATAGTAGTGCGAAGGAATAAACAATTATCTCGCCGTAATGAAATTGAAATGCAAATTCCGCCATTAAATAACATTAACACGTCTTTGAAAAATATTCTGTGTCGGAATATGAAGTTGAAAGAAGAGGTTTTCACGTCAATAAAAATTAAAAATCACAAAAAAAAAAAATATGTTACACATATATAATTATATAAATGTAGCATAAATTAAATTTAAAGAAATGTACATTCATAACCACAAAGATTAGAACTAGTGTTTAATAAATAATTTTCTAAATAACGTAGCAACGTGTATATTACTACATTAGGTACACAATACGATAATTAATTTTCGTCGAAATAACAAATATGTAATAATCAATAATATTTATACGGAGGTTGTGTAATGCGTGCACGTATTATACATCCGAAAATACAGTTTCGTCTTGAAAACAATAAAATGGCTTTTGTTCAACCGTGATTAATCGATTACACATGCGCATACACACACTCACACGAAATGATAAAAGCTTGGAAAACGAGTGTTTGATGATAGATTATAATATATTATAATACTGTTATTCATTTTTGACGAGAAGGACGGCGAGCATGAATATATATATATATATATACATACATACAGTTTATTTTAATAAATGATGTAAATTCAGTGTTTGAATTGAAAAGAGATGGAGTACATCTTAACTTTAAAAAAAATATATTTTAGCGTGCCTCTTCTAATTTTTCTCAACAAAACGCTGGCCAGACTTAGATATATTTACATGTTTATAATATAATCGCACAAATAAAATAAGATTTAAAAAAAAAACATTTTTACGCATTTTTATCAACATCAAAACGATATCAATTTGACTATTCATAACGAGTATATTATAAATCTGTGAAAATAATCAAATCACGTCTAAGCGTCGTGCTTCTACTTATGATCATTTTTATATTAGCTGTATTTAACGTTTTGTATTCAATTATTTACTCTGAATTAATATTTTTAGAGTTATAAAGAGATTAGCAATATGAAGATGAAGCAGTATACGGACTAAAACAAAATTAGCAAGGTAGTGATCATACTCGTATAATCATTAATGAATATTGGACATATTTAAATAATACACAAATATATATATATTTTTTAATAATAAAAAAAAGGATTTTTTGAAAATTAACGAATGGGTTGGCGGGGGAGAAGGAGAGCAAAGTCGTCCACGGATTTACAAGATATTTACAGTCTTCTAAAACTTGAATTTTTAATACGCTTTTATATCCCACTACTAATTTGTATTCAATTCATGCATTGTAGATATAATAATAATAATAATAATAATAATGAGAAATAGCATCAGAGAAAATGTCCTACGAAAAGTGGTTTAAATCACTTTCAAATTTACGTTCGTACTTGAATATAATACGTAGGAATTTATATTATACACAATAGAATAAAATATGTAAAAGACCCTGGCGTGAGAAATGTGTACAGCAAAACTGAGTGAAGAGTATAAGTTCTCGCGAAACGTTTATATGGAAAGTTTGGCATGCGTTCGCATGATTTCTTGCAAGAAAATACGTTAAATAAACACCTAGTGTATAATATATAAACGTATATTTTCGAATGAAATTGAATTTCGACAAAACGAATAAATAATATTATATAGATACCCAATACAATGTACGATAATAATATTATGTTTATACGGTACAATATATCTCGTATTATTACTACTCGTATTATTAAGTGCAATATCTTATCATTCACGAATGTTCATTTATTATTCTTATTGTTACATAATTTGTTTTTTTATTTTATTTTATTACAGAAACAGCGTAAAATATACGTTCATTTCAAAATATTAATAACAATTTTGTTTTATAAACAACACTAATGTGTTAAAATTCTTATAAGTAAAATAAATAAATAAATAAATAAATAAATATATATATATATATATATATATATTTAAGTTTTTTTTTCTAATCAATATATTCAAAAGAATGTGTTAATAAAATATATTACGTAAAACGAAATATTTTTTATTCAATCGAATATTACTAAGACAACTGAATACGAAATGATAATATTTATGTATTAATAAATAGATTAATAATTACTAATAATATACGGTGTATTGAGTATATTAGAAAAATGTCAAATGGAGTCAAACGCGCAATATTGGTTTAAATTTTTTTTTAAACTGCGTTATTTTTGTTGTATTTTATTTTACTTTACAGCGTTATAATTTTCAGTAAACAGCCGAATGAACAGTATAATTGTCGTGTATTTTTTTTTTCTAAAATAATTACGATAGAAAAGAGTAAAACCCGACTATTATTATTACTAGTAAATATACAATAAATCCTTGAATTCCGTTTTCACTAATTGTTCTCTTATAAACGCGAACATTATTTTCTAGTTAAAACAACCGATTTCGATCGAAACGAGTGCCGCCGTGTTTTATTATTGTGACTGTCACGGTGAAACTGTAAAAAATCGTAGTATAAATCCGCAGTGCCCATATCGATTTCTATAATGACGATAACGCAAAAACGGATAAATAGCGAAATTCGAGTGTTTTATTACATACCGACAAAATTACAATTATTGTAAAATCGCCTATACACGTGAAATATTTTAATCGAACGTATCGGAACGCGTAACTCGATGCCTGGGTGTTTGTAATAGACGTAATATGAATTCGCAGTATAATAATAAAATTATTCAGATGATAACCGCGTGCTATGTTTTTGAGTATTTTAATAACGTACCGGAAATTTAGAAAGTTACACAGTGGTCCGTCTCGTGTAATAACTATACGAAATTTTTATAAATTTAGACGTAAATAAAAAATGAACGCGCACACAATATTCGTATTAAAAACATTAAAAATGAAGAACGAAAAGGGACGTAAGGGTTTAAAAAAAAAATAATAATAATAATAATACGTATAATATTTTTAAGTATACCTACTTCGAAACACCGAGTTAAAAGTCATAATAGCAATCAATTATATATTTTTTTTCCAATTTCAAATCCGAGACAGGGGACTTTTTAAAAAACCGCAGTAAAAACTTAACGGTCGTTAATATATAAATTGTGGTCTTCCACAATACTATTATAAACGATTTGTACGAGAATGAACCGCAGTACGCGAATGGCCGCGACTTGTATAAAAAAAAAATCGTTCTCATCGCTGAAAATTCAAATTGTTTTTCGCGGTATTCTTTAACACAGTATAATAATCAGTAATTCCCGCGAATAATGTATAGTCATAAAATATTATTATTATTATTTTATTGCGCGGTCGATAATATTGTGTTGAAGACCGGGCGAAATGATCATTTTTATGAAGAAGAAAAAACGCGCGTTCAATCGAAATTTCTATGTTTAACGTGTCAGTCGTCAAAGAAACCGCTTCCGTTTTTCGTTAAAATCAAAATTTTTATAAACCATCGTGGTAAAAAAAAAGAAAAGGTATTGTTAAAATACTGTCGACCGCAGCGACTGGTAATAATATTAGTTAACTAAGTGACCGTAAACGATTTAAATTCGAATAGAAAAAAATAATAATAACCTTTCGAATTTACTTGAATATTCGCGAAATGATATATTTCTGGCGAGTTATTTAAATTAACATTCATTTTAACAACGATTAGGAGAAATCGTTTGAGTAATGAGTATTTGGATGATTTACTGCTGCGATCGAGAAAAACCTCGTTGACACATAGATAAAAAATAATGAAACAGTGCGTAATTCATCAACGTAAAAAAAATTATATATATTTATGACAATTTTATTAAAAAGCTTTTTTTGTAATACTAATAATTTTAAATACTTTTTTTTCCACGATGGCCTTTTAATAAAACTATTATTTATTTATCGCGTAGATACAAAATACCGATGATGTTAGGAGTACCGAAAATTATATGTTTATTAAAATGATATTCGTATTATTAATTATTTTTGGCCCTTTTAAAAAATCCTGGCGGAGGACATCTGCTTTGAATGAATAAAAAAAAAAGAAATTATTTTAACCAAGACTAGTCAGGGTCATCGTCGTTTGCGAACCGCGTAAAACACGAAATAAATAATCGCGGAAGACCCGCACGTCATCTAATTTTTCACGTCCTCCGCTCTTACCGAGTGGCGTCGGAGCTTTGCGCATCTCTGACGTCTCTAAGAGAAATTAAATGTAAACGTGCGTTTTAATTTATAATAATAACGAAAACGATAACAAGAAATTTATCGATTTCATATATCCGACATAGGTACGTGTATAATTTGGAATTTCAGCCCATTGCCGTTCTTCGTGTTTATTGCGCTCAAATAGACACGGGCTAACAATGTTCATTTACACAATATTATACGTTTTGTATGTTATATTATAATAGTAGTCATTTTGTCGGGTATAAACGATTTAGTATTTATGAGTTAAGACCGTGAGCGATGTAAGAAGGACGCACGTAGCGTAGACGTGCGTACCACTCTAAATATAAACACCCCGACGTTGTTGCACTGCACCTATTGGTATAATAAACGCGTACATACACACATAAGGAAAACGTATGGATAAGTATAGTGTACCGTGGAGAATTAAGTATAAATAGAGTATACTTTAGTACACGGGTGTGTTTACGGGACAAATGTTTAAAGTAAACACGTGCTAGGCATATTTTATATATATTTATTTTTTTTTTTTTGCGCGGTTTTTCTGAAAACGTTTAGCGTTATGATTTCCATGCGTATGTGCAGTGTAACACAAGTCGTTAGTTAAACATAACACGTATGTATACCGCGTAACTACATTGCAGTAATAGCAGAACAATAATAACAATCGATGAGAATTATTATGTCTGAAAGTTTAGGGTACATCTGCACAACGTACGTTTCATTACAGTTTAATATTATAACAATATGTATAAAATAAATTATATTTTGATTTCCGTTTGTTCGGAAACGACATGCCGTTCTTATTATTTCTTGACACGTGCACGGCCTTTAAAGTATAACGCTTGTACGAAAATCGTTGCGGCAACCGAAGATTTTGGATTGTTCTTCGACGATAAAATAAAAATCGTTTATGTCGATGCGTTGATATTAAAAACTGTTTTACTGCAATTCTATTCTCGAGAAAGTGTTAATTCACATATGAGAAAAATGACTTCAATTCGAATGGAACTGACGCATGGAGTAAGAGTGTAGTAATAGATAATAATAATAATAATAATAATAATAATAATAATAATAATAATAATAATAATAATAATAGTAATGTGTATATAATTTATTTTACAAATAATTGAGATATTTTAAAAATATAATCTCAGAAAAAATGAAAAATTCCGTTTTGTAACGCGTTATTGTAATACTATACAGTAGAATGCAAGAGATATAAATTAGATACGATTATTTTTAATTCAAATTGAAATTCTTTTTATTATTATTATTATTATTAAATACGAATACGGATCAACGCACACTCGCGTACATTAAGTAAACTCCTCTCACTTGTATTCATCGGGGTCCAGTCCCAGATTGCCGAAAAAGTTCTCCAACTGTTCGGGGTCATACTCGTGTCGGTCGTCGGAAGCCGTGACAGAGGTTATGGCGGTAGCCGTCGGTAACAAGCTCAATAAGTTGGGCGCCCTGTGGCCCACGTCCGACTTGCTCCGCAGGATCGGTTTGCCGCGGAATTCGTCGGCCGCCGGTAACTGGTGTCGTCGCACGGCCACGGCGGGCGGTGGTGGCGGCCGCGGAGGCGGCGATTGTTGTCGTTGTCGCGGTTGTTGTCGTCCGCAGGCCACCGCGGCGACGGCTCCGGTGGTCGTTTGCAGGCGCCGCCGGCCGTGCGAGACCGTCGACTTGACGGGCGACGTGGACGATCGCGGCGAAATGCTGCCGCCATCTTCGCCGCGGTGTTCTTCTTCGATCGAACTCCCGGTCTCTCCGTGCGCCTTTAGAAAAAGAAAAAAAAATCACGTTATTTATTCAATTATATCTGGAAATGAATATCTAACGGGAACAAACGCTACACCGTTATAATACGCTATTGAATCAAATAATTTACTTTAAACGAGACCCACCCCCCCCCCCAATGCATACGACTAATATGCGCGTGAAATAAAAAAAAAAAACATCGGAAAAAACATGTTTTGAGGGAGGAAAGCTCGTATAGGGAGCCGAAAACAGAAGGACGAATAGATAAAACGAGGCCATTATATCGTATATACCACGGACAAGTTGGAAAGGGGAAGTGGATAAATTTAGTAGATATAGAAACGCAACGGTTGAGCTATATATGGCGTTGGCCAAGGAACGTTAGAATTATGTCAGCTTTCTTCGGGTACTACAAAGAATGTTGGAAAAGAAGACGAGGATGTTATATTATAATAATATTACGAGCCACAAACTTATATTTATAGTCACAGTCGGGGTTAGGCAATTTTTTTTTTATGTTATCTTTTTTAAAAAAAATATAAAATATCAGAAAACGCTGTCTATATTAATTATATTTTTTTCATAGAATCCGCTTACATTTACTGTAATATCGGTTGTTATAACAGCTTTTAACCTATTGATATTATCACGTTTCACGTAAATAAACGAAGTATAAATATTTTCTATTCTATATCGAATTCACAATTTTGTTGGGTATCCGTAGTCCGCACCGAAGGCAAAACGTGCACGAAAATATTATCTAAAAAAAAAAAAATGCTCGCGAAACGTACGTTATAGGTATAAGAAAAAGTAATACTGTTTCTTGCACATATAATATTAAAAGGAGTCGTCATAATGCGACTCTACCGATAAAAATGTATCGTTTCAATATTATAGCGTGTTTTGCATTTCAACATTCGGTATAAATTAAAATTTCAATTGATAAAAACTATGTGTTTGCGTTCGTTGTAAATAATAATAAAAAAAAGAAATCGTGCATTTCAAATATGTGTAGGTGCGTAAAATACAAATATAGCACTGTATTTTCTCTCTCTCTCTCTAATTTCTAGTATATTATAAATAAATGTAAAATTTAATTTTCATTTTTTTTCTTTTAATTATAAATAAATAACATATGACGCGCGAAGAGAACGTGTTTAAAAACAATCGTACACCCCTCTAAATACTTGATTAAAATATTCAACTATGACATGCGTGGCTGCAGCTGCGTGCAATACTTTTACTCGTAAACCAGACACGGCTGTGAATAAGATATTTTATTACTATTACGGACAGTAGAGGGGAAAAAAACACGTAAAACGTATTTTTTTTTATGGTTTTATATATTATTATTATGTAGAATGCGTGTCCGAGCAAATTCTCTTAATAAAACACAGAGCGTCACAGTATCGTTTTTTTTTTTTTTTTTTTATAAACGTACTAGTTTAGAATTTTTTTTTACCGTCGTTTTTATTTATTGTAGGTCGTGTGTATATACTTTTTTGTGTATGTAATGTACACTATAAAGCATACAATCTATAAATATTGACGTGTGGTATTATAAACTCGTTATTATTCAATTACATCGTATAAAAAAAAACAATAGTGTACAGTATCGAGTCTCTTTCACAATATACATAATATATTATGTTTTACAGCACTCGTACTCTATATAAACCCATTATTTACTATTAAAAAAATATTTATTCGAATATACGGACATCGTTTTTTTGCGGTTTTAACACAATTTTCGTTAGTTTTTTTTTTGTTCTGCCACGTTTAGAAATCATTGAGAAAAGGAGTTATTCTTTCAATTTTCGGGTTGTTTTTTTAATTACGCATAAGGAATCTAATAAAAAAAGAAAAAAAATCGAAAAACGTTTCAAATAAAATACCAACTATTCACTACCGCGGTACGTAACGCATGACGGATCGACCGGATCATTCTTCCTAGTCGAAAATTTGTATTAAAAAAAAAAACAAATAAACATTGTAAAACCGAATAAACTTCACTCAGAATTTATCGCGATTACAATTTCAACAATGAAATATTAATAATATAACTATATAATAGCGCGTTACACGTGACAATTTCACGTAGCCGATAAACGATAAATTTATGTTTAATTGATTTTTGAAGAAAATTTCGCGACAATTCGTTCGGTAAAAAAAAAAATTAAATTAACGAATCTATATGAAATAACCGTATTTTCTAGTAATCATTATTTTTAATAAAACATTTGTATCTTTTTTGTCTTTTTGCCCGGAGAAGGACTGTATTATTCGAGTTTTTTCTAAACCAATTATAATATTATACGTATACAAATGGTGACAAATGCATATATTAGGTACGTAATAATATATTATGCATACTACTATCAAAATGTTATTATATGATTATTCGTATAATAATACCAGGACTTGCGTTATTGTATATTACAACACGAATTGCGCTAATATAAAAGGCTGTTTTGTACAAAACCAACTGCTATTTTATCGTGGAAACAAAACGGGATTAAAGTCATAAATCGGTTTATAGATTAAACTTTTTTTTTTTTTTATTACGGGCATAATATTTTCTTTTTGGCCAAAAGAGAGCTTAGTTCAGGTGTTTGTACAATATTCTAAAATGTCAGTGCGAGAATATACCCTCTGTGTCATACGATTAAATGTAATTCGACGACGATTGCGCGCACTCTCATTACATACGAGTCGTATACGAATGGCAATTTAATGGCAGGTATTCTCTGTATTAAATAGACCATTAACATCCCAATTTCTCATACGAGTATAATATTATATTATGTTAAACGAACACATGATGGTCGCAACAACAATAATATATGCCGTATACTAAACATGTACAGTTAGAAAGTCCTTGAACCCGTTATTCACGGTAATCGTTTCTATTTTAAGTCGTTAGCAATATATACATCACAGCTGAAATCGATCTGTACCAATTGCAACATTATTCGCGGCAATGGATACTAATATTATAATAACACGCGAAATATGTTATCCCCGGTTACGTTAATTTTTCGTTTCAAATTTTATCGGATTGAACTTTTTGAAATTTTCGCGAGAATTATAGAATTTTTTTTTTTTTTTACACGTGGACCAATAAAACTTGTAAACGAATGCTTCAGAATGTAGTTTGAATGATTAATGAAAGAAAGAGGGGAAAAAAACTAAATACATTTTATTCGCGAATATTTTTCTATACTTTTGACAGGGAGAAAAAGAAACAGAACTTTTTACTTTTGTAATATTGTGTATATTTTTGTTCAAGTCGTATTATTCATCTCGAAAACAGACATTTCGTACACTAAAGTTTTTCGCGTACAATTGAACAATAATAATCAATACGTCATTCTAAAGTATATATTTCTTAAAGTTTTTATGTTTCCGAAAAATATGGAACATAAATTTTCAAAACTGAAAAGTCGTATTTCTTAACAAAAAAAAAAAAAAAACGGCCTATGATTAATAAATGTAACTAATATAAGTACGTCATATATTTCTAGCACACTCCAATAAGTCCAGTCGTAAATCGTAAAAGGAAATTTTTTTAAACATTTCACTGGTGTGTGGTTTAAATTCCATAACGTTCGAATATTACGTATAAATAATACAATGTTTCAAAAATTAAATTATCAGTAACCATAAATTGCTATTCGTGTATTTTCGGTGAAATTTAATCGAAACGCAATACAAGTGAATATTATGTGTATACGTTTTGAACAGAACGACCGTATTTCGAAATCAGATGCTGCCGTTTGAAACAAGAACGTTTTATAATTTTTGTTCTTCTTCTTCTTCTTCTTCTTCTTCTTTTCTTGTAAACAGATATTTATCAAATCGAAATCGCGTTTCGCGTCTGCACGATCTTGGAATAAAATAAATGAAAAAAAAAAAAACTCATGTGAAATATCATCAAAGAGCGAAATCGAACAGATGCGAAACGCGACAACACGTTGGTAATTTTAATTCTTTTTTCTTCGTCCTGTCTTCGAAAGAAATTTAAATGGGAATAAAAAGAGAGAAAGAAAAAAGTAACAATCGAAACCAGTAATGTGACATAAGCCTAACGATTCCGAGTATACAACGGATAATTATGGTCGTGCCATCGCGCATGTGTACGTGTGAGAAAAGTATTGTAAATACAAATAATATATATATATATATATATATATATAATGTATATATATATTATATACATTATACATCTTATACGTCGTGAAATAAAAGTGGATAAAAATGTCTTACAGACTGTTGCCATCTGGCATCCGTTTTGTAACTGGTTAGACTCAACGAATCCGGGAAAGAGGTTACGTTGTTCGCGGTCGCGTCCGTCTCGTCTGGCCTGCACTTGTTTCCGAATCTGCGAAAGAAAAAAAAATTGGATACGATACAAAAATTATTATATATATTATTTATAATAATAATAAAAAAAACTACCAACGAAATTTAATATTCCGTAATACGCGTGTCAAAACGGGATACCTGCACGATAATAATTATTATTATTATCGTCGATTACACGTATAGAAATTACGGACACACTGTTGTCGCATTTATTATTGTTTTTCGAACGCGTATTTCTTAAAAAGGAATTAATCGACGTCGAATTGCGTTTCGATCGGGTATATTAACATTATATACATATTTTAAGGAAGTCAATTCACATTTCGGAATTACTTTTTAACACCACAAAACATTGTAACCGACTCGTGAAAAAAGACGCACTGTGTGAAGTGTATTCGTCTAAATCTAAAACGCGAAGTTGTTAATTCGACAGGCACCGAACTAACGCACGACTAGACTTTCGCGAACAAAACTTTACGAGGATTAAGTAGGAAAATTTAAAAAAAAAAAAAAAAAAAAGAAAAGAAAACCTAGTCTCTTCTCAAAAAATAAACAATATATAGTTGTACGCTAGTATAAGGATTAATGTTATCGAACGAGCGTTTCGTTTCTTATACCATCGATTTGATCACAGGAGAACATTAGAAACCCCCACACGGCCACTGCGATATTCCCGTAAATATCGTTATCATTCGCACGAGGAAAAAAGCTAAATGTGGTTCATACAAGTTTCTTCAATTTATATAAAAGCTTTTGGGTGTTTACCGAATTTCAATAAATATACGACGCGTGCATGCCTACGGGCCAAAAGTCAGGAAAAAAACGTCGAGAACCGCGAGTGACAAATTCGTTCTGGTTTTCTCTTGAAATCGTAGATTTAAATAGCCAGCGCGGTTAGGTCGTGCGACACATTAATTGTCGTAAAAAAAGATTTATATCGAATAAAACTGCGGAACGCCTGCAAACGGCGTGGAGGACAATCGATTTTTCGAAATTGACGTTTTTAAAATGTGCCCGTACTGATTTTGCCAACGACAAGTTGGGGCGGTGCGCCGTGGTCATGATTCATAAGCGTCCCCATACAGCTAAACAAGAGTCCCTTTGGGGGGGGGGAGGAGGCTGAGGACGTAGTAAATTTCGCTTCGTATAGCGTAGAAAATATTTTTCAGCAGCATAAAGACGTGCGCAACTCGGCTAATGTTTGTTAATTGAAAGTTTTACGTGCCGATTTGATGGAATATGTAATGAAAAATGGAATAAAAAATTCTACCGAAAACGGACCAGGTTACAGGGCGGTTTACAACGTTGTTCAAATATACTCTAAAGGTTTCAACAGTGTACCGCGGTACGTACCCGTGAGGCGACGGTATGTCGCAGTACGTTTCGAATATGTCATCGTCCGCGTCGTCTACGTCATCGCCGTCGTCTCCGGCCACGGATCCGGATGACGCGGAACGACGGCAACGACGACGGCCGACGACCGGGTCGTCCGCCCGCGTGACCGACGACGTCGCCGCGGCAACGGCAGTCGTCGACACGACGTCCGTGAGGTCCGGAAGGGACTTGTGACAGACGGACGAAGACGATTGCCCACAGCCGCACGGTGGTTGACGGTGGTGGTGGTGGTGGTGGTGGTGGTGATGCTGGTGGTGCTGTTGGCCGTGCGACACCGAGCGGCGGTATTGCACCGGTGGCGGTACGATCGCGTCGTCCATGGTGTAAACCTGCGCAGTGTACGTGCACATTAATAATAATAATATCGTTTATCGCTTAGCATCGCAGTCAAACGAACGCGAATGCCGTTATATCATTCGGTCGGCGAAGGAAAAATAATATTTAAAAAAAAAAGTCTCCAAATAGGTTTTTAGGCGGGCCGGGGCCTTTGGATTCGTATTGGAAAGCTGACTCCGCTTCCCGCTTCAAAACCTCATGGGTATGACATCAAGTGACGAAAGTTTGCGCATATTTCCTGATATACATAAAACGATCCAAAAATTTTTTAGAGAAATTTGAACCGTAAACCCCGCAACATTTAAAAATTTTAAATTTTATACATCAATAGTTTATAGCATACCCGATAGTTTTAATTGTCAAACCGTTTTTTTACATATATATTTTAATAATATATTCAAATGATACACTTCTTTATAATTTTAATAATTTTATATTTAATCGTTAGAAGTGGCGCAAACTTCCGGGTCATGTGTTTATATAATTTTACGTCGTCGACTAAACGGACGCAATCACCCCGGCGTGTATAATGTACAGACAACGCACAACAAACGCGTGTCTAAAGGAAGTCTGCAAACGTTGAAACGTCCTAAATAATTGCGTGTGAAACGTATCCAAATTTCCTAAACACGCAATATTTACGTGACCGCTAGCAAAAATAACGACTGCGCAATCTTTGATATACGATACAAACGTATAGTGAATCTCATTCGAAATCGTTTCGGGTAGAAATTTCGTATTATTATTATTATTAAATGCATTGCGAGAATTTACAAAATATTACACTTCGGCTCGCAGTCGTCCCGAGTGTTGGCGTACGACTTTTTTTGCACTTTATTCAGCTAAAAACATATTCGTACGGTCTACAACAATTCAATATCTCGTTATTAATAAGTATTAAAAACCGTATTTATATACCGATAACATACAATTAATATTGATAGCAAAAAAATGAAATGTTATACGACACTTTATAAGTCACTTAAAACACTAGCGTTGTGAGATATAGAGAAATGTCAACGATCCATATACGTTTTATATTCGACTATATAACGGATGTTATTACAGAAAACTCACCGAAGTGGCTTCGAACAAGTTTTCTTTGGAGTCGGCATTCAACAAGCGTCTGAGATCGTTTTGAAGTTGTTGCGAATCCGCCGTGGATTTTCTCTGACAGCCGGCCACCAGCCGAGGACTTTTCGGAGGCGGCAAGCAAGTAATACTTCCATTCGACAAATTGCAGCAATTACCTACATATCATCGCAGACGTCGTATTAATTAATAAACTATATAAATTACGATAAATCATTATTATATGTCGGCGAATTAGGGAGAAGATTTGCAATATCTGAAATAACTTGTTTTCTTTTTTTTTATAATCGGATATAAACTGTTATTTGACTACGCACATTTTTTTTTTATTTACGATTACGAATAATTTCATTTTCCATTATTATGTTTATTTGCTCCCAGTATTTCAATGGTGGTCGGATCAGGGCAATTAAGCTACATTTCGTCCTGCGTCTATCCGCGTGTATTGAAAAAGTTCGCGTGAGGCTTTGTGTGTTTACTCGGTGAAAAGATTTCAAATAAAAATAATCGCACAGACCATAATACAACTTTCACATATGTAATATCGTAACGACTCGAGAAACCGAGTAAAAACATAAATAATAATAATAATAATATACATTATACACGATAATATGTATAAAAGAAAGTGCTATTTATATATGTACCGTGTAATGTCTGAAAGTACTGGTTCGATTTATATGTGGTTTTTTTTTTTATTTTATAGATAATTTTTCAAGGACGGATATTTAATATAAGCACAGTAGTTCTCGTAATAACAACATTAGGAGAATAATAGTTGAATAGTTTACCGTTGCACGCATGTATACGTATGAGATAACACACTGGACTGTAAGAAAGTGCTCCGCATAAACTATTTTTCTTAAATGCACCTGAAGAGACAAGACAGACTTTTCTAATTGATTTATTACTACACATAAGGTACAATCGGAAAAACTCATTTCTCTTACAGCTGCGTCACTTGTTATCGTTGTCGTTCTCTTATAGGAGGGAAACTACGACGTTTAAACCATATATGCTACGATTTTCAATGATCGAACTGACACTCGCAACATATCCAGATAAAGTTCTTTGGCTGTATTGTTAAGATAATGTCGTTTAGACATTTGGGATCCGTTTAGTCTTGAGCCTCCGTCGAGGCTTTAGATCTCACCTTGAGAGATATGACTAAGAAAAATGTGCTTGTGGGAGGCATTACTATACTCTTATCTGGAGATTTTCGACAAACTCTAAACTATCACAACGTCGTTCACAAAGAAACGTTAAGTTGAATGTACACAACTTATTGTTGTACACGTTTTAATACGTTTACAATTTTTTTTTTTTTTTTTAATCTCTATACAACAATGAAATAATATAACGATGATTTCATACTAATTGCATTGTTATTTAAAATTATAACAAATATAACTTTACATATTACGTATAAAATAAAAACACGATCTGATTAACGAGTTTGGACAATCGATCCCCGATTGCGTTTTACTCTACGCATCGACCGTCATATTGCCTTACCTTTATAGTTACCGGAAACGATGTCGTGTGACGATGAGCCTTTGTCGGAAGAACCGCTGCTCCGGAGACTCCGTCTGAGCTCTTGTTTCCGATCGAGCACCGTTTCCGATTTGACGTAAAGCGATTTCGTTTCTTGCAACAGTTCCACGGCGCTCTTTCGCTTTGCTGAAAATGAAAGTAACAACAATTTTTTTTTTATATATATATTAATGTATTATATTTCAAACTTCCGTCGAATATTATGTACAATACACTCGATCAGAAATAACACGTCGTATTATGTAAACACGATTCTATGGCATATTATTATTATTATTATTAATATTATTATTATTATTATTAAATCCTGCACAGTGCGCGCGCACACACACAGAAATCCAATACAGCGTAAATAAATATTATTATGTAATTTTAATAGTTTTATTATAACGGCACACAAATAATATATAGTGAGTACCCTACGTTTTATATTATTTTATCGTGTATACACGACAAAATATTTTTTTTTTTTTCATTTGCGAATGGACGCTCATCGAGTGGCAATACTTTTTACACATTGTGGCACGGACCATCGCCCCCGACTTCCTTCCATTATATATATATATATATAATTAATGTTGGTTTTTTTCATTCGCGTTAATATATAAAGCCTAAAAAACAATCTACGTACAAACAATCCTTCATAATATTTACATATAATAAATATATATTTATATACAGTCGTGTGTCATGTAGCACGAGCCGCGCATATCGGTTCCTGCGGTGCAGTCAACGACACGACCAAGCGGACATGGTATTACACGATCACGGGTTGTTAGATAGACCGTGAACGTTTTATGGACCAGCTCGACTGGAAAGCAAAACTGTGAGCGCCTACTAATTTCGGGCACTTCCTCCCTGCGAACGGATATAACGTATAGCAGCTGATACGGAAGTTGTGTGTGTGTGTGGGCGTGCGCGTCATATGCGCGTTTAAATAAGTGAATTTTTCCGTTTTTGAATTTCCTGCGTCCAAAGGGGAAAGCGATAATATCGACTAATTGAAGGTGACGGCGCGAACCGTTAAAAATTGGATAAACCGCATTTCGTGGTTCGGCGCTTCGTCGAGACGAAACTTCATCGAGATCGAATTTCACCGAGGGATTAAAATACGTTCGTCTGCAAATAAACACGGGACGATACTGATAGAGCAGCTAGTTCCGATCACCGTCTCTGTAGTACGTATTACATTGAAAATCTGTATTGACCGTGCAATCGTCGAATCCTCGGCACAAAGTGTAAACCGAGAGATGCACACTATAATGACCAGTGGCCGCGGTAAACCACAAATTTCCTCAAGGACGACGTTTTCGAGTTTTAAAGGGTGTGGGAAAATGTGGTAAGTTTCAATGCATGTATTCAATTACATAACATTTAAACAAATATAAACAGTTTAAAAAAAACGTCGTATACATTAAACATTCGTATTATATAATTAGTATTGCATAAAATTGTTGTTATTCACTTCGTGAAGTACAAATAACGTGTGTTTCATGAAAGACTCACGTCTTTGATAGTTTTTAAGCAGTTCGCCATGCCACTGCTACATGATACGCCACGGGTACACCATGTGAGGTATATTGTATACACGGAGACGCGTGATCTACACGCGTTGAATTCGAATTGATAATAAACCACAACAATAATATAATGTACATCTCGTATTTTTATTTTTAATCGAATAATCTTCTTCGATTGTGTGTGTGTGTGTGTTATACATTGTTATTTATACTGAAATATAATTAAACTCCGAATTCTGTGAATAGTACGATTTTTAATTCAAAATATACTTATAATATTAGATGCAACCAGAAGACAATAATAATGAAAACGATAATATACTAATAATAATGTATAGAATTGGAAATGTTTAAAATGAAGGCACAGATAACTTCATTTGTGAAAACTTTACCCTCCGAGAATCCCGGAACGAGATCGGCTAACAATTAACATAATTATTTCGCGAGAAATTAATAAAATAATAATGGAAATTGGTTTGAAATCTGAGTTAAAATGAAATTATAATTGGAGTTTTCAAAAAGAAAAAAAAAACAAATCCAAACTACTAAAAACGACGTGGCGACTAAATTCATTACGACGGAATACGTATAATAATAATAATAATAATAATAATAATATTAATGAGAATAATAATAATAATAATAATAATAATAATAATAATAATAATAATAATAATAATAGTGACAAACGTGATTTCTACATAATGTTTATTTATTTTTTTTACTGTTATCGGCTATCAAGACCAATCAGACTAATTACTTATCTACAAATGTCACCGATCAGAAGGCGAGGCGTGAAAATAGTTCACGTCGGACACTACTATTATAATGTACCTACTATTGTACAGTAATGAGTTCATTACGACAACGGCCAGTGTGAATAATATACCGATATAATACACAGGCAATTTTATTATGAGGTCATTGAATAATCACGTTCGATAATAATGATTAATGAACAATAATAAAAATAACGAACGGGGGGGTACAAATATAATATTGCACATGATACACCGCGACGATTGCGAAAATTAGAAAAGTAATTCGCTCGGCATCATTTTTATTGCAGCTTTTTCTTATCGTTTTGCCGTCGCCGTACCAATATTAAAAGTGTATTATAATCGGAGGGAATATAATTCTGGCAGTAAACAAAATTTGACTACTATATATTGTTCAATACGTAGTTCTGAAGTACTTATTCTATTCCGACTTCATTGCATACTTTCTGGAACAATAAAAACATTTCGTAATCCGACATACGTTTTAATTTTTCCTGAGTTTTAATAGTCTAGTTATTAGTATTATCGTACAACGCCGGGCGAATTTACTGAATTGTTTGGAACGCCGAGACATTGGACAAGAGTTTAAAAATCTCGACTGCCCAATAAGTATATCACATATATTATGTATAATAGGTACGAGTTATGCGGACATTTTATTACACGACAAAAATAGTTTTTCGATTTTATTATGAAATTTTTTTTATAACCAAATATTTAAATACCACTTGTAAATCGTATACACCACTGCGGGTAATTCGGACCGCGTTGGATTTCTCACGATATTTTTGCGAGCTACTGTTGTATCGTACAATATAACTATCACGGCGGAGATTTTTTCTCGCTTTTAAATCGATATAAAATAACATTGTTAGTGAGTACGTCAATATTTCAATGAAATCCATTGGGCATCGAGAGTTAAAATGTCGAACGTCTATAGAAAACGAACATTATGTTATCGTTGAAAATAATAACAGCACACGTATACGTTAAAATCCGCAGTTTAAAACGTTCATAGCGCATTACCCCGGACGCATGTGGACATTACGAAACGGCAATCAAAAATATCCGACGCAAATCACACGTTTTTTAACGAGTGGATTTTTTTAAATGTATTATTATTAAATATTAACACATTTATTTAATACAATACACCTGCACCGTAACGTGTGTATACTCGTATTGTTAAAATATTTCATGTGGGGGAGGGGGGATTTGTTATATAATGTGTTCGTGTGTATACAAATACGAAACGCATTCGAAGTAAAAAAAAAAAAATATATATATATATCCCTACGGTTAATGTCCGTAGTTAAATATTATTATTTCGTTTTATATATATATATTATAATAAAATGTATTTTATTTTTTTTTTTCGAAATATGTGTATTCGCTCTCACCCGTGCATTGTGGCCTGTATGACGACGACGACGACGACGAAGCTTTGTCCGTCCGGAGAATGGCGTTCGTGACGTTTAACGTTTTGAAAGGTTGCCCGGGCTGCTGTCGGACGTAGCAGGCGGGCGACAAGGCGGCCATGTCACTGCAAGCGTTGCCTCGGCCGGAATAATGCCGGACGCATCGCCTCTGTCACTGTTGTGTCACTGCCACCTGGAACAACGAGTTAAACGACGGAAATATTGAAAAATGTTTATTCGAATTACACGCGGAGACAGTGCGCCGGTAAAGTGATTTTGGGCGAATTTCTCTTCAACACCGATCGCATTTCGAGAAATCATCGCGTTTACACTAATAATAATTAACAAACTCGACGAGACGTTTAATTTTCGAAATTAATGTAATCGGATTTTTACGATTTAATCGAAATTCGTATTCGAACCCCGTGGCCGGCAGCGGCGCAGAAATATTCGCGTGTTTGGAAAAAAAAAACGCCTACCGAAATTTGTGTTAACACAATGCTTTTAAATATATTTTCCAAGTGCGCGTACGTGATTATTCGAATGTACCGTTGTTACTATTATAATAAGAGGATGTAGAAATCGTCCAATTTCGTTCTAGTAAACTTACTATTAACTGTATGTTACGACTACGATTCCACAAAAAAAAAAAATTGTGTTTAGACTCTGAGATTTAACTCGTATATATATATTTATGATGTGTATTCGCGACCCTTTTTTTGCCGCAGGAAAACTTTTATTACCGCGTCATTGCTAACCGGTAATTCTGGTACATATTAAAACGGATAATGTGAGACGATAAAAACGCGGGCCCCGCGAGTGTAACCATCGTAGGAGAAACGCGGTGAACGGAGAAAGGGACTGGACACAATCGCATTTGAACCGTGCGAAAATCCTGGTCGAATGACCACGTGAATACAATATACCCTTGTATTATCCTTATATAGATATAAAAAAGCAGGCCCTTTTTGTGTACCGAGTTACTGACGATATTATTGAATTTTTTTTATAATTTTTTTTTTCATAGAGTTGTTCCCACATACTTCTCCGCGTCACCCGTTTTTTCATTCTTTTTATTTTTTTTCTAAAGGGTCCGAGGAAGGGATGACTTAAATGTTACGATTTTACTGTGAATACGCGAGTCCTATTGACGGCGGAGATATACACGCAGGAGAATTTTCTAAATTACTCCTACGAATTAATAGTGGAACTTCAAACTATAAGGAGATGGGTACAATCACGAATATAAAAAAAACCGTGTAAATCATATAAATAATTACATTTTCGTTCAAAATTGCGTACGGTCATCCAGCTAATATATTATTATACGGAGACGACCCGTAGAGAACGGGCTTGTATGTACAAAACGCGCAATACACAGCGAAAACAACGGGATTCTTCTACCCCGCGTTTCATTATTTTCCCTGCCGTTTTCAAATGAGAAAAATCGCTTGAAAACAACGTTTTTGTTTTCCGCGTTGTACTACTGTGTTGGAGCAACGGCGACGACCATTTAACATTCACACATTGCACTCGTTTTACTGTTTCTTTCTTTCGTTTCACAGCAGTATGCACACGAGTGATTCCGTTCAAATAATCGTTAGCGTGCGCAAAGTGTTATGACGATTTTTATTTTTTTTTTTGCTTCACAGGCCTCATTCAGATCCTTTTCTACAGGGAGTTCTCCAATAATCTCGATTTGCTGCGTCTTCAATTCCTTTTTTTTTTTAGTCCTTTCTTACTCGGTCCATCCAACGTCGACGTGATCTTTCCACTTGTCGTTCTATTTTTACTCGTCTTGTCAGTGCGTAATCGTTTTATTAACTTACCCTCCGCACGCCATACGCGTCCGGCCCGTTCTAATCTTTTTGATCTCAGAAAATCTTGTAAGTCGGGTGCGATGTGCAGCCTCTTAAAGTCCACTTTCTTTCTCCGCTCATACAACAACAGTGTATTTTTCTAAGGATTTTCCTTTTGACGGTTTTTTCTCATCACCCCACGAGTTACACACACCCGTGCACGACAACGATAGACAATTTATATCTTTTTCTCAATGACTCTTAAAAAGAGTTCCGATTTGATCGTTTAATACAATATTTATGGTCAACTCCTTGTGCAAATACTTTTCGTGTCACAGCGCAGACTACTTGCAGCTGTCGTGGACAATATCCGCTTGTAACTTTTTACTGCGGCTTTTCAAATATTTCTCAATGTAAAAAAAGACGAAACTGTTGAAAAAGATTTTTTTTTTAATTTTAATCGAAAACCTACAAAATGAATTTTCAATAAGATTTACTTCTATATGTCCACGAGGAAAGAAAACGAATAGTTTTAAACCCGTTTTTTCTATTGAAACTACAGAGACCTGACTTACACATAGAAATCATCGAACCGTAGCAAACAAAACATTGTTTTCAATACCGATTTTAAAGAAGTAATAACTAACAAATATTATATTTTACACAAAACTTTTTTTAAATAAATTTCGAAGGAGGCATTAAAGGTTTTGCTAATAAACAAACGGAAAAAAAATTGATTATTATTTTCGACTAAACATATACTTGTGAGACAAGCGAACATTTTCGCTATGGTTCGATATCGAAAAAATTATATCGTTCCAGATTAAGCGACTGACACTTTGAAAGCGATCTTACGAATATTTAAACATTTGATATGACAATGGATACGAAAACAAATTAATAGAAAATGTTCAATCACAAGAAATCGTACTAAATAATTTTTACATTTTTTTTTTACACTTAAACGTTATTTTATTCGAAACAATTTTAATTATAAAAAACAAAATCAATTTATATTTAACGATATATACATATACATATGTATTTTTTCAATTTTTCCCTTATAACATTTTGTTTAAAAACGTATTGCGAATAAACGAACATTATTAAGACTCGTATTGATATGATTTTTCGTAATATAATAAAATTATTATATCATGTAATACGTATACATTTCATAACGATTGATGTAAAAAATATATATTGGCCACTGCAGATAGACACGACCGATGGTTTTGTCGTCCTTTTCACGTATAATTACAGTAACACGCATAATAATAATATTATATTACGCGTTTATTACTTACTTATGAACGTACGATTCATTGCGTTATTCAATCAATATGCGTAACACAATGCGTTATATAGATTTATTAATATTGTTCGATAAACTGTACTCGACACACACACACACACCACGTGCAGAATTTCGTATAAACTATAATTATCCGCGGTTAGATGAATGAGATTCGGAATTTTTTTTTTGTTTTCGTTCATATGGTGTTTCGCGTTTGCTCGTTGAAATCCAACGGGATCGCGACAAACGAATTATAGCGCGTCCGCCGTACGTGTTTTTTGAATAATACCGAAGAGTACGCGTGACGAGCCACGTGATGCGCGGGAAGTTTGGAGATGCCACCGCGGTGTGATCGAGATTTTCACACGGCTCACAGTGCGCGCGCGGGCCCGTTTTCGACCCGTTCTCCGATCGCCACGTCGGCGTTCGCCGCACCGTGTGTACACGCGCGCACACACAACCACTGGCCAAAACGACACCGCCAGCCGCGCGTGTCGCGTTATTCCGGTACGAATGTCTCTTCTGTCTACCTATACATCGACGGATTACACCGCGTTCCCGTTCTCGGAGCGCCCTCCGATACGTATCGTATTGTACACGCCGTATTATTATTATTATTATTGTTATTATTATTATCGCGTACGTGTGTATAAATCGTACGCGAGTACGAGCCACGTGCGTGTGCGGTACACGAGCGGGAACGATCCCGTCGGGACAGTTCCCGTTACAGGGGCGACGTGGTAACTTATCCCGGAGTGACACTGCAATGAATTGAACAGTCCCGCGCTTTTCGGCAGCCCTCGTATTCGTAAATAATAGTCCGTCCGTAATCGCGGATGAGCTCGACAACGCGTTACGATCATAACACTGCACGATATGGAAATTCGCGAACGCAATTAAACGATTCATATCGTTTAAACACCCGCCCCCACCCGTCAGGCGGTACTACGTCGCAGTGCGCTTTAATCAAACAGTCGAATTGAAATAATTAATAATATAATTTGGAGAACGATAGTTTTGCACGTAGAACAGGACTTGTATGATGTACGACGAGTGCGGTGGTACGCATTAATTTTTATCATCGATTTTTTTTATTTTATGTATAATATATATATATATGTATATCGATTTATAATTCGCTTGGGAAAGATGAGTTTCGATAATAAAATTAGAGTTGAAATTCGGGCTGCACACGAATTGCGTCCGGCTATTCCAGTTTATTGACGTTTTAAAAAAACGTACAAAGAGTAACATATTATATTAAACAACGTATTATTCATATAATTAAAAACGGACGAATGGTATGTGAAAAAGAATTTTTTTTGAGACAAAACACGAAAATGGCCAAATAACTCGTCTCGATTATATTAAAAAAGTATCGTTCAAGTTTTCACCAGTCTCATAATTGTTTCAATCTTAATTTAATCTTTCAATTTTTTTATATTAATTTAATTTACATACTTTTAATTACATAAAAAAAAAAAACAATATTTTTAACCTACCGAAAGTAATAACTTGCTATTGACAGTTCTGAGTCTGTATAAGATGGAAAGGAAAATAACGTTTTTACGTTAGGACGCAATTCGTGTGTTCGTTAAATATCGTCGGGACACAATTCATGTGAAAAAGGGATTTCGCAATATTTACATCTCGTATCATTTATAGTACAAAAGTTTGAATGCCTACTCAATAATGTAATATTATTTACATTGTCAATAACGTTAGACACACAATTTATTTTTTAGATTCAATAGTCTTGAGTATTCAATAATAATGCAATAATCATAATGGTCTTAAAACAGAATGTTTTCCCCCGGATCGATTTGAGTTCAAAGGGGAGTATATATAAATATAAATATATATATTTCAAAAGGAATACGCGAAAGAATATTTTAATCTAAATGTAAATAAATCTGCAGAAAACGCTCGCGTACATATATTCACTGTATGGGTACACTAGTGGCGTAACTGACTTATCTTTATGGGGGGACGCGAACCAAAAGACACTCAAAGGACTCAAACGCATCGAATGATTTACACACTTGTTTGTTTTAATATCCCAGTATTTTTGCTCTAAATTATATTATATTTGAAAACTTTCTAAAAACGTTTAGTATTTTATTAAATAATTAAACAATACATACATTAGGTACTGAAAAACAATTTTATTTAAAATATATCAAATTACCAACAATTTGATGGGGGGGGGGCGATCGTAAATACGCCACTGGGGTACACCATCACTGGAGTCAAGAATTCTATATACACACGTATTACAAAAAAAATCAGTTTTGTGTTAGTTACAATAAATTTGACACATAATATTATACGTAATATTTAATTTTATAAATTCTCAAAAAATTATCTATTAATTCGTAAAAGAAATACATTAAAGATAAATAATATATTATCCAGCATCGTTGTAAAAGACTCGGTGGCACTGAAGTACCACCCCAGTGCAATGTCTCGATAACGTTATAGACGAGGGGAAAAATAAAACCACTTTTTTTTTTTTTTATCGTGTATTTCACGCGCGACGTGCCTTATCGTACACACCCCAGTGACTACGATGACTTCTCACGCGAGTGACGTTTCCGTCGAATTCTCAAAAACGTTATTATAGAGACTCGTCTTTTTTTCCTATCTTTCATTCTGCGATGACACATCCAACGAAGCCGTTTCTGCTACGTAATAAAATACCGATCGAATCGTTATTATTATTATTATTTTTTTTTCGATTAACGGTTATACGTAGACGTTTTACCGTGATGATGTGTTTATCAAAAAGCTAATTGTTATTTGCGAAACGCGTCGTATAAAACGTTATAACGCACAACGCGTACTACGTACAACACATAATATCTCCGTAATCATTTATTGCGAATAACACGAACAGCGATTATTAGGAGTGGAACTAGTTCCGATTTTTAGGTTATTCGTTAAAAATGATAAAATTGCATAACTCGCTCGTGAATTGCGATACCGGTTGGATATCGGAGATGTTACAACGCAAAAATCTGTTTCCCTCCCGCGGGATGACGATTAATTAATTCTGTAGCGTTTATAACCTGGAAATAACAATCGACATGGGTTCTAAAAAATCTCGTGTTCGTAAATAAAAAAATTAGCTCTGTTCATTAATTACTAGCTGTTTTTCAGTACAGTTATCATGTACACATTACAAATTACATAATGTCGAAAGAAAAAAACACTTCCCCGCGGAATCGTATGAGCTGTGCGGATATAATTCATGCAACGCCATCCTCACAATACAGTGTCGTTCGTTTTTTACGTTATCGTTTGGGCCGACGGCGCGTTAAACGACACGTGAAGGATTACTTCTAAAGGGTTTTGAGAACGACGATGGAATAATAGGACATAAAATAGAGGTGGTATATGCACGAGTATCTACGATTTTCGACGAGAGGGACCGTATGTATATATATGTAATTACGTATTATTATTATTCACACGAACCATTGAAGAGAGCCCCTCTTTTTCTCGAGCGAAGCATTTCAATCCGTTTATACGTTACACGCCGCATTATTGCTTATATATATATATATAGTTTTATACTGAGTAAAAACTTTATGATTATCAAAAATCCTCGGCGCGCATAGCACATTCATTTTTCGTTTATTCATTCACCCGTTCATAGTTTCAATAGTTTCATTAGTTTCGTTTGCTTTCAGAGTGATGCGGATAATACGATTGAATACCGCACTCGAGGAAACGAAATGAAAACAACTTCTCCCCGATTGAATAAAACTCGAACAGATGTATATTATATAATCTTTTATATTCTCCTTTCACGAAGTTCTGTAGCGACGTAGCCGTGTAAATTAATCTACTCAAAAATACTCTTCACCCGAAGTAATATCATAAAAATTTATTTTATTGTATAATAAAAGCTATATATTTTAGAATTCCTCATACGGCAAATACTTAACTAATTCAAGTATAATTTTTATAGATCATAATTATACATCATCATATATCATAAAAAAAAAGCGAATGCGATAATAATGATTATAAAAATATTTCATATTTGTGTAGATACACGCATATCTCCAATATTTATATTGAATAATTAAATATATATACATATATATAAACGCGAATTCGTTATTTTATCTTATTTTACCACTCGACAATTAATTAAAATATTATAATATCGTTGACTTATTGAGTGTCATAAACGTTTTTTCTTTATCTTTTCATAAAAATAAAAATTTCATAACATACGAACGCCACGTATTGTTTTTAAAACAAAACCCTCGTGACAAAATATACGTATGTATAAACGCAATGCTGAAAAATTCGATGCGTTTGGGAAATAGCATAACTACAGTAAACATTGGATTTACACGAAATAAAAGTGTCGAAAAATCGTAAGAACATAAAATATTACATTTTTGGTCCGCAGCAATAAAATAAAATGCGTCTATTGTCTAAAATATTAAATTGTATCGTGCGCGGTATACGAAGAATATATATTCTATGAGATATTAACGTAATATAAGTATATGTTTGTGTGCGATTGCAAGAGGCAATCTCAAATATTGTTTGTATATACGTATTTTAACGTTGTTGAACCCCTACGAAAACATCCACTCGGAATAGAATAAGAATAAAATCCCCTCGTGTATATATCCAGCTAAACTCAACTGCAGTCGAAATGTATATAATATATATATATATTAAATAAATCACGAAAGAGACGACAGATATATTGTGTCTGTAAACTCGCTGTGTAAACGAATAAATTTATTTTCAAATCGCCGACGATGTACCGTAACGCGTTATAACACGTCCAAGACAACGCAACTATATGATATTATACGTTTTATAATTTTTTTAAAGAATTATCATTCGGCAAAGCGATGAAGCCTACGGCCGCCTCTGAGAAACGAGTTTTTATGCTCGGACATAAAATTCCAAAGTAAAACTTATTCGGGTTTGCCAGTCCGCACACAAAACCGATCGGACCGAGGAGAGGGGAAAAATGCAAATACGGCGGCGTATATTTCTCAAAGAGACACGGGACGAGAACGATGGTCGATTCTGGAGTAGTCAGCTCTTATGCGTATAATTTATCTTCGTATTCATCCGGACACGGCGACTTATATAAATAGGCTTAAATAGATTTACCAAAAAAAAAAAAAAAAAAAATTTCATTTATAACGCTATACGCGTGAAATAATATTCAAATATTTAATTTGACACGTCGCAATATCTTTTCAAAACCGTTGTCGTGTATGCATTTTTCGATGTGCCCGCTCTTATGTTAACACGTATATGTGCGACTATACGACAAGTCGCCGTTGTTTGAGATGTTAATAATTAGGTGTGCCGTGTTAGAAGTCGTGTAATAAATTTAAAGAAAAATGTGTAGTTAATTTATATCTACATATGTATATATATATATATATATATATATATATATATATATATATATATATATATATATATATATATATATATAATATATATTGCGAGGAGGCTGGGCGAGTTACTTTATTTTTGTTTTCAACTAGTTCAAGTTATAATTAAAAAAAAAAATAATAATAATTGATTTTCAGTACTTTCATAATATTCTAATGCTATAAATATATAAATAAGTCTACAATTAATATTAACACGTAAATTATTATATATACCATTTAAAAGATAAGCACTTTTTTCAGTGTTTTGTTAGAATTAGATTTTCAAAACAGTGTTTTATTTTTTTATATTTCACACAATTATTAATCCAAACACGCCAGTTTTCTACGCTATATTATTAATTTCAGAAGCGCCGGTGTCGCGGGATTTCGCTCAACAAAAATTAAGCAGTTAAAAGAATTTGTATAAAATTATTATCAAATAACCAAATTGGCGTCTCGAGCGTTACTGCTGTAACGAGCGAGTTACTCTCCGCAAGCGATCGTGTCGTCGTACGCTCATCGTGACTATTATTGCAGATTGTATATTAAATGTTAAAAATAAAAATAAATTATTATTATTATTATTAATTTGTCAAAAATCGAAATCTTCCGACAAAACACCGCGTAACTTCTCGTTTTTCAAATTGTAGTACACAATTTTGTTCCTGCGTTCATCTAAAATCACACAACGTTTGAATTGCACCGCACGTACGACGGACGAAAACAACGAATGCTCGTGTAGTGTAGTGCCGTCTCGAACAAAACCGGACCGTTTTAAAGTTTACGACGATAACTTCCGTAATTTCGAATAATATATAGTAATAATATTGTCGTCGAGTTAAAATTTGTTTTTTTTAACTTTTTCTTAACTCGTTAATGGCCAAACGTGGTAGCGCGTGTAACGCTGTTTTCCCTCCCTCCGCGCGATATACAATTTTGATGTGACCGTATATTATATAGGCCGCATAAAAATAATAATGTATAAAATACCACGCGGCGGTTACGACAATATTGCGAAAGGCCGTCCCGCGGGCGCGCACGGCGAATGCGACGAATGCGAACGAATTGCTACTTTGCACAGTTTATTTGCCACAGCCGTGTGATCGCGATGAGCGGCGTCTCGCGCGATCGCAGATGTGCCCCGCGAAGGCCCGCCCCGCCGATTTCGAAATCGGGTCGGACGCGGGGGGGGGACCTACTCGACCGAGACCGCCTGCGACAGACGACACAACAACAACAACAACAACAACAAATGCCGCCGTTTCATGAGTGTCACCACACGTCGATGACACATTTGGGACGACGAGCGTTCCTGCAGGAAAGTCCGGTCGCAAACTCGTCTTATTCCTGCGCATATTATTACGAATACTAACGGCAAACGGCACCGTTAAAAATCTTTAAAAACAACACAAATATAGCTAACGGGCTCATATATATAGCTCATCAATCGCTTCCCCCACCGTCCGTCGTTCGACGTTTAAATGGCCAACGTGGTAAGTACGACAGAAGAACCGACGACCGTTTTATGGGTGCGGAAAAAAAACTGAAAAACAAAAAAAATACATTAACCCTCGTGTTCCACACACACAGAGAGAGAGAGAGAGAGAGGGCGACGTGTCCACATATTTATTAAAATTCCGTAGCGAGTAATGTTCTCGAATACGATACGAGAGAAGAAGAACAACAATAATAATAAAAATAACAATAATAATAATAATAATAATAATAATAATAATAATAATAATAATAATAATTAATATTAATATTATTAATAATAAAAATAACAATAATAATAATAATAATCGCATATATCCTTTTCGGCATTTCTTCCGCGAATCTTCGAAAGTAAAATCGAATTTGAAATATACGTTTTATCGTTATTATTATTTTTTTTTTTTTCGTTTCACTCGTAATTTGTGTACCACTCGTTTTTATTCCATCCCGTGTACCTTTTCTAGTCCAAAAACCGCGCCTGCCACACACAAACACATATTATTCACTCTGTATACGCGCATATTCATTTGATATACACAGTGAACGTCCGGAACTAGCAACGAGGTGTGTATTATTATTATTATTATCGGTGAAAAAAAAAAAGAAAAGGAAATTGCACGCGCCTCATCATTATTATTATTATTATTATTATTATTATTATTATAATACACGTATATCTATTATATGATTCGTCGTGATGTTATTATACATATTATTGTTGTTGTTGTTGTTACGTTTTCTAACGGGAAAAAGATGAAAATTAATATTCGTATATAATTTTATAATATACGTACACGGTGCGCGAATATATCGTCGAAACGTTGTTGTTTGGTTTATTGAAATAGAAATCAATTCTCGCTTTTGGCCGATTTTTTAAAAATAATATATTGATTATTATATTATTGTGGACGACTGCAGAGTAATGTAATCGTCAAACCCGTAACACCTGTAAATTATAATAATATACAAAATTGCAAAAGGGGCAAGAAAAAATACATTTATACAGATAAAACCGTATTCCAAACGTCGTTTACGCGTTTTTACTCTCTATACGAAATGTTCGTCAATTTATTATTTTCTTCATTCGTTTATAATCGTTATTATACAATGACGAAGTGTTCAATGCATAATCGTCATTGTATAGTGTTGCAAGTACACGAGCAATTTAAATCCATTTGAGATTCTTTCAAAGAACGCGATAGATGGATTTTCAATTCGCGTTGTTTCATTGGACTCGTTTTCGCGGCCGAGTAAAATAATATATAAAAATTATATAAGTAAAAATAAAATAAACCTAATGTAAATTAAAGTAGACGTTTTTACGCAGACAAATTATTACGCACAAGCGATTTATTTTTAAAATACACGAGTTTTCCTTATTGACTTTTTTTTCCTTTCCCTGATACGGTCAATGAGTATTTAGCATAAATAATAATAAGCAACAACAACAGCGTTTTTACGACATTATACACGTAGAAATTATATGAGAAAATAAATCAAATTATTATGGTATCGTTCCAGTTGTCTATCGAACAATCGAAATTAAATTAAACAACAGAGTAAAAAATTACGTCAATAATAAACTGATTTTTTTTTCCTTCGTTAAACATTACTTATTTACTCATTTTTAATTTATAACATAAATATCATATAACACATTATCGGTCGAAAAAAAAATAATAATAATAATAATAATAAAAACGTTAAAACGACATATTTGTTTGCGGCCGTATGTACCGTTTTCGTTATTAATTTCGCGCTTTTCGTTATTTCTATAAACGGAATTCAACGAGCCGCCGTCGCCTGCAGTCGAGGCAGATAATTCCATACAACACGAAGCGATACACGAGTGTTGCCCCCCAACACTTCGAGCAACCCCGTAAGCAATTATTTATTATCTCGCTGACCCAGTTCGATGCGCGCGTACGCAGCTGCGGTGGAAAATTTCTGGCGAATCTTTTTGTCGGGTTCACTGTTTTCTTTTCTCCGCGCTACGAATTCCATATTATACACGTTCTTGTTACGTACACAATAAAAACGTAACAATGTCATTACGGACGTATTGTTCCGTACTAATTACGTGATTTATAATAAAAAAAAATAAAAAAAAATCGTACGCGAATTAACGCGTTATAAGATTGAAAAATTTAAACATTTATAACGGGCATTGTGAGCGATACTTATATAGAAATCGTATAAAATATTAATTAAATATACAGGGCGTTATAAAACACCGGCCGTTGTAAATTTTAAATTTTTTTAATTTAAAACGAAAAACAGACGCGTTATTCGATGTGTACAAATACTGCGCAATAATTATTATTATTATTATTATAATGACAAACGCGGAGGATTATACGGAGACGTAATTGTCATTAAAAAATATATAATTATATAATAATATTCTATAGCGGTGTTTTCTAATACATTTTGAACTCGCGGACAATAACACAATATGATATGTTGTTAAAACTATTTAAAAAAAAATATATATATATATATTAAATTCAGAGTAATAATCGAGATATTATTACATTACAAGTATATTATAATGTAAAACAAAAAAATTTGATAAAAAAATATATTTCGAATTTTCGGCGCGCCGAGTAGTATTTACACGGAAGTCTCTTCCCACACATATTTGTGCGTATCGGTTTAACCTATAAACTACAATTAAACAATAATCACGAACCGCGTTCATCTTAATATACGTATATACATAGTCGTATAGATCCGGCGGTACAATATGCGTTACTTATATAACATTTAATAAACTAACCTAACTCGCTGAACACGGTGTAACATACGATTTTAAATTGTAATTCGTAATCATAAAATATAATGAAATAATATTGTGTTCATGCGGAAAAATATTTTATCGCTTATTTCGCACATATTTCGACAAATAATTATTATATTGCGCGTAATTGTATAATATTATAAATATATAATTAATACGATTTCACTATAATATAATCGCTGTCTTTCGGTGGATTAAAATCATATCGTGGCCTAATATACGTACGTGTTAGTAAAAAACATTTATACAGAGAAAGTGTATCAAACCAGCCGCGATTCCGAACCGTAGAACAATGGATTATTTTTAAGGATTTATTTCCGTCGGAGAGTGTACACGAACAGTGCGCGTTAATTGTAACATCAACGTGTCCATTACTACAATTCATTCGTAATTGGATAAGCGAAATGATTATTATTACAGCTGTTTGGAAAAAACCGCGTTAAAAGAAGCATTTACGTCGAACAACTAAAATTCGCCTTAAAAAAATTTATATATATTTATATATAATTTCATCCAACCGATTTTAAACTTATCCGTTAATCTACCGTCGATTTTACAGTGTACAGAACATCGGTTCTTCTTAACTGATGGTCCACGGACTTAGACGACGGTCCGTGATGTCAACGTTTTTTTATCGAGTGCAATAACATTTTTGTTTGAAAAAAAAATTTGAAGAATAAAACGGTAATGTCGCGTTGTAACTAACAAATATGTGTGTAGGGAATGAAATTCTATTCCGTATTACTTCAGCAGTCAAACAAGTCGCATGATACGTAGTATATATATTGATCGAATAGTACATATTCATTTTACTTAATTACATAAGAAGTAAAATATTTAATTATATATATATAAATATATACTCATTATATATACTTTCCTGTTTCAAACACGAATGGAAACCGGGTTAGACACGTTCCTCTTTTACAATTAACGTTTTTGTTTAATAAACGGGCTGACATCGTCAGAAGAAGACGGTATTATTAGCGAGAAGTGTCTACGAACAGCAGTTTATTTGAAATACGATTTTAACCGGAATTCCGTAGAAAACGTCTAGTAAGTCGCGCGTACGAAAAGATCGTCTGTGAATATCAATTGAAGTTCACAGAAAGTCCCCACGCCCGATTGACTGTCCGCGTTTCATTTATACGCGAAAAAAAAAACCGCTCTCCGGCGGTTACGTTAAAAACGAGTTTGTAGACCGCGTAGAAAACATTAAGAGAGGACACGACACGACACCGTCTCTCGTATTAGAACGAATAAAAATTGAAATTTGTATAATAAATTTCAAATACGATAAAACGGTCAACGATTGGGAAAAGCGGTTTTTCGTCAACAAAATCGTAAGAACCGCTGCGCTATAAATTATACTCGTACATATACGAGTGTGTGTGTGTGTGTAACAGCCTCGTCCGTTTCAAACCCCAATCGATCATGTACGCATTCAGCGTGCAGATCGTCTCGATATTACAAAACGATATATTATTATTATTATTATTATGTAACACAACGCGGTTTTCTTTTCCCTCGTCCGTCCATCTCGTTTTCATACACATTTTCGCGTATACGTATGTGCGCGACCATTCGCGTTTCGCGCATATATTCCCCGGTCCCCAGAACAAAACGCTGCGGATATTCACAGGAGAGAAGAGGATGGACGACGTGATTTATACAACGGTCACACAAGACCAGACCGCACAGAGATTGCGTCTTTTTAGAACAATATGTGAGAGAGAGATGAACCCCTCGGACGCGATTTCCGCGCGAGCGTGCGGTTCGAATTCCTTTTAAGTGCGACGGCCGGCGGACGGGTTTTGATGCGCGCGCGCGCGCGCCTCACAGTCTCACGTGCGCAAAGACCGTGTAAAAACGAGTGCGGAACACACAAACGCACGCCGGACATATTTTATTTATGCGCGGCGCGTAATATAAATTATTATTATTATTGTTATTATTATTATTATGGCGTACATAATATAAAAACGTCCGATAAAACCGTATTATATAATAATATATAGTCATCGGATTCGTGACGAAACGGTATTACAAATACACTGTGTTTTTCTTCTTTTTTTGTTCCTATCGATTTACCGTTTTTTTTTTTTTCATTAAGACGGCGGAAACGTCAACGTTTATGAGTGTACGCGCGTTCTAACAAAAAAAAAAAAAAAAAAACCGATCGATTTTGAGTATTCGATCGTTTATAAAACCGATTCCTTCACGAGAACGAATTACACTGTACGCGGCTGCAAAAAACATCTGAAACGATTTCGATCATTTATTATAATACACGACGCACGCAAAATTTTACTACGAGTGTATACGTATTGTATTACCTTTTTTTCCGTTCGATATTAATATAAGTAGTCATTTTTTTTTTATTTTAATTCGAAAATTAACGGTTTATTTTATAGAAAATAAACACAGAAATGTTTCTTCGGCATTTCGTCGATTACCGCCGCGCAGTAACAGAAAACGTCGGGGGAATTGTATATTCATTTATAATTTTCGTCAAATGGTACGTTCGAATTTGTATTCTGACCGAATGTCCTCTAACTATATACACTATCTGCATAATGTGTCGGACATGGATTTAACGATAAAATAAACGTGGAAAATTATACGGGGTTTTAACTTTTTTTAACTTTTTTTCCCCATACGAACTCTTTATTGGTTCTAATAAAATACTGAAAATTAATATATATATATAAAAAAAAAAAAAATCGTGTTCACGATTGAATATTCATAGAAACTCCGCGGCACACGAAGAGCAAAAAGTAGTTTTATACCGTAATTACTAAAGTTTTTTTTTTTTATTTTCCATAAGTTAAACCGTAAAACAATTACATAAATTTCAATATTTTTTTTCGCCGTTATTAATTTGGAATATAGAAAAAAAAATTCGACCCATATATATATGTACATATATATAAAAATTGTTTATGTAGAAATTCTTTGTTATACAAAATGAATTTGCATTTCATCTTGATATAATATTACG
Organism: Chaetogeoica ovagalla; assembly: GCA_032441825.1. Classification (NCBI taxonomy): domain Eukaryota; kingdom Metazoa; phylum Arthropoda; class Insecta; order Hemiptera; family Aphididae; genus Chaetogeoica; species Chaetogeoica ovagalla. The sequence continues at coordinate 5,171,199 of CM063726.1, forward strand.
TAATAGAAAAAAATATGCAAATTACGCTATTCTAACACACCGTGTTTTTTTCCCAACTTCAATGGAAATATTTCACGAAAATAATATTTTAAAACGCCGAAGAGAGTACGACGATTACATCCTAAAATCGTGAACGTCATCTCGAGACAGAAATATTTTCATATTCGAACAGCGATTGTAATATTGTAATTTACGGCTCGCGGAAATCCGTTCGCGAATTGATACAATTACGGTGAGTGATGATTGCAATCCGTTTACGAAAGTGAATAATTACATCCAATTACATTCGAGACGTTAGTAAAACGTATCAAACAGTATAATATTCATAAAATACTTATTCTCGTTTTACTTTTTCCATTCCGTACATTACAGTCGTATTATTTTTGTTAAAAAAAATACGCAAAAAAAAAAATCAAACACTACTCGCTCGAAAACGACAATGAATAAAACTTTGGTACGACTTTTTACGACTCGATGGGCCTAACGGATTGAGAACTACGGAATAGTTTTGAAACGAGACGGAAAATCACTAAATTTGCGCGTGAAAAAAAAAAAATAAATAACAATAATAAAAGATAAAATATTTACCGCGCGCAACGTTCAACCGAAACATTCGAAATAATACATAACGTCCGTTCTAATGTTCGAGGCAACGGATATTTTTTTCACTACAGGTTTTTGTTAGACAAATCGATTTTTTTTTTCGTGTATAATTCCGCCGCTTTCGCTATTTCATTTATTCGTCTTTAGAATATCATAACAAGTGTATACGAAAGATGTTATATAAAATATATTATATATTCATGACGTTTCAAAAAACTATTGTACAGACGAAAAATAAAACCGCGTTTTCAATGAAAACGAATTATAAAAATAAAATCGATGACTATGTACGTACACGGCCACTCCGCCGTGTCTGCACGATTGGCAAAAACAGACAAATATTTTACGAATCACTTGTACGAACGGAAGAAGAAAAAAAAACGATATACAAAACGACGTCGTTATAGCTCGCAGCAGTTTTCTATCCGGAGAACATTTGCATACAAAAAAATAAAAATAAAAACGCGTGGGCTCAACGAATAACACATTTAAGGTAATATACGAATTTATATACAATAAACGATTATTATTATTATTATTATTATTATTATTATTATTATTATTATTATTATTAATACCGGTGACCAGATGTTGTCGGGTGACCACTACCGATGTATTTCGTACCTCATGACAACACGCTTACTAAAAATAATGCCTACGAAAAAAATATATAGACCAAATCCTTCGCGTGGGAATCGATGTTATGATTGTTTTTATTTTTTTTTTCAATCCGGCCCGACGACGGCAGCGGATTCAATGGAATCGTTTCCGTGACATTATTAATTACCCGTTAAAAAAAAAAGAAGAAAAATCGTCGTTGTGCAATCGAAACTAATTAACGGGACGAAACGCATTTATTCCGCTACGAGCAGCGACAGGATGATCAAAAGATCGAACCGTAATATAATGCGATATGGTCCACACTATACTGCTATATGGACCGCCGCGCTAACGTGTAACAATAATTATTATCGTAATACGAACGAGTAAAGCATTTCGTTAATATATACGTACGAGTGTATTGCGCACGCAATGAAAAAATAAATATAAAAATCGTTTAAATCTTTTTTTTTTCCACCGGTATATCGCGAATTCGACGCGGAAAATCGATTAAATAGCGCGTTATATACGCGTTTTCGTAATGCAAAGTTGATACTATTATCGTAATTATAGCGTTAGATAAACGAATATTGTAACACGAAAGAAACACACAAAAAACACTTACCCGAACGCGTTAAAATTTCCACACGGCGCACGATAAAATTCATATACGATCCGCGACGGCCAATTGCTTCTTTTTCAAACTGAAAAAAAAAATATAAAACGTGTTGTTTTAGAATACGGTAAATACGTATGAATAATAGCTGGTTTATACGGTGCGAGATAATTTTTTTTTTCCAAATAAAATAACAATAATACTTTTTTTTCACCCTTATTATTTTTCTGGTTACGAATAATAATGAAATTTGATAATAATTGCAATTAACGATGATTCGATTTTGTTACGGTGTTTTAATTTACACGAGTAGTTTTTGATACCGTTATTTTTTTTAATCTAAATTAGGTATACGTTCTCTACAATCGAGTAATTAAAATTAGCGACATAATATTTAATCGTATTATATTATACAATATTGGCGTACTGCTTAATGTAACCGATTAATTACACGTCTTGTAATTCATACTCGTGCGTTTACAAGTACGAATATGTGAAATACGAGATAGGCACAAGGAAGAGGAGATTGTGTTTCTCTTTATAAAATTATTATAATTTACGATTAATTCACAAAACGAACTAAATCAAATACGTAATAAACATATAACAATAGATGTAAAATAAAAGTTAAATTGAGTAACCGGATTTATGAGCGTCAAGATAGAATATGGCAGGGAATGAAAGCGTATAATTTCGAATCGACCCTTGTGTGGGGAAAGTAAGGGATTGAGAAGACGATCTGTTTGGGGACAAATAGCGAGACAATCGAAAAGTACGTGATTGAAAGTCACATAAAACGTTTCCATCGTGGTGAGTGAAATACAACGAATGAATCATTATCGGATGGAAGGCGTGGGACAAAAGACGGTTGGTGGCCAAATCTTAACATGGAAAAAAAAAGACGACTGAAAAGGGCTGTTTTGTGAAACCGTAGAAAACGTGAAATAGAAGGGACAAATTCATTTATACTATTTAGCAGTTGTCGAAAACGACACTGGGTTAGGAGGCATATATGTGAAAGAATAAAATCTGTACATAGGGGGATTTCATTAATTTGGCGAGCCACAATATTCTTCGTAGAATGTGCTAAGAATCAGCTTGCTCGTTATCCGCGTCGATTCCCACCATCATGAATTTAATTTTGTCTCTTTTACGAATTATTTTATCAACGAGATTGCTCCGTACGCGCGTTATGAATCGCGCCGAGTCACTGAACCAAAATCAATTCTTATTATTAAATTTTTTTCCACACTAACACATTAATTTCTTGGATGACCGAACCCACGACATTAGACGTTCAGTTCCACTACGCGCGTTTTCCATATAATATATTTTTCTATTAGGAAACGACCAATTTTTTTTCTCTTTTACCACATAATTTTAACGATTTGCAAAACGACACCGGTACCGTCGACGCCGTGAAGCAGAGTGAATTTCCGGTGGCAACGAACTCGCCGTCTGTTTATAACGTCGATAATATATATATATATATATATATTAACATATTGTCGAATGGTAACCGTATAATATATATATATATAGTAAAATTCGGACACGCGCATTCGAAATAGTATAGAAAAAAATAGAAAAAAAAGAAACCAAGAAGAAACGTACATTAGGAATATAGTTTTGGTAGAAGTATCGAATTCGAAAGTGATCTACTGGCAGTTATCGTTTTACTTTATATTTTGTAGGATAATAACACGATTACAATCCATTTATTTCAATAAATGATCAAAAAAGCGAAATTCGAATTTTTTTTTTTTACTTTTTTTACTACACGTGTCATACGTAATTGTACGTAAGTACAACACGCACAATTCGGTTTTTTAATCCATTTTTTTTTAATTTGACTTTAAAACCATCACTTTCGTTTTATATATGCCATATGCATTGTAGGTAGGTCGCAAGTATATTACTTCGAACGTCGTTAAAACCATATGACCACGGCCGTGTGGTACAGCACGAAATGCGCGCAAGAAAATTACATGGCATTATATGGCCGCGCCGCGAGTGTGTACAGAGGAGAGCCACATATTATATATATATATATTATTATAGAAAACTCGAAAATATTTAGTTGCTGTAATACGTAGATTGATTATAGTCCGGGGCGTATACGTCATATATTTCTATAAGTAAAAATTTCACAAAAGTAATTTCAGTTAGCTTTACTTACGCAATTGTATAACTACGTGTCATTAAAAACAATAAAACAATATATAATTATACAATAAAAAAAAAATGCCGCGATAATTATTGTTCGAAAAAAGTATACACGATATATTTTAATAATTTATATACATACTTGAAAGTGCCTTGTTATTACGTTTGATAAATATTTTATTTTCGTTATAATTAAAATTGTACAATAATCGGCTTGTCGTCTTTTAATTGAGAAATGTAAAAACGATTGATACACAATTTATTTAAAACTGTAAATGAATAAATTATTATATTCGTTTATAATTCGATTCTAACGCGATTATTTTAATTAAACTGAAAAAAAATATATATATATACCGTTTAAAGATAATTAACGAGATGTGCAATTAGTAAGAGTTCGCCATAATATTTTAATTAAGAACCATAATTAATTTATTAAAAACGTAAATAACTACCATATACCGTATAATAAAAATCACCGCTATCTAAATTAATACATTTAAATCGAACTGTCCCGTTTATCGATTCTAGTATAATATCTTGTAATACGCTCTTGGCCATTATAAATTCAATTAGATCATCTTACCTCTGTCCGTTATACAAAAGACAGCACTATAGTAATATAATAGCGAAAGCATAATTTTTTATTTATATATTTTGAAAGTAATTCGAGAAACCGGAGTGATCCCCTAAACAAACATTTCACAATATATTATTAAGACGTGATATTAAGTTTTTTTTTTTAATTTTGTCTTCTACGGCGTAATATAACTTTTACTAACTCGAGTGCATCAATATGGATAACATTTATACTTTAGGCGCGTTTAACATTATGTATACGATAGGAAAACGGAAAATAATATTATCCTACTTCCAAACTAACCAACACACACCAGTAGTATATATTTATCGGGAAAATGAAGGGTCCGTTTTCCCTCATTATTTTTCTTATTTATCATTATCATTTTAACGTTAAGTATTTAAAAATGCTCACCCGTTCACTTTGGATATTATGTATTTATATAATTTAATAGGTTTAGTTATAATTCATAGTATTTGTGTTTTGTCGCTACCACTACCATCACCACCACAGCCAAGAAAATAATATCGTTAAATACGCTTCTACGTATATATGTAGCGGCGTTTACGTACGTAATAAATAATAAATCTGAAAAGACGGCGGTCGTGAAAAGAAAGAAAGAAATCTTTTTTTTACGATATCGGTATATACGCGCGACATAACAATCTGGAGAACAATCCCTGCAGGGGCACATGAAACGTTCACCGGTCGAAACGGATCATTTCGAAGACATGCGCCATGCAAATATCTCGATCGTTTGCAATGAACAAAAAATGTATTATCAACACGTAAACGTCACAATTAACGAGGAGATACATTATGCGGTGTCGCCAGAATCACGCGTAATCAATCAAGACGAGCATTAAATGATGCGCGCGCGGACACTAGAAAATAATAACAATTACGTACGTGAGACAAAAAAAAAAAAATTTATAGGAATAAGACGCGGGCACAGATAGATTTACGTATATTGTCCGCGTTGTTGAATAACGGACGCGTGTTCGAGAGACTCGGACGTGAAACCGTGCCGAAGTAATACGGTTAATGGTCCGATAAAAACGTATCGTGTATAAAAAAGAAAAAAATTACCTACACAGCGTTTAAATTAGGCAACTGCAGAGTTATGCGCTTATGGAATCAAAACGGTATTTCAAAAGAGCTAAACGGTACTTACGGCGACAACGAAAATGTCGTACACGTAATAATAATAATAATAATAATAATAATAGTGAACTCTTCAAATGTCACGTTTTATACAATACGAGTCGAATGATATGATATATAGAGGGCCGAATGCGAGAGATAGAAAATGACAATAACCACATATTCTATAATACACAATAAAACTATCCTTTCCGAAATTATATCATGCGTGCTCGACACGCAGCACACATGTGATGGTTTAATTTTATTTCGAATTCTGCGTGTTCAAAAACCGCGCATATCGTTAATCGTTCGATGGATATGAAACGAACAAAAAAAAAAAAAAAAATATGAAACCGTAATCAAATCACTCGTTTAGTGATTATTATAAAAAAATTATTGTAGGTATATATATATATAGGCGGGTGGTTATAAATTCGGGGTTGCCCAGTCAAAATAATTGTTTTACTGTCAAATATATTGAAAAAATGGACACGACAATATTGAAGAAGTGAAACGTTATATTAACAATATAGAACGAATCGTGAACAATATTGCACGATAAGTTTTATAAACGATCCAAAGAAGTTTTGGTGGACATTTCCCGTAATTACTTAGCGGCACGCAAGACGCGCGCATTTCGTAATAAAATAATAATACTTATACATTTGTGCCTATTTGTACCACACCTGAGATATTAACGCGGTGCTATAATAACACAACATTAAAACATTATGGTAATATAATTGTAAATTTTCTGCCATACGTTATCTGAATTACGTAAGTTTTATTGAATATTCGTCAGAGGAGGAGTTGTCGATTTGAAAGTGTTGAAACAAATAAAAATCCATTTAAATATCTATTGCTTTCATTGTAAAACAAACAAATGAAATGGCAAAATTTATAGATCAAAATTTAAAAAATATTTTTTCTTTTGTTAATTTTCTTGTTAAACGAAATAACAATCATATATTACAAAAACACATTTGAACATAAATAATACTTTTCTTTAACAATTTCTATACACAACCTACATAGTGTTCTATTTTCCTTTTATATACTGCGGTTGATTAAATAATACATGTACTGCAGTATTAAATATTATAATAAATGTCTTCTATAATCTAATACGCGCACCATATCTGTGTAGACGCTGTGAAAACGTTCTTAAATTGCCAACCACGCTGCTATAGCACACAATATAATCTATAAAACAATATCAAATACGTGTAACCGTGCGTTCGTTTGAATTCGCCGACCGAAACGCTAAAAAGAAATAAAAGATTGTTATTTTTTTTTTTTGACCGGTATTTTTCTGCCGTATTGTCAATGAATGTATTGTATAATAGATTAATAAAATCATGACTACAATTTTCGTATCGCGAAGTGAAAGAACAAAAAAAAAAAAATCAAACGTAGCAATTTTTTTTTCTTTTGACAAACCTCCCAGTTCTATTCCGAATGGGATTGAAACAATCATATGATTCTACGCGAATGATTCGAACCAATTTATTCGAAAATAGTTATTATAACTTTATAAAAACAAAAAAAAAAACTAATCAACGGCGAAAAACATTATTTAAATAATGTACAACCAATGAATTGCAGACTTTCGATTGAAAGAGAAAAAAAATTCCAAATAAGTATATATATATTGTATATACGTAAAATACGAAATTATATAAATTAATTTTAAATGCGCGTTAGTAAATCGATTTGTTTTTCTTTTCTTCTTATTTAATTATAACAATATACTTTTCGAATTTCGTATTGTAAACGAAAACGTGTATTGTTTTTTTCCTTTTTCTTTTTGTTAATAAACCGAAAGTCGAAACAATGTATATATTGTAAAAAAAAAAAAAAAAAAAAATGCCGCAATCGAGACGTTTTCACAATAAAATATAATTCCCCTTTACGACGCGTTCATTCTCTTCTCAAATAAAGATTACGTAAATAATCGTGCTTGCAGGTTACATATAAATTACATAGTACGTATATAATATTTAAACACTGGAATTATACAAACGCGGTTTGTGTTGCCAAATGTATATATGCATGGCGAATAACGAAAAACAAAATGACGTATTGTCGAGATTTCTTTCTCGAATTGTATTCGTACGGCGTGCGTGAAACGGAGTCTCGATAGTCAATCGAGAAGCGTTTAAACGTCTCATATTATACCGATCCGCGGCAATTCTTCAATAACCGAAATAGATAATAAAATATTACGTGTTTGTCGTCATCACTGTAATGTCTACGATACGACGCCGATTGAGACGGCGGCAATAATGTCGAATGAATTTTGCATTTTCACTTATAGACGTAACTATTTATACGAATGTAGCTGATCTAAATGGTATTATCACTTATTTCTATATTATTTATTATAATAATAAAAATACGTTAGCATGTAGCTGATCCAAATGGTATTATCACTTATTTCTATATTATTTATTATAATAATAAAAATACGTTACGTTATGTTGTTATTGTGAAAAAAAGAAAAAACATTAGCGTTTCAAAGAAAACGCGACGGAATATTAACTATAGAAACATTTAATACACGATATTGTGTGCGTGTGTGTATATATTATAATATAATCACGCGCACTTACGTGTTACAATAAATTGATATTAATCACATCCATCATAGTGCAGTGTTTAAAATACGCTATGAATGTCAAACCTAACGTGTACAATAATATTGTCCGAGTAACGCATTTGTTATATACTCTCATTTAGAAAACGTTATAACAGCCATTTAAATGGCAAATTCTACCTCATTATACAATAATATTAATAATAATATCCGACATATTAACATGCCGCCGAATAATCAACTCGGTTCAAATAAGCAATTAAAAGATTCGTTCAAATGCGATATTTGACATATATACCAATTCGAACATTATAATAGTATAGTTTAACAACGTTATTTCTCGTGGAAACGATTGTATAATATAATATAGCGGACGTCCAGTGAGTTTATCACCATTATTATTAAATATATACATATAGATTATTATTATTATTATTATTATTATTATTATTATATTATATTATATTTTATATATTCGAGTATATTTTCTTAACAATTGAAACCTACGCGCCTACTTATAATACAAAAATAACTAATTTTAATACCACAAATTACTGCAGTTTTACATTTAAACGTGTACAACAGTTTATGTTTGAATACGGTGTCTAATTAAAAACTACAAAACACAATTTAATGAGTTCCACGTGGAAACTATGCTCTTAAAATGGATAAAACGTTGAGCATGCACTTTTCGGGAAATAAATAATAATACGGTAAAAAAAATTAAAATATACATCGATGTCTACATTGTACTTCGCCTTATTCAAAAACCGCATTGTCTCCGAAACGTTATTATATTCTTCTTAATACCACATTACATTGTATAACTGCGTTCTATTTATTTCAATTTCTCTGAAAAAAAAATTATATTTAATTTTATGCGAATGTTCTAACATTTCTACAAAGATAAACAACCGCATTTGACTTTTCATTAGAAATGCCATATATATTGTACGTAAAAAAATACACCTATAACATTTGAGAAACATGTGCGTTTCACCGATGTATAGTGTTCCGAGTTGCAACTATATATTCGTATTATAGCCACAATACAGTACACATTTCTGAAAACGCGATTTTCAACAAAACGATAATTGTATTGACAAATCAGTACCGGGGACACACGTTATAATAGGTATAAATACGGGTAAATATGCGACGGTAAAATCGTTTTTCGCCGAACAGTTGTTAGGTTAGTACGTTACAGAGCTAGGAAAGACGAATGGAAAAACTTCACAAACGATTTCAATGTGCATTGTGTTCTGTTATGAATATTCTTAGTCACTGTTCACCGCTATCTACGGAGATAATGGATATATAAAAAAAAAAAAATAACAAGAAAGCGGGGGATATGAGAAAAAAAAATGTGACGACAATATTTTAATTTAATTTTGAATTCTCAGACGGATTGTATGGCCGCCTAACCACTATAGTGGTGTATATTAGTGGGAGGTGAAGGCGGAAAGAGGTTTTGTGTGTGGACCACACGCGCGTCTTCCTTCCTACCGGGACGTCAATCTTTGTTGCTGAACACATTATACACGAACACTATCGTTTAGAAGGCGATCTAATGGGAGACGAAAAAAAATTATAATAAGTCGGTTTTGACGGTTTATTTCGTGATCGAATAAGAAAATAGTCTAATCGAATATATACGTATATATATTTTTTTTAAATTAGTCTTTTTGTGTGTTACAGAAAAAAAAACGAACCGGCCGAAATCTCCGGATCACATCATAAACAATGTGTATAATATAGTGTTATGTTAAATCACGATTGGATACAGCGATGCTTTAATTGAAATTTGAGTAAACACTATAATAACTTCTAATAACACAATAATACAGAAATATTAATTATACATTTCTACATGGTATATGCACGCAGCGTTTGACGTTGTTTTGAAAGTGAACCGAGTAAAATGATTATACATAATATATATATATATATACGATGATGAGTAATGTTTTATTTCCGAGTTCTCGAATGTCCAATAAAACCTTATTACGTGATGTGTACTTTTCTTTTGACGCATCTATTGATAAATAATTTAATGTGTACTATAAAAAAATAATTAAATGTATATATTTAAAATAATAATAATCGACTAATAACAACTATTGATTTTCAAGTGGGAAATTATTACGTTTTATACATAATATATTTTCAAAACTACGATTTATCGACAAGTATGTGCAGTGTACCATTTTCTCTGTATTAACAACATAGATATATTTCATACATTTTACATTTCTCCTTGTCATTAGAGTATTCGCTTTAATTTTTTTTTTTTATCGTAATATTCATGTTATATATAATATATATATATATATATATATATATAAGATTTTTCGTAAATAAATCCGTTACACTGAAGGGTAACTGAATGGAACAAATAATTCGATTATCTATTAAAAACGTACATAATACGTAATAAAATATAATTTATACACACCTAATATGTATTCGAAGTTCGAACTCGGTGAGAAAACACTTTTCGATTAATACTTAAATATGTTTGCAAAAGTGGAAAACGGACATAATATGTGGGAATTATTAAACATATTTATCGATACAATTTATATACACTACACTAACTGTACAAATTCAAATCATAATTGAAACGCATTCAGAAAGACGACGAGCGTAAGGGGCTTGCGTATCAGTGGAAATATAATTTAATGTTGTTTTATAGTGAATTGGATAATCACAATGAAATAGATAATATACCACATATGAAATCCGCTGAATTAAAAAAAGTAATTGTACATTACGAAGAAAAAAATCATAGACAACAACAATGACTCAGACATTTATACGATGTAGTAAAACAAAAATTAAAAATATGTAAACAAACGTCGGGCTATTTTTTTTTTTTTAACGATGATCGATTTTCGAATTAAATAATGAAAACAATAAATTACGCGTGTTTTAACTAACAACATTTACGAAAAAAAAAAAAACCATTTTTTTTTTTTATATATCCGTTACAGCAGGGTCCGTTCGTAGTGAATAAAACAATAATTTATTTGAAATTAGATATAATAATATTATACAACAGTTGCAGACGATAAATATTCAACCTCTGAATAATATCTATTGAAATTAAATCGTGTAACGCCAGTATTAACACGATCTTAATGAATCTCGGTAAAATAAAATCGCCGTTTAAAAAGATGCGAAATTTTCCGGTAGAAATACAATTCGAGGGCAAACCGTCAACACGATTATTTGCTATTATCGTTGTACATAGGTCGTATACGAGAAAACACGCGGTATTCTACGTATATAGCTACCGCAATCTTTCTCTAAACGAGTCGTCGTGGTGTTCCGGTTTTGTCACGGCGTAAGTACGTGTTCGTGTCATCCATCGATTATTTCGGCATACGACACAGGAAAAAAATAATAATAATAATAAAATAAAGTGCGAAATTTATAATAATATCAATAATTGTACGCGTCGGATTCTCAGCGACGCGGCGCACCACCACACGACAATCCGCCGGTGTTTCGTTACACTTTCACCGCGCGATTCCGCGACTGGGGGAGTTAATCCCGCGCGCGTTTGCACGTCATCCGAACGAGTCGAAAATGCGCAGCCGGAACGACAATCGGTTTCGCGCGCATTGTTCCAAGACATATTTATTTTAATGATCGTTCATATAAATATATTTGACGGCCGATAATTACCGAATCGTTTTTGACGTTCTCCGTTCGATTTCCCTCCCCCCGTGACCGCTCGTGTCCTATACGATTCATACACGCTCTTTTCCGTATATACACGAGAAAAAAGAAAGAAACCGATGCTGGTGTCCGACACAGAGTACGATACATTATTATTATTATTATTATTATTTATTATATAGTACCTCTCTCACGAATCGTGTCACGGACACCGCTGTACACACGGCCGGCGCGCGTACAGTGTGCGGCGGGGTGCTGCGGACGATGTTATAGAAAATTCGACGCTGACAAAGATCAGCACAATATCGTTGTAATACCGCGCATATGTCTATAGAAAAATAGTGCAGATATTTCATCATTCTATTATACGCGGTTGTGTGTGTATAGACTATATTTTTTTTATTTTTTTTTTTTTGGATAACACACAATAATAACAACAACAATAATATATAATAATGTGCCGACAATTAGTTTCGGTCGGATTCCGTCTGGAAAACCACCGGAGCCGCCGTGCGGTTCGGATATATAACGCAGTTGTAATACACAGAGCTATAACAACGTAATATTTATAATCCATACGCAGTAATAGTCAAACATCCGAGTTTTTTATTTTTTTTGTCCATTTTTAATTTTATTCCGTAATACGGTATATATATACACGTGTTAAAAAAAAAACAAATGTCGTCCTCGTACGGTGTACCGCATTCGTATAATAAAAACCGTTTAAATTTTACAAAAAAAAAAAAACGAATAAACGAAATAACGAATAAACGAATGCGTGTTTATATACAATAACGCGTATTTTTCACGTGCACGTAAATGTTACGTAGGTAATACGCGCCGCGTATTATTACGCGACATTTACATTTTTAAACGCTTAAACATTTTTCTTCTTTTTTTTTTTCATTCGACATTTTGACCCGTGTCTTAAACGTTAACCCAAAACAACGGGGTTATCTTTAACGGTGAATATAATAATAAATAATACTATACAGCTGTGCTGACGGAATATGTTACGCGCGCGTTTACCGCACGAATGGCGTTTTCGCCGCGACCTATATGAAACTTATTATTTTATGTACCGATCTGGTGTACTCCGGTGTGAGCGATAACGGAACGTTTAAATAATATTTTTATTATTATTATTATTGTTTTTATGTTATAAGGAAACGCAAAAACTAAACTCCGATTTAATTACTATTAAATGTGATTTTTTTTTTAAAACGGATTGGTTATGTACGAGTCCGTTAAAAATTCTTACTGAACGTACACGTTGTTTTAAAAAAAAAAAAAAAAAATCACTTATACACATTAATTAACTGCAGCAATACGAGGAATTATTGAAATACAATAAAATGTTGTTATTTTCAGGACGGAAGTACACCACACAGTGTATTTGATGTACCACCACATCACAACTGACGGGAGAAATCATTTTTTTTTTTTTTGTTAGGTATAATAGAAAAATAAATAATCGTATTAAGCTCTTTATAATATATAAATACGCGACTGTAAATTCGGTCGGAACTGACATTTACGAGTGTACAATATGGGAAACGCATTATAAACACATTAGAGCTGTACGTCCGAGGGAAGTTTTTTATTTCGATATTATTTTTTTATATATATATAATAGAAAAACGTTACGTGTGCATTTTGTAATCAGGGAACAGACGCGGAGAATAAATACAATATACGTATACGCGTACACGTACGTGAGTATTGAAAAGGGTTTTTCTTTGAGAAAAAAAAAATAAATATATATATATATATATACCGTACAAAGAGAACATTGTGTACAGACCGTATTATTCCGCTTTCTCAAATTATTCGAACTTATTAACTTGGTTTACCAAAAATTATCCAACAGAATATAATACGTAGCGAATAGATATCGTATATAATTGCAGTAAAACACCAACAACAAAATATATATCATGTTTCGTTTAATTAGCGTAAAATATTCTTAGTTTTAAAAAGTTTACTATAAATAATACATTTTGTGTGTGTGTGGATAAAAAAAAACCCGCAGAATTTATAGTTTTACCATACCTACTTTTTATTTTTTCAAAAATAACAAATTTCTGTTCTGTCTACTCAAATGTTTTTGCCAATTTCGAGGAAATTACAAATAAACGTTTAAAAAAAAAAATTGTATTTTTTTTTTTTTTTTTTTTTTAATATATAAATATTTAGTAATAAATTCGTTATCGAAGTAAAATAATCAATCGACGCTAACCTAACCGTTATGTTATTAATTATTCCATAAGAATTTTGTTTTAAACTCTGAGAGCGGTATAATCGGATTTCTACATAACCGTAATCTCTAACGTACGAAAACGACGGATAATAATCGTAATAGTGTGCGCATATATAAAAAATAAATTATAAGAATAACGTATATATTTTTTTAATGCGAAAAAGTAGAAAAATATTAACGTCGATTACACACAACGACGAACCAAAAGAAACAATTATCCCGTATCACGCGTACGAAAAATCCCTATTAAAGCGTATAAACAACTTTGGGCGGGAGGTGGCAGCACAGCTTTCATTTTGCTCTAACAACAAAATCAATAATGCTTTGGGGCGCGGCAAGGTCACTGTTTACGTATACACACTACCCACCGCCTTGTGCATCATTATGTACGATTGATGAAGATTTATTAACATTTCTCCGTAATATTCAATCGAATCTCAATACACAATATTCACTTTATTATTATTGATTCATTTCATTTGCGACTTTTTTCGATAGTATTGTTTAACGTATTATTTCAAACAAATAACGCATAACGATAGTTTGGAAATTAACATAAACGAAATATTGGGCAATTTTATAATCAACACAGTAATAAAAAGCAATGAATCGTTTTTATTTTAAACGGAACGTCATATACAAGAATCGACAATTTATCATAAAATAACGAAAATAATACAATTTAAATTAGATGCTGCATTTTTACGTAATAAATAATATTGTTAACTATCTCTGTTTAATATAAATATACATCATAAATAAAATTAACAACTACAAAAAAAAATTAAAAAAATAAATTACTAAATTTTGAAAAATATATATTAACATCGCGAAAAATAATAAAACCCGTATATTTAAAAAAGTTAGGCGCTAATATTAGTACTAATCTTATCGATTCTTCTGTGACATCGAATATCATTATACTCAAAATTCATTATCGTTATTTAAATTTTAATTAACTGATTGAGATTTAACTATACTTTAATGTTCGCAAACAAAAGGTCGACACGTTTTTTTTTTTTTTTAATACTGTTTAACAAAACTCCGGAGGGACTTGATCCCTTCTAGGAATGTCTTCTATAATTATAATATTCCTCCGAAACCTTTCATTATATCATTTATACCAATGAATAGTATCACCTCCAAAACGCGTTTAAACTAATATTTAAAACTATTCGTAAAATATTACCAAAAAATTAAGTATTTGCACAATTTAATTATTATCTTTAAACATAGGCACAGCATTCGTTATTAAAAGACAATTCGTTGTAGTAAATAGATTTTTTTTAAATTTATTATGTCACATTATACAGTAGTTTTAAGACGTATAAAGATTTAAAAATAACAGATTCATGAGATCCCGTGAGAATTCCGATACAATTTAACCATTCAATATAACGACCGTTTATTCTATGTCACATAGAAGAAATAAATATTTTAAGCGTTTTTCAAACCCCGAGAACTTTTATAAACCATTGATGACTCCCTGGCGATACCACTTGACTATATAAATAAAGAACATATATTGAACATAAACCGACAATATAACATTTTGAGATAAAATAAGATAAATGTAAAAGTCAGTATTTGGGTACATTTTATTTAAAAAAAACTGATATATATATATATATATATATATATATATATATATTTAGATTTTATTTACTATTTTTTAATTATTAAACGTAATACATTGTTAAAATTTTTTTTAATTCACAAATACTTTTTTTTTATAAAAAAAAAATGTTATATATTATTTTAATCTCAATATTTCAAACCAACTCAAAAACATCTACTATATATTAAAAAATTAATTTTAGTAATCGTATTATAATAGTGCATTATTATTTATTATCATTCATCACATTTTTATTAAATATATTTTAACAAAAACACGAAACCCCCATTTGTGGCTCGTCCCTTCATTTATATTCAATTTATCATTTCGGATATATGTAACCCATTGACCCTCTTCAAAACACCTGGACATTTTCTCGTTTCTATGGGAATATAATTTAGAAACTTAAGTATACAAAATATACAAATCCATTTAATACGTAATTTACTCATATTATTTTTTCTGAAAGCAATAACACATAGGCATCAAAATATTCCTTAATTATTTATTCACTGTTGCTGTATACTTTCCTGATTGCTTTTGAATTAATATCATTTTATATAAAAACTTATCTATCTTTCAATATACATATATATATATATATATATATATATAAAAAATCTGATGTTAAAAACAACCTACAATAATGTAGATTGTTTTTGGCAAGTTCATGGCCGCATTTCTCTCACAATAAATTTTTATTTTATTTTTTTTTATTTTCTGTTGCCTGTGTATTTACTCGAGATAACCTGTTTGGTCACCGCCTACCCATTAGCGAAAGAACTAACGCATTACACATATTATTGTTCATGAGCATCAAAGAATTTATAATCATAAACGAAAAATAAGAAAAGAATAAGTGGTAAATCTGTAGATGTTATAAAGTAGGAGTTGCATCCATACTCTGACCTAGAATTAAGTATATTACGAATAAATGAACCATAATCTCAATTTTGAAAATGTTTCATACAATAGATAATACTGTTAGAGAACCGTATCAAAAAGAAAAATTACGTATCCTGTGTTTTTTTTAAAAAAAAAATGCCCTTTATATACATTATTAAATATATTTTTATGAAAATGTTATAATATATTATTTGTGATAAATAAGTATGGATAAATATAATCCATTAAATATCAACACACAAGTGATTTATTTACTTTACAATATTCTAATGTATATATATATATATATATATATATATATATGGCCTATTACATGGACATGCAATTAATTCAACATGATGTTTAAAACAATTATAGAAAAAAAATTAAACAATATTTTTCCTTAAAAGAACTTACTATAAATTATAAATACCGTTTAAGACTTATTCTTAGCGAATACGCATATTTAGAAAAATAACATAGTTTTCAATTTGGTATTCTCACTGGCCAATCCCCATTAGTTAGAAATACGATTATATTTAGCGAAATTTCAGAAATAAACAGTATAAATTTCATTTTAAATTCCAAATATTTTTTGTATATAATCTAAATAATTATATTTTATTATCTAAATAATAAATACAAATTATTTTTCTATTTTATGCATACTCAATGGATATCATGCGAATTTAAAATATTAAACATAATACGCACTGACAACTAAGCTTAGTTAATAATGAATAAGTTTCATAAATAAAAAAACAAGCAAAAACCAAGAAAATAATTTTAATTTTACCTTCTCCACTATATAATAATAGTACATATATATTTTAATATATATATAACACCAAAATTGAATTTTAAAAGGAAAATGTTTATACATAAAAATTCTGTTTTTTTTTTATACATACGTATAATTTTAAATAAAAGCTTTTATATTTACAACATACAAATTTGTGTTCAAATACTTGAAACGAATAAAAAATATTTTCACATTGAAGTGTATACACGGCTATAGAGATTTGACTTTTAATCCCTCCAATTATTCCCGTACAGTCTACTGTATTTGTACCTACTCAAATAATCATTAAATTTTTTATTTAAATATACTTTAAAGTGATGTATATTCTTATTCGTACTATAATTATTACTTGATTTTTATCTTCATAAAGGTCAGCTTTTCAATTTATACATATTATGCGTATTAAATATAATATATATATATATATATATATATTGTTTATCATTGAAACGTATCTAATATTACGGTATATAATATATTATATTAACAGCGTGATTATTTTCTACACTACGTAACTTTTATACAAAACATGAGCTCAAATAAATTTAAAAAAAAAAAATGATATTCAATTCGAAAAACATTCCGCTACCTAATATATATAAATAATAAAAATAATTATTTAAAAAATAATAATAACATCGAACGTAGGAACACTAATATAGTTAACAACGCGTTTCCATTTTTAGAATGCAGATATTTCAAATTCCGAAAATGATATTAAAAACAAAAATGAATCCACGCACAAAAAATTCCATTAAAATCAAATAATGATAACACAGTTATGAAAACGAATAATTTTCAAAAATAAATAATATTTAGTCTTATAATGTTGTCAATATTATATGCTGTTATATACTTTTAAACGAAAGCTGAAGTCTTCAAAGGTAGAGAGATATACGTCCCTAACAATACCTGGGCTTGAGTAATGTGCTGGTGTATTGATGACACAAAAACTGGCTGTCATACAGGAGATGGTACCAGAAAGTCGCGTGCGTGTATTCTCGGATTCTACGATTGTGCTTTCATCGTTGACGGCGAAACCAAATGATTTTAAGGTGCTCGTCACGATACGGATTTTACAAATTAAAGCAATGATACGACAGCGCCAATAGACACGTGTTCGCTCCAAGGAAAACGCGGATAATCCAGCTTCACGCGGGCTGCTTCCTCAAGATCTTTTTTTTTTTATGTGTACTACCCTAATATTTTATTTCATTTTATTATTGGTATTTTTTTTTTTTTTGTAATTACTATATGTATCGATTACTACAGTTGTTATTTTGTTAAATTGTTGGTGAAAATTCACGTGTTCAAATAAGCTTCCATTTATACTTATTATTATTATTATTGTTACTTTGTTTGACGACTATTATTACATCTAATATTAATATTAATAATGATCTGCAGGTTTCGATACTTATAAGATTTGCATATAATATTTCCTATTACAAAAAAAGTTAAAACAAGGCGCAGATGTGCCAATTGATTATATACAAGAAATAATTGGCGCGTTAAATTATTTGGTACATATTTTTATTGAATGTTTAATTTAACCCATTATATTATTAAATATATATTACATTGCGTATCACTTTAATTTCCTAATGACGGCGTTTCGAAAAATTTGTCATAGCTTTTTTTTTCAGATGATTAGTACCGTTGCAACGAGCACCTACACCGATATATACCGTTACAAAACATAAAACTACAATGATTTAAGCGTTAGATGTATATACAGATTGCGAATGATGAAACAACTATTATAATATAATATATTATAGTTACTTAAAACAAGTAGTCCAAAGTTCAAATTAAGTATTTAGATACGCAAATAGTGACGCACACAATATGATTTTTTTTTATTTATTTAAATATTTAACGCAATACTAAAATTTGAATAAAATTCGAAGGATCTTAAAAAAATGACGATTTTTTAGGTGTAACACGCGTATTTCTAGTAAATCGCATAAAGCACATTACGAAATTCGTTTTCAATTTTAACGTTTTATCCTTACAAAAAGTGGCGTTATGAATGTATTTTATTTTTTTTAAGAGAGAAGGGAGCGATTTCCTAAGACAAATTTAGAAGGGTGCAGAGTAATGAGTAATTTTTGACGGTATGTATAGAATAAAAATTGTAATTATAATATTATTAATTTGTAAACAAATTGTAAACTATATCAGATAAAGCAATATATGTTATCTATACGCGCACGTAAAACGTAAATAATATGACGTAAAGACGAAGGGAAATAATATTCTACTATAAAGCAATATGGCTGTTGTATTTCGTAAAAAAAAAAATTATTATTATTATTTATTTTGTAGGTCCTATAAATGTTTTCTATTTAAGACTCGATAACTATTAAAAACTCGACAACACTAATTTACAATTTTTAATTTAATTGTACTGTAAATAAAATTTTGTATACAGTATTCGACGTTTTATCACCTTACCTTTCATAAGGTAGTCATAGTTATATTAAAATTTGTACAGTAAAATATTCGCGTTTTTAAATTGCGCTAATTGTATGTATTTAGAGCCCTTTCACGCGCGCAGCCACTCGCAGGGCCATTTTTTGTGACGTTGCTATATTGATAAAACTGATCATTTCGCATTTAATATCAATTATTACACGCTACACCGAGGTTCAAAAATACACCAAGTACCAAAAAACACTTCGGGAATTATATTATATTTATGTATAAAAAGAACACAATACGTTATATTTTACAATCGGATTATACGCGCATACACGCATTTACAAATTTCACTGGCCGAAAGAAAAAAAAGAATTCGAATGGGAATGGGGCGTACAACAGTGAAAGACAACGTTTGCATTTCTTTTTTCTCTCTTTGGGGAAACGCGTTAATATATACTGACCGCCATTATTGTTTTCTTTTTTTTTTTTTACTATAGACTTAATGGAAATATTAACCGACATCCCTCGTATATGTATTATCATTTATGACAACAGGATTTATTTGAAAAAAAAATTTCTGGACTACCTGCGTGTTTGTTCTCGTTTCACCGGCCGTGTAATTCCCATATAAGAGACATTGCAAATATATTACAAAAAAACATATAAAGTGCAAAACGTCGGATTGGCTAACGAACATAGGCGCCGCCAGGAATTTTGTCAGGGGGGTGCATCGTGCATAGTATACGCTGATTTATAATTAATGCTTAAATTATTTAAGTTAAATACGTAGAAATATTTTTTCACATTATATGAAAAAACCTAGACGTTTACATTTATTATTTAAAAAATAAGTATTATAATACATAATATAGATAATATAGACAATTAGGTAAAATAAGTATTATAATAGATAATAGAGATAATATAGATAATTATGCAAAATAAAATATTTTCAATACCATTCAATTTTTTTTAATTTTTTTTTTTTTGAAAAGCCAGGGGGTGCAAGTGCACCCCCTTGCACCCCCCTCGCGGCGCCCATGCTAACGAATAATGAGAACACATATATATATAAATCAATGAGATTTTTATATATGTTATTAAACGATCCGTGCGTAAAAATTATTCACAGTCCATTTTTTTTTTTTTCATAATACGTTATATATATATATTTAATACAGCGTACCTATGTCATCTAGAGAAACATTAAAATGCGTTCGAATTCCGAAAACAGTTTGTGTCTATATCCGTTCATTTCAATCGAAAAACGCAAATGCCCATCGTTACGGTCTTTGCCTATACCACGGCGACACGATCACAAACCACGTCCATTGGCAAAATTAGGGAGCTACTGTTGTTTACATAAACCCAAGGGGGCGCACCAACTTATTTTATAACTCTCGGACAAATTCTTAATCATATATTCGAACGATTATATATTGAACGAAATATTTCAAATAAAATAAACTACTTATATTTCATAATTGATAATTCATTTATATTTAATAAATATAACACAAACGATAAACATCGTATTTATATATATATAACGATTGGCACGAATAGCAGCTATACGATTTATTTCATTTCGTGACCAAAATCTTCGAGAGTATTGACAATTCATTTAAAATACATTCGTCTGTCGATATACTTATTGTTATATATATATTTTTTTTTTCCTACGTGTAGGACAGAGAAATTCGAAAAAAGGGTTTTGGAGCATAGAAGTTCCCCCCAACCGCGTCTCTTAATTATTCTTCGTATAATTAAAATTAAACAAGGATCGCTCACATGTCGCACAGCTGACTCGGTAAAGTACTGCTTGTGGCATTTCACATAAATTTCGGAAATATTTCTTTTTTATTGCATTTTTCAAATCTGCAATCAATCAAATCAATTTTTTTTTTTAAACAATTTTTTGAACAAAAGTGCCGCTTTAATATTTTTTTATTTATCAGTACTCGACAAATGCGAAAATGCGTAATTAGAATAATATTATTCGTTTTTAGTACCGTATAATTTTTTTTTTTTTTTTACTATAATATTTTTATACTTTTGCGTCGGCAGAACGCGAGCGCAACAGACCATCAAACCAACACGAGTCGAACGAAATCAAAAAATATGTCTTTGTTTTTACTCCGTCAATCGATTACCGACCATATCCCCTACATCGCATACGAACGGTAGAAATTCATTTTTTTTTTACGCAGGTACCTATCCAATGAATTCGACACAACTTTTCCACCCACATAGTCTGTCTCTCTCTAATACGTTACGTCATAATAAATTATACGTAAAAAAAAAAAAAAAAATGATGCAAATATCAACACTCACGTGTGTATGAATATATTTATTTTTTTCACGACGATAATTTTGAAAATGTTCGAAAGACCGGTAGTGGGCGCGCACTCGACCGCGGGAAGAAATAAACGTCTATTCCGCGATCGAAAACGCGAGTAGTGCGACCGTCGCGAGCGATGCCGGAAAAACGACTGCCGCCGGTCCGGCGAAGGTAGCGGCGGCGATACGGACGCCGCGGCGACACTCGCAACCGGTCGACCGCCGCGGCAGTGTAGCCAACGGAAACTACGGTGACGAGATGCGAAAATACCGTTCAGCGGACCGCACTGTAATGTTTCGCGGGGCGGTCGTCCGTGACACCGTAAACTGACGAACGGAAACGGAACGAGAACGGACGACGACGACGACGAGATCGCACGCAGATAACGTGACGTCGTCATCATTACGCGGCGGATGACGTCGGCGCGGGCCAATTACGCGCCATCACCGTGATTCGGCGAAAACGCCGTCGTCGTCGTCCCCCCACGACATTCGACAACGACGACGTGAATTCAAATGTTGTATTCTATCCGTGCTCGGCCCAAGACCAGGTCCAGTCGATTCGAGAACGTTCGTCTCTGACGAAACCCACTGTTGCTTTGTCGTACGGATTGTTTGTCAGAACGCGGAAACGGTCCCATTCTGTTCCGTTTTAG
Organism: Chaetogeoica ovagalla; assembly: GCA_032441825.1. Lineage (NCBI taxonomy): Eukaryota > Metazoa > Arthropoda > Insecta > Hemiptera > Aphididae > Chaetogeoica > Chaetogeoica ovagalla. Next base: position 5,194,175 of record CM063726.1, read on the forward strand.
TTTTTTTTTTTTTTCCCATAATCTTTCACTCGTTCCGTCATGGAATTCCCGAATTTGGGTCAGCATTGCAGCAGAGAATCGTGCAAACGTCTGGGTGAGTATCGCCGTAAGCGTTATATTATGAATATTGTTCAAAAACCGCGATATAGAACCGTTTCGGAAAATTCCATTGTCCGCGGTGGCAAAAGTGCCGATTCCCAACGATTACATCGGACGGTTATTCGATTATCGATAAAATATAAATTACGCAATTAACACTACTGTTTTTTCATTTCGCCGTAGAATAAACGCGCGCGTTCGACGTAAACCCTTCGTTTGTACAAGTGTTTCTCTATTCTAATGGAAAAATATTTATTTTTATTATTATTTCAGATTTCCTACCTGTAAAATGTGATGCCTGTTCAGGCGTGTTCTGGTGAGCAAATAATTTTTAATTACGTTTACTCGTACGTTGGGAATCTAATCGGTTCCGTTGTTGCAGTTCGGATCATATGAGCTACAATGGTCACCAGTGTCAATCGGCTTACAAGAAAAACGTACAAGTTCCCATGTGTCCTTTGTGCAACAAGCCTGTGCCGACACCCCGGGGTCAAGAACCAGACTTCAGCGTTGGTCAGCATATCGACAATGACTGTCGGTTTACTGAGGGTAAAAAGGTACGATGATTACCCGCCGTGTACACAATTAATGTCAAAAATAACAAACGATTATTAACATTATTGTTTTTATAATACAGGTGTTCACAAATAGATGCACAGTGATTAAGTGCCGTGGTAAAGAAGCTGTGCCTGTGGTTTGTAGTGAATGCCGTCAAAATTACTGTTTTAAACATCGTCATCCTTTGGATCATGGTTGCACTGGTACTGTAAAAAATGTTCAACGAAAAATACCGTAAGTATAGTTGGTATTAAAGGAACATTTCACTCTTTTTTTTTTTGTAACTGATTTTTTTGTCCTATAGAGATGTAAAAAATCTATTCGGAACCAATGGAATTATGAAGAGAACTTTCACACCAAGTGCTATACAAGGAAATATGGTAATTTATAAATAATTGTTTTTTTAATTTGGAATATATATATTGCATTTAAAAATCGCTCAATTTCCTAATTCTGAATTTTCACTATTTAACATTAACGTGTGTCGTTTAATTTATATAAATACATTACGTTTTTAGAGTGAAGATGAAGCATTAGCTAGAGCTCTAGCTGAATCTGAACGCTTGACAAATAGAACTATAAATAATTCCCAACAGAGGTGTTCGGTTTCGTAAACCGATGAAATACTACGACTGATAATCTACGCACAATGGTGATATTAGCCGAAATATATTTTAACATATTTTATTATATTAATTTTAAAACTATTGAATTTTGAAGATTTTATTGTACATTCCCAATCATTTATTATATTAAGAAATATTTTATTGGTGTTAATATATTTATATATATATAGTAATAATTAATATCTAAATCAATTCACTTTTCAAAATTATGATCTGCAAAACGTTCATTAGTTTGAAAAAAAATTCCGTCCTCTTTAGTGGTGTTCACATTCTTTATCCTTTCTTGCATTATTAATTAATTATGCATAACCCAATTATGAAAATCATTTTATATATGATGAATGTTAAGTAAAATACAATTCATTTATAACTTATAATACAGGTAAATTTTGTAACTTTTCCACTATAAATTTATTAACATTTTTAAGCACTAAATTAAAAATATATATTTGTTAAAAAACCAATTATATCACATTTAAATTATTTTTAAAAACAAAATACACAATTTATTTTTAAAACATGTACACCAAATTTCAATGGTATTATTTAAAAATGTTAAATTTATGAATAAAAAATAATTGAAATGAATTTATTGTTATTATAATTGATTCTTAAGTTACCTTAAGAATTTAGTGTATAATATATACGAGTAGATACATACATAAGAACATATACATACATACATAAGAACTGGTCAAGGAATAAATAAACAAATAATTGATAGACAATTATTATTTATATATAAAAATAATAATGTGGAAAAGATACATTTTGTTAGATTTGTGTAAGATGTATTTTACTATAATGTGAAAAAATATCTTAGTTTTTTCCCTCACACTATCAATTCCAGAACCAGGATGGACAACAACAAATTAAAAAGTTAATAGATTGTTAGATAAAATTTGTTAAATTTTAATAAGTATTCTTTTTTTTTCCTCAGCATTTTTTATCAATATATATATATATATATATTTACATGGATTGATTATGGTTTAATTTTGACTTTATATTTTCGAAAGTTTATTTATGAACACATTTTCATCTAAACACATTTGCAACGAATGTAAATAAATACCTAGAGCGTTTCATTGACGCATGAATTCAGATTTTATACAAATTTTTGAAAAACGTATTTATACAAATTAATGATTAAATTTCTCATACAGAGGAATAAAATAAAATATATCACTTTAGTTAATAATATTATGTTAACACTGATGCATTCAAATTTTTCAAATTTTAACATAGTTCAAAAAATTCAATTAACTTAATTTTAGTAAATAAAAATAAAAAAATCAACAACTTGCCCACTCTTAATCCATAGTATACTTGATTATGATTGTGCATTAAGATTTCAACAAATATGCATATTTTATTTTATATATATACAACATACTATAACAACTAATTGGGAAAAATTAATAATTTTGTTAATAAATTATAATATATAGTGACTACATACCACCTTTGTATCTACTAATATATAATACTATAATATAAAATGTTGCGGTGTAAGCGGCTAATTTTATTATACGGCTCAATGGTTTGGTTTTGGTAGTTTATGTTTGAATTGCTAGTGTAGTACAAAGTGGGGACTAATTCAGTTTGCAACCGCTAAAGAGACGCTATGTGATTATATACTGCTCCTCTATATTAATGAAAGTTACACGCATTCAAGTGTTTATTGCAATTTTCTTTTATATAATAATCAATGACACTTATTTAAATTGACCATCAAGAGGTTTGAAATACATATTTTCAAAAAAAAAAAAAAAAAACATTGACTAATAATATCATAAACTATTGAATGTTTTTTTTTACATTCAATACATGATTTATGATATTAATGATTATCCGATTTTAACTGTTTTCTTTTATCTTAATGTATAAAAAAATTAATTTAAAACTAAAAATAAACCACTCCAGACAAATCCAATGCAAACAGTACTACAAAATTACATAAAATAATTATAATACACATAATAGTTGTAAATCTTTTTTTATTTTTCACAAAATTCTGATACAAATAATTTTTTACTTTGAATACATTTACTTAGTTTAAATATTAAATACACCAATGACAATAAAAAATTAATAATTATAAACGTGTTTTATTTGATGTATTGAATAATATAATGCAGAAAAAAAATTTTTTTAAGATATACATCATATATCTTGTATTGAATTTGAAAGTAAACATTAAGTCACATAAATTTAATAGTTCGGTTAAAGAAATACAACAAAATTACAAATCAACCACATATTTCACCTAAATTTATTGTGTTCTTAATAAATTGTCCAATTTAGGTACAAATATTTTTTTCATTAATTAACATAACTAATATGCTCTATTAAAATATAATTAATATAATAATTAATAATAAATGTATTTTATGATAAATATACAAGACATGTATAATATTTACAGAACTCGTTGAATTATTTTTCATAAAAAAAAAAAAAAAAATATTTTTTTAACTACATAAAAATGCCTCTATTCTTCATTTCTATAAAAATTGTATTTAAGTTTTTTTTTGTTTTTGGCTTAATATTGTACTGTCGTAAAATATATGAAGTACAAATAAAAATATAAATGTTAAAAAAAATGTAAATTTGGGATTTTTATTAAGAGTAATTATTAAAACAGTTATAAATGTTGTAGTAGATACTAATCTTTTTTAATAGTTTGTGGAGCTTCTGCGAGACCTTTGACCTAAAAAAAATTTAAATGTTAGTAAATAATAAATACAGTAAATCACATTTTTTTCTCAATGATTTCAAGAAATAGTTTGTAAACCTATATTAAGATATTTATTATAAATATTTGTCAATCATATTAACCAAAATAAAAATAACAAATTATTTCAATTAAAATTATAATTGTTTTATGACAAAAACAGTCTATGTTTCAACTTATAAATAAATCAAACTGATGAAAAAACACTTATTTCAATCGGTTTTTTTAAATCTAATTTTTTTGATAGAGTGCAAATACAATTTGATTTGTGACTAAAAGTCAGATAAAGTGGTAACTAAAAATTATTATAATTAATTTTTTTAAAAGCTGCATTTTCAGTTAAAATATTATTTCAACGTTTTCGTTGTTATTACAGCACAATATTTCATACATTTATTGCTGCATAAAATATAGAAATTAGACAATTAACATTCCACTTGACATTTCATCGCAATTCATTAGCTATTTAATTATAATTATTCACATATATTAATTTATGTTTTTGCAAAATTCTACTTATTTATTCTTGACCATTTCAAAAACTTTCTCTTTTCATCAATGGCAAAACATTTAATGTATTACGCTTTAAAATATATATAAAAATGTAATTTTAATTTAATTCTTATATAGTCTATACCAATCCCTTATTATGATATATAATTCTACTTAAAGTTCTAAATTTGATCACAATGAAATATTATATTATGTAAAAACATTGTATATATAAAAAATGTAAAAATTATTTATCATAAATATTACAATTTATTTTATAATCTTTAATACTTAATTTTTTTTCTTCCTTTAGACAAATATTAAACACACTTTTGTAAAGCACAATAATTGTATGATAATATAATCAAAGTGTAAAAAATACATATAGGTGGAAATTTAAGGTAATTTATAAGTGGTCTAAGAGACTAGACATTAAATTACTCTCTACTCTACAAAAAATATTAATAACATCCTTAGTATTAAAATAGAAAGTAAATATGACCGAAAATGTTTTTAAGTGAAATAAAAGAAATTTTAATAGCGTTACGTTATGTAATGACCTTTAATTAATGTTTATTATTTTAATATGATAAATATATTTTGATATGCAAAAGCGTAGACAATATTATCTCCTCCTCGATCCTTGTTATTTACTTCTGATTAAATCTCAATATTTATAATGGACAGGTCATTAAAGGTTTCTACTAGTTGTTAATGATAATCCACGCTTTCCATAAATAAGTGTAATTCAAAAATTTCGAGAAACTATATTTTATAATGAGCATTAATTAGTTATATTTTCATATATTTTGTTTAAATAGTAAAATGTTTTAAAACTGCATCATAAAATCTACCAAAATGATTATACGAAATTTAAGTCACCTACATGTATTTCTAAGCAGTTTCGAAAGGTTTAGAGGCCCTTTTGACCTGTTGTAGTACCATTCATAGTCATCGTAATATTGTAAATATATTAATTCAATAAACAACAAAGACACAAACGTAATTTCGTAAATTATGAATTTTTTTTACCTTCAAACGATCAGCCGTCTTCAAAAAAGCTGGCAATTGTTCCTGGCTTATATTAACTTCTCCTGCATACATAAACTCGAGTATAGACTGCAAATGGCTGAACGGTACGTCCTTAAGTATTATAATTGGATGTTTCGATGGGTTTTCCTAAACGTTTTCACAAATATTAACAACATCATTTATAAATCAGTATATAAACTCGGTCGGAATTATCCGTTAGGTAATGTATAATAAAATACATTACCTAACGAAATTATCATACGGATTTCAATTATAAGGTTCACTATTTTAATTATCGTGTCGAAAAAGAAGAGAATTAAAGCTATAGGAGATAGTTAAGATGAACAAAAAAAAAAAAAACACAATACCATCCGACGACGGCACACGACGCGAAAAATCACAAAGTCAAAGTGAGAAACATTACCTCTAACAAAGATTTGAAGTAAGGGCTGCAAGCAGACAAGACCATTTTGTGCGCCTTGCACGTCTGCCCCTCACAAGCCAGTGTCACGTCCGTGAAGCTCTTCTCGTTCCTCAAGTGTTTGAACGACGACACCATATTGCTCTGGTAATCGTTCCATTTCAAAAAGTACTGCTGTTGATCGGCCATTTTTTTTTTTTTTTCTCACTCTGTTACAAGACAATCGACCATTGGACACTAAACGGGTCTACACAATTTGACTAAAAGTGCTATTTATTACTCACTCGGTAACGGCGAGTGTACTGTTAAGAGTGGACAGGCAGGTGTCGCGTTCGTTCCCAAACGCGTCGCGGGTCAAACGATCGGTGACGACGACACGGAAGATCCAATTCACGAGTGAAAAACCAGTGTACCCGCTGCGATGGAGAGTACGCGTCCGTGTAAGTGTGTAAATGCGTATGTGTGTGCGCGCGCGCGCGTGTATGTGTCTACGAATTCAGCTGCTGCAGCGGCGGCGGCGGCGGTACAACGTCAAACTTATGGTCTAGGACGATGGAAAAGCGCAGAAAAACATAATACGACTACACTTATAACGGCGAAAATACGACCGAACGTGAATGTCGCGCATAAACGTGTCGCGTTGTGTACGAACGTGCGCGTGTGTGTGTGTGTGTAATAAGAAAAAAAAAAAATAAAATAAAATATCAAAGAGATAAAGAAAATGCGAAAAACGTTGACCCGCGTATGTCGAAATGTCGAGTGCGTTTACAGTGTGCGTGCGCGCGTCGCTGTTTTTGATCGAGTGCGTGCGCCGCTGCCCGGCCGAGTGGTTATTTCGCCTTTTTCGTAGGCGGCGGTGTGTGTGGAAGTAACAGCCGCCCTTTCGTTTCTCAAAACGTGGAGCGGAGGGGAATGAATGTTTTAGAGCATAAATCAACCCTCGTCAACAACCCGGTCGCGGGGAAAATCAAAGTGGTCGTCGATTCGCCGACAAACCACCTTCCATTAAAATAATAATAGTAATAATAATAATAATAATAATAATAATAATAATAGTAATAATAATAATAACTCCGGGCCGTCGGTCGTGCGTACGAAATAATTTTTGACCTAACGCCGTTGTTACGCCAACACGGCTGCAAAACTACGACGCCTCCGGTTTCTCTCGTTTCGATTTTCGGTGCTTTTACGTGATTCATTCAATTCTTCAGTTTTTCTAACGTTTTGGCACGCCGTGTTGGTGACACTGCGAGAGTATTTATCACCGTGTCCGCCACCGCGGTTTCTACTCGTCAAACGGGAAAACTGACATTACCGTCCGTTCGCTTTTACCGTCATCTTGATATATTGTACTTGTGTGTAATTTTAATTTTACCCGATGATGACTTTTTGTCGAAACGGTAGTAATATATAATATATACAACAACGTTCTTAATTAACACTCATTGCCTTTATTCTTTTTTCATATTTTAATATACAATTGTATATTTATTTATTTTATATATATATATATATATTTTATTTATGATTACGAGTATTAACTTATAATTTTTTTTTCTATCTCTTTTAAATACTTATTTTTACAAATCCTTTTAATTTTCTAAATTCCTCTTTGTTTTTGCCACCTTGTTAATTTTCAATACTTAGCACATCATTTTTGTAAAATTTTATATGTATATATATATATTAACATTTGTAAAATAGTACTGCCGGCGGGGGACCCCTGTCCAATTTTTTTAATATCCCCTCAGCTTATGAAATTATTTTTCTTAAAATTCAGATAATATTTATTAGCATTTGTAAAAAAAGCAGTGCCCGCGAGCGCCGGGGAACCCCTGCCCAATTTTTTAAATATATTCAACTAACTTATGTAACTTAAAATTCCGATATTATTTATTCCTATGTATTAACCTAATAACACAATTAATATTTTAACCCTCACGCCTCCTAGAGTAGTTCGATTTCAATCATTGTTTTGTTGTTGGAAAAATGAAGACTTTCTATAGGACACATTGGACTTCGATTCGAGATTGCCTTACTAAAAATTATAAAAGAGAATTTGTTAAAAATATTGTAAAAATTGTTCATATTCAAACTCTTATTATAGCTTTTATAAATGAAATGTTTAAAATCGAAGTCCAATGCGCTCTGCAAAATGTATTCCCTTTCTTACAAAAAAAAAAAAAAAATGTTCGAAATCTAATCATTTTACCAGGCGAGAGAGTTTTTTTAGTATTGTATGTATTTATGCTATAATACAGGTCATGTGCAGGCCCCTTAAAGCCATAAACAATGGTGTGATATCTACGGGAATTGTAAAATTCAAAATTTAACATTTTAACTTTAAAAAGTATATAATCATTGCACTCGCCTTTTCAGAATTTCGGCTACATTTGTCACTCGACACTTGAACGTCCTGAACAATGACACGCTATATACAGATATTAATAGCATAATACAAAAATTCATTCGGTAGGTACGTAACCCGTATTTTGAAGTAATAACACTTACTTTTTCTGAACTATAACTGCAATCTACACTCGGTACATGAGAGTTATAAAATATAAACAAAATATAGATATATTCTAAGCGTAATAATTATATGTTAAATAAAATATAACTGATTATATTTTAGCTCTTTTATTGAAGTACGAGAACAGTGTATTCTTTCTTTTATCTCCCATTTTATTATTCTTATAATTGATAATTAATAATTACAGAAATATAAAATTATGACTATATATGAATTATTGTACAATATTATCCGTGAAATAAAAGCATTATTTGTTTTACTTAGGGAAAACAAAACCACAGCGTAGCGCACATCATGAGCACCGAACAACAATTCACATTTCACAATGTGTTAATTCTCGTTGTAATAAAAAACAGCTATCAATCGTCGGATCACAAAACGTTATACATCATCCATCACACCTTATGCTAATGTTTTAATTATTCTATTTATACACTATGTTATATTACGTATTATTAAATATTAATACAGAAAACGATCGTTTCGTAATATGGCGGGAACCGGCACACTACAACCTCCTTGAGATTTTAAAACAAGTATTTCCTATCAGTTCATTTCCCGCCCGTATTTACGTGCTCCGGGCGAATTTCATCGTAATCCGCCATTAACTCATTGTACCGCAGAGAAGAGATTATTTTCGGCTCGTTTTCGTTCGTCTCACTCGTTTAATTTCTTTGTATTACGTTTGGATTTTCGTTCGAGTACACGTTTTATTCGACTGCGGCGTAAGTGATTACAATATTGTTTTTTTACCGTATAATCACTGACGTAGAAAATCGTTTTTTATGGTATGCAAGTCCTCCTTGCGCACAAGGCATTCGATCGCGTTGAACTTCGTTGTTTCCAGCGTATCTACCAATTTAACGGTGATTATGTCTGTATTAAAATCGAGTCAATTGCAATTCATTTCGTTTTACCGTTGTATGGACACGATATTGCCACCGTACTCTCATTTCCGTTCTCAATACCAAATTAATTATAATAAATATTTCATATAATTACGTTCAGTAATGATATTCAAATCCCATAATGAATAACGTTTAAAAATTATTAACGGTTTGATTATTCTTTATACATTGTTTTAGAAGTATTCATTAATACACTGTTACGCAGTAATGATATCAACTCTGTGACCATTTTGTTTCCTTTAAACATCTATACCGTTCAATATGTTAATTTTCGAATATTCGTTAATTTACCAATAGGTATAAATACCAATACTTATTTTAATACGTTACTTCAGTATTCAAAAAACATTCACATTTCATAACGAGTAAAGCTCGTGGTATAAAATTCTAAATTTCTCTTTAATATATTTTAAATCCATTAAAACTCTTGATGGATTAATATTATTATTATTATAGTTTTCGGAATTAACCATGTTGTCATTTTGGTCTGATGTTTTGAAACCATCGCGGGTTCTATCTTCAGAGTATACATAGTTCGCAACTGACTGCCGTGACTACACTAAAATGTTTTTAATTTATACTCTAACAACATGTTTATTGTATTGTAATCATTTTAATGGTTTTAAAACTTGTTTTAAGTAATCCTGTGGTTGTTTATACAGGAAATTATTCATAAAAAAATGGAGTATGAAAAAATGTTGACAAAAGGCGCCTTGAAGCGCATAATGAACAACGAAGAAGTTAAAGATCCAGTTATGCAAGTTATCGGCGTTAGAAAGATTACTGCTTCGGGAGCAAATGAAAGATATCGTTTGCTTATATCTGATGGTTGTAATTTTAATTCATTTGCCATGTTGGCAACTCAATTAAACAGTATGGTTTCTTCTGGCGAACTTACTGAATTCTCTATTTTACGAATAAAACGTCATATAATCAGTAATTTAACTGATCGTTCTAAAGGAAGTAAACAAGTCATGATCCTCATAGATTTAGTCGTTTTGGTACCTGGTGATGTTGTGGGTTTAAAAATTGGCGATCCTAAATCAATTATTGATAATTCCGGTCAAATAATTGAAAATAGCGTTTCTACTTCAGTAGATACAGCAGCTCAATCCAATTCTTTGGTGACATCTCATACAGCTCAAGCAAGTGTAATTAATAATGGTCTTCAAAGAGACATTGATGTCAACAATATTCATCCGATTAATTCATTGAGTCCGTATCAAAACAAATGGACTATCAGAGCTAGAGTTGTTTACAAGGCGCCTATTCGTACCTGGAGCAATCAAAGAGGTGATGGTAAACTGTTCAGCATGGACCTAGTCGATGAAAGTGGTGAGATACGTGCTACTGCCTTTAATAATGAATGTGACAAGTTTTTTGATACGATTGAAGTAAACAAAGTATACTTTATTACTCGTGGAGTTATTAAAACAGCAAATAAAAAATTTTCAACTCTAAATAATGATTATGAACTCACATTTTCTGGGGAGACACAAGTTTTTCCATGTCATGACTTTGATGATTTACAAATGCCTGCTGTAAAATTTAATTTCATTCAGTTGAATAAAGTGAAAGATGTTGATGTTGATGGTATAGTAGATGTCATTGGAGTTTGTCAAATAACAGGCGATTTGGTTAATTTGGTATCAAAGACCACAAGAAAGGAATTGAAAAAAAGAGATGTGACTATTGTTGACAAGTCTTTGAGTTCCATAAATATAACACTATGGGATACCCAAGCAGAAGATTTTGATGGATCGTTGCAACCTGTAATTGCAATAAAAGGAGCCCGAATTAGAGAATTCATGGGTAGCAAGTCATTATCACTTCTAGGATCAACTATGATGCAAATAAATCCCGATATAGAAGAAGCACATCGTTTAAGGGGTTGGTATGATTCACTTCCTTCAAATGTAGAATTCAATAGCATTTCTGCTCGTTCAGAAGTTGGCAGTAATGCTCAGTTCATTACTATTAAAGGAGCTCAACTGGCTCAACTCGGCAGTGGAGATAAAGCTGATTACTACAATATGTATTCGCATTTGATTTTCATCAGGTCAGAAACCGCTCTCTATAAGTCATGTCCAAAACCAGATTGTCAAAAAAAAGTTGTTGATCGAAATGATGGAACATATCGTTGTGAAAAATGTAATGAAGAAACTGAGGATTTCAAGTATAGATTTTTGCTCTCGGCACAGTTAAGTGATTCGACCGGAAATCAATGGGTAACTATCTTCCAAGATCCAGCAGAAACTTTTTTGGGAACTACCAGTGCAGAATTGGGAAGATTGATGGAAGAAACTAAAGAAGAATATAGTGATGTTTTTCAAAGACAAATGTTCAAACTATTTGAAATTAGAGCTAGAGCAAAAATGGAGACGTACAACAATGAAACAAGATTGAAAGTAACTGTAGTCAGTATAAAACCGGTAGACTATAAGGTAGCTAATGCAAAACTGATTTCTGATATAAAAAAACTAAGTGGAATTGCTACTTAGATTATGTAAGGCTTATTTATTATATGTTTTATTTAATGTTAATTTTAGAATTAAATATATTGTAAAACTACTACATTTACTTATATACTATTTAAAGGAATAAAGAAAGTAATTCATTAATATCAATATTTATTGAATTATTTAATAATTATAACAGTGAAAGGAGATTTTAATAAATGATCTTAAAAATAAAAATGTATATTTTGTATTGAATCAAACTTTGGTACAAATATATTTAAAAAAAATTCAAATAAAATTAATAATTAGCTGTTGATACTAAACACTAGCCCAATAAACTGTTCATAATGTAATGTAACTACTCCATCTTGATCGGTGTCAAATTTTCGGAATGCTGCTGTCAAATTCTGAAAAATTAAAATTTATTTAATGTTTTTTTTTTATATTATTACTACTACTAGTATAAACAATAATTAATTTGTATGTGTGCATGCATATCCTTTATGTTCATTTATTTAATTTTTTGTTTTTGCTATTTTGTCAATAAAATTAATTAAAAATCTAAAGAACATTCATACGAATATTAAAGAAATAATTTTTCAACATATATAATTATTATATATTTTTAAATTACTGGGAAGTTAATATTAAAGACTTCTAAGAAAATTACTTATAGTTACGTTAAAAACTATTCTACTTACATTAAGCATAATGCAACATTGTATAAAGTCATCAAATAATACAGTCCCTCTACCTAGTCTATCAAATTTTTGTACCATTGTAGTAATAGTAACATCATTTAAATTGTATCCAAATGTTAGTAATGCAGCTTGAAGTTCATTTCTGTCAATGTTTCCTGAATTATCTTTATCGAAAGAACGAAAGCAATTTTGCCAGTCTGTAATATACTTCCATAATGCACCAAAATCATCAAAAGATATAGTGCCCGTATTTGTCTTATCGAACATACCTTAAAAAAAAAAAATTTTTAACTAAAATCTTGTTCTTGAACATATGTTAATTATTAATTGGAGAGCTGAAGGCGACACTGATATAATTTATGGCCAGTCCAGTATCTATTATTGACTTGTTAAATGACATTTTGTTATAACACATGGCAATGAAAAAGAATATAAATTCAATTTCTAATTATAGTTAATAAAAAATCCTAGCCATAGGATAATGTTTATGGAGAATAATAATAAACAACATTATTTATATCAAATCGTACATACATTGTCTCAATACAACTGATACCTGTCTACAATATTTGTGTGATATTTTAATTACCTAAAAATTCATTTTAAATACAAAAATGTTGAGGTATAATTTTTTGTATATAAAATTATACGAAATATTTTAAAAGGGTATCTCTTTTCCAGTACATATTTATTTAAATATTTATTTTTTTTTATAATTTACTAAACAATACAATATACTAATATTTACAAATGACAATATTATAAATGTTATCAATAGTTTATGTTGCAGATATTATTGCGTAGCCTCTGTAAAATTTTAAACAAAATCATGTGTCGTACAAAAATATTTTTCATATTATATTGGTAATTGGTAACACACAAATAATAAGTTTATACTTTTAATTTGCAAAAATAAATTATTTGACTCGTTTTAAAGTGCGTACGCTGTGCATACTCAACACACGTTACCACTACATAGAACATTTGTTTATTACAACCTTTTTATTCAAATATTATTTATTTCACCGCATCCAGACTCACCCATCATCATTCGAACCGTCTCCGGATTGAATGGCGTCCATGTCCCGTTGGATAGTGCGGTCTGCAATTCATTGACCGAAATGGAACCACTCCTGTCCTTGTCCAATCTACACGGCATATATCGAATGATAAAATAAATGGTACATTCTGCGGCTTCATTATTCGAATTATTTTAGGCCTTGTTACTTTTGAAACATGTCCCACAAGAACTCTCTGGGCGGCATTTGACTTTGAGCCATTTCGCAAACTTTCAACGTCCGCGGTAACGTTATCCACTAGTAATCGTCGTATGAACAACAATCGTCTTTTGGGCGTGAGAGAACGGTGGTGAATAGTCGAAACCGTAATATTCACAGTGAACACTACTATATGGTAGGTACAATATTCTACTCTACTGTAAACGGTGAAATATTTACTCGCGCAAATGATAATTCGCGAGTCACAGTGATAAGAAACAATGTAAACGGTTCTGTACGCAGACGCGGTTATTGTGTAATGCGCGTGCGTGGTTTTCCATGATAAGACGCGCGCCGTTCTATAAATATGGAAAGTTCAGCGTCCACTGGATTTATTTATTTCGTCGCGACGAGAAAACAATCAACAAGTATGTGACATCGGTGGTTCGTGGTGGGAAGTGGAACGCCAGTGGATTTGTCGTTGTGAGGTAATATAGATTTCCCCGCGGTGGTTTATTATATTATTGTGTACCTATGACACTGATGTTGTTTGTTTCCCTCGTGACGAAATTGAATGCAACGTCCATTAGTAGGTCACTGGGTCATATCGCTCAAATGTCAGTGGCGACCTCCCAGCGGTACGGTGATGTGTTTGAATTGGTTCTGTTTTTGTCTGTATCATAAAGGCTGGCGCGAGTATTCCATCATTAGCGGTCATTCCGGGTCGTACATAAACATCATGGGCGAGCACAAACAGAGTGTGGTGCGGGTAGAGTTCGACACCTGTGACGACTGCTCCAAACCCTCTGCAGACGACGATGAAAGCACTGCTGCCATGGTATCGCAAGCTGAAATTTGGCAGGAAGATAAGAAATTTACGGTACATATTGTCTACATTATTTTTTGTTGTTACAATTATTGTCAACAATGTAACAACGAGGTAATAACTAAGAGTAATTTACAGTGTAGTTATTTGTCGTGATTGAATCTCATATATTTTCAGGTATATAAAGTTGAAATTTGGTCGCAGAACGAATGTTGGCATGTGTATAGACGTTATAATGAATTCTACAAACTTTTCGAAGTGATAAAAAAACAAGTAAAGCCAAATGTTAAATTCCATATTTGTATTGGTTTATTAGCTGACAGTCTTTTTACTGTTATAGGTGCCGGATTCGAACTTAAAAATACCAGGTAAGAAGTTGTTTTGTAACAACATGGATCCTTCATTCATTGCTTCTCGTCGAGAAGGTCTTGATCAATTTGTGCATCATTTAATGCATCAAACAAATTTACTAAACATGTAAGCTTAACTAATTATTGCTTTAAAGCTAAAAGTATACATTTATTATATAAAATATTTTAGGAATACTATAAACAAAAATCATAAAGGGGTGAAATATTACCAACGAAAAAAAAAATGCTAGTTATTTTGTAATATTTATCGGTAAGCCCCAATTAAATTTGAAACTTTTAGGCCCATAATTGGAAGACATTTTGGATAATCGTGTAAAACACGTCCATTGATATTTATATTAAAAAGGTAATAATGAGATAAGAAATACGAGCATTTTCTATTCTTATTCTAATTTAAAAGTATTAAAAGCACTTTTTTCTGAAAGAGAAATAATTAATAATTCGTGCATGTTGATTGATAATATAACCTAACACGTAATAAATTATAATCTATTTTAGGTGGTGTAAAAATATACTATCGATTTTTTTATTTTTTTTATTAACTTTATTATCTCTCCTTTGGACAATTATATCCGGTACCTTAGAAAAGAAATTAATAAGCCTACAAAAATTGATTGCCTTTGTGCATCATTTACCTTAACTATGTATGTTCATAAAGTTATTTTCAGCAACGCTTGTTCATCGGTTTTTAAAAATGAAAAACGAAACAACGGTTCAATTGAAGGTCATTTAACATGTGCAAAACAGAATCCTTTTACTGTGGTACTTAGTTTGGAAAATTAGTTTTTCAATATTAATATTACAGAATATAAATATGTAAATTAATTAAATATTTTAGAAAATAATTTGTTTTTCATTTTAAAATTATTCATTTGTACAGGGAATAAATTATTATTTAATGTGTTGCATTAATTTCATCATGTTCGTAGAATTTATAAATTGTTTTTAATACATACTATGTAAATAAATGCATAAAATCTTTTTCATTCTTAATTGCATGTATTAACAAACAGTCCATTGGTCCACAATCTTGTTTCAACACTAAGTGGGTACAATATGTAAAAGGCAATCATTTCTTGAAATCTATAATAGTTATGTAATGTTATAGTTATGTAAGGGAACAATGGTAAAGACGTACAATATTTTCATCGTTTACTTAATGTAAGATTATATTAATTATGGTCATATTAATATGATTTGATAATTGTTTTATTAAAAAAAAAAAGTCAAATGCCTAATTAAGAAATATAATTCTGACAGTAAATATATCAAAATTAACCTGTTTATGAAGTCAATGACATTTATTTTTTCAGGATTGAAGTTCGCAAGTTTTTCAATTTAGATACTAAAGTTAAAGAACCGGACAGACCAAATCTTTTTAAATGTACTGGTACCATAAATTTAGGACCTTCAGAAAGAATATCGTAAGTGTTTCATTATTTGTACCTTCATGACTGGAGTTTTATTTTTTTTTTAATTTTACTCTTTTCCAATAAATTTTATGGTTGATTAAAATTTGATTTCTTAATAGGTCAAACTTTATTTAGATTATCATATTAGTATTATATATATATATATATATATATATATATATATATATATATATATATATATATATAACATTTCTGATTAAACAAATATTAGTTTAAAAAAACATATTTAAATTTAGTTTATAATACACTATACATACGGTTTATAGTTGTTACTTATTTTATAGCTAGTCGAATTGAAATTTAAAATATAATTATAGTTTGTTTTAATATATACTTTAAATTTTAGTGCTAATCCATCAGATTTTGAATTTCTGCGTATAATTGGAAAAGGTAGTTTTGGTAAAGTATATTTGGCTGAACACAAAAATGAATCCATTCACTATGCTGTTAAAGTCCTAGATAAAAAGCATATACTTGCAAGAAATGAAGTTAAACATATCATGTGTGAACGTAATGTACTACTAAAAAATATCAATCATCCGTTTCTCGTTGGTCTTCATTACAGCTTCCAAACCAAAGATAAACTTTATTTTGTACTCGATTTTATAAATGGTGGAGAGGTAAATTAAACAAACTATCCACATATTGTAAATTACAACAAATATATATATATATATAATACATTTATTTATATTTAATTTGCAGTTATTTTATCACTTACAAAAAGAAGTCAGATTCTCAGAAATCCGAGCTAAGTTCTATGCTGCTGAAATAGCATCAGCTCTCGGGTATCTTCATTCCAATGGTATTATATATAGAGATCTCAAACCGGAAAACTTATTACTTGACAAAGAAGGACATTTGGTTCTTACCGATTTTGGATTTTGTAAAGAAGGACTCATCGGTACTGAAACTACAAATACATTTTGCGGAACTCCTGAGTACCTTGCTCCCGAAATAATTAGAAAAGAGGTAATTTTAACTTTAATAAAGTATGTAAAAATTGTTAATTATTTAAAATTATGTAATTTAGGCATATGGTAGATCGGTGGACTGGTGGTGTCTTGGTGCAGTCCTATATGAAATGTTATTTGGACTTCCTCCGTTTTATAGTTTAAATGTACAAGAAATGTACAATTTAGTTTTACATAGTAGATTAAAAATTAAAGGACCTGTATCATCACAGTGTAAAAACTTATTGCACAAGGTTGGAAACATAATAATCTCTAAATTTTGAATATATTTTTTGAAAAATGGTGTAATTGTTACAATATTTTTTTAGTTTTTGGAAAAACAAAGTAATAAAAGACTTGGCAGTAACGTCCAGGATTTCAACGAGGTTAAAAAACATCCATTTTTCAAAACGATCAATTGGGATGATTTATTGAACAAACGTATTACACCACCTTTTCAACCTCAATTGGTAAATATAGATTTAAAAAAAAAAAAATATGTAGAGTTGTAAAAAATACTTAAGATAAATCGTTTATAATTTGTATGTTGATTTCTGTGTAGAATGGTACATGTGATCTGCAATATATTGACCCACAGTTTACAAGAGAATCTGTTAGTTCATCCATGTCATCTTTCTGCGATGAAAATCTATCGGCCAGTAAACAAGACTTGGATAATGTATTTGCTGGGTTTTCTTACACCCCTCCATCTAGTTTAGAGTAATGATAATCCAGACCAAAATCGTTCCTATCTGCAATTCTTAGCATTTTTATATATATATTGACCCTTGTGTCTAGCAATTGTTGTCACATAAGTCTTTTAAACTACCTACAATTTCTTATTCTAGTTAATAGCTGTGATTGTATGATATTAAAAGTATTTCATATTTTTAAGAGGCAATGGATAATAATATATTCTGCATAAATTACATTCCACTTTATTAAATACACTAGCCCAAGTGTGTTCATGCACTAATTGTGCTACTAAATAAATCAATTAGTCAGGGTGGTTTTCCGTATAGAGCAAAATATGTTAATATAAAAGTAACCAATCGTTATTACGCATTGGTATAATAATAATCGAATTATTTATTAACATAATTATTATTCACTGCCTAATACTTGTGATGCAAAAAGATAACACTATAAATGTTTTAATATTTGAAAATCGTAATTTATATTACAGATCTGATCATTATACAAAACTATGTCTAACTTTGCGTTTTGAAATTAAATTTTTTATTATCGTGCCATTTATCTGTTATCGTGTTTTCATAACAAAGTCTATTCATTTTTAAACAACGCTACATTAAATTTGTATTCTAAAATTAAATGTATTAACATAAGTATAAATTAATGGCGAATTTAAATGTCGTGAAAGCTTTTATTCTTTAACCGAAATATATCCATATTATATAAAATAATCATATTATAGATTTACTATTGCCTCTGACCTATGTATTATTACGTGAATTATAATATTACTACTACTATTATACTATGTGTGTTGACTATGAAAAAAAAAGTACTATTGTTAATTATTGTTCACAATTTGATGATTCATTGAACACTGCCGTAATTGATTAAAAACGATTATCAATGTGCTCTTATTACGATTAATTTAATGAATTAAATCTCATTAAATATTTTTCACCTGTGTGCGACATAAAAATATACATAGTTTGTTTTTTTTCTTTCTATAAGTGTTTGTTATGTAAAAACAAAAAATAGTTACTATTAACATTCAATATATTATTTGAGTTATATATAAATACTAATACATCGGTTGAAAACTATAAGACAATATTATTTATTTTTCTCTTCTCGTCGAAAATAGAATTAAGTGTTATAATTATAAAATTGTTTTTGTTTTTGTATTCTAATTTTGTTTTTTATTGATGTTTTTAGTCTTTAAAAAAAAAATAATAATCAAATATATATAATGTACTGTATTAAAACCGATTTGTTTACTTTATTGTCCTTTGGGTAGACTCACTCTTGTCCATTTCAGTAAACTATTATAATCCAAAGACCAGTAACTAATATCTATTTATAGTCAGAAGTTATAGTACACATTCTAATCTTTTAGGCATAATTTAACATATTTATTATCTGACCCTGAGCAATTGCTGTCGCTGATGAATAACCACAGTCTGCACAATAAATGACTAATGTTTAATGACAAAACCTAAACAATTTTCCTTGCTGCTACTAGTAGCAGTAGTAAATTAGTCAAAAGTAGTTAAATAACTATTATAATCTTTTCTATAAATATAAACGTTCTTAAAAATTTGTTATACATCCGAATTGAACATTTTTAAACACCTAAAACAAATTTAATATGAAATGCGTATTTAAAGAAATGAAATACGATTTTTTTCTTTCTGAAAGAACGAGCATAATTATCAATCATTGTGACAATATACACACACCATTTTTGTGCACAAATAATTTAAAAATTTTATTTCATTGGTAATTAATTAAATATTATTTGTTATAATAATAGAAAATAATTAGACACCAGTTTTTATAAAAACGAATAAAATCAAATTATAATTCATAAATTAAACAATATTATCGTAAGTTACAATATTATTAATAATGTTAAAAACAAAATTAATGATTTTGAAGGTGGAAAGAAAAAAATTACATTTACTATATAACGATTCACAATTTTCATACAATTTAAAATATAGGCCAACACAATAATTCGTGCTAAACATTTTTCTAATGTGTTTAAAAAAAATCTTAAATATGATTGTTTCTTATTTTCAATGATAAATAATTACAATAATTGTGTTAATTAATGACAATTATTACATTTCATTGTTTATGTATAAATAAAAAGTTAATCGACATAACAAAACACATAAACAGTCTCCTTGTTGGGTTATACACAATCGCACATAAACATAAAACGTGATAAAAATATAGTCATTTCAACAGAATAGATAAACAAGGAAGAAAAGAGTGTAAAAAAAAGGTTTGATAATTCTTATTCATTTGTAAATGAAAATAATTTAATTAGTATTAAGTAGTTTGCTAATAAGTATAAATAATAGTAAAAATAAAATTTTACATAACATAATTTGTCCTTAAACAATATAATAAATGTGGAAAAAATATATAGACGCGTATTCAGGGAGATTCAAAGTTTAGTAGTCCAGTTATTCTTTATTCAATCTGTTTTCAGATCAAAATTATAATGTTATCAAATTTAATAAAATTCAAAAAATATTGTTTTCTAAACTTTAACCGATTCACTTAAATCATACATTAGGTATACGTTTAAATAATCTACAAGTAGTAGTACACAATTAAGTTAGTCGTCACAAACATTGGATTGGCAATTCTTGTACTACAGTGTATGGAAACTTTAATAAAATTACAAAAAAAAAGTAGCGCAATATTTAAAAGACAACAATTATAATAAATATGGTAACCTAACAGGGTGCAAAAAACCCGTTAAAAACAGATATGAATTAAGTGGCAATGAATGATAGAAAAAACTGGTCAAGTGTTTATCAAATTAACTCGTACAAAATCTTAAATTTAAAAAGTTAATAATAATAATAATACAATTGAAATTATTAAAGTAAAAAAAATTATTCATTTAACCTATATTAACAAAGTAATAAAACTCAATTATCTACATTCATATTTACTAATATTACAATAAATATTAATAATAGTTTATCTAAAAAATAGAACTAACAAAAACATAAACGTTGAACCTCCCAATGAATACATTTTATTTTAGTGCAGAAGTCATGTTAAACAAGTGAGATATTGCACTAACAAGGAAAAATAATATGTAATTTCAAAAACGATAAAGCACCACGGTGTGACAACAAACATATTTCATAACAAACTAGTTACTCTTCAAAGTAAATCAAACAACAATAAGGTGAAAAACGATCGATATCAAATTTTTAATTTTTCAGCTGCTATATCAAATAACGTTAGCAAATAGCTACTATTTGTAAAATATATAATTTATATTTACATTCGGTGGGAATATTTTTAAAAATTAATACTTTTAAATTTAGTTAAACATTATGCGCAACCAGATAAATGGCAGAAAGTCAATACTTGTTATAAATAAATTAAAAATTGTAAATTAAAAAGAAAACACCTAGATAATAATAAAATTTCATTATGAGTTGTCTATTAATAAACATGTGTCATGGAATTATGGTGCAAACGAGGCATTTATTCCAACCGCATTCGTATGTATATATATAAAATTTCTTTTACACAATATTAAAACAAACATTTTGTTCAATTATCGAGTTTTTTTTTTCACTTGTTTAGCTAATTTTCTACGTTTTAATATCATATCATATAGCGCATCTAAACCTTCTTGGAGGCCATCGCCGGTTATAGCACAAGCAGCTTGAATATGCCACAAATGATTAAGTTCATTTAGACCTAATAGTCTTTCTAATTCAGCTGAATCTCGCGCTGCTGGCAAATCTTGTTTATTTGCCAATACCAAAATCGGTACACCTGTATTTTCTGGAGCTCTCGCTGTACGGGCTAGTTCCATTTTTGCTTCTTCCATCCGTTCTACATCTACACTGTCTACAACAAACAGAATACCATCGGTACACCTGAAATTCGTACATATAATTCAATTAATAATGTACAAAAACCAAAAATCCTTAGTTGTTAAAATATAAGAAAAAATCGAATTCAAATAATATATTTTTGGTATTTACCGTGTATAACTTTTCCACAACGGTCTAAGTTTTTCTTGTCCACCAACATCCCATACAAGAAATGTTTGGCCCCTGGCCCTTCCAACAGTTCCTTTTACTTTTTCGCAGTTAAACCCAATCGTAGGAACTGTATTCAGGTATTGATTGAATTTAAGTCTGTAGAGAGCTGTGGTTTTACCTGCACTATCTAGGCCCAACATGACCACATGTAAATGACTTTGTGGCGTAGGGAGCGCATCCAGTAATGACGCTGAACTCTTACCCATATTGGCCCCCATTGTTTTGCGCTTAAACACATAACACCCTGAAAATAACAGATTTAGTACATTTTTTTTTTAAATATTTGATAGTAATTTAAAAAAAATACTAATAATTAATTATAAAAATTTAAAGCCACTGGCATTGTTCTAATTCAAATTTACATAATTAATAAACGAGTTTGATTAAATTATCTTACAGAAAATGTAAAAACAAAAAAAAAAACACAAATACTTATTATATTTTATTTCGTCTGTTTTAGTCAAATATAAAACAGAGTATAAACTTTTTTTTAAATACAATGGGAAAAAAATCTTGTTTTCATTATATTTAGGCTTCAGGCTAAGATTTCAAAGGTAATGGAATCACCGTGTATTCAAAATTAGTAGTGACATAGCTAAATCAGAACAAATGAAAATCGTAACCTAGTTAGAATTATTTCATTACGAGCCCTCAAACGTCAATGACAAATTAATAATTAATTTACTTTAATAGAAAGTGTGTCATAACTTTAATAATAATAATAATAATAATAAGTAATGCTTTTATCATTTTAGTACATTTACTCCCTTCCAGATATCAATAAAATTATTATACTTGGAGTATCTGGTTGTAAATGGCAAATATATAAATATGTACACACATTTATTGAAAAACGGAAAACAGGTTTTTGGTTGAATTAAATAAAAATATTTAAATTATTTAAAACGGACCAGATTTTATGGACAGATAAACATAATTAAAGATGCGTAATGTCAAGATTGAATTTGGACAAGTAATTTTAGTTCATTGACATTAAATACTTGTAAAAAATTCCCTTTAAAACTTATTCAATTCCAAACTTTGATTACTTTTATTTAAACCTAGGTACTTATATATATATACAAAAATTGTCAACATCAGTACGGTTTGAATTTTGAAAAAAAAAAATTAATTTGTAGATTTGTTCGATATATTTATTTAGATCGGTATAATACAAAATTATTTTGTATTAACAGACTTACAGACCATCTAAATGGAAAGTAAATTAAGTAAACCGTCCGAAAACACGAAGGAATATCAAGTTGAATGAGTACAGACGTCAAATGTAAACAAAAACTACACAGTAATCCCAAGACCCGGGGATAGACGATTTATGTCTACCAGTCTACGAAAGATAAGCGCTTTAAAATTCAAAACTTTCCGAATTAATCACACGTGTTAGCGATACAAAATCGGAGATCGGACGGATAGTCAAGAGAACACGTAGCGCACTTATGATTTGTAACGTCGTTCGAAGGACCAATACATCATCCGCTTGACAAAAAAAAAAAAAAAAAAAGAAAAATGTTGACCGATCGAACGTACATGAGACGATAAGTGTGAAACGCATAGAGTACGACGACACGGGTACGATGAAAACGTGCAATTTACCTGAATCAAACGCGCCCGGTCAATGGGTCGCACGGTTGGCCGCGGCCGCCGAGTTGGACGTCAACTGCGTTCGGGCGGCTGCCGGCCATCGTCGTACGGGGACACGCACACGGCCGACGGCCGACGATATCCCCGGCGACGACGGGACGTCTCCTCCACCGCGCGCCGAACAGCGGATCGACCGACTGTCTCGGCAATGGTCTTCGCCGTACCGGGGAAATCGAACGGTCGCGAATATCGTCGTCGTCGTCGTCGACGGTAAAACGGCTACGCGCCGAATTAAATATTTTTTGAATACGTATACACACAATCTTCGGACGTTTTTATCGTTATATACGATATTTATTTAACGGCGGCGCGACACGCACAAAACGCACAACGCACACGCCTAACTCACATCGTCGTCATCAACATTCACGACCCGAAGGCATCCGTCGACACGGCTCTCTCGAAAATATGCGGTTTTATTATATTATACATATACATATATTTTTTTTTTTTATATATATATACATATGACGGACTTACATGTATTCGTACCTGTTATTTGTTTACCAGCTGATTTCCATAATTCCCCCTTATCAAACGGATCTCGGTTAACGGGCGAAATTATGTGTGCCAGTGTCCACCGCAGCCGCCGCGCCACTATTGCCACCACGGCGGCAACGTACCTATTGGCGGACGTTAAAAAACGCGCGCGCCTAAACGACCGAACGCACAAATCGTATTTCCCGTACGCTCTTATTTTTCAATACTAAATTTAATATATTTTTTTTTTTTTATTAATAATACGGAAACGGGTTTTTTATGTGTGTGTTTTTTCAAAAAAAAATCGTCCCGAAAAACGTACACAGGCGTTACGGATATTGGCGAGAGTATACCACTAACACGATCGCGTGTAATTAGATTTCTATAATCGGGATTTTTTTTTTCCGTTATCGAATACAAAAAAAAAAAAAAAAAAAACGAATTTTTTTTATTCCATACGATACGTAGGACTTATTAGTGGAAAGAAGAGAAAAAAAAATTCGTTCCGGATACACTGATGATAGTCTTCCTTATTGCGGACTGTGATATAATATTTTATAACGTTTTCCGCGTACAGTGTACGACAATAATATCATTATTTCAATATCGGTTTAACGAGCGATCATCATTAATCGATAGAGTATAATATCATTGTAGTTTTTCAATTACTGATACAATAACAGTATATACGATACGCTACTATGTGGTAAAACGCACGCCAATATTATAAAATTATTTATTAATATTGTGTACCACCGACACTTTGATCTGAAATATTCGACGATTTTAGTGTTAAATTTATTGTATTCCACAGTTCGCGGGTCATACGGTTAATAAATGCAAACGATTATACACAATGTTTTACGCGATATATTGGATTAACAGTGAAGATTTAATTAAAGAAGAAAAAAAAACAGGCGTTCGTGTGACGTCGAACAATTCGTTAAAATAGCTACGTTGAATTGTAAACAATGCGTTCTTAACAATGTTATCAGACATTTTACGAGCGAATCGTAATAAATAAATCTTTCTTTTTTTAAATTACTAATTAACAACAATACAAATACGTATATGTCTCGTCTGAAGTAGGAAAATAATAATAACCGCGGTTATATAGTTGGGCCAGAGGTATATCTGAATCGACGGGGAAAAAAAACATTTTGTCCTTATTATATTATTATTATTATTATTCATATAAATCTCATAATATTTATACTGCTGGCAAATGGTATAAATTCAGAAAAGTTTCTTAAAAACAATCTCCGTAGTTATAAAATATGCGGTGTACGCGTCGTGTGTCGTGTTTGTCAGCAAAAAGTTTTTAAGAGTACGAGAAAT
Organism: Chaetogeoica ovagalla; assembly: GCA_032441825.1. NCBI lineage: Eukaryota > Metazoa > Arthropoda > Insecta > Hemiptera > Aphididae > Chaetogeoica > Chaetogeoica ovagalla. Next base: position 5,219,799 of record CM063726.1, read on the forward strand.
GAACACTTGTAACGAATCCATTCCTGAGACACATCGAATGTTACACTTCTTCAGACCGATTGTCATCACATCAGGTAATGGCATTCTGTAATCTTTCGTAAGTCGTCGTGTGTCCACAATCGAGTGTAAGCGCAATAAAATATAATGTCCAATTTTAAGTTACATTTGTTGAGTTTTGAGCACGGTCATAATTGGTCGTGCCCATACAACAGTTTATTGTTTTTCCCGTTTACAGCCCTGTTGGCTGTTGATAAGCGATCCGGTTTGTTATCTGCTACGGTAATCCGAGGAGGAGCGCAACACGCGGGTTCGCGTTCGCCGTAAAAATGATTAAAAACTAACAAATTGTCTTTATTCGGTCCCGTTTTCTCGGTTTAATTTTTTTTTTTTTTATATTACATTTTTAATGTTATCTGTTCGAAGCAATCTACTTTGTGTTATGTAAAGTAATATTTTTCTCACTAATATAATGATGTCTTCTGTGTTAAAGCGAGTTTTCTCGCCAAAAAATATTACTAATACCGTTCAGAGTGTAATTTCAATCAGAAGTATGTCATAGTATTTATTTAAACATATCGTATTGTGTGTACATACATTTTGTTTTCTTGTTGTGTACCATCAATGCGAGTAATGCGCTTGTGTTGTACTGGAAATTTAATCGATTTTAATTCTTGTAAAACTCAAATTGTACTATAATAATATTGGTATTGAATTTTTTAGATCCGGTAATTTTGAAGGACTGTACCAGGTGCTATAACAGTCTATTTGTACCTCCGACAAGAGTATTGCAGTTCCAACCTGTGTCTGTTCAGCAAGTTCGCCGTGAAAGTTTTTTTAAAAAACGTAAGTATCTACTTACAATAGATTGCCTTTTCTGATTTTGTATTAAATATTATAGGTACATACAGTATATACTTTGCGTTTCCCTTGCATAAGCCTACGTAGCGGTGGCGTATCGTGATATGTTATATTAGATATGTGCTTAACATAATATGGTTCATGTTTATAACATTTTTATTATTTTAATTTGCAAGAAAAGAATAAGATTATATATATAGTCAATAAAGTTTTTAAATTTTGTGAACAAATTTGTTTACAAATTTTTTATAATTATTAATGTTTCATTAAATTCGTTTTTTAATTAAATGAATCTTCTGTTTTTATTTTTAAGAAAAATATTTCATATGGTAAAAAAGACACTTTTTTTATTGAAATAAAAAATAGTTGCATTGACTGAACATGTGTTATCTAGCTTGTCCTAAACACATGCCACTGGTCTCTGAATTTAAAGCTAAGGATATAAATGTTATAATTAATAATTGTTTTAATTTTATTGAAATGTATATTTTTTTTAGATACGGCCGAACACATTTGGAAAAGTGTAATCAGTGTAAGTAATGCGGGTAAAAAACGTGGTCGTGGTAAAGGTGTTGGTAAAAGAAGAGCTAAAAACCTTAATAGAGGACAAGTTATTGGTGTTGGCAAGTATTTAATTATTATAAAATTATTTATTTTTCATGTGTTAAATTAATTGACAATTTAATATTGTGTATAACACACATATACACACACATAATTAAGTTCATGAATAATTTGTATTTTTTGTTACATTCTTCATTTATTTAGGTCTTTTTTTAAATATTGTATTTAGAGTGAATAAGACAACTATGTATAATTTTTAAAATAATGTAATTAGGTGTTGAAAATATGATATGGCCTGGACTCAACGCTCCTATTATAAAAGGACAAGATCTAATAAAAAGGACCAAATTACCACCAGATCCGGAAAGACAATCTCGTCTTATCAAGCTTAGGGATTCAATGGGTACATTTAAATCATTAAAACTCTCTCCAACAGAACGTGGTTGGTCTGGACACAAAATGCCTGGACGCAGTATAGGACCGCCTGATTCTATTAACGAGTGTTAGTGTTGACATATTTTCTAATCTTGGTCTAATCTTGTTCTAATACATTTATTTTTATTTAACAGATAGTTTTGATGATTTTGATACTAAGGTTTTAGAATTCAAAACTGTATTTTGTATGAAAGCTAATGCTGGTCGTTATAGAAGAATAAGTGTTGTTGCTATAACTGGTAATAAAAATGGTTTAGCCGGTTTCGCTTTAGGTAAAGCAGCTGATGCAAAAGCTGCCTTAAGACGTGCGAAAAATAGAGCAGGGCAAAAGTTAATGTATATTGAACGATATGATAATCATACCGTTTATCATGATTTCTTCACACAATTCTGTAACACTAGAATATTTGTTGAAAAAAGACCTGAAGGCTATGGTTTAAAGTGTCATCGTGCTATTAAAACAATTTGTGAAACAATTGGTATTAAAAATTTATATGCTAAAGTGGAAGGTTCAACTAATTTACAAAATTTAGTTAAAGCATTCTTTTTGGGATTATTGAAACAGGTTAGTTATATTTTTAGATCAAATAGCTATAGAGTATTAACATTTTATTACAAAAAAATTATGTTTATTTTGAATTTACATTGCATATAAATATTTCGATAGAAAACTCATCAACAATTGGCTGATGAAACAAATTATCATTTAGTGGAATTCAGAAGAGAAAATGATTATTTGCCAGTAGTAGTAGCATCTCCAAATGGATTCGTTAAGGAAGATCCAAAAGGTGCTCCTGATTTTCAACAATATGTTATGGATAATAAAATAAGATTGAGAAAAAAGAAGTTCCCACCTTTCTATACTAAAAAAACGCATTGGTATATTAAAAAGAAAAAAATGGAATCTATTAGAAATATGGACAAGGTATAGTGTTAAAATTTTAAAACATTCTAATATTTGTAAATAATATTTAATTATTTTATTATTAGGCAAAATTTAATTTGTTGGCTGAATACGGTGAAATAAGGAGTTTCTTGACTGATAAATATCCAGAATGTAGACCAACTCCTAAAAAATCATTTTCAAAGGAAACTGATGAAACAGCAGATCAGTGATTTTTGTAGTTCGAATATTAAATAATATTGATGATAATTAATTAATTAATTAATATAATTTAAATGTTTTTCAATGTTTATTTACAGTTTTTATAATTACAGATATTCACATCCAAATGATGGCTAACAAATATTAAACATTTTCGTTTATTTCTTGTTCTGTCATACTCTTATTTCATAATATATGTTCTCTAATCTGTGTGTGAATTATTCCAATCTAAAGTTTGAATTATAATTCATTTTTAAATTTATGGTACTGCAGACCTTTCTCCAGCCCATGCTCTTAAGTCTACTTTTGGTATGGAAGAGCTAGCGCAGGCTACTCTCTGATTCCTGAAAATCACAGCAATATTTAGTTATAAATAATTGTTAGGTAATATTATTGTAATAATTCTTACAAAAAAGATGGTTTTAAAAATGCTAGTGGTTGAATAAGAGCTATATCATCAGAATTATCACATAATATTCTTGCTAAACTACTCTTTCTGAGTTCTTGTAGTTGAACTAAAACAAAATTTTGTTTGATTATATGTCTTGTATCAAGTTTATTATTTAATATACCTTGATCAAAAGAAGATGGATGACCTCTTTCTTCATAGAAAAATCTGTCTCCACGTCTAAGCCTAGAAAACTGATCACCAATAATACACACAAAAGTTGGACCCACTAAAGCGTCTTTCATGGGCCTTTCTGATACTCCGCCAATATACAAGTCTATTTCATCAACAGAACCATACAATCTTGCTAATCTGGTAATAGTCTAAAAACAAAATAATATTGTTAATATTGACAAATATATTTTTTAAATTTATAACAATAACAATACTTGAGGATCCATATATTCTTCTAAATCATTCCAGGTCCTTGCTTTTTCATAACCACACACTTGACGCCATTCATTGTATGGTGGTAAACCATGGTCACGCCCTCTTTGCACGTTTATTGCTACTAGATCAAGTCCAAAATTAAGATTACCTTGAAATAAATGATCGGTAACCTAAAAATAACAATTTATGGTTATAATAATTATATATATATATAGAAAAAAATTATTTAATTACTTCTTTAGTGAAAAATCTATCAAAGTTTTGTGAACTCTGAAAAGACAACCCTCTGATAAAGTCATCTAAAGCTCCATCTTTATACAAACTGAATGGTGCAAAGTGTTGTTTGCTGAGTAATAGATTCTCTCGAATATTCCCAAATTTTCCATAACCACTGTAATTATTGATTTGATTATTAACTAAATGTTTGGACAAAATTGATATATTTTTCGTTTATAAATTAACTTACTGAATATTTCCTTGAATAAGCGTATGACCAAATCGATAAGCAGCGGCAGCAAAGGCATTGGTTATTCCAGCATTTAACTCGGGATCGTAATGTCTTGTCCAACCACTGTCTGCAGGCACTAGCCCAAACTTGGCCATGTAACTTCTTCCTGTATCACAGAAACTATTAGCAAATTGTCTAAGATTTAATTAAATTTGTACTCCCTTACCCAAAATAATTGGCAAAAATTCATTGTAAGTGATATGTTGTATCTGGGCAATTACTATCCTTCGAGTTTCTTGAAATATAGCTTCATCACTCCAACGAGGATTTAGTCTAGATAACTCAAACGCAATACGATTGTGTTCACGTAACCAAACCGTATGTATTAGAGCCAAATCGATTTGTTCGTTCACACGTCCATCGCCTGTAAAAAAAATGTACAAATAGTTAATTAATTATTACATTACGCTAAAATTACCTATCTGTATACCTAGCACATATGTATCTACATACCCGCTCTAAAACAAGCAGCTCTACCCATGTCATCGGAACATTCAGAAGGATTTCCTGGTAAAAGTTGTTTTCCTCTGATATTTTGTGACTGTAGTATTCCGCCGCTAAAAGTTCTCAGACTTTGTTGAGTGCTTAGTGAAGATCCATAAATATTGGAACCATCGAGATAAGCACTAATTTGGTTCATCTAATGATTAATAATACATATAATGTACACACGTCAGAAATGATAAAGGTAGTTTGTTGTCGTTTTTACTTGTTCTCTCGGTCCGAAATTACATTCTGGACGTGGTGCGGGTAGTGATCTCACAAATTCCATACACCTTTCGCCAAATGGTGCAAACATGTGATCATTACGAGGAATGTCTATTTGGAAACAATCGGGATGTCGAAGAGAATTTTCAATTTCTCGCCCGTTTCTGCAGCATGATATTCCACTTCCCATTTGGCCCCTGCTTATAGGCGTGTGTGTCATATCGTGGTCTAAGAATTGTCCCCATTGCATTAATAACATGGTGAAGTTTTCTGAAGGCGAATCTATGTCCTGCGTGAACGTAACGCTTACTTGTCTTGCGCTTGGCAATGGTGACCCATCAGCTGCTCTTGACCTTGGTGAATTCACACCTAAATTATTCATACAATAGTATTGAACTAAAATCCTAGTTAAATAATACCTATATATAACAATCTAATTAGATTATTATATAATTTACGCTGAAGATGGCTTCATTCGAATACCACTTACCGTCTCCATATTTCGGAGGTAAAATTCTTTGTAAAGCTGTGCTGGCTCGTCCCCAAAGTTCGTGTTGAATGTTATTGCAAGACCCGTCGGTTGATCTGTATTTATGCGGTTGACAAAACGATGTCCTAGGACAAGTGTCACCGAGTACCGTATCGAGTATGCTGAAGTTTGGCAAAGCGAATGTACCTTGCTCGCGTGTCAAGTTAAAACTGTAACGATAAAAACATATGTTCGTAAAATTTGAAGACAATTGAAAATTTGTCTGTCTTATTAACGGATGATTAGTAGGTATAATAATGGTTTACGATAGTTAGCTGTCAACGTTTAGATTTTAAACAGAAATAAAAAAAAAGTATATATTTATATTTCATAAACGGTTTTTTTTTTTATATCAAATTGAAAAAAAAAATTCCTGTACTGGGTATTTTTCTGTTTAATACCTAAACGATAATTTTATAATAAATATTTAAAAAATATATTGTCAAAACGTATTCGTTTGTTTTATTATATAAACTATAAACATATTTATTCAAATATAGTTTAGTTAAATAATATTAGATATTTTGTTATACGAATTATATATTAAACGGACAAATTAAACATGAAAAAATATCAAATCTTTGAAATTACATATTCTCTGCGTATTATTAAAAGGATTCGTTAACTGACGATTTAACAATAGACATACCTATATTCGTTAAACATAAATTATATTTTTAGAGATAAAATAGATTTGGTGGCAGATGGAAAAAACCTTATTTTCAACAATTAATAAAATGAAATCATTTAAAAACCTATTAAAGTACACATTTATGACATATATATATATATATACTTAATCTTAAATTTGTTTAAAATCAGTCCCACTTCTTCCTTAATATTAAAAATCCTTCGTATGTTTTATTAGACATTAGATAACATTACAAACGTTCAGTCAGGGTTTTTAGAGGCGTCACATGCGTAATATGTTTTCATCAAATGACCAAAATTTCTATACGCATAATTTATATTAGCTTAAAAATTATTCCATAAAAAAAATATATGTATTAGTAATTAATGATTATACTAATTAAACATCTAGGTGTTATATAGATTATTATACCGCTATAAAATAAAAAAAACACTTATTTGTATAATATATCAGTGGCGTAACTATAAATTTGAGACCCAGGGGCAATAATGAAGATTTGGCTTTTCGTCTATTTATGCTAACAAAATTCGTAAATTCATTTTACAAAATTTGAGTTCTATTGTACGCGTTTACGCATCACATTAATGAATCAATAATATGTATTAATATTTGTTATTTTATTTTTTTTATCTTTATAAAAATATGGCGTGAATATTAAAACAAAATTAAAACTTTTGGTACACATAAATTTTTTATTTACGACTTGTCGCGCCGTAATTACGCCATTGTAATACATGTGTTTTACCTATTAATCGACCATATTATCAATGCTTAGGTATATTATTATATATTTCTAGCATATAATAATAATAATAATAATAAATAAAGATCTTCTCCCTGCTCATGCATATCTCTTTTGTCGCTCAACAACCCAACATATTAATCCTCAAAAATGTGATCTTACTCGTTAGTATTATTTTCACATCTTACTCACAGAAAACGGTCCTTTTTAAGGGCACTTAAGAGGCAAATCACGTTCCCGTCGTTAAATGTTTTTACTATATTTTATGCACAGCCACGCCGTTAGTTGTTGATCCAGCATGCAGGGCCGCATTTAGGGGAAGGGTAAGGGCCACTGGCTACAACTGTCCCGGGCGCCAGTATTTTGTGTTCGGTAATTTGTTCACTTGTGAATTATTAAAACTTTTAAAATTGAAATTATTTTAATAAAAGTGTTATATAATGTTAATGTGCATTATACTGTTTGAAATTTAAACAACTATAATGCGTATTTATAGCAATATAGCTCATCAGCGATTGAGAATTATTAATGTACCTACCTAATAATACTTCCTTAATCATTTTCCCAAATTTGTTGCGATTCAATAGACTGTAGACATAAGTTATTTATAATAATACAGTGTATTTTATTTTTATCGCGTGCTTACTACGGAAAGGAAAGAGTTCATAAAATTATCGAACACTGTTTTTTTTTTAAAAAAAAAAGCACACATTATTGTAACACAAATATTATTTTCATTGCTCAAAATCTGTAGAAGGTTCATGAGGATCTTTTTCCCATATTTCCCGTGGGTAGGCCCCGTACGGGGACGCCAATTTCTTTTTGCACCGGGGTGAAAAATGTCTAAATGCGGCATTGCTAATATTAAACTATCAATTGATTCTACTCGTCTGTTAGCGTGATATGTGATGAGTATTGTATTTATATATATATATACGCAATTGTAATTATTTTTTGTGCCGATATGTTCACAATTGTTCGAATATAATGTGCGAACGAAACGTATAATAATAATAAAAAAATAAATAATAATAATAATAGCTAAAGATTTTGCTATAAAATACTAGTGGCAATATAAAACTTCTAAAACGAAAATATCTTCTACTACGGTTTTGTGCTTTGCGGTATGTGCGGGGTAAATACATACGAGTTAGGTACTCACTCGTTAACAAGTCCCACGCTAGCGTCCACGGATTTCTGCGCCTGTTCTCCTTGGGACAGTGTCTCGTTGGTGGTCGGGAACAGCTCCTGGTGCCAGGCCGCGGCGCTGCCCGTGGGCACGAGTATCCGTTTGGTAAACAACGACGTGGCCAGGACGCGTCGCTCGTTGAGCCGCTGCAACGCATTAACCGCAGCGACGTTTAACTGTTCCGACGTGAAATGCGGCATGTCGAATGCCGGTGGCGGCGGTGTCGTGATCACGCCCGTCGTCGTCTCTTGTTGTTGATTGGCTGCGCAGTGTAAAACGACACGCGTTTAGGGATCAGAGATGAGCGGAAATAGGTCCGTCAAATGACACAATCACACGGGCGAATTTGCAACCGAACCTGATCCAAAATTATGCGGGAAACTATATTGGCGGGTGCGTCATGGTCATCAATCGAAATGACGCTATAGAGATCCAGTTTTGGCCGGCAGCGTGGGAGGAATAGGAAATACGAGTGTATTAGTGACAGACGAATACACCTCGGGACGTTTTACTAAGAGCAGTGATTGGGTCGGGTCTTCGCGAATAATTGTGCGTAAAAAAAAAAAGCAAATAGAGAGATAAATACATAGAGGTACATACGTACATAGAGAGAGACATAAATAGAGATACATAGAGACATTCGTACATAGAGAGAGAGACATATATAGATATACATAGAGGGAAATACAAACATAGAGAGAAAAGTACATAGAGACATTCATACATAGAGGGAAATACAAACATAGAGAGAAAAGTACATAGAGACATTCATACATAGAGGTATATACATACATAGAAAGAAAATACATAGAGGGAAATACAAACATAGAGTCATAAATACATAGAGAGAAATGTACATAGAGGTATATACATACATAGAAAGAAAAATACATAGAGGTTTATACATACATAGAAAGAAAAATACATAGAGGGAAATACAAACATAGAGAGAAAATAACATAGAGAGAAAATAACATAGAGACATTCATACATAGAGGTATATACATACATAGAAAGAAAATACATAGAGGGAAATACAAACATAGAGTCATAAATACATAGAGGGAAATACAAACATAGAGAGAAAATAACATAGATACATTCATACATAGAGGTATATACATACATAGAAAGAAAATACATAGAGGGAAATACAAACATAGAGTCATAAATACATAGAGAGAAATGTACATAGAGGTATATACATACATAGAGGTATATACATACATAGAAAGAAAATACATAGAGGGAAATACAAACATAGAGAGAAATGTGTGACGAAATAATACGTGACGACTATTAAGGCTTGCTGCAGAGAGTTTATATAAAGTGTACCTGTACAGTGTCATACAGGCTTTGAACTCCGTGTAGGATAACTATTATTTATAGTTATCAAAAGGCTTGTACTTTAAAAACAGTGACGTAGATACGATTTCGTTCTGGGACGAGGGGAGGGTGTTAAAAATAACAATACTTTTGTTCTATACTGTGATTTCATTGTTTTTTTATAGAACACAATGAATTCGTTAATATTACATTTCGGCTCCGTGCGCACAATTAACGAAATGAAATTTCAAAATTTTTGAATAACGCAAGAACAAGCTTTTTTTTTTGAGATGGTAATCTCTTGCACCTCGTCTCCTCCGTGTATACGCTACTGTTTAGAAACGTGCGACGGTTTTACGTGTATAGAATTCGATTATTGTGTTTAAAAAAAGTTTCTGCCGTACTTTATATATTATGTCCTATACAATATATATATATATTTTTTTTATAGCGGTTATTAAAAAGAGAGAGAGAGAGAGAGAAAACAACCAATACGTGTGTTTTACGCGCGCAAAATCAAATCGATATAATCACACATGGTTTTTTTCCTTTATTTTTAATCAATAGATTATGCATATACGATCAGTGGCGCGCGTGGCGAAGGAATGCTATATAAACGAGCTGGTAATTGGTTTTCTAATCCACAGCCGCAGTGTGCGTTGTCCTTGTGTGATTATACAAACGGATTGAACAAAATCGTCAAATATGATTATATATATATGTACGATAATTTGATAGTTAAAAAACGAAAATCGGCGAGTCGATCCGAATTGGATATTAGACGTGAGAATGTATTATGCGAATAGTTTGAAAACGTTCGCCACGTTATTGCAGCAGACGGAATACGATTATAAGGTACTTCCTAATCATTACCAGTGAACATTATATTATTACATAACGTTTCGCGAAAAAACCGAAATGAACAATTATGTCGATCGTCGACATACAAGTATAGGTCTCTTCCGCAAAATCAGAATACGACGAGGAAACAATCGTAATAAGCAGTGGTTCTCTCGACCGATGGTGCCGCGGTACACAATATGCGCTGTAGTACGCTTGCAACCGCGATTTCCGTATAATAACAACAATAATAATATATTAATAAAAATAAAAATTTCTTGTTATATTACGGCTAAAGGCCAATTATAATAATAGCGTTTGTTCGTTAATTTATTAATAAGAAATCCGATATGTTCGACGTAAATTATGCCAAGAAATAGTTACAAACACACTCATTATAAGCGACTGGGGAGGGAATATAAAAATTTGTTTTAAATTTATTTATTTAAAATTGTTTTTTTTTTTTTTTTATCTGACAATATGAGCACGCGAATTACATGCGTATTGTTCACATACGTTCGATTTTGTTCTTGTACGAGTATAAATGCGGGGGAAAAAAGCACGCGAGAAATTTCAACAGTTGTGAACGGGAGTATTATCCGCCGGTATTGTAATGGTCATCGTCGTCGTCGTTCGATACACACATCTCGTCGGTAAAAACGAGCGATACAATTTTTTTACAATCCGGGACGAGAATTATTAAGAAATGATTGAACGGCGCGCCTACACGAATATAATATTATAGAGACTACGGCGTGGACACGTTTTAAATAACACTTATATTTGTGATCGTCAAAATTAAGTGCTGGCGCAAATTGAGCGGCCAAAAAAGAAGAATAGAAGAAAATATCCTCCGCGAATCATAATTTCAAAAACTTTATTTTCTCGAAATTTCGAAAAGCAAAAAAAAAAAAGAGAGACAAATGCTGTTTTAATTTTACAAGCGTTCCGAAATTAGAAACATTTTTCCATTTCGAGCACTGCAGTGTATATAATATTACCACCTATGTATTGATCGCGGCTCCGGGTTCGCGTACGCGCGCGCGTTTTATAGATCTCATTAGCATGCGAAACACGTTTGGGACCAGTTTTATGAATAATTATTATTATTAAAACACTACCAGTTATTTATATTAATATATTTACCGCGATGACAGTGTTCTGATAGCGGTATAATCGTATTCGTACCGTAATAATATATGTAGCTGCTGCCTATGGATCAATGACTCCTTAATATGTGATTATTTTTAAAAGTATTATATTCCCGGATTTAGTAATTCGAAAAAGTTGTACGTATATAATATATATATATATATATATATTTCTTTGTACCGTAATATTATTAATATTTTTTTTTTATAATTGCAGATAATCGGGATGTCGCGTGCGTATACATACCGCAGAAGCCAGTTTAATTTAAAAAAAAAAAAATTTAGAAAAAAAAAACGCTTCACTGCTCAGACGACGACGGTTATAATTACATTATTATTATTATTATTATTATTATTATTATTATTGCGCACTCATCGCCCGTCGTGCAGACGCTGGTGAGTCCTCGACATAATATAATATACTGTTTTTAAGTATATACAGCATCACACACATATATTACATCCGTCCGTTGTCGCCGCGGTCCTTGCCATTGTTAATGAAATCGCTAAGAGTTCAACGCGAGGTTTATTATATTTTGAAAATAAACGCTAGAGAAAAATGATGATTCTGCATTTTTTTTTTTTTTTTTTTTTGCGATTTTTCTACCGTCGCCGCAGTAATTACACCGGAATTTTATACGGTTCTTCTTAAACGCGCCGGCTGTATACGAGCGTATATTGTAGTAATAATAATTATAATAATTACAAAACGTTTGTATTATTCTTCCACCTCGTGTTATACATTAATAATGCGTTATTGAAGACAATGTGCAGAGATTAAACGCACGATGACAAGTAATAGTCGTTACGTTCAAAATACCTATATTTGAATTTAATTTTAATTGTTTTAAGTATTTCGGAAACCAACGAATAATATATTCAATCCGTAATATTATGATTAAAAAAAAAAAACATTTTTTAATAGTCGTTTAAAAAAAAAAAAATAATGATTTTTTTTTATAAATTAGTACGTTATTAAATATTGTAAATCGGTATGCGTCTTTCCACTTTAATTTATATAAAAAAAATCAATATGACGGTTATTTCAATTTTTTACGGTGTAATAAATAAATTCGTCGTTATTAAAATAATCGCGGTATTTATTAACACGTTTACGTAAATTAGACAATAGTTGAATATATATATATATATAATATAACGAGAACTCGCTTCTTCTTTCTTTTTTTCGTTAAACCTGCCATTTACAAAAGAAATTATTACTAAGAATTATATAAATATAAATTGTATTTGAATACAAACGCATTTCTTACATGTGTGTGTGTGTATATAGCGGGATAAATTTTCTCGGAAGAATGATTTTATTTATAAATAATTGCGCGTAATATACGACAATTTTTCTCGATTACGAATTCCTTTCCTATATATATATTTTTATTTATTTAATATACATTTTTCATCATTCGATTATACTGTAGTATTTTTTTTTTTTTTTACAATACGCGCGCGTTCTGTTTTTATTACAAAATAATTAAAAAAAAAAAAAAAAAATCTAATAAATATTGTTATCGGGAAAATTGTTAAGTCCATTTGTGTAAACTCATTACCGAATAACCAAATTGAAATTGCGTTGTACTCGATCGTTGTTCAATGATCAATTCGTAACACGTTTGGACAGTTCAACGCACGTGCGGTATATATTCAAAAAGTCAACTCCTCGTGTCCGCAGACATCCATTACGACGAATAACTGCCGTTCTACCGTTAAGTTAACAATATCATCGGCAAATCGTATAATATAATGTAAATTCGACATTTATTTGTCGATATTACAACGCGTTCTACGTAATCCGCGTACATACCTGGATTGCGGTTTTTAGTAGGACAACACACGCCGAATTCGTTGACAGCCAACTTGCACGGCTGTTTTTTGAGCTCGGGCAATTCGGCGTAAAACGACAGACAGCTGACCAACGGCCGGCACGTGCCCGACTCGCCGCTGGCCGTCTTGCACGCTCCCTCGACACCCGACGGCGATTTCCGAAACGGTTCCTGTGATGTTTCCTGCGGAGCCTGGACTTGCTGCTGCTGCTGCTGCTGCACGGGGACCGTCAGAGGCTGTGCCACTTGTACGAGTTGCACGGGCTGCGTCTGCACGCCATTCAACCTTTCCTGGATCCTCTGCTGCAGCACTAGCTGTTGCTGCTGAATGTCCTGTAACGCTTGCACGAACTGTTCCTGTTGCCGGAGCAACGAATCCCGGAGTCCCGGGTCCTGCGGCCGGGCCTCGATCGCCTGTTGCACCTGCTGCAATTCCACCTGAATCTGGTTCTGCCGGAATTGCAGTTGCTGTTGCGAGAATTGTTCGGGGAATATTTCCGTGAGGAACGGTTGCTGCTGTTGGGCCAGAGCCACGGCGGCCAGAAGCAACGAGAACGCGATCGGAATTATTCGCGTCATGTTGCGGTCTGGATGCGCGGACGTCTACTGAACCTCGGTCGTCACCGCGGTCGCGCGTGTATGGAGATGGGTCCGCATTTCACGTGGGTCGCCATCATAGCGTTCAAGGTCGTCCTTCCGTCCGTCCGTATATATTATACGTGTGTGTGTGAAGCCGGGGGTTCGCCTTTTTCGATTTGCGTCAGTGTATCCGATATATTATTTACTTTTTTCTCTCTCTCTCTCTCTCTCGAAAAAAAAAAAACTTAACCGGTACCGGTACCGATTTTTCGATACCACATATAGGTGGTATACACACATATGTAAGTACCGCCTATATATTATACCAGTGTATGGATTGACTATATGATGAATATATACCACGAGTAGGTTTACCACCTATGCGTCGTTATATAGGGAAAATCCCAATCGTAAGGCACGGTTGCGCGCTGTACGGATGACCTTGAGATAATTCTTACGCCGATCTTTTTATTAATAATAATAATAATACTTACGAATATTATCGGAGGCGCACGCGTGCGTTAAAATTGCACGTACATAGAAATGTTAACGCATGCGCCCGCGATGGCGTAGATACGATTCGTTTTTTTTTCTGGGAGCTAGTGAAGTTCGAACAGGAACTTTCGAAATAATATTATTTTATATATAATATTATTTTAATATAAGCAATTTTTAACGAAAGAATAACAAAGTCAAATCGCCGATTGCTGAATAATAATAATAATAATAAAATACATCTAACGTTGTTTTCCTCATATGTCGTAAAAATGGTTTTATGATGAGTATAGATTTTTCAAGAGTACTCAGTTTAAGAAAAATTACCGAATTTTCTCGGACAGAATTTTATCGCGTTTTCTACAATCGAGTAAAAAATAAAAAAAAAAAAAAAAAACAAACAAAAAAATCTATATTTCTTATCAATTATTTATAATATATACACGCATATGTACATATATTGTTTACATATTCGCACATACATTGCAATGCTCAAGATTCTGAATTTCGTATAATTAATGTTATTATCAAAATATGCACTGAAATTCGCTATTAATTTCGCAATGAACAAAATACGATTTCAACATTTTAAATAGCAAGAACAAATTTTTTTGTCGATTCAGGGTGAACCCTTTGTACCCTCCTCGTATCTACACCACTGTGCGCATGGACTCACAATATTCGCAAAAAAAAAAACAATTCTACGAATATTAATTTTTTTCAGCTACGCTGTGTAGTTTTTTTTTTTCATACTTTCCCGTCATTTTTTTAAAAAATTTTTAAACACTATACTCGATCGAATACAAAACATCGCGCTTTAAAAAAAAAAATTGTTTTTATTAGATAATGACTATTAAAGTATACGACTGCAACCTGCAGTCCGCAGGGCAATTAAAAAAATGTATATACTAAATAACTACAAATTATAATGTATTTAGTATATTTGTGCAAATGTAAACTAAATAATAATAATAATAATATCAATAAAAAAGCCCCATAAGCCATAATTAATAGGCAACAATCGTCGATGGAGAAATATGTACATAAAGTATCCCCATATATGGATAATAAATAATTATTATATAACTACAAAGTATACAAATGTATAAACATTGTTATTATTATTATTATTATTATTATTATTATTTTAGGTACATCGCCGTCTCACGCGATCCCAATTCGTTAATCTACCGTCAAACTCTTCCAACCTGATCCACCTCCCAAAGCTTCCAAGTCCTTTTTTTATACATTTCATTCTTGGTCTTGATGATTCCAATGGTCTTTTTGGGTTCTGTTTCAACACTTTTTACGGGAAAGATTCCCATCAGTAATCTTATTTTTTCCACGATAACTTTCAAAATATATTCTCTTCTACATATAATTTCATTTAGCTTTCTACTTTTTATTCCTCGTCTTCATTCACCAGCGCGGTTAAGTTATCCTTTATATTACGGCCACAAATCCCTCATGTGATCGATTATATTTATAATATTTTCACGGTCGGTTTTTTTTTCTAACGCCTAAAACAACTCAATAATAATAGTTTTCCTTATAATTTAGTAAAGAAAAATATAAGAACTTTCGAAAGTATATAATTAATCACCATTAACTTTTCGATGGAATACGATATAAAAGACGCATAAAAACCAACGTCTACATATATATAATATATACACACACATTGACATCACATGCCCATGACAAATATTTCAATAGAGTTCCAAAATTGATTATTCGTATACGGTAGGTATATACTCGTACACTGATTAATACGTAAATACGAGCAAATCTAAGCGCTATAAATATAACTTACTAGTATATTTATTCAATCATCGCCCTTTACAAATAAGACTTCTCGTATATCATTATATAATAATAATAATAATAATAATAATAATAAAAATTATATAACCGCGGCGCCTAGAGCATATTATATAATAACATCGACGAATTTCCAACGTTTTTCTTTCCGGAGGAATCCAAGACGAATGATGTAATTATAGTGACCGCGGATTTAACCGTATCGACGTTGCTTACCGAAATAAATTTAGATCTTTTACATTGGGGGAAAAAATTGTATTCCTCTAGTCAACAAAAAAAAAAAAAAAGAAGAAAACGTATAAATAATAATAGAAATCAATTGGTTTTCGTATAACAAAATTTTTTTTTTTTTATACATTTATAAAAATCTCGTCTATAAACCACGAGTTTCGCTTTTATTAATAAATTAAAAATACAGCGGTCTACAATGGCCGCCTTTCCGACTATGTGTTACTTATCGAATTTGTATGAGTTTTCAGTGTAGAAAATAATGGTAATAATAATAATAACTCCTACGCTTTTAAGATTCCTCCTCCTCCCTCGGAATCGTAATTGTCATCTCGAATAATATTCGACGTATATAAAAATGCCAAAACCAGTTGGGCGCGCGTTATAATCCGATTGCGCAGATACAGACACGAAAATATATTTATTTATTTATTATTTCGTGTTCCGACGAGCAGAAAAAAAAAAAAAAAAACAACGACATACGTATTTATTATGTAAATATCGTTTACATAAAATGTATTTTTTTAATTCAACGCTATAATTAGATATTACAACACATAATATTCGTACGGAATTTAAATAAAACGGATTGGTGTATATGTATGGTATACACATAAAAATAAGCCCATTTCTAATACAGTTTGATTGTTTATAAGTAAATATTATCAATTATATTACAAGAATGTATATGATTATTGAGAAAATAGGTAGGTGTGCGTAATAGAAAATAGGAAAGAAACTGGTTCGTGAGGTCTTCACAATTTGCAATATGTGAAATACCACCAAAAATATTGGTCCGGTCGCGCCATATGTATTCGAATGTAACCGCGCAATAAATGTCCAATAAAATTTCAAATTTCATTCGTTAAATTCACCGTTATTGCAATAAGTACACTAATATGTATTCTTACGTATTTTCTTGAACGATAATTAAATAATTTCATTGGCCGCGTGCAGTCAGTCAAACGAAATTGCGCACTGCACTACATTATAACGTTTTTAAATTTTCCTACAATTTTTATAAACGATCTGCGCATACCTATTAATATTAAGACAAAAGAATACCAATATTATATTATGTGTAACAATCATTTCTCGCACGTGTCATACGCTGCTGCAATACCAGACATTTTAATTTAATGATTTTTACGATCTATTTTCGGTTCTGACAAGTGACAACAAACTATTCACACGACAGTTTTGCTGCTATTCGATTTTGTTGTTTGTTTTTTGTTTTTTATATTCTCGCACTAATTTCTGAACTGACACATACTTTGCATTACAGAACGTTGTACTCAGTTATTATTATCCGTCCCCTCATCCTCCACCAATGGTTACATATTGTACGTATTATGCGCGTAAACTTCACGTTTAAACATTTAAATATGCGATACACATAACAACGCGTGTATTTAATAATCAGCTGTCGGCGGTTATTTGTTCGATAAGAATTTTTATCCAAATATATTTATTTATTTATTTATTTTTTTTTATTTTGTTTATTTTGACATTCAATTAGGTATACTTTTCAATTATATATATATATATATATATATATATATATATACATACTTCGACATTCAAATATATATATATATATAAAATACGAATGCGGATACTAATATAAGTATGAATGAGTTTCTATTCCAATTTCTAAATTAATACGTATAATGATTATTATGAAAATAATCAAATTCGATATATTTGTATGTATATTACATAATTTTTAATATATTTAATGCGGATTATTATATATTATTACGCTTACACGTCAAGGGTCTTCAGCGAATTTCCAGTGCGCAGTAGATTCATCTTATTGCAACGGTTATTCCTTTTTTTCAACGACAACTATACACTGTTGTTGTATGCGGTACTTATATGTTTTCAAATTAAACGGAAAACGATACGATTTGTAACACCCTGTTATTATTATTTTTTTTTTTTTTTTTGCAAATTTTTCGAGAAAATTAAAAAAATATATTTGTTTGTATTACGCGTATATTTTTGACTACCAACGGGCGAATAACCTCAGTAGTCGCCTAGGTGTGATTTAAATTTTTGAAAAAAAAACGTTAGGTTAAGTTAGGGTTTTTTTTCATATCGAACCGCGGACGGCGTCAAAGAGTAACATTACCACTCCGATGCCACCATCATTCATTAAATATTAAATAACAAACAGTGCAAAATTTGGGTACTGAAAGAGACAGTCCTCCTCCCGATCATCTACATACATTGCTTTTGCGTATAGTACAATTATGCTGATCTTCAGCCCTTCGCCGATGAATCGCGGTTTTCTTGGACCTGAGCTCGCTTAACAGATTCACGTATTGCACTAGGTCCTCTAGGACCGGACCTAGGTCCCGCCGTCATTGATTTCCCGTTCTTGGATGTCCTTTATACATCGCTCGTGGTCCTTGCGTCACGTCATACGGCTGCCGTTGGCTCGATTCCCTGACAGAACTAAGCCCCGTCGAAGTTAGGTTACCTAACTTAACCTAAAACATTTATTTTTTTTTTTTTTTTAGAAACTAGCTGAACACGCGACGACTCAGGGTTATATGTACTACTAACGGGCTAATCGCCTGGGTACAATTTACAATAAAAAAAATAAATTAGGTTTTAGTCAGGTTGGATTAAAGTTAGGTGAACCTAATTTAACCTAACTTTGAAGGTTAGGAAATAATTTCGTATACATTTTTTTATTTGGATGCAGCAATTTAAATTTAATTCTGTTAATTTTTTTTAGCGCCTTCATATAATTTGCACACCGGGCTCAGAATCCCTTGTCCCCTCCACGGCACGACTATGTGTGTGTGTGTATACTAGTAATATAATATTATATGTATTGTGTAATGCATTTTATGAATTATTTGGGTACGTATACTGTGGAATACAGCGCATACACTCGTATCTGCAATACACGTAATAATACAATAATAAAAATAATACGATAATATAAAATTGTTAAAAAAAAAAATTATATTTATTGTAAGGCATTATATTCGTATTTAAATATTAGCCATATCACATGTACACACAAATATAATTATATAATAATAATAATAATAATAATAATAACAACACTGTAACTATCGCGTCCTTATTGCGTTTTTATTAAGTGTGTGTAGGTACTCGTAAAAATGCACGAAAACGTACATGTATTATTATTATTATTATTATTATAATACTTGAGTAATGCTGCGTGTATAATGTATATAATATGAATTCCGATTACGGTTGTTCGTAAAATATATAAAAT
The DNA here is from genome assembly GCA_032441825.1 of Chaetogeoica ovagalla. Classification (NCBI taxonomy): domain Eukaryota; kingdom Metazoa; phylum Arthropoda; class Insecta; order Hemiptera; family Aphididae; genus Chaetogeoica; species Chaetogeoica ovagalla. The sequence goes on from CM063726.1 coordinate 5,239,464, forward strand.
ATAATAAATTGTTTTCTAAACGATATATCTATAATGCAATTTTTCGCTATCACTTCTCAATTCTTGCGGCGAAGAATTGTTTCTGAAAAAAAAAATTTGGCGTGTGTGCTATTATGTTTGTGGATAATAATATTGATTTTGCAACGTATTTTACAAAACCTATACTTAAGCGTATATTATTATATATACTTGATGGTCTACTATAATAATGTGTTCATTGAACGAAAGTCGCGGCCGTACAATGTTTGTTATAATATTGACGATAACGTTATGCGAGGAAACATTTAAAACATAAACTGCAGGCGGAAAATACGAGGTTAGCACGCTTTATACATTTATAAATTGGTAAACATTTTTTTATTATTCTTTTTAAAGCGCTTTTTTCTGGTTTATTTTATTTACTATCCTATATTAAAAAATAATGTTATATATAATTCCAACGATAATTACGATTTACAATAATAAAGTTCGTGCGTACGTGTGTGTCTTTTATTTATTTATTTTTTTTTTTTATTATTAATCGCGTACCCATTCCATTATGATTTTTATATATTTGCGAGTATATAAAAAATATATCGCCATAGGTACAATTAATTTTTTTCATTGTTTATTCTTGTTAACACTTATTGCGAGGATTAAACAATTAACATTACCGCCCCTCCTGCCAATTGCAAGGTCTGCTGCTATCTGCACGCCTGTGACAACACGTACCTATGAACACGTATACGCGACATATTATATAGTATATGTACGTATATATGCAGTGTTTAGATATAATAATATTTAATACGCTTAGATGGTTTATTTCGCTACATTTATATTCGTCAAGGTCTAAAATTAATAAATAATAATACGCGCGTACAGATCACTATATATATATATATATATATACGAGTATATATCTGATTTATAGGGAAATAATTATTCGAAAACAACAAATATCCTCCGCGGATTGGACGTATAGGACGACCATTTAACATAATGTGTGATGTGTACGATGACGCGAGGCATTATCATAATATAGTGTAACATTTTATAGGTATTTAATCCATTCACCCACGCGTGTTCGCGTTGACATTGGCAACGAGCCGGAGCCTGCAGAAAACACCCTATAAAGGCCCGGAGATCGAATTTGCATGATATAAATCGCGTCTACGGCGCGGCGTGTAAAATAATAATAATAATAATAATAATAATGTGTAATATAATATATGTATGTTTAAATTAAAAACGGAATGACAATAAGTCTCGATGCGATATATATATATATATATATTGTGGTGTATATATTATATATATAAATGTGTATACCTACCGTAAGATGATAATAATTATATGCCCGGTTATAAATATTGCAGATGACGATATTGTATTGTTATATATTATATATACGTTTCATCGCACTAAGGCCGTGCAGATTACTATTATGTCCCGTGTATATATTATTATTATTATTATTATAATGAGTGCCGCCGATATACCTACTCAAACGCTGTAGTTATTATACGTGTATTCATGTAATGGCGTATATAAGTTTCTTTTTTTTTTTATTCTTCAAAGGAACTTTCGAAATAAAAATATTTTAAACGTTGTTCATTCGATTTGTATATATTTAATGAATAAAAAAAAAAAAATCCCTCATAATTACAAAACCAAGTCGAATCGCCGCCGATCGTTTTATGACTTCTTCCACATCAATCGCGCATCTATTATATACGGTTTTTATGAAGAGTACATTTTACTAGAGATAATAATATTATAATACACCACGCGGTTTAAGGAAAACAATCGAATTCGCTCGTACAGAATTTTGTCGCGCTCTTCAATACGATCGAACGAGAACCAATTATATTGCATTCGCGTACATATATAGTAACATGGTAATGATCAAGATTCTGAACACCATAGTAATGCGTATTATTATATAATACGCGCTGAAATTCGCAAAATATTAATTTCACAATCAACGGAACACAACTTTAGTATTTTAAAATGTAGCGAGAACAATTTGTTTTGTGTTTAGGAGGGATGGGGATGGAAGCCACAGTACGTATTATATATGGATCAACGGTTATATACGACCTCACTAAGATACGTTTTTACTTAATTATATACGTGTCATCGCGTATACCCGCTTGTAATACTTAGAAATTTTTTTTAAAATTATCATCCAAACAATTTCAGTTTCTGCGGGTCACACACGTTATATGGTACTTAATACCGATAGGCACACGTACACCATAATGAAAATGAACGCGAGTGTAAATCGACTCGAATCCGTTCACTCGAGAGTTATACGATATAGTCAAATATTATTTACATCGAATTAAGCACTGTAAAATATCGTTTTAACACGGTATATTTGTACATATTGTTCTTGTAAATATATTATACTTATGTAATACATTATATGCATATAATGTCGTGCGAAGGCTCTAAAAGCAGCTGGTAGTGCGTCTATATATATATACAAGTTTTTTACCAGTCGGCCACTTGACGCAATCAACATAGGAATAGTTATAGAATATTTTATAATTTTATTACAACTACGCAATTAAAATGTTGTTTTAACGTTAAATGCGATCGGTTCAAATAAAATATACTATTTACAAAAACAAAATTCAATTAGAATTGTAAGTAGACTTCACCTGCGCAATAATATAAAACTTCCGTACCCCCCCCCCCCTCATCGCAGTCAAATATTGTATCTTTTATTGAAAATGTTGGGCACTCGCGGTACAAATTAATATAATAATTATTTCAATTAATATAATAATATTGTATTATATTCGTATGACGTATATGACGTATCATTATCGTTCTCTATAATAAATTTATAATAATAATAAATCATGTATATTTATATATGTATTATATATACCTATATTAAACTATTAAATCTCATAAAGAAACTCGTACAATTAAATTAATTTATTACACACTGCTGTTAAAAAATTGTTTCAAACAAATTAAAAATTAATCGTTTTTTTTTATCTCCTAATATTTAAGACTTCTCTGCGCATACGATTATATGAAACTTGCAATACAAAATTGAAGCATTGTACATATATAATACAATATGATATATTATATTGTACATAATATAATATTATGTCGTGTTATTGGTTGCATCCAAAAACCACACATTTGAGAGGCTAAAATCGCACGATATTTTTCGGTTTGTTACATAACGAAAATTGTACTCTTTTGATTTTAACGTGAAAAAGGCGATGGAAAATATATTGCACACTTATATTATTATTAGGTATATCAGAACTTTGGTGTTTATTGCGTCCGATTACAATTTATTTTACAATTATTTATATAAAATAATATATAAATAGGTATTAAAAAAAAAAGTGACTACTACTTTTGTACTGTACCATATGAATTTCCAACTCCTTTTAAAAAATTAATATGATTTATATCATTTGTATACGTATATATATATATTTCCCGTGACTCCTACAAGTGCTCCTCCTAAAAATAAACGAAATTAAATTAAAATTAATAAAATATAATGTATTACATATACGTATAAGTATAATATTATATAGTTACTTGTTTTTTAATAGGCCGTGTAATATTGTTATTTAATCCTTTGTTGTTATTCATGCGCGTGCTGATATATGTATAATGAATATTTCTTAAAAAAAAGAAACCATTTACCACAAATACGGATGGATTTGGAGAATAAAATCCAGGGTTAAAACAATTAATTTTGGAGTATTTGCCTATCGACATTTTTCAAGTAATAATAAATAAGTGTGCAGCGTTTTTCACCTGTCGAACCTTTAATTTTTTTAAATATCTAAGTAAAAAATAATAATATATGGTATTTTGCAAATATATTGGTAACCATTGTAGATAATAACAATTTTTTTTTCTTCAAAAATTACCTCATTTTCTAATTTTACATATAATATAAACTCGTTGCATTAATAAGATATATTCTATATAATAATATTCGCTCATTTGAAGTCCTCACAACGCGAATATATATATATATATATATTTTATTATAATGTCGGATACTTTGATTTACATACAAACATCATCACACACACACAAACATTATTATTATTATTATTATTATTAAATGCATTGTGTTCGACTGATACAATAATATATGCGTTAGAAATGTTCTGTGCGAGTATAGCCTAGAGATCATAATATTATACAGAGTGGCTTATAATATATAATATCGTTGTACGAAGCGTGCAGCGTTCAGGGATTTCGTTCGATTTTCAAATACGCGCGAATATTATTGATTTCTGTGAAACATATCCGGGAGCCTTTGTCTTATTATTTATTTATTATTATTATTTTTACGTTATTCATTAGTCTCAATGTTATTCGCGTCGAAGGAACGACCTATAAATAATAATAATAATAATAATAATAATAAAAAATACAAAAATTAGAATCGCCTAACCGTGAACGTTATTAATTACAACAACGTCTCGGCTGCTGTACAATAATGATATTTGTAATATATGTGTGATTGAGACGATGATGACGATGATCCCGAAACCTTGTTACAATGGCCATATAGTTTTATCGTAATATTATAATAACTATTTTTTTTTCTAACAAGAAGTTATGTTATGTATAGATAAACAGGGGTTCGTAGATTTTAATAATAATATTATATATAATCGTACGTATATGTATTTATTTTATTATATATATATATAACAATGTCCATAGTCGAGTAAATATATAATTAAAATAATTTTGAATACATAATATTATTATTAGTCAACTATATAAATTCGAGGTGTTTGAAATTATATATTGGCAAACGTACCTACTCTAAATGGTATAATGCGCACGATAACATTTTGAATACGTATAATATGTTAAAAGTAAAAAAAATGTTTTATATAATATTTTTCCGTTTTTTTTTTTTGATTATTATTCTACATTTCTATTAAAGAAATAAAATGTAAACGACGGTACGGAATACTCGTCGGTTGATTTTTCGCATAAACACCATAATATAAATTAGGTTATACACGCGGTTTTTTTTGTCTATAATTACATGAGCTCAGTGCTATTGGGTCTTATTGGCAAGTGAAAAAGTTCATATTATAATATTACACTAAACGATTTATTTTTTATTTCTCCGATTTCCTAGGAAAAAAAAATATAGAAAATATGCGATTAAAAATACCACGAACACGACCTTTTCATTAAAAAATACAAATTAATAAATGGCCATCATCAGTGGCGTGGGTCACAGATAAGCTTTTTTTATATTAAATATAACTGTTTTTATTATACCAGCTACTATATTAAAGTTCTATACATTATAGTAGTTGCAACTACTATTGATGATCTTCTTTGATATTATTTCAAAAAAATAAATACGTGGTAGGTAAATGATTTCGATTTTGATTTTTTATGAGGATTTCGGACCACTCGGCCGCGGCTTCTCAAGACATGCGTTCAATACATTGACGCAATAGACGGCTATTGCAATACATTATAACGAATTCGACGACACAGATCAATAGTTCTCGACGTGGAGAATTTTTTGAATTCATTGAAATACGATAAAAACCGGGGTGATGATGAAATATCTCTCAACAAAGTCGCGGGCTGTGCAAAACCCGTAGATCGCGTTGTCTCCTCATGCAGTCCCGTCTTCTACGCACGCGTACGATACGCATATAAACGTGATAAGGAGTGTGCGCTCCAGTGAATTGAAATGGGCAAGTTACCATCCACAGATATCGTATTGTGATACGCACGTTATCTGCTACGTTATCACTATTTACCACTCCATGGAGGCCTTGAACGGCAAATACTATTATAATCTGTGACAAAAAAAAAAAAAAAAAAAAAAAAAATCGCCGAGACACAATAAAATTGTATTTTACGTTTTGTCGAAATACCAAGCAAGTAACTCGTCGGCGTCTAGTCCGTCGCTCTTTCGCGTCTTGACGAAATTTTTAATTTCATTTAATCCACTTAAACTCAAAGTGACTTCACTTACGCAAAGATGTTATTTCGAATTTGAACCATTCCCGTTCTCTCGTATTTGGAAATCGTCTCGAAAATTATATTCGCCGACTCGATCCGTACGTTTTAATTACTATTATTTAGTGGTCAAATCGAATCGTCAACAGATTTCACTAATTTGGCACAGTGATCGAGTGAAACTGTGAGAGAAAAATGGCCAAGCGCTATTTCGAAAATTTATTTTCAGACAGTGAAGACGACGCTTCGCGTACATCGCCGCACGATTTTTGGAATAACAAGGTGTACAGCCTAGTTAAATACATAAGTCAATATGCGTGGTCATCGCCCGACAGAGAATTGTATACCGGTACATCTGGGATAGTGTACATGTTTTATCGTTTGGCCGTATCAGACAAATTTAAAAATAACTCCGAAATTTATTTAAATAAAGCAATCGAAGTTTTTGAAGAAGAAAACAAATTTTGTGATAAAACCTACCAATGCAAGTTCATTTGTGGAAAGGCTGGAATAGACGCTGTAAACGCTGCGGTCTATCACCTAATGGGTAACGAGAAAAAAGCTCAAGAGTATTTGGAAATGTTTAAAAGCGGAGCAAATATTTGTAAGTCAATAGACTATCATAAAATTTACGGTGGAGATGAACTATTTGTAGGTCGTACTGGCTACCTTTTTGGAGTGTTATGGTTAGAAAGTGTCTTTGGTAAGAAAATAATACCTGACATAGATATTATCGACATTTGTTCAACAATCGTAGAGTCTGGACGCAAATACTCTGAAATAAATGAAAGCATATTTCCCCTTATGTATTCGTATTATTCTACAGAATATCTTGGTAAGCTGCTTTTCATTAGAAACATGTGTTTTGTGGTGTATTTAAAACGTTTTTTTTTTTTCTTAGGAGCTGCTCATGGATTATGTACAATTTTACAAGTATTGATTTCATTTCCACAATATATTGAAAAAGAACAAAAAGCTAGGCAAGATATTAAAAAGTGTATAGATATTTTGATATCTTTACAAACATCTAATGGTAACTTTCCATGTTCAATGGATGAGTTAGGGCCGGATGAAAGACCAGAAGATGATGAATTGGTTCATTGGTGTCACGGTGCTCCAGGTATCCAAAATCAGATAATTTTCCAAGATACCAAATCTTTTACTTATCGATTTAGTAATAAGAAAAGTGAATGTTTATTGTTTAATTCCAAATGATTTGAAATAACAATTTTCTTAGGTGTTGTATATTTATTAGCCAAAGCGTATTTGGTTTTTAAAGAACCTTCTTATTTGGAATGTTGTCTGAAATGTGGCGATTTGGTATGGAAGAAAGGACTATTAAAAAAAGGACCTGGTAAAAACTCGTATTCTGTTTATCTTGAGAATATTTGTATTTGTACATTATTAATTTTTGTTCTTATTTATTTAGGCATATGCCATGGAATTGCTGGAAACGGATATGTTTTCTTATTATTATACAGGTTGACCGGCGATAAAAAACATTTAAACAGAGCTATAAAGTTTGGTGAATTTATATTCACTGATGAATTCATTCAAGGATCTAGAAAACCAGACAATTTGTATAGTCTATATGAAGGATTAGCTGGTACAGTGTGCTATTTAATTGATTTAACGCAACCTGAAAAAGCTAATTTTCCATTTTTAGATGTGTTTTAAATATAACATCCATTGTATCATGTAAATGAAAAACATGAATAATATTTTACTTTTATTTTTTAATACATGTTCCATATTAATACATAAGTATCTAGCAACAAAACTATTTTTATATCCACTGTGTGTATGTACTTTGTTACCTATTCAGTACTTATATATTAGGGTTGCCAACCAATAAATTGTCTTCAAGACCAGTCGTCAAATTTTTATTTTTTAGCACTTTTCATGATTTAAACACTTAAATCATGATGCCCACTTCACTTTGTCTTAAATTAAATAATAGTAATATTTAGTAATAATAAATGTGGTTCCATATTGTTTGAAAACTGGACATTTTTTCTTCAACCAAAGTTTTTAATTGCACAAAGATTGGTCCATGGTCAAAATTATATTGTCCGGATGAAAACTGGTTGGTAACCCTATATAGTTGTAAATCTTTAATTATTATCTATCTTAAATGTATTATGTTTACCTATTCAAAAACTGAATGTTTTTTTAGTATTAAGTACACATCGGATAGCAACAAATTTTAGTTTTTATTTTTGTTTAAAGATAAAAAGGTTTTTTTTACATGTGCCACAACAACAATATAAAGTGTGACTTTACCAATATTATTGTTGATTACTTTGCTGTCTTATTCGTGGTCCTATTTGTATCAATTTTTACATTTTGTAATAATTTGTTAATTAAAAGGTGCCAATAAAAAATATTTAAAAATTCTTTATGTCTAAATTATTTTAATGTTTAAGTTATTATTTAGTTTATAAATGCTGAATATTTTTATATCATTTAGATGATTAAATTTAATTTCAATTTATTTAAATAAATATTAATTAAAAAAATTTGATGATGGGAGGAAGTCTTATTAATTTTTCATCAGTATTAGAAAAGAGACGAATGCTATAAATATATTTATTACACTGTTTAAAATAGTACTTATCTTAAATTGTGATTTATTATACGAAAATGTGTAGGATTCTTATCATTTAATATTTGTAGATTTATATTATATACAAATATTGTTATCAATGATAAAACAATCTGTGATATTAATTTTTGAAAGTTGGTCTGAAATCTGAATGTTTGATCGCAGATTTATCGAATTAGATTGATCTATCGTTTGATTTAAGATATTAATTTCTTGCATTGATGAAAACGAAGAAGAATATGGACTTGAACGTTGGGAATAACGAATTTAATCAACAAAAATTCGATGTTAATCGACCGATTGGGCAACCAAAACCAATGACACCTATATCTCCCACAGTTGTGACGATTGTTGCCAAAGCAGTCTCTGTCACCAAACTCGAATACAATGGATTAAGTGGAACGCGTAAATATGGATTTGCGTTAGTGGGGGATACGAAATTGAATTACTATCGACTTGTGCTTTATACAAGTAAAAACAAAAAAAGCACTGTTATTGAAAACATTACTTTGACCAAGGACTTTGAATACAACGTGAACGAAAATAACACTGTTAGTTTCCAAGGCAAAGATAACTGGTACTTAGAGTTTGCGAATACCGACGATGCTATCGATTTCAACTCGCATTTGGCATTTGGATTATGGAAACTTAATGGATTGAAAGAGCTATTCTGGCTTGATCTTTTTTATCCTACTCGTAATGAAAATGTAGCAAAATTTGGTTGTGTTGTCGAGATAACTTATTTCGCGAATACAATTCAAGGTAAAGTACTTGGATCTGAGGTTTCCAATAATATTAAAGACGATCGATATCTGAAAGTCAATGTTAATGAAGAAGGCTGGGAAAGGTCATTGTTAGGAGTTAATGAAAACACTCAAAGAATTGTGTACATACCAATTGCCGAGATGGGCGCATGGAAAATTTTGACTGATGGTCGACAAAGTTTATGTTTAACTATGACTGTTAAAAAGGTTCATGAAATCGAAGAAAATAATATTGTAGATTTACTGGCCATTGAAAAACATCATTCATCAGATTCTACTAAACCTTCAGAAAATAATTCTACTATAATTCAAGAAAAAAACAATATTGACAGTAGTAACAACACTATTGAAAGTATTGCTTCTTCGAAAACGGTTAGTATTGAATTACTTCATGAAGAATTTGAAAAATTAAAAATAGATAATATTAAAACCAATGAGAGATTAACAAAATTGGAAGCATTGATTAAAGAAAACAATTCAGAACATATAGGGAATTTAAATGACTTGGAGTTCAAGAAATCCATGAAAACTATGTATAAAAATATAGTACGAGAGTTCCCTGTTGATCAAACATTCTCTGGCAACCAAATTCAAATAATAATCAAAAATATTTTTTACAATGCATTAATGTGCTCTAATCAGTCTCAAACCAAAAATGATTAATGAATTTTTATGAAAATTATATGGTTCCATAAACTACATACGCACTACACAGTATTGTAAATGTCAGTTTAATTTTGACAATTGATATCTTCCATTATTGATAAATGTGATTTTCAATCTAAATTATTGGTTATTTTAAGACATTTTATACATTGTATATATTATAACTTTATAATATTGATAATTATGACTGGGTACAGTTCATATAAAGTAATAAAATATTGGAAAACGAAAGTTTTTGGTTTTATTTTTTATAAAACTTATTTTTTCAATAATTTAAGACGGATAATTACGATTTTCTACTATCTAGGTATCATATTATAGTAGTAATAAAAATGATTTTGTTGCTAAATACTTATATTTAAATATAAAACACACCTTTTTGATTATACATAAAAATATTTTATTCACTTTTTTATATTTACATGATACAAGGAATGTGTAAAAATGTATGTATGTTAAAACACATCAAGGAATGGAAAATTAGCTTTTTCAGGTTGCGTTAAATCAATTAAATAACACACTGTACCAGCTAATCCTTCATATAGACTATACAAATTGTCTGGTCTTCTAGATCCTTGAATGAATTCATCAGTGAATATAAATTCACCAAACTTTATAGCTCTGTTTAAATGTTTTTTATCGCCGGTCAACCTGTATAATAATAAGAAAACATATCCGTTTCCAGCAATTCCATGGCATATGCCTAGATAAATAAGAACAAAAATTAATAACGAACAAATACAAATATTCCCAAGATAAACAGAATACGAGTTTTTACCAGGTCCTTTTTTTAATAGTCCTTTCTTCCACACCAAATCGCCACATTTCAGACAACATTCCAAATAAGAAGGTTCTTTAAAAACCAAATACGCTTTGGCTAATAAATATACAACACCTAAGAAAATTGTTATTTCAAATCATTTGGAATTAAACAATAAACATTCACTTTTCTTATTAGTAAATCAATAAGTAAAAGATTTGGTATCTTGGAAAATTATCTGATTTTGGATACCTGGAGCACCGTGACACCAATGAACCAATTCGTCTTTTTCGGGCCTTTGCTTCGATCCTGGTTTCACTGTTTTAGTTGGAAAATTACCATCAGCCGTTTGTAACGATATCAATATGTCTACACATTTTTTTATATCTTGTTTGGTTTGCTGTTGTTTTTCAATAAACCTAGGAAATGAAATCAATACTTGAAGGATTGTGCATAAACCATGAGCGGCTCCTAAAATGAGTGCGTAAAGAAAATTAAGAGATAAAAGTTTTGAAATGTTTTACGTAATAATGTATAGTTGGGTTATTACCTAGGTATTCTTTATCGTGGTACGAGTACATCAGAGGAAATATGCTTTTATTTCTTTTGGAATACTCGCGTCCGGACTGTACGATCTTCGAACAAATATCGATAATGTCTTGGTCGGGTATTATTTCCCTGCCAAAGACTTTCTCTAACCACAGGACCCCATAGAGATGACCAGCACGGCCGACAAACAGTTCGTCATGTCCGGGCGTCACAGAGTCCGCAGTCGACTCGCGGTCAGTATTCGTGAGGGCGTTTACGAAACGTTTCAAATACAATTCGGCAGCAGTCGCGTCACCCGTCAGGTGATGGATCGCCGCGTTTATTGCGTTCGCACCCGCGTCGCCGCTAAGAAATCCGTTGGGCCTTCGACTACTGAAATCTCCTTCTGTTCGCATCAGCACTTTTACGGCTCTGTTTAAATAGGCCGCGGAGTCTTTTTTTGAATTCGTCCGACACGGCCAAGCGATAAGACATGTACGCGATCCCGGCCGTTCCCGTGTAGACGGTGTTTTTGGACGACGACGGGGCATTTCGGTCGACTCGTTCCGTTAGTTCGGCGATTTTTTGTTTCCAAAATTCGCGCGACGCGCTCGGTACACTCTCTTCGCAGAAGGAAATCCGGTTTTCGAAGTAACGGTCAGTCATTTGATTTTCTCAACGATTTTCCGTCCAGCGTTGGCCGTCAAACGGACCGAATTAAGACGTTACGCGGATCGCGCGCACGAAAAATCCCGCGGCGACGTTTCGTTTGCCGCGATCGTCAACAACATTCGCTGCGGGTATCAACCGGTGATAACAGATTTTCGGTCGTCCGCCGTCCGGACGACGTGCGCGCTCGTCTCGAAATCGTTTCTATATAAAACATTTTTTCACACACCGCCCGCCCGCCCACACTGATTTTTCACATGTTTTCGTTTCGGTGTAGATAACCTTGTTTGTTTGGCCCGGAGTCAATATTCCCCATATACGCGCAATTTTACTCGTTCTCCCGTGCGCCACTCGAACGTAAACGGCCAACGGTGGAGTATAGTCGGATTAAATCGTTGTGTGACATTTGAACTCGAATCGTTTTTCGCATTCCTGGTGATAATTGTATAATGATCGTCGTCGTCGTCGTTGTTGTTGCGACCGGACGCACGTATTCGCCGGGATGGATGTCGCAATGACGTTTACGTCGTCAGTTTACCCGGTGACGGTCCAGAAACGTGTTTCGCATTTGATGACTACAACCACCGACAATCGTAAGTTACTCGTTCGCAATGTACGTACACCAGCGATTGATTGCTATGAATTGACCCAGTTTCTGTGTCAGTTTAAACGTCTTGAGTTCTAGCCGATACTGATCGTTACAGCGTATTCATATTAAAACGATGTCGATTGGAGAGCGTAACACAATATAATAAGCTATACTCTGCATTTAGGTACGCCGCGTTCGGTGGGAAATGTTTTGCAATTTTCCAAAAACACACGTTTATCTACGAATACTCGCTTGTAGTAGACAGTAATTATTATTAGGTTTCTCATTAAATCATCCAGTACTTTAAACCATCATTTTTAAACGATAATAATTAATAGTACTAAATAATTTTACCTCTTAGTGAGCCTTCCAATTTGAAATTTAAAAACATATTTTAATTTAAAATCAATTTTTATTGATATATTTTACTTTTATATATATATATATCAGGGATGGCAAATAGGATTTTTTCAACGTGCCAATTTATGACATAATTAAAAAAAAAATTTTCAGCCATGCCATAATTATTTTTATTAACACAGCAAAATACAAATACAAAATATAAATGAAAACTTAATGATTATAATGTAGAAAATTATGTAAAAATGGAAATAATGTAAAAAAAATATCAACAATATCACAAACATCGAGTGCCATCGAAAATCTCACGCGTGCCACTTATTTGCCATCCCTGATATATATATATATATATATATTTATACATATAGATAAGACAGTTGGTTTATATGACTAACTGCTGATTAATTTTGAACCCAATTAAATTGTTTTATCGTTTTTCATATTTAATTTATAATTCAATATTCATTCACTCCTTGTAGATGTTATTCTAAATGGAATGTCAAATGTTATTTTTATATATTATGGTTCATATATAGTAAGGTGTATTTTATTATCAAATTGGATTGAATTTTTTCCAAACAATGTTAAACATGGTTATATAAACATATGGGTTTGAATCCATTTATTATTTAGACATGTAAATTGTATGCGTACACGCAATTACATATTATATTATTTCAAATAATATATTTATCTCCTTTTAGGGTAAATTGACTCTAATAGTTATTAATCTAATAGTTGTTAATCTCAAAAAATATATTCCTTTTGTAATAAAATAGTTAAATATAAATTGTTTGTTATCATTATACTAGCCAAGTATTTTGGCATTTTCCCAAATAGGTTTCCAGTTTAATAAACAGACTGACAAATTTAATACATTTTATTCTATAGGTGTAATAATTAATAGCAATACAATAATTATTGTATTTTAGATTTGTTTTTTTTTTTTACTTTAACAACTATTAATTTTAAATTTTATTTAAAAATTCTTTGTAAAATCTAAAATTTTACAAATCTATTTTATTTTATATAGAATTTATATAAGTTACTTTTAGCAAAATGAAAGAATATTCTTTTTTTCATAAGAGTAGATTCATAAAATTCCTCTGTATATATCTGTATCAAAAAAAATTAATTATTAATTTTTTTAAATTTTTGTCTTTCATTTAATTTTAAATTTCAATATTTCATTATTATTATTATTAAAAATTGTTATCACAGTATAATTGTATGGTGGTCATTACATCAATATGTCACTTACAAGCAGTATGTGGAAGCCTAATTTACTAACATCATCACCGAGCTGTCGTGCACAAACAGTTTATCGTACATTCACAAGACGCTGTCACAAATCGTTATCAGAGAATCCTTCTTTATTATCTATTTTAAAAAAACGTACCAAAAATTTTCTAAAAAATCAAGACTTTGTGACGCATATAGCAAGAAATAAAAAGGTAATCATTGCTTGTAGAAAAATGATAATTGCTGTCAATAAATTCAAACATCAGTTGGCTAAACATAGAAGAAATATGATAATGTGCGTGGCTATGGCTTTTACATTTGACTGGTGTAAAGAAAGAATATGTGTTGATGAACTTATCAGGTATATTCCGTTTTATGAATTGAATTTTAAATTGTATAAGTATAGAGAAAATGTATTTTATAATTGTTGTGTTATAGGTTACGTCAAGAATTTGGGATTGTTAAAAAATTAGAAGAACAATTCATGTCAAATGATATTCTTTCAAATGATAAAAATAGACATTTATCTGAAAAACCTGTTTCTACAAATATAAATGATGAAAATTTATTTACTATTAAGGCTGAAAATAAACAAAATGAATTTGATTGTTCATGCACCATTTGTGAATGTTCTAGATGCAAAAATATGAATGGTAATTAAATACCTATGTCAATATTAATTATTGATTTTTATTTAAAATTTAACACATTTTGATATCTTTGGTAGTTCGATTTTATTTGTTTTTGCAGAAGAAGGATGGGAACCTTTTGCAAGTGGTTCATATTACAACGCTTGGAAGAAACCCAATATTGATTATCTGAATCAGAATTTATATATTTATAAAGGTATTTATTTACCTTTAAAAGTATTGATTTGAAAACTATTGCATAATTAAATTAAACTGTTTTTGTTCATCAAGTACATGGATCATTTAATGATGTAACAGCATTAGACTTTATGCAAGTTCAGTTGGATCTTGAATACAGGAAAGAATGGGATAATATGGCTGTAGATTTGAATATTGTTGATTCTGAAGCTATTACACATAGTGATCTTATTTATTGGGAACTTCGTTGGCCGGTAATTATATATATATCGAACGTAATATAATAGAAAATTGACATTTCCTTGAACATTATTACTTTAATAACAGGAAAAACACATTTTAAATAAATCAATGTTTTGAGTTTTGTTTATTTATAATTATTTTTCAACAAATTTAATAAAATAAGGTGATAATACAAGTAGTATATATTGAATGATTCATGGTATGCGATTTAAAAATTTAAAAGTTAAAAGCTGTAACTTCTATCTGTAAAATTTGATAAGTTATCTTCTAAATATGTTTTACAAATAGGCTATGAGATACCTTCAAAAATATTCTTCTCTTTAGTTAGATCTTTGGTTCTAATAATGGACGTTAAGACGAAGATAGAAAACATTGGTGACTTCTTGGATTATTATTTTTCTATACTGATTCAACTTTGTTTTTTTTATTAATATTTCTATGATATATACATGTTTACTTTAGTGTAATTATTTATTTTAGTTTGCTTTAATTTTGCATAAACTATTTTATTTATATATAGAAATGGTTTCAAAATCGTGACTATGTGTTTCAACGACGTTTCAAAGTTGATGAAGATGAAAAATTAATGTTGATTGTTTGTCAAAGCATTGAACATCCTAATTTTCCAGAATATAATAATAAATGGAGAGTAAAAAACTACTGGTCATACATTGTCATTAAACCACATGAAGATTTTGATAAGGTAAGATTAAAAAAAACCAAATATGTAATATTATATATTATTATATATTGAAAATATGTCATGACTCTTTAAAAAAATGTATTTCATTGTGTTTTCAATACCTTTGAATTTATAATAGATTTTATTTTATATATGAATGACAATAATAATATAAGTAATGTAAAATTAGTTTTTAATTTCAAATGTGTTATGTATGTTGTTGTGTAGCCAGGTGTTGAATTTTCTATCACTTATTTTGATGATCCCGGGATAATTGTTTCAAATTATCTTTCATCGTGGTACCAATCAAAAGGTAAAAATGATTTTATTTAAATCATATATAATATACATTTTTTTTTGATACTTAACAATACATTGTTTCATTAGGAATGCCGACATTTTTAAATGATCAAAGATTGGCTGCTTTAGAATTAACAAAACGTCGTTTGGAACAAAATAATGTATTAATACCTGATAAAAATAATGTAGAAACAAAGTTAGACCAACCACAGACTCAAACCTCTTGGATTTCATGGCTTTTTGGATACTTTTTATTTTAAATTTTAAGTACAAGTTAGTTATTAAATAGTTTAATTTTAAATACTTCTGTTTATTGTGCAAAAATATGAATAAAAAAAAAAAAAAAAAAAAATATATATATATATACATGAATTATTCTGGTAAAAGATCTTGAACTCGCTCATCTGCAAATTCTTTTTCCAGTGATGTAATAGGTCTTGAGGTAGATGTATGTGGTCTATGCAATGGTTCTAATGGATCATTATATGTATCTAAAGAAAACATTTTTTTTTTTTATATATAACAAGTTTTGATAAAATACAACTTATAATGTGTATTGTGTTACCATTTGTTGATTTTGTTTCTTGGTGAATATATATATTCATTTCATTAGAAATGTTTTGATGTTGTGAATATGCACTTGTTAAAGGCATTGTTGTGTTTATCATAGCTGTTCCTCCTCTCGCCGTCCGTGGTCGTTGGGAAGAATCACTAACCAAACCTTCAAATAATAATTGAAGAGTTTATAACATAACCAGTGGTAACAAATAACAATGTAGTTTTTTATACATAATTTAAGTATTAAAAGAATTAGACATTTACATATTTATTTTTTTAATGTTTTAAAATTTAAATAAAGTGTATTGCACAACTGCCTCGTGGTAATAAATAATTATTATATTACATACCTGAATCTTTTTGGATATTATGTACATAAATATTGGTTTCTCCTGAAGCTGCAGGTTTCTGAATGTAATTATTTGAATTTGAAGTTGTGACCATGCCAGTCCCTCCTCTTGTTTCCATTGTTTTACGATATCCAGTACGAGCTGTACTAATACGTTCTCTAATATCTTTGGTTTTTTCAGCTTTTCTTAACAACTCATTGTATTCTGATGCTTCCTTTAATCCCAGATCAGTGCATATTCTGATTAATAATTTGAGACCTGAGTTTGTAAATTTACTGTAAGACGTTTGAAAATGTAATTAATTTAAATAAAAAAAATTTACATACACTCTGTATTGTCTGGAAATTTGTTTAACACGTCTTTGTACGTCTGTAAAGCTAATTGAAAATTTCCTGCTCTTCTATAACATGATCCAATCAACATGAGCCATTTCGGTTCTGCAGGCTGCATAAGTGAAGCTTGTTCAAAGTAGTCTACTGCTTTTTCCGGAACTTTCATTTCAACAAAATATGCTCCTAACCAATCCAGTACTTCCAAGTTAGAAGGATAATGGCGATATGACTGAAATTAGTTTTAATAAATAAAATACTATACAATAAAAAAAAAAATTAACTGTTTAAACCTCATAGTAATAATGATACGCTTGTTGTTTATCGTTAATATTTTCATAAATATCGCCTAATTTTTGTAAAACACCAACATCATCAGGAACTATACTCAACAACTGTAAATACCTAAGAAAGAAAAATGTATTAAAATTATTTTTTTTTTGCAATGCATAGAAATAGATTTTTGTATTCTTAGTTCCCATTACTTACCACTCGATGGCTTGTTCTAAATCCCCAATCATTTCATTTAGTAATGCAATTTGGTAAATAACTTCGGGATGATTGCTTATTATAACGTGCAACTTTTGAAAATAATCTATTGCATCATCCAAATGTCCGAGTTGTTTGTTTGTTAAACCCAAGTTGTACATGGCTTCTGAACACATAACGTCTTTCTCGAGTGCTAGTGTATAAAGTTCTTTTGCTTTGTAATAGTCTTGTTTGACGAAGTAACAATTACCATGATTCACACATGCCAAAGCATTGTATGAGTCTGTTTCACAGGCTACGATTGAAGTTCTTTCTGCTTGTTCTAAATCGCCTTTCTATACAATAAATTTTAACTTTAAAATTATTGATTTTATACAAAATGCTTGTTAATAAACCTACCAAAAAGTGTATGAATGACAGGTTTGTAGCAGCTGCACTCGCTACTTTGCTGTCTTTGTTGTCAAATGCTTTAAGAGTATCAATTGCTGGTGCTATCTTATTTTGGTACAAAAATCCAACTGCTTTATTTATTTCCAAATGTCCAGCTAAATATGAATACCGTGATGTTTTAATAGTATCTAAGCACCAAGTGTAACCTTCGGTGAATGTATCTTCAATAATCGATGATATTAGATGTGCTGCATTAAGAATTGTTTTTTCAAAATTTGATTTTATTTGTTTTTCATATTTAGTGAGCGAGTCAGATTTTATAGCTTCTGCCAGGAGTGTGGCTTCAATTTCATCCTGAAATGCACCCTAACATCAGTTCTAATAATATATTGTCTACCATTTAAGAATTTTAAATTAAACAAATACTTTTGTTCCTTACAGAATGTGCAGCATATTTATCTTCAAAATCGATGTCTAATGATATTTCAAACATTTGTTTAAATAATTGTTTCGATTTTTCTTTATTACCCAGCATATAATAGCACACCAGTGCATGCATTCCTGCTTTAAATGTTGGTTTCTCATTCATAATATATTCAAAGTTTGAACAAGCGTCTTCGTATTTACCCAGTTTCAAAAATACAACACCAATATTATGTGTGATAGCACGTCTTAAAAAAAAAATGTAATTACAGATTTTATTTAATATACATAAAATATAATACTTATTTTACTTATAAATTTATCATTTACTTGAAACTTTTATTAGTGTTTGGAACTTGATCAAGAGCCATTCTATACATTTTAATTGCTTTTTCAGGCTGTCCAATTTTTTCATAAATATTTGCAACATTTACTCTCATACGTGCACCATTTTGAAACAATCGATTTTTAGAGATCACTTGATACGTGTTTAAGGCTTCTGTGTACATTTCATTTGCTGCATATTGATTACCTAATGTAAATAAAACCTATACGAGTGATACAATAAAAATATATGAGTTTAAGTGATTTTTATAATTTGATTTATGTACAAGTATCTACTGATTAAAGAAAATAATATGTTTTATTATTGTTAATGGGTACAATGAACTGAATAAAGAAAATCCGTTATTAAACATACCAAAAACGTCAAGTCAATATTGTGAGAATCATTTAACCCAGCTTGTTCTTGCATTCTAATTAAACTTCTTTCCTTGTTCGAAGCATCTTTTGCCTTTTCCAGACCCAACTGATAGTCTCCTCTAGCTTCGGCCATACATGCATCATCAACTAATTCATGAATGCGCTTTTCCATTTTTTTAATTTTATCTTCCATTCTACAATAGTTTGTTATTTTAGTTATATACTAATAATACAAATAATAATGACAGGCCTTATAAGTATCCACATAATATTGAATATTGAATTATTATTATTATTATTATTATTAATATTATTAATTACCTTTCTTCTTTGTTTGGTTCTGACATGATCATATTTCTTGAAGGCTGACTCAAAACATCATAAGTAGATGAATGTGATGTGTAACCAGCACCCCGTACAGCGGTTGCAGGTCTATTTGATGATTCTGATCCACTTCTGGAACTTTCTGGTCTCAAAACCAGTGTATGTGGGTCTTTGATTTGCTTTAGAAATAACATTTTGTTGTTGACAGTTATAATGTAATATGTATGTAAATTATATTTTTCTACCACTTATTATTTTACTTACCGGTGTTGTGGCAAATGGAAGTGGAAGACCTGTAGGAGCTTTGGTCGACATCTGAAAAACAAATTATTTTGGACACTTAATTTTTTTAAAAGTTTTTTTTTAAATTTAAAATAATTCAATGAAAAGTATTATAATACTAACTGATGTTCTTCTGCTGTAAGATGATCGAAGTGCTTGTCTAAGAATTTCCTCTGGATCTTCTTTTGTCCCATCCAAATGATAATCATATTGGGAATACATGTCATTGTCATAAGCATTAAACTTACTTTTAAGATGTGCCGAATCCATTTTTAAGTTTTTTAAAACTTATTAATAAATAGAAATATAATTAAATAAAAACACACTGTGAAAAATGTATCTGGTTTTATCGTCCATTTGTGTACAGTTATGCATCTCCATGGTAACGGTTTAACACTAAATAATTTGCTCAAATGTTACTACGAATATTTGTGCGATGTTTTAAACATTAATTAAATGTAACTGTACTTTTAAACTGCACTAGTGACATCATCAAGTATTTTTTATAATACTAATTATTTTTGACACTATTTAATATTTGTATTAAATATTAAAGTCTAACTACGTAATTATTTATGACTAAATTATTGTACACAATCTCATTAATTCATATTATGCCTACTAAGTCAAAATGTAAATTTGGATCGAGATATAAAGAATTCAGTTTTTAATTTGAACTTATAGAGGTGTCGTATAGAGAGTGATTTTTAAGTGCACATATTCGTTATAATTATACGTGTTACCACGACGTGTTAATTCAAATTAAGTGCCATTAAGTAGACGCCTATATATTCTTATTTTTTAATTCAAACATATTTTCATTAAAAAATTTAGGTATTAATGTCAGTTCGTATATGCATTGCAACATATTAAAAATGTACAAAGAACGTAGTTGAGTTTGAATTTGTCAGTATCGTGCGATTAGTGTGTAGCCAAAACAGGTAATTTGTGGCGTTGTATCGTACAAAAAATATCGATTATAAATTATAGTTATTAATATACACAGTGCGTAATATAAGTGATTCGTAAATCATGACTTGTCAAAAAAATTTCCTTCGACTCGATCCCGTTCGTCTGGTGTCGTTGCCGTTTGTTATCCCGCGTTCGTCGAAAATCCTCCCAAGTCTTCCTCCGACGTCACAGAGTATTTATATAGCGTAATCGCATAGCGGCAGCAGTCCGAATTTAACATCGTATCCGACACGCCGCTCGGTATAAGGAGTTCGCCGCATGCCTTTGCAAAGCCGTCCGTCCATTCTTCATCACCCAGACAAATCTCAAGCGTTCCGACTACCTACGTCGTCATTTTTTTTCATTTCACATGTCCGAGCGCACGTCTTGTTGTTTTGATCTGTCTACAATTCCTCGACTCGGCGCACGTGATGACCGCGACGAGATTTTTCTTTTGGCTGGACAGAATTCGGTCGAGCAGTCCCCTCGTAGACCGCATTATAAAACGCTAGTAAAGCACGTCCGCGTCTACATATGAGATCTACGCGCGCGCGTCGTGTTGCAGTTGTTCGTTACAGGAAGAAAAACGGCGATTGCGACCGAAAGTTTCTCGCCCATTACTTCTACTAGACTTTTCCATCGGCCGAAACACTGTTTCGAATATGTTTTTCTTTTTTTTTTTACTTTTACTTTTCGCGTAACGTTCGTCTACGGTTTTCTCGCCTCGGCGAACATCATCCTGTAGACAGTGTGGATGTTTACCACACCCCGAAATGTTTTCTTAAAATGAATATTCATATTCTATTATTAGTTTATTCATTTCGTATTTGTACCCTCGGCTGCCTCTCACGCGGAAAAAAAATTTCCTGCTAACTATTACGGACTGTTGATCTATCACACGCGGTCTGCAGCATATAGTCGCGCGTCTATATTGTGAAATAATCGTGTGTACCTACGTCGCATTATTGTATATCGTATACAATAATAATAATAATAATGTACAACGGGGTGATGATTATATTATTAATTAATTTCACCCAAGAGAAAAAAAAACGGCTAAATATATTTGAACCGTACCACATGTATCACGTGTAAACGAAAAGCAAAACATCTACGTCTTTTCGCAATATTAGATTCCCGCGCCGGTGCAGCTGTTTCCCCCCCCCCCCCCCCGGAAAGAAAATAATGAAAATCGTTTACGATATTGTGTTTTGATATAAAGTGAGATTTTTTTTTATATATTATATATACTATAAAATTTCGTCTCGGACAGGCCGCATAAAAATATATTAAACACAACACACTGCAGTCTTTGGCCGTTTTTTCCGCGTCGTCGCGCGTGTATTTCCCGCTACCCGCCCCCTTCGGGAAAAACGCGCGGGCGCGCGGCGAAGGGGGTTATATTGATTGAGCGAGTGACTTTCGCGGAGCGCCAGCGGTCGTCGCCACTGCGCCACCGCTACCGGCGACGAACGGTGAAGAAAACGAAACCCCGGCCGCGGTGGTGGTGTAAGCGGGATGAAACGCCGCAGCTGTACCGCGTCGAAAGTTTAAAAACGGCGACCGGAGACGGTCGATTCGCGTGATGTTTGCAATTGTGTCGCAATCGATTGACGGCGTTTCCTTTCGGGGAAAAAATTAGTAAATAGTGTTGTTTGTGTGCGAAAGAAAAAGGAATGAATTGACACGGGGCGGGGGAAACGGAAAAAGAAAAAAAAAAGAGACGGACGGGAATAAAAAAAAAAAAAACAACCGATCGACGTCGTCGTAATGAATAGCTGTATCGAATGGTCGGAATACGTCAGAAGAGAATCGAACACCGCCGATTCCGCCCGTCACTTTGAAGAACTGCAGGTAAAAACGTCAAACGCGTTTTTTTGTTTTTTTTGTTTTTTAATTCACTATACCCCCCCTCACCCGCGACGTCGTTGAAATTAAAATAATTTTTTTTTTTTACAATAAAAATTAAATAAATTTCCAGTTGAAACAGTGTTGTATGGTTCGACGTTCGGCCGCCAACGTAGACAGCTGCAATGTCTGCCGGAAAAGTGGAATTCGTCGTTGTTTACAAGACGAGTGAATATAATATTATAATACACATTATATCAATATAAAATACATATGCCTATTTATTCATAATTATCATGACGAACGGATTTATTATTATTATTAACATAATTTCGACTAGAAGTCGACGGTGGTCACGCGTCTATAACTATACGTGTTTGATTGTCTATATAATTGTTATTATATTTAACACGCAATGACAATATATGTATTTGATTACCTTATTTATATATGTAGGAAGTAGGTACACATATATAAAATATAATAATGAAAAGAAACAAAAAAAAAAAAAAAAACAAGAATAATACAACGATTTTGTAAACACACATGACTAATACGTCTCAACGTATTTATAATAATTGACACATTAGAAAATCGTGATAAAACTGATGTATTTTTTAGAAAAAAACAAATAACGTAAATATATATATATTCCCCCGGCTATCGTCGAGCAGTTTTGTTGTTATTGGTCGTCATCGTGTGTAATATTCATCGTTATTTTGTTGGTCAGATTTTTACTCTTTTTTTTTAAATGATATTTATTTATTATTATTTTTTTTTTTTTTTTTACAACGTATTGGATTATAAGGAATAGAAATAAAACCGAATAATGCCAATTTAAAAGTGTAGTTTCTCTAAACCACTCTTTCTCAAAGTGGGCGATAACGCCCCCTTGTGGGCGATAGTGGCCTTCAGGGGGGCGGCAAAAGGCCCAAAGAAGTTTGGGGGGGGGGCGTTGAAGCGGCCTGGGGGGCGATTGCTCATTGAAAAAAGCGAAAAATTATGTAATCCCGCAACTTAACCATGGATTATGGTCGATTGTTCAAAGATATCTAATAGCGTTTCCATCATCGTATTTGTCCGAACGTGGATTTAGTGCTGTAACAACACTAATAACTAAAAAAAGAAATCGGCTGCTTGTTACCGAACTTGTGGCGACTTACGACTGTATTTAAGTAAATTCGCGCCCGACATAAAAAAACTCGTTAAACTACATCAGGTTCATTCATCACATTAAGTAAGCGCGATAAATTTGAATTCAAAGATTTGTTTAAATTTTACTAAAAATACATTGAAATTCGATTAAGTATGCGTTTTAATTGCTCTTATTAAAAATGCTCCTTTAAAATGTAAGTTTGAACTCTAAAATAGAATATGGCACGTTTAAATATAATAATTGTAATAACTGTTTAAAAATAAACAACAATTGGTAAGTTTAAAAATTTTGGGGGGCATTAAAAAAATTTTGATTGTCAAAGTGGGCGGTGTATGAAATATGTTTGAGAACCTAACCTATGCTCTAAACGACAAATATTATGGAAATAATTTTGAAAATTTTCAATAGCTAACAATATAACAAATGATATTTTATCGATATATATATATATTACCAATGCAGATATTATTCTATCGGTGTACGACTAAATTTACTATTAGTTACAAATTAATTTCGCATTCGCCATCGAAACCAACGTGAATTACGGATAACTTAACGAAAATAATAATATTGAACACGATTATTGTTAATATAAAAATTTATAATTTTTAACGTGGCAAGTACTTGTTGATGATGAAAACGGGCATTTGACGTCTACTATAAATATATAAATTATTACTGTTTTTCAAAACGACCGTTGTGTGTTTATCACTTAATCCAGTGGCGTAGCTATGGACGCGTATAATATCCCTGTGAGGAGGGGGCAGAGGAGACACGTACATTTGGAAACTTTGACAAGGTGGTTTCATTTCAAAATTTATTAAAACCATTACAGAAACGGACGATTATTAACAAATTTATGCCGTCTGATCGTGCGGTCAAAAATATAATAAAATGCTCCTCTCTTCGGTAATAATTTTAAAACAAAAACATTGTTTGCAGCAGCGCTGAAGACGCTCGTGAATATTATATTGTAAGCGAATTAAAATGTTTTTTCCTTTTTTGAAATATTAGAAGTAACGTTATTTAACGGAATAAATATACAGGTCTACACAGTGAAAAACAAACTGTACACTACAAACGTTTTTTGGAAACGAATGAAAGTTTAAACCGCGATTTGAATTCACGAGTGTCCAACATTATTTGGAATTCAATTGGGTGGGCGCGACATACAACGCAATTTCCCCAATATTATATAGTATATATAAAAATATTGTTATTGGAATTAAAATCTTATTCATAATTCGTATAATGTATTTATACACTTTATATATTTAAACCTGACCGATAATATTACTTTTATCAGCAACAAACCATACGTTTATGATTTACAGTCTATATAGGACGTTATTACAACGAGTAACATATTGTAACTATACTCATAGGTAACTGCAGTTTACTAAATTAGAGATTATTCGAATGTAGATCATGATTTAGTTAAATTTTAGGAAGTTATTTTCAATTATAATTTTTAAAATGAATATAGGTACAAGTAAGTTATTTATACTATAAATAATTATTATAATAATATTGATCCGATAGTCGTGATGAATAACTGACTTATTATTAATATGTCTAAAATATAAAATTAGGTGAAGACAAGATTTATCAAAGTTCTGAACTCAATAACCATGGCCCTACAATTAAAGGATGGAGGTCTTCCAAAAATTGCGAATATCCGCAGCAATTGGTACTCAAACTTCAAGAAACCTCCGTGATCCACCAAATCCAAATTCTCGCTCATCAATATTTAATTCGTAAGTGTAGAAATAATTATATTATGATTTCTAATATCGAGTAATTATAATGTAAATAGAACTTCTTATCTCTCTATATATGTGAAATGCAACGCGTCTCCCTCTCTCTGTCCGTTTGTGCGCTTATAGCTCGAACAATTTAACAGCAGAGAGTTGTGTCAATAAATTCGTTTCGGGATACACGGAGTGTCACGAATCATCCATAATTTCCTTATCCCATTGTCATCAAATAGAAGATATTCAAAAATAGTTGTTTTACAATCATGGGCTGATATCCGTGAGGATATATTTTTTTTTATATTATAGAATTACAGTTAAATGAAAACTGCGGCACATTGACGATTTGTTTTTAGTTTACGAGTATTTAGTGTTATTGGGTTAATGGGACTACTTTAATGATTTCAACCACTGTGTAAATCACAATTTGCTTACATTTAATTTACTTACGTAATTATAATAATATACGTTATGTATGTTTGAAGCCAATAAAGTTGAAATATGGATAGGACCCGAGGAACGCGTAGAACCAGACAAACTAACGTATCTTAATTACGAATACTTGGGTTATGTTACACTCAATGACAATGATGGCGGTTTAGTAAAGAGCAGAGAACTGAAAACCATTACATTGCCATTAGCCAGTGCCACAAGTTATGTAAAGTTAATTTTACATGAAAATCATAAAAACGCCTTAAATCGTTTCAATCAGGTATGACATCGTGTAAAATAATGCCTTAATTTTAAAATATCGTAAAAATAATTATTTTTGCTGACTTAAGGTGAGTTTAATCGGTATACAAGTGGTTGGAGAAAAACAACATACAGACCTAGGAGACGTCAGCCATCATAGTTCGATATGCGATGACTTGGCCTTTGAGATGTACGTAGACAAACAAATTGCCGAAATCATCCGAATGTTAGAAAACAGAAAAATTACAGCTGTCCGAGGTAATTTTTTTTACTTAATCATTTAATTAAATGTTATTTAAAATGTTGTCGTCTATGTGCAGATGAGCGATATGAGTACGCGAGAAAATTAAAAGAAACGATGACTGAATTAAGGTCAGCTGGAGAAAAACTGGGAAAATTAGAACTGTCCAAGAACCAAGCAATACAAAATGAAGATTACAGTAAAGCAAAAAAGAAAAAAGCACAAATGGAAGAGTATCGAGCTCAGACGTTGATGGAAAATCGGGTAGATGAACTCTTAGAAAAAAATGGGGTTAGTCAGTGGAGTTTAGTACGATTATATTTTTGCAAATAATTAATAATACTATAATACCGTTTATTTTTAAATGTATGTGTTAAAAGCCTTTGGAAGTCAATGACGAGGAACCTGAAGATCTTGTTGACAAAACTCCAGTGTCTGTAGATGAAACTGTAAAGTACGCAACGACTTTGTCTCCGATAATTTCACCAAAAGAAGTTCCGGTTAAACCGTGTCAACCAGAATTACTACCAGAAAAAATTGAACAAGAAGTTCTTGACGAACTAGACGTGTATCACAGTCCGGTGTCGCCACTTCATTATCCTGAAAACAATTCCAGGGAAAGGTAAAGAAAACATGTAATAGAATCTATATAGATAATCTTTTTTCAATCCTTAGATTGGTTCAATGACTTTTATAGTCCTCCACTCGTCTTTATCCATCATAGCTACATTAAGTTCTTTGTAGTGGTTTTTATCATACCTTCTATGATCTGTTCCATAAACTTAGTTTTTGGTTTACCTCTTTCAGCTTCTTCCTTTCATTACTGTCGTTATCCATTCATTTTTTCTTAATATAATATGTCCAATTCATTTTTCTTTCCTCCTATCCCTGACTGTTGTTTTCCACTTCTCCGTTCATTAATTCTTAAGTATACTTCTTCGTTTTTAACTTTCTCTGTCCAAGGAATTTTCAGTGTTCTTCTCCAGCGGTGTATTTTAAATACTTCAATTTTACTCCTTTCCACTTTGAGTGTCATCCATATTTCCATCCAATACAGTTCTATAATATATATATATATATATTAATGTATTGAATAAAGTGCATCTATGAGTATGTACAGTGTTAATTTTGATCTATAGATCACCAAAGCTACAGCACGCGATTGTCACGAAAGCAATATCGTTAAAAAGGCCTAAACCAATCCGTCCGAAATCCAATAAAAGTAGTTACGAAGCCTACGACGATCAAGCTATTCCAGCTCAAAGATAGTATGTCAAGTTTTCTGTATACTTACATATTATTAGAAACAGAAAATTAATGAATTGGCTTGTTTTTATTATTAAAAAAAAAAAAAAAAAAATGGTTTAAAAATAATTTAATTATTTTTAAACTTACAAACGAAGTAAATTACATTTAGACAGTTTTATGTTTCTAATAAAAATAATAATTTAATATAAAGTACCTACACGTAAAGTAAAATATGTTTATACAAACGAATTATTCTCCGAATTAAAAACATTTTTATAGTACAGCAATGTGTTACCATATTTGTATATTAAACAGTCAATTTTATTAGTATTATTTTTTTTTTTTTGTCAGTTGCCAAACACAAAACAATTTAGAATCTTCGTCAGCGTCGTCGGCCAGTGGTGTGGGATCGTCAAAGTTGAGTGAAAGAGACAAAAAACAGGCGTCTATTCCGATAGCTGTATTTGGACTATCAATGGTATGTCCATATTGATATTGTACATACATTATACATAATATAGAAATAGTAGTAATGTGCAATTGTATGTACTTGTACACAAAATCTACAAATGGGTATGGTCTGTATTAGACCACAATAACACGTGTAATCTATATTATAATAATAATAATAATAATAATAATATTGTAATTACTACGGTTTCAGGTAAAATATTTCTTTTCGAAACAATATTCTGACAAAGTGGAAGGATTGAAACTAATGGAGACTTCGATGAAGAATTTCATGTTTGACGGAACGGAGGTTCGACATTCGCCGAACAAAATGACCCGAGCGGCCGTCCAACTTCTGCACAGGACGCTCAGGGATAAAGTGTTTGCCGTCTACAACCTGTCCGCCGAAATCATACGGTTCCTGTTTTCCGAATTCATTCCCGGGAGGTGTGTGTGCTACCAGCGTGTCGTTTAATGTGTACTTGCAGTTTAAACCATACCCGATTCCATCTTTACATATTTATAAAAAAAATTTTATCTGTACCTTTTCAAATCTATTATTGTAATTGAAATTTGAACGTGACCGCGGCGCGCGTATTGTCTATAGTGTTTATAATTTTAAAATGAAATAAAACCAGCGTTCATTGCGAATTTCTGTTAATAATAGTACCTACCTGCTTAATAAACTAATAATTTTTGTTACAATTATTACACCACTGACAATATTATTAATATAAATTATTATTATAATTTATACGTAAATAACGAATTTGTGTATAACATTATGTGGTATTAAAAATCAGTAAAAACCGCGTGTGCTAATTGTGTTATTGCGATGTGCAGAGTGTCGACGGGTGAGGCTTCGCGAAGTATTGAAACGCTGCTTCCCGAATTGTTGGCAAAAGCTGGAGACACGACGCCGCGCATTCACAACATTGCCACCCACACTATATTGAGCGTCGCTGAAGTGCCTGACATAAGGTAAGATACGATTTCGAATTAAATGTGCCAACTTGAATTTGGAAATGAAAACGAAATTCGGAGATGTAGTGCAGTCAAATTTGTACAAATTTTAATTCTTTTAAGTTTGCATTACCTACTCTAAAAACATTTTACGGAAGACTCAGCTGACTTCTTATAGATTCCCTGGATACAGTACCTATACTTATGCCAAGTATGACTATAGGTATTGAACAATCGTTTAGTGTAATGTAATCAGACACATTTAGGCCAACAATTAAATAAGGATTTAAATTTATCACATTGTAGTTTAGGTACAATTTGGAGTATAAAATAACCAGATTTCTTCGCAGCTCCGTTACTAAACTATATATTATAGTCTCAAGTATAATTTTTTATTTTTTTCTATAGAAAACTCAATATCATACCTACACATTTGACACGTTTACTAACCGGTAACATACATCCCAGATTGATACTCAGCCGTTTGGAAATGGTCGAGCAGTTGATTGTCAGTCAAGGCGTGTCGTCCGATAAAAATAGGTTTGAAAAATAAAATGTTTTTATGCATTTTTATTTATATTTAAAAATGCCGGTTTTTGTTTTTACACAATTTTAGCGGAATGACATGTCGTGTTTTATGTGAGTTTGGCATGTCGGCCATTCATCATCCTGCTGAAGCCGTACGTAAAGCCGCCGAACGGATTTTGATACACGTTTACAAAGTAAACCCGAGGTTTGTACGGAAACAGTTACCACCCGATGACGAGATCACCAGAAGAAACATTATGTACAGACAGCTGATGCAAGAATTCGAACGTATTGACCAAGATGTGAGTACAATAATATAACAATTATGACTTAATGTTTTTAAACTGTCATTCGTTAGCAATCGTGGTCCATACTATTTTTGTACCAAAATCATATTATAAAATAATATGTAATATCTGAGTAATAATAATAATAATAATAATAATAATAATAGAAAAATCGTATTATATTTTGTTTTCAGAGACTCGGTGAATCGGCAGAATCCATTGGTAAGACGCAATGCAAACTTGTGCGATCGACCAGCGAGAATACGTCAACTTATAACAGTAATAATAGAATACATAATAATACGGTTGACGTCCAAAACAAACCGAGTTCCAATACTTCAACCAGTGTTACTGATGTCTACGAAAACAGTCAAAATCATACAGGTGTCTTGAAATTGAAGTAAGTATATTGAATACCTATTGCTTGCAACGCTGACTGTTTTATTTTAACACTAGTATATGTTTTTATCCTTTTCCCAAAAAACTGCCTTTACCGACCAATGTATAATAAATGTACTTTATTCATACATATATTTTTGCAGTCACTGTACATTTTGCAAAGAAGGTTCAATGTTTACCGAAGAAGAATTGAACATTCATTATTGGAAATATTGCCCATTGTTGATGCGTTGCGAATGCTGTTCCGAAGTTATAGAAATTGTGACACTGCGACATCACCTTACGAGTATTTATTATGATCACTGAAAATGTCTTGATCGATAACTTAACCAATTTTTCAGAAGATTGTGATTTCAAAGACAAATATACAACATGCGATTTGTGTCTAGAAGTGATTAAAAAAGAATACAAAGAACATCACATTTTGGAACCTACATGTATAAGTCAGTATCCATCTAACAAAAATATAATATTGTATTTTATATAATGTTTAAACAAATTAAAATTTATTAAGTTTATTTATATATTATTATTAGTTTTTAATTATCATACATATAATATAATAATACACATGTAGTTAATGCGATTTAGGTGATTTTATATGTGTTAAGTAGGTGTCTGAAACCGATTAGCATATAAAATATATATTTTTTTTTTTCGCCGGGTAAAGTTTGAGTATAATATTGTCAGCAAAACTAAATACATATTAATATTTTTATGAATGAAATGTTTATAATAAATGAAAGATAAAAATATTTGTATAAAAATGATCCGAGTAAAATAATTAAAAAATGTTATATTAATTAATGCCTAAAAAGTTCTTTTATGTATATTATATATATATATATATATATATATATATATATATATATATATATATATAAATTGTGATGAATGTATTTATATTAAAATATGATATTGTTAAGTAATGTATGTAAAATATGTATTTTCTAGAAAGAAACACAGTTAGTAATGTCTGTCCATTGTGTTCGGAGCAAATAGGAAACGATCAACAAGATTGGAGTAGACACCTAGCCGGTCCTTCAGCGTGTGAAAATCATCCACGAAAAAATTATCTCAAATATCATTAATCACCAATAAAAAATTGAACATGAACTTAGGTACTGAATACGGGGTATTTTGAAAGCTATGTCGCAAAACACGAATTCAATTTATTGCCAAAATCCATTTTAAACAGTCTTCACAATATTTGCCAATTTTCTTAACATTTTAACAATCGGTAACATTTAGAAAATGACTGATTATTTATTCAAGCATTTAGGTTTGTTAATTATTGAGTAAATTGCATAACTGATGTATTTAACCGATTTATTTTTGTATTTAACGAATATTTTAATTATCGATGTTAATTAAAAATATAGTCCTTGATATTTTTCGTTTTATTTTGTGTATTTACTTATATTTAAAAATAAATTAAATGGTTAAATTTTTTATTAGTACTTTGTTATGTGATTTTTGTGAAACTAATGTATTTTTAGCTCTTTTAAAACAAGTGTTTTTTTTTCAATGGTTTATTAACCAAGAACAAATGAAATTTAGTACATATTTTATAATTTTATCTTATATTTCATTATTATGATTATCTTCAAATTTTGCCAATTTTACCATTGTTAAAAAATAAAATAACACATTCTTTTTGAATGGCCTCTTTGCTCAAAATAGATAATATATCGTCTATAATTATAAGTTACAAGTAATTGTAAAGCATGACTGCTACTTCATAAATTAAATAAAGCGATTTTCATCCTCGAAAGAAGCGATTTTTATTTTCAAAACGTGACTAAAATATTTCAAAAAGGTTCTACAACTTAAAATTTAATTGTATCTAATTATTGTATTAGAAATCAAATATCGTTTAATATATCAAATGACGTTCTTATTTTTTAGAAATATACAAAAACCAATAGGGTACCCATACATAATCAATAATTTCAATATTCTATTATAATTCTAGCAAATTATATTTGTGAATTGGATTTTTTTTTTTTGATTGAATATAATTTTCTGAATTAAAAATATCAACTGTATGAATAAGTAAATTCATATTTTGATCAATGAATGATATTGGATTTGTATAAAGTGACAGTTTTACTGAAATAATGAAAACTGAAAAATATACATGTAACAAAAATTGATATATTTAAAAATTGATAAAGACCTACATTTTTTTTAAACAAAATATTTTTCAAGAAAATTCACTCGATCACATTGTAAACAATAAACTATGTCGAATCCGAACGTTTTGATAGTTCAAATTAAAATATATATATATATATATATAATAATCATAAATATAGAATATTCCAAAAACCATAGTTACTCTATAAATGAAAAAAAAAAATACATTAAATTAGCAAGAAATGAAATATATTTAAAAAAAAAAATTATAAACGTTGTTTTTTACTTATACAATTCTGTTAATAAAAAAAAAGAAAGAAAATACATTTTGATCTTACATAAACTTGTATTTATTAATTCTAACATGGAACTGTTTGTGTAATATTAAAATGTTAACAAATTAAAAAAAAACCACACGACAATATTTTTGGCAATTAAATTGAACATAGTTGAATATGTTGATTATTATTCTAACAATAATTCACAATAGCATTTAGCAAAGACTGTTTTAAGAGGAAAAAACATTATTGTCAGTCTTGAAGATGCAAACTTTTTTCTTTTTTTTAAGTATATAATAAGTAGTATAGAATAATTTGTAATGTAAAAATTTTTATTCACACTTGATCAGTTCGACATCAAAAATTAAAACAGCGTTCGGTGGAATGACACCAGGATGTCCCAAAGGACCGTACGCATAGTCTGGAGAACAAGTCAGTTTAGCACGGGAACCGACGCTCATCTGGAACACGTAAACACATTATATTATTTTTAGTTGAAACGCAATTGTTTTTGACTGCGTGCGACAGTTACCTGGGCCACTCCTTCGTCCCAACCTTTGATGACTTCTCCCTTTCCGATCTTGAACTTGAAAGGCTTGTTACGATCGCGGGACGAGTCGAACTTCTTGCCATCGATCAACGTACCTGTATTACAACAAAATTGATTAAAACGAGAGTTGAGAAGCGCACGTTATACACGATTGTGGAAAATATCGGATGGTCGTCATCAATCGTATGAACCGACACGGATTTCCGTAACGGCATTTGTCCCGAGCGCGATTTCACACACAAATCCCACGGCGAATTCCATTCGGGACGCAACACCTCATCCGACTGACGACAGACGTTAAACACGCGTTCGCTTACCTGTGTAGTGCACGGTGACGGTTTGGCCCTTTTTCGGGTAAGTAGAACCTGCGGAATAGGAAAAGAGTAAAAAATCAAATGGAAACGAATCGTTACGATTTACGGGTGCGCGGGCACACCGAGTTAACCTAAAACCCGCGCGACCGCAGCACAAGAGCAACGACGACGGAAAACCGGGGACGACAACAATCTTAAAAGACTCACCGTCTCCTTCGGCTAGGAATACGACGTCGACGCCCATTTTTGTTGCGAATTCGGAGGTGGTAAACGGGGAGACACGGTGCGATTGAGTTTGCCGTGAAACGTGACGGGACAGACGAACGAAAAACACGAACCGACGCGAGAAGAACGAACGGTACACGGGACACCGACGGAGTACCGGGACACTGGACGGCGTCAATCACAAATTCACGGTAGTGCAGCGCGGTACGATTGCTGCTACAGTGTGACCAACGTACCTACGTTCGCCGACCGCCGCTGTTTGAGAAGAAAAAAAAGAAACGTACCAGCGGTTCTCAACCGACGTTCCACTCCGGTGTGCTGCAGCAGCATCGGTCGTCGGTACGCGGTGTCCCGTAACGGTAAAATATTTTCAAAAACCGAAGTGTCCAGTGTTTAAACCGTAGTAGACGATCACGGCGTTACGTTAATTTGTGAGAATGATAACGTGATGTGTAGTATTCGATAATTTATAATAATGAATATGATTTCCTATTACAGGAGACGACCGACGAGGATGTAAAAAAAATATATATATTTAAAAATCAATGAAGAAAAACATTATTTACAGGGGCGGATAGGCCCACCGGGATACCGGGCTAATCCCGGTAGGCCCTGATCTTTGTAGGCTTTTTTTTTTTAATATATATACAGTATTACTACAGTGTTCACTATATAGTCGCTACTTAATACGTATAAATATATACAGGGCTGTACCAATATGTAATATTTCCTAATAAATAATAATTTTATAGATAATGAAAATTAAACTAAATACTAAAAATAACAATAATGGCACGTGTATTCCCGCATGTTTACATTTGTACATTCTAGAATGGCGTGTGATGGTCGACCTTATCTGATGTCATCAATAATAATATTATTTGACGATTCGACCGTGTTACAAATCGTTTTACATATTTTAATCTATTATTTTGTTACCGGAACAACACGCGTCCACCCACAAGCATTTACTTTTGAATACTCTCGATTCTTCGCGGACTCAGTCTCCTGTTTTCAAGTGAGTTAAAACATTTTTATAATTAATAATATATACTATTCGATCGAATAAGTAAATAATATGGATGACCAACAACAGGAAATATCTAAAAAATTTAAAAGTGGTCATGAAAAACGATTAGAGAAACAAACAAAAAAAAATTATTAATCTATAGTATTTTAGAATTCTGACTTATTATTATAATTTCAACGTGTTATGCAAATGTAGATTTATAAATACAGGATCTAAATTTTGACTATTTTATTTAATATTGATTATATTTATAAATTATAAATATAAAAGTATACATGCATGGTAAAAATGTATTTCATTTATTTATTTTCATTGGGCCCTTTCCATACATTTCCCGGTAACATTAATTTAGCCTATCCGCTCCTGGTTATTTATAATTTTACACGGACCGATTTTCCAATATATCGTTATTAGACGAAAATATAAATTTCGCGGGTTTTGTTGAACGATTCGTCCGAGGCGAGAGGGAGTCTGAACGAAATTTGATTCGATGAAAATCGTAGTCCATGCAATAGTGTTCCCTGTTTTTTCGCGTGTAAATCCGCGTCTCCCCGCCCCCTCCACATTAGTAAAAATTTACTAAATTCTGAGCGATGCCGTAGAAACGTATTACAATTGATGCGCGCGAGTACGAAAAGCATAGTAAACTTAAACGGTTTGGGAAAAAAAAAAAATGTTCCTTTTTAAAGAAAACTTTTGAAAATCTACTTTTTCATAACCATAAACACTGCCGTGTAAATGAATTGTAGTTTTTGCAAAAAATAATAAAAATATTGTGTGTGCAAATTATTTGTAGGACTGCGGACAAACTATACATATATTACAATGCATATGTTAATATGTGCGCGACGAAGATTTGAACGTATTGTCCATTGCCATGTTGACCTTAAATAAGTACTTACTTTTTTTTTTTTTGAATACAAGAAGACCTTTATCGTCCACACGTGGCAATTGGCTACATTAAACTGTACGCATGTTTTCAAAGACGCCAAATTTTTATAAACACTTTTATCGAATTACGCAGAAAATCCGTTTACAATTTCGATTTTGTTATTAAAAGAAAAAACGTATAAATTATATAATATAATACTCGTCGTAGCTGCGCAGTATAATGCCTCCACTACAGCTGTCACTAGTATACGAGTTTTTCGCCGTTTTCGTGTTATATAATTCATTACTATAATATCACGTAACGGATAAAATAATATATTGTACTAAAATTAGTTATATTTCATAAGTTAATAATATTGTTAATCGATTTTTGTCCGAGTATATCATATCATCAATTTTATAAATTATAATATGTTTAAAAATAATATATATAAGTTGTTTAATTCGTTATTGTGTTGAATATATATGTATTTTAGTCCTTTTTTTTAAAAAATATTTTTTTTCTGAACACATTTCGTGCGTTCATTTAATAATGCGGGCAGAACACAAATTACTATATTTTATTTTCTCTCAGTCATACAAACGTGTTATCCTTTTTATAAATGCATAACAATGGAGTACTCGTATAAACCGTACAAATCGCCAGACTATACGTAATATGTATGCTAATATGTTTATATTATACTATTTATATACACACACACACACACACGAGATAATTTAAATAGTTGAATTAATTTAAGGCAATAGCATACTATAAAGAAGAAAAAAAAATAATAGATAAAAACAGGTATGTAAAAACGGTGTAATCCTTATAAAGTTACTTTTATGACCTTCACACTACACAATACTTATACAGATATATATAATAATGGCATAATGCAGTACTTTACACATGTAATGTACTATAGTATTCACACGATTATATTTCTCTTTATCCCAACCAAAACCATTACAAATTAAAATTATTAGAGAGGTTTATTTATTGTTCGCTTGTCAGACAGTTAGGACACGTATCTTACACATTGGACTCTTAATAGAGTAGAGCTATTTTGTATGTAGACAAATATGCGGACTTCTACATTATGTTTAGTAATAGTAAGTTTTGTTTACCGTACGTTTTTCTTTTTAAAATTTCCACCAATTTAATGAAATGTCCAATTCCGTACGTATAGCTCATATTCATCGGTATATCCTTAGCGTGCAACAAAGTCGATAAAGCGATGGAAAGAGAAAAAATCGTACCGGACGTCATTCCCGTCGCTCCGAGGGGAATGTTATATGTATAAAAATCATAATAAATCTAATCTTAATTAAAAAAAAAACACACACACACACACACGCACACATAATTTTTTCAGGTGAATTATCCAAGCGGAGCGAAAGCGAAACTCGGCAATGAACTCACACCAACTCTGGTGAAAGACCAACCGACGGTTAGATGGAGGACCAAACCTTATTCGTTCTACACGATATGTTTGTCCGGTAAGTGTAAGAAAACGCGTTAAACGATTTGCTAAATATATATATATATATATATATAGGTAATAATAATCGTTATTATATTTCCGAATTTGTATCTCAGATCCCGATGTTCCTAACCGTGATGCACCTAAAGAAGGCGATCATGAATTTCGTCATTGGTTGGTGGGAAACATACCCGGTGGAGATGTGAATAAGGGAGAAACGCTCACTGAATACGTGGGTTCGGCAACTCCGCCGAAAACGGGTAAATTATACGAACGCATAATATAAATTATTATGTACTCTAAGTCGTCATAACGAATAAGATGGAAATTACAATTATTTTTTTTTTCTTATAGGACTCCATCGTTACGTGTTTTTGGTTTATAGACAGCCGTTGAAATTGGATTTTTCACACGAGCCGCGTGTGAGCAATAGGTAAATGATAATCACAATAACGTTTTACCCAAGTCTCTTACATACTATTCGATGTCGTAAATAATATGTACAAATGAATCGTAATACATGTAGTTGATTAGATATTGGTGATGCGAATATATTATACATATTAACATTAATGTAGGGTATATTAACATTAATGTAGGGTACTTTATTCGTTTGTTATAATATTTTTCATAGAATATCAATTATTATACATATATATATTATCTTAATAATGGTTGTTTTATATTTAATAACTTTATATAGGTACATTTTTATATTTTACATTTGTCGTTGTATTTCCTTTTCATTTTATACCTGACGATGACTTCTATTCGTATATATATATATATATATATATATATATATATATATATATATATAAATATATATATATAGATATATTTATACAATTATAATAAATATAAAAAAACGCTATTAATTTTATTTTCAAATAACGTTCAAATACATTCAAAAATATTCGATTGAAAAATTAATTTTCAAGGGTTTATGTTAACTGTTAATATTAAATATATATTGTAAAACGCATTTATTAAATTTGCATTATATGTTAAATCGCTCAAGTTTCGTTATTTTAATATATATATATATATTAATAATGTTTATATTTTTTTTTAGAACCATCGAAAATCGTCTACAATTTTCAATCCATAAGTTCGCATTAAAGTACAATTTAGGAACACCTGTAGCTGGCAATTTCTACTTTGCCCAATACGATGATTATGTTCCAATTTTATTTGAACAACTCGGATTGAATATAAGTGATTTTAATAATTAAATTTTATTTAATGTTTTTTTTTTTTTGGTTGTCAGTTATTTCAATTCTTTTTATTATTCGTATTTAATTGTCAAACGATACAATCCTTGTAATGTTTTTAAACAAAATGTTATGTTTCGAATTAATATTATTATTTATTACTATTGTATAAATAAACGTCTAATAATAATTATTATTATATATTTTATGACTTTGTGTGTTAAATTATCCGTAATTAATTGGAGTACTTAACAAAATGCAGATAACGAAGAAAATAATAATTTTTAAATGGGATTGTGATAATATTTTATTTATAGTCTCAAGTGCTCAATACATATTATATATATATATATATTCATGTGTTTCCACTATATATATTATATAGTGCTCAATACACATTTCTAGACACTATAAAATACATTTTAACTGAATGAATTTTCGAATCGGGTAAAATAACATCATAACTTTTTAATCAAAAAACAATTTTTTTCTCGGTAAATGCTATTGAAAATAGTTTACAAAATAGTGTAAATACTGTCGACGAAGAAATATACAAATTATTGTATTATAGTTTTTTCGTTCTTACAGTAAACCAGACGACGAGACTCAATAAATGGCGAGTTTAAATAAATATTTGAAACAAACAAAAGTCAACTCTCTCATTTCGCGGCAATAAGTACCCTATACAGTTATTATTTCTGTTAAGCAAAACGAATCGATATTTGTTGTGAAACGATGATAGGTAGAAAAAATAAGCGTTAAAAAATAGTTTATAAAAATAAGAATTTTAATTTTAAATAATCCCGTTAAAAATATTTATGAAATATTTGTTTTTTTTTTTTTTTTTTTAATAAATCGCGCAATTCGTTTATTTTACGAAACCGGGGTTTTTTTTACTAAAATAAAATAACGCACTGTACGAATAGATACAAATATGCACTTATACGATTTATAGATAATTTTTAATTTGAATAACGAGTCGTGAACTTTGGTATCGATTGTATTTTTTTTATCAATACCTATACACATAAAAATGTTCACATTATTATTATTATTATTATTATTATTATTAATATAACATTTTTGTTTAAACAAACGAAGGCTGGTAGAAAATTGTCTCGTGTACAATGTTTTATTATTATAATAATAATTCGTATCCCATAAAAAAAAAAAAACGATTTGTATACTGTATTTTGTGATAAATTGAATCATTAAAAGATCAAACTCTCAATGTCGTGTCACAATAGTTTGCCTTCTCGTCACTCTTATAAAAAAAAAAAAAAACGTCAAGGACGTTATTATTACAACCTGTAAGCAAATTGTTTTTCGTTGCGACCCATTGTGAGCCATATAATATTATAGTGTATAATGATATAATAATACGATATAATTGAATTATTATTGCAGAAATATGATAAATAATATATAACACATGACGGTCAATGTTTTAAATATTGTAATAATAATATACAGATAAAGGTCTATAAATATAGTAATACATGGTTTAATGAAAATAAATAATTGCGCTTAAATTATAGAAATAATTTTCTTGGTTTTACACAAATTTTATACACCTTTGCGTGCAATATGTGTGTATTTATTTTTACATAGGTAGGTGCAAGTTTTTGAAATCGGTTTCATGGAGTATGATAAAGAAAACGTAGCCGCCATTCAATTCCACCATAAGTCGTTTTATAATATTTCGTTTTTTTATGGTTTTATCGTCCTTATCAATAAACAAAAGAGTATATGGAATAAACACGGTTATGGTACGATATACTATGGTTAAGGTTGTGTTGGAAGAGTACAACCGTGGTAATTGTCGAAAAATATTATTGTTATTGTCGCATCCGGCGACCGACCCGGCACCGTAGAGCAGGGGTGGGGTCGGCAACCTTTTTAACCGTGTGGGCCATATTTTTTTTCATCTTTTCATAGAAGGCCGCCCACATAAAAAAAACGTATTTTACGTGATATTATGATATAATACCAATAATTTTATCGTTTAATTTATTATGTCAGTTCATTTCAGTATTATTTTACGTGTAAATACGAGTATAAAATAGTTTCCGAGTTTGCTTTTTTAGGAAAACATTTAATTTTGAAATATAATATTGTAGAATAATTGCGTGAGATTAGATTGAATTTTAGAAAAATTCCATAAATATAAATATTATATTGTATAGTTTTACATCGATAAAAATATTTATTTATTTAATTTAACGTTTCCGTGTTGTTATTGGCGGGGGGATAAAAATTGCCTGATTGCCGACCCCTGCCGTGCGTGAAGATCGTGCACTGTGCGCAACACGAAATTCCCGTCTTCCTGTTGTATAACGAAATTGATATAAATTATTTGTAATTAATAGAGATGGGATTTTCAACTCAGTGACACGAATCAGTTGGTTTGAATCAGTTCATTTAAGTGAGTTTACTCACCGAGTCAACCACAACTCTCAATTCATCAAATCAAACAAATCTTTTTTGATGACACGTCATAAAGGCGCGTTTTGACAGTGCGAGTCATGGTTAAGAGTCATCATTTAATAAAGAATCACATGATTCACGAATTGATAAGTTATGTTGATAACACAAATCTGTGATACTACCGTTAGCCACACTGAATCACAGAATCACTGAACTATGGCACACTGATTCAACTCATTCAGTTCACCTAAAAGAGTCAACTCTTTGAGTCGACTCACTCACCAACTACCCATCCCTAGTAATTAATTAATTTTAGTGATTGCGAGTGGAAACGTTGTGTTCAATAGCGAACGCCATTGTCGTTGTACGTTTATATGGCATTACGGATGAAATCGGTCATTAATCTTACACGTCTGACAGCGCATCTAAAGCACATTACTTTGAACAAACCGAACATCAGTGCATTTGTTTCTTTGTCATCTTCCAGATCCGTCGCCACCATGCTCGAACACGGAGTCGTTCCCGACGTCATTGACACCGAGCCCGGTGACAGAATTCAAGTAAATTATTTTAATCGGTATTCGATTGAATTTATTATTGTCCCTATAGTAATTCTATCGTTTTTTCAAAAACCGTAATTAAAAGATAGGCGATTCTTCAACTTTTACCGTTTAACTGCGACAAAAACAAAAAAAAAAAATTCGTAAATTGCAATTCGTTATTTGTCCGATATGTGTCGGAAATTTGAAAATGTTGTAAATGTACACGACACGAACACATTAATCTCTCATTGACGATCGAAATAAATTTAGAAATTTTTTTTTCAAATTTCATAACATAATTGTTAAAATGTATAATAATTTGCACAATGTGCGTCATTAATAATGTGTTGTGTTAACTCGTTCCCGTTCTATCGATTTGTAACGTGTGGTTACAAATAATACTGTTACGCGTTTCTGTACATTTGTACTTATAAAATCATTTATTAGGAAAAATTACGAGTTGAGATTTTATTATAATTTATTAATTTTTCTGAATTATTGCGTTTTCCCTCTTCAAAGTTTTCACTCTAACCGAATAATTGTATTAATAATATTAATGTATACTTCCATATTTTAGGTGACTTATCCTAGCGGAGTGAGCGTTGATATGGGCAATAAACTCACACCTACTCAAGTAAAAGATGAGCCTACTGTAAGCTGGTCTGCTGATTCAAATGAATTTTATACCCTTTGCATGACAGGTAATGTATTAATATTCGTGCGTTATAAATATTATAATATTAGTATTATTAAATTAAATTATTCCCACTAATAGTCTTGTTTAAATAAAACATTGTGGTTAAGTAGTAAAATAGTATACGCGAATGTTGTAGTAAATTTACAATTATAAAACAAATGTCAATTTTTTAACATTTTTTTTTAATTTTAATTATAGATCCTGATGCTCCGAGTCGTAAGGAACATACATTTAGAGAATGGCATCATTGGTTAGTTGGAAATATCCCTGGTAATGATGTCAGTAAGGGTGAAGTGCTCTCTGAGTATGTGGGCTCTGGACCGCCACCCAATACAGGTAAATAAATGAAGAAATTATAATAAGAATATTATGAAATTAAAAGCGATATGTTAAAATAGGATTTCACCGCTATGTATTCCTGGCTTATAAACAACCGTCAAAATTGACTTTTGATGAACCACGCTTAACCAATAGGTATACTCTAGGTGTATTATTATGTATAATATATTCGTTTATTTAAAAAATATATATATTTTAGATCTGGTGATATGCGTGCAAAATTTTCCATTGCTAAATTTGCATTAAAATACAATTTGGGAAATCCTGTTGCTGGTAACTTCTATGAAGCTCAATATGATGATTATGTGCCATTGCTTTATAAGCAACTCGGTGTTTAAGTAAATATATATATATAATACATAATATGTTCAGGATAGATTGAAATAATAATTATAATATACATCCACCTTTTTTTTTTATTCTTAAAAGTAAAAAAGTTGCCTTTATAATATAACGTGTAATAATTAATAAATATATTTTTTTGATTTGATTTTGGGTATGGAAAAATAAAGTGATATTTATTTATTGGTGTTTTATTTTGTATTCACACTATTCTTTATTCCTTAAAATTTTAAGTCCTATTGTTTTTAATAATTTTGTGTCATGTTTAAATTGATTTTATTAAAGCAATTGCATCATATTATATTGTTAACTAATATGGGATAGTATTAAAAGTTATAAAAACATGTAAGTGGTGAACATAACCAATGCAGTTCGGAAATTGGATTGAATTTAAAATTTAAATACCTATTAGCTCTTACCAAATCGAAAGATAAAATTATCTCAGTTTTCTATTATTTTTTTTTAACCACAATTAAGTGATACAAGTACACCTGTTTAAAAAGAGTATTTTAGAATACAAATGCTTTTTTTTTCATAAACAATTTTACTTGTATCGTTGATAATAGGTTAAAATTATTCTTATCCTGTGATAATATTCTTTAAGTAAGTATAATAATAAGTAGGAAACCATTCAATTACTATCAGCAGTACTGATGAACTTTGACATAATCAAAAATATATTAGAACAGTGCACTGTAATATTTGTTGATAATGTTTGTTTTAAACACTACATCTATTAATTTTAAATTAT
The DNA here is from genome assembly GCA_032441825.1 of Chaetogeoica ovagalla. Lineage (NCBI taxonomy): Eukaryota > Metazoa > Arthropoda > Insecta > Hemiptera > Aphididae > Chaetogeoica > Chaetogeoica ovagalla. Next base: position 5,283,257 of record CM063726.1, read on the forward strand.
TATTGTGCGGTAATTGAGTGGAGCACAAAATATTTGATAAAAATTTGTTAAAAACTTAATGGTATATTTATAGGTTGAATAAAATGTCACTGTTTAGAATAAATAAACTGATTTTTTTCAAACAATGTGTACCGAGTAAGTGAATTCTTTCATTTATCATGTGGTTCACCTTACTATGCCTTAACCTTTTCAGAACGAGCATATGCAAGTGATGTAAAAAAAACTAGTTTATATGAATTTCATGTTAGAAACGGTGGTAAAATGGTGCCTTTTGCTAGCTACCTCATGCCATTAAAATATAACGATAGTATAATGTCTTCACATCTACACACCCGTCAGTTATGTTCACTATTCGACGTTTCACACATGTTGCAGACGAAAATTTATGGTAAACACAAAGAGAAATTCATGGAGCGGATTTGTGTGACGGATGTACAAAGTCAGTAATTTAACCGTCTTAGCAACATTAAACAACAATTTAAAAAAAAAAATTCAATAATATAATTACCTATATTTACGTTTGTTGTTTGCCAAATGTGCTTAACAAGTACTTGTGTATTTGATTACTATGAAAGGTCTGAAGGAGGGTAAAAGCGCATTGAGTTTGTTCATAGACAACAAAACAGGCGGAATTTTGGATGATTTAATTATAACGAAAACCGATCAGAACTATTTGTATATGGTGACCAATGCCGGTTGCAAGGAACAGGACATGCGTATGTTAATCGAACAAATGGTAATAATTTTTTAACAAACTAAATTCTAAATGATAAATTAAAATTCTATTTATATTCACATATATATATTCTCATTCCCCTTACCCAATCCTTTAGATTAGTTTCAAATCGGAGGGTTATGACGTGACTTTAGAGTTTTTGGACAGTGACAAGCAGTCACTGTTGGCTTTACAAGGGCCCAGTTCTGCGAGTGTCCTGCAGCCATTGATTTCTGTCGACTTGTCGAAATTATACTTTATGGATTCCACTACGGCTACAGTTTGCGGAATATTTGATTGCCGGATCAATCGATGTGGTTACACCGGCGAAGATGGTTTCGAGATATCCATACCATCTAGTCAGGCCGAGATGATCGCAGAATCTATCATTGCAAATGTTAATGTAAAATTGGCCGGACTAGGCGCTAGAGACACATTAAGGTAGTGTTATTACTTCTTGATGTGCTTGTTCTATTAGGTATATACACTATTGTTATTGTTTCCAGACTAGAAGCTGGAATGTGTTTACACGGAGCAGACATAAGCGAACATACGACACCAGTAGAGGCCGTGTTAATGTGGACTATAAGTAAATATAATATATGTATATAAAAAAATTAAATAAAATTAATAATTCTATTTATAATAAGCAAGATTATAATGCATTCAATGAATATCAAGATTCTGAGTAAAGGCCAGAATCTGTATTGGTTATTTTTTGTAATATTTTCGTAAACGTATAATTTTTTTTCTTTTGAAGTAATGCTCTAAAAGTGTCATATTTTACACATATATAACATCATCTATAGATTACATAATTTTTGTTAGGCCGTAAGAGAAGGGACGAAAAACAATTTCCTGGCGCTTCTGTAATATTAAGACAGTTGAGTGAAGGAGTGAAATGTAAACGGGTCGGACTCGTTCAAAAAGCACAAGGTGCCCCGGTCAGAGGAGGAGCAATTATATTCAACGAGGAAGGTGACAAAATTGGATCAGTGACTAGTGGATGTCCATCCCCATCGTTGTTGCAGAACATAGCCATGGGATATGTGGACAGCAAATTCGCAAAAATTGGAACTCAACTGCAAGTGGCGGTTCGAGGGCAGAAAATACCAATGGTTGTCACGAAAATGCCGTTTGTAAAAACAAATTATTATTCCAAGCCTAAATAATAAATTCTTTTATTATTATTATTTTTTACTTTTTTTATTTATTTTCCTTGTATAATCACAGAGTATAATAAGCGCTATGTTGAAGTCGATATTGTTGAAAAGTTTGTTCTGAAAAATAGAATAAATGAGTTAATATGTATTTCAATGAATCATAATTCTCGTATATGTACATTTTGTTCTTTCGCGATTTTGATATTTTTCTCTTCAAAAAGTGATTGATTTTCGAATTATTTATCATTCGTTTCAGTTTAATATTCATCTGGTACAGTTTACTATAGTTTTGTTTAAGTTGGTCAATTTTGTGTTTAAATTTTTCAATCATATCGCGCATTTCTGTTCTCCACCTGTTAATAATTTAATGTGGTTTTTCGTGGAAATCATTAACCGGACTGAATAATATGTTATTGTATTCTACACACTTAGTGACATCTTTCTGATTTTAGAAAATCAATGTAGGTAATTTATTATTTTATTAAAATAGTTGTACAAAATGTCTTACATGTCTACTACACGCTGATGGGCACCAATTTGTTTTAAAAGTTCTTCAATTTGCATATTCTTCTGTTCAATAGTGTCTGTGGGCTGTTTTCTGTTGGAACAATTTATTCATTGAAATAGTTAAGTGTGTGTGTGGGGGGGGGGGGAGGAGGGCTTATAATAGTCATATAAAATATGTTAATAAGTATCCTCCTTCTCTACTTGTAAGTAATAAAGAGGAAGAGAAAGAAGAAGTTCATAATAATATTCGGAGATTTCCAATTTGGAAGGATTATAAGATCTTTGTGACAAAATAAGAGGTTTTTTTTTTTAATTTGAATTGTCGATAAATTATTTTTTTTAAATTTCCATTCTAATGTTTACTTAATTTATGAAATTGTATATTTATAATGTATTATTAACTATTATTATACTTATTACAATAACTTTGCCATATTATTCTCACATTTTACTAATTTCCATTTCCAATGTTTTTATTTTGTCTGTAGCTTCCACAATACGCACATTGTCTTCAGCGATTTGATTTAATGCTTTGTTTAAATGGGTTTCTAATGATTTTGTCATATCCGTTAAAAAATCGATTTCCATTAAATATTTCTTTTTTTTCCTTGCATAACTGCCAACATCAATAAGACGTATGTAATATGTTATTATATCAAAATACATGAAAGTTGTTAAGTTTTTTCACATTAAAATATAAATCTATCATCAACCTAACCATTCAGTTGTTATAAAATATAAATTTTTAATCTATGATCATAGATATGGCGGCAGTTTATACTTGATTTAACAGTATTTTTTTTTTTTTTTTGTGATATAATTTAATTTTATTTTTAGTTTATAATGTCAATATTCAATTGACTAAAAATTCATTAAAAAAAAAAAGAAGAAAAATAGAACTCTCTGAAATTGTATACCAAGACAATTTTGGTTTCAAACGTCAAGTGTGAATAACTTATGTATGCAACAGTGAAAATAAAGTTACCGAGTTGTACGTATACATACATACCTGCACATAGGACATACCTCTCTTGGAGTTTCATGTTTGTTTCTTTCAGAATTTCGATGTCGGACGTTAAACCGTCGAATACGACTTCGTGTTCCTTGATCTGATGGACGAGTAAAGCAGTCTTTTTCGAGCACACGTCCGATTCCTTTGTGTATTTGTGATTAATTGATTTCAATTTCTCATTTAGAATTTCATAATCTTTTGACATCTGTTGTATTTTATTGGACGCGATCCGATTCTCCTACAAAATATATATACAAGTGATTTGCGCGTCATGTTCAGTACATTACACTTATAGTCGCGGTAAATTTTCAAAGGCGCCGACCGAAACAAAAACAAATGCCGAAATTGAAAGTTTTTTTTTTTTTAAAATATTTTCGTATTATATTCCGTAGTCACGTGGAGGTAAGAAAACAACGGTCGTGTGAAAATACGTACTAAAGATTAGGGGGGGGGGCATTTTTTTCTCTTATTAAACGAGCGAAGAGATATTTTTTGTATTGAAAAAAATTTGAAAAAGTGGACGAGACGATGGGTCAACACAAGTATGTATTACGGAAATTCTTTCGCATCATTTAAATCGGTTTTATTTTACCGACTACCCGAGTTCTGTCCTTGGCGTTTTCCCAGTTCTTTACTCAAACCTGACCTAACTTAACGTACTCGTCGTGACGGAAAACGTGGTAGAGTTTACCGAATTTTTTTTTTTTTTATTAAGTATATATTCATGGAACACTCCAAATAAAAATAATATACCAGCTGTTGTGAGATGTGACATAATGGACGATGATTCCGGAGTAAGAGCTGCACAAGACAAATGTATACATGTACCGACGGAACGGAGATCTCCCAAACTCTTCTTATTCGAGAGCCATAACAAAAAAATGTAAAACACTTATATAGCGGCCTATACGATTTTTAATTTTATACAGAAATGTATTTGTAATAATCAATACGAAAATTGCGAATAATAATGAATTTTAATAATTATTCATGCATACGTGGTCGTTGATTTTTTTCTAAAAAGGTGATAAAAGTATGAATTCGACAATTGGAATGTATAATGGACGATCGCAATTCAATTTTTTGTGTAACGATCGTTTTGGGGACATTCGTATATATTCTTAAATACGCTCGTTAGGTTAGGTATAAGATTAGGTTAGACTATTGCAGTGTTGAGAATGCGTACTTCATTCAATAATTCGATTTTCACATTGGCGTCGCGTAACTTGTTTTTGTACATTGTTTTTACTTTCTCCACTTCCGAATTCACCTTTATCCCAGCTTCTTGTATTAAATTTTTCAAATCGTTTTCCAATCTGATTATTTCTTCTGCGCATTGACAAACAAACGGGCGTACGTATTATTGTTATTATTATTATTATTTTTTTTTGCTACAATTATCGCGTTTACCACAATAAAAAACGAGGGAAAAATTGTATGCGAACCGTTCGATTTGTTTAAATCCGCCGTCAGCCGTTCTTTTTCCGAACAGGTTTTTTCCACCGTTTCGACCGCTTCTCGTACTTTGTTTCGAGCCAATTCCACGTCGGTTTGATGTTTGGAAACGGATTCGTGACACGATTCCAGTGCCGATTCTAACTGTTTGCGAACTATATTTCAATGCACACACACACATGTATATATAATTATTCGATAAATACGTATAAACGAAAACACAAAAGGTTAAATACAGCGTAGAGGATGCTGTGTGGATTATTTATCGGTGGTAATATTGTTGTACAGGAAAACATATCTGAAGCGTTGTCAGTTTTTAGCAATAATAATAATAAAAAATTTCTAATGAAATACGTTCTATAGATTTATATAAATAAATAATAATTATTAATTTTTGTATATAATATTATTCCGTAATAGAAATGAACGGTTTGTTTGTTACCTATCGTTTTTATTAAATAAGCGGTTTACAAAAAAAAAATAATAAATATTAATCTGCGAAAATTTGTTAAATTTTTAATTCTCTGTTAAATTGCATGTACTCAACGAGATGGGCTAAATATTACAAACGATATATTGCAGATAATATTCTCTCCTCTATTGACTCCAAAAATTTGAACATTATAATAATTGCAAATGCGGATGTGTGTGAGTCTTCCTAAGTTTGCGCGTTACGATATTTTCTCTCTTTTTTTATTTCTTCATTTTGGTCCCCAAAAATATTTATAAACAATATTTCATAGCAATTCATTTCGGTAAAACGTACCTGCCGCACATATTATTCTACAACGTTCGTATACAATTAATTATTACTTTACGGGCTAGTTTAGAAGGAAATCGATCGTTTTCACACGTTGGACTCGTGCTGTATAGTGCGTAGTATTATGTTAAGCGTTACAATTTATACATAATATTGTATAGACGCATTACCAATATTTGATTTGTCCATTGCTTGATTTAGACGCGAGTTCTCATCTTCAATCATTTTAATCCTTGAAATTTCTATTTGGTAACCTATATTTATTATAGTAAGTAATATTTGGTAAATAATACACATTTATATTATAATAAGCGTTAGAAAATAACTCGGTACGTTTTTAGTTTTCTTAAGATTTACTTAATTAAACTGAGGTTTTTTTTTTGTGAAATTCGTGATATTTTGTCATACCGCATCTCATGAAACGTGAAATGTGTTTCAACCCTGTATTTTATTAAATTAATTATTATTTGTCACGAATAATAATAATAATAATATTGTAAAATAATAACGCCAATATAGTTTATAGCGTATTTTCTATTTGTTAAAATATGTCGTATTGTACGTACACAGTTTTTTTTTTTTGGTTAAATTCGAATTAATTTTAATTAAAATGTATTATTTTTCGGTTACGAAAATATAATTTTATTCGGTTACGAAAATATATTTCGTGTAAATTCTATTATTAGCATTTTTTTTTATTATTATTCATAAAACTGTAAATCTTACTACAATTTTCTTGTTCCACGTTCGCACATTTAGATTCCAATCGTAAATATTCGTCACGCAATTCGTTGTACTTATTCATCCAGTGTTGGCATTTATTTTCTACGTCGGAGATTTTTTTAAGATAATTCGATTTCTCATCGTACGTTCGATTTAAATACGTCTCGTGCAACTCGCCGATTTTATCTCGTACAAACGACACGCAATTACAAAATTCTTCTTTTTCCTAATAAAAAAAAAAAAAAACAACCCCCGTATAAATGATTCCCTCAGCACTTTTGACGTTTATGCGGTTTAAACTATAATAGTAGTACCTACCAGCAGTAGCTGCTGCGGTTTAAATTCGTTCATCTTGTTTTGTACGTTTTTCAATTCCTGTTGTAAAGCACTAAACGTTTTATGACTTTCTTTCCAAAACGAAACGTCGACATTTTCCTATAAATACGTAACGCGTTAGCTGTAGAAACGAAATATTTCAATTTCGTTGTAATAAATATTGTGTGCTTTGTAAAACCTCGTGTTTGTCGAGCGATCGTTTTTCTGCTACCCAGTTATTGATTACTTCGTCAGATTTATTGTACGGCATCGAACTCGTACAACAATTCATGTCGGACGTTTCGTTTATCGTTTGTATCGTTTCTTCCTAAAAGAAATATGATAGAAAGAAAAAATAGTCCAAGAACGTAGTATAGATATTTCAAATACGTTATATTATACAATATCTATATCTATATATATATATAATATAGGTACGAGCGGATTCGATAAATTTATTCGTTTTCAATTACCTTGAATTTATTCAAATTGTCTTCGAGGTCGGTCTTTAACGATTCGGATAGTTTTAGAAGATTTTCCAACGCCAATTGTCTGAAAAATCGAATGAACAAATTTTAATAAGTAACAGTTATTTCGCGAATCTCAGCCCCGTACTCTTCGCGCGTGTCGTAGTTTTTCTCCGCGTGTAAATCTTCCTCGGATGCTGCGGTTGTTTCGTATTGTTCTGGCAGAGACATAGTGTAATATGTTTGGGTGTACAATAACAATAATTATCAATATTAATTAACGCAGTTATTGAGGGGGGATGGGGGTAACAAAATTTAAATTATTACATTTTTTTTTATTTTAATATTATTAACAACTATAGTGTAGGCAGAGAGGCTATATGTCAATAGTGATAGTGGTCGGAACAGTTGGACGTGAAAAAGATAATAAATTATTTTTGTTTGTACGCGTTCCGTCTCCATGGCAATAACGAGCACGCACGCGATTTTCGGAATTTTCTATAGGTAAATTATACGCACACCGTTTATTCACTGCGCAATTAACTCGAATAAATGTTTTCCCCGTTTTAAGCTTAAGAAAATATTATTTTCGTATATTTCGAAATTTCGAAACATTTTTTTTTTTTATGGAGGAGGAGGACACGTAGGTTTTTTTTCCGAAAAAAAAAATAGTACGAAATAGACGAATAAAATGAACAAATGAAATAAAATGTGAACGAATTATTATTGTATTTTCCCCTGTAAAAACACCTTTAGATTATATATATATACCGGATATATTGTTATAATTACTATCTGATCGCGTTGAAATTTCGCTTCAATATGTAACAAAACGATGTGAGTACGAGAGTTTTGTTAAACAAAAAAAAAAAAAAATGTATTTTTACGACGTATAGCCGAATTTAAAGTTCGAATTAATCACATTTGTTCGAAAACAGAAAGGCTATTATTATTTATGAATTATTACATTGAACAGTGAGTTATTACAGGACGGCGTCTCACGCTGTTTTTCGTTTTACAATAGTTCACTGTATCAAAGTAAAAACTGATGATTATTACTGGAAATATAAAAGAGCGTTCTGTATTATCCGAAAATAGTGTCCGTGACGTATTATACGCTTTATGTCTCATGAATATTTGTTAGATGATCACATATTAAGATTATGTTTTATATATAATTTATTTATTTTTATGCGTTATTAAAGTTTGTTTTTAAAAATAAATATTAACAATCATCCACAATAAAACGTTTGAAACGTTCGAAAAATAGATCATTTTAAACGGCCTATATAATAGACATTACGAAATGTCCTAGTGAATTTCGTATGTAATATCGGTTATTCTATAGTGGTAACAATAAATGAATTCATCAAGGTTTCACCAAGGGACAAAAAACTGATTTTGTAACATCCGGCAATTAAAACAATTTTCCAATTAATCCAGAAATGCATTTGTATATTATTAGCATGCCAATAAAACGAAAAGGAAGTTATTAAATAGATAAATATCTGATGTTTTGTATAATATTAAAAAAAAAAAAGAATACCGAAACCATACGATTTTAAATCATAAATGTTTCAGTGTTATAAAAATATATTGGTCACTACACTTTATATTTTTTAAATATTTATTGCCCTAATTTTTTCACTCTCTCTCTAATAAACATGAAGTTTAATTGTTGTTTATTCGTGATAATTGTTTTTACTACGTTAATATGTTCTTCAGAGGTAAACGAATTATTATTTAATACATTTAAAAAAGAAATGTAGTCTCTTAAAATAGACGCAATAATAATTTAGATATCTTCAAATTTTCCTATAAACTTGAATTATAAATGAAAATTATGATAATAATATCATTTAGTATATTTAAAATTTATGGAATTTTAATGAAAAAATGAAAATTACATTTTTCCACTTTTCAGATATATTTTATGAAACCATTTTTAAAATATACATTTTAAGTCGTCCGGTTCTCTACTGTGTATATATTAAGTTTAATTAATAAAAATTATCATTTTATTTAAATTTATTAATAATAATAATAATAATAAAAAAAACCACTAAAATTCGGCAGTAATTAAATATTTTAGATTTAGACTATTAATTTAAAATAAAAATCAATTATTTTGTTTGTTTAATGTTTGTTAGGGTCAGAATAATATGGCTAAAAGGAGTCATTCGGGGAAGTTCAATAGATTTTTCGTAAATATGTCACGAGCATGTTTACAAGAAAACCATGTCACCGTAGGTGAGAAGAATATTTCAATTAATATATTGGATTTATTATCATATATGTATTAGATTTTGAGTAAATTGATGAATGTATTTATATAAGTCTTATAACGTTTTTATTTTGTTTTGTTTGTTTGTGAATATTTTACGTATAACAGGGTTGTGCTCAAACACGCGTTACTTTCAGATAGAAAATCATGTCTTTAATTGGTATTTATTTTATTTTCTATTTTTATCTTTTTTTTCCATAAGTTTTCTTAAGCACAAGGAAAAATTACCCGAGAGTGAAAGAAATCGTTTACACATGTGTTCTGGACGTGGGAAAATAAATTATTATAACGTTGTTCAGAATAGGTTTTTGAAGAAAATGATTTATCGTTGTTTTTAAATTAAAAATAATATCGTACAATTTTTAAATCTTTGTCTATGTAAATCGCTTGAGTCAACATCTACAGCATCTGCGGCTTATCATTATTATTATTATTATTGTATGTATATGTATAACTTGAGTATGGCAAAAGATTGTTTTTTTTTTTTTGTAGGAATTACAATAAAATAATATAACAAAAGTATATAAAATAATTATAATTTAATTAAAAAAATTTTTTTTTTTTTTTTTAGAAAGAGTGATTGGCGTTTATACTTTAAGTACTAATGACCGAGAGGCAAAGTGTTATGTGTCTTGTATGTTGTTGCGGTTTAATGTGGTTTGTTTATATTGTTATATTATCTTATAAAATAATTATAATATTATATTATATTATTTTATATTGGGGAGATTTTCATTCTGGTTTTTGTTTTATTTGACAATCTAAATAGATTTTGATCATTGAAAACTTACAGTTACCTATACGCTTTAAATCTTAATGCTTTTCATTCGGTATTTTATTATAACGAACCATGTAATATATCTTTATAAAAACACTCGAATTATTTCGGAATGGTATGAAAAAATAGTTTATTATAATTATATAAAGGATAAAATACTTCTTTTTGATTTTCATTGAATCGAATTCACTAAAATCGAATCGATCGATATCCGGTTGGATTTTGCAGTTTGCTAGAGAAATTAAAACTATATACATATATATATATATTTTTTTTTATCGATATATAATTGAAAGTCTAATAACATTTTTCGAACGTTTCGGTTGGAGTTAAACAAGAAAAATTAAACGCTTTCAAACTGTAATTATAAATATATGCGTTTTATCCGGAATGTACCTAATTACGTTTGTATAATACACGAATATTATTGTAAAAATCCGTCCGTTATATGCGCGTTTGTTTTAAATTTGTATTTTTAATTTATATAGACCAATGAGAACGGAGAGTACAACGATAAAGCGTTGGCGAAATTTATGAAGAAGCCCAGAACAAATGAGACGTCAGCTGGTATGAAAAACGTTATAGAAAAATGCAAAAACGAAGGAGGTATATAATAAACCATGTATGTGAATTTTATAGTAAATGTAATTTTTTAATTTTTTTTTTTTTTGTAAGCTGACAAAGATTGTTGTGAAAAAGCCGTAAAGTTTACAAAGTGTATTTACAGTCATAAGAACGAGGTACGCGTACGTGTAAAATATCGAAACAAACTATTTCACACAGCAGAATCATATATTTTATATTATTATTTATTTATTTTTTAATAATAATATACATTTTATGTTATACATTTCCCGTTTAAGTTTACAAGCGGTTCGAACAGTACAACTACTACGTCATCATATGGACGACGGCCAATGATGCCGTTGGGAAGACTTCCCGGCGCAGGTTGGTCGATATGATATGAGTCGGAAGCGAATCACTTATATTCATCATTTTTAGTTATATAAGTGAGTAATTCTATAGTCTATTTGACGACGGCTCGAACATAAATTTATTTTTATTTTTAGGTAAACGGCATTATATTCGAATGGACCCACGGCCAATATTCACCTATTAACGCACCCATTTAATACATATTACATACTTATAATTGTCGTCCGTAAAGAAAACTATTCATTTATTTATTTTTTTTCCTATAGCATATATCGAATATTGGGATGCACATAGTATTGTGTATTATAAATATATGTGTTATGTATTAATCACAATAAATAACGTTAATATTTAATCGAATTCCGAAAGCGCAAACGCATTTTTCAAAAATCTTCTTCGGACGTTGTTCAGTGCATATTCAAAGTCATTGAATAAATCAGTAAATCATATACGACTGTGTATGGAAGAAATATTCTCCGAAAAAAACATTCCGTCGAGTTACAGTTTGAACTCTGACAACTATTTACGGTTTTATTTGTAATACGTTAAAACGATTTTACGAGTTGACACAATTGTACGAAAACGGATGTCGGTTGTGCGCTGATCAACGATTAAACGTTAGACAATTTCTACAAGTTTACTTCATAAAGTACTAAATCGATGGACGATGAACAACGACGGGCTAATACACATGGGGCTACCGTGTGACTATCATATAAAGATTATTTCATTCGAAACAGTAACGTAGTTACGGGTGGGGTTGGGGGAGATTGGGGAGATATATTTCTCCCTTGGTTTTTTTTTTTTTAAACATATGATGATTATTGCGCTTCCGTTTATCAATTTATCAGTAGGTACGATAAAACAATAATATTTTTATTGGAAGACCTTCATTGCTCAGGACGTTTGTAATGTGTTCAACTCTTGAACGCACATTTTCCCGTTCAAAAAGGATTAAGAACATATTTTAAGAAACTCATATATTCAATAAATTTACTTATTATTATTTTAATATTGTTTCGTATTTAATAATTGATTTCAATTTTAGAGTACATATAGCCTAATAAATAGGCTGATATAGCCTTAAGGCGTTGTAAGAAAAAAAAAAACAAACAAACAAACTACGAGACATGTAAATATTGAATGCCCATTATTAAAATATTGTATAAAGTACAGTGAAAACGTTAATATTCAGGTATTGCTTTTTGTGTTATACAAATCGTGTTCGTAATGTACTGAAATATAATCAGAGACAGGGATTAGGTGCCCCTTCGTTTTTTCCTCGCCGTTAGCCCCGAATAGTTGTAGTTGTGCACTATGACATCGAAATACTTTATTAAAATAGTCAACCAAAACCGGGTTTAACGTATACAAAAAAATAAAACGGTAACTATAAAATATTATACATATATTAAATATTATAATAATGAAAAAATAATAATAATAAAATACGAAATGCCAAACATTATCTTTGCGATCGGTGTAAAATGCAACATTGGTGGTTACAACGGATTTTTGTTACGTTTAAATGCGTGTTTAATCTCGGAATTTTAAACGTATTATTATTATTATTATTATTATTATTTTTTTTTTTTTTTTTTTTTATAGCGTTATCGGACGCGTCTTCCCAGACGTCCGTATCGCACTATTGTCTATTCCAATAGCGCCGTAATTGTATATAAAATAATTAACGAATTTTTTTTATTGCGATTCCGTCCACGCAAACGACAGCACATCATCATTTCTTGTTGTAGTAGACGCGTCCGGACAAATACCGGCGGGCGGCGGAACTACCGTCCGTTTTCGGATAGCACCTGGACAGCGCGTCGCCCGTGTAACCGGGCGGACACGAGCACGTAGCCACTCGGTTGCGGGCGTTACACTCGGCGTCCACGCCGCACTGGCCGGCGCACACGTTCCTGCACTGGTAGTCCACGCACGACTGGTCGTGCCGACATTCCACGTCGCTCGTGCACTCGCCGCGCCGGCACCGGGTGAGCGCGTCGCCCACGTAACCGGGAGCACACGTGCACACCGGCCGCTCCTTCCCGGTGTTGTCGTGTCCGGGCTGACAGTTGGCGTTCTCGCCGCACGGGTTCGACTCGCACAGGTCAGCCGGCTCGAACGGCCGGCACCGGACGAACGGGTTGCCCGTCATGGTCCGCGGACAGCTGCAGATCGGCGTCGCGCCCCTCACCTCGCAGTTGGCGTTCACGCCGCACACGCTGCCGCCCGCGCACGGGTCCATGCACCGGTCGCCCAGGCACGCCGGACGGTCCCGCGGACAATCGCTGTGCGTCAGACACTCGGCCCTGCACGACACGTACGGATCCCCGAGATAGCCCTGCAACAGCAACGATGCCATCGTTGTTATTATTGTACGCGTATTGACGTGCGCGCGCACGAGAGCAGAAGACCTATTAAATATTTTTAAAAGGTCATAAACCGAAATGAAATCACTCTTTGTATGGACCGGGAACGAGATCGCGCGTGTTGAAAAGGCGGAGAGGAGATTGGTCGCGGCATATCCAAGGATTGCAGTTAAGCCGAGAGGAGAGTATTATTAACCTTTGGGCACGAGCACGTCGGCCGATGATTGTTCACGTCGCATATGGCCGTCGGCGCACAAGTGCCGGTACTACACGCGGACGCGCACTTGTATTGTTGACACATTTGTGTCGGACCGCAATCGTAGTCGGACTCGCATTCGTGTCGACAACCGGAAAACGGTGAACCAACGTAACCCGGTAGACAGCTGCACACCGGCACGTCGTTGACCACCTCGCATTTGGTGTTCTGGCCGCAAGGACTCGGGTAACACTGTTCTTCTGCGGAAATCAGAGTTTCGAATCACAATACTATTGGCGCAATTGCGTCGTTTATTCTCCCGATTATACATTTTACGTAGGTCGTCGTGGTGGAAAGTGTTGTGAAAGAGAATCGAAAATCGTTCGAGTAACGGAGAATACCTGCCTACGCGTTTTGTGCATATAAATAAAAGGCCAGAGCCGAATGGTGGAGTATTTAAGTCTCCGAGTTATAGTTAAATGACGACTGTGAGCGGATCTTTCAATGAATTATGGAGGATCACAGTAAAATCGCGTGCACATATATTATATAATAATAATAATAATAATAATATCTGACGAGGCTCTGAGCTTGATCGGAAGTTTATAATCACTAAGCTGTAATGTTACAAAATGAAAGCTTAATTGAATAAAAAAATGTTTTCAGTACAGAATTACATTAATATTATAATAAATCCGAGGGGGGCTCAATTCTCATCAGGGGGGTAAGTCCCGCCCTATTTACGCCTATTGTTTCGTTCGATAACTGTTTATGGTATTCAGAATACGAAACTATCGTATTTGTCGGCCTAAAATCCAATTGGCCAAATACGCGCGTATTGTCGCGACATTATTCACGTATCTGAATTCGTGGGCAACACAGGGAGATATAAACAGAAGTCTACGCGATCGGCGTGTTAAACGATTTACGTGGATCCATTTGGCGACACGACACGGACGGGTCACCGGTGTGCCGAGCTGGACAGGAACAGACCGCAATATGGTTTCTGGGCGAGCAGTCCGCGTTGCGACCGCATTGTCCCGCGCACACGTCTTCGCACTTGTAATTGCGACAAGCCTTTGAATTCGGACAGTCTTCGTTGACTAAAAAGAAAAAAAAACAACGATTCGAATTAAAAACAAGGGAAAAAAAAAAAAATTATAAACGTGTACGCGCATGTCTTCAAGTCGATTCTTGATTTTATTTTTAAACAATACTGCAGGAATCAGGGGACTATTCGAGTATATTTGTATACGTATATCGAAATATGATTGAAAAAAAAAAAACGTTTTATCGTGTCTAAAAAAAAAAAAAAAAAAAAAAAAAAAACGATTTCCAATTTGCGAATGACGTAATGCGCGCGCGCGATTTACGCGTACGGACGGACGCGTTTACCTTCGCATTCGCCGCGCTGACAGTAGGTCAACGGATTTCCCCAATGGCCGGGCAAACAACTGCAAACGGGTCGGCTGTCGGCCACGCGGCACTGAGTGTTGGATCCGCACGGGTTCGGCGAACACGGATCGGTGTATCGGGCCGTGTACGACGTCGGGTTGTATACGATCATGCCTGAATATTACGAAAGAAACGCAAAATTAATAATAATAATAAAAAGGAATATATGGAATAAAAACAATAACGAAATCTAAGTTGATCTAAATTGTTTTGACAAAAAGCGAAAAACAAAAAAAAAAACCAACAACGTTTATATACTCGTGCGCCGTTATCCATTGTCATTAACCTTCATTATAGATTTGTCCGTTCGCGAGCGCAGTAATAGTGGTACCTATAGCGAATTAATGTTTTTAACCGTTTTTCATTTCAAAATAAATTATTCAATTTGTTCGTTTTGGGAGTTCGGCGGTACATTTTTATTATTATTATTATTTTAAACGGTACAATTTCAATTTTCATCGAGTGTTGTAAAAACGTTTTCTCGACAACGTGTGTGGAAAAAAGTGAAAGTAATAAACAGCACTCGTGTGAGTTCGCGTGCTGAAAAATATTACTTTTGCGTGTGAAATGTGCGGATGACAAAAAAAAAAGAAAAGAAGATTTGCTAAGGATTTCGGAGCGCAATCGTTTGTATAATACACACGAGCCGTATGCGTTCTTTCGTGGCCCGAATTTACGGAGTTTTCTGTTCAATAATTTTACGTTGCGACGATTCCCGTGCGTTTTATATACAATGCACAAATATATAAATCATTAAATTTCTCATCGAATTTTGGTTTTTTTAATTGTTTTTCAATAATAATAATAATATTAGTAAAAACGCAAAAATATTCCAAATTGACGCGCAACTCATAAATATGCAAACTGAAACTTGACGCGCTTAAACTTCAATGCCTTGAAACGGACTTCTACGTCATCTAACATTAAATACAATTTAGCGAGATCGATACGCAAATGCATAAACTTACGAGCCCTGGTAATAAGTAATATTATCTGTCATAACACGGCGTTTCTCGCGATTCTTAAGTGAAATATTTTTCTACGTTTGTTATATTTTCTTTTAATGGGACAGATATTTTTTAAAACTCCTTTAACAACCGTCCTGGAACACGACAAAACTTCTATTGAAGATCTCGTATCGTCGAACCGTTATCAAACGGGCATTCATTTGAAACGTAATTTATTATATAAATTGGAGATAGTTTTTTTTAGAAATCAAACGCGGGTACGGTGATTTTCGTCTTATTTTATACGTCATTTATGCAAAATTTCATCATTGAGTACAAATTTGCTCAATTCGATGAGCGGCAAAGGGGTATAGGGGGGGTAGTTGTTTACGAAATCATATGTAGACAGTTACTTTTCTGTTGTTTTCGTATATTATTAACATTTTATCGAGCTAGAAACAAAATGTTAGATGTGTATGAAAAATAAAAACTCTAATTATTATTACTGCGAATTAATATTGCACAATATTATATCGGCCATTTGGTTTTGCGATATATCCACGTACATAATGCACTATATCGTAATATATATAGATTACTATAATTATTTATATATATATATATATATAATATTATTATATATACATAAATAATTATGTAATTTTTAATTTTTCACCCGATACTAATGAAAATACCCGTTATCGAAGAGTAAACATTTGCGGAATTTCGTATTTAATTTTATTACCGAATCGTCCAAAACAAATTGTTAAGTAATAAAACTAAACGAAATATTTTAAAAATTCGTTGTTAAAAAAAAAAAAATTAATTTTCCATCACGATTTGTAATACAACTATACGAACAGTTCACTTGATTACCTTGTGCTATGGGGCCGATCGTAACGGCCATAAGGCCCAATACTCGTAAACACTATAAATAAAACAAAACAAAAAATTATTATTATTTGTCCGATTATGACTGCACATAATGAATAATGAGTAAATCAACATAAATCAATCGCGTAATTAATTTTATTACCTACGTGTAGTATACATATGCAAATATTTTTTTTATATTCGTTTTTATTACGCTTAATCGTTATTCTAATAAAATTGTTGTGTTTATTCCACAATAAATCCGAATGAAGAATATATCCCGACATTGACCCGTATTTTAATAATACTCGTATTTCTAACGATTGCAATGATCTTCACAATAGTTATCCGTTTTAATTATTGAAACGATTCCAGTTATCCGATATTTTTATAGAAAAAAAAAAAAGAATAACAAATTTCGCGTGTCGCGTGCGTTAAAAACATTCACTGATACGAGATAATATATTTTTCATTCAATTTTACAATAAATATCGTTTTATCGTACAAAAAAATATATATTCTATAGGTATTTTTTGTTTTTATACAAGTGAAAATTTAGTTTTTTTAATATAACGCTTTCGGTTCTTTACCGTGCAAACAAGTGTTACGAGAAAAAATTTCAATTGAAAAATACAAGAAATTTTAACGACTATACAATAATGTACGACAAATAAAACTGAACGTTTTGACAGCCATTAGACGATTTCGTTTCATTTTTCGCACGGCCAATATTTATTAAAGCGCGATTATGTATTTTTTTTTTTTTTTTTTTACAAACCGATTTGAAAAACTCGTCTCATATTTTTTATAAAAATAGATATTTTCGTTTATTAACAGATACGATTTTCCTACCAGTCGCTGTTCACGTTATTCTTCTATAACAGAGTAAATGTTTTGAAAAAAAAAGAAAAAAGAAGATTTAATATAATGAAATAAAACGCCGTATAGCAGTTGTTATTTATGCGATATAATATTATGTAAACATTAGAAGAATCGTAAAGTCGTTTGGTAAATCGTACGACATAACTGAGTTACGGTGCTTATGGCGAGTTTAGAAGAAAAACAGAAACGTTATTACGTCATAAAAGCGTTAGTTTTCATCCATTTTATACGTCGACTTACCGCGGCCATGTCGTATCCAGATCGTATCCACCACACGACTTATTCTATTTTTGTTATTCACGAGAGCATTTATAACATTCCGCCATCCTTGCGATTCATGGTCAAAACACGAAATATGGGCTTGACCAGTTTCGATAAGCCTGCACATTGCGATGTAACCCACCTTCGGGTCTAACCGATCGCCCACACGGAACAAAAAAAAAACCTATACAACAGCGAGGATCGCCTCCTAATTGACCACGATTCAATGGCTAACAAAAAAAAAAAAAAAACACTATAACGCCTACGAGAAAAAAAAGAGAAGAAAGAAAATTCGTTCTCCATAATCCGTTCGTATTGTAAAATGCGGCGTAGGTTAAAATTGCGACGGGAGAAAAAATATATTATAAAATGAATATTACGCTGCGAAATTACGCGCTCGACTCGCGATTTTACGACGTCATATTATTATTATTATTATTATTGTTATTATTAATACACGATGACCCAATATTTATAACGTAATACGTCATATTGTCATAATATATGTATTCGCGAACCGAATATTATAACAACGAATGAATTCAGAGAATACCTTATACGACCCGCGTGTCACGTGCACGTGTCCGTTATGTTCTAAAAACCGTTGTCTCGTCCAAACGGATGTTGAATTATTCAAATAGACGCGTTTTGAACGCATTTCACTGGACTATTTCCTATGTTTCGCGTTTGATTATTATTTTTATAGATATTTGTAGAGTTGAAACACTCTTGTCGTGTTTTTTTTTTTTTTTTGGAAACAAAAATGTTTGCCCTTTGTCGCAAATGTTTGCCGCTATTCGTAATACTTAAAAACAAATTTTTGTTTTTTTTTTTGGGAAGACCACTGTAGTGTGTAGAAAAATAGGCATCTTGTAAAATGATCGTAGTACTCGAAGAGTCCGTCTCAGGATTTGATTCCCCGAGAATCACGTGGACAACGTTAAATGGAATACGCACGGAACAGTGTAACTGACTGCTACTTTCTACATAAATGAAATATAAAAGTCTCAGCACACTATGACTACGGTCAATTATTACAAACTCACATCATACATCTTATTGAAATGTACACAAACAAGATACAAAGGGAGTATAGATTTGGCCTTCACAAGAACGCTTGAAAGAGGCAATAGATTGGCTGTCTAAGATTGATGTTCGCTTTTAAATGCATTATTTATTATTCATTATTCATTATTGTTATTTATTCTAGTTTAATGTTAATAGTTGTTTTATGTATATATATATAAATATATATATATATATATATATATATATTTCAATTTAATATCTAATGGTTTGTTTTTCACCAATATTTAAGATATATGAATATGAAATTAAAAAAAAAATACTTATTGAAAAACGTGTTTTACCTGAGAATTATGGTCGTTATAATACGAAATTCACGTGAGACAGTTTAATAATAATATTTGAACTAAAAATCAATCACTCGTCATTATCGTTACAGTAATTCTGTCTACAAAACGCGTACATTAATAAAATTCACTAATCGTTTCGATTTTCAACGCGTAGTTTTTATATAATATTTATTATAGCAGAAAACACTATCAGACATAATACGCAGAGTTAATTATTATTCATTTACGAGAAAATATAAGAAAATTAATAATTCATATTGATCACTATTGTTATTATACCAGAATTATTTATTACGATGTATCATATTTTGAAAAAAAACACGTTTTATTTCGTAATCACTCACGTATGTATTTGCAATCTATACACACACGTTATAATAAATAATATATTAGTGTCACAAATAAATAATAATAATTATTATTATAATATATTAAAGTCGTGAGTAGTGTATAAGTATACATTATAAACGTTATCAGAATTGAATTTTTATTTTGAAGATCATAAATAATAATCTACATTATTTTATAATAGTTATTATTTATTAATATATTATATTTTATTTTGAAATAATTTTTATTTTTATACTAATGTGCCGTATTATGGTTTGTCATACGTTTCGGGGATTTCACCTTGAAATACATACATATAGATATATTTGTACACAAACCTTTAATTTTCATACGTTTGCAATAAATTTATTTATCATTTACAAAACAAACTCTAATTTCTTAGGTTTTGTTTTTGTATTTTTGGCGATTTCATCGATCATTTCCTTAACATATGAATTCAACGTTATTACAATGGATCGATGGCGCATTGCAAGCTCATGCGACCTACTCTAAAACCGAAATAATATTTAAAATTTAAATCAATTATTAAAATACTAGTCCGTAACAATAGTAAATGTAATGAATAATATACCTCCTCCTTTATACGTTTTCTTAAATATGTTTTTAATCTTTTCTAACGTGAAAATGTGCGTTCACGAGGCTGAACACATTGCGCAAACGTCCTAGCAATTAATGTTTTCCAATAAAAATATTATTGTTTTATTATACATACTGATAAAAGGAAACACAATCATAACCTTACACATATGTTTTTAAAAAAAGCCAAGGTGACAGATATGTCTTCCCTCGTGAATATATTCCATTTTTATTAATAATAATAATAATAATAATAATAATAATAATAATAATAATAATAATAATAATAAGAAGAAGAAGAAGAAGAAGAAGAAGATGAAAAAGAAAAAGAAGAAGAAAAAAATATCGAATCTGATTTTCAATAATATCTATGTTTTCTTCATAGCGTAACATAATATATTTATAATAATCATTATTCATTATTCATCAATAATTACTACGCTAGCATTAAGTTTAAATCATAAATAATATCTTGAATATGTAATACAGAAATATTCAATGCAGATATTTTATATAACAATTATTTATTAATTATCAACACTTGCATACCTATAATTATTATTAATGGATATGAATTATTCAATATTGTTTTTAAATAGATTTAGAAATAAGAATTTAGACATAAGAACGAAATGATCGGTAAATAAATAGAATTCAATCGAGAGACGCGCGCGTAGGTGTATTTGGAGAGGTCACATGGTGTATTATAAATTATTATTATTGCGTATAAGATACGATATGTGTGTGTGTAGCAATAATAACATATTTATATCGAATATTAATTTGTTTTTAACAATGAATTTTCGTACATTGTGTTTATAATTACGAGTGTATACGACGCGGAAAACTAAAATTATACGAGCACGGGAATCGGGTTTGGTCTAATTTTATCAGTATAATAATAATCGTCTCAGTGATCAGTTAATGTATAATTTCTAATGCACTTTTTCTCATCTGAATTATAATCACTGAAAGATCACGAAACAAATAATTTAGTTTCCAACAAATTATTATTGCAGTCCGATTATTTCAGATATGCGTAAATATGATACTTTCATTTTATTCACAAAATTCATAATTAGTCTAGAAAAAATAAAAAAAAATTCTATTTGTTGACTTCAGCTGATTAGGATTAGTAAAATCTTAGATCAACTAGTAAAACGCATAGCTTTCAACTAGTGATTAGGTTTTGACGGTACAATATATGTATGTATAAAACATATACATATGTGTAAAACCTATATAGTAGGGATATAAAATATGCAATTCACACAATTGTAATATCCACTGTCTAAAAGAGTGGGGACTTCCTATATACAAAACTTGAACCAGTATATTCGTGACCACTGGCTGAATACGAATCGACAGTAAAAACAGAAAAAAAAAAAAAAAGAAAAAAATTAGTTACAAACTCGAATTATACGAATACACATAGTAGTAAAATATTTTGCTTTGGTCGATTCTCGACACACATTATGTTTAATATTATTTTATTTAAAATTTTAAGTTTTTATTTATTTGTGTCAACAGGTAAATCATATATGTATATATAAATTTACAATACGCTATGCGTGTTTATAATAATAATAATAAGTTAACATATTTCTCGTTCGAAATAAGCACGGAAATAATAATTTACAGATGCACAAAAGTGGGATAGTCAGTTCTTAGGATGCTTTTCCGAAGAAAATGTCATATCTCTCGGAGACGAGAGCCGTACATTAACCCCAGCATCGCCACGTTCCTGTGCAGAATTTTGTTCTGCGAAAAAATATATGTTTTTTATTCTTAAAAATGAGTACGCTCGTCTTATATTCTTTGAAATTCATAGAAATGTAAAAATAAAATTACATTTTATTGTTTTTTTTTTTTTTTTTTTTGTCACACAAAGTTGCTACATTTGTTTTGATATTTTTGCAGTGTTTGTTACTGTAGCAAAAATTACATGTCGAGTTTAACGAGAGAATTAGACACCGATTGTACGATAAAATGTTCAGGAGACGATTTGTCATCGTGCGGGGGAGCACCGAATTTCGTATCGTCGTATATAACGGATAAATCGAGTAAGTCCACGTCATTTGTTTAATACTTTTTTTTAATTCCTTCGATGTAAAATACATTTACATATGCGCACATATAATCGATACCAAAACCAATAGATATATCGTAATTTAAAACTTTTTTTCGAATTCAAAATAAAAATATTGTTAAAATTTCAATTCAAATGCATCGTATTACTATGTATCATACATATCATATATATATATATATGATGATATTACTCCTTTCTTAAGTGGATCGTTAGACATTAATCGAATGTAAAAAAGTTCTCGACGTGTTATAAATTATTATGCGGACAGCTATTCAAACATAACTCTGTCCGTATGGATTGGACATATACTTATTAAAACAAATAACATAAATGATTCTGTACGTTTGTTTTCAATTTTTGAAATTTTTGTTCGTGAATCGGTGGATTTATTTTTGTGCGAGAGAACCGGTTTCCGGGTGTTTACGCAGTGTCTTGAACACCGAACACTGGATATTCAAGGTTAATATCAATGTAATTATTTCGCTCCTCGGTGACGACATACGTTATTTCGCAGTATTATGATGTCGAGTATTTCCTATTATTATAGTAATAACTTATTATTTGTGCGAATAAACCTAGTGTAGTACTTAAATCAAAATACGAAAATTCGAAACTATCAATAGTATTAGAATTTTTAAGTACATGTATTCTATGTCTATGAACACGCGGATAACGCGAGTATGCGTGTTTGTGTGTGGAAAAAAAAAACGATAAATTCGGTTTATTGCTTCCATACGGAATTATAATTTTTTAAATGTTTAAGAGAATAAATATCATAATATTTATCCTAAGAGAATAACTTAGATAAATAAACGAATAATAAAATATATAAAACCATTTCGAGCGAGAAATGTGTCGGTTTAAAATTTCGAAATGGTGATTGTCATTTTATGGACATTGATTTATTACACGGTCAATCAATTAATAAACGTTGGTCTACAAGTTCCTTATTTGTTCAATCTCTGGTATCGATCTGATAATTTATCCTCAAACATGCGCGTACAATGTTTTTATTATATCTACTACTGTTCGAAAATGTCTTAAAGCATTTCAAACAAATAAACAACGAAAACTATAATCAGCAAATGATATTAGAATGAAATTAATTATTTATTCAGTAGAATTACTTTATTAGGAAATATTTTTCGAATATTATGATGAGTGATGATTTGTGACCATCGGTATTAAAATATTTAAAATAAAACATAACAAAAATGTTAATCGAACGTTGGAGGATTATTGTCGCATTTATTATTATTTTTGTTGTAATTTGATGGTAAAAATAAAATTTTATTAGTTCTAAAATATTTATATTGAATTCGTTTCAAAATTATTATATTTCACAATTCAAATTTACACCATTTATAAATAAAATTATATAGTTATTAATAGCCAATGCTTTTTGGCAATATCTCTATTAAAATTTAATATATTAAGCAGATACATGCTTCAGTTTAGATCGTGATTAAAGTAACAATACATTTTTAATTTTCAGGATCCAGAAATTTTCTAGACCATGGTGGTTATCCGTTGCCAATTTATTTAGGATGTTATCCTGAAACTCCAAATGATCAAGAAAATCGATTATTGAAAGGACCAGCTAAATCCTATGAGAAAAATACCTTTCAGAAATGTTCAGAAATGTGTTTCAACTTGGGTTATTTATATTTTGGTCTTACAAATAAGTAAATATATAACTATTAATTTATTATAATTATGCAAGTTATAATGTACTTAAATCATAAACTATATAATTTTACGAATATAATTGGTCAAATTTAATTTTTAAAAATTTTAATTGCTCTAAACTCTAGTAACTATTTTATTTGTATATTATTTTCAAGAGCTTTTTTTAATGTATTGATAATTAGCATTAAAAAAATGTTTTCATAGAACAGAATGTCGATGTGGAAATCAACAACCGTTGAAATCTTCGAAAATAGATGATAAAAATTGTAAGTCTCCTTGTAGTGGCAATAGTAAGCAATTTTGTGGTGGACAATGGAAGATGGGAATTTATTCAACTGGAATCACTGGTTATAATGATTAATTTTTATTAGTTTTATAATTATCACGGAAAAGTGAAATAAAAATTGTAATCATTTACAGATCATATACCAAGAAGATATGTCGGATGCTTTGAAAATGACAAACATAAAATCAATGGAAAATATCTGTCATATCAGTTGAGAAATAATAATAGCCCTAAACGGTGCATGAATCTTTGTAATACACAACGATTTAGATACGCTGCTGTCATGGGGTAAGTATTAAAATTACTTTTCCTCTTAATTGATCAAATAAATAATAAGATCAATTAATTATCTATAGAAATGTCTGTGAATGTAAAAACTATGAACCAGACTTTAGTTTAAAAAGAAGTCATACAAAGTGCACTACTGCGTGTGAAGAAAACCCATCTGAATTTTGTGGTGATGGAAATACATTACAAAACGTATATAAAACGTTATTTTCAAGTACGAATAAATATATACAGTAATAATAATATTAATAATAAAACTACACAAAAACTGATTACGTATTCAATGAATTTAGATCCTCTAGGAAAAATGGCTGTAACTCATGTTGGATGTTTTAAAAATGTAAAGCAACATCCTATTTTAAACGGTTGGGAAGTAACTAACAATAACTTGACTCCTAAACAATGTGTATACAGTTGTTTCGCTAGACGGTTTCTATACGCAGTGTTGATTTCATCGTAAGCAAACGTTTTTGAATACATTAATATTATAATTATTATAGTTTTAAATAATTTAAATATTTTGGCGAATTCACTTCACGTGACAGTATTAGTAACAAACAGACTTATAATCTAAAAAAATAATGTGAGTTAAAAAATAACTGTCTAATACAAACACATGTATAAGATTTTATTTTAAATAAATCTATTACAGCTATACCGACTAATATCTGAATAAAATAACAATAATTTAAGAACTTCTGTAAAAAATTATAAATTAATTTCATAATGTTTATAAAATATTATAATTATTATGGTTACTATTATATTCAAATTTAGTACTTATTTTTAGATTAGACTGGCTGCGGAGTCGTTTTGATATTTGAAAAATAAAAAAGGATTTTAAGAATATTAAAATTGTATACCTCTATAATCGGATCCCTATATGAATTCGTCCAGTGGCACTCGTTATTTTTCCGAAAAAAAAATAAATGAATGTATCGATACTTATTGTCTCGAATGATTATAATCGAATAATAATAATCCTACGTATTACAACGAATGATGGAATTAAAAATTGTTTCTTTTTCGTGTATTTTCTCTATTAATAAAAAAATTTTTTACTTATAAAATTTAGATTAAACTACGCAATTGTTTTACTCTGGAAGATAAAACGATCTATGTTATATTGGAATGGCGATATAAAGCTGATTTAAAAACGTATTATAATAATATATTAAAATTAAAGTAAATAATAAAATTCAAGGGGAATGTGAAACGTTACGCGCTAAAATAAAACAAAACGTTTTACATATTAATAATTAAATAACGAACACTTTTTGCAATAAAATTACGAAAATGTCAGTAAAAACAATATGAATTATACGTACAAATATACGAGTATTATGTTATAAGTACGAATATATTATCTATTTAAAATAATAAAAAAAATTATTTTACAGGAATGAATGTTTGTGCACTTTTATAAAACCTCATAAGGACGCGCTTACTGATAAGAGCACGTGTACGACCCCTTGTTCCGGTTCGTCTAAAGAGAAATGCGGCGGTACCAATGCGATGAATGTGTACAGTACCGGGATAAATTGGAGAACCGAAGCATTCGGGAACTATTATAAGGGCTGTATCGAAGACAATCGTTACAGAAGAGTATATAATAGTTATTTTCGGAATTTCACAATGAACACACCGGAATTTTGTTCAAATCATTGTTACAAAATCGGATATAGTTACGCGGGGGTGTCAAATCACAATGAATGCTATTGTGGTACCCGAGAACCAAACTATATTAGCGCTCCTAAATTGAACGACCAACAGTGTAATACAAAGTGTTCGGGCGATGCTAATCAATTTTGCGGTGGTCTAAAGAAAATGTCAGTATTCTCCACCGGATTCGAAGGTATAAAACAATTTCGATAATTTGTTGTAATAACATTACAATAATAAACGTTTCTAAATTTGACATATAAAATATCGGATATCCTATGATTTTACTATATTGGGTATTTTGAAAAAGAAAAGTTATTTTTCATTATTTGTGATCCGGTCAGATATTGTTACGATATTCTAATATTATAAAGAAGAGAATTTAGTTATTTCAACAGGAAAAAAAATCGTTGGTCTAATAAAATCTCAGAAATATAAAAAAAAAATTCTTAAATGACATACGTAGATTTCAATGTTTTATTTATTAATCAGAATACAACAATATTTTATCAAAGTCTCGACTATGTTGCTCACCTAACTTCTTGTTTAATAAGCATTATCATTAGTTCTTTTAGATACACATGTATAGAGATCGTAAATCATCATAATATTAAATTATATCAGTGTTATACATATTTTCAATCGATTTTCACAATTATTTATTACATAATATTTTTTATAGTAACTATACATAATCAAATTGATAATTTTATGCCATAGTAAAATAATTTCGATTATATTCTATTTTTGGTACAAAGCAAACAAATTATGTGCATTTTTAATTTTCCAACTGAACACATTATTTTGGAATACAATATTGTATTAAAACGTGCGTACGTCTACACTTTATTGATTAATTCTAAAATACGTTGTGCACGTGTTTTTAAAATAAAGATTACAATAAATAATTTACTTTGCATATTTCAACAGAATTCGAATACAACGAAAGTTTGTTACAATGTGCTAAACCGCAGGAAAACACATTAAGTGATTTGGCATTTTTCTTTCCTCGAAATAACCGGCCGGCTCTATGTTTTAGACTCTGTAAAGATTATAGATACGCATATGCAGGAATCATGGGGTAATATATTATAGTATGCGAATGTCATCGACACGTTTATAAATAAATAACGATTATAAGTTTGTATTGTTTCAAGCACGGATTGTTTTTGTGGCGGTCGCATTCCGGATGACGATCATAGAAGAAACGGAACCGAATGTGACAAATACTGCGTTGGTTCTTGGAACGAATTGTGTGGCGGTGAAGACAGAATACACGTGTACAAAGTTAAGAGTAAATAACAATTGCACATTTTCGTTACGTTAGGTTGAATTAATTAAAAATTTACACATTTTTATAAATAATTTTGTAGAACCGAGTAGTAACAATACTCAACATCATGAAGATGTTTTCACTTTGAACATACGATCGCTTTGGAACCATGATATTTACATTCCACAAGAACCTGTACGTATATAATTAAAATAAATACGTTTGAATATGTCGACAACATATAATACAAGTATTATAATATTATTAATGCAAAATATGAAATGTTCCGATTCGTAAACATAACATGTAAATCACTTTAGAGTTTTTTTTTTTTTTTTTTTTTTTTGATCAATTATCGTTTACATTCCTATGACACAAAAATTAAATGTAAATTGAAGTTTTAACAACGTGCGATAATTGCAGTTTTAATTTATTTATAGTTTTTATTATTTCAAATGATTTCATATTTATTTTTATGGTTTTTTTAGTTTTTTCGTATTTTTTTTTCTTCATTGATACGATAGTCGTAAAGAAAAACACGTAGGTACAGTAAGGACAATGCCGTATTTGAATTAATTGATCACAATGAATGTAATACGTATAATCTATTTATAAATAACCAAAATTAAAAAAAAACGCATGTTAAGAAATTATAATACGAATGTTTTGTTAACAAGAGCAAAAACGAAAATTTAACAATGATTAATTATATTAACGTGTTTTATCTATATACAATCTACATATAGTAAATAATGATCGTAGGACTACGAATTTGTTTTTTACAATAATTCTAAAGAGAACGCATTTATGGAAAACGGAGAGCTAGTAATCAAACCCAAAATTCTATCAGATAACGAATTTATCACAAATGGATCGTTGATACTAAAAGGGTAAACATCATATATATATATATATATATATATATATATATATATATATTTATTAATGATTCCACGTAGATTTTTATTACGTAATAAATACTTGAAGAAATATTGTATTTTTGATTTAGGTGCACGAATTATGATAATTTTTTCGTTTACTGCACTAAGAACGCTTCGTCATTCGATATCATACCTCCTATAAGTTCGGCAAAACTGACCACTAAAGATAAATTTTTGTTTCGCCTCGGAAAACTCGAAATCATAGCTAAATTACCCAAAGGAGATTGGATAATGTCAGGTAGACACTAATAACAAGTACAATCAATATTATAGCCAATAAAATCCTAATTGTTTGTGTTTTTTCTTTTTCAGAAATTGCTGTGGTTTGCAAACCGAACGAAAAAATTAAATTTATAATAGCTACGTCATATGAGAGTACGGTTAATTTAAAGCGTAACGCCGTGAAAACAGACAATAGGAACAATAGAAATACAACTGTTGTGAAATACGGATTGAAAATTGACGAACAGTATCATTTAAATTCGATTATAAAGCAATCAAATTTCTCAGACCAATGGTATGACGATTATCATTCGTTTGTGCTATCTTGGACTGCTGATAAAGTTGTGTTTGAAATAGATGGACAGAGTAATAATTTGGAGGCTATTAAGGATTTACCACTAAACATCCTATTGGATTCGGAAGTAAAGAGATTAATACGATTGTGTTCTACATTATTTTTAATAATTTCAATTCCTCTTTGTTCAGTTTTATATATCCATCGGTGTGTCAGCCGGAGGTACGACTCATTTCCGTGATAATAGTGTTTTGAGCAATGGCCATTCCAAACCATGGAGAAATGATGATCCAAAGGTTGACGTTTTTATCTATTTAATTCATATCATATAATAATATTATATAAATTGTTTTTTATAGGCTATGTTCAATTTTTGGAACCATAAGGATGACTGGGCACCTACATGGGACGAAGAAAAGTCTGCGTTACGAATTCAAAGTATAAAGTTTACAACAGATCAAAATATTAATACATTTGAAAAAAATTAAAAACAAAAAAAAATATAATTTTTATTGGAAAATAAAACAAAAATTGATGATATTTATTTCTATCAATATTGTATAACTTCTGACATGCATTAGATTGGTGCATTCAAAATCCATGATTTTTATCGAGTGTTTGAATAATAGGGGTTATTATAATCACAAGTATAAGAATAAGAATATAATAATTATAATAAATGATAATATATGATATACCACAATAATATTAATAATAATAATAATAATAATTGTCGCGCGTATGAATGAGTACGCACATGCATCCTCGACGACAGTCCCTTAGAAACCGGTCCGATATTCCTGACTTCATTAATTATAATGAAATATCGGCCAAGCCAATTATTATATAAAAGTTTTAGATTCGACTCTTGTGTAATATACATTAGAAACGATTGTTGTCTGTTTTTTTGTGTTTTGTGTGAAAATGTTTAATAACATGGAGTAGATCTTCGAGGGATTTCTCCCACGATGTTCCACAGTAGATGATATGGATTCATGCATGATGCACTCCCATTAATAATGTATAATAAATTGAGTATGTTTACATTTTTTTTTTTTACCTTGGCCGGTATTTTGTATTTTATAACTTAGTTCATTTTCTCCTCTTCTTAAATCGTTGATTTAGAATGTGTAATAAGATCATTTTTGTCACAAGACATGTTTTTTAATCGGTTAAATTTTTTTTTCTTTTGGAGTTTTGCACCCGTCAGTTTTCTCCATAAATAATAAAAGTAATAATTAAAAAAAAAATGTTAATTTTTTTTAAAAAGGAACTCCTAGATCTGTTTCACCAGTATGGTGTTAAACGGATCTAGGTTAGCAACTCAGCTAGAAGCACCGGTAGCCGTAGCGTTTACAATAACGGTTGTACACCATATACTATATATTAATTGCCAATTAAGCTTGAAAGCTATTTAGAATTTTATAACGATTTAAAAATGTATGGTGTAGAGAAATTGTGTAATACTCGAGAAATCAAATAAAACCTACGTTATAATTTGTTATGTAGGGCGCAGTGTTGGGTTTAACTAATAATAATTGTTGGTCTGATTACATATTACATAAACAAAGGCAATTTTTTTTTTATAAGTCATAATGTGTTTTAAATTTTATTATCAATATTGTACAATTCGTATTGCCTACGACATTCACGTAGTTAAATTGTCTATATGATGCGCCGACATACATATATTGGTTCTCATAGTACTTGTATGACTTAATTATTGTAGTATAAAGATTAATAACATTTGCATTATATAACTAATGTGTTATATGTAATAAAACAACAGACGAGGAATAACTGTAAATCGAATTTGTATAAGAATAATTTTTATAAAATTATAATAATATATTCCAGAAATTATACACAATAATTTGTAATTTACATCCTCGAATTTTATTATATTATTTATTTACAATTTTTAATTGATCTCTATCACAAAGTACATACGCATTTGAACACAAACACACACTAAGACATAGTATAAACAAATTATACGATGACGGATATTTACAAAAACATAATAATATAAAAATAACTATTTAAATATCATAAATAAGTATAGAAAGGATTATATTTCAAAAAATAAATATCCGTTATTGATAAACATTAGTTTTAGCAAAATAATGTATGAGATATTGAAATATTAAACACAAATATAAAGTTATTTACAATTATTTGTTATAAACTAATATTATTTAAACTCTTTCCCTCAAAATTGGAACCTATTTACTTCTGTTACTTGACGTTCTTACGAGCATTCTATTCTCATTATCTTCATTGGAATAATTTTGATAAAATTCAGTAATCCATTCGATATGGTAACGTACGTCCGTAAAAAGTGCGATTGAATTTCTTGCAATGGGATCCTTATTACTCACTATACCACCCAAAAAGTGGGAATTATCATGAACGAAAGTTATACCTGCACCACTATCTCCATGATCAACTCCTCCAGATTCTGAAATCGCATTCTTAAATTAATTTATGTTCACATAAAAACATAAACTATTATTTAGTTTTAATACAAATCGTAATAAATTAATGGTAATAAAACAAGTTATAATTATAATTATTAAATAATGTAAATATTAAGGACCATACACCTTTGAACAGGTTGATTATTTTAAGTATCTGGGGGTGAACATCAACTATAAAAATGATATGCACAATGAAGTTAAACTTAAAAAAAAGTTAAACTCAGCGAATCGCGCATACTTCTCACTGAATGAAATACTAAGTTCAGGACTGTTATCATGGCCGAAGGAAAAAATTTATTTAGCTTATCTACGCCCAATTGTGACTTATGTCTGTGAGTCGTGGTCAATGACCCAATAAGATGAAGAAAGCTTCTTATCTTTGAGAGGAAAGTTTTGAGAAAAATATACGAACCCGTCAGAAACGAATTAACCGGGGATTATGAAAGGAGAAAAAATATTAACTTTGAATCTATATTCGATAAACGAAATATTAAATGTTTCCTGAAAGCCAAGCGTCTAGAATGGGCCGATCATGTGTGGCGAGCTGAGGGAAGCATAATTCAGAAGGTACTGGTTTATAAACTAACTGGCAAGCGCTCTAGGGGAAGATCTCGACTACGATGGCAAAATAGAGTAAATGTAGATATAAGAATGGTAGACAGAACAGGTAACATTGATACTGCGATGGACCTTGACGGGTGAAGGGGTTTAATAGTAGCTGCAAAAGGACTTAATGGCCCATAAAGCAAAAAAAAAAAAAAAAAAATACAAAACTTCAAATTACCAATAAAAATGTTACTTTTGTAAATAAAAAACATTTTATCTATCTATAATAGTGGTAAACACTAGACGTCGTACGTTTATTTTTTAGGTAAATTCAAAGTCTATTTTTATAATTATTAATAACTATGCGACGTCTCGGATCTTGTTCGTTCGTTGGATGAGCGTCGTGTGACGACTCCGTATAGGAGGAGGGTCGCCAACCCGCGGCCGAGGCTCGATTGCCGGAGCACACGGGATTTTGTTTTTTAAAAAATAAATTATAACAGGAAGAAAAAAAAGAAGGAATAAGGTCTAAAAAAAAATACTCGATTTTTTTTTTTTGTTTTAAGTTAATGAACGTTTATTAAATGTGGAGAAAGCCGAGAGGCATAAAACTCCACAGAAAAATATTGATAAAAAAAAAAACTATAGAATAATAAAATAATAATGACGGAATTTACGTCACGTTTTATCATTTACCACAGAACCTCGCGAGGGTCCGTCGACCCAGTGGAGTCGAATCGGACAATTACATTAATTTTGTTTTGTTTTTTTTTTTATTTTTATTTTTTAAGCATGCAGGAATTATAAGGAAACGAATTACATATTATTACACAGAAATGAAAAGAAAACAGTAGTATCGGTCACGTGTAAATATTATTTAATGTACATTACCCATCGAAGGAAACTCGATCGTCTCGCCAGGACAATTTCTCGCCGCGGGAGACGGTTTTGGGTGTTTACTCCATTTGGATGTCGGGGGACAACATTAGCAAAAAAAAAAAAAAATACGTGACACACGAGAGAACTGTACGAATGAAAATGAATAGTAAGAATAACGCGCGGCCGGAACGAACATCGTCCAAGTCTCGCGTCGTCGATTATTAATGTCTCATTACGCGTATGATAGTGGGCGATTGCCGCAAGTGGTGAAGCAGGGTGGCGGAGCGGACGTGCATCGTCGCGCCGTCGGCACGACTCACGTTATATAATATTGACGCTCGATAATACTAATATGTACGCACGCGACCCGCAAATAAGAATATTATAAAATAATACAAGGAAAAATGTATTTCCGTTTTTCACGCACGTTACAACTATTAATTATTAGTGGTTTAATTACTTGAAGCAGAACCGGCGCAAAACTTATCAATTGTCAAGTATTTTGTATAATGAGACCCAATACTATTTTGACAATTCTTTCTGTCTATATATGGTAGAAGAGTTTCTAATAAAATTGTACTTGGTACCTGATTTTCCGTATGTCCCCAACCAACAACCTAAAAAAAAATATATATAGAAATTTTAAGAATTAACATTAAATGTATTAACGTCATTTTCCGATATTATATAAATAGTATAAATAACATAAATAACAAATCGATTTACTAATAATATGATGTATGTTTAATTCATTCAGACGTTTTAATTATATAATAAGACACAAAGACATGTTTAATTATCTTTATTACATCACAAATTACGAGTAGTCGTGCATACTTTTAATATTCCTTGAACATATTTATATGATTTATAATTATGATATAACATATTATATCATGGGATACGTTTTCATAGGCTACCTACTTATTAATAATAATTAGCTTTCTACTATGAACATGTAAATATCTAAGAAATATAATACCTTTCCAAATTCTCCATTTCGAATAATCAAATTTGTATTTGATTCCCAATACATACATACCGGCGACACAACAACGCTAATATGAACTTTATATTTTAATACCAATACAGCAATATCTTCACGATAAAGACCGTTTACCCCATTAAAAGTTTCTTTAATGTAAATAGTTTTTACCTGTAATAATATTTTATTGAATAAATATTAATAATTAAATATACATGTTTAAAATACACTGCGATTTAACTAATTATAACACACACATCAACAATTTCAGTAAAGATGCCGTCTATTATATTAATGTCTCTTGCACGTTTTCCAGCAGCAATTTTATACAGACCGTTAAGATTTGTTAACGTTCTCTCAGTTTGATTCTCTTCCCAAAAACAATGGGCAGCTGAAAAAAAAATTGCAATCAATTCCCCATTAAATATATACAAATAATAATATACTGTTCGAAATATTCACCAGAAACAACTAAATTTGAAGAAATTAATGATCCTCCGCATATCATTTCATAAATTTTATTAGTCAGTTTATATATTCCTACGTTCCAAGGTGCTGAACCGTATGATGCATTCGTACCATTTACTATCAATTGTTTGCTTTTAGTATATTCTTGACCACATTCTTAAATTAATTTAACATTATGAAAATTAATATATCGGTACAAAAATAATTTACCTGCTTTTATTTAGAATTTAATGGCAATTTCAATTTTAAATTATTTACTTGGCTGACATGAATATAGCTGACCACCACTCCACTCCCCATTATCACGGCACTGTAATACAATTGGAGTCTCTCTCCCTCCGTTTGGTATTTCATGAGTAGATTTACATTTTGGTTTTAATTGTGTACCAGGTATCGCTGGTTTTGAACATTCGACTCTATTACCATTAAAAATACAAAAAAGATCTAAACTATCTGATTTTATAGGTAGGCATCTTTCTGTAAATAAATAAATTATAAAATTAAGGTATATTAAAAATTGAACGAATCTATAAATTCAAATGAAATCGATTAAGCTTCATTTCAATAGTTATTTAAAATCTATATAACTCATTACATATAATATATAATAAACAGCACTTACTCAAACATAAATTTGTATAGGTTGAAGTCCATTTTCCATCTAAACATACCATTGAAAGATCTAAAGAACTACTTTTATAAAATCCTTCTTCACAGGATACATCAACCTTGGTTAATTCTTCAATTTGAGACCCGTGGGATAATGTGGCTGTTGGATTTGAATTTATAAAATATATAATTCCTTCGATGGACGGAAGTGTGCATGTTTTCCTATAAAAAAAAAAAAACTTAACGTTACTTAACTGCACCGTGCCTTCTTTTATATATGCATACAAATTAATGAGCCTTATCGCCCAATTTAAATTTTAGCTTCTTTAATTATTTTTTAGTAATAACTAATAACTTTTTTAAAATATTATACTTAATAATAAAGTGTATTTTTTGTATTTAAACAAAAAAGTATTTCCGCTGAATTGGATTTTCTATTTTGGCGACTAATTTTTAATTTAATAAAAATAAACGTTTCTCAAATTATTTCAATTTTAATAAAAATAATATGATTAAATAACTTTAAATATTAAACTGCCGTCACATGTCCTATTGTCATAGGTTTTATTTACGGCATCCGGTCTAGGATGAATATGGAAAAAGGTCAACGCTTATGATCAGTGTCGAATTTATTTTAAAAAAAGGCCTAAGCATCAAATATTATAAACTGTCTTAAACAGAAGTATTTTTATAAAAATTAAAACATTTTTATAGTGTATTGATATAAAACAAACCGGAAAAAGCAGGAATTATTAAGAGATAGTAAATACAATAAAATATACGAGAGTCTTATTATGAAAAATGAAAATATTCTGTTACAACTATCCTCAAATAGAAAATACTATGTTCTATAACATATACTATATAATTGATTATAATTTATGGTAAAAAATATTTAATTTTTAATTATTTCCTTATACGAATATGTCTAAAATATTCTTTTTATTTGTATTATAATCCTTTCAGGTTTTAAGCATAATTAAATATTGATATAGTTTTGTATACTAAAGTTTTTTTCCTCATAGTTTTAGGGCTATAGTTGGACCAATAAAACCTATGTGTAATATGTATTAAATACTTTTATAATAATTATTATACTCTGAAAATTTCATTTTAAATTAAATATGATTTATAAGACTAAAATAAAAATATATTTACCTTGAATTAAAAGACACCGATAGTTGTGTCGTTGAAGTTACAGTTGAATTTACTTTTATTGGTTTTTGAGTAGTTGTAGGGCATCCATCTTCGTCAGAACCGTCAGCACAATTTCTTGCACCATTACATTTATTTGTTTTACTTATACAAGCACCATATCTGCACTTGAACGTAAATGCTGGACACCTGAAACGTAAAGTATGTACAAAAGCATGTGTTGATGACTCTATTTCACATAAACTCACTGGACTGCTTTACACAGAGATGTTATCTCATCAGATCCATCTCTGCAATCTCGAGATCCATCACAAGTACTTGTAGAGTCAATGCATTCACCAGATTTACATTTAAACTGGTCGGACCTTCGAAATCAAAAATATAAAAAGACGATGAATGATTTTTACGCTTTCGTAAAAGGTTTGAATATTACGAATTTTTATATTTCAGCGGTTATAGTATCATTGAGCAAATCATAATTAAAATTCAAAATAAGAAAACGTAATTTATTAATATTGTTTTACGTGTTTATAAAAATTTCTTTAGTAATATTCATTTTGAATTCAATAAAAAGTACGATTTTTATCTTAATGGAATAATAATCTTTATAATCAATATACTTTGACATAAGATATAGTTGTATTAATTATATTTTTATGTGATTTTAGTTTGCATATACTAGTGATCTACTCACGACTCATTTTATGTTTTATTAATAATGTAGTGAGTAATAAATAAATTCACATCAAATTTTGAATTTTAAAGTTGAAAAATTGTGATATTTTTGTATATAAAATAAATTATATATATTTTCATTTTACAAAAATTTAATAAACATATAAGCCAAAACGACCGATAAAAATTAATGGTAATTAATAAAAAAATATATATAAAATATATAAATATATATATCAAAATGTATACTTAAATATACAATAAAAGCCAAAGAGTATTAAATAAAATAAAATAAAAGAAGGTTGTTATATAAATTATTTTATTACTACCGGTTTCGACAAAAAGTCATCATCAGGTAATTTAAAAAATACAACAACAGAAAAATATAATTAATGAAATTGATTACATCAATCAATTTTATTTTTGATTTAAATTTCTTTTTGTTTTCACTACTTTGTTAATGGTAATTATAAAATATGAGATTAAGGAAAAAACATTCATATTGCTATAATTGCCATTTTTGTTGGCTTTGAAAGTGGTAATAATGTACGTTAAATGTTCCTTTTTAAATTTGATATGTATCTAAAATTTAAGTTCAAATGCTCCAAACATTTTTTTTTGTAAATAATATAAATTTTATAATATTACTTCGATGTTTTTATTCGTTTATTTTATTTTTTGTTAAACTTTCAAAAATATTACTTGGCGACAAATCTAGACAAAAATGTTCGCTACTGCCGTATTTTATTATAAATAAATAATGAGTTACTTTATTATACTTAATTTGAAAACTGATAAATCTTGAGGTAATTTGTAATGATTTACTTGATTATAATATAGCAACTTATAAGTATATATATTCCAGTACATAATTTTTATTTAAATTTCAAATCTCTTTAATATTATGAAAAAACCGCTTACAGACATGACGATGCAGAGGCTTGTAGAGTTGTAACTTTACACTCGGATGAAATTTCATCGGAACCATCAACACAATCTTTTTTACCATTGCATTTAAAATTTTTATCCACACACGCACCGTATTTACAACGGAACGAATAGCTTGGACATCTATTAAATACATACACATTAAAATCCTAAAAAAAAACTAAAAACGATATTAATTTATTTTTTCCCGTACGTATGAAATAATCGAGTGCACAAGCTTTCAGTTTCGTCTGAACCATCTGAACAATTAGCAATTCCATCACAAACTGTTGCTTCGTCGATACATTTCCCGTTAGAACATTTAAATTCTTCTCTGTAATATGGCGTGCAACAAAAATTTAGTTAATAAAAAAAATAGATAAAATGTAAAAGTGTGTATTATTTTGTAAATATTTATTATTTTCGTAGATAAAAAACAATTCATTCAATGCTGTAATCAAAACTCAATTACTTATTATTTATAACTATTAGGGCTATATATATATATACACATATAGGACATATATGTATTTGTGATAATAATACTGTAATACCTCTAAAACTCGTAAAATATTTATGAAAAAAAAAAGAATTCAAAATTAATATTAGTTTTTGTTATAATTTTTTTTTCGAATAAATTCTTTTTTGATCAAAAAAAAAAAAAATTATTAGATTTAAAATTAACAGTATTTGATAAAAACTCGATATAAATAATTCAAATATACTTTTGTTCTTCTTAAATAATTATGATTTTACTTTTGAACACATAATATTTAATACAAATATTTAAAATTGTTTTGTTGTAAAAATAATCTAATAAAAAAAAAATGTTAATAACCCTATACTATACATAATCACGTGCCTAACATTATAATTACACAATTATTCTTCAGATATCTATTATAGCCTTTGAACTATTATATATATTTTGTACAAATATAGTTAACAAAGAAAATAACAATAAAAATGACGTAGATTCGAAACATGAAATGTACATTGATCATTGGTCCCAACGTTAATTATTTATTTAAACAAATATCTATTAAGTGTACCAAATGAATTGCCTGTATAATGTCAAATTCAAAATGAATGAAAGTAAAAAAAAAAATGTCTTTTTCGCCTGGAGTTCTAAATTATAATCCAGTGAATATAATTATTTTCACAAAACACATATTTATCTACTAGGAAATTAATTTTCATGCGTATAAGGTATTTATTTCGATTAAATTAACACGAAATATATTATTTGAACGTGCCGTAAATTATTCACTGCAGGCCCACGTAAGCGTGTTAGTTTAGTAGTTAACCTTCATCGAAATCAAATAGGTATGTAAAGAAAAAATAATTCACTAAAATACCAATGATCAGATTAATAGGAAACGTATAAATTACACCTGAATAATTACAAAATACACAAATATTTCGTGTAATTGACGATGTTTATTATTTAAAAATTTTTGATTAACAATAATACTAATAAAATTTTAAAAAAATTTTGAAAATCTTAACATTATTTATTATTAATTGTTATTATTATTATCATCATCATCATCATCATCATCATCATCATCATCATCATTAGTATTATTATTATTATTATTATTATTATATATTATTAATTGTAATAACGTGATATAGTTACCAACACTGAGCATGAATTATCGGATGGCGTGGCTTGTCGTTTTACGATCCTTCCTTGACACAGAACACTCGTACCTAAAATTATTAATTCCTTTATAACAATACTGTAATTATTATTATTATTATTATTATTATTATTATTATTATTATTATTATTATTATTATTATTATTATTATTATTATTATTATTATTATTATTATTATTATTATTATTATTATTATTATTATTATTATTATTATTATTATTATTATTGTTATTATTATTATTATTATTATTATTATTATTATTATTATTATTATTATTATTGTTCATTAAACGTTTAAAGGAACGTCGCGTATATATCAATTACACCAATATTAAGAATCCAAATTTCAGAAGCCATATTCGTTCCCACCACTGCCCCACAATTTACAATTTATATTAAATTAAAGCGTATTATATATATATATATATATATATATATATATATATATTATCATGTCATTATTATTATAATACGATTATTAACAATAATTACGGCATTGACGTTACGTACCGAAAAATAACCATAAACATATTAACCAGGAACACGTATGCATGGTCGACGGCGACGTGACGCGGTGACGAGACGACTGCAGCGAAATAAAATCAATAGATATCAACAATATATAATATAGAAAACAAAAAAAAATATATATATATATATTATTATATTATATTATACATTGGAAGAGTGTAAATCGATAATAATAATGATAATCAATATTTTACTGTATGTATAAAATAAACGTGTAAACTATATTATATTTATAAATATCACGAACACGTGAACATAATTATAATTATTTTATTTATTTTTTTTTTTTTACATTAAATCGAATTATTATCATCATAAAGCGATTTAGTGATAGCGATAATTAAATACAACACCCATAATGACAGGTCTTACGCGCATTCTACGTAATGGAAGAACCCGGTGTATTTGACGTACGTTTATGTTCGGAACAAAGGACAGACTACGTGCCGAATGATGTGCGGTAAAGCAAAGTTGTTTTTAAATATGATAAATAATTTATCATAAATATATATATATATTATACGCTTCATTAATAATTTTCATGTTCATACAGCATACGTGTAAAACTGGTTATTCGTTTTTTCGCGTATATACGTGTGTATAGTGTGTGTGTGTGTGTGTGTGTGTGTGTGTGTACAACGTCTGAAATTCTAAGAAATTGTTTTAAACTTCTTATACCGGATCAATTACTTGTGCCCTACTGCGTTTCCAAAATTCCTATTCTCTCTAACTCTCTCTTTTGCATGTACTTTATATATAAAATATATAATATATATATAATAATATATATAATATATATATATATATAATATATAATATTATATATATAATATATATATATATATATATTAGTTTTGATAACACAAAATCATGATTCAAAATCCCGACTAATATTCTTTAATCATATAGGTGACATATTGTATACGTATATGCTTGTAAATAAAGAAAAAAACACGTCTTCGTCTGCTTTACTGAAAATGCTATCCAAGTTTGCCTAATGTTGGACGACAAATAAGGACAATTGCAATCGTTTATATGTTATCACTTTCAAAGAGTTTCGATTCTCGTTTGAAACCTTTTTAATACGAGTACACAAAAATATTTGAAAAACTTAACGTATTTCAAATATTCGAATAATTTCGAAAATATATTGTTATTAATGACCGATTTTATAAGTTTATTGTTAATCCAGGACTACCAATTCTTTTACATTTCACTTGATCAATTATTATTTTTCGAATTAAGTTTTCAAAATCTAATCGGCATAATTTATATAATAGTACAAAATGTCAACTTAAAATTGAATATCATAAGCATAGCCACAGGGTAATTTTATGAGCATTCGAATATATATATATATATAAATACGATTGTTCGAATTATTATATATTAAATATTTATTATAAGCATTTGTTGGCATGTCATTTATTGGTATAAGGAAGTTATCATTATTTCATAATAATATGTACTAGAAACAACGTCTTATTTACAATTTAATTAATTAATCATGTGAATAATTAACAAATGATTTATAATTATTGAATTTGATTTTAATTATAATTTTATTACCAATAATTTTAATTTTATATTCCGCTCAACGCGTATCCAAAATAAATAACATTGTTTGTTATGTATTAATTTATTTTTCATTTAAAATGTCTAAAAAATTGACCCAGAAATTAGAACACATATACTCCTAATCCGAAACGTCCTTAATCCCAAACTGTTTTTTTCATTCACTTCATTTGTATAATAGCAACAAATATCGGTACCTAATCCAATTGATATAAAAACGGATTTGTGAAAAATGTATAACATTGTGGACAAAAGTCAAGTCCACGCTTCTATCACCATAATCAATTTCCCCCAAGTTCTGTAAATTCATGTTTAATTTTATTTATAATATAATAGATATAATGTACAAATTAAAACAATATTACCAATTTTAAGTGTATAAATTATGAAAATGGT
The DNA here is from genome assembly GCA_032441825.1 of Chaetogeoica ovagalla. Classification (NCBI taxonomy): domain Eukaryota; kingdom Metazoa; phylum Arthropoda; class Insecta; order Hemiptera; family Aphididae; genus Chaetogeoica; species Chaetogeoica ovagalla. The sequence goes on from CM063726.1 coordinate 5,325,302, forward strand.
AATTTTTAAACTCATAATAACTATCATAATTGTAATATATATATATTTTATTGTGTGTGTGTATGTCCCCAGCCAACAATCTATAAAAAAAAATAATTATAATATTGTACAATTAAGAATTTAATTTTAATATATGTGATGTTAATTTTTAATATAAAATAATTCGATATTATGTATGTGTACTAAAAAGAACACAAAATATATGTTATTGACTCGAAATAAATTTAGTTTTCTGTAGTTTAGGATACCTAATTTTTTTTATTGATTTCAAATATATACATAAAGGCGAAACAGCAACGTTAATCTGGAATTCAATTTGTAATACTGAAATATCTATCTACCTTCAGAATAGCACCCGTTTAATCCATTAAAAGTCTTTTTAATATATATATATATATATATATATAATATTTTATTAAATAAATATTTAAAATAAAATCCTAGCCTTTAAATAACTGTAGCTTATATAAAAAATTTCAGTGAAGATGTCCCCTAGATTAATATTTCTTGTATATTTTTTAAAAACAATTTTATACAGACCTTTGAGATTTTTTTTAATATTAAGTATGTTAGTTGTCCTTTTTTCCCAAAAACAATAGACAACTAAAAAAAAAAAAAAAAATTTCAATTTCTCGTTATACATGATATAATATATGTATAATATACCAAAAAGAGCTAAATTCTAAGATATTAATGAACATTTCATAATTTCTATTTGTAATCACTTACTCCGTATATATATTTCCAACATTCTAAAGCGCTGAACCAAACGTTGTATTCGTGCCGTGTATAATTATTTGCTTTCAATATATTTTCGACCACATTCTGAAATAGTTTTAAATATATTAGTCGTTTTTACGCTATAAACATAAATATTTCAATAGGAAACAATTTAGTAGAATTTATAACAACAATCTCAATTACAGCATTACTTGGATAACATGATGACCAATGTAGATGACCACCAATTCTGTTCTTCATTAGAATCACCAATCCTATTCATCAATTTATGAGGATATATTTAATCAATCGGTGGTCTCTCTACATCCGTCTAGTAATTCATGTGTGAATTTATACATTGGCTTAAACTTAGTACTAGATAGTGCTGGTTTTGGACAATATACTATAAGAATCATAATAATCATACCAAAAAAAGTATGAATAATGTCAACTTAGCTATTTGACGTTGTAGGAGGATGTTTCTTTTGTAATAAATTATAAATTCAAATATTAAATAATAATAATAATAATAATAATAATAATAATAATAATAATAATAATAATAATAAAAATGATAATAATAATAATAATAACTACGATTCATTAAAATTACTATTCATAACCTACATGACACTCTCATGATTATCCCTCTGGTGAAAGTATTATTGATATAGATGACTATTATTGTAATATTCTTGTTCACAGTTTATTTCAGCTGTGATTAACATATCAACTATTCTGACCGAAGAGATAAAAAAAAATTTCAACGTATAAATTTCTCATGATGAACGGAAGCACGTAATTCTTTTTAAACATAATTAACTACACCATATCATATTACGTTTATGTATTATACACCCAATGTATATACAAAGTGATCTACAAGCATATATTTAGGTCACAATTAAAGATAATTTTTTTAAGAATATTCTATACTCAAAAATGTACATATGTAAACTTTAATAGAATCAACATTGTATAGTACCCAATCGCCTCCTCCCCCTCAAATACATGTCTGTTTTCCCACGGATATTGGATTAATATAATAACTTTTGTTGTATTCAATATTAAAATTTTTTTTTTACATAATAATTACAAGAATTCAATTTTATTGTTACATTTAAGTTTTTGTTTTTTGTAACTAAAAATAAAAATGTTTCAATAATCCAAAATATCCATTAAATTAATTTATTTTTAACAGAAAATTGCTGTTGAGAATATTTTTTAAAGATTGATGTTCTAACAAAATTTTAAGTTTACAATAATGTTAATTTCTTTCGTTAATCCAGTTGCCTCACTATTTTCAAAATTTTTTTAAAATATTGAATCCAATGCTTCACTTTTTATTCCGATTTTCTTATAATTAAATTTAAAATTAGTTAATTAATATACGAAAGTATAACGGTTTGAAAAAAGTAAATTTTAAAGTCTGTATATACATACTTGCGTATATATCGAGAGAGAGATTTATATAGAAATTTTCGAAATTAAATTAAACCCGTAATATCCTTTCGTTTTTACTTTTATTATTGTTTTGTAGCGATCAATGTACAATGTATAATTCTCTCTGCTTATTACAGATTGAATTGGATTATTATTCATAAGACGCTAAATAAGAACGTAAATACTTTTAAGATGCGTATAAATCATTAAACGTTTGTTCTGTCGATTCAGTGGGACATTGAACTCCGTCAATACCATCAGGACGATTTTGAAAATAATCACACCTATCGGTTTTACTTCTAGAAGCGCTATATTTGCGCCTGAATGTAAAAAATGTTGACACTTTTAACGTAAACTATTATAAGAAACTAACGTAATTTTTTTTGTTCACCTCAACTTACCGGACTTCATTGCACAAATCCAATATGATCCATCGATCACGAATTTTATCGCAAATATTTGTGGGATTCGCCACATTTACCAGATCGTCCGGTCTTCGAAATAAGAATAAGATACGCAGAGATAAACATGATTTATACGTATATAACATTATATGTGTCTATTATAATTCTTAAACAAAATAATAAATGCCGTAATAGTCATGAAAATAAATACGAGATACGTAAACGCTACCAATCATTTTATATTTGATTTCATAAAACAAATTATTATTATTATTATTATTATTATTAAAACAAAACATATAATATACCGTAATATTTTTATTTTCAAAGTTTGTTTAAATATTTAAATCACAACAATGCTCCTCCGTTCGGCATGTTTCTCGGCAGCGACCGACTCGTCCGGCGTGACACGTATGTCACGTGAAACACTGAATACCGAACTCGCCACCTGTTCTTATCGTAGAACAATGCGCCACGCCGTACCGAATTTGGCCTCGGGAATCGTTTTCACGGTCATTCGATATGAGCCAGACGGAAGTCTTCTTACGTTACAGAGTATAAATTATTTATTTAATTACACATTTTGGCGTGTATTACGACTATAACCACACGAAGGCTTTAAAACGTACGCATAACTACTATAATATGTAGTTGGTACAAAACAAAAAAAAAACGTGGTTTTTAATAAATTTGCTCATACATCGCTCATGAAAAATTTAGTGTGCGATACTCGTATTATTTTTAATTATTTAACACTTTTAATTCATAGTTTTGAAATAAAATATTTGGTCGACCATCTTCTACAGTGTAAATTGTTTTCAAGCATATGTAATGCGACTTTTTCATATGGTGATTTCCCATTTCAATCGAAAATCTACTTTCTTCGTATTTTTTTTATTAATAGTATAAAAATTACCGAGTTATAATAGTTTCGATGGTTTCTAACGTCAAGTGCAACTTGTTTTTTTAATGCCATTTCTTATTACAATAAATAAAATAGAACAAAATCTTATATGTACACTATTATCGAAAAAACGTGTAACTTCAATATGTGTACACTTTTGAGTACACGTATTCCATTAAAAAACTCTGGACAAACGTCATATAATAATTATACCGATATACATATATTATATTATTCGGTATATCTGAATTCGGTAAACCTTAATTAAATAATAAACCGTATCGGTACGTACCAGAAATTGACCATAAACACGCAGTTAATCACAAGTACATTGCACGGTCAAGGACGAAAGAGAAACGATTGCAGCAGAACAAAATATATAGGAATCAAAAACGATAATACTATTACAAGTTTGACGTTACTGACACATTAACTGTAACAACTATAACATTATGCGTAGTATATCAAACGTATTTGTATACCTAATTAAATAGACGTTATCACTCACAAATCGAAGAGGGAATGGAAGCGTATATGTAATATGATGTCGACGACCAAAGGAAAAAAACGGAAAAGTAAATGTAAATTTTTAATTTTAATCAATCTTTAACGAGTCGCGCATTCGCATACAGAATGACACGAGCAACAAAATATTTAAATCCAGCGATACATTCAATCACGATTTTAATTATCATCAATTTATTATGGTCTGTGAAAATCGAATTTTCGCAATTGAAACTTTTCGGTGTTCGATATTTCCGTAAAAAATACACGAGGAGTGTTATTCTTGAATTAACTTTATTAATTCATTTTACGCGTTTAACGTTTTAACAATACAACTATTGTAAATGTTGCACTACAATAATGCTAATAAATATTGAAAAACAATCGAAATGTTATACAAAAGTAAAAATTATGTTTGTAATAATTATTACGGTTATATTAAATTATTATCGTGCTAATAGTTCGATCTCTAAAGAAATATATCATCACTTCTATAACTATTATTCATAAAAATATCACGAATCCATCCAATATGGTAACTAACATTGGTAAAAACTGCGAGTGAATCGTCTGTCATTGGATCCTTAACGCTCACTACTCCAGTTAAATAATGTGAAATTCCGTGTGCGTGGGTTAAGCCTGCGCCACTATCGCCTTCGTGAACTCCTTGTCCTGAAATTGTACGTTTTATCTTAAATTTTATCCGTACCATAATATAATACACAAGCCAAAAGTAAAATATCGATTTAATCAATAAGTAAAACGTATAAAAACGTTGTAAATATAGAAAAGTATTTTTATGGTGGAGTTTGTTAAAACAAACGTACATTACATAAATTTTTTATGTACGTACGAAGAAAAAATATAGACAAATATTGCATAATATAATACATTTTACTCTGTAGTATATTTAAGTGAATATTTTTTATAATTTTCTTATTTTTTTGAGAACTCTTACAAATGCACGCTTTATATACACCACTATAATATTCGTCATTTTAACGTTGAAAAAAAAACCTAAAAAATTGATATCCAAATATTACATAGTATTATAAAAAAAAATTCAACGAGAACGTTAACTTTTGAAATTCAATTTAATTCATTATATTCATACAAATTTAACTATCGCTTACCGGAATAATTAACTAATAAACAATGAGTATCAATATCTTTAAATAAATAAAGAATTATTTCTGTATCATTAACACGGCATTAAGAAGAGTGATTTTAAATCTATAACGGTATAGATAAATTAAAATCGAAAATTGTGTAAATTGCAATTATATATTTTATAGGTAAGATATTTAATAAAAATGTTAATATAAATAGCGATATGTGCCAAAGTGCTCATGCCTGCGAACTGCTCTTTCCGCAGCAATGAATACAAATAACAACTTTACGAAAACCATCTCAATATATAGCAAAAACATAATATTGATTTCGGAGGAAGAGGGAGGGTCTTATTTTTATATTCATATACTCGTATTATTCTACAATTGTGGTGCACTTATTTACTCGATAATAATTTTATGTGGTATGATAATTTTTTTTTCATTACCTAATTGAGAACCAGCACAGAATTTATCACTCGTCACGAAATATTGGAACCCATTTGTATACATATTCCGACATGTAATTTGATCAATAATTGGTAAATATGTTTCTAATAAAATTTGACTTTGTATCATCTTTTCCGTGTTTCCCCAGCCAACAATCTGTAAAGTAAAATTATTAAAAATAAGATTTTTTTTAAACGATTTGGTAATATTTACATTAGAAAAATTATAATAACAAAAAGTAAAATTCGGGTAAATATAGAAATAATTAAATTCAGTTAAGTTTTCTGTTTCCTTATTCAAAGATTCTCAATTATCTAAATAATATTTAATACGTAAGAAATTTAAAATTCACCTTTCCAGTAGATCCATTCGGAAGAGAATATTTTTTATTCCAATCGATGCAAACGGGCAGAACAATATTACTCATCTTTACCTTAGTAGATAAAACAATAACAGCTAAATCTTCAGTATGATATCCGACAGACCCATTGTAGCCATTTTTTATGTAAATTAATCCCACCTATTTTTTGAGATAAATAATTTATGAATAAAACAATAAGAATTTGTTTTTTTTTTTACTTACATCGATAATTTGAGTAAAATCATTATCCATTACTTTAATATCCCTTGCGTATTTCCCAACAGCAACTTTATACTGACCGTTAATGTTTATAAATATTCGATTATTTGACCCTTCTTGCCAAAAACAATGAGCAGCTAAACAAATTTGGCGTTTAATGTCACGTCAATAAATACGCTTATATATATATATATATATATACTATGCGTTTTTACCAGAAATAACTAAATTAGAAGAAATTAATGTTCCTCCACATATCATGTCATAATCATCCATGTTGTCATTCAATCTATATACTCCAACATTCCAAGGTGCTGATCCATATTGTGCGTTTGCACCGTTCGTAATTAATGCTTTTATTTGAGTAAATATTTGACCACATACTGAAACGATTTATCTTAATTTTTAATAAAATATAATACAATATTATTATGACTTGTAATAACAAAAAAAAAAATTTAGTAAAAAAATATTTTAATTTATCGCTGTTTGAATAATAATAATAATAATGTATATATAAAAAAAATACTTACTGTTTCTTGGAATACATGTATATAGTTTACCACCAAACCATGTCCCGTTATTACGGCACTGCAACTGAATTGGAGTCTCTAGACGCCCGTTTGGTAAACCATAGTTTGGTTTACATGTTGGTTTCAATTTAGTACCGGGTATTGACGGTTTTTTACAATCTACGGGTTCACCGTTTAGAGTGCATGAAATGTCTAGACTATCTGATGTTACAGGTGGACACATTTCTAAAAACATATAAATCGTATAATAAATTCGTGTTGAGCGCAAAAAGAAGTAAAATATAATTAGGTCGTTTTAGACCTATTAATTAAACCACAAAAACTGTAGTATTCAGAAAAAAAATTAATTCAAGTGTTTCTTCGATATGTGAACTGCATGATTACATAATACAAATGTACTTAAATACAGCGGAAAATCGACACACTTTCCATTTAGAATACACAAAACTTACTCAAACATAAATCAGTAAAGGTCGAACTCCATTGTCCAGTTGGCATACATATCATTGTTAGTATAAGAACACTGTTTTTATAATACCCGTCTTTACAATTCACATCAACTACAGTATACTGATTAACTTTCATCCCAGAAGATAAAACAATGACGTTATTCGAATTATTATAAGAATAAACGATGCCCTCGGTGGACGGAAGCGTGCATTTTCTGAATTAAATAAACATGATAATAATTATAATTATACCGTATTGTCTTCTAATTTAATTATTTGTTTTTAATGCTGTAACGTGTTTGTAATTAAATTAATCCCCATAATTTTTTTACGATATTCGTTTTAAAATAATTTTATTTATGACAATGTATAATGTACTCGTATTACAGTCATAAAAGGAAAATTTAAATACAATTACTTGTTGGTAATCGGATACGACATAGTCGTTGTAGATATTGGTAATGGTTTTGTTACTTTCAACGGCTTTGTGGTGGAACAAATGTCCTCGTCAGAACCGTCAGCGCAATGTTTGATGCCATCACATTTACTTGCTTTACTCACACAAGCACCATACCTGCACTTGAATGCATATTTTGGACACCTAAAACATAAAATGGCTAGATATAATTAATGTAAGTTTCTCATACAAATTTTAATAATAATTAACCCACGAAAATGATTTGCATAAAGCTAATGTTTCATCGGATCCGTCATTGCAGTCTTGAGTTCCATCACAAACAGCTGTGCTTCTGATACATTGACCATCTTCACAAGCGTACTCATCGAGTCTTCGAAATATATTATATATTAAAAAAATACGTTCATAATAAAAAAAATTATACTATAGTATTCATAATACAAAATATATATTTTTTCTTTTTTTAGTTTTATACATCGTTTCACAAATCAAATGATCTTTGAATTTTGTTCAATAAACATAAAAAAGTACAGATTTAAATATATATAATATAAAAAAACAATGTAGTCGTGCAGACGTACAGATGTATTTTATCTTATGCTAAAATATTTCCAATAAAATTATACTAATATTATTATAACATAAAATACTAAATTTTGCACAATACACATTTAGAAGACGAAATAAACTGCAAATAAATTTAATATACTACAGAAAACACTTGCACAGTGTTAAAAATAATAACCTTTATGTTTATACATAAATTGTGCTTTGAAATTTTCATGATTCCTTACAAAATATATATATAAATATATAAGAAATTTGAAAAAAAAATCATTTTCCTAAACAATTTTAACGAGCTGTGATACTGATTCGGCATTATTTTTTGTCATAATATATAAACATAATAATTTACGCTCGTTTATATTATTATATAAATCCGAAATCTACTCATAAATCACAATATAATTATTACTAATCATCATCACTCAGTCCACTTCAAAATATAAAATAATAATTTATTTAAATTTAACGCGTTAAGACATTGGGATATTTTAATATTATTTTTATAAAGTCGCTTACTGGCATTTACTTGTAGATCCATTGAACTGATGAGGATTGTTGTTATTACCTTGAGAACTTACATGGCATTCGGGTAAGTTTTCGTCAGATCCATCAACACAGTCTTTTATTCCATTACATAACGAATTTCTATCCACACACGCTCCATAATTACAACGAAATAAATAACTCTGACATCTATCAAATAAACGTGTATTTAGCATTAAAAATTATTATTATTATTATTGTAATTATTATTATTATTATTATTATTATTATTTACACATCATTTCCTACCTTGGAAATATTTGAGTACACAAATCGTATGTCTCATCTGAGTCATCTGAACAATTAGCACGTCCATCACAAACTTCTGATGAATCAATACACACTCCATTTTTACAGTTAAATTCGTCTCTGTAAAACATACCGGGCAAATATTTATCATTAATTTGTAGTTTAATGGCATAACTGTAAATAGATATTTTACAGTGTTTAGGAAACACGTACAGTAATAATTTTGTTTAAATATATAAATATATAAATTCATAACGATCAGTGGCGTGCCTTAAATTTTTTTTGGAGGGATTATATTATTTTTATGTATTTCTTAAACGCATTTAATTAATTAAAAATTTCTGGTGGTGAACACCTAAACTTCCCTCTAGATATGTCCCCGAAAACGATAATCATTTATAAAAACAATGCATGCTAGGCTTTTAAATATATTTTTTAATAAAATTGTAACATCTTTAAAAAAATAATAGTCAACCGTTTTATAAATTATATATTAAAATCATGGGGCGAATCCCTTGGTCTTGCACATCCAATAAAGTTTTTCAAACTTAGAATGCATATTGTATAAATCATATATGTAAATAAAATCTATAAAATATATTTGTATCCGTTTTATAACTCTATAATGAATTGTTTTACCGACAATTAAAACAATTAACGTATTCGGGTATTATTATTGAAATAAAAATTATATAAATAATAAACACATGTATATATATGATGTATTATTACGATATATTAAATAACTATCGGATAAATATATTTGTATTTAAAAATATTAATATTAATCTAATCAGAATAGTTTTGAAATAATATACATAATATAATAAATCTTCAATATAATTTTATTTTTATTTTTTTTTACTTATCTATTTTAAATACTTTATTTTATTATATTTATCGAATTTATTTAAATATATCGCAAATTTTATTAGAATACGATAAATGCTTATCCGATCTGCGTAAATACGTATGTAGTTAACCTTCGTTCAAAATGTACAAGTTTATTCGCTACACAACCAAAGATTATTTTTACGCGTATAAGCCAATACAAAATTAAATAAATATTTTTATCGATATGACGTTTACTATTCAATTTGTAGTAGTAAAAATAATAATTATAATTATTATTATTATCATTATTATTATTATTATTATTATTATTATTATTATTATTATTATTATTATTATTATTATTATTATTGTTAAAATATAATTTAGTTACCAACACTGTGCAAGAATTATTCAATGGTAATGATCTAGAGTATCTAGACGATCTAGGAACTATTTTCGATTGTATTGTCACATTTCGATGTTCTATCATTTTTCCATTGCACAAATTATCCGTTCCTGAAAAATGTAACTCCTATAATAAAATGTTAATGTTTGCGCTATTATATAGGTACAAAATATATAACATTATATATTATACGTAAATATTTTGTGCGATTCAGAGAGATATAATTGTAATTTTGCAACATGTTTTTCAGTTAATCACTTTTGTGTTATTAATTATTATCAAATAACCGCCCTATTGGTCGCACTATTGAAACAAATAAAATACCACAAAATCACTTAGTCGTATATTCGCTATATTAATATATTACATTACCTCGGTATCGTATGTTAATAAAACGATTAGTTGAATAGACATGTTTAAACATTATTAAACAATTACTTTAAAAAAGTTTGATTCACTTCTAAATTAACTTTTAATGATTATTTTGTGCATAGCGCATATAGGTATTTCCTAAAATATTGAATACAAAAAAGAATTATATTCGAAATATAGAGTAGACCATTTTATACATTTACATTTATTATTAGTGATCATGCGCTTAGAATTTAAAATTATTCGATATTATTCTACATGTCCTGTAGTTTATCGGGAATTGGCATAAAAATTTATTTTTCATTTTATTTTTCTGAGTTTGAACATACGAGTATAAATATTATTCATAAAAACGTTATTTAAATTTAAAAAACCTATTTGTGTGTTTTGAATGTAATTATAGGATTTGTCACGTTTTTTTTTTTTTTTTTAATGCTAAACCGAATTTCACCTCATTACTATTCGCATGGCCTTTTACATTAAATGTTCATATTATCTTAAAATATCGTATTATAAACTTTAATTGAGACCTATAATGCACTACGTTACGACATCCTAACTCAGTTGAATCACTTAATTTCTGTAGTAATTATAAATAGGTATTAACACTACGTACCAAAAATGAAGCACAAACATGTTAACCATTTTAACGATGTGTACATGGTAATTTCAACAAAATTACAAAAATCTAATAATTTTTCAATAATAATTAATACTAGTTTTATAAATTTAAAAATTAGTTTTATAAATAAATGTTTGCAATAATAAGACTGCGGACGTGTGAATACGACGAACGTTGAAAGATATCTGAGAACACATTTTTACGAAGTGTAAAATTACTTTTTATTTTTTAAACAAATTTCTCATTGCAAACGAATTTAATGTTAACTCATAAATCATAATTATATAACACCTACACCTAATATCAACAAATATTTAACCAGTGTACTGTGTAAACGTACGTTTTCGATCGACCAACGAGTAAACGTAAACTACGTAGCACGTGCATGAGTAAGCGGAGTTGTTTGAAAGTATGATTATTTTAAAATGCATTATACAGAGTGGCTTTTATAATATAAAACACCAATTTTTTTTTTAAGTTTCTGTTTTTTTTTTTATTTTGGAATAAACAATTTATTATATTTATACGCGTGTACTGAGAAACATAACACATTAGTTATAATTTCATAAGGACAAAGTGTACAATTACTTCATTAAATGATATAATTATAAACTATTAGATTGAATTTCAATAGATATAAAAAAATTATATTCTGTTTAAAATTAAAAGTTTAAATTAAAAAAAAGTTTCTATTAATTAAATGTAAAATTAAATAAAATGTAATTAGTTAATGTAAAATATAACTAATTTTGAAACATAATTTTTACGTAATAAATACATCGAATTCAATAAATAATAATAATAATAATTACACAATATTTGACTGAAAAAAAGAATTACTCTATACGTTATACAATTCACTCTGTATATATGCATTCCATTAATGGTCTTTGCGATCATATATGTACTTGTAAAACAGGTTAGGTTATAATATATGTATGTGTATATTACGTTTGTATAGTAATAGAGGATGTCTGGAAATATTATTTTATCACTGTTTAAATATATATATATATGAATATTTAAAATAATCCAATTCACGGTAAATATTTTGATATTAAAAGAAAAACCGCAAATAAAACTAATAGATCGATTTTCAAGAAAATTAAAAACAAACATATCGACAAATATTTTTTTAATTTTCAAAATAATTTACACGTTCACGCCGTGTAATGATTATTATATGCGGTTACTGATACAAAACAAAACCGCATTATTGCTCATAGACGTATAACATTATTAATATAGATGAATTATTTAATTTTACAAAAAAATCGTGGTGTGCGATATTTGCAAAGACTGTGTTAAGATTTATATCAAATAAACTCTGTATAGGAATTACGCATTAGACTGGGAAAGGATTCAACGGCCCCGTTTCAATTTTCCATTTTTGCACAAACGTAAAAAATAAAAACAACCAGGCACGTACATAGGGGGGTGTTTCGGATGTTCAAACACCCCTCGAAATGTATGATTATTTACTAATTCAAATTTTAAATGTTATATTATATTTTTAATAGTTTAATAGACAGGTGTAATACTACATTATAGTTGTGGGACACTGGCTCTAAAGCAAAATAGAAATTTAAAACTACCTAACAAATTTTAATTTAATTAAAAAATACTTAAACAGGATTTATAAGTAAAATAAAATTATATGTATTTTGTATTGACGTGGGTATAAAAAAAATTCCAATATTTACACAAATAGGGAAAAAATATTCTAAGCAATACATGACGGGACTATTGCTGCGGATAAGAATATTATAAAAATAATAACGTCTCTCTTATAATTGACGTTATCGTAAATGTTTTCTTCTGCATCTACACGAGATACTATAGAATACTATTTTAAGTATATTTAGAAGTTAATTGTGAAGATATTTTTACCATAATGGCTATAACTCCACGAAAATTAGACTTAGTTCTATGACTTTTTTTTGTTACATCTATGTTTGTATTATATATATAAGTATTAAAAGTATAGTTAATATTCATAACAAAATTTCGTATATTTTAAAAAAAATGTTCCAATATTCGATAACTGTTTTTTTTAAATCATCCCCCCCCTTACAACAAAATGTTTTGTTGAGTACGTCCCTGAAAACAACACTAAGCCAACTTTTAAAACATCCAAAAATAGTTTCCGTACAATAAAATATGTTAACATTATGTAATAAAACCTTGTGGGTATAATGTCGAAAACCCCTTATTATTTTTTTATCATACTTGTTTTAATCTCATAATAATATTGCAAATTAAATAGACGCGATTATGATAATTTTTCTTTATATATTTTCAATCGCGACTTGTCGAAATAATACGTTATGTTATTACAATAACATATATTTCGTTCGGTATAAATTTGTAAACGAACCGTTATTGTTATATAGTCCATATACCATTAAAAATGATATTTTTTATTATATTTTTTCAATGTACCTACCACCCTATGCGAAACGTCGAAACGCCCCCTATCCTGCGTAAATAATATGATATTTTCAAACGGAGTAAAATCTCGTAACGTCCAAATCAATGGGGGAAATTGGTATTGTGGAATATTAATGTTTAATTATTTTTAAGAAGCGTGCACCGCGCCGCAATTGCGATTAATGTGACGATAAATGTGCATATTTCAATAATAGTTATTTTTAATGTTAATTGGGATATATATTTTTAATCGTAATGAGGTATCGGGCAAAAGTTTTCATTCTCGTTTTGTCCTCACGGCACACGGTGGACAAAATCGATATACCTTTCCGTCTGTCAAAATTGGGAAATGAGTGAGTAATTTTTCTTATCTTTTCCCCGCGGCAAATGTTTGCCGACGGGTGAAAACATTAATGGTGATATGGGTGAGTTTTTTTCTTTTATTTTATTTGTAAGGCCGGTACAGTGTTTATTTATTTATTTATTTATTTTTTCCTTTCTCCTCGTTTCCCTTATACGATTTTATATATATATATATATATAATGTTATTTTATATTTATTTATTTTTATTTGTTTTATAATATATAAATTGTAATTGTTGTCCCCGTCCACGAGCGAAGGACACCCCTTCGGCGGAGGTTATTAATAAAAAATGAAATTATTACTATTAGTCATATTTTTTTTTTTGTGAATTTTTTTTTTTTAGACTAGTGATGCTCACAAGAATTTTTTTTCCTTTCTTTGTAATAAAATAGTTTTTTTATATATATATATATATATTCACGGTATTTGTTTTTGTTTATATATATATTATATATATACATATACCTGATATATCATATATGTCTATGTGAAAATCCGGTGATGTGTGTGCCTCAATGGCCTCACCATCGGTTGGCGGCCCTAACGAGAAAAATCGGTATGCGCCACCGAGCTTTCCGACCGGGAAGTAGCGGAACGTCTCAATCTGTTATTTTTCTCCGAGGCTCTTGCCTCTAACCTACCTGTGGGTCCGTGGCACAGTCGGCAGGGACGACAATTTTTCGTCCAAAATTCCACGGGCGATATTTCAAACCTATAAGCATAGGCGCAATTAGGAGGGGGCTTGAGGGGCTTAGCCCCCCCACATTCATCAGTAGCCCCCCTACATTCATCAGTAGCCCCTCAGTTTTTTGTAATTAACTTAGATCATTTAATTATTAAAGATTAAACGTGTTGTACTATTGTTATGTATTAAATATTTACATAATAAACCATTTTACGTATGTAAAAGAAATATAATACCTACACATTTAACGCAAATCTAATAGAATTTGTGTAATTACAACTTTTGCAAATTTAAGAACAGAAGATGAATATTTAAAGATATGGGAAAAAATAACACATATAGCTAAAGAAAATAATATATGTTTATTAATGCCTTCAACAGGTTTGTTAATTTGAGTTATTTTATACATTGATAATTTTAGCTTTAATTAGGTATAAATTATTCTGATACAACTTTCATATTTTTCTGTTAAAATTTCGCATACGATATAGATAACACCAGGTGTTAACAATTTATTGATTATATTATATTATTATAATATATAATCTATTTTTATTATCTATTAAAAGTTTTGTTTTTCATAATGTAGTTTTATAGACCCCCCCCCTTGAAAAAATCCTGGGTGCGTTACTGAGATGAGCTGAGTGTTATTGACACATAATCAGGTTGAACGTCGTTCTTTATCATCATTTATACTGTTATAGCCTGATTCTGTGTTATGGGAGTTAAAATCTCCTATGTACACTGTCGGATGTTCGCACGTTAGTAGAACAAATGCAGCCAAGTTCACAGATGGTGGCTTGTAGACATTATAAATGAGTAAGATTCCGACTAGGATACCAAATTTATGGTCGTTTCCCTCAATAGCTGTTACGTGCTGGGGTTGGATATTATGATTGACATAGAAGGCCATACCGTGTTTTGGGTGGCCAATGAAGTTTACCAGTTTGGATGCCATTGATGTGTAACCGTTTCGTCTGAACCGCAGTCACTTGGGTTTCTTGTATTGTGAGAAAATTTGCGTCGCAAAAGACCTGGTTGATTCATCACGGCCTTTGATCTCGAGATGCTTTTCATTAAATTTGTGGCGAGTGCCGAGAATATTCTAGAGCGATCGCGCCGCGCGGCAGGTAGCTATTGTCGCGTGTCGGGTAGAACGTTCTAGAATATTCGTACGCGCCGCCTGTCGCCGCCCCGAGAATATTCTACGGCCTATATAAAGCGCCACAATCGGACCGAGTCCAACAGTACCGAGTCTGTACCTTATCGCGTCGTCTTGAGTTTCATTTGTTACGTTTATTTATGTAATATAAATATACAGTTTAAATTGTATTAGTTTAGTGTACTCGTATTTTACTTTCCCTTTACACACTAACTACAGTGGTGACCTCGACGTTAAAGACATAGTTTCCAATCCGCCGGAAACCGGTAAGTTTGATAAACTGAAAACTGAATTAATCGAACGCTTAACTTCTTCACAAGAGCAACGTGTCCGCCAGCTTTTAACACACGAAGAAATCGGTGACAGAAAGCCATCCCAATTTTTGCGTCATCTCGCAAATCTTGGTGGTTCCTCAATTCCACAGGATTTCTTGCGTACCTTGTGGTCAAATCGTTTACCTCCCCATATTCAAGCTGTTATTGCTACCCAAAGAAACACTCCTCTTGATGACGTAGCAAAACTCGCCGATACGGTAAACGAGGTAACACCGCAGGCTCACGTGGCTCTTACTTCACCGTCTAATGAGGTGGCCAGTCTCACAGCTCGTATTGATAACCTCGCACAGCAGATAGCAGCCCTTACAGCAACTGGTCGTTCGTCTCTGAATATGAAGCGTTCCAACACGCGTACCCGTTCACCCAGTGCTCGTCGTCGAAATGCGTCCACCGAATCTGTTTGTTGGTATCACCGCCGATACAAGGAACATGCCAAAAGATGCACATCCCCGTGCTCCTTTGTTTCGGAAAAACGCACAGGGCAGCGCCTAATGGCGGCTAGCGTCTGTCCGCAACTACCCAGCCGCCTCCAAGTCTCCGATCGTAAAAGTAAGCTTCAATTTTTAATAGATACCGGTTCCGATTTATGTGTTGTCCCACGCACTTCTTTGCAAGGACCTCGACAACGCACTACTTATGAGCTATACGCTGCAAACGGATCTATTATTCCCACCTATGGTTGGACCCAGCTCCGTCTCGACCTAGGCCTCCGAAGAGATTTTTCATGGCGTTTTGTGGTTGCCGATGTTACACACCCAATTATCGGAGTAGACTTCTTGTCTTACTACAATCTCCTGGTTGACATTCGACACAAACGTCTCATCGACAACATCACGACACTGACTACTCGAGGTACCTTTGTCAATTCTTCCGTTCCTCATGTTAAGGTCATTTGTGGTAACTCACGATACCATGATGTCCTTACTAAATTCCCGGACATCATTCGTCCACCGGGAGTTATTCGAGATGTTCGCCATGCTACGCTGCATCATATCAGGACCACCCCTGGCCAACCAGTCCACTGCCGTGCTCGCCGACTCGCCCCAGATCGTCTAAAAATCGCCCGATCTGAGTTTGAGGCGATGGTTCGAGATGGTATTGCACGTCGGTCAGAGAGTTCCTGGGCATCTCCTCTCCATCTTGTGCCTAAAAAGGACAATGGTTGGCGCCCTTGTGGTGACTATAGAGCACTCAACGCGCGAACTATTCCTGACCGGTACCCAGTACGTCATCTTCTCGATTTTTCGTACGCTCTTTATGGTTGTACCATTTTCAGTGTCATTGACTGTGCAAAAGCGTTTACCCAGATTCCAGTCGCTCCTGATGATATTCCAAAGACCGCTATCACAACCCCATTTGGTTTATTTGAGTTCAACTTCATGACTTTTGGCCTTCGAAACGCAGCCCAAACCTGGCAACGCTTTATTGACAATGTTCTACGCGATCTTCCATTTTGTTTCGGTTACTTAGATGACATCTTGGTGTTTTCTCGTAATGAAAACGACCACAAAGAACACCTGAGGACAGTTTTTCAGCGTTTCTCTGACTACGGAATTGTCATTAATCCGAACAAATGTGTGCTAGGTGTGTCCGAAGTCATTTTTCTCGGATACGTAGTCACTTCTTCTGGCTGTCGTCCTACTTCAGATAAAGTCAAAGCTATTCAGACCTTTCCTCAGCCTTCTACAGTCCGACAACTTCGTCAGTTTTTAGGAATGCTCAATTTCTACCGACGACACGTGCCACATGCCGCTGATATTCAATCACCGCTTAATGCCATCTTAGCAGGCCAAAAGGTGAAAGGCTCAACTCCTGTTCAGTGGACACCGCAATTAATATCAGCTTTCGACGATTGCAAGACAGCACTTTCCAATGCTACACTCCTGACGCATCCAAATACTTCAGCATCCTTAGCACTTTTCGTCGATGCTAGCCAGTATGCAATTGGCGCGTCTCTCCAACAGCAATCTCAGCAATCTTGGGAGCCGTTAGCCTTCTTTTCGAAGAAGTTAAATCCTTCCCAACAGAAATGGAGTACTTATGACCGAGAACTTTATGCCATCTATGAAGCTATCAAGTATTTCCGACCCATGCTTGAAGCCCGCCATTTTACTATATTTACGGATCATAAGCCTCTTACGTTTGCTTTTGCTCAGAAAAATGACAAATGTTCACCGCGTCAATTTCGCCATTTAGATTTTATTTCCCAGTTTACAACGGACGTAAGGCACGTTTCTGGAAAGAACAACATAGTCGCTGACTCACTGTCACGCATTGAATCAGTTTCAACTCCAATTAACTTTTCAGCTCTGGCACGTAGTCAAGAAACTGACCCGGAACTCCGAAACCTTCTAGATCACGGTTCAGCTCTCCGCCTTGTTAAAGTCCCTATTCCTGGATACGATGAATCTCTTTATTGTGATACAAGCAGTGATCATCCTCGCCCGTACTTGACGCCTAACTTCAGACGTCAAGTCTTTGATAATATTCACGGCCTCAGTCATCCTGGAGCAAATACTTCAAGACGATTAGTTTCCCAACGTTTTGTTTGGCCATTAATGAACAAAGACTGTCGGAATTGGTCTCGTTCCTGTCTTCAATGTCAGCGAAGCAAGGTCTCTAAACACATTTCTGCGCCACTTGGTAATTTTACTGTTCCACCAGTCCGTTTCGCACATGTTCACATCGACTTAATCGGTCCTCTTCCCTACTCGAATGGATTCAGATACTGTTTAACCGCAATAGATCGGTACACCAGATGGCCGGAAGCTACACCTTTGCAAGACATAACTGCTGAAACTGTTGCTAAAGCACTCGTTTTCTCCTGGATTGCGCGCTTTGGCGTTCCATTTCAAATTACTACGGACAGAGGACGACAATTTGAATCTCAACTTTTCCAGTCACTAGCTAAACTATTCGGTATTTCCTTGTCTAGAACAACTAGTTATCATCCAAAGTCAAACGGTCTTGTTGAACGCTGGCATCACTCTCTTAAAGCTGCCATTATGTGCCATGAAGATTCTTCCTGGTCAAACGCTCTACCATTAGTGCTCCTTGGTCTACGCACTGCCTGGAAAGCTGATCTCAAATCATCAGTCGCAGAACTAGTGTACGGAGAGACATTGCGAGTCCCTACATCACGTCACTCAAAAAGTCGCATTTTTGTTCATCAAGATCTAGCAACATGCACTCATGTCATGCTACGCACCGATTTGGTTCGAATCTCTCTCCAACCACCTTACACTGGACCTCATCTTGTTCTTACTCGTAGTGACAAGACTTTTGATATTTTGGTTAAAGACAAGAAGACGACGGTGTCTATTGACCGCCTTAAACCGGCTTACTTCATCACAAACCCGTCCAATTCAACTCAACGTTTTTCAAAAATACCAGCCGAGGAAGAATTTTCCAACTCGTCCATTGATGATGCGACTTCCACGAACAGACCTACGGTAACAACTCGATCAGGACGTCGTGTCCGGTTTACCAATTTTTTTCAAGCATAGCAACACACTTCCCAGGGGGGTGATGTGGCGAGTGCCGAGAATATTCTAGAGCGATCGCGCCGCGCGGCAGGTAGCTATTGTCGCGTGTCGGGTAGAACGTTCTAGAATATTCGTACGCGCCGCCTGTCGCCGCCCCGAGAATATTCTACGGCCTATATAAAGCGCCACAATCGGACCGAGTCCAACAGTACCGAGTCTGTACCTTATCGCGTCGTCTTGAGTTTCATTTGTTACGTTTATTTATGTAATATAAATATACAGTTTAAATTGTATTAGTTTAGTGTACTCGTATTTTACTTTCCCTTTACACACTAACTACAAATTCTTTAATGTAATAAATAATCAATTTTGATTTTTCTTTCATGGAAATTCATATGCCAAATAGTCCTGTATTCAAATTGTTTACTACACATTTCTTTTATTATTAAATTGGAATAGAACTAGTTATATAAGTATTGTCTAAGATATGATCAATGACCAGCATGTTTAACAATGTAGATATTTGATACTGTTAAATACAAATGTAATTGATCCATTTGAGTACTTAAAATTAAGAATGTTCTTATTGTATTTAATTTGAATGTAATGCTCTTGGTTTCCAACTTACTACATGTTTTTAAATTATCATTTAGTTCATAAACGCATAAGTTTAATTTAAACACAATTTGTCTATTAATTTACATTTAATACTTTAGTGATAATTTACCATTTTGTATATTTAACACTCTAAACATATTTTTATTTACTATGACTCGTATAGCAATGAGTAAGTTTCATCCACAAATTAAGAACCTTCTGACATTGTTCTTATTATTAAATATTTTATAGTTTAAAACTATAATGTAGCTAGAAGTTACGCTACCACTTACTGGACCATTATATATCTGGTCCAGTTGAAGGATATAATTTTATATCGAAAAAAAAAACGCTTTGTAAAAGAATTTCAAAAATGTGATGTCGGCACGCAAAAAATTTAATTTCTTCTTTTAAAGGTTGTTCTAAGTTTACACTTGCTCTATTCAACCTACCTATATTAGAATCTGTAGTGTCAAACGTAAATGCTTACATTTTAATCAATAAACACAATTTTCCGAATGTCCTAAAAGCAACTGAAGACTTAATAATTGCTGTTCTTGATCGGAAAACAGTTATGAGATTTGTCACTGCTTTTCGAACAACGGGAATAATTAAAAAAAAAATATATCACTTTTTTTTCACATATTCAAATCGAATGTTTGGATGGCACTGACAGTGAGTCACTTCACCCCCAACACCCATTGTTTATTTGTAATAAAAATTGTTTACACTATTTAAAAAAACATTTAAAGAATTTACAATATTTTGGGGCCTCTAACCACTCTCGTAATGGCGGACAGCCTACAACAAATTATCACTAAACTAAGCTAGTTGTTTAGACCCTTTTGCATCTGGCGCTCGTACGATTTCTTTTGACCCATGATCTTGTTGACAAGATCCCTACTCCGTGCTGTTTACTGGGTCAGAAGTGACACCTGTAGACATCTGGCGGGGATAACTAATTAAATGACGATTGATCAGTTTTCGACCGGAGAGGAAAAATGATTAAATTACTAAAATGGCTATTAAAAAATAAGGGTTGATCATAGAAGGGTGAAAATTGAGGATTGTATGTATTTTTGTATGTTGTATCATAAAAAATAGAAATTAAAAATTTTGTCTAAATAATAAAAAAAAAATTTAGGGGTGGACTACCACTAACATTTAGGGGGATGAAAAATAGATGTTGGCCGATTCTCATAGATACCGGATAAGCACAAAAAGTTTCATCAAAATCGGTCAAGCCGTTTCGGAGGAGTATGGCAACGAAAACTGTGACACGAGAATTTTATATATTAAATATATATATATATATTTGTATTTATACTTTTTTTTTGTGTTTTAAAATGAGGCAACCGTGTCGAACGGTATATCTAATTCCCGTATTAATTTATTTAATGTTACATAGAAAACACTGAGGAGGTTATTATTATTACTTATCACATATTATTAACTAACTTATAATTTAATAATATATTTTCGTTTATTTTACTATAATTAAATCCTTTATTTTCAATCTAATATGGGTTATTTTTGCTCTAATGAATTCGACTTATTTTTATACTTATTATGAAATGTTTTATCTCGTATTTTTTCTGTGCTAATAAATGAATGATTTTCAAATATATCATTGAAAATTATATCATAATTTTCTAGGTAGCAATTAAAATGTAATATTTTTCAGCGTTTGAAATTCCTTTAATATATTGAATTCCTTGCTTTTAGTCTTTCGTTTCAAGGAAATTAATGAAAAATGCACGTGAAAGTAAAAAAAAATACTATCAATCAACCAATATCATAGGACCACTCAATAAACCATTATATATATATATATATATATATATATATATATATATATATATATATATATGCTGATTACACAGTTATTGCAGTATAAGATATAAAATTTGGCATAGCTTATGACAATACTCACGAAGGTTGGTAATTATTACCATTGAAATCACTTGCAACTTAACCCAACGAAAACCCTTATATGCTCTTTCCACCTAAGGAATTGAGAAGCATTCCGCAAATTTAATGTAACATGGGATGATATAGAAATCGAAAACGCAACATGCGAAACATTTAGGAGTCATTTTGGATAGTTCTCTAACATTCACATGAATTCACTCTGAGATTTTAAAGATAAAAATAACAACACGTATATGTTGATATACCCTGTGTTCTGGATGGATCCATATCTGCCGGTACATTTTTGCAAATATTAGTAGAAAAAACATATTTGTGTGTGCGAAACAACGTTAACACATCGACAATATCGAGTTGCAACTTAGGACCAGCGTAAAGACATTCATTCAACGACACGCCTGTGACTGACTTCGCTGAAGCATCAAAAACCACCCTAATCTTCATATTATCCTCAACTCCTTAAAACACTGGATGATGGGGAATGAAAAAAGCTCCAGGACGAGTAGCCAAACACATATGTCCTAGATTCTCATATTATTGCATGAAGTTTACATACGCGGTACGCAGCATCGGATCGCGATTAAGACGATGTTCTAAATTTTCAAAACTTTTTTAGGCTATGTGACGAGTCTTGCATCGATGTTCCCGACGTATGAAACGGCATTGGCATGGAGGACCGTCCGTCCAGCTCCCGACGCATGTCTGTAACTACAATATTTTCACACCGTGCATCCAATATCACGTCTGGACAGGGTTCGGATTCTTCAACTGTCCAGAATTTCGTGAGCAGTTGCTTTAATGACAGAGATATTGATCCTTGAGTCTGTATATCTGTAAACAATAGGTTCTCCACCAGAATATTGGCCAATTGCCGTGGTTTGTGAAACCTCTCAACTAGCGCTGCCCACGCAAGAGGATAAGTATCAACGGACATGACGAAGCCTTTGATAATAGCTGCTGCTTCTCCGTCTAACGCACTGCATAGATAGTGATATTTTTCCATGGTAGACAGATGAGGACGTTCTTCGATAAGCGAAGAAAAACGGTCGCTAAAAATGGGCTACGATGCTAGATCTCAACTGAACCTAGGAAGCGGAATCTCGGTTAATCGGATCCCAGACTGTAGATTCACCATACACGCATCCAACGGTTGATTCTGAACATTTGCATGAATCTATGGCAAATTACCCGTATGAACTGAGGACGAATCATTAAGTACCTTGGGAGCTAATGACCTTCGAACTGCAGCAATAGTAGCACACATTTCACCAATATCAGAAGCCAAGACAGTAGAAAATTCTAAAGACTGATCTAATTTAATAAACGTGTCTAGCACATCATCATTCTCTGCTTGAAAGTTGGCCCATAACAACTCTGTCTTTTTGGACATTTCCAAAAACGTAGAGACCAATGACGCATATAGCGTCACATTCTTACTCCTTGGTAAAATTGCCTCGATCCTAGATATGGCTTGACTACGTTTTAGCTGCGCACGCGTAAGTGCACGTACATCACGGGTAGTCATAATGAGTCAATTACTATCAATGCTCATAGGCGTACAAATAAAAATTGCAACAAATAACAATTACAATAACTTAGAATACGTTATAGTATCAAATACTAATTATCAATTAATACCCACATATCAAGTACGTTACAATATAATACAATTACGACAACAAAATAATCTTACTCGACCTTCGCCCCGAAACCACGCTCTGCTACCAAATGTTTAAACGCCCACCGGCTTACCTAAGTTTTTGTGACTGGGACGAAGGGTGAGTAATAACGAATATTTGTTGTGTTAGAGAATAATTAACAGCGTATAATGGTTGAATAATAAATAAATAAATAAATAAATGGGCGCCCTTAATATAAATCTTAATATATATATACGCGTAAATAATATAAACCAAATAATTCATTAACAATAAAATAACATAGTGACGACCTGAGTTCCGTTGTTACCGGTTCTTAAAACCGGGTTGCCAGCAACGACCCTGAACTGTAATATGTGTCACGAACGCCCCACACGTTTACGTTCGTATGGCAACACGGTAATAACGCGAAGGGACGTAAACACGTACGCGATACACCACGACTACGGCGATCAACTGTATACAAAAATATTCGCGACGCACACAATTCGAGTGTCGTATATAAAAATCACGACGCACACAAAACTTGTGTCGTATACCAAAAAATTTTCGTTAATTTCAACGACGCACCAAACACCAAAAAACACACGTTGCTTCCCCTGGGTGTCTGGAGCCACTATGCATTACTAAAATTATACGGCCGAAAATCGTCGAACGACGACGACGCAGATAATCGCGGCCGGAATTCTCCGGTTATAATATTTACTTTTGCGTCGATGGGTGGTGCACGTTATCGCGGATTGTGCAACAACGATACAGAGTGCCGCGAACAGCGTATGAGCGCCCTTGTCTATCGTGATATACCGTTTTCTAACGTGAACAATTCGGGCGCGCCCTCTATTGACGCGCCGTTGGAGTGACGATTGTTGTCTGCGGTGTGACTCGGGTCGCACGATATTGTTCTCTGTTTAGTCGCTGCGACGGCGCTCCTCACCACACACGTCAGTGCTCCCCGTGGTTTGTCCCGTTACAATTTGTTATAATGCTGCCTAAGTACTTGAAATAATCCACCTGAACACATCTATTATTTTCTAGTGTTATATTTATAGATGGTATATTTTTTTTTAGCATAGTTAGGATTTAGATTTGTATTTTCAGACTATATTCTTTCAACGTGCTGTTCATAACATTTAACGCTGTTTGTAGGTCCTCCTCGGATGTTGCGATAACAACAATATCATCAGCAAAGCGAAGCATTGGGATAAGTATTTCTCCTATTTTGACACCAATTTCATTCCAAACTAACCAAAACTTTAAGTGATTTATTGCTTTTTCAATAAATAAATTGAATAATGTAAGTGATAGTGGGCACCCTTGTCTTACACCTTTTTGAATTCTAGCAGTTGTTGTTGTTGATTTTTTATTTATTATGGCTTTTTGTTCTTCATAAAGCTTATAGGAGAATATGTCTATCATTAAAGTCGATCCCTGATTCTTCCAAAATTTTGAAGAGACTTGCCTAATTTATGTTATCGAAAGCTTTCTCTAGGTCAACAAAGGCCATATAAGTAAATTTTTGTCTTTCAATTGGTTTTTCGAGTGTTATTCTCAGACCTAAAATATATTCTCCGGCTCCTTTGTTCTTCCGGAAACCATATTGATCGTTCGCTAATCTAGCTTCTATTTTCTTACTTATTGTACGCTAAGGGAGTTCTTTAGGCAGGTGACTCCGATAACTCGCACCCTATCTATATAAATCACGTGGGAGTGGGTAATCCAATAAACAAAACATTAATATACATTATAACAATTATATTACACAAAAAAATATTACGATTATCTCCAATGATTACTGGTGCACGATCCGTACTGTCAGGTCGGCGGAACAGGACGATTGAAGCTGGAACGGTTTCGAACGCCGGACGACACGCGCGTCGGTACAACGCCGTTGCGCAATACGTGTAAAAGAAATTACACCGGCCACAATATCCACTGGCCAACTTTATAAGGTTCACCGGATGCGTACAAAAACGGTTACGCAATAACAAAAGTATACGTGCTCAATGCACTCGGGACACGGCCACGAGGAAAACGGTTCGTGGCAAAAAGGACGTCTCCGTAAAAGGCCACGCACAACGGCAAACACACGCGAACACGCCGGGGTCATCTCACCGCGGCAGATCGTCACACGCAATAAAAGAATATACGAATTCAGCGCACTCGGGACACGGCCACGAGAAAAAACGGCTCATGACAAAACGGACGTCTCCGTAAAAAAGCCACGAAAAGGCCGTAAAAGGGCCACGAAAAGGCCACGGACAACGGCAAGAGACGCGAGCTCACTCGGTCGTCACGCCACGGTGGCTCGTCAAACACACGCGATGGGTCGCCGATTTTATCGCGGTCGCCGCGACCGTCCGTTATCGCACCCGGACCAAATTAAATTGTCCACCGATACCGAACATTTATCCTTTTGCTTATAATATTTGTTAGTAATTTAGCTGTATGCGATGTCAAGCTTAATGTCCTAAAATTTTCACATTGATTGGATTTAGGTTTTTTTGGTAGGATAACTAATCTACTACATCCAAAGTTTTTCGGAATTTTCCCTGTTTCATATATTTGACAAAACAGTTCATACAAAGTGTTCTTTGTTTCATATTCTGTTTGTTGTAGGAGTTCTGTGATTAATTTGTCTGGGTCGGATGCTTTGTTTTTCTTCATTGCTTGAAGTGCGTCCTCAAATTCTGATTTTAGAATTCCTGTAATTTTATTTGAAACATATCAGGTTTTCAACAAGCGAAGCAGTGTTATCTTCTTCTCCATGTAGTTCTTCTACATATTCTTTCCATCTATTTGCTATTTCTATCTCGTCTAACAGTAAGTTCCCCTCTTTATCCTTTATGTGCATACACTGTGACTTTTTTTTACTGAAATATCGTTTGATAAGTTTATATGCTATGTTCTATTGATTGTATTTCATCATATTATCTATTTCCTCACAATACTTTTCGATTCACATTTCTTTGGCTAATTTTGTTTCTCTATTTATTTTATTTCTTAACGTTTTATATTGTCTCTTACTCTCATCATCTGTTTTGTTCTTAAGCAATCTTCTTCTCTCTATATCTTGAAATATTTCCATTGTTTTCCATTCGCGTTTTGGAGCCGATTTTTCCCTAATTAATATTTCTTTTGCAGTCTCAACGATAAATTCCTTTATGCGTTGCCATTTATGTTCTATATAAATCGTATACATCTGTCCTAATTTTACTTTTGTGTTCAAGTTTTCATCACATTTATTTTCGAACAACTTTTTGATTTCTGGTCGTTCTAGGTCACTCATATTCCATTTTTGCCCTTGATTGTTTGGTTTTTCTAATTTCTAGAGTTTTAGCACAGACTCAAACATTACCAGGTTATAGTCACTGTCAATATCAACACCTGGGTAGGATTTACTAGATTTGACCTGATTTTTATATCTATTCTTTACCAGGATATATACTAATTGGTATCTGTTAATATCTCCCGGCATTTTATACGTATAACGTATTCTCTTATGGTTTTCGAATAAAGTATTAGATTTAACTTATAATGTCTGCAGAATTCGACAAGACAATCACCTCTCTCATTCCGTGTCCCGAGTCCATACCTACCAACTTCCTTACTGTCTGCACCTTTACCCACAATTGCGTTCCAATCTCCCATGATAATTAGATTTTCCTTACCATTTATGAGTTTAATGAGTTCTTCTATCTTTTCGTAAATCTCTTCTACTTCATTTTCCTTTGCTTGTGTTATGGGCATGTAGTATTTGCATTATTTGTAATATAGCGATGTCGTAAGGGATACATTTTAGTTTGATCATTTTAATCCTTTCGTCGTAAGCAATGTAACTTTTTACAAATTTCGTCCACTTTGTACTCAGGATTATACCTACTCCATTTCTTCCAATATCACCGCCAGAGTAAATGACTCTGTAGTCACCCAATATAAGGTCACCTTGTCCATTTCATCTCATTTCGCTTATTTCCAAAATATCTATTTTAAGACGTTTTATCTCAATCTTAAGGTTTTCTAGTTTCCCTATTTGCAACAAGGTTCTGACATTCCATGTTCCTATATTACAAGGGTTTCACTTAATTACGACCTGAGGTATCTTGTTTGGCCTCCTGCCGGGAATAACCTCTCCGATAAGGTCGTTTCCATACGTTATATAATTCGTTGTGTTAATCATTTGTAAATTTACTAAGGAGATTAATGCGGTGGTTTCCTCTTGCCTTCCACATCGCCGCGTAGTAGCCGTGTACATAATGTCCATACACGCCTACTACTGCTACCCGGCTATAGCTGTACCTGCTTACAAGTATCCACCTATAACTAATATTGAAGGCGCTGCTGCCCACCTTCAGGTCTCGTAACACAGGCATGGACTACCGTGAGTGTATTCTGGCCTCAACTCACAGAGGCAACAATACTACATATATATATATACTTATTTTTTTTGTTTTTCTATATGAGGCAACCGCGTCGTATAATATAAATATTTTGTGTATTAATTTATTTAATTTTCCATAGAAAAATAAATAATGTGTCTTTCACATGAACACTAGATAAGCACTAAATCTTTCAGAGAGCAACCCATGACATGCAACACAATCTATCGGTTATAGGTTTTATCCAAAATCTAAATACAAATATAAGAACTATTTGGCGTTGATACCATTATTAAATATTTGTTAATTTAAAAATATAATGTAGTTAGTAGTTAAACCATTATTTTCTAAAGTAGCAATAAAAATCTACTTTCTTCAGGTCCTGTGATTTGTAAAATATATATATCACACTTTTGTGATATGATTGTACTTCCTCTAAAGTCTTCTGTGCTTGGAGTTATTTTTTTGCACAAAGAAACTGTGTCAATATTTAGTAAGACATTGAATACTATATCAAAGTATCAACTTTTTAAAAATCGGGTAAAATATTTCTGTGTTCCTTTCGCCTGGCATAATTTCATTTTTCTAAATTACCTTTATCATTTCCAAATTTTACTTCAAATCATTAATCACACATTTATTTATTAATTCCTCAACCATTTTCGTATCTCTTTTATTCTACTTGATTGTGTTAGTGAACGTCGTTATAAAACAACAGTATTTGTTTCAAAATAAAGATTTATTATCTTGTGTTATGAGTTGAATATATACGCAAAGTTGAATCCAAAATTGAAATTCAAACTCTAGGGTTTTAGTAAATTAATTAAAATAAAAAGATATTTAACAAACTTTACGTATTTTATTGATACTATGGTTTGTATAGCATATAAGATTCATTTAAAATTTGAATTTAAATTTAAAAAAATTATAAATTTTATTTAATTTTAAAATTTTTTTTTTGCTCTACGCAATAATTTTCTTTAATTAATTGGTTCAGAAATTTTTTTATTCAAATCATCCTTTAATGATTTAAAAATTCTGACTAAAAATTCTGTTTAGAGCTATTATAAAGTATCTTATGAAAAAAAGTCAAACATCAGCAATGTGAAAATAAAGCATTTCATGTTGTCGTACGCAATATTCATGCGTCCACTCCATTAAATGAGGTTGAAAACGCCATTTAAGAATTTGACTTCACTCTATGTCAATTTTCTCGTGTCCGCCATAAATTAACAAAAAAAATTTGCCACTCTTTTTTGTTAATCTCGAACCTACTGAAATCAACAAAGATATATTCCATGTAACATTCATTCTTCATCGGGGACATCATTTCTGTTTTTTTTTCTGGGCAGGAGAATTTTTAGGCAGGCCAATTTTGACATTTCACCAGGTCATTAAAAAAAAAATTTATCCTTACTAATATTATAAAGGCGAAAGTTTGTTTGGATGGATGTATGGATGTTTGTTCCTCTTTCACGCAAAAACTACTAAACGGATTTTAATGAAACTTTACAGTAATGTAGCTTATAGATCAGAATAACACATAGGCTATAATTTATAAAGATATTGTGTGAATTGTCCAAAATATAACGATGAATGGATGAAACGGATGGATGTATGGATGTTTGTTCCTCTTTCACGCAAAAACTACTAAACGGATTTTAATGAAACTTTACAGTAATGTAGCTTATAGATCAGAATAACACATAGGCTATAATTTATAAAGATATTGTGTGAATTGTCCAAAATATAACGATAAATGTCATTTAAGTCTGAAAAAATTCTGCAATCTGCGAGCTATTCAGGCGTGTGCTGCAAAAACAGTTAGTGCTACATGTATATAATGTATGGTGAAAATATTTATCTTAAATAGTCCTACAAAAAATTCTGCGACACCATATATATCTATCTTTTATGAGTAAGCCATTATTGTCAAAATAGTGAACCATAAATACAATAAAAATTGATAATTTATTTCTAATGCACATTTGGTAGTAATAAATGGATCCTTATCAAAATGAATACTTTTATCGCTTTTGGTATTTAAAGGAGATAAATTTTGTCCTTCACAATACATCATTTGGACAAATATTTTAATAGTTACGACGATGACAAACCGAACGCGCGATACTATGGTATCTATGGTAATAATAATACAACGAAAGCTTGATTTTGTTTTTCAATCAGCAAATTACAATTATTTTTTATAAAAATATCGTAGAAAAAGTACCTCCTAAGAAATAATTATGCCGCGAAAGCGTAAGTCTAATCTTTCCCAAAGCTCTAATAAAGTTCGATCTATGAAAGTAGCTAGACTTAACGAGACGTTTCCACAAGCCGAACTGCGAAGGCTTGAACAGGCGGAGCGTGAGGTAGCTCACAGAGCTGCTCAGACACCAGAGCAGTCCCAGGATCGGCGTCGACAGCACGCTGAGTATCTAGCATCTCGACGGGCTGCCGAGACACCAGAACAGTCCCAAGCTCGACGTCAACAGAACGTTGAATATCTGGCATCTCAACGAGCTGATGAGACACCAGAACAGTCTCAAAACCGCCTTCGACAGCATGCTGAGTATCTAGCATCTCAACGGGCTGCTGAGACACCTGAACAGTCCCAAGCTCGACGTCAACACCACGCTGAATATCTGGCATCTCAACGGGCTGCTGAGACACCTGAACAGTCCCACGCTCGGCTTCTTCAGCAGGCAACTTACATAGCGTCACAAAGAGCTACAGAAACCGTTGAAGAAGCTGAATCTCGCAGACGCGCTGTTGCTGAAAGGGCACAACAGCGACGTCTAATATTCAGAAGAAACACGTGGGGGGTATTCGACAAAGCTGCATTTGAGTACGACGAGACACTTGATTACGGAAGCCACAATCTTATAAAAATAGAACCTATGAACAAAGAATGTAGATTTTGCGGTGCTCTTAAGTGGAAAGAAGAAGCTGCGGGCATGTGTTGTTCAGGAGGAAAAGTAGCTCTTGCTTCAATAGATGAGCCAGTTGAGCCGCTTAAAGAACTTTTCTCTCATGAAACAGATGAGTCTCGCCGTTTCCTAAAAAACATAAGAAAATACAACACGTGCTTCCACATGACATCTTTTGGGGCGGATAATATTGTTTCTATGCCAGGATTTTGTCCGACTTTTACAATACAAGGGCAAGTATACCACACAATTGGATCTTTGCTTCCTGCTACCAATACGCAACCAAAATTTTTGCAAGTTTATTTCATGGGCGATGAGGAAGCACAAGTTAATAGGCGTTCTGAGTACGTGCAAGGTTTGGATAGAAACACGGTTCAAAAAATACAACAAGTTCTACATAATCACAACATTTTAGTACATGAATTTAAAATGGCTAAAGATAGAGTGACTAGCGATAATTACAAGGTTGTAATACACCCAGATCGTGTACCACGTGGTGAACATGAAAGAAGATTCAATGCCCCGACCACAAATGAAATAGCTGCCTTAGTAGTTAGTAGTGAACAAACTGCTTCTCGGGATATCGTTATTCAGGCGCATGATGACCGGCTCACTAGAGTTCCGGACACTCATAGATTTTATGACGCTCTCGAGTACCCGATAATTTTTTGGAAAGGACAAGAGGGGTACAGTTTTGATATTCCTCAGACAAACCCAGTTACAAAACAACCCATACCAAATAAAAAAGTGTCCTGTAAAGACTTTTATGCGTGTCATATGATGGTACGTCGCAACGATTTTAATTTATTACTTCGATGTAGACTTCTCCTTCTTCAGTTTTTGGTGGACATGTATGTCAAAGTGGAGAGTGAGCGCTTAAGGTTTATTGCCTTGAACCAAACAAAACTGCGAGCAGAAAATTATATACATTTACAAGACGCGATAAGGAATGATGCGGATTTGAATCCAAATAACTTGGGTCAAATGGTAATTCTCCCGTCGTCATTTGTAAATAGCCCGAGATATCTTCATGAATACACGCAGGATGCGTTCACATACGTGCGTAACTACGGGAGGCCTGATCTATTTATTACAATGACATGTAATCCCGCCTGGCCAGAAATCACTACAGAGCTCATGCCAGGTCAAAATTCAACGGACAGACACGACTTAACAGCCAGAGTATTTAAAATAAAAGTTCAAAAGTTGGTTGCTCTACTTACAAAAGGTAAAATATTTGGTGATGTGAAGTGCTTCATGTACTCGATTGAATGGCAAAAAAGAGGTTTGCCTCACGTGCACTTACTGCTGTGGTTGATGGAAAAATTACGCCCTAATCAAATTGACGAAGTAATTAAGCCGGGTAATTCAGCTGTAATAAAAAATACAAATCTTTGGCACGGGCAACGCCGGGCAGGACAGCTAGTATATATATATATATATATATATTAATGTAGGTAAACTGTGCAAACCTATGTTAATATTTTTTCCTGCCCTTTTATCATTCTAATTGAAGTTACTCATAACGATTTATGCAAATTTAAATAGCTAGCATTTCAAAGAATTAAAATCTTGTAAGGAATTAAACAATCAGTTAAAGCCATTTCACAATTATTTGGAAAAAAGGTAAATTAAGTACAATAAAATACACTTTAATTTTAAGATTAAACATCATTAATACAAAATATCCAATTATTAATTATGTATGTTAAAAATATTGTAAGGATTGTTTATGTTCAAATTCTTCTTATAGAATTTGGAAAAAATATTGAAAATTAAAGTTCAATGCGCCCTGTAGGATATATTTATTATTCCAACAACAACAAAATTAGAGAAATCTAACACTCTAGGAGTCGTAAAAGTTTTTCTTTTAAAGGATATAATATCGATCTTCTCATTTTCTATCTATCAGTGTTTTGACATGTACAAAATAAAATTTTGAGACTTAATGTCTATCAAATTTTGCATAATGTCTTCATATTTTCAAAATAAATATTTAAATCGGATCACTCCAGAAGGCATGAGAATTATTCCAGTAACGAATATATTTCAAATCTTTAGTTAAAATACATGACCATCACATGCCTCATTAAATTATTATTTAATACTAAATATAATATACTATAATTAAACATTTTTATTTTTTATTTTTTATGTAGGGAATTTCCTTACAGGTATGAACTTAAAATTTGAAATTCAAAAGAAGAATATTTGATATATATAAAACAACAAATATCTTAAAAGTCTTTCCTTTTCATTAGCACATATCTATTTTATCTCACATACATTAATTCTAATTAAACATGAAAGAATTCATTGAATATCAAATATATTTTTCAGTGCATTTTACTGATAATTAGTCTAATGTTAAGAAATTTAAAATTATTTTGTCAGTCGTGAAAATACGAGTAGTTGTACTCTGTTTTTATATACTTTTCTATAGTTCTTATAAAATTTTCCAAATTTCAATATGTAATTATCCATCTTTATGATTTACAAAATGAATTCTTAAATATAATACTTTTTCTTGTACGGTTTGGAATTAAATACAAGTGGTTAATATACAATTACAAATTTGTTTATATAAAAGAGATATAAGTAAAATTTTAGTCTATTATACACTTTTACATTATAGATTTCGGAAATATATTAGAATTAATTTAAATATACATTAAATAATGGGAGTGTTTGCAATGATGTGATTTAAATAATATTATTTCTATAAATTTACCCATACTATAATCTATTTGTATGGTTCTTATCATAAAAGCTCTACCATATATTTATAGTTTATATTTTGTAACTTTTTATTTATTGAGTTCATATAAACCCTATTATATACATATGAACCATATGCCCTAGTTCGTTAAATTTGTTATTATTGGAAAAAGGAAAATTTCCTATCCTCACCTTATGTAAACGTATTTAAATTTTTTTCCTACCATTCCAAATATAGAATTGTCGTAACATCCTTACTTTTGGAATTTTAAATATGTTAATTTTGTTTACACTATTTATATGTAAACATTATAGTATAATTATATATTCCGATTTATTATTCTTTGTGGTATGGTTTATGTATATTTAAAATAATTATTATCACCAAAAATCTTTTCTTTAATCATTTACACATATTAACATACTTAAATACTTATTTTTATGTATGTTTAGACCTATAATTCTGTCAATCTAATGTCAATTTCATAAATTAAGTCATTCAAACATATTTGCTAAACATAAAAAACCAAATATAATTTTTAATATTCCTCTCAAACCAGCTATCAATTAGATATAAAAAATTTATTAATATCTAACATAACTTTTATATTTACATTTGCAAAATTTAATATCTTTTTAAATAATATTTGACAAAAGTTTTTGTTGTTACTTTATGTAAGAAAATTATAGTAAAAAAAAAAAATGATATATACATATATTTATTTATATATATATATTATTTAACAATATATGATTAATTTAAAAATGGGTAACATAAATCAAAATTATCAATATGTTCCTTTTTCTTGTGGTATGGAATGTTTAGTGCATTAAGTAATTCAAATACTACACTCTTACCTTATAGAGTAAAACCCTAATAAATATATGGCGAAACAATTTAATATATCATGTAATCCATAAAAACCATATTATAAAGATATATTTCTATTTATTTTTCTTCATTGTACGCGTTGTTTAGATTTTGGTATGTATTATTACCACGTACACAAAAATATATTATAGTATAAAAATATAATATTTTTATCACAATGCAAATATATAATGAGAGCTTTTGAAATATTCTGATGATATAAATAAAATTAATTAGCTATATTATTCCTATATTATTTGTCTAAGAACTTTAATATTTATTAATTATTTATTATTTGTTAATCTTAATCATTTGAGTTTATGTATAAATAATAAATATTTTAATGTAATTCACTATTATTAGCATATGGCTCCGGCATAAACAATTAATATATAATTTAACAACAAATAATAAAGACTAAGACTAACAAAATTAGAATTAAGGCTAATATTAAGATAAAAGTTTACAGTTAAAATAATAATAATATGATGAAATAGTAAACAATTAAATTAAATTAAATTAATTTCGGTAACAAAATTGGTAACTTATGTTTCTTCTCTTCCTTTCTCCACTTGAGGTTTGGAATGGATCACAGGCGCAAACCTAAATTTTCCATTCAATCGATGGCATCAGCGTTGGCTGTGTGAATTTCCTCAAAACTTCCCGGATATTTCGTTATTGGGCATTCATTTACTATGTGCCTGACAGTTTGCACTTTCCTGCATTCACATAAAGGGGATTCCTTCATTCCCCATTTGTGTAATAGGTAATTACATTTACCTTGTTCGGTTCTAATGCGGTTTAAGGTGGTCCACAAGTCACGTGGTAAATCAAAGCCGAGCATTTTTGCTATTGGTTCTCCGATCAAAGATGAATTTCGTACATCAGATTATAACCATGTCCTTTTCCAT
This sequence comes from Chaetogeoica ovagalla, assembly GCA_032441825.1. Lineage (NCBI taxonomy): Eukaryota > Metazoa > Arthropoda > Insecta > Hemiptera > Aphididae > Chaetogeoica > Chaetogeoica ovagalla. Next base: position 5,360,860 of record CM063726.1, read on the forward strand.
TCAATCTGTAGATCATCTTCGTTTGTGACTTCTTGTCATATGGGTTAAGGCCTTTTAGTTGATTGGTGTACGTGTATCGTTATAGATTTGCAGGTCGTCATTCCTTTTAATTTTATTGATGATATTTTGGGAAGCTCTTTGTCACCTAACATCTGGAGGATCAATATGTGAAAGAACAGGTAACCATTGGGTTGGAGTGCTGCTGACTTTCCCTGTGATTGTTATTATAGCAACATTTAGTTAGACGTCAATTTCTTTGCAGTGAGCGCTCCTCATCCATACAGGCGCACAGTATTCAGCAACACTGAACACTAAGGATAAGGCTGATGTTCTCAGCTTTCTTGTTTTACAACCCCAGCTAGTCCCAGTTAATTTGGCGATGATATTGTTACGTGATTTTATTTTGTTTTTTATTGAATCTAGGTGTTGTTTGAAAGATAGCGTCCTGTCGAGTTTGAAATATAGGTACTTAGAGTACTCTTCGTTAGAAATATTGGTTTCATCGATCTTTAGCTCGAGTTCTCTTTTAGCTTCGCGGTTATTTAGGTGGAAATTCACAACTGTTGTTTTATTTGCATTTAGAGTGAGATACTAGTTTGCAAAATAGCTTTGAAAAATTTTTAAATCTTCGTTCAAGGGGTCTTCTAATTGTTCAAATGAGTTACCTTGGGCTACTAGGCCTATATCATCTACGTACATGAATTTTCTTGATTTTGTTTCTGAAATGTCGGCGGTGTATAGATTAAATACCGTAGGGGAGAGAACTGATCCTTGTGGAAGCCCATTTTGTACAATCTTTCTTCGGCTTACTTCACCATTAAGGTTGACTTTAATTTTAGTTGGAAGTTTATGTTGGACAGTATTAGCTCTAATAAGCGTAATGTGGTTTTGCATATAAGGATCTTTTCCAATTTGAGTAGAAGAACTCTTTTCCAAACGGTATCGTACGCTACCGAAAGGTCGAGAAACACTGCTCCAGATTTCAACTTTCTTGGAAACCATTTTCCACGTGCGTTATTAGGGCCAGCACTTGTTCACAGCAATTTCATCCTTTTCTGAAGCCAGTTTGTTCTTTAAGAAGCATACCTTCTCATAGCGGTGAGACCCGCCTTAATATAAATCTCTCAAATAATTTGTAGACTACCGAGAGCAATGATATTGATATATCATAGTTTTTCGGATCATCTCCTGCTTTATTAGGCTTCAAGATGGCTACAACTATTGCTTCGTGCCATATTTTAGGGAGAGCCGCTTTAGTAGCTACAAACGTAAAGAATCGTGCGAGCCAAGATCTGCTCTTAGAACTCAGGTTTTTTACAAATTCCGGTAGAATTCCGTCTGCGCCTGTTGCTTTTCCATTTTTAACCTTTATTAAGGTAATTTGTACCTATTTTTCAATAAAGTCATCCATTAAAGTATATCTATCCTCGCAGTTCTCTAGTTCTCTTTTATATTCATTTGCTATAGTGATGTTCTTCTATTTGGTAAGTTTAATGTTTGAAGTTTTGAAGAGGTTGTTTGCAACTGCCTTTGGTGAGACGCTATTTTCTTTCCGAATTTGTTGGAAAGCGTTAAGCTTTCAAAAAGGTCCCAGCTTTTCCGGCTTGAGTGGCAGAAGTCCATCTCTTCCACAGTTTTGACCCATCTTTGTCTGCGTTCCTCATCGAGTAATTTTGTTAACCGATCTGCTGTTACTTTGGATTTCGTTTGTTCATACTCAGACAACAGATGGTCGCATTCTTTTGACCAGCAAGGTACATAGTCTTGTCTGTGACCTTTGGGCATGGCTTTTTCAGCTGCAGTTTTAATTAGCTTTGTAAACCTCTCGTAGTTACTAGATATCGGCTCAATACGATTTATATTTTCTTCCACGTAAGTTGCATATTTGATCCAATCTGCCTTCCTGACATTCCATCTATTTAATTTTGGTTTGCTCACTTTGGACAAGCATAGACCCACATCCACTACAACAGGTAAATGTTGGCTCTTTGGGAATTCTTTTAGTATCTAGCGACTTGCTCTTAGCGGGATTTTGCAGTGATCTGTTGTGAAAAACATAAATCCGGAGAGGTGGATGAGTCCCATCTACATCATTTAAATGTGCCTCCTTGTTTCGCATCGTTCAGTAGGTGGAGGTAGTTTAATTCAGTCCAGTTACTGAGGTTGTCTTTGTTGCTGTCCTCGCTACTGTAGCCCCATTCTGTACTGTGTGAGTTAAAGTGTTTAATATATACTGCTGGGTGATCGGCTTGTGGAAGTACAGGTGTAGTCCAGTCTTCCGTTGGCGGTTTATATACATTATACATTTTGGTATTGCCTACCTCGATGTCAACCGTGTGTTTGTTCCCCTCTATTCTCTTTACACCCTTTTGGTTCAAGTCAAGATTCACGAAAGTTTCCACGCCATATTTGTTGTGTCCTATAAAGTCGATCAGCTGGAAGCCTGGGATTTTTAATCTCTCTATACGATCATCTGGGATGTGGGTTTCTTGGAGGGCCATGATATCCGCATTATAGAACATATGACTAATGAGTTCAGCTTTTGCCTTTGACATGCATTTGATGTTTATCTGAACAATTCTCATAAGATATTCCAATGATTTATTACCTTTTTTATTTTTTCCCCTGCCATAATTATCAACCTTGTGCTTATTAAGGGTTTGTCCAGTTTCTTTTTTGCGTTTTAGTCTTTTATGAATTTCTTTGTTATTTTTGTTATTTTTAAAAATTAATGAAGTTGAAGGGATAGTCTTTACTTTTATAGCTTGTGCTGCAGAGGCATGTGTCAAGGCAGCCTTCAGAAAGGCTTTTTTGCCGGGAGGGCCAGGAGATACTCAGATGTTTGGCCGCCGTGTTGGTGCTGTTTCGTTTCGTGACATTGTTGTGTGAATCAAAAGCAAAGTTTCGGATATATTACTCGTTAACAATGACACTACTCGAACCTCGCGAAGGTACAGCACCACCTCCCCCAATGCAATTCACTAAACATGCATGTAGAAATGTCGTAGGAACCTAATCCTTTGGATTTTTAAATAATAATAATACAAAATGTATACATATTATTATTATTGTTTTAAATTCCAAAGAATTAGTTTGCTACGACATTTCTAAATATATATTCTATTGTAGTTATATATTGTATTATATATATATATATATATATATATATATATATATATATATATATATATATATATATAGACCAATCTTCTCAAATTCAGTTTCATACATTATGTCATTCATTTATGTTTGCTGAACATATTACTTTAAATAAAATTTTTATTATACAACCTCTAATTTTAGTTGTTAATTGGATACAAAAATTTCTTAATAAACTATGATAATTATTTTAATATTTTGTCCGGAAATACCTATAACTTTCTAAATTATATTTTTCAATGTTCTTTGTTGTGAATTAATGTAATAAACAAAAACAAAAAATATGCTATATAAATTTATATATAACAGTATTTGTTGTATTGTTAGAAAATATAAAATTTATTTCTCAAATGCGATAATTTTTTATGAATATTTTTCAAAAATTCAAAATTGCTATACCCCTTTGCATTCTGCTATCTGGCGTTTGATATACCATTTCATTATTTAGTATGATATCTTATTATATGTAACCTAAGATTATCATTCATAAAATTACACTGGTATTCTCCAATGTCACTTTTAATTGTATTATCTAACAACATTTGTTGCTGAAAACCCTACTCGCAATACATAATTTACCTACAAATTTTAAATTCAAAAGTCATTGACAAAAACTCTCACGCTTTTTAAGGTAATTTCGATATATTATTTATATTTTTTTGAAATGAAAAAACTGTTTTATAGAGTGCATTATTCTTCATCGTTTCATTAAATGTTATTTTGCACAAATTAACTGACGGACAGGAAATGATATTAATGGTATATTATGCTTTACAAGAATAATTTTCACGCCTCCCAGAATGTTCTGGTGGAAAAAGGAAAATTTCTTATCCTTATCATATGTAAACGTCAAAAAGGGATACTTCTTATAGATTTTAGAAAAGGAGTTTCAATGGAAATCCAATGCGCCCTGTAGGAAATCTTTTTTTTCAACAACAACAAAAATTAGAAAAATTTAACATTACAGGAATCGTGAGATTTTTTTCTTTAAGGGTATAACATAAAATATATCATTTTCTATTTTATATTCAGAAATAATTCATACCTCTCCCAAAATCTCCGCTTATGCTAATTTTGTTATTATTGAAAAAGAGGAAAACTTCCTAATATTACCATATGAAGACCTTAAACTGGAGATTGTTAAAAATATTGTAAAATTTTTGATTCTCTAATTCTTCTTATAGATTTCAGGTTTTCGGAATAAATTTATAGCATCGAAGTCCCATGTGACCTCTCGGAAATCTATAATTTTTATATAACAACAAAAATAAAGAAATCTATCGTTCTAGGAGTCGTTAGACTTTTCCCTCTAAAGGATATAACAACGAACTTTTCAATTTCTGTATATAAATGTTTCGAATTGTACAAAATAAAATTTTGAGACTTATAGTGCAACGTGTCTTTCATAATGTCTTCCCCTTTTCAAAAAAAATATTGAATTCGGATCATTCCATACGTCATGAGAATTATTCCATTAACAATTGTATTTAAAATCTGTATCTAAAACACATGATTATCACGTGCACCTTCAAATTATTTTGTAAACCGAAAATAATATACTATAATTATAAAATTTAATTTTTTATTTTTCATGTTGTGGATTACTTAGGAAAAGGTATATATGAATATGGCATATAAAATTCAAATGAAAAATATTTGATATATATTTATTAATAATTATCTTAATTTTCTTTCCCATTAATTGGCACATATCCATTTCATTTCACAACATATTACTTCTAATTAAACAATAAAAAGTTCTTTGAATATCAGATATATTTTTCAGTACATTCTACTGATAATTAGATTAATGTCAAGAAATTAAAAATTATTTGTTTTGTCGTAAATATAGTAGTATTCTGATTTCATTTACTTTTCTATAGTTCTTATACAAGTTTTCAAATTTTTAATTTGTGATTGAAATTGGCATTACGAATTTTTAAATATATTACTTTTTTTCTTTAAGATCTGAAATTCAATGGATCTTATGGATAATATAATATAACAAATTTGTTTATATATAAAATGAATAAGTACAATTTTATTGTCTTAAACAATTGTAAATTGTATATTTCTGAAATATATATGAATTAATTCGAATAGAACTTTAATAAAGAGGATTTTTGCGATAATCTGATTTAAATAAAATTATATAATAAGGAATATTGATGATATATAAAATCTGCATTGATCGCTTGACTTCCCTTCTCCGTGCATGATTTATTATGTAGGCACTGTTCGCCGAAGAAGCTAGTGCCCCCCCCCTAAACACGCCTATCGTGGAAACCCGAAAATAGTAAATAAAATTAGATATTCACCTCGGTATTAAGTATCGACTCTGTTCGTATGTGCTATTATTGTTATCGTCTAGCATACTATTTTGTTCCTTACGAATGAAGTATACAAAAAACAACACGGCATGGCAGAGCGTGATTTATAATCAATTATCAGTATATGCTATTTGTAATATATTTATTATATAATCATACAAAAACCTGGATAAATAAACAGACTGACGATATTTGTCACTTATCAATGGACTGTAGACACATATACACAATATTGGGATTTTTAAATGCTCACTAAAAACATCTTAAAAGCAAAATATCTGACTGTTGTGAAGGCTTGTGTATCACTTTGTTTAAAGATGTAACCTGTAATGGTTTCGAAATTTCAGAACAAAATTTGCAACATAGACACATCCGAAATGTTCATGAATTATAGTAATTTAATTCATTATAGTTTTAAAAAAATTATAAGTTTTATAAAATTTTCTTAGATATACAAATCACACATTAATAATAGTGTTTTGATTTTTAATACATATTTAGACTGTCCTGTCCTCTAAATTTTCATCCGCAAACCCACTAAATTGCATGTACATATTCCACACTATATGTTCAATCCAAAATTGAAATTCCGATAAGAAAACACTTGTGATGAATTAAGTATATGAAGTAAGGTCTAATTGTTCATTAATAAATATATTGACCAATATCTATGCCTCTCTAAAGTCAATATCATATATTATGCTATTCATACATGTATACGAGGTCTGTTCAAAAAGTACGTAGACTGTTTAAATTACGCGGGCCTAATTGGTTCTAGGAAAACCTGCTTGGTATCGCTATCTTCGTACAGATTAGCTGATTACAAAGCAGTCTGTTGATTGCAAATATCATTATTAGTTAATTATCCACGCGGTTTTTCGTGAAGTGTGTTTTTTTCATTTGGCGGATTTTAAAATGAGTGACTTGAACGAGCAAAGAGTTGCTGTGAAATTTTGTGTTAAACTCGGAAAATCTGCGAGTGAAACCTTTAATATGCTCAACGTGGCTTACGGAGACATTGCAATGAAGCGTGCGACATGTTTTAAGTGGCATGAAAGATTTAAAGGTAGTCGTCAGTCGATTGAAGACGAAGAGCGTTCTGGACGTGCTTCCACGTCAACTGAAGACTCACACATCGACAAAATCAACACCCTGGTTCGGACAAATCGACGTCTAACCATCAGAGAGCTTGCTGAAGAATGTGAGATATCAGTTGGATCGTGTTATGAAATTTTGACCGAAAAATTGAAGATGCACCGCGTTGCCGCGAAATTTGTTCCACGCCTAATGACGGACGACCAAAAAGCCCATCGCCGAACACTGGATAACTGTTCATCCCCACCCACCCTACTCACCTAACCTCGAACCTCCTGACTTCTTCTTGTTCCCCATACTCAAAAAACCTTTGAAAGCAAGAAGATTTGAGAAGATTCCCGAGATTAAAGAAAATGCGACGAAGGAGCTAATGGACGTCACAAAAGAAGCGTTCCAAGAATGTTTCCAAAAGTGGAAAAACCGTTGGAATAAGTGTGTGCGTTGGGGAGGTCAGTACTTTGAAGACGATCCAGACATGTAACTTCTAAATAAAGTACATTTTGCTTTATGACGTCAGTCTACGTATTTTTTGAACAGACCTCTTATACATATTCTATACATATAAAACAGAATATTATTCCCTCTTAAATTAGTGGTCAATGGGATATAAAATTTTGAGACTCATAGTCCAACGTGTTTTGCAATATGTCTTCCCCTTTCCAAAAAAAATATTGAATTCAGATCATTCCACACGTCATGAGAATTATTCCATTAACAATTGTATTTAAAATCTGTATCTAAAACACATGATTATCACGTGCACCTTCAAATTATTTTGTAAACCGAAAATAATATACTATAATTATAAAATTTAATTTTTTATTTTTCATGTTGTGGATTACTTAGGAAAAGGTATATATGAATATGACATTTAAAATTCAAATGAAAAATATTTGATATATATTTATTAATAATTATCTTAATTTTCTTTCCCATTAATTGGCACATATCCATTTCATTTCACAACATATTACTTCTAATTAAACAATAATAAGTTCTTTCAATATCAGATATATTTTTCAGTACATTCTACTGATAATTAGATTAATGTCAAGAAATTAAAAATTATTTGTTTTGTCGTAAATATAGTAGTATTCTGATTTCATTTACTTTTCTATAGTTCTTATACAAGTTTTCAAATTTTTAATTTGTGATTGAAATTGGCATTACGAATTTTTAAATATATTACTTTTTTTCTTTAAGATCTGAAATTCAATGGATCTTATGGATAATATAATATAACAAATTTGTTTATATAAAAAATGGATAAGTAAAATTTTATTGTCTTAAACAATTGTAAATTGTATATTTCTGAAATATATATGAATTAATTCGAATAGAACTTTAATAAAGAGGATTTTTGCGATAATCTGATTTAAATAAAATTATATAATAAGGAATAGTGATGATATATAAAATCTGAATTGATCGCTTGACTTCCCTTCTCCGTGCATGATTTATTATGTAGGCACTGTTCGCCGAAGAAGCTAGTGCCCCCCCCCCTAAACACGCCTATCGTGGAAACCCGAAAATAGTAAATAAAATTAGATATTTACCTCGGTATTAAGTATCGACTCTGTTCGTATGTGCTATTATTGTTATCGTCTAGCATACTATTTTGTTCCTTACGAATGAAGTATACAAAAAACAACACGGCATGGCAGAGCGTGATTTATAATCAATTATCAGTATATGCTATTTGTAATATATTTATTATATAATCATACAAAAACCTGGATAAATAAACAGACTGACGATATTTGTCACTTATCAATAGACTGTAGACACATATACACAATATTGGGATTTTTAAATGCTCACTAAAAACATCATAAAAGCAAAATATCTGACTGTTGTGAAGGCTTGTGTATCACTTTGTTTAAAGATGTAACCTGTAATGGTTTCGAAATTTCAGAACAAAATTTGCAACATAGACACATCCGAAATGTTCATGAATTATAGTAATTTAATTCATTATAGTTTTAAAAAAATTATAAGTTTTATAAAATTTTCTTAGATATACAAATCACACATTAATAATAGTGTTTTGATTTTTAATACATATTTAGACTGTCCTGTCCTCTAAATTTTCATCCGCAAACGCACTTAATTGCATGTACATATTCCACACTATATGTTCAATCCAAAATTCATATTCCGATAAGAAAACACTTGTGATGAATTAAGTATATGAAGTAAGGTCTAATTGTTCATTAATAAATATATTAACCAATATCTTTGCCTCTCTAAAGTCAATTTCTTATATTATGCTATTCATACATGTATATATATATTCTATACATATAAAACCGAATATTATTTCCTCTTAAATTAGTGGTCAATGGGATATAAAATTTTGAGACTCATAGTCCAACGTGTTTTGCAATATGTCTTCCCCTTTCCAAAAAAAATATTGAATTCGGATCATTCCACACGTCATGAGAATTATTCCATTAACAATTGTATTTAAAATCTGTATCTAAAATACATGATTATCACGTGCACCTTCAAATTATTTTGTAAACCGAAAATAATTCTCTAATATATAAAATTCTCGTGTCACAGTTTTCATTGCCATACTCCTCCGAAACGGCTTGACCGATTTTGATGAAACTTTTTATGCTTATCCGGTATCTATGAGAATCGGCCAACATCTATTTTTCATCCCCCTAAATGTTAGGGGTAGTCCACCCCTAAATTTTTTTTTTATTATTTAGACAAAATTTTTAATTTCTATTTTTTATGATACAACATACAAAAATACATACAATCCTCAATTTTCACCCTTCTATGATCAACCCTTATTTTTTAATAGCCATTTTAGTAATTTAATCATTTTTCCTCTCCGGTCGAAAACTGATCAATCGTCATTTAATTAGTTATCCCCGCCAGATGTCTACAGGTGTCACTTCTGACCCAGTAAACAGCACGGAGTAGGGATGAGAACGAAGCCGGTCTCCTTTCTTTCTCACTCCCTACACAGTTGTCGGCCACAATAATGATGTTTATGCATCAAGTGTAGTAGTAACGTTGACAATTATTATTTTATTATTATTTCTCAGTGTAACTCTCATATTAACTTTTAATCATTCCTATTTTATCAATAATAATTAAATTATCAATTTTGAGTGTATTTTGCACGATTAGTTAATCAAGTGATTTTATAACCTCAAAAGTACTCAACACGTGACACGAGCTTCCAATAACAACGGATTTTGTGTTGTAAGTATACTTTTTTTTATATCGAAAATATTGTTGATCTTATAAAAATGTAATTTTAATATAATTTTATTAAAAAAATGTAATTGAACAATTAAGATTTTCATAGTTTCCAAAAAATCAATCATTATGAATCTTTATTTTGAAATGTCAATGAAAATATTGGTTGTATGAAAAAATTATAAGAGATTAATGTTTTCATAAAATTTAATTTTTTACTTTTGTCTGAAAAATTTTTCCATAAAACTTATATTTTTGTTATAAATCATTTCAAAACTGCGGCAAAAATCCTGGCCCTAATTATACTTTTAACATTTTTCATCATTAAATAATTTCATTAATTCTATTTATGTATGTTTTGTACAGTGAGCAATGCCAAGAAAACGCAAAGGGGCTGATTTGAGCCCCTTTACAAGTAAAGCTCGAAACTTGCGAAATAGCAGATCCGAAAGAACAGAAGAACAAATCCAGCAACAAAATACTGATGCACGTGTCAGAATGGCGCAATTGCATCAAGAAGAGCCAGAAGATACACGAGCTGAACGCAATGATGTCAGAAGATTAGAACAACGACAATCACGCCGTTTCACAGTCAATAGACGAAGAACAAATGACCAACAACGACAACAGGTACATCGAGCATTTATATCTGATTCATTCCTGCGTCTAGCATTCCAGTATGAGCCCGATATTGAATATTATGCTCATTCAAAAGTGGTAATTGGTGCTAGGGACAAGGAATGTCCGCATTGTCATGCTCTGAAATTCAAAAATGAGCCAGCTGGGATGTGTTGCGCGTCAGGAAAAGTGCAACTACCTGAAATTAGGTGGGTTCTTCTTTTTGGATGCACCGGGTGGAACTGACAAAACATTCGTTATTTCGCTAATTCTTGCTGAAATACGATCAAATAATGGCATCGCATTGGCCGTTGCATCATCGGGCATTGCAGCAACTTTATTGGATGGAGGTAGAACAGCTCATTCAGTATTTAAGCTGCCACTAAATATTCAGAATAACCCTGACGCAGTATGCAACATTAAGAAACAATCGTCCATGGCCACTGTGCTGAAACTGTGTAAAAATATTATTTGGGATGAATGTACTATGGCACACAAATATTCACTTGAGGCGTTGAACAGGACATTGAAAGATATTAAAAACAGTGACAAACTATTTGGCGGAACTCTGTTGGCCCTTTCAGGTGATTTCAGACAAACACTTCCAGTCATTCCACGTTCAACATACGCTGATGAGATCAACGCTTGCTTAAAATCATCTCCATTGTGGCGTAATGTTGAAAAATTACGGCTAAAAATAAATATGCGCGTTCAAATGTTTCAAGATCCATCCGCTGAAACATTTTCAAAACAACTCTTAGATATCGGTGATGGCATGCTCTCGAGTGGGTAAACCATCCAGTTTGTTTGTGTTAGCTAAAGATGGACTAACAAAAAATATTGTTCACGCTATAGCATTAAGAGATTGATATTGTTTAATAGTGTTACTGTCGTAATTGTTTAATTAATGATATATAATTTTAAGGAATAAATTATAATATAACTTAAAAATAATGTTTGCCTTTTGTTATTTTTATATTCCCTCATCGTTCACAGCGCTCCATGCTTATTTCACGCATATACCACATTCTTACATACATACAATATACACATTCTAACATACATACATACTTACAATAAGTAAGCTATTTTTTGTCTACACTAGAAATTACTAGGAAATTATTTATATGGCAAAACAACGTTTGCCGGGTCAGCTAGTATACTATAATTATAAAATTTAATTTTTTATTTTTCATGTTGTGGATTACTTAGAAAAAGGTATATATGAACATGACATTTAAAATTCAAATGAAAAATATTTGATATATATTTATTAATAATTATCTTAATTTTTTTTCCCTTTAATTAGCACATATCCATTTCATTTCACAACATAATACTTCTAATTAAACAATAATAAGTTCTTTGAATTTGAATATCAGATATATTTTTCAATGCATTCTACTGATAATTAGATTAATGTCAAAAAATTAAAATTATTTGTTTTGTCGTAAATATAGTAGTATTCTGTTTTCATTTACTTTTCTATAGTTCTTATAGAATTTTTCAAATTTTTAATTTGTGATTGAAATTTGCATTACGAATTTTTAAATATATTACTTTTTTTTTTACGATCTGAAATTCAATGCATTTTATTGTTAAATTATATAACAAATTTGTTTATATATAAAATGAATAAGTACAATTTTATTGTCTTCAACAATTGTAAATTGTATATTTCTGAAATATATATGAATTAATTCGAATAGAACTTTAATAAAGAGGATTTTTGCGATAATCTGATTTCAATAAAATTATATAATAAGGAATATTGATGATATATAAAATCTGAATTGATCGCTTGACTTCCCTTCTCCGTGCATGATTTATTATGTAGGCACTGTTCGCCGAAGAAGCTAGTGCCCCCCCCTAAACACGCCTATCGTGGAAACCCGAAAATAGTAAATAAAATTAGATATTCACCTCGGTATTAAGTATCGACTCTGTTCGTATGTGTTATTATTGGTGTCGTCTAGCATACTATTTTGTTCCTTACGAATGAAGTATACAAAAAACAACACGGCATGGCCGAGCGTGATTTATAATCAATTATCAGTATATGCTATTTGTAATATATTAATTATAATCATACAAAAACCTGGATAAATAAACAGACTGACGATATTTGTCACTTATCAATGGACTGTAGACACATATACACAATATAGGGATTTTTAAATGCTCACTAAAAACATCATAAAAGCAAAATATCTGACTGTTGTGAGGGCTTGTGTATCACTTTGTTTAAAGATGTAACCTGTAATGGTTTCGAAATTTCAGAACAAAATTTGCAACATAGATACATCCGAAATGTACATGAATTATAGTAATGTAATTCATTATAGTTTTAAAAAAATTATAAGTTTTATAAAATTTTCTTAGATGTACAAATTACACATTAATAATAGTGTTTTGATTTTTAATACATATTTAGACTGTCCTGTCCTCTAAATTTTCATCCGCAAACGCACTTAATTGCATGTACATATTCCACACTATATATTCAATCCAAAATTCAAATTCCGATAAGAAAACACTTGTGATGAATTAAGTATATGAAGTAAGGTCTAATTGTTCATAAATAAATATATTAACCAATATCTAGGCCTCTCTAAAGTCTATTTCATATATTATGCTATTCATACATGTATATACATATTCTATACATATAAACCGAATATTATTTCCTCTTAAATTAGTGGTCAATGGGATATAAAATTTTGAGACTCATAGTCCAACGTGTTTTGCAATATGTCTTCCCCTTTCGAAAAAAAATATTGAATTCGGATCACTTCATAGGTCATGAGAATTATTCCATTAACAATTGTATTTAAAATCTGTATCTAAAATACATGATTGTTACGTGCACCTTCAAATTATTTTGTAAACCGAAAATAATATACAATAATTATAAAGTTTTATTTTTATTTTTCATGTTGTGGATTACTTAGTAGATGGTATGTATTAACCTGACATTTAAAATTCAAATGAAAAATATTTTTATATATAAATTAATAATTTGTGATGAATTAAGTATATGATGTAAGGGCTATATTGTTGTTCATTCATATATATATTAACCAATATCTCTGGCTCTCTATAGTTAATTTCATATATTATGCTATTGATACATATATATATATATTCTAAACATATAAAACCGAATATTATTTCATGTTAAAATGGTCAAAGAGATATAAAAAATTTTATATATCAAGATTATAATATTTATATTGACACCAGCAATTTCCTATACCTATTTAAATATTATTCTTCAATGATTTATATTGTTAATTAATGCAAAAAAAAATAATAATAATGCTCTTTAATGTATACATATACGAGTATACATATATATATTTTTTAATATTACATATTTAATTTAGCAAAGACTAATATTAATACAAAAATGTATTATATAATTCTTTTCTTGTTGTATTGAATGATTAACGCAATAGTTTAATTTAAATACTACTGTCTTACCTTATATGGACAAACTCAAAATTCATTATGTTTTTAAATCATTAGAATTGTTTGAATCGTATTTTCTGTAGAGTTAAAGAATATAAAATTTATTTGTTAGATGTTAACATTTATATGATTATTTTCTAATAGTTTAAATTGCCGTACTTCCTTGAATTAAGCTGTATTGAATTTGGCAGATTATTGAATTTTTCACATGCTATTTTAATATTACTGAATAATAACTCTAGAGTTTTCATTCATACAATTTTATTGATGTTCTCCAATATCAGTTTAAATTGAATTTTCCGACAAATTTTGGTGTTAAGAGGTCCGACCTGTTTTAGCTACAAATTTAATATATATAAATCACTGAAAAATCTATTACGTAAACTAATTTTAACTGGAAAAATTAGAGAACCAATGGCCATTGCATCCTTTTGGAATTCTTCATATTTCTAACAAAATTAGTAATATCAGACAATTCTATGAGTCGTGAGAATTCTTCCTGTAATGCATACAACATGGAGCTTATCATCGTCTATCTCTCAGTGCTATTGACATGTATAAAATAAAATTTTGAGAATTGATGTTCAATGTGCTCTCCAAATGTATTTCTCTTAAAAAGAAAAATGTCAAGATTGGATCACTCTACAAAGCATTACATTTTTTCCAGTAACGTGTGTATTTAAAAGTTATAGATAAAATACAAATGAAGCTCATGCTTTTTAACATATTATGTAAACCAAAACTACTTTAAAATAATTATACATTTCTATTTATTATTTTTGTGATATGGCTTATTTAGATGAAGGTATGTATAATTTAAAGTTATGAAATTTAAAATTATGATGTCTTGTGATATGTTTATACTATTCAGTTCATAACAATTCGAAATTTCATATTTCTTATAATCTGCTATATTGAATTAGAAATATAATTTATATGTTCTTACTACAATTTATTAATGTTGTAAGAAAATGTTTTTACAATTACACCTGCATTTCCCTATATTCATTTGATATGTATATTTTAACGACAGTTGTTAATTTAAATAAAACTAAATATTTATACAATAGTTATGCAATTTTTTTTGTGGTATTGATTATATAGGTGAACGTATGTATAATCCAAAATTCAATATCATGAGAAAAAAAATTGAAATTCGAGAATATCTTATATATCAGTTGCTGACAGGACAAACATCCAGTGATCGACATGACATCACTTCACGAGTATTCAAACAAAAGATCATAGTACTCATGGATTACATCGTTTAGCAAAAGGTCTTTGGCGCACTCCGTTGCTGGATGTACTCGGTTGAATGGCAGAAGCGTGGTTTACCACATGCACACATTCTGCTTTTGATGTTCGACAAGATCCAACCAGATCATATTGATTCGATCATTTCTGCCGAAATACTAAATCCAGAAACAGATCCTGAGCTGCATTCCGTTGTGACAACGAACATGATACATGGCTCTTGCGAAGCTCACAATCCAGGGTCAGCGTGCATGGAAAACGTAAACTGTACAAAGCGTTTTCCCCGTCCGTTGGTGGCTGACACAATCAGTGGAATTAACTGATATCCATTGTATCGGCGTCGTTCTCCAGATGACAACAACAGATCAATCATGATGAAAGTGAAAGGAAACGATGTCGTCGTCGATAATCGTTGGATCGTTCCATATTGTCCACTTTTGTCGAAAACGTTCTCAACTCACTGAAATGTTGAGTATTGCAACTCCATCAAATCTATCAAATACGTTTGCAAATATGTGAACAAAGGGAGTGACATGGCTGTGTTTGGCATTGCTGATCCAAATGCAAAGGATGAGGTGATGAAATTTCAACTTAGACCTTACGTGAGTTGTAATGAGGCAATTTGGCGGCTGTTTTCATTTCCGATTCATGAACGTCACTCGACTGTCGTACATTTGGCAGTTTACTTGGAGAACGGCCAGCGTGTCTACTTTACAGAAGGGAATGCAGCGCAAAGAGCAGAACGACCACCAGCGACAACATTGACAAATTTTTTTCGACATGCGAAAGCGATCCGTTCGCGAGGACTTTACTATATTCGGAAATTTCACGCTATTATACATGGAATGCTG
This sequence comes from Chaetogeoica ovagalla, assembly GCA_032441825.1. Classification (NCBI taxonomy): domain Eukaryota; kingdom Metazoa; phylum Arthropoda; class Insecta; order Hemiptera; family Aphididae; genus Chaetogeoica; species Chaetogeoica ovagalla. Next base: position 5,376,857 of record CM063726.1, read on the forward strand.
TATCGAAGAAGTTTCAACGCAGAAAGGAAGGTGATGCTGTTGCTGGCTTCGCTGATGTCTATTCGACTGATGCTCTCGGACGAATATACACAGTTCATCCACGCTAAAACGAATGCTTCTATCTTCGCTTACTTTTGGTGAACATTAGGGGCCCGACATCCTTCAATTCCCTGCGTACTCTGGATGTTATGCTGTGCGCCATTTTTCGGGAGGCTTGCCAACATTTGAATTTGCTCGAAAACGATACACATTGGGATTCAACACTCGCCGATGTAACTGTCTCTGCGTCAGCGAATCAAATTCGTACGTTATTTGCGATCATCATATCCACATGTCATCCATCGAACCCGAGTGCATTGTGGGAGAAATACAAGGACGAGATGGCTGACGACATTTTGCACAGAGTTCACACGACAACTTCGAATTTTGATGTTGAATCTTCGACGAGATGCGCAACGAAGCATTAGTTCTGATCGAAGACATACACAACAACATACATACAATACGTTGTATTATAGTAATCGTTGAATATTTCCTATTCAAAAGTTGTACATAGAAGTGATAACCTATATCGATTGTGGTGCCAATTTGATCGCCATTTCCATCAAAATAAAACAAAGTCGAAAAAGTTTAATGTTAAAAAATAATTGAGTCTTAGGATTTTCAAGATTTTTTTAAAATATTAGAAGCAATGTAAAACGTATTATGGATTAAATGTTCATCCATTATGATCAAAAATAACACTTTTATGACATTTATAACACAATATGTAATAACTCAAAATTAGAAGAATTTTTTTTTATTGTTCTAATATATATTAATGCAATTTACCAATTCGGTATAAATTTCAAGACTAAAAAACAATTGTTTTCAAAGTGCGAGTGAAATAAAATAATACACTTTGACGACATCGAGTTTTTGTAATTTTTAACAGAAATTTTTGTTTCTTTTTTTATGATAAAAAACTATAAATGAAAAAATTCCTTTCTAAATTTTACTACAAAATACAAATTTGCTACCGGGAAATATGTACATGTGTAATGATTGAAGCACTTATAGTCGAAAAGCTGTACACATAAAAAAAATTGTTTTAAATAAAAACCATTATAAAACCGATATCTATTTCTCATTACAACCTTAATCTAAAAAAATCTAATTTTTATGTCCTCTGAATTTGAAATATATCAAATAAATATTTTCATTCTAATATATTTTGCTTAAAATTATACAATTTATTTAATAGATTATTTGTTTATGTATCTACACACTTATTGAACTTTTAATAAATTATTTATATTGTGTCTTTTTTTATTTTTTTTTTTCAGAAGAAAATAAATAAATATTCATACTTTTTTTCAATGTCACATTAATGTGCTTAATCGTATTCCATTGTTTTATCACATTAAAATAAAATAATACACATATTTCAATTGAATATAAATTAACATAACCTATTATTTCTATTTTTTTCTCAAATTGTTCTAATAAAATGTATAAGTACGATCGTACTAACATATAATATAATTTTATTATCTTATATAAAAATTATTATATCTATATAATTGTATATCTTTTAAATAATACTGTATTTAACAATTGGTAATTTATTTATTATTAGATGTCATTTATTTTTAAATATTCATGAAATATAAATTTATGTTAACTATATCAATAATAAGTCTTTTTCTTCTCCAATAAGTATATAATAACTCAAAAAGAAAATAAGTGTTGTTAAAATAAAATTATTTTTGCCTTCTATGGCAATATAATTTTGATATTTTGTAAATATATATCAATTACTATCGTACGAGTTTACATCGATACACAAATCAATAAAAATAATTTTATGAACGACAATCACAACCATGTATATTGTCTCGAGGAATGATTAAAACGATGAAAAGTCTAATGAATTAATTATTGTGAAACTCGTGCACTCGTGGACCGTCCATAAATGTATAATTATAACAGTTATTACAGAAAAATTGGAAATTATATATGTAAAGAATGTTACAAGTCCTAAATAGTAGATTATCTCTAAATTATCGCATATGATATTATAGACATATAATTTAAAATTATTCTTATATGTATAAGGAAAGCAAATTAAAAATGGAATTTATTATGGAATAAGGATAACGAATAATAAATAAACCAGAAATATACATATGAATTTACATGAAAGAAAGAAATTGTATAAAGCAATTGTAAAATCTAATTCAAAATATGATTTCAATTATTAGGTTTATTTACTTTTACATTTAATAATGATTTTACTATAATTTATCTCTAAATACATATGCGATAATTTATTGATAATGTACTTTTTGGAACATGTAACACTCTGTACAAATTTTTCTTTACTATGGCTTCAACAGGAACCAGTAAGTTACATCCAAAACCAAATTCAGTTATAATAACTTTTGACATGGATCTAATTATTATATATTTTTACAATAAAAATATAATGTAGCTAGTAGCCACACCAATATTTCCAAAGGTAGCAATAAAAAACTATATTTTTCATGTCCTCTGATTTATTAAATATACATTTATGAAAATATCTCACATATTGATTTGATTGAAATTTCCATATCGTCTTCTGTGTTTGGAGTTGTTTTGTTTTACATGGAACTTTTTTAATATTTAGTAAGACATCGAATACTGTATAAAATAATCAACATTTAAAAAATCGGTTAAAATATTTCCGTGTTCCATTCGTCTAGCTAATTTCTTTTTTCAAAACTGCCTTTGTCATTACTAAATTTTACTTCTTGTCAATAATCACACATTACATTAAATAATTTATATATTTATTCGGCGGAGTTTCAATAAACATCTGTCACGATCTATTGTAAATCAATTTTGCTTCTTGTAATATTTAATACTGAAATTCTAATTTAACAATATATATATTATCGTTATAATTTTATCGTTTATAATACTTTAAAATTATTAAAGTCATTGTTTTTAGTTTTTTGTTCCATGTAAATACATATTTTTTTTTATATGTTTTATATAGCAATCATAATCCTTATTTCAAAATAAATTCCATTTTTAATTTGCTTGCCTTACACCTATAAGAATAATTCTATATTATATGTCTATAATATCATATGCGATAATTTAGAGATAATCTACTATTTAGGACTTGTAACATAATCTACATATTTTATTTCCAATTGTTTGAGTAGTAGCAGGTATGTTTCATCCAAAACTTAAAATGAAATATAAGCACTACTTAAGATATATCCCATTATTAAATATTTTCAAATAAAAAATATAATGTAGCTAATGTAAATACACACTATTATAAACTAATGTTTCTTATTAAAATATGCATTTCAGGTTCTTTAACACGATTAATTTAAATATCACATTTTTGGTATTTGATTGTAATTTTTAACCCGTCTTCTGTGTTGGAAGTTATTTTTTTGCATATATAACTTCGTCAATCTTCAATAAAACATCAAATACTATAACAAAGTATCAACTTTTTAAAAATCAGGTAAAATATTGCCGTGTTACATTCGTCTGGATAATTTTAAATGATTATTTAATAAATATTTATTTTATTTCCTAGGATGTTTTAAATATTTCAATTGATAATTTAAAATCAGAAATGAAAGTTGCATATAATTGTGTAAAATCTACTAATATTGTAATTGAACTTGATAGTGTAAAAAATGTTGTTGTAAAACACATTTATCCAAATATATATAAATTATTGCAAGTTGCTATGACAATACCCATAAGTTCTGCTACATGTGAGCGTTCATTTTCTTCAATGAGACGAATTAAAAGTTGGTTAAGGACTAGCATGGGCCAAGATAGATTTGGATATTTATCAATTTTAAATATTGAAAGAGATTTGGCTAACTCTATTGATACTACAGCAATTATTGATAATTATGCCGTTATTAATATACATAAACAGTATAATATACTGTTTAAATATTTATATATGCCCTTGAACTCTATTTCATCCTAAAACAAGATACATGAATAAAATATTAATTTAAGTATTATAATACAATGAGTGTGCTAAAATTTAGCCCCCCCAGTTTTTTGATCCTAGTTGCGCCTATGCCTATAAGTACTCAGAATTTACATGTATTGAATTTCAATGAAATGTCAATTACAAACGTACAATCCCTTTCCACGTTTATATATATATATATATATATATGCATACCTATTCTCTTTTATTGATATTAGGCCATACTTATACTTTTATTTGTATATTATTAATTTCAAAAAAAAAAAAAAAAAAGATTTAAATTATTATAATAATAATTCTTTTTTTTATCTATTTCAACATATACCCGAAAGTACGTGGAATTTGATTTTTCCACGTCATTTAAAAATATCATCAAAACTGATCATTTTTGCGATACGCAATTTTTTTTCTATGCCCGGATACAGGAAATACAGAGAAAATGGTTGAAATGTTCATACGACAAATACCGTTTCACAGGGAGAGACTACCCAGTTAAAGGCCGCGGATGTCGAGCTGTTTTGTTTTTCCAAAAACATTCTTAAGAAGGATACAAGATTTTAAAGATATTTTTAAAAACGGACAAGTTATTAAACGGTGTGATTTATTTTTTGTAAAAATTCGGTGTACGACGACTGCCTACGGAGTTTGTTTGGCGCGTGAAGCGTTTACTTTCATTAAAAACCGTAGTAGATCATCACCTCTGAAGAGATAATAAACTCACGTCCGAAATTTGTACTTCTCCGTTCCGACCGACACACGCGCGATTTGTACGAAATCCGGCGGGGAAAAGAAATTCCCCTCGTCGGGGTTTAGATCCGATTTGATATGGTAAAAAAATTATATCGTTATCGTCGTCATACGTTCTCTTCCACGTAAATTTTCCCTTATCGTTTGTTTTTTTTTTTCCTTATCAGTACTCTGCACGATAACGAATATAAAATATGCGTAAATAGTATAATATTAATAATACCGTGTGTCGTCGAAGCAATGACGTTTTGTTGTAAAACCGCAATAATCCTAATTAGCTAGTGCGTTTTGAATTGTACGATGGGCTTCAAGTTGAAAGCTCTAGTCGTAGTGTCGTCAGGACTGGTGTTGGGCGTGTGTACGTACGCCGCGTACCGGACATGGAAAAAGCGTCAGAACAGTGCTGACGACGAAGGGTTCGAAGACGTTTCGAAAGTGAGTAGTGAATAAATAATTCGCCGTTTATGTTTGATAAACGTAAAGCTGACCCCGTTAATCCTGTGTGTGTGTGTACGCGGTATAGTTGGAAGAATCGTTGGAAAAGAAAGTCTTGGTACTGGGTTTGGAAGGATCAGGTAAATCGACATTAGTCTCGCAAATCGTTAAGGAAGTTGGACAGAAAACAATCAATCTGAGTACTCTTTACAAACCGACCGAAGGGTTTAATGTCACGTCTTTGTCGGACGGAACGTCTCCTACTGTTAACATATGGGAAAGTAAGAATACATTGGCATTTACAAATAACAAATTTGTAAAAAGTCGAAACGATAAATCCATAAACTACTTACGTTTTTAATACTTTTTCTTTTTTTTTTTTTTGAAAAACGATCCTCTGTTATTTTAGAGTAATACGGCATTCCTTTATTGTATTTTACTAACATTGTTATTGAAATTATTTTTATATTATTAATTTTTTACGTAATTAATAAAAAAATACGCCCCCGGATAATATTAATGAACAATCAATAATTGTAGTGTGCCCAGCACACTTTTTAAACTCTATTAAAAATCTCTATTGTCATTAATTTTTTGCCTTTATAATTATTTATTTTTATTTAGTTGGTGGCAAAGAAAGTGTACGGAGATATTGGGCAAAGTTTTTCCAGGATACAGATATATTGGTATTTGTCGTAGACGCCAGCAATAGTTCGAATTTATCAGTTGTCGTGAGCGAGATCAAATCATTACTCGGCGATGCCCGTTTAGCTTCTGTTCCCATTTTAGTCCTTGCCAACAAACAAGTAATAATATCTTTTATTTATATTTCAAATATTTTAGTTTTTTCCAATAATCGTTTAATGAGAATTTTTTATAATTCGATTGTATTTATTTAAAAAAAATAAATTAAAGAATTTGATGAAAATATTATTTATTGAAAATTCAAAAAATAGTATATAACGAAAATACGTATAAGTTCTCATTTTACATTTGACACTTGGTCAGATACAAAAAGACAAATATATTCTTATTTCCGTAGAATTATTTGTTTAAAATAAAATGTTTTTATTTTATACAAAATTTGTACTATTAACATATATTATAAATAAATTATACTATTTTAATATTTCAAAACAGTAATGCCAAAGAGTCATTGGTTGCGCTCGTATAATGATACACGTGAGCACGTGCACCTCCTTAAATTTCAGCCAATAATTAATGATATATTTTAATTTTTAAATATCCAAAATAAAATATTTAACCTAAAACTGTATTTTGGTAATATTTGTATTAGCATTACAAATTTATTGTTTGCTATATATTTATATATAGCAAACAATAAATATATATATATATATTTATATTTATATAAATATATATTTATATATAAATATAGTATAGCAGTTATTCTTCGACATTTTTATTGACTGCATTATCTCGGTGGTTGTATACAAGTACCGAAACCTAGTGCACAAATGTGTTATTTTAGTCTCTTGTACTATCATTCCATTAAACAAAAAAAAACATGATACATACATTTTATCACATATTGACGGGTAGCGAACAGATACCAAATGCCTCATATTAGGACTTGGAAATTGTAGGAGCTAAAAATGACAAAATATGCATGTAAAATGTGCACAAAAAAATTGTAAAACATACATGAAAAAATATTAAATATGTTTTCATATGATTTTGTTGACGATTTAACAACAACTCATGTTTATTCGTTTTTTCATGCTGTGTAACTGTAATCATTTTTCGCAATTTACTTTAACTTCACAGATCTTACAAAATAAAATAGTACCGTCTGTTGAAAAAACATTTTCGCCGAATTCTAAAACAAATTTTTAGTTTATGAAATTTTTGGCATATTATAATTTTTTAAAACAAGTAGATTTTACAGAGCCCAGACGAATTTATAACACACGAACATTCACACACAACTGTCAACTAACAGGGAATTGCTATTCAATCTACGATAACATAGATATAACATAAAGAAGTTTTCTACAAAAGATAATATTATATAGTGTAAGATGTTAGTGCAATAAAGATAAATACACTCCGTTAAATTAATAATTGATATAGCAACTATATGGTATGTTAAATAAGCATAAAAATCTCATGAAAATTGAGAAATATGCACTTTTTTTAAGATTGACAAAATATGCAAAAAGTTGCATTTTTAATTTTTGTATTTAAACTCGTTATTGTACAGAAAGGATTTCTAGCTAGGTCTGCTATAAATTGAGAGCATACAGAAAAATATATAACTCCTACAACTTCCAAACCCTAGTGATTATAATAGAATGGAATGAATAATGTTACAAGCTTTCAATAATACCTGTTATCTACTTGTGTACATAATGATACAATCATTCGTTATTCAATTTTAAAAAAACTGATAAAATATTTCTAATTGTGCACCGCCAGTTATTTAACCCACAAATTTCTCTGTGGTCTAAATATACCATAATAATTTAAAATTATAACTTTAAAATTAATTTTTGTTCATTTATTCCGTTGCAACGTGCAATTTGAATAATATATATTTTATTTTTAGGATGTGAATGGAGCTCTTGATGCAGAACAGATCTCAAACGTACTCGATTTGAAAAGCATTCCATCTAGATCACATCAAGTTAAAGTCTTAGAAACGCAAACAAAACCAGGATCTAATGAAATTCATCCGACCGTATTAGAAGTCAGGAAAGAACTCTTAAAATTAAGTTCCCACATGTAACATGAATGTATTTATTTTTTTCTCCAGTTGAAGCAGCAGTGTATGTATATATATATATATATATATATATATATATATATATATTTATATATATATATAATCTTTTAAGGTAATCCATAATTCAATATATATATATATATATATTTTTTTTTTACATTTTATACTTGAGGTCAATATTTTTCTTTTAATATTTCCTTATGCTGACACTTTATTTTTCATTTCAATTTCAAATGTAGGATTATTTTTCTGAAAATGCATTATACTTGCTTACATAATAGTATAATTATCAATATTTTCGAGTTTAAACGAGCAAGATTAATGATGAAAAATTCAATTTTATTCTATATTATTACATATTTTAATAATTGACTAATAGTAATCGATTATATTAAAATACTAAATATTCTGCAATTGATTTTGAAATGAAAAACACAAGTTATGTGAAAATCTATACGACTATGTGATTTATCATTTTTAACATGTTAAAAGAATATAAAATAGAACTTACAAGTATTTAAAAATGTAAAAAATAAATAAATCTACTATTTTCTAAAATTGCTGGTATATTAAAAGACAACTTGTGTATACTTTTAAAAAAAAAAAAGAAGTAATTGAAAATTATGTTAACACTATGCAATTATTATTCAACAATTGGCCGTGGCATTAAATGTTCATATTGTTTTATGCTTTTAAACGTTACAATTTTTGCACGTATTTGTTTCCATGTCATTTGGTAAACATTTTTTGGGTCCTTTATCATCTCCTGCAACATAATACATTTCAACATTTATAATTACAACAATAATTGTATTAGATACTGAATTTTAAAATTCAAAAATATTTATTAAGTAATGTAACATGTTTAAACGTATTAACCCTTATCATAGTGTTTCATAATTACAAATGCTGTGACTGAAAATATTTATTTACATTGTTTTAAGTTTAACTTTAGTGATAATTAATATATTTTAAACGTTTTTCAATATTAGTGTAAGATCGATATATATAATAATAATAATAATAATAATAATAAGTAATAATATTGGAGAGTAAATAATAAACACAATAAATAAAATTACCAAAACAATATTTTCCATATTTTTTTGTCATTGTATTTTTGACAAACCCACAAACATATTTACCATTCATTATTGTTTAGTTATTAAAAATATAGTTTAATTGTCAATTGTAAATTGTCAACCTTGTAATTGTCTCCATATTTCTGCATAAGGCCCGTTAAAAATTTTACTGTGCCTGGAGGTAATGTGATTTGCTTAAGTCCTGTACGTTTATTGGCTTCTTTTTCTAACAATTCGACAACTTTTGATTGTTTCGATTTTTTCGACTAAAAAGAAAAGATATGTATACTTTATTACGTTCTACGTTCGTTTTCCTTATATAAATCATATCTTTTAACTGTAATTATATTTCACTGACCTTTCTGCTTTTAACATTAGTTTTCTCCCCTTGTACTTGTGGTTGTGTGTTAATAAAACCGGTTAAAATGGATTTGCTCGGATCATTTGTTAGTCCAAAGTTACTTAAATTTTTGGCCACTGATACTCTATCATTCCAGTGATCTTTTACAAGTGCACTAAATTCATAGAAAAAAAATTGATTAAAATTAAGAACTACTTACATATTATTGGTAAGATTAACAAAACGCCATACAAAACATTATCGATATTAACCCAACTGCAGAGTAAAATGAAAACATTTTTTTGTGTTCTACATAAGTCGAATATGTACCTACTGGATATGGTGAATTCGGATTTCCGTTTTAATATTATACAATAAATACATAAGCGAATCAAGAAGTGCACAAAGAACTTACCATGTAATCTTCGGTGTCTTTTTCATTTTTTTGCCCAATTTCTTTTTATTATGTGTCAGAGGCATTTTTACAATATTTATCTTGATAAAAATATTCAATACGATAACAGATATTAACGTGTGAATATTGAAAAAAAAAGTATTTAATTTTGAGTATTTCGCTGTTTCCGTTTTGGCCGCATTCACGTGGTCAAAAAGCGATGACCACGACAATCACAATAACATTTGCAACTACAGTTGATTGTAGAACCCCAAAGTTATATTCATCTAATCGCTGGTTGAACTGTAACCATGTTTTGTAACAACCATAGAGATTTTGATAAGATGGTTACTTAATAATGATAAAATGGCTAAATTTTTTATGAAAAATAAAATTTTTTCAATAATAACTCAACTATTATTTAGTATTTTCGCGTTCAAATAATACGCACAATTCGATAAATTATTTATAAATGTAAGACATTTTATTTACCTGCTTATATTTTGGTAATAATATGTAGATAAGTGATAACAACTCGTATAGGTTATGTTGCTTAAAATCCAACTTAAAAACGACAATAATAAGGAACGAAATGTTTATTTAAAATTTTCAAATAAAAGCAATTTCCTATAAACGTATTGAATTTCTCGTGAATGGAATAAAATCAGTTTAATAGCATAATGGTTAATGTTGTTAAATAACAATTTCTTCGGACAGAAGACTGATGTATAGACGTGTTTTTTATACAAAACTAGTGAAAACGGATTTAGAGTTCGTTTTATTATGAAATGTTCATCGTCAGCGAATTCGAAGAGGTCGTCAAGGTGCAGCCGACGCATTTGGAAGAAGATCAAATATCGCGCATTGTCATACATCTCAACACTATGCTAGCGAACAAAGTGATAATGGGTGTCGGCTTGTGTCTCTCACTGTTCGATATCATAGATATTGGCGATTCGATAATATACCCGGGCGAAGGAGCGTATTTTTCCAAAGTTCGGTTCAGATTCGTGGTTTTCAGGTGTGTGTTTGTGTGTTATGTGATAGAATCGTTACTAACAGTCATTCGCTTCATATATTTTGAGTAGAAAAATATTATAAATTTATATTTAATTTATTTGTGTTTTTAGACCCTTTGTCGAAGAAATACTCATCGCAAAAGTAAAGAGCTCTTGTTCGGACGGAGCTATATTGTCCACCGGTTTTTTTGAGGACATATTTGTTCCGGCGGCCAATATGCAAAACCCTAGTCGCTTTGATATAAAAGACAAAGTTTGGGTATGGGAATACGACAACTGTGGCGAAACTGTCGAGTTACATATGGACATTGGTGAAACGGTCAGGTTTCGTGTTGTTTCCGAACAGTTTGTGGACACGCATCCAGGAGTCGACAGCGGACTTTTAGATACTGGCGAAATAGCCGCGTTAAAGATGAAATCACCTTATTCGATTGTTGGCACGGTCAGAGAACCCGGTTTAGGAGTTATTGGATGGTGGACTGATTTATAAATTATTAATAATATAAAAAAATTATCAATTTGTGTACTTGATGTGAAATAAAATTAATTTCATCAAACAATAATAATTTTGTTTTCTTATTATCTTTTTAAAATGAAATAATGATACTAAACTTTATTTTGTTTACATTTAATTTAAAATATAACTGTCATCACAAATTGCTAATTTAAAATTTCAAAGGAATAAAAATAAAACAAACCATATTTTAAATTAAGTTATATTTTTTGAAAAAAAAAAATTGTAAAATATTTACTTGGTACATTTTAATTTAAAAACAAAACAAATACACATAAAAAGTTCTTTATAATTTTTTATTAAATTTTCAAAATTTATTTTAAAGTAAATAATATTGGAATTCTTTTTTTTACAATAAAATTTTTTTTTATGTAAGTATAAATCATTAACATTTGTTGACACAATTGTACGTTGTCAATTATTTCGATGCTGGTTATAATATCCCTGAGGCCGTGGACCACCCTATTAAATATGACAAAAATATAAATTTAACTTTAAATAAATTCAATTTGATTTAAAATACTTACTCTATGGGTAGCAGGATTGTACGGCTCATATCTGTTATTTTGTGTAACCCTAGCTGGACGCATATTGCTACCGAATGATTGTCTAGGCCTTTATTAATACATTTATGATAGATATGTATGAAAATAAAAAAGTTTATATATTTTTTATCTTACTGAATATTGTTGGTTTGATAATTGGGTGTATAATATCCAGGTCTATCATTTCTTTGCGTAGGTTGTTGACCAGACGAATATTGGCCATAATTTGGATATGTTCTGTTTTCCGACCTGTAAGAGTTAGTTTGATGACGACCATATCTGTCTACGTTATTTCCTCTATTTTCATTCTGATTGTGTCGAGAAAAATTGTTTTGATTACCATTTGAACGTCTAGAACTCGTATAGTCATTTTGATAATTGTTTCTTTGATCTGACAAATAAAACAAAAAACAATAACATTGTTTGTCTGAGCAAATAACAAAAGTTATGTATAGATACACTAATGATAATAAATAATAATAATAATTAATATCAACCTTGTGGAGGAGGAACTGCATTGTAATGACCTGGATTCCTAGAAACATAATGCCTGGAAATAAAAATAAAACAATTATTACCAAATTATGTTTACAACAATTGTGACATAAATTAATTCACACATACGATAATGTCCTGTGACCGGACGTGGCAAGCCTTCCACGTTGATTTGAATGAGTCATGCCAATCATAGGTCTCCAAGACCTGGACTGTTCTTCTGACAAATGCTTTGGCTTCAGTACTCGCGGGGGTTCTCTATTTTACATATTTATACAAATATCAATACGCGTATTAGAAATAAAAAGTAAAACTTACATAACGCCTTTTAGTCGAATGGCTTCAAATATATAATCACTTCCATAATTAGGATCTTCAAATTTCACACTAAATTAAATTTCAATTAAAACACATTTTATATTGTATAGGGAGAATATCACATGAAACATACCATATAACTTGATTTGATCTTACAACATTTAATCCCATAACTGGTGATGGAAGTGATCTAAAATATTTAAATTAAATATAATAATAATAATTTAATAACTTAAGTTTTCATTATTACCCTCCAAGTTTCACACAATCGTCAGCTAACATGACTTTTCCTTCCATACCATCAATAAGTACAGGCGTCAACTTTTCATAATTGATTTTAGTCAAATACAGATCTTTAAGTAATTCATATTTAGAATTGTCTTGTTGAATATACAAGCGATCCATACCTCTTACATTTCGAAGTCCTAAATATTGATATGTTTAATTACAATAAATGTATTTCTACTTGTGAAGTAATATTAATATGCAAGGCAATGCTTACAATTACATGTTTACATACTTTCTTCAGAAGTCAAAAGATCATAATATGGTTCTAAAGCCTTATGAAGTCTTGTTTCATCAACAAATGGTAACAATGCAACCCCTTGCCAAGCAAACTTTTTACCATTTAAATCAATTTTAAAATCCAAAGGATAAAAATCAATTATTGTTGATTCCTATGAAATTTAATAATCAATATAATCATTTAAAAATTGTATATTAATACCTATTACAAATAAGTAAACAACATTATTTTTAATTCAAAAACACTTACTGGATCACTCATCAAAACAGCCCAAGGCTGGGGTACATGCTTGCTACTAGCTGCAGGGAAAACACTCATGAGTTGTTCTAACGGACGAAACTATAAAGAAAATTATATATAAATCATTGAATGATGAGTTAATAAAAAAAGATCATGAAAAAAAAAAACATACAGGTTCTGTTCCTTTTTCAAATTTTGTCGACACTGCCGAAATATTGAGAAAATCGGAAGCGAAAGGTGCATAATGATATGGAAAATACCATTTCCATGAAGGGCAACCTTGGTAATAATATTGAAGAACCCAACAAAGACCACGAACATATTCTAAAGCAACATTATGTCGAAAACCACTGTTTGTCCTCTCTACATCAAATTTAGATTCATAATAACGTTCCTTAAAACCGTCTTCCCATAAACGAACTTCGTCTGGAATTACTTGTTCTTCGTCTGATGATTCCTCATCATCTCTTTTGCGTTTCTCTCCTCTATTACTATTATCATTATTATTACCCTATAAAGTGACAAATAGCTAAAAATTTAATAAAATATTATAAAATTTAGTAAAATGTTAAATACTAACCATACTTTGTCTTCTCATTTCGTCAATAGTTTGCCTTGGATTCGATATCGAAAATGACGTATTTGGTGCCTATTATAATAAATATTAACATAGTAAATTTGCTAACATAAACTATAAGTAAATGAATATAACAATTATTACTGATGGTGCATATTGTCCTCCTAATGTAAAACTGGGTGCACTTTTCGAACGCATTAGTTTTTCTCGTTTTTCACGTTTATTTTTCAATCTGTTCCTATCAGCAAACATTTTTTCTGTCTGTTGCCTTTTTTTAAATATTTCATCTTCAGCCATACCCAAATCAGACATTATTAACTGTACTCTATTCAAATTTACGTCACCATTAATAGTCAAGAATCCCTAAAATACAAGCTCATTACTTATCAGTCATCATTTATTTGTATAATTTATAATAAAAGAATTACTCCAGTTTTATAGACAGTCTTTTTATACAACGACACCAGACGATCAATAGCATTTTCTCGTATTTCTAAAGACGGTAAGTGAGGTAAAAAATCATTACCAACGAAAAAACACATAAACACCCAATCATCAAGGGCTCGTTCAAATTCATATTGAAATGGTAAGTTAGGCATTTCCAATTCTCGCTCTAAATATTCACGTAACACATTCAAACGTACAAAAATGAATTGTACTTCAGTAGAAAATGCAATAGTTGAACCATCTACAAATGCTTCCCTTTCTAAGCCTTGACAATCCTTCATTTCATGGCCTGAAAATATTATTACACATAAATAATTTTTTTATTTTCTGCACTAATAATATTGTTGATTATTACTTAATGATCAACAATATTATTAGTGCATTATTATTAGTAGTAAATGTATATATTTAGTAATACAATTTATTGTTTATATACATTAAGTTTGACACATTAAGCCTTATTATTAAATATACTATATTACCCATTTGACCACACATATCACAAGGCCTAGGTTGATTAGGTTTAAATTCCTCTCTAATTATTGTAAAATTAGGTTCATGTGTCGCGAGTCCTAACATAATAAGATCAGCATCAGCACCACAGAGAACATGTTGTGTATTTGGATCATGATTAGGCTGAGCTAAAAATTCAATTGTACAAATGTATGTCAACTACAAAATTTACATATTACAAATTATTTTATTTTACCTCTTTGTTTTCTTATAAAATCCATTATTTTATGTTCGCCTTCACCGGGAACATTTGCGTCAGACAATATCACTTTAATACCTTTCCATCCAAGGTCATTATTCAACCGATCATGAATGTAATAATGCAGACATGCAGATAATTTGTCCATAAATGGTGTACCCTAATATAATACCATTGTAATTGTTTGTTAAATATTTTAGTACTAATTTTTTGGAGAACATTGTAAAATTTATATTTTTATTAGATCTGATTAAATACTTTTAACTTCCGCAATGAAAGTTTAGTTTTGCAAACTAATAATAACTTTAACGCATCAAACACTTTACTGTTTTATTAGATCTATTTACTATTAAAATTACTTAAAAGTAGGTCAAATTAAATTCAAAGCTAAATTTTAAATTCAAACGAAATATTTGTATAACTTATTTCTAAACATTTAATTATCAACTAATAGATGATTTTTTTAATGTACTAACTATTAATTTGTTTATATATAATTTTCTATTTTAAATTATCAATAGTTTTTAGGTAATTCTTGTCACAAACATTAAAAGTAAATCAACTTTTTATTTTTTAATAATTGTACATTATTCTTTCAATTATGTATTGTATATAATCATGATATAAAACATTTATTAAATATAAGAGAGAACATGAAAAATTAGGTGCAAAAATAAAAAAGATTGAATATTAAAAATTAATAAAATATACCCATATATATATATATATATATAAAAACAAATATCACTATATTTATCTATAAAAGCAGTTCTATTCTATTAATTTCAAGAATACCTCTTTACGTTTAAAACATTTAAACAAACCAAGATTACAATTTAGAATCTTTTAAGGGAATTTTGCTTGCCATCAAATAATAATTCAATATTTTAATAACTTACAGGTGTTATACAATTACTGTCGAAATGTTCCCCTTTTGGTTTTTCTGGTGGCAATATGGCTCCTCCTTCAATAAGATTCCTTCTTACCCGAGCTATTTCTTCAGTTTTTTCTATTGTTTCTTTAGATGCCCTAAAACGTCTCGATCTCTGTTGGTTCATTTTAGCTCTAGGCGCCTAATAAATATGAAATAACTATAAATTACTCAATTTTTAAAAATAATTATTATAAAGAAAAAAAAATTAAAAACGAACCACTCCATCAATAGCCATATACAACACTTTACGAGGTCTCACAATTCTAAACAGCCGGTCAATACATTCGAATATAGCTACCATCATTTCATCTTCATCTTTTGGAGCAGGTCTGTAAAAAATGACGTTACTAATGCAATAACGGTACAACAATGGTAAAATGTTTTACTTGTTTTCCGGATGCGTACAAGGATGTATAATCCCATTCATGTCCAAATACAAATTGTCGAATTCAACGCCATTTGGATTTGGCAATGACGAATCAATTGGAATTTGTTCTCCGTTTACATCTGTCGACTAGAAGAAAAACAAATTTCATATATACGCACAATTTAACGTTGTTTGCATTATTAATTATCATACTTTTTGCTCGATACAATTGACTATAACTGATGGATATTTCCTGGTCAACCATCTGAAAAACGCCGGAACACCCATGCCGAATGCTGAATATTTTGCGGCCGTCAATCGTTAATGATGAAATGGATAGAACTGTTATAAGAAATCGTTTTTTTTTTTTTGCTTTGTCCCCTATCGAATTAGCAAGTATTTAAAATATAAGTCTATCGCTTTTATATTCGAAAATATCGAACACGACTTATTTACATCTGTACGCGCAAACTTAGAACTACTAACTGCATTACGGACACCCTACGGCAAACCCGGAAAACAGGTCTCACGGCGTTCCAAATTTCGGACATTCGATTAAGTTTTTTGATTTTATCACCATTCGCACGCATTCGTATTTAATAAACAAACAGTAACAGTATGACCAACAACCGTCCAGTATGTCACGTAGCGATATTATGTTAAAGAGGAGGTAAATCATCAGTTTTCAAGACGTTTTGGTCTCTGTGGATTACTACAGCAATCGGCATGCGAATGTATAAAATAATAATAATAATAATAATAATAATAATAATAATAATTTTTTCGCCGTAAGAAATCGCGGTCAGAATTCAAACGAGAAATAGTTTAGAAGCCTCACGAAGTCGTTAACGTCACGTTCATTTTTTCGTTATCGAAATAAGTAATTGATAAGGGAACTGATACGATACAGCAGATAGGTTAGCTAACGATGCGTGTTAGAAGCCAAAAACATACTCTGTTCTTAGAGGCGATAAGAACCTGTTAGGAAAGAGGCCGGTTAGAAAACGTGAAAATTAAGGCGACTGTAAGCGATCATTTGATAAAGGGTCGTGCGTAGGTATTTTAATGTCAATAAAATTAGAACATAACTGCAAACGTCGTTACTCGTTGACCATTAAAAAGTCTTAACTATGATAAAACTGTGAGATTTCGGCTAATCCGATATGTGATGGCATGTGAAAACCTTAAGATTCGTTTGTATCTCTTCTAGAAAACAATCGTAACATTTCTAAAAATTCAAATTTCCAACATCGGTGCCATGTGACCTATTGAACATACTCGTTTCAAATAATTTTTATTTATTAAATAAGCTGTTCAATTCAAGTTGACCGATCAATTTAAGCTGTACAATTTAACTTTCGCGCATTTTTTGACCGAGCCGCCGAAAGCAATCGGACCATCCAGTTGGCGATAGGAGCTCTGTGATCCGTCGCCGTTTTTATAAATGGGAAATTATGGACGCGGCTGCGACCAGTTTTCGTCTGACGAATGAGACTTAACCCGCCTTTACATATGGCGGCGGAAATCAATATTTCTGAAAACCGACTCCATTATTCTCTAAAAGCTGTATTAACAATTCTGAAGACGTTTATGGAATTAAAATCGAATGACACAAAATTCCACAGTGTTATCAGAACGAAAGGTGTCCAAACGATTTTTTTTTTTTTTTAGCATTCAAAGCCGCCATTTTTCGAACGCGTATATATGTAAAAGGTTTAGGGGACTTATGAAAAATTAAAAAAATGAATAAAACTGTGCTTTAGAGAAATGTCCGAGTTGGAAGATAAATCAAGGCCAAATAAATCTAAAAAAAGAAACGAATGTTTTTTTAATGTCAATGAAAAAAAATGGGACACTGCGCTGGGCTAGACACACTTTGTAATTTTTTTTCTTCAAGTACTTCGACTATATTATAGGTCATATCTAGTGACGGACACGTGGTTAGATGATATTCAATAGATAAGTAAAGAATGGTGAGATACTTGTACGAGTAAAATGACTAATAAAAATGTAAACTGCGATATTTAAGTATTATTATATACCCAGTTATACTTTTTGATCTGTTGAAAAACTAAAAATTATATGAAACTATATTAATTTTTATTATTATTATTATTATTATTATTATTATTATCATTGAGTTATTGAATGTGGACGAAATTATTTGAAATATAAAAAGTAAGACTTTTGGTAAAAGAAAAAATAAATTGTCTTAATACAATAAGGATTTCGTTCAATATTACTTAACACCTATCTATTGATTTTGTTTGACACACGATAACTATATATTTTAATATGTTTATTTAACGCGTTATATTATTAAGAGATTAATTTTTTTTTTTTAACAGAAGTTAAAGATCTCTATAGACTCGATTTACTAGTCGTTTCAATCGCATGCCAAGTTTACTGTACAAAATGGTTGATATTTGTTTTAATTTTTGTGCTATGAATACGACTGACTTTGAAAAATCAATAAGTCTACATCGACTCAAAAGACGAGATTCACCACCAATTTCGACTTTAAATTCATATTATTATATTATATAAAATTAACTTTTATTACAAATATATACGTATTTCAATAAATGTAATAAAAGTTCAGTTATTTTGTATAATGTGTACTTTTAATACAAAAATAAAAAACAATATCTCCAAAAATTGATTAATATATAGTAATAGAAGTCTGTCGTTGAGAATTGAAACCCAAGTACCCACTTAACCATTATAATATTATAGTGCATAATATATTGATTATAATTTACATCGTTGTTTTATATTAAAGTTTAATGTATTAAACACCAAAAAATGTTTGTTCGCCGAAGAAAAGATATTTATTTTTTTTATGTACGAGTATATTAATAAAAAATAAACATAAAATGTTTGAGGCATTATTTTCCTAATGAGGCTTAACTGTGAATTATATTTATTGTAAATAAATCTTACGCAAATAATACAGTCCATTAAAATGAGGATACTATATTTTGTGATCTCATAACAAAATATGTAAACATCATGTGAGTTTTGCAATAACGAGTGCTAATTATTATAGTCAATATGATTGGTAAATAGTTTTGTGATATTATAATACAGATTATAGTCCACTATACAAATAACTACTTGATTACGACTAATACAATTATTTGTTTAACATCTACAATATTAGTATAATAATTTTGTTTTCCGACATTAATGTCGCTTCATCGTATTAGTAGTTTTCATTGTTATTGCATAGCTAATTGTAATAACAAATATTGAAATGTTCATCATCATAAAGCATAAATATTAATTTTTTTACTTTCAAAACAGCTTAGTTTATTTTAAATTAACATCTAATATTTTATTTTAAAAACACCAAAATGTTTAAATTTAAATAAATAAAATGTTTAAATGTAGCTCACACACAATACATAAACTACATATTAAAATAGTATAAGTATATATTTCTAAATTACAAATTAATAGTATTTAAACTACAGCAAAAAAAAAAAAAAAAACAAACAGTATAATCATATATTTATAGTATATAATATTTTATTAAATAAAATAATAATTTTATTTTTTGAACATATTTAACACAAAAATAGAAACATGAAGGTAAACTGTAATAATAATAATAAGTGTTCGTAATATTTTGGTAACAGAGTTTAAAATTTATAGATGTTGTAGAATTTTTGAAAATTAGTTTGTTATTTAATAAGCATGGTCTTTGACGAACAGTCCTTGAGAACCAGCAGCAGTTTGTACAGAACCCGCTTCATATTTGCCCAAAGCTGCTAATTTATTAGCCTAAACAAAAAATACGAAAATTAATATTCTAACTAATTATGCTAAATAATACTACTAACCAATGCTCTCTTAAGAAGTTCATCTTGAGCTGCTTTGACATTCTCTTGTTTTCCTTGCCATGCCTTCAATACAGAAGCTTGTAAAGCACGTCCATAACTGAAACTCAATGCCCACGGTTTCTTGCCACTGTACTTGTTAATTGCATCCAAGTTCACTGATGCTTCTTCCTCAGTTTGACCACCAGACAAGAACATAATTCCTAAAAATTTAATCAGTACTCAGTATAAAATATGATTTAAAATTTTTATTATTTATATTGAATACGACTTTATTACAAAACATAACAGTTAAATCGCTTAATTTGAAAATTGTATTTCAACATAGTACAAAGAATATTGACTGTTTATCGATATTTGATTGTATAATATATTTTATCATTTGCGCCGACTAATTCAATTTCATAGGTATTAATGAAAATTAATTATTACTAGAATATTACACATTAAATGGAATATACATATATTCCATATATAATAATTACCCGGAACCGCTGGTGGAACTGTGCGCTGAAGAGCAGTAACTGTGGCTTTAGCAATTTCCTCAGCTGTTGCCTTCTTGCAGGCAGATTGTCCTGGAGTAACCATGTTAGGCTTCAAAATTGTACCTTCCAAGAACACATGATGATCATTCAGAGCTTTGTACACTGCAGCCAGTACAGTTTCAGTGACTTTTTGACAACGGTCCAAATCATGTTCACCATCGCACAACACCTACAAAATATAATTTAAACCATAATTAATAAATTTTCACAATTTGTCAACAAAAGTATACTGAACAAAATGGATATACCTCGGGTTCAACAATTGGAACAATGCGATTAGCCTGGCAAATGGAGGCATATCTAGCCAACACATTAGCATTTTCCAAAATGCTCTGATATGATGGAGTATTTTTACCAATCTTTAATACACACCGCCATTTAGCAAAATGACATCCGTCTTTTTTATACTGAGCACAACGTTGAGCCAAATCATCCAAACCTGTCATAAAAACAAACTCAAAATGTTTTACATAATATTATTACATTTAAGTATTTTTAAATTCTACCTTGAGTGGTGGTTTCTCCTTCAGAACCAAATAAGTTTACAACTCCCATATCAACTTTGATTCCCGGGATAATGCAACGATTTTTGAGGATTTCGACAAATGGAACACCATCATCGGTTTTTTGATAAAGAGTCTCATGGAACAAAATTACTCCAGAAATACGATCGTTCAAAGGTTCATCAGCAGTAAATAACAACTGTCTGTAGGCGCGGCGATTATCTTCAGTATTTTCAACTCCAATGTCTTTAAGGCGTTTGCCCATGGTCGATACAGACTCATCAGCGGCTAATAAGCCTTTACCATCGGCAACCATGGCATTGGCGATTTTACTTAATTCATTCTGGAGTTCCACAGACGGATATTCAAAGTAGGTCGTCATTTTAATATTTTTCTGAAATTAATTACTACATTAGATTATACCACAGATATGTAATCATAAATAATTTGTAAACAACATACACTTTAAAAGGATAACAGATAAACAATTTTAAACATTATAAATAAGATTGTTAATATATTATCTAGGTATGTGATTTTTTTTTTCTTATTCCTAAAATAGTACATAATATTAAACTCTGATGTGCTTATAAAACATTAAATTCATGGTTTCTTAAAATTTCAATGAGGATTTACTGTATAATTATAAGTTATTTCTTATCTTTCAATAGTCATTTTTTTAATAAGTTCTCATTATTATTCTTTAATAAAATGTTTCTAAATTATTTATTAGTTATAACTGCATACCTATGTATTATAAATTACGTATTGAATTATCCATTTTGAAATATCTAAAATGCAAAACTAAAAAAAAAACCTCGCTTGTCAATATTCAACACTATGACAGCTTAAATTAAAAATAAAATATAAACACACTTTTTATTACAAACAATGACCAACATTTAAAACAAAAACTGGATATCAGAATATTTTATTTAATATAACAATGACACACTTACAGTCAACTGAAAACCATTGGAACGGATAAATAATTTCTTACATTTATGAATTAAATCATTAGTTTTAAATAATATAAATTTATAATTTAACATATTAAATAAAAAATTATTTTTAATTTTACAAGAATGTAAGAACAAACAAATATTTAAGTAAGATTATGTATATTTTAAAATTAATTAATATATATTTTAATACTTATTTAATTATTAATATGGTACCCATTTTTAATAAAAATTTAAAAAAATTAATATTAATTCCTATTAAAATTTACAAAATTAATAAAATAAATTATAATATAAATGATAATTACATTTGTATTTGTAAGTAAATATTAAAACAGAAAACGTGGATTAAATTTTCCTATTATAAAAATTAAAAATTGTGCAAGGCATATAATAATAAAAAAACTTTAAAATTATAAATTACATCTTGTTTTGGATTATATGTATAATATAATTAATAAGTTACTTTTTTATATGAATATTTTGTGTGACTACACTGATCAATCAGTACACAGTAGGCACGCATGCATGCAAAAAACAAAAAAAAAAAAATATATATATATATATCGTTAAATAACCAATAATAACAACCGTTTAGAAACTTACTTGATTAATATGTATTTAATATTAAGAAATGTGTAAAAAAATGTATACAATATAATTGAATGAAGTTACTTATTCCGTTAACGGTACACACTCACTAATATGCCAGTTCTGTTTTACTAACCACTATTGGTAATCACTAATCAACAAGGTGACCTTTAGCTATATTGTTAGAATTATTTCAATAATCTTTAATTTAATTTAATCTCATTAAATACAATTATTATGCAATATTTAAGTCTGGTAAGTTCTGGTTTTTAACACAATTTCAACTCAAAGGTCAAAATCTAAACAGATAACATTTGGAAAATAAGACCAATTAGAATTTATAAAATGAGGTAAAATTAGATAAAATCCAGAAATAAAGAAAAAAAAATTTTAAAAAGTGTATTTATAGAAAAAACTAGATAAAATATTTAAAATCTATTTTACTTTTGTACTATATAGTATAAAAATAAATATAAATATGTGATGATATTATATTACTAAATATGTGTTTAAATGTTCGTAGGAATGAAACGTTAAATAAAAAAATCACGTATAATAATAATGTGTATAATAAATTATATATAAAACGTGTTGTACATTTTTTTTTTTAAATAAAATTCAAAATGAATAGGTAAAGATATTAATTTAATTGGTATTGGATATAATATGAAGTACTGTAAAGTATTAGGTGTGACACAAAAAAAAACTCAATAAATAAGCACAATTGAAATCGGGTATCTATTAATATTTCATTTTAAAACTTACGATTTTTCTTACGTTTAAATAAATATTATAAACTCACAAGTTTTAATGATTTTTACTCCAATGCTTTAAACGTTGGACCGAAACCGTGATCGATACAAAAGCTTATGACCAGTCTCTGACCTACAAGTAAACCGGTATTTGAACTTGAAAACGAGCCAAGCAACAATAACAGTGACATTGAATATTTAAGGACGAGTAGCGATAGATATAGAAACGCGATTGACAGACAGGCTAAAAGCGCCAACGCCTACCGTAAAATATGTTTGCCCGATTCAGAATATGGTATAAACGTATACACTAACTCTACCACAGTTTACACGATCGTGGAAAAACGTCAAATGAGATGCAAATCAAATTTCCCATAAAATTGTCGACACATTTGTACGATAACCTACCAAATAATATTGCTCAACGAAGACGTATTAAAAAAAAAATATATATATATATATATATATAAAATGTAAACACGATTCTCCTAAACGCGTTGTAGAAGAAAAAATAATTTTTTACTTAAAAATAAATAAAATGTAAAAAAGAAAAACCGGAAAAAGGAAAAAGAAAAAAAAAAATGGAAAAAAGAAAATATCGCGTACAGAATTAAAAACACTCACCTCGTTCTTCGCTCTGTTCGTACGTTGATACACAAATGCGGCTTTCGACAGCACAAACGATTCTATAAAAAAAGTTCAGCTTTGCGTGTGAAATGAAAATGGAAGTGGCGATCGAAGGAGCGTAAAATGCGAGAGACGGAGAAAATCAATGAAATTCATAGAAACAGCTCGGGTGGAGTATAGGTCAGAACAAGGACGTGAGTGTTGTACAGTGTGACCTTACTGTATAAATAATAATAATAATGATGTAAAATATTGTCGTCTACGATTTTTTCCCCCTGCGATATTTTCACAATTTTACCGCAAAAATCAAAATCCAATTTTAATACGGTGCCTACGCGTTCCCATATTATTCGTCGTCATTGATTATTATGAAATAAATCAAATAAAACGCTTCTAAACCGATATACTTATAATGGAATCGAATTGATCGCATATTTATTTACTCGAATGACGAAATTGTACAAACAATACACGACCGCTGAAAACATTATTTCCATAAACACCGATTAATACGTCAATATAAACAATCTGTACAAATTTTAATTTTTTTTTTTTTTTTTTTTTTTATAGGAAACTTGTAAATTCGTCTAATCGTGTGCGCAATACGATAAAATCGTATAAATCTGTAAGTTGCAAATGATTTTGATAAAATATTATTGACATAACGATTTTTTACTTACAAAATATTACAATCTATATAATGTATTTTTTTTAAACAATTTAACAAATTATATATATATTTTTTATTATTTATCTTTAAGTGAAAAATATTCAGCTACACAGTGTATTATTATATTATATCGCGTAATTATCGATTTTTATCGTTTATTGTGCGCAGTTTTATACACAAAAATAACAAAAGTCAACGAGTGCATATACACGAATTCGTTATTACCGTTCAAAAATACAAGTGCGATGTAGTTTGAAAAACGAATTCGGGATTTCAATAATGATAGAAATGCGATATATTATATTGTTGACTGTTTTATTGTAATATCACGAATGGAAAATCGAAAATAAATTTATAGAAGACATAATTATTTATATTATATTATGTATATTATATATATATATATATATATATATCTTATGGAGCTATTTTAATTTTATTTCGCAACTATTTGGACGGAACCATTTTTTGTATTTAAAAAAAAACCGTTATTTTCCATTATTATTATTATTATTATTGCGAATAACTATTTATATTGTATTTTGCAGTGAAGGTGTGTCTAGCGTATATATCATTTTGATGAGACGGACTTGGTTATTCTATTTCGGTGGATGGACAAGGTGGTGGTGGATGGTATCTATACTTATATGAAATACATTAAAAAATATATTATGTAGAACCAGGGACGGCGCGAGGGGGGGGGCAATAGGGGCAGTTGCCCCGGGCCCCGCGGTTGAAAAATGTAAAAAGGCCCCGCGGTTTATAAATGTTTAGATTAAAATTGTTATTATGACTAAAATCCAATTTTTTTTTTGTTTGGGGGGGGGGAGGGGTTGATTTTGACAAAGAACTTTTTTTTATGCTTATATTTGGAAGCAATTTTCTGGAGGGGGCCCAACATAAATTATTTTGCCCCGAGCCCCGCAATAGTTAGTGCCGTCACTGTGTAGAACAGAAACTGCAGATGATCCAGTGGCGTATTTATAGTGGGACAATTTATAGCCTGTGATATGACGTTTTTGGTGGCCAACACATTTTTAAGGGTTTTATTTCAATAATTTACTACTACTTATTTTTGAAACCTCGGAAATTTAAATAGTATTTTATTAGATATCGGGTTATTAATACGCGTTAAAAAAAAAAAAAATGGCTAAATAGCGAATTTTAAAATTATTTTTATTAAAATCGCATATATACGCCGAGTCGCGTTTTGCATGATAATATCGTGTTTAATAGTTCTCGCTTTCTATACTAATTAATAACTATATTTTTATTATTTCTTTTTTCTTCTGAAATTCGACTTAAAATTATTATACTACATTATTGCAGTATATTATGTACGTGTTATTTTACAAAACAGAGCAATATGACATGAAAACACCGAATACGACTTTAAGACACCGTAAAATATTGTTATATTATTATTATTAAATACGATTCGGTATGTCGATTATTTATTTATAATCATGAACGGGATTGCACCACACAGGTAATAAATATTTACAAAGTTTTTACAAAATTTAAAACGAGGTCATTTCCTATAGGTTCATAATACGATTTATTTGTTCATTTTTTAAATATTTAGTAGGTTTACTATTAAATTTGTACACTACTTTAGTGATTATATACTGTAGGTATTTGAATAATTATTCGTATTTGTTGCAAATTAATCGATGGTTACCTATATATTATTAGGTAATATCGAACAACGAATAAACATTTTTCTATTTTGAAAAATATTCGAAAATACAAGCGATATAAAATAGGTATATATGATTTTTAGTTGAATACTTGTGTATATTTATATTGATGATATTATACCTGGTTTATTTACACATATTATTATCCATAATATATTATAGTAAAATATTGCGTAATAGAAACTCGATAAACACATCGTTTATATATAAATATTATTTATTTGGATTTGATAAATCGCGTTGTGGAATAAAAATACAGGTACAATACTACAATACAGGTAAACATGTTTATATAATATTATCTATTCTATGATAATACTCGCGCGTTATTCTTACATATATTATGTTTATATGTAAACATTTTTAATCGTCAGTTGTTGTTTTTTTTTCTATCAATATAAATTAAAAGCAGGAAATCGATCAAAGATCGTATACACAAAACGATTTAAATACTTCTCTAACATATTCTCATACATCTGAAAAACGCTTGAATGTCGGAATAAAAAAACAATTTAAAATAAATAAATAAATTCTTAATGCTATATAGAGTAATAATAGATTTTAATACGTATTACTATAATAATTGATGAAAAAATATTGATATAATATAATATACATTATTAATTCAATGTTAGCTCTGAAATAAGTATAAAATTTGTAATATTATAAAAGAAAACTTTTCCTATCCACTTCGTATTGTTATCGTCATTTTCAAAATATTTTTGAAATTTTCTCAAAAAAATGCAAAAAACGTCTCGATAAATACATATAATAATACCGCATCATCGGATATAATATAATACACTATAATAATTAATATTATATAAAATGAAATAAATGTATTACACAGTAATGAGTAGTAAAAAAAAAAAAGTAAAATATATAAACCAACACTCGAATATAATGCTGCTCGTACTTATATATATATATACATATTATGTATCTACCACAGATTAGATCATCCGTGTAAATGTATTTTCGTTACTTTCGAAAACGATAAGAGTTCCCTATTATTATTTTCATCGCTAAACATTCTTACACGAGAACTGGTCTGGTGGATGTGTAACAAATGCACACCAAATATAATCGTCACCTGCAGTATGAATTATTTTCGATGCTCGAATTGGGAAAATTAAAGAAAAGGAGCTCTGCTAATAAAAAATGAAATTTACTTCCAATATAATGTTGAGAGATTACGCCTTCCTCATCATCCAATCATCACTTTTATATCCCTGGTAAAATCCTTTACCTTAAAAAAAAAAAAAAATAGTTATGGCACGCAGATAATAAAAAAAATAATAATTCCGTCTCCCTACGCGCCCACCACTCAATTCGAGCACATGTTTTCTTCTAAAAAAAAAAACAACAATAGATTATTCTATCGAAATCGAATTTCCTAATCAGAAAACCCGTACTACAGTTGTGTAATATATATAATATTAGCTATCATATTTATATAATATTGTCTAGTCAATATTTTAGTGCAGTGAAGTCGTAGAATGCGTAAAAAACGCGTAATTACACTATATAATATTATACCAGATACCACTGTATAAGCTATTACCGATAAATTATGTTGACGTTTATTTTACAGAGAACAAAAATAGAAAACAGGATACAGTTAATCGCTTATTATTGTAGACCAACACTGTCCATAACCATCGCGTATCGTTAATAGTAATATAACTACGTACAATTATGCATATAGTACACAGTACACTTATGTTTTAATCTATGACGGTAACCTCTCACATAGGCCACCTACGCAAACAATAATACCTATATAATATTATATATTGATATTACGTCGATCAGAGTTATAAATCATGTATAGGATAACAGTGGTTCAAATGTTCAATTATATAACTATAATATGGTATGCGCGAGAGCGTTTTATGGAATGAGAATAATTTTAAAAATATTGCGCGCGACGTCAACAGTTAATTAAAAAAAAA
Organism: Chaetogeoica ovagalla; assembly: GCA_032441825.1. NCBI lineage: Eukaryota > Metazoa > Arthropoda > Insecta > Hemiptera > Aphididae > Chaetogeoica > Chaetogeoica ovagalla. The sequence continues at coordinate 5,405,442 of CM063726.1, forward strand.
AAAACGTATTTTTTTGAAATCGAATAGGTAAGAAATGTTTAACTATTATATAAAAGTAAATATTTAACGCCTATTTTTATTGGTTCAACGCAACGACGTTTTAATAAATAATATGTTCAAAAGGACTAATACAATCCAATATCTATATATTAAGACGCATTTTATATGTAGCCCGCATGAATATAATATGTAGTGATACTTAAAACACTTAAATAAAAATGTTGTTGTATACAAAAGTTAAGTGTATATACTATTATTACGTGTATCGTATTTGAATTATAATCATCAACATGTGAATTATATTTATTTCCGAGTTGACATTTTGAGACACGAGATAAAAAAAATAATAAAACGTGCGTTTAATCTATATACATACATATATATATATATATATATATATATATATATATATATATATATATAAGCCAAATACCACTCACTCACTGAACACTATATATTATAAAAAGCTACACAATGAACTTGAAATTTGGAAAACAGATTCCTCTAATAATGTAAATGTGCAATAAGAAAGGAATTAAAAAAAATGTCGCGTTTAAGTGGATTAATTATTATTAATAATATATACAAATTATTTATTAGAATGATAAACAAGAAAAACCAATACATATCCTAAATTTACAAACGTTATTTCTCCGTCGCTTTTCCGCGGCGCCCGTACATTCTTACGTGCACTCGCCGGCTATAACAGATATAGGTAAAAGTGGAGTCGCACAGTATAGGCGCAGCAGTCAATCATACACACACCGACGTCTTACGGCGAGCAAACGCAAACCACGTTGTCCGCGGCAAAAACACTGTGCGTGTGTATATCACACATGCACACACACACGGTATTTTTGACGCGGACAGGGGCGAACACAATGTTGTTCGCGTCCGCCCGCCGCGGCTCTGAGTGATCCGCATTGCATTGCATTACTAATGTAAGCGGCTTTCGCCTTAACTAGACCAGACAAGTGTCTTTTCTAGTTGTGGGGAATAAGGTCGAAGTTAATTAGGAGAGTTGTTAGTATTTGGTTTTTATTATTATTATTATTATTATTATTTTTGTTATTATTATTTGTTAGTTTTTATTTGTTAATTTAAATGTGATAGTGGTATTAAAGTTTTAATAAGGTTATAGTAAGTATATGTTTTATTGTTATTTTGTAAGAGGACTTTTAGGAGGTTTGAATGGACTTTATTGGAGGTCGGAGAATGCCCATGCGTATGGCCTGGTCTTGATTTTAGAAGTCGCTCTGATGGGTGGCACAGCAGTCCGACCGAGTTGAGAGAGGTGGCTGTGGCCCGATTGGCTGTTGCGAAAGAACATCGCTTTTGATTCGTTGCGGATTTTGTTTTCGATAGTGGGATAATTAAATTGTTTGCGGAGTATTTCATTTCGCAACAGCGAAGGTAGGCCCGAGATCACTCTCAACCCTATTGTCTGGACTGCCTCGATTCTGTTCCAGTTGGATTTAGTGAGGAAGGGGGCCCATGCGGCACCCGCGTACGTCAGGATGGGGACTACATAGCATTTTAAGAGGCGGATTCAGATACGTATCGGAATTGGGCTTTTCTTATTCAAGACTGGATAGAGCATGCCACGAACGCGTGTGGCTTTTTTAATAATTTCAGGAACGTGGGTGGAAAAATTTAGTTTGCGGTCTAACTGGACTCCTAGGTATTTAACATTGTTTGACCATGGGATGTTTTGGCCTTGAATAGATAGTTGCTCGATGTTGGAGGTGGTTTTATTGCTGAAAAATACCGCTGTGGTTTTTGTGGCATTGATGTTAAGTCGCCATTTGTTGAACCATTCCATGACTATGTCTATTTGTTTTTGGAGTTGGAATCTAGCGAAGTTAGGGTTGTGATTGGACGTGTAGAACATGGTGTCGTCTGCGAAGAGTGAGACTTTTGCTACGTTGGTCGTCGGAATGTCGTTCATATAGATATTAAAGAGGATAGGTGAAAGACATGATCTTTGGGGAATACCTGCCGAAATGGGTCTGGGAGTCGAGAGTTTGATTTCGAAAAACGAAGCGAACGAGCGATCAGATAGGAAGGACTGGATAATTTTGATTAATTCGATAAGGATGTTTAGAGTCAGCATTTTATGGAGGAGACCTTCGTGCCATACGCGATCGAACGCCTTTTCGACGTCGAAGAATATCGCCGCTGTATGTTTGCCGCTGTTTAAATTAACGCTGATTTGATCTACAAGGTTGGTAAGCTGGGAGGTGGTAGAATGACAGTGTCGGAAGGCGAATTGTTCGTTTCGAATTTTGTTTGATACTGAGTTCTGAATTTTTGAGAGGATTAGACGTTCGAATAGTTTTGAGATAGAAGAGAGTAGTGCTATCGGCCTATAGTTTCCTGGGTGGGTGTGATTTTTCCCGGGTTTCAGGATTGATATGATTGAAGCATGTTTCCAGGGCTTTGGGAAGTAACCTATTCTAAAACATCCGTTAAATATTTTTGTGAGTGAAATAAGTTTGTTTTTTGGAAGAAATTTGAGGGCCGAGTTGGTTATGTGGTCCAGGCCTGGAGCTTTTTTAATTGGAATTTTTGAAATGATATTGTGTACGGAGTTTGGGGTGGTGAAGAATGTGGGACTCGGCATGGGTGAGTTTTTGATCTTCAGGTTACTAGCGGTAACCTCGGGGGTGTCTGGGCCGGGATTTAGGGTGAATTGAGTTTCAAGAGTTTCAAGAGAGTTGGCTATTATCTCGGTTTTATCCGTCGACTCGTAGACTAATCCGGTGGGACCTAAGAGCGGGTGTGAAGGATGTCGGGGGTGTAGAAGTGATTTGTTTAGTTTATATATCGAGTTTGAATTTGGATCTAGGGAGTTTAGGTATTTGTCCCACTCGTCCTGCTTGTGGGTGCTGAGGAGAAGTTTAATGAATTTAGTTTTTGCGTTAAGAATTCGTTTGGTGTGGGGATCGCGATTTTGTTGCCACTGTCTGCGAATACGGTGGTTTTTTCCCCTAATTTCGTTGAGAATTTCGTTCGGCATGGGGTTCCGATCTTTTTTCCGGGTGGGTGGGGAGCTACTTGAGTTTAGGGCAGAGAGGATAGAGTTTGTGAAATTTGAGATGGCAGTGTCTATTTCTGAGATTGAAGATGTGGCAGGATTTATGTCAGAGGTGTCTTTGTGAAGGGTTAGCGCGAATTTTTTCCAGTTTATGTACTGTCTGGGAATTGGAGGGGAGGATAAGGTAGCGGAGTCAGAGAATTCCAGAAGAATGGGATTATGGTCAGAAGAGAGTTCGTTGAGGTTTGACATATGTGGAATAAGAGAAGATTTTACTAGTGCGATGTCCAATACGTCAGGCCTGTGTCTCGGGGACGAGGGAAAGTGGGTTGGCGAGTCGGGAGACACAACAGAGTAGTCGTTAGACAGAACGTGTTCATATAGGATGTTGCCTGCTGGATTTACTGAGTGGCTATGCCAAAGAGGGTGTTTTGCATTGAAATCGCCTGCCGCAATGAACTCGCATGCTGAGTTTGTAAGGAGATCTAGGTCTGAGGAGTCGAGAATTTCTGATGGCGGTTTGTATACTGAGGAGATTAGCATGGGGTTGCTTCCGATTTGGATGGTTACAGAGGTTGACTGGAGGTTTGTGTTTAGGTGGGCCGGTTGGTGGACGATACGTCGATGGATCAGAATTGCCGTACCACCATGTGCTGTAGAACCTGGGGAGTACGGAAGGTCGTTTCTGTATGTGACGAAGTTGGGGATTTTTAGGGAGAGAGATGGCTTTAGGTGGGTTTCGTTGAGAAGGATTATTGAAATTTGGTGGTGGTTAATTAGGTGATGGAGCTCATTTATTTTATTTTTAATACCGTTCGAATTCCAGAATAAAATTTTAAGATTCATTGTTGGGCCACTATTATATATAGTATGAAATATAATATTGTATTATTATATACATGTATTGGCGTATTTATATTATATTTTAATATGTATTATATGTACGAGTAGTGAACATATTTAATTTTCATTGCAAGTGATTTAAAAGTAAACACGTGTATGATGCCGCGCAAACGTTACCATTATAATATTATTAATTTATTATTATTATTATTATATTAGAGTATACAATCTGTATAAAAGATAAATGTAAGATTTTTATAATTTTTATTTGTAATTAATTACCCTCTCGCGCACACCACATAAAAGGGCGGGGAATTGAAAAGTTTGTCGTGTTTTCTCTGGCGAAAAAAATCTTTTTTTTTTTGTATACGGTAGGTAACGCGTGTAGTAGCGAGGCCCTGTCGCGCCAATCGAGCAAACGAACCCTCTCCCATTCGTGTTACACGTCGGTGTTCGTGTCATTGGCACGACTGCGGCGCGTCAAACATGTGCATTGATTACGATTTTTTTTTTTCTTTTATATTATCAATTCGTTTCGTTTCGTTGTTTCGGTGTACAATGTCAAACAATGTGTATGTAGGCAGAATTTAAAGTACCTGAAATACGCACGCATAATACGCGGATTTTTATTACGAGTACTCGCGCCAAGCATTTCGGTTTTCGCCGTGTGAACATGAATCGCCGTCGCCGTTCGACCCCATCGCACGTGACCCCCCCGACCGCCGCCGTTCCATCCTGGTCGCGCAGTTGACTCGCGTTTCGCGATCGTTTGCCGGGCGCGTCAAATGTCGCCGTTTGTTGCGTTCCCGACGTTAACTAGCAGATGGTCGCCCGCCGGTGACGTCGTTACACGAGTTCTCGTTTGCCCCGTAACGGTTTTGTTTTTCTTTTGTTTTTTTATATAAATTTATAATACGCACGTAATTTCGCCGCGATCATGAGAACCGCTCTGATGGTGGCGGAAAAACCGTCGTTGGCCTCGTCGCTGGCGAACATACTGAGCAACGGCCGCAGCAGTTACAGAAAAAGTAACTACTGTTACTATTACAACCACTACTACTCGTAATTCGTATTAGTAATTAGAAACGACGAACCGCTGACAGTGTACGCGGTTTTTGAAGAAAATTATTTATTATTGTAGAATCGTACACCGTTAATTATCAGATATCGAACGAATCGTGAATAATTATTTGTTTATGAATTTACAGGGGTTGTTTTTTTTTTTTAATTTACAAAGGATTGGTTGTTGGCGTTTAGTAAATTAGCGTTACAAAAAAAAAAAAAATTAATCGATTTTCGTACTTTATTTACTTTGAAATGGATTTTCGATGTCAATAATGATTACAATAAAACGTGTAGATAATATATTCTAAAATTTTGTAATACGATTTTGGTTTATTATTTATAAGAAATTAATTATAGATTTTTGGTATATTCAATATATTGTTATTAATTTTTTTTTTTTTATATAAATCAAATGTGTCTGTAACAGGTATGAATTCTGCATGTCCTGTACACGAATGGTCTGGACCACTTTTCGGAGAAACTGTGATGTTTAAAATGACTTCTGTCTGTGGACATGTAATGACACTGGACTTTAACAGTAAATTCAATAACTGGGATAAAGTCGATCCGGTAATAAAAAAAAATTATATTATAGGTGCTAATGTATAATCCTAAACTTAATTTCGTATTATTAAAATGTTTAAAAAAAAAGGAAGAACTTTTTTCTTGTCCGACTGAAAAGAAAGAAGCATCTCCTAAGTTACGTATTCCAGCCATGTTAGCGTGCGAAGCGCGTGGTGTTGATTATTTAGTGTTATGGTTGGACTGTGATAAAGAAGGTGAAAATATATGCTTTGAAGTCATAGACTCTGTTAAAAGTTCTATGAAACGTTCTGGCGAAATAAATGTAAGTACTCAATCATTCAATTGCATTAATTATTAAGTTATTGAAAAGGTATCTTTATATAATGTAAGTACATGAAATTGAAATTCATTTAATACAATTTTAACATTGGTATAAAATTTACATCAGATACAATCGTCGTTTATTAAATTATTTGCAGAGAATTTGGAGGGCAAAATTCTCTGCCATTACAGCAAAAGATATTAAAGCAGCTATGGAGAGATTAGATTTTCCTAATCGCAACGAAGCCATGAGTGTTGATGCTAGGCAAGAACTCGATCTTCGAATTGGTTGCTCGTTTACTCGTTTTCAAACTAAATACTTTCAAGTAATTTAACAATTAGCAATTTGTATTATGTTTTGTTCGTTGTTTTATTAATTATTTAATATTCAGGGAAAATATGGTGATTTGGATTCATCTTTAATATCATACGGTCCGTGTCAGACACCGACATTAGGTTTTTGTGTTCAACGGCATGATGAAATTCGAAGATTCAAACCAGAACCATATTGGGTTATACAAGTAAATAAAATGTATTTGAGTAGTTAAAAAAAAAAAATAAAAAACCTAAAATAATTTAAATAAATGAAAAGTAAAATAATATTCACTTTGTACATAGATTACAATTCAATCAAAAGAAGGACAAGATGTAATACTTAATTGGGAAAAAGGTCGTTGTTTTGAACGTGATGCATCCAATAGCTTACTCCAAGCACTGAAGAAGCAGCAAGTAGCAACGTGTGTATAAATTAATTTTGTTTAACAAACATGTTAGTAAATTCAATTATTTTCCAGTGTTGTCTCTGTAACCCAACAAGAAAAGTCAAAACAACGTCCTTTAGCTTTGAACTCGGTAGAGCTTATGCGAGCTGCAAGTACTGGACTGGGAATGGGTCCCCATCATGCTATGCAATTAGCTGAACGGCTTTATACCCAAGGATACATCAGTTACCCAAGAACAGAAACTTCTCATTATTCAGATAATTTTGATTTGCTGTAAGAATAATATTCATATTGTATATAAAATATTTTGTCAATACTTGTTTTATGAACACAACATTTTTAATAAATTTATTTTGTTATTTGTGATAGAGGTGCAATGAGAAATCTGCAGAAAAGTTCTGAATGGGGTCAAGAAATACGACAAGTGCTTAATAGTGGTTTAACCAGACCAAGAAATGGTAAAGACTGTGGCGATCACCCTCCAATCACGCCCACTATGTTGGCGTCTCGTAATGAATTAGATGGAGACTCGTGGAAACTTTATGATTTCATTGTTCGACATTTTGTTGCTACAATGTCAAAAGATTGTAGATACTACTCGAAAACAGTTACATTTAAAATTGGCACAGAAACCTTCACGTATAACTGGCGAACACTAATTGATGCTGGGTTTACTGCTATTACTCCTTGGAAAGCATTGCCTAAAAACGAACTGGCAGTTAATTTTGAACGCGATGAAAAACTTAATATTAAAGATGTAAAAAAAAATCATTATTATAAAAATTGATTTATAAATATTGATTTAAAATAAATATTTTATAGGCTAGGCTTACTGATCATATGACAAGTCCTCCGGGATATCTTACCGAATCTGAACTGATATCGATGATGGAAAAACATGGAATTGGGACAGATGCATCTATTCCAGTTCATATTAATAATATATCTCAGCGTAATTATGTTACTGTTGCTTCTGGACGAAGACTTGTACCCACAAATTTAGGTATAGTTTTAGTCCATGGATATCAAAAGGTATGCTTAAATATACATATATTCAAATTTTAATATAAAATAAAATTTAAATGCAATATATAATATTCTAAAGGTATGCAATATTGAGATTTATAAATATTTTTAAATATTACTTTCAATTTATCATGCAATAATTTATTACATTTATCTTAATTTAATATGTATTTGTTTGGTATACTTTTATTTAGATTGATAAACAATTGGTAGAACCAACGATGCGTTCCACTATTGAAGATCAGTTGAATCTAATAGCCAAAGGTGAAGCTAATTATGATCGCGTACTTAGACAAACTATTGAAGCATTTCGTCAAAAGTATTTGTACTTTGTAAAGTCTATTGAAGCTATGGATTCTCTGTTTGAAGTTTCATTTACTACTTTAGCTGCTACTGGAAAAGCCCTTTCAAGGTATATTTTAATATTAATTCTTTTTTTTTTTAATAATATGTTTAAAAGTATTTATCTATAAACTTTTATTTGTAGTATTCAGCATTTTTTTATCTTTTGTTTTTAAAATGATGTTTTATTATTCGTTTAAATTGAAGTAACGGATATTAAATTTATTTATAATTTCTTTTTTTTTACAGATGTGGAAAATGTCGACGTTACATGAAACTTATTTTAGCCAAGCCATCGCGGTTGCATTGTTCGCATTGCGATGAAACATATAATTTGCCCCAAAATGGAAATATAAGGATTTATAAAGTAGTTTTATATATATAATTTTTTGATTGGAACAATAACAATAATACGTGACTTCTAGGAACTGAAGTGTCCATTAGACGATTTTGAGTTGGTAACTTGGTCAACAGGAAATAAAGGTCGAAGTTATCCGTTGTGCCCATATTGTTATAACCAGCCAGCATTCAGAGATATGAAAAAACACAGTGGTTGTAATTTGTGTCTTCATCCTACTTGCCCACAAGGTTTTTATGTAAATGGCATTGCCAGTTGTCTGCAATGTGATAATGGAGTATTAGTGCTGGACCCTTCGTCTGGACCTAAATGGAAGGTTGGCTGTAACAAATGTGACGTAATATTTCATTTGTTTGAAGATGCGCATAAGATCACTGTCGAAGAAAATAAAGAATGTGATTGTGGGGCGCAGTTATTGAAAATTGAGTATAAAGAGGTATTTTAAAACGCATCTTCGTGTTTCAGATATTTAGTTACTTTCTTGATGTGTGATATAATAACATAAGTTTATTAATGATTATATTATTTTAGGAACGCACAAGACTTCCTCGTGACCTTATTGAGATGACTGGTTGTCTGTTTTGCTGTGATGAGTTCGGATATCTAGTAGAGAAATTCAGGGCTCAAGCGTCCAAGCCAGTATTCAACAGTCGCCAAGGCCGAGGAAAGGCTAAACACAAGGGTAAAGGAAAACCAAAACCTCCTAAAGATAAAATGGCACAATTGGCATCTTATTTCGTATAATAATTGAAACGGAGGCAACTTTATCCAGATTATAATCAAGTATAATATAATATAATTCAATTTAATAAAGTTAATTATTTGATATATACTGTACTGTAGTTTTTAAGATAATTAATTAATCATGCGTAACATTTCCTTAATACTCTTGTAATTTTAAGTTATGCGGAATCTCAAATATATTTCTAAATATTGCCATTGAATGTGCAATATTCATATTTTGAATAAAAATAATATATAATTTTATTTAAAAAAATATTAGAAATATGAATATAAATACCGTACAACTATCATACAATCATATTATTATACTAAAAATCCTCATATTACTTAAGTATTAAAAAAAAGTATTTGTTTAATTTTGATATATAAAAACTATTTCAATAAATTATGTATTATTATTATTATTATTATTATTAGGGCTGTGAATTTGTAGGAAAGTGCATTTTTTTTTTTTTTTTGGTGATTGTGAAACGTAGCTATGTAAGTACATAATTTGAATTATGTAACTACGAATACATTTATGAAACTTTTATTTTGCATTTTTTGACGTTTTTAGGTCATTTAATTGCATTTTTAGGTCATATTTTCCTTTTTTTAGTTCATTTTCCGGTATTTCTAATCAAATTCCGTCAATTGACATGTTTGAAAAAAAAATTTGTTTTAGTACACAGGCTGTATATAAAAAAAAATTTTAAAAATGTTTCAGGTGAATAGCATTAACTTAATGCAAATGTTAATGTAAATTCAATCAACATTTTTATTATTTTTTTTTTTATTAAATAAACACTTTTTATGCATGTTATGTATAATATCCTGTACCTAATATTAATATAAATATAAAAATTAAATTAAAAACCATTTTAAATGAATTTTATACTATAATTTTTGGCATTTTATATTCCTTTTTTTTGCATTTTAAGTGCATATTTTATTGCATTTTTTGACATTTTTAATGTGTTTTTTAAGGTTTTTTAGTGCATTAAATTCACAGCCCTAATTATTATTATTATTATTAAAGGAAACAAAACCTACAATTGGCTATGCTTTTACTAAGATTTACATATGTATAAACCTATAAACAATGTAAAACACATGGTTTAATTTATTAATATACTTTTTTTAATTTTTTGCATTTTCATTTTGTTGTAATTTTCTTGCCAGTGTGGTTGTATTAATTAATTTATTAGTTACCTATATTGTTTAAGGTTATTATTATTATTATTATTATTATATTTTAAGAAACTTCTGAAATAACAAATTGTGTAAAATGTTAACTTACAAAAAAACCTTTATTGTTAACTTTATAAAATTTTGTTTTTCGACTGTAGTATAATTTTAACCACGGTATAACGAATAACAAATATATATGTGAAATACTTTTTTTTTATTATAATCTCATTTAAAATACATTGTACTGATATTTATACTGAAATATTAATATCTGTTTATGATCATTTTTTTTCAAAGGTCTCTTAAAACGAGCAAAATATATTAAAACTAGTTTCAACTGAGATGATATATTTGATTCATTGAACTCTGATGTACGATTATAAAATGTAAATTTTATACTGGTTTTCTGTATTTATAAAATTTTGATTATAATACGATCCAAAAATTTGATAGAAATTATTTTAACAACAGGAGCCTTATATTATGATATTTAAAACTATTTAATGTTGCAAATTAATAATTGAAACTCATACGCTACGTCTAAGTTTGTAACCTTTTGACACAATATACAGACACAAGGTTAAGCTGGGTACCACTTATTTTGTTTCGACCGGATTGTTAATCTATTGTGTAAATGTGCCTATTGTTTATAACATCATAGAACTGTATTAGCATTATGATAATTTACTACTACTATAATTGAAATAAATTAAATGTGCTTATGTCGTTTATCATGCATAAATATTTGATTTTATTTATTTTTATCAAAGAAATTTAAATATGAATATGGCCGTCAAATTTTTGACATTTAATTAGTATTTAAAATATACTCGATAATTGCATAACTGGTACGGTTAGGTTAGGATAAATAGAAAGCAGTGTGCATTAATACAGCTGATTAATTATTGTAAACGCAAAATCCTCTTTGTTTGGTATGTTTTGTTTTTAAAAGAAACAAATTTTTCCCAAATAAATGCATTGAATTTTACACAATATATACATCTGTGGCCTCGATTTTTAGGAAACGTATGATAAACATACGAATAAATGAAAATTTATTTTCGATTCGGACTTGGATTTTTGTTTTTAATGGATTTAACTACTGAAAAACTAACGATTGAATATGTGTAAAAAAAAATTACGTTGCTTTATTAATTAAATATTTTAAAAGAGTCTAGGACGATCACAGTTGACATCGTATAATAGTGTAGATCAGTAATTTCATTTTAGGGTTTAGGCTTTATTTTACAACTACAACACCCGACATGACTAATAAATTTATATAATTGATTCCTCATCATACATCGATTTATCCCTTGATTTTCTAGTTCTAAAAATGTTAAATGTTATTCTATAGATAAGATATTTTTTGCGTTTATTGCATATGAAAACCATACTCTTTAGAGTTTATCTGAAAAAGACTATGAGTAAACACTTATTTTTATTAGGCATATCAATATTTTGGTACTTATTATAATAATTAATATAATTTATAATAAGTAATAAGAAATTGTTCTTGTTTTTCAATAAAATAGAAATAGAAAGAGGACTTAAAGACTTAAAAAAAAAATTAACATCCTTTGCAACGATTGAACTCAATCAAACCCATGGGGACTTCATTTTCATCAAATTATTACCAAGATATTACATACGAATAATTAATAATTACATTTTTACTCCAGCTAATTTGATACCTAATTAATTTTAAATGACAACTGTGATTTACTTCTGTATTTTTCATTTCAGAGTAACATTCTTTTTCAGCACATTTTTGCGTATCCAATACAATGGGTACATATAAGAGCCGGGTTTATAATTTTTTTTACTGGAGTTTCAACACAATTTCACGTTCTTGTCATGAATATTATCAAAGAATAATCCTTTAAATAGTTTTTTATTATCTTATTCAATGAAACATTACTGAATCAAAATTTCTATATTATTTAAACAAAAATAACACGTTCTGCCCTTTCCCCGCGACCTATATAATTTGAAGGGGTGCTCTGAAAATATGATCAAATTGCTCCGACCCTCTACGTCTCCCTCCTAGCTCCGTTACTGAGCACTGCTCATGTGTCGAAACTATTTGTTTACTCGGATCAGGTGTACGTCTATATAAAAAAAAAATTAACCCGTTAAAATGTTGAGGGTTTTTTGCCATTAGACCGTTTTCGGGTAATAATAAAGAATTTCTCCGTGTCCGTCTTTTCGGGGCATGTATATAAGGGGATCGGAAAACGTGCGGTTTTCAGTGGCGGATTGTGCCACCGTGGTGAAGCCGGAAAGTTTCCCGATGGGTCGGAGCCCGCTCATGATTCTGTCCTGTCATCAATTAAACTAATTTTTTAATTAAAATTATTCTTTTTTACTCGTAAAAATATTATTTTTCGATTAAAATATTATTTATTACCCATATATTGTGTATGGTGCATGCGCGATACGTTTTTGACAACGGGGAGAGAAACGCGATGTCAAATGTGTCGTATATAGGCACAGATTAGATGAATTCACATCTAATACGTACCTATGTATAGAGGACGTGGCCTAGTCTTCAATCGTAAAATATAACCACAGCACTGGCTAAGGATCCGTTTTACAATAATGATTTGACCCTCGGTCAGACTTTATACCTAGTTCGAATCGAAGAAATTATTATTGACATTATATAAAATAGTAGTGATTACTTAAGTAATATAAAAAAAAAACTGTCATATTAAGTTTTGGACTTCCGAGTATGTTTTATCTTATTAAATTTTGTTGTAATTTGTACAATGTGTGCCGCCCCACTGTCTACCACAAATGTTTATAATACGAGTATATACAGTTATATATGTATATTCATAATACTTGTGAGGTTTACGTGTGTCAAACATTAAGCACATTATATCAAATAAATTAAACCGACTAAAATTATTATTATTATTTTTATTTCATTACATTTCCACTAATTTTTTTGCATTTATGGCGATTGTTTTGGACAGGTGAACTGTAATTCTCCCGGGCCGGTTGAAATTCAGAATCAAACCGAAGTCAGGGAGGTTTAGGGTTCATACGCCCCAAATCGAAATTTTTTCTTAAAATAAAATTTAATGATTTATATTCTATTATTATTTTATTTCATATTCGTACTCTCAGCTCCCCGCAAAAATTTTGTTTGCTGGCTACGGCCGCGCCCAAATCTCCTACCCGTGTCCTGTGTTGCCTACGTAACCGAGCATCTTTTTTATTTTTCACTATTGTAATATTGTAATTTTTTTCTTTCCTATAATAAACTCTTAATTAAACCCAACAACCGTTTTCGTTATTCCAATTTTCTTTCGATCAACCGGCAAGAACACGTGGGGGGGGGGATTTTTTCCCGTTAAAAACGATTTCGTAATAAATTATACAAATTTAATAAATAATATATAAAAAAAAAAAAAAAAAAAAAAAAACAATTTTTTCATTTCCAAAGTTCCTTTGTGAGACACAAAAATAAATCGTATATCTACGCCAATGGTCGCGTATATCATGTCTATTCCAAATACGTCGTACAATTATTATTATTATTATTATTATTATTATTATTATTATTATTATTGTTATTAATGTTATTAGTGCGTGTATCATCAGACACCGTACAGCGCGTCATGTGTACGTCGCAACGAAACCTTTAACATACGACAACAAAACCGTCGTGCGCGTTACATCATCAGGAAGAGGAGGACGAGGAGGATTCACAACCGGTAGAAAGTGAAATCTCAACGCGAGCCGCCGTGACCGAATATTACCACCGTCGTCCCGCGTGTCTATTTTGTACGTTTTTTTTTTATGTACGTTTTTTTTTTATTTACACACGCGCACGCACGCAGTCGACGCCACAGCCGCCTGGTACGCGCACTATGTGTATAGGCACCTACGCCGCGGTTAAACGATTTGTGTTTAATTTTCGTTTTTAACCATTCGAAATATATCGAAACGCTTGACGTTGCGTCCAGGACGGGTCAGGCGTAGTCCCATGGCCGTCATACTATTGGCCCGACCGGGCAAAATGAACAATTTTGCCGATGCACGTGAAAAACGCAGAATTATTTTCAAGTAGTTGTTACGGTTAAGAAAACGTGTTACGCACGCATTTATCGTCTCGGTCTATCTAATCAGGGGACACTACTGTAGTAGCAATAGCACAATATGCGAAACCAAAATGTTAGCGTTCACGTTACATTTAGAGCTTATAACTGATTAAAAAATTCAAAGTGAATATTTTCGAGCGAACCCAACGGGGTTTTTATAAAATATTTTACAAAAAGCCCACTCGAAAGTATACCCTGTTTTTATACTCTGTAATATGCGCATTTTAAACGTTACAAAATTACACAATTCCGCGTAATGTGATTTCGTTGTTGTCTGTTGGACAGACAATAAGACGACAAATGTCGTGTCCTCTCTTAAATTTTCTTATAAAATAATGTTAATTGTAATGAATTAACGAACTATAAATGTATATGCATTGTAAATTGTAATCATTTTCAAAAATATAGAACTCTTTTCGTTCTCAAACGACGTCGTATTGTTTTTTTTTTCTTTTCTTTTGAGCAAGACTGAAATTACGTTTTTGCATGGCCCGTCCTCATAATTGTTGGGCCAACGCAGAAAACAAAAATCTTGGCGCCCGCCACCGCGTCTGTGAAAATCGTGTGCCGCGTACGATATTGTGCAGGCCTCGTCGTAGTGAACGCGTTTCGATTCCCAACGGCTGTACACTGTTAAATTCCCGCAGCTGTGATCAAACGATAATTTATGTATTTTATTTACGCGAACAACAGTATTTGCGGACAATTATTGTAGTCGATGCTTGTCAATAAAAAACGAGTTTTTTGTTAAAAATATTACAGTTAGAAATAAAAATTTGGTTACTTCGGGACAAGGGTGTGCCCGTAGGGGAGAGGGACCCATCATTGAAATTTCGACATTTAAAAATGTATTCAAATATATGCGATTTACATTTGCTCCAATAAAACTCTTTAATGACAAAATATTATACGCGTAATTATAATATATTATAATCAATGTTAAATAAATATTGATTTATAAATTTTTTCGTGAAAAAATTCATTAAATTTATAGTATGTATCAGATTTTTTTTTTTTGTCTGTAGTTAAAATGTCTAAAATATTTAAAAACAAGTAGGAACCCTTCTTGAAAAAATTCTGGTTGCGCGCTGTTTCGCGCGGATGGTAAACGAATAAGTTGACGGTTAAATGCACGGGGTGGTATTTATTCAGCTGTTGTTTCTTTAATTTTAATAATAATAATAATAACAACGGCAATTGGACAAATGTATTTGTACTGTAATATTGTCGTCAGACGTCGAGTGCATACACTTAATATTAATATTAGGTATTTAATAAAATATTTATAATAATAATAATAATAACGTGACAATATAATATTTTCGGTAATTTGCCTATATATGTTTAATAGTTCAGAGTGTATTAAATGTTTCCATTGTAAAAGGTATGGAATTCAATTAAAGACAACATAATATACTGCAGAGTGAAAACAAGGTACATTAGCGTTTAAATAATTGTATTATAGACCTCATAATATGTTCTCGTGTATGTTATAGTCGCATTATAATACGTTATCGAGGCCTCGAAAATTCTAAACGATTGGTCTCCTGTCTCCAAATTCGGAAACTCTGCAGTAAGTAAGTACTTATTCGTATAACGAAACTATTGTCGTTTGTTCATAATTAGACGTATCCTTGTCCGTGTACGCGCACATTGTATGAATACGTGTTTATTATAATATGTGTATATATATTATTATATTTATATGGAAAAAGAGAAATGTGTATTATTGACCTTCGTTTTCGATATACGTGAATACGTTTCGTTAAAAAAACATTTGTCAATAATAACGAAATAATTGAGAATAATTATATGTAGTACGGTGTAAATATATAAAGAAAATTTCGAAGATATAATGCGTTTTTATTGAAATTACGAATTATCGTTCAGGATGAGTAAATTTTTCGATATGCGCAATAATTCGTAAGATTGTAAAATATAGAAAAAATAAATAAATAATTAAACGAGAAAAATAATTTTCGAAAAAAAAAGTCAATTTAAATTATACGTATTCATTTGAGGGGGAAAAAGAGAAAAGAAAATGAAACGTATAGAGCGATCTCTTATCATCCAAAATAATATAATATTATAATGTGACAAATATACGTTTTTCTACGCCAGTTTGCAGTGTACGCGTATACGCCGTGTGTATATATATCTGCACAGTATAATCCGTGATGTAAGATTACGGAATTAATATTATAGGAAGGATATATATATATTTTTTTTTATAATATTCGTATACTTTTATATAATATTATTTTATTATATTATATTAAAATATCGAATAGAATTACACAGGTACTTATATATATATATACTGACAGTGTGCAGTAATACGTGCACGCGGATATAAACGCGCGTTGCGTGTGTGATATAACTCGCCTGCACACGTAAAATCGTGTTTCCTTTTATTTATATATATATATATGTAAAATAATAATAAAATATATATACACATTAAGTGTAAAACGCGATTGAGTCGAGATTCTATATAATTATTTCAGTATATATATATTATTTCCTTAAAAATAAAAAAAAAAAACCTCGTCGAATTTTAGCGATTGAAATTATTTATTTATTTCTCATTATACACATTACGACGCGTATGACGTGACAAAGAACTGAAAACGTAAAACAAAAACCGCCGCGTTGTTTTTCTTTTTCTTTTTATAGAAATACAATATTTATAATAACAATAAAATATTATGCACGTAATCGATGAATATCTTTAAAAAAAAAAAAAAAATCTCCCTTAAAAATGTGGAATTTACACGCATCCGAGTGACAAAAAAAAAAAAACAAATTCGTTAAATAAAAGTCAATTTTTTTGTTTGAAATTTAGACATTTTCGAATCGTTAAACATTAGGAAAATAATATTTGGAACCTTGATAGGTTTGGTATGTTTTCTTCGAGGAAATTCAACGGGTCGTTCAACATTTGTCGTATAGAACCAATATAGTAGTTCAGGAGATATCGCCTGCAGTTCGAGGAGAAAAAAATCACGTTTTTTTCGAAAACAAAAAAACAAACTCTATACGACCGGAATTTTTACCTTATATATATATATACTCGAGAATCGGACCGAAACGGTCAAAAGGAACGCTTTTTGTCTTAGGCGTTTCTCTCCCCGGGAAGTCGTGCACTTAATACGCCAGTCTCCCTGTACGATATTATTGAAGAAAATATTAAATAAAATAAAAAATTAACCGCGTAATGGCAATTCCCATGTGCGGCGCGCGTAGTTCGGTGTACGTTTTACAAACGGCATAAACGGCCGTTTACAATTATTTCTTTTTCCTTCGATCGCGCCGATGTATCTGAGGAGAGCGGATTCACGGTTCCCCCGAAATTTCGGGACATTTGACGACAAATGTTATGGAAATGAAGGAAGAAGAGGAAGACCGCAGAAGAAGTGATCGAACGTTGTCGAGTGTGATATGCGATAATTGCAGCTGGTGTGTGCGTGGAAGATGTGTGATCGCGTCAAGTGGAGGTTTAGGACAAAGGTGGCCGACCGTAAACATAGTTGGGATGGAGGCCGAAGGAGAAGAAGAAGAAGAATTTTTAATGACAAATGTTAAAATGTAAATTCAGTATATATATATATATATAATAAAGACTGAAGAGTTACATTATGGACACGCGAAAATTCTAAATACGGCCTTGATGCCCCCCTACCACACGAACTAAACCCCCCTTTTTTTAACCGCGGTTTAAACCCGGACCGGACCGACCTCTTCAATGAATGTCTCTCGCCCACTGAACGCGCGTAAGCGTGTGCGTGCCGAGAATACAAAACATTCTCGTATTCGTCACGACCGCCACAGACGTCATATACATATTATTTATAATACATTATGCGTCAGGAGGACGATAACCCTCGGGCGTCGCCTGTTCAATAAGTTCACCGTTGCCGTCGTTAACTCACCTGCACCCAACGATGTCAATCGCGCCGTATAAACCGCTGCGGTACATATTATAACAATAATAATACATAAAAATAATAATAATAATAATAATACATAAAAATAATAATAATAATAATAATACATAAAAATAATAATAATAATATACCGCGCGGTTATTACGGGGCCGGTACCGAGCGCTTGCGCGCGCCGAGTTCAATAAAACACTTTCCCCGCGCGTAAAACGTTCGCAGCGGATTTTACGCCGGTGCAGTCGTTCGTCCGTGAACGCCGCGTAAACGCGACTGCGGTAGCGGTCACCACTCATTTGCAGCCGCTGATACACACACACACACACACACCCGTCATCGTCGTATATACAGTGTGCGCGCCGCGCGTGTGTATGCGTATTTATATTTCATTGGGAAGAAGAGACTCGTGAAAGTAATAAGAAGGAAGGAAGAAGAAAAAAAAAACCCTTCGAAAACTCGTCGTAAATATTCGTGACAACTGTTGCAGGTGTGTATAATATAGTAAATACATTTTTTTTTGTAATTAGCTTATTGCGACGGAAAATTACGTTTTCGCGTGTTCGAAAAACCGCTGTTTAAAATCGCCGTCTTTGGTTTTCGAAATCTTTTTTCCTTTTTTTTTACTCGCGAAATTTCAACCATCTGTCACACAACGGCACAGTGTAAAAACAGTCGATATTTACACAACACTACTGCAGTATCACACGATAAAATATCTAATAAAATAAGTATCTAATAAAATATTAAACGTCGAAAACCCACGAGCGTTAAATATTGTAAATAATAACGTTTGAGATGGTACATGATAAGCAATTAACCGTATATATGTTTGAAATAAATACTAGGTATGAAATATATACAAAGTTTAGATTCAGAGGCCAAATAATAAATTTAATCGCGGCTTTAAATTATTTTTTACTATTTTTCCCACTTTTAGTGAAGAATTTGCTATAAAAGAAGAATTTTTTTTATCCCCGGTAAGAAACAAAAAAAAAAAAAAAAAAAAATCACGTAGAAATAAGCGGTTATAATAATAATAATAATAATAATAATAATAATAATAATAATAATAATAATAATAATAATAATAATAATAATAATAATAATAATAATAATAATAATAATAATAATAATAATAATAATAATGACGACGAAATTATTGGATAATATAATAAATCAGGGTACGTCATATTGAGAGATAGAGCAAATATCCTTTCGTCAATAAGAGCGGGTCGGTGAAAAAGAAGATGATGGACATTACATTACATGACTATAATTTTGACTCAATCGTGAATTGAAATATATTTTAATAACATTGAATGTGTCTATCACGTCACATCAATAAATCTCGTGTTGTTTTTTTTTTATATATATATGAAATTGACGGAGGAATCTATAGCCCGCAGTACTTGCTAGTGAATATAGGAAACAGGGAGATTAGACGAATTCCGTGGGTTAAGGTTATAGCTTTACGTGAATTGAAGAATCAGGTCGGCGAAAGGATAAGTTCCGGGGACCTTCGAAGGCTTTACTATTCCTGGCGGAAACAATATTTTAATTGTCAATACAATATTATAATACGTACTGTTTTATTAGAAAAATTATATGTCACTATTATTCCGTGCAACATTATCGCGTAATAGACAAAATATTCATTGAAAATACGCGGAGTGGCAATGAATGGCGCGAGATCAATCAAAAACCGGAGTTTTGTCGTGTGGTATAATTCGTCTTACGCGAGATTGAATAACGAATTCTAATAAATGTATTTATTTATATACATAGTAACACTTCCTATAGGCAAAAATCCTACCCGACATTATAATATTCGGTGGTGGTATTGCAGACTAGCGGAAAAAACGCGATTCTTTTCGAAATCAATTAAACTACACTAACATACGTATTATATTATATGATGGCGTCGAGTTATTTTTCAATTATTCGCGTTAAAACGTGCATTTCTTTCGGGTTACGCTACAATGGTCTATATTCCGTATGGACTATATTCGGGTTATACGACGAGCGTTGTGTATGGAGGAGAATTTTGATGGTTTTTTGTTTTTTCGGGTTAAAATGAGTTCGGTTAGGTATATATATATATATATTATAAAAAATAAAGTGTATGTACGACATTTTTCGCCGATACTTTTTATATACGGATTTATTTTTATGCGGTATTCGATGGTTTTTCAATTACATTTTTTTTTTACGCATCCGAGTACCGCGCGATTTTTTTTCCGGGAGATTTATAATAAAATTTACTTGGGGATAAAACCAAACATTTTTTTTTTTTTTAAAAATATTTTCTCGCGGGGATTCGTATTAATAATATGTTTTTATGGAGAAAAATTCGTATTTTTTTTTTAAATAAAACATTTACAATATGTACAACGAGTAAACGTGAATTTTTCTTACACGATTTGAATAGTATGAGGAGAGGTTGTTCAGTGACAGAACTGTTAGAATTTCGTATTTTAAAACAAAAGGTCTGCGCGCAGATGTTTTCGGTTTGAAAAGAAGAAAAAATGGTTTTTTTTTTCGAAGCGATGAGTGTTTGCAACGTGGTAAATAGAATGTATTACATAATTGGCAGGTTTTAAATCTTTTTTTTTTTTTTAACGGCGGCTTCGCAGACGATAAAAACGTCAATTTTCAAAAAACAAAAAATAAGAAAAAAAAAGCGATTAAACACGCACAACAATTCCGAAGAATACAATAACCGCGTAATATCGTTTTTCCATTTGCGTCGTTGTAAAACCGCATTGTATGACGTACACCGGCTACATTAATGCGCAATACAATATTGTATAAATATATATATAAAAAAAAGTTTTAACGATTTTTCGGGTCAAGAGCACGTTCGCGATTGTCCCGGGGAATTACACAGGTTTTTTTTTTTTTTTTTCGTATGTGCGCGGCCGTCTCCGAGGGGAACCCCCAAAGCCTTGACCATTGCGTAACCGGATCTCGGTCGTACGTAAACTCCGGGACCGCGACCGAGCGTTCGAACACAATACGCGCGCACACGACGCCCGTCGGTCGCATAACTATATAACTCCCCCGGCGCCATATTAGTTATTAGTTATTAGTGTTACATTGTGCAGTGCATAATACATATTATACGAAAACGCGTTTCATCGCCGTGGATCGCGTTCGACGGAATAATAATAATAATAATAATTATTCGCGAACACTGCGTCGTAATCACAACAGTTGACAGGCAAAACGTGAGTAAATACCTGTAAATGTGTAATATAATATTTTACATAATCAGGGCGCAATTAGGGCAGAGGAGTTTATGGGAGATAAAATCCATTTAAACGTTCCAGCACGGAAGAATAAATAATAATAATAATAATATAAAAAAAACTATTTGAAATATGCAGAGTAAAAAAAAAAAAAAATTATTATTTTTTTAAATAATGTAGTTGTATTTTACAGTTTAAGTGTCTGAATAAAAAACGAGCTACATTTAATTTAATATATATATAGAAACAAAAATACTTTAAATAATATATACATAGTTGTAGATATATGTATATATTACTGCTATAGCCACGGTATACCAAAAGCGTTTTATACATTTATGAAATAAAAACTATATATTTATTGTTAAAAGCCAATGAGTATTATATGTATATATATATATATATATAAAAAAAAAATAAGTTCGATAAAATAATCGAATTCAATACAACAAATATTTTTCTTTTCTCATATAATACCCGTTGATTTCGATTCTAATACATTTATGTGGGAGTATGTGTAAAAAAAATAAAAGAATTATTAATTAACTGCTTGTTTTCGTTTCACCGTTCATATGTAACGAAAATACTATTTTTATTTATTAAATATGTATTTTTCCCTCATTTTATTTTAATATTATTGTCGTTTCTATTCACGCGATTGAAATTTGTTTTTAATATACGATTTGAGTTTATTAAAATATCTCTAAACAGTGGCGTAGCCAGTAATCAGTCAAACGCGAGAGGATTGTTAAATAAATGTGTTATAATTTACTAGTATAACATCAAACTCAAAACACGTTACTTTTACAAGAAGAAAAATAATAAATATATTCTCGATTTATAACAGACCAGAATAGAAATCTCTTTCCATACAAAGATGAGTTAAAAAAAAAAAAAAAAAACGAACATTTAAACCGCTAATTTTTGAGAAAAAAATTTGAATATTTCTTAATTTTTTATATATTTTCGTTCATATTTAATATATGTATAAACATTTTTTTTTAATTTTTACTACTGTTATACAATTATTATAGTATAGTTTGAATTCTTAACCCCCTATACATTCCATTCCATCGGCTACGCCGCTGTCACTATGTATACGCGTGATTTTTTTTACTGAGAAGTCTTCCTACGCTCAAATATTTACACGTTATAAAACAATAATTATTTTTGTAATAAATATGGTGAAACAAATAAATTATTATTATCCGTTACCACATCGATGATATTATCTCGGTTACAGCCGTGTGCTTATGTCACACGCGGAATAAAACGTTCAAAATAATACTCCTCCGTCATTACTGTTCTTATCACGCGATGACACGATCCGAAGAGATTGTCGCAATCTCTCGGTCTCCTCGTAACGTCGATTTTAATAATATTATTTTTACCACTTCTATTTGGGTGTACATTAATAATAATAATAATATTATTATTATTATTTTTATTATAAACGACTCGTGGGAGGTGGTATTCATTCGTCACTATACAGAAATGTACGGCAAACGAATTGTATTTGTGTATAACCTTACCGCCGACTCAAAAAAAAACAAAAAACGTGCGCAGTATTAATAATTTATATTATCTATAAGCGAAAATTTGAATATTCGCATGTAATAATAATAATAATAATAATACCGGCATCAATCCGGGAGGCAAATTGTTACGCGTCCACCGTTCTGGTGAGGCGGAGACGGTTCAAAGTATATCTACTATAATATATTATACCCGTTACATTATTATATGATTTATATGTTTATATAGCCGCGATAATATCGATTTTCGTAAACGCGTTTTGCTATTTATAATGTTATATAAATTTTCGACGTAAGGAGACGCGTGCCAATCGATATATAATACGATATACACATTATATAATTGTAACAAATCGAATTCACCCTGCACAGTTGTTTTTATACGTATTATATTAGTATAATATGCATTATATTCTCGTTATAATAATTATTACGTAAAAAGAATAATGAGAATAAAGAAACAATCGGTTTTCGGTCCAGAACGAATGCGCATTTTTTTCCCGCGATATTTCTACGAGAAGTGATTTTTGAAGAAAAAATAAAACACGCGTATTCGTAAAACGTATGTAGACAAATTAAATATTATATAGGTACTGTGTGTTACACGTATTATACGACAATATTTTTTTTTCTTAAACGTTTTACAAGGGCTTTTAACACTATTAGCATTGCCGTCTATCATGTTTACGTATATATATAGGGAACCCTTGTCAATCTTTTTGGTTCATCACAACGGTTTTTATTCATCCTATCCAACAATCATCGCATTATCATTTCGTCGTCCTGCACGAGGTCGTTTATTGGATAATTCTTTCGATCATCGCCAATTCTTTTTATTAATTTTCTTGCGGTTTTCAGGTGTTTGATATTGTATAGCTGTTCCGGATCTGCATTTACGTTCCTCATTTCAAAGACACCAGTTGGATCACGCACATACCTTTCTTAATACTTTTCTAATCGAACATATTAATAATAATAATAATAATAATAATAATAATAATAATAATAATAATAATAATAATTTGTCCCTCGTCGTCACTCTTTGCATGGTCGACCATACATTACAATTATTATCGGCACAAATACCTATTTACACTGTCGTATTACCTTGTTGCCAGTGTTGTTTTCATGTATGTAAAATATTTACTCCTAAACATACTCGACAACTTCTACTATTTGTTCAAATACAAGTTCTTCAGATTTTTATACGTATCTCATAAGACGCGTCGAGACACCACGGACCAGCATAATAATGTGAATATTATTTACAGGTTTTATGTGGTTTCAATCGGCCCGATTTCTTTGCCATACATAATTAATTTTTCCACAGCGTTTACAACAATAATACACCCATATTATTATTCTAAAATCTGTATATTATAGACACAGTGTGTAATTATTGCGCAACTTTTTTCTTTGCAAATATATTAATACCTGCGTATAAAAAATATTATATATATATATATATATATATATATATATAGTTACTAGTTAAAGAGACACATATTTCCATTATATTGATTTTTCGAAACGTTTATGTTCCCGGGCCATTGTATACTTAACGTATAGGTATTTATTTTTGTTTATATAGAAAATAATAGGTGGAATTTTATTATTTAGATTTTTTTTTTTTAGTATTTTTATTATAATTTCTAGGTTTATACACGTTGTTTCGTAATAACAACAATATCGATAATATTGGTAATGAAACACTGTACATAAGAATTTGAATAAACTCGTGACATTATAATATATACCCACGTGCGGCACGTGGCCCACTTGGTTCAATTATATATTATTACATAATCTCGATAATGCAAATTTCAAAATTCGATTGACTTTGCATTGAACAAGTACTAATATTATAAATATAATTAAATTAAAATTTTATGTACAAATTATATTGAAATTAATTACTTATATATAGGCGCGCATTACTATTTAAACGGTTCAAATAAAATACGTGCGGTTTTTTTTCTGAATATGATATAATGAATTTTCTTTTTGTTCCAGTCATGAACGATGTAATTTGTTTTTTTGCAATAATGATTGTAAATGACACATATAAATTTTTTTTTTTAGTTTATTTAATTTCTCTTAAATAGTTTTTGAATTTTAATGTGGTCTGCGAATGTTTTTTTTTTTTTTTTAATACTCGTTTATACTTATACTTCATTATTGTTTATTTACGGATATTATTGTTAAAAAAAAGAAAAATCAACTGGTTTTTGTATTTTCGAAAGTAAAACTTGAATAGTTGTCCTCGCGCAAATCATTAAATATACGTAGGAATAAATATTATTGTTTATGCGTAATCTCACTTACGTTATAGTCCTATAAACTATTGAGTACGGTGTGAAATGCAAACAAATTAATAATACAAATATGCAGATCAGATCAAAATTACACACGTGATATGTAACCACAGTCAGAATTGGTTTGGGGGAAAAGCTTATGAGCTTAGTACTCACTAAAGGAAAAAGAAC
The DNA here is from genome assembly GCA_032441825.1 of Chaetogeoica ovagalla. NCBI lineage: Eukaryota > Metazoa > Arthropoda > Insecta > Hemiptera > Aphididae > Chaetogeoica > Chaetogeoica ovagalla. The sequence continues at coordinate 5,430,917 of CM063726.1, forward strand.
CCGAAAACAATTTTAGAAATATAATTTTTTTTTTAAATTACATATATGTAACACATTTTTAATATTAATGTAAACACATTTACAATATTTGGAAAAAAGTTATTTAAAAAAATATTAATATTTACAGATAAATTCATTTCAATAATTTCGACCTGACGGCAATTTCGATGTTATTGATACACACAGTATATTGTTTTTTTCTTCTTATTTATAGTTTATACCCGTTTCATATGTTTCTAGTAGGTTTTATCGCTCAACAAATCAAACTGAATTCACGATTATTTACCGTTTGTTTGTTGAACATTAATAAATGTATTATCTAGTGACGAAATATTTTCGAACGTTGAAATATATATAATATAGTTAGTGAGACATTGGAAAAATCTGGATTTATTCTCTGATTGTGACTCTATTATTCGTTTTTTACACCAATTATCACGAATGACGCATTTAACTCGACACAAAAAACCGTTTTTTTCTTCTTCTCGATTTAACATTTAAAACCGATATTTATACGCAGAGACATTGATTGGATAAAGAATTTCATTAATTTCTAAAATAACAATTTCGTTCAAAAGTTAATATGTCGTTTATACACTATTTACGTATTTATTAATTATGTCAAAACGCAGTTTATTCGGACGTTGTGATAATCTTACGGTGTTATATAGTAAAAACTGCTTTATGAACGAAAATCTTATCGATGTTAAATCAATAAATCGCGAAACAGAATTGTCATGTCAAAGTTTGTTCTAATTTAAAATTATTACAGTCGATATATTATAAGATCAACGGAGCAAAGAAGGTTTAATACAAAATTATGTCTACTGAAAATGCACGTATGTAAAAAAGAACTCTTATTGGATGATTATATGTTTTTGGACGTTTTTGTATCGAACGAAGCTAGAAAAAAATTAAAACGTTTCAAATAATCTATTTTTATTATTTTTTTGATCGTCATTGTTATTAATTTTAACATGTTTGTCGATGTTTATCGAAAATATATTATAAATATCGTATTTGAAAATGTACGAGATCGATGGCGTACAAAACAAAAAAAATAACGTTTTCTCTGCGCGGAGCCGGGACGGTTGTGGAGTGAGAAAAGAAAAGAAAAAAGCATCCGATTGTATTTAAATATATACTCGTATCGATACTATCGACTGGTATTTACGGATTTTTTTCGTATTTTCACGAACTATTGCTGGAAAAAGAAATTAAATGAGAAAACGCGCGTATGTCGGCATTATTTTTGATCATATTACTTTCGCCTTTGTCTTGTAAGAACAACGCGTGCGTTTATTGAAACGTCGAAACACGTACACATTAATATTTCCATTTTAAATAAGTCGGTGGCGGCGCATTAGAACAAAAAAAAACTGAATCGCACGTGTGACAAAAACAAAATAATAAAATAAAATATTCTCGTTTTATTGTTTTTTTTCCCACGTTTATTGTGATTTTTAACCGCTAACATACTATACATATACCATATATTTAGCCGTGTAAAAAAAGTATATTTTGTACTCCAGACATACAGAGCGTGCCCAGTGTATTTTTTAAGTGCTAAAAACTATAACTCAAAAATTACCGACAAATAATCAAAAAAAGAAATGTCTTTTAATTTCGGGATACTTTTAGGAATTTGTAGATTTCGAAGTATTTAAATTCATTAAAAGAGGTAATTTTCGGTTATGACGCATAAAAGTTTAAAACAATGTTATTAAGTTACAATATTATTATTATTTTTTTTTAATCGTTTCGAATTTTTCGAATAAATTCCCGTACACCGACGCTCGGAATCGTTTTATCGAAATGATTTCTAGCGCGTTGCTTACAAATTTATAGTAATATAACAACAACATTACACTCCAAAATCTTTATCCAAATGATTCGCTCAAACGAAATTCACATGTCGCGCGGCTCGTTATCTTTATTCTTTTTTCTACTATAATACACAATGCAATAATGACGCGTGTTTCTTTTTAAACGAAAAATCACCGTAACTGCGCGCCGTTACTCAATGAATTACAAATTATTTTCGTTAATACACAATACGTATATCGTTTCGGAAAAACGTTTTGTATTTCAAATATGCCTTGCTGATCGGATGTATAATTTTACACGAACAAAAAAAAAAAAAAAAAAAACCGTGTCGTCTTTTAAATGATATTTTTTTCGTTCGTTTACGTCCGTGTATTAGTGTATTATTTACAAAAAAAAAAAAAAAAAAAATACAACGCGTCATTTGTCATCAGTTCTCAGCATTCGATGTGATATCAAAGGATATACAGTCAACTCGCGGCGATATAACGAATTTCAAAGGGCCGAGGAAAAAGTTCGGTATATCAAGAGCATAAACCAACACAAAATTCGTTTTAACGAGGTTTAAAAGAAAATTCAAAATTTAAACAATTTATCGTTCACATTATACACATATTGATTTATTTTAAAGTAATTTTTAATAACGATGTAAAGTCATCATACATTTTATCGACGTGAATTTTATCTTATCGCAATGATAATCGTCAAACTTTTTAAATTTTATTTTATATTTTTCTTAGTTGTTATACACCAGCAGACGTGTATGTTCTGCATTAATAAAAATTAAAAATTCGTAATATCAAGCTGCATAATTGTAAGAATTCGTTACAACGCGGGAGCTTTGGTGAAAAACAAAAAAAAAAAACTTCGTTACATCGAGGGGACGAAAAAATACATTTAATTTTTTGTTATTTTACGAGATTTTCAAGGGAACGGACAGTTTCATTCGTTTTATCGAGATTTTCGTTATATCGCGAGTCGACTGTACGTATATTTGCCTTACGAGCTTTTAAGATCATCATAACGACGCGGAGAGATATATTTGCAGCGTATATGTATAGATGGATTTTTTTTTTTTTTTATACGTCTGAGACGAATTCAATTGAACGCCGCGATTTGCTTGCTTTGCTCGCGCTGCGCGAAAATTCTCGTCTTTATAATAATCTCCGAACGTGAAAGTATTTACCCGTGTGTATTTCCTTCGCGTTTCAACATCGCACGCGTTAGTATCATTTTTACCGCTATTGTATAATATACGAGCGGTTAGATACACACGACTACGGTGTGTTTTGGCATTTAAATTTTATTGTCGTATAATCGCAACAACGAATTATTATTATTATTATTATTATACGTCTAATAAATTATCGCGATTTTACACGCCGTTTTTCCCACTATTATCAACATAATATAATAGCGCGTTATGAAAATTTAATTTGATTTGATATTTTTCTCTCTCTTTCTCGTATATTACGTTAAACAGTTTATAGGTTTAGAACAGGATTAATAACACGTATGGGGTATGGTCATAGGCGTGTGAACATAAAATAAATAAATGAAAACCGCGAACGGTTTTTTGTGTTTTTTTTTTTTAGTCGATTGATATGTGAAAACGTTTCGACGCGTGGAATTCGATTGCATTTTTCACGTTGTGTTTACGCGTATTTATTAAAAAAAAAAAAACATTTGTTTTTTAAGTGATTAACACGAGATAGATAAATTTAATATAAATAATTTTTTCTTTTATATGTATACTTGAATAAAATTTAAAAACGTACAATTGTTATTTGCACGTGTTAATATGAGAAACTCGAGCTTGAATTTTTGATACGCATATTAGGTTTTATATTATACGAGACTATATACTTACTAAGTGTCTGATTTCACGTTGAACTTCGCCCGATATTTGTTTTTTTTTTTTTTTTATTACCGTAAGAGTTGAAAACTTCGTTTCACACGGGTAAGTTATATAGAGGCGAATGAGCAGACTTTTGATAATTCTGCGTATTCTGATCTGGGAAACTAACATTTGTCACTCGTAAATGTTATACGCAGATTTTCGTCGGATGATAACTCGATCAGTTTCTCTTTCGCAATTAAACACTTAATCCATTTCATTTATATATTTTATATACATTTGTGAGATGAATTAATTAAATAAATAAATAAATAAATAGTACACTTCACACCGACACGCCCGTCATCCGCAGTGATGCGGCGGCAGTTGACGGAAATTCAATTATGCGTGATTTTTTTTAAATTTATTATTTTATAATTTTTTTCTCTTTTTTTTTTTTTGCACATTTGTAATGTTTTAGCGCATAGTTTTCTTTTCGGCTATGGAAATATAATTAAATTAAATTTAAAAAAAATAATTTTAGGGAAATTTACGAAAAATACGCGCGCCCGATTCGATTGTCGCTCTTTTCATTTTTTTTTTTTTTTTTTTGGCACGCAATTTTGTTTTTAATTTTTTCCATTGCAACAATATCGATACGAGTGAGTGGAATATTTAATTTTCTCTATATTATACCGCCGGACTCGTTGACCGGTTGCGGTATTCGCCTATATTGTTATTATAATACGTACATTTTATGAATTTATTATATTTTATTTTTTTAATTATTTTTCACACACAGCGTTATGTGCGCGCAGCAACGAGTGACGACGCCTTGTTTTTGTATATACTCGTATTACAAAAATACGTAAAGTAATATCACAAATTATGCGACGCGCGCGTTTAATAATCTGTTTATTTTATATAGTTTTAAACGAAAATTCTGTACGACGTTTTATTTTTATTTTTTTTTTATCCAACTCCGTCGAAAAAAAAAATCAAAATACACTTTACGCAAATACATCGGTACATGGATATGTGTCTTGTGGTTATTGAACTCGGTCGTCCTATAGGATTGAACGTTTACGCGTTTTTCGCATTAACATTGCTCTAACGTCACTTCCGTAACAGTTTTGCGTGACGTAAATTATCTACTGACCCCATGAGCTAAGATATTTTCACGTCAAAAAAAAATAAAAGAAAAAACTGCGCGCTCACTTCAAGCAACAGCAATATAAAAATGTCACGGTCTTAAAATATTATTATTATTATTATTATTATTATTATTCTTATTATTATTCTTATTATTATTATTATTATTATTATTATTATTATTATTATTATTATTATAAGACCGGGGCGGTACCGAAGTCGTATAGGTGTATGTAAGCTGAAAACGGAGGGGAAAAGTGTACAGTGTCTTCTGCACTATGAATGAGAATAGAGTGGCGGCCGTGTCGCGTTCGTCGTGCGGTTAGGTCATTATTATATATTATAAAAATAATAAAATAATATGGGCGGGAGAGAGATATAAGCGCAGACTGCAAACCGACAGACAAACGCGTCGTAACCATATAAAATATACGCAGTCATAGTTGTCATCGCCCGTCGAACGGAACGAAAGTGAAACACCTAACGAATTTCCATTTTTATTATAAAAATACTATATTTTTTTTCCTCGTTTTTTCGTTTTCTTTTTTTAAATACGATCGTCTCGTTTTTCTATTTTCAATGCGAGCGTGTCGCGCGGCGTTTTCGTTTTGAAATTGCAGCAGGAGGACAAGAAATTTTCGACGTACGTTTATAACGTTATATACGCGTGAATCGCGTGTAGCAACGCGGCGGTAAGATAACGTTTAATTTTTTTTTTTTTAATTTTTGCGCTGAAAAACGCGTTTATACGTTTTTGAATTCCAAAGGCTCCGCCGAATAGCTGCTCTCTCAACGTCAACGGCCATAGTAATAAGTAATAACATATACACAACTCGATTAAATGGCCGTGACATTTTTTCTTCTTCAAGGTTTGACTTGCATAAAATTTCGCTAGTTAAATCGAGTCAAACAAGCGCTTAACTAGGTATTTATTTTTAGTCTATTTAAAAAATTTTGGGGAAAAAATTAAAAATTTCAACATATATTTGATTAGGTATCGAATAATGGGTTTAATCAATAATTGTCGGACATTTAATCGAATATTTTATTCGAGACCAAAACAATTGGATTGAAAAATTATCGAAAACATTTTACAAACAACAGTGATATTATTCATCAACCGTATATTATTATATTAAAAAAAAAAATGTTGGATTATTATAATAGGTATATATATATATATAATATTAATATAAAATCGAAAAAATTTCGGAGGAGGTCCGAACCCCGTGGACCACCGTCCTGGATACGTCACTGAGATTAGATTAAGTAACGATTCTGGAATAATCGTTCGAGTTTCGGAAAATCCGTTAATTAAATAATATATATGCGCGCGAAATTAAAAGATTAAATGCAAATTCGTCCGTTATTTATGCAGTGGTAACCAAAGGCGGGCCATGACCTGTCCGTTAGCCCACCTTGATATTCTGAATGAAATCAAACGTTTGAATTCGAATTAATTACATCTAATTATGATTTGCTAATGTAACAATAATAATAATAATAATAATAATATATTTTTAAATTATGTAATTTTGAAATAAATATCACGTGTTCAATTTATAATATTATATTAAAATATTAAGCAAATGTAGTGTTAGTTGTTGTATTATTTATTGTACTCAAGTAAAAACTTTATTAAAATTTATTTATTAATTTTTAAATAAGTACCTCTAAGTAAATAACCTGATTCCCTCCCCCTCTTCGAAAATCCTGTCACTGCAGAGACTCAGTGGCACAACCAGAATTTAAAACGCCCTTAAGATAAATTTAAAAATATTTATATTCGGAGAGCTCAAAGTTCCCCCTAAAGACCTTCTCCTCCCCCGGCACAGACCGTGAGCGCCAATGTGGCTCACTCCCCCCCCCTCTACTGTAGTGTGGCTACGTCTGTGCCTGTCCTAAATACATTTTGGCCTCCCTTTGTCCCGTCCTGGAAAAATGAGCTGGCGCCGCCGTACTGGTGGTGGTAACGTTTTAAGATCTATCTTATAGCCGTCCATTATAAATTCGCACGTTAAAATAACATTATAGACACGGCGCGAGTAAAAAAGCGCGAGAAAAACAAATTTATATTGAAAAACGTTCGTTTTGCGCGGTTTCTGTTAACAGGAGGAGGCGGCGGCGATGTTGTCGTCGAGCAACTGTTGTCTGGCGACCGCCGCAGCGTGCTTAGTGGCGGCCGTGACGAGCGCGGTGTTGCCACCGCCGTGGGCCGACCCGTCACAAAACCCGTGCGCGGCCGAACCGTCGGGCGGATGGCAGCTGCTCTATTGGCCGGAAGACGGAAAGTGTTACCGGATATTCCAGCGCGGGTACCCGTGCCCGGAGACGATGGAACTGGTGCCGCGGCCGGACCGCAAGGGCTCTGCCGAGTGCGCGTGTCCGCCCGGCAGCGTCCGCAGCTCTCGCGATTTCCGGTGCCATCAGCTGTTCCGGCTCGGCGACCCGTGCGACGACGGACAGTATTTCGCACCCGGCCCGGACAGGTACGCGTGCCGCATCGCCCAAACGAGCGATTCCACACTCGCGTATACGATTCCTTTTCTTTTTTTAATTTTATGTCGTCGTCGTCGTCATACGCATATGCGATAAAAAAAAAAAAAAATCCACAAAAATGTATTGATTAATACGTATGGGGGCGTGAAAAATAAGACAATTTCGTTAGTCGATTTTATTCATTTAAAAAAAAAATATATTTCTTTTGCGACAATATACGAATACGTACCCGGGGGGTTACGTTTTTGCCGTTCAATGCCGGTTCATAATAATCGCAACAGTTTATACGCCATAGTGTACGAACTGTTAACTGATAATCGTTGTAGTTCAATTTACGTGTTTCGGTTCAAATTTTAACTCAATATTTAAATAAATATATTTTATAGTTCTAAGTCGGTGCTTGCGACACTGGACCGTGCTGAAAATATGTGGTCGCACCAACGGAAATTAAACGGTTCAGACAAAATATTTGAGTGCTATGTTCACTTCAGAGCAGTGGTGATTATATATTATACATGATGTTCAAGGGGGGCGAAAATGGAGTCAACTCCGTCTGTCAATGAAATACCTATCTACGTCGAAGAATACTAACAAAGAAGAACTCTTTGAGAGTCTATTAAGACGAAATATAGATGTAGAAAAAGGAAAAGATAGTAGTTGCGTATAAATAGCGGTTTGAACCCACACACACACCCGCCTTACGGTGTATAGCTACGGCGGACAACGTTGTTCGCTTCGGTCTGCGGCAAAAACACCGTGTGTGTGTGTATATCACACATACACACACGGGATTTTTGCTGCGGCCAGAGACGAACAAGGTCGTTCGCGTTTGCCCGCCGCGGTTAGACTGAGGCGATTCGTCGGTTTCGGACCGCTATTTATGTGCGTCTTGTTGCTACCCCCCTCCCTTATGATTATTCGTAGCGCTATCTGGTGGCCTACTTTTGTTTCCTGTTTTTTCGCGGTCGACTGATGCGCTATGTCGGTATACGCGGGCGTTTATTTGACGCTAATCTAGCGTTCAATCGTACGCGCGTTTGCTATGTTTATTACTATTATTATTATTATTGCTTGCTTCCACTTAGCGCTTGTGCTAAGGATAAGTTTTCTTCAATTGTATATCAACACCGAGTGCACTCCGTGGACCTAGGGTGTAGATTATTATTATTATTATTATTATTTCGCGTACTTCTATGACATAAAATTAACGTAATGATTCGTCTTTGGTTTACTCATATTCACACATTTTCTTGACCGACCGAGTTTACCGTCAGCTAAGCATTAAACGCTCAATCACAAACGATGATCAGAACATACCATATGTCCAGATCGTCGGTTGAGCACTTATTTCAGCCTTATACATGGTGTTCAAAGAGGTGGGGTACTGTGAAAACGGAGCATAACCATTACATAATTGGATTAACTTACAAGTCGATATTTAACTGACAATTGTATTGCACACTGATTCGTGTGCCTATTTTGAACAGTACTACGGTGTTTGTATCGAAAGTAACGTTTTCATGGTACAGTTGAACCCATGTAAAAATTCGATATTCATTTTTGTCAAAAACACGGTGCTATGAACCCGTGGATTTGCACCGTACATTGAACCATCGTTAATTTATGATTTAAAACGGTATCTGCACTTAAAACGCTACTCGGGTATACTTTATAACGAGTAAATTTTAATTCTGAACAGTTCTTCTATATGGTATATAACAAGACGTGTCTGTGAAATATAGTGTTTCTAAAAACTAGTGATGAAAAGCGCGTGAATGAGTCGTAGTTAAAGTAAAGTCGGCATCGCTATCGGGACGGACGAACAATATATTGTATCGGGTTTTTTTGTTTTTAATAAGAGTTTATAATTTTTTTTCTCTTTTATACAGAGAAGACCGAGAGAGATGGGGTACGTGCGAAGATCCGACGTCTTGTACGGAAAAGGACGAGGTATTTTGGCCCAAAGACAAACGTTGTTACCGTAAACGCACTAGAGGACCGTGCACGGAAGGACAACTTTTAGTGTCTAGCGCACAAAACGACTTGATCGGTGATTGTAGATGCGAAAACGTCTCGGAGCTCGCGGCATACTATTGGGCGCCTACAGGTAATATTACATGTTATAACATCGACGACCAAAAATGACAAAAAAAAAAAATACACGAAAATATTCCTCTTGAATATTATCCGATTTGAGTGTTATTATTAATATTTATATAATACTTCTCCGAACGTATTATTTATAGTAAATTACATACTGTTTTATACGATGTCACGATGACGTTCTAATACGATGATTTCATTTGATTTCTGGGAAAAAAAATTTAAAACTATACGTGCATAATAAAAATACATCTGTAGTCTGTCTATAATTATTATTTTTTTTTTTTTAGGACTAGTATTATAGGTACCAAACCAACGCGACGATATCTCATTAATATCACTTTGTAATTTCCTGTTTGCTCGTCCTGTTATGGAATATTCAGATTCAGTCGCGTCCCCTGAAATTCTCTCTGCACTCGCAGTTATTCTTATTCTGTTTTCGTATAGATGTATGGTGTCCAAATGTATATATAATCTATTAGCATCGAGTTTTGAAAGCCGCAATCGCATTCATAATATGTTCGTGTGTGATTTTCAATGTTATTATCGAAATCTGTTATTGTATTTGTGGTTTTTGGTTAAATTTCAGTTTAAAAAACACAAATATAAATTACGATATTTCTCTCTCTCTCTCTCTCTCTCTCTCTTACTCCCTAAATGTCTTGATTGACATTTTTTTTTTTAATTTATTGGTATTAATACATTATTGCGGTATTATAATATATACTGTATGTACGGTGTTTCCGAGACATTATAAGCACACGCGTTGGATTTTGTTTTTATAGGCACGTGTCACGAACATTACACGATGGGTCCGTGTCAGGAACGTGGGGGCATATTCTTGCCGGGCGGCCAGTGCGGATGCGATCCGTCGTTGCCGCATTTCCACAACGGCACGGGCAAGTGTTACCAGTTGGGCGGCATCGGGCCCTGTTCGCCGGGGCACCAGTTCTTGGTGCCGCCGGGCGGTTCGAAAGCGGAGTGCACGTGCAAGGAAGGTTACATCAAGTGGCTCGGGGACGGCGCGTGTTACAGGCCGTACACCCGGGGCCCGTGCGCCGCGGGCAACATGTACAGCGTGAATACGACGACCACCGGCATGGCGGTTGGTTGCGTGGACGTGCCGTGCACCGCGGGCAAACTGTACTTCCCGGGCGGCAAGGGCTGTCACCGGGTGGGCACGCAGGGCCCGTGCCCGGCCGGACAGATTGTGTTGTTCCAGGACACGGTGAAGACGTCCATCGAGGGCGTCTCGTACCTGGGCATGTGTGGTTGCGCAAACGCGGACACCAGCGCCGTGACCGGATCGTTTTACTCGTCCTCGCCGTTCATCGCCGGCGCCAACGACGACCGAACGTTGACGTGCAAACCGCCGCCGGCCGCGGCCAGGAAACTGGATGGCGGCGGCGGTGGTCTCGCTATCACTGCAGCGGGACCGAAAAGAGCTGACGCGTTGCCGCAGGATCCGTGCGGCCACCGGCGCGGCGTGATCGCCTGGAGCGACCTGTCGTGCAAGCAGCTATACTCGCAGGGGCCGTGCGAGCCCGGCGAATGGGTGGTGCCGGACCGGGGAAAGGGCACCAGGAGGGGTAGGGGATGGAAGATGGGCAAATGCGAGTGCCGGCCCGGGTTCACGGCCGTGTCGGTGCCGGGTGACGCGAACAACGCGACTACGGTGTGCCAACCGCCGACGGTAACGTTGGCCAAGTTTCTGAACATGAGCGACGAATACAGCAGGAACAATAACGGTACAAAGACCACTGTCGTGCAGGCCGCCGCTGCCATGGACGACGACAATAACGGAGTTCGGACGCGATGAACCGCGCAACGTTAACGCGTAATACATTAAATAAATTATTGTATAATCGAACGCGCTTTGGTGAACAATACGAATGCGTGTAGAACGGTGTACATTAATTATTGTTCGGTGCTGGGGTAAGTTCGAATATTGACGGTTTCCATATTCTGTTCTTTCTTATTAATCGACAATTACAAAAAGATATTCTTTACTTTAAGACGAAAAAGAAAATAATCTTTTACTTAAGGTCTCAAACAAAAAAAAAAAAAAAAAAACCTAAAATGTTTGGACGATAAAAATATATATATATTTATGTATAAAAAAAAGCATAGTGAAAAGTTATTAAAACTGCAGTCGTTTTGCGTACAATTTTTTTTTTTTTTAGAAAAACCGTCAAAACGCGACAATACACCCGCGCGGCACAAAAAATATATAACACATAATACGAGCGTATAATAATAGAATATAAGTCAAGCGTAGCGTTTATTATTAGAATTTAAAACGTAATAAGACTGTCACTTCTATCTTAAATATTGTACACTTATAGCACGTATAGCACGCACGGTATTATATTATTATTATTATTATTATTATTATTATTATTATTATTATTATTATTATTATTATTATTATTATTATTAATTATAAATTATTATATATATATATATATATATATATAATGATGCTCAAATTGTTCGAACAAATATTATTTATCTAACTGGATGATACACACTATTGTGTAACAATGTAAACCTTACGGAATTTTATTTATTTTTAATTAAAAAGTGTGTACTATATACGGCGATCTTATTCGAAATTAGTGTACCTAATTTTTATAATTATTATTATTTTGTACTTATATTTTGTAAGCCGGTCTACCTGATACATCTTATTATTTTTTTTGTCTTATACGATTCCTATTATTGTTTCTTAAAAAAAATATTGTTTGATTATTATTTAAATATGTAATACGATTGAATATATGTGTGTGCATATAATATTAGAATAAACCGTCCATAAAATTGTAGTATTTTTTATTTTTTAATAGAATATATATATATATATATATATATATATATATATATATATATATATATATATCTACCGTTACTTATACTTCATTATTATCCTTACGACGGGATCGCAACTATGTATATGCCATACAAATATTATATATCCCTTCCCTTCTCAAAAAGTGCGCAAAATTTAAATTAAATGTTTAGTATTTTTATATATTTATACGTTTATGCTATGATAATTTACTATTCTAATATATATAAATTATACTACGCAAAATTTTAATAAAAATAGTATTAATAGAAGTAGATATAATAAGGAAAAAAAATACGTATTATTTTATTGTAAAGTTGTAATGAACTCTCGATAGACTTACACCGAGTATTTTTAATATAAGAAAATCGATGTTACCATGATAAAAATTGTGACTGTAAAAATAATGATAAATTAATAATCATTATTATAGTATTGATTAACATAAAAAAGAAGCGTGTATTTGTTTAGAAAAATAAGAGTACATTATATTGCATATTTTTTATATGTAAAAAAAGAAATATGCTAATCGGTATAGGATTCGTATTAAAATTAGAATAAAAACAATAACAATTCAATTTAACCGGGTAAGTATATAAAATAATATCGCCTTATTATACATTAGGTCATTTTAAGTTCAATTCATTTTCGAACAAATAATAATAATAATAATACGTAACACGAATAACACACGTCTTGTAATTTGTATACTCTGGACCACGGTTTATCCGTCCACCTATGGACTTAAATATATATTTAATGTCTAATGATTTTTTTTTCGGTCCTGTAATTTATTACGGTCCACGTATACCGTAACAATAGCCGGTATATTATATAAATAATATATAGAAATAGTTTTATTAACGTTTTGAAAAGGCTTTAATATACACTCTTGCAAGCGTCTTTAATATGGTTAGTAAACTATAGTGAAGAGAATGATAATTAAAAACTTCTTCTAATACCTGTATGCTGCTATTAAACATTGAAAAAAAAAGTGAATGTAATCTTTTCTCGTTTTGAAAATAGGCCTTTTACTTATGTTTAAAATCCTTTGGTCCGTCTCATATGTATAATTATGCGATGTGTATGACGGAAATTAGAAGAAGAATTGCGGAAGTGCGAAGATCGCTTTTTACGCGATAAAAAGAAAACGAATCCTCATTTTATCAAAAAAGAAAAGCGTTGCAGAGTACTATAATGAGACAATATATGGCCTACACTGCATCAGTGGGTACACACCGGAGACATGTAACAAAAATGAAGAAAAATCGTTATAAAAGCGTTCTTCGAGTCGTGCAAGGTGCTATATCGATGTGAGCGAAACTGATTAACTGCGTACGGATGAAACGATCGAGTACCCGATCAAATAAATGGGCACTGCGGATGTCAGTTAGATATCGTAAAGTCCGAGAAAATTGCGATGAGGCTGCACTATCCGTGCTACAGTAGTCGTGGAAAAGGAACGAAAGGACGAGAAGAGGACGACTTAACTTCATTATATCACTGCGCACATGTGTGGGGGGACAGGATTTAAAATATATAAAAGTAATATAAAATATATAAAGAGAGTCATTTATAAAAGGAATGGAGGAAGAGTCGTATATGGACACGCAATGCATTAATGATACAGACACCTAAAACGAATATATATTATTACGAATATAAAATACGCGCGATAATATAAATAAAATCGACGAAACTTTCCAATTTATATGAGTACATTATTCGAAAATTTTTTGTTTTTTTTTTTTGGAGAAATATCGCAAAAAAAAAAACATTTATTATAATATTACATGCAATGCGTATTATACAAATGAATAATATACCTATATGCGGCGCGTGAAAACTATCGTTTTTGAACCAGTGAATGCTTTCACTTAACAATATATTATAATATTCGTATATATATATATATATATATACAGCTGGTATTCGCCCATACGTGTTTATAATAATATTTAACGCGTATTATAATAATATATATATATATTAATAATAATAATAATAATAATAATAATAAAAACGTTCACGATGAACAATGTCGCATCGTATGTCATGATGTACAGGTTGTATTATAATATTATATTTCTGTGCGCGCAGCTCTTTCGTATCCGGAATGCTCTGTGGGAGGAGGCAATTGTATAATATAAATATATAAGAGGAATGAGTGTATGAACTTCCCATTTCCTGTTCGGATATACACATACACATTATATTATTATGACGTATATAAAATATAGTTAGTTACGCGCGAGTAATTTTTTAAATGAACGCCTACAGTACGTACTGCGGCGGACAGACAATAATATAATATTCATTGGTAAACATTTTTTTTTTTTTAATTTTGTAATAATAATTACTAGAATTAGATCGTGCGCTATATTGTCTAATGAAGAATACATAGTTAATGTTTGAAAAAAACAAAAAAAACCAATATCATATATCAGCGGATAGGCGCTAAAGTTTCGTTACCGCTCGGATAACATTGATATAGTCTTATACGACAATTTATTCTTTATTATTATTGTTATTATTATTAAATCAAAATTGTTACAAAGAAAAATTTGTTTCATGTAGGCGCATCCTTGACCCCACTCGTTCTATTATAATCGCTTATAATAATAATAATAATAATTATTATTGTTATTATTACTGAATAATTATTTTGCATATATATATATATATATATATATATATATATATACACGTTGCATTTATAATAACATGAATGTGTGTGACATGAGTATTATAATATAATTATGTAATATTATTGTTCGTCGTTAAGTACACACACACATCTAATACATTATTATATATAGTTACATATAGAAACAATGTACGTGTATATATATATTAATATAAACGTATAATTGAACGTATTACGTGAACTTATTATACAGTGTGTTCGAAAATTATGGTAATGTAATAAAAAAAAATTTCCCTCCGTTTTAAAATAATACATACACATGCTCGCGAGTAAGTATATGCATAATATATACAACGCTATTATATGGATTCGCTGCAGAAGATAAATATAATATATAATAATCACTACTTTCGTATATTTTTAAATTATAATTTTAGCTCATGTAATAATAGTATTGCCAGTGGTTTATATGAAAATTTCTGACCTTTTAACAGAATATTCTGATAACTATAGGGAAATAGCTGGATCATTTTCTTGAGTTTGATTTAGCATATTTTAATTAATATTTATTTAAATATATTTTAGACAATATTAATATCATTCCATAGGTCTTTTCATCATATATCGACTGAGTTTCTCTGTTGTTCAAATGTCGAATTTCTATTAATAATTTTTATTTTAATTTGTCTTTTTATTGTAACAATTGTTTTCTCTACTAGTTTCAACTAGCAAAACGCATAGCGAAATTTGAAAATATGCAAAAGAAAAGAATCCTAAAGGAAGAGTACTTTTGAATATTTAAATATAGTATATATATATACTATGGTCATCATACTCATCAGCCTTATTAACAGTGTTATTAACATACGACATAGTTAATGATACGTTGATTATATATAAAAAAATGAAATTTCTGATTTCAAAGCTAAATCAAAAGCTGTCGGTTTATTAGATTTCTTTTGTCCGAAAGATTTGTTTTAACAGCCATTTGTTATAAAAAATTATTTAATATTTTAGACCCGGTGACAAAAATATTTCAAAATCCAAATATTGATTTATTAGGGGCAATAAACAGTCTTCAATCAATTACAAGCGAAATCAAAATGCTACGATCAGATAATTCTTTTAAAGATTTGTGTAATGAAACAAATACCTATATGCACAAATCAGAGAATTGATATTTCATTATTTTCTGTTACTATATTAAAAAAAACACAATCCAATATTAATTCATTACCAGATGATGCATTTAATGAATTTTGTAATATATACAAAAAGTTTATTATCCGAGAAGATTTAATAAAAGAATATATACAGTTTTCAAAATTATTTTCACACTTTGAATCCGCTATGCTAGGTTCTCAACATATACATCATAATTCTGAAACTAATGAAGATGAAGATAGCTCTCAAGATTTTGAAGACAGTGATGAAGAAAATGTAAATAAAGATACTGTGGGTCTAAAAGAAAAAAATTGTCAACATTTGGGAACACTTCTTCATATATTTAAGGTAATTTCTAATTAATTTATTTATTGTATTTAAATGTCCTATCTAAACATACTTATTAAAAACCATTGCTAAACAGACTTAAAGGAGCTAAAAGTAATATTTATATAAAACTAAAATTAATTTAATCTACAGGTATGCCATAATTCCGGATTACAGAGCGTTCTTCCGAATCTACATATGGCTCTCCAAATTGCGTGTACAATACCAATTTCTAGCACGACTCCAGAGCGAACGTTCTCAAAATTAAAAATTGTAAAAAATCGCTTAAGAACAACGATTTCACAGGAACGTTTGGAGCAATTGATGATTATTTCCTGCGAGTCAGATATTAATATTGACCACGATCAAGTTATTGATGAATTTGCCAGTACTACAACAGTTTTGGCAAAACATCTAACCTAAATGTTGATCTTTTATTTTATTTCTTTAAGAAACTATTTTATTTATACTACCTAATATAATATATTATCATATATTGTATAAAATATAAATATTATTACAAATATTACCTTAAATAATATATGAAAAATAAATTTAATATAAATATATAATGTATTTTGTAATTTAAAAAGTTCTTATTCATGAATAGATTATAAATAAAAAGTTTATGCATTTAACTTTTTTCAGTAAGTATCATATACATATTGTACCTATTTATTAAATATTATTTTTAAAAAAGTGAATCTAAGAAAAATATCTACGATGTAGAGTTTTGTTAAGGTGAGTGGGTCTTAATTAAAACTGAACCACCGCTTTTTACTGAACTTGGCGCCACTGGGAGGGGGGACAGCGTTAAGACGTACAATTGTAAGAACTCTTCTTGTTTTCTCGGAAAAATAAATTAATCGGAATCTTAAATAATTTTGCATATTTTTTAAACTAAAAGAAATTTATATTTGGAACGTAAATTAATGTAATAAATGATAAACTATACCGATTACGAACGTTTTGGCGCCAAAATCCTTTCATGCGATAAATGATAACAGTGGATGGCAGTCTGGTTGTCTGTAATCTTTCAGTTTTTATAAAACTCATTAAAACTAAACTATAATAGTTATTATATTTTATCATAAATCGTTAAGGTTCAATGTGAAAATCGCTTTTAGTAAGCAATTGGTTTTTTTTTTCTATGTAATCAAAAGTGTCGTCGATTGATTCAAAATTAATTTGCTTGTTCTGTTTATATTCATACGCACATACCTATAAAATAATTCTAGACATGGAATTTTTTTTAAAAAAACCGAGCAATATTTTGAAATGTCTTGGTTCTAATAGTGTTAAAAACGAGTCGAGAGGAAACCAGTGGTAAGTGTTGATGTATTTATAATAAATTATTTGATAAAAATCGTGTGTGTTGGTGTATTTTATAATCGTAATAACTCCAGAGCGCTGTTGAACGGTTGAACAGAGTATTTACTCGTTTAAAAAAAAGTAGTGTACAAAAATTTAATGTAGCCGTATCGATTTTGATTTGTTTGTTAGTACACCTAAATCTCCCGTTGTAAGTTTGTTGGACAGTGACGATGAGAATTTCATAAACAACAAAGCGACATCGACTAAAAAAGGTAAATAAAATTTAATTATATACCTAGTTAAACTAAAATACGAATAAATGATTTATTTTATGGGTGGTAAGCGGAAAAAGAAATTAAAACTCAACAAAAAATTGGGGTCCTAATTAATTATAATGATACAATATAAAAAATATATATATTGATTAAAATTAAAATAACGTATTATAAAGCTACAATAAATTATTTATAACATTTTTTTTCAGAGAATAAACTTTCCAAATGTGTTCGGAATAACAAAATAAACGACAGTTGTCATAATAAGGATGAGGACGATGATTGTATTATCTTTAGTCCAGAAAAAAAAAAATCTTTTAGTCGTAACAATGTAAGTATACAATTCAAAATTATGTCTTATATTGTATTATACATATTCAATGTAATTTTATTACGTTTTTTTTTTAAATTAATTTTAATTGCATTCGAATTAACATATTTTGTTTTATTATTGTTAGACGTCTAAAGTTAGTGATTTAGTTGATTTAGACTTGTATCACAGTCCGTCAGTATTAACGGATTCAACATTTATAACACTAGAAGAATCAAAAAAGAAAATTACTACAACTTCAACATCCAGTAGTAAAAAGTCGCCAACAAATTGTAACAACCCTGTTATTATCAATACAGGTATTTCTTTATTTGTTCATGCTATTGGATGTTCTGTAATTTCATAATGTTATATAATTATATTCATTATTGTTTGTATTATTTCTGTTATAGAAAATCATCAGTTGAGTAATTGGCTAAATGGGCTCAATAATAATTTTGTACTAGGCGAAACAATTTCTGATGTAAGTATTGGTGTATGAATTGAAATAAATTACATTTAATTTATATAACTTTTACAATCAGATTTTTAATGTGTTAAATCGTATAGTAATTTTTTGACAAAACTAGCTTAAATTGTAAATCGATTCTATACAAATAGTTTGTGTCGATGAGCTCAATGATGCTAAAATGTGTAACTTACAATTAATATTAGAAAAACATTTATATTCATTTGATTTCACTTTTTTTTTTCAAATAAACAAACTTCTCTATTTAATTAGATTTTTAAAACGAGGTTGTAAATATTAAATCTATCTATAACATTTGGTAAACATTGAGTCAATGACAAAGCGGCAGCAGTCGTGGCATTTTGGATGACTGAAATCTGAACGATACGAAAGAAGAAGAACATTAAGTCGATTAAAAGCAAATAGTTTAAAATTCGAAATATGAATTTTTTCGAAATAATATTTTTAATATGTATAGAATTATATACTATTATTGATAATACTATAATAAAGGAAAATCAGTCTAAAGCTTTGTATGATTATTGATTTTATATAGATACCAATTACAAATTTAGATGATCACTTGATGAGCTTGAAAAAATTAGAAATGGATATGTTGGAACAAGTATATAACATTATTCTGAGTATACCAGATACTGTTATATCTTCCATCCCTAGTCTCAAAAGTCCATCGGTTTTGGTTGAGCTGAAAAGAATGCGACAAAAAATAAAAAATAAAATCAAAATTGGTGAAACTCGTTTAATGAACGAACAATCGAAATCATCTACTTCGATTAACAACGTATTATATAATAAATTATCAAACTCAAGTATTAAAAGCACTGATAATTCTAGAAGTACAACATGTGTTCAAGCTAATGTATCTAGCAGCAATAACAGTATTAATAAATGGTTTGATAATCATTCCGATTTTCATATAAATACTACACTGCCAACAAGACAAACGTCTAATTATAGTGATATTTATTCTCGAGAACGTTTAAGTGTAAATGAATTGGACTGTATTGTTAATGACAAACATTTTGATTCGTTTTCGGTTTCTGACATTCAAAAGTCAGTTCAGTATTGTTCAGTAAATAAAAATAATAATTTTGATACAAAAAAATTACCACCTCTGACTAGTTACAAAGGAGGTAATTATATATATATATTATACGATTAATTTTTTATTTTACTAAATTAAATTTGTATATAATTTTGTTTTTTACATTAGTACATAATAATTCTTTTGGAAACACTTCTCAGTCGGCAACTACTGAGCACATTATAAATAAGTCCGACATATCTGTATCTACAGGAGAATTCAGTAAATCTAATTATTCTCATTCAAAGGAACTATTTACAGTAAATATATAAAAATTTGACTCAAATGTTAATGTAATAAATTTATATTAACTGTGTATAGGTATTCAGATCAACGTTTGGTCTCCATAATTTTCGTCCCAATCAATTGGAAACTATTAATGCCGCCTTACTCGGTCATGACTGTTTTGTACTGATGCCTACAGGCGGTGGAAAATCGTTATGCTATCAATTACCTGCAGTTATATCTAAAGGAGTTACACTTGTCATATCGCCTTTGAAGTCATTAGTCATTGATCAAACGGAGAAATTGAAATCTTTAGATGTAATTATTTTTTCGTGAATTTTAATTATTTTAAATAATACAAAACGTACGAATTATATTTAGATCCCCACTGCTCATTTGTTGGGTAATATGCCGTACGAAGAAGAAAACGTTATTTTCACAAAGTTGTGTATGGCAGAACCAGGTAATTAATTAAATTTAAAATTTTTTGTTTCTATTTCTGTTTTACTTAGTGATATTGTTGAAAAGGATTGAAAATGTTGTATGTGACACCGGAAAAAATTGCTGCGAGTATGAGATTAATGCAAGTTTTAAACAATTTACATTGTCGTGGAAAATTAGCTCGTCTTGTTATCGATGAAGCACATTGTGTTTCCTATTGGGGTCATGATTTTCGGTTTGTGTAAATTATATTTTTTGTTTGGACTGTTTATTGTTATGATGTTATTGATTTGCAGACCTGACTATAAACGTTTAGGTGAATTCAGAAAAAAGTATCCAAATGTTCCAATCATGGCTCTAACTGCTACTGCAACACCACGTGTCCGACAAGATGTATTACACCAACTACAGATTAGTGGAACGAAATTGTAATTAAAAATGAATCAACATTTAATAAGTTCTATATAAATGAAAGTGATGTTTCAGCAGACCGCTGGCAACATTTTTTTTTTAATATTATATTAGAAAACAATTTTCTTTAAGTATAATTATTTTTTGAAGTTGTTAGATTTTTGTTTTCTTAAGTAATATTTGTTAACTTTTTGCTTCAAATATTTCTGAAATTTAAGTATTTATATGTTATATTAATGTTAAAAATTACATTTTTAGTTCAAAAAATAAATAAATATTGCTTACTATTTTTTTTATACTAAATGTATTATTATTAAAACTTCTTTGTACGATTTATTTTTTGAATTTTATGTATTTTCAGATTTTTGTCTAGTTTTAACAGGCCTAATTTGTGTTATAAAGTTGTTCCAAAAAAAGGAAAATCTACTCTGGCAGAAATCGCAAATCTAATCAAAGAGAAATATAATCGTCAGTCTGGTATAATTTATTGTTTGTCGAGAAATGAATGTGATAGTACAGCTACATTTTTGTGTGGCGAAGGAATCAAAGCAATTAGTTACCATGCTGGACTAACAGATTTGAAACGCAGCGATGTTCAAATGAAATGGATCACTAATAAAGTCAATGTACTTATAATTATTTCTTTATATAAATAATTTAAATTAGTAAAAATGTGAACCATCTTGTGGATTACCTAATTTTGTATTTATCAAATCATTTTCGTGTTGCCCAATTTATTTTTCAGGTAGTTTGTGCCACAATTGCATTTGGTATGGGAATAGATAAACCAGATGTCCGTTATGTTTTTCATTATACACTACCAAAATCCATTGAAGGTTATTATCAAGAATCCGGTAGAGCTGGACGTGACGGTAAGGTGTCCCATTGTTTACTATATTATAATTATCAGGATATGCATCGCATTCGAAAACTCATTGAATGTAAGTATTTAATAATTTGATATTTTTATTTTTTTTTATTATTATTATTATTTTTGTGTCAAATAGAAAATAGAACCATATGTTTTTTTATGTGAATGTAAATCAATTGTACAAATTTACAAAATCTTTAAAAAAAAAATTAATAACATATCTATTTTTTGTGTTTAGTGGATGACAGTGGTAATAACGAATCGAGAAAAGTCCATATACAAAATCTTTTTAGAATTGTCTCGTATTGTGAAAATAAAGCCGATTGTAGGCGAGTCTTACAACTCAATTATTTTGGTGAAACATTTGATGAAAATAAATGTATTTCGAACAACGAAACAGCCTGCGATAATTGTCAAAATAAAGTAAATATGGCATATACTAAAAATCAATAATTAATAATTTTTTTTAAAAAAATATGATTATATAACAAAATAACATTTTGACTATTTTTTAATTTATTTGTAGGCAACATTTAAGTTTATTGATGTTACGGATGATAGTATTGAAATAGTAAAAACAATTAAAGAATTATGTGGTGTGGGTAAAGGTTGGAATAATTTTACTTTGATACATATTATTGACATTTTTAAAGGTAGCACAAATAAAAAAATTAAAGCAAATAGTGAGTTTTTTTAAATTTATTTAATTTACATATTAAGTTAAGATATTGTAATAGTAAAGGGACATATTTAAAAAAAAAATAGATCATGACAAATTAAGCTTACACGGACGTGGAAAAAATTGGGATAGATTCGATGTTGAACGTTTAATGCATAAATTGGTACTGGAAGGTTACTTAAGAGAAGAAATGATTGCTTCCAAAGTAGATATTATTAATGCTTTTATCAGAGTTGGTCCAGAAGCAGAAAAACTTCTGCAGGGATCGGTTAAGGTAATTAATGCCTTTAACTATAAATTTATTTTATTTAATGTATTATTTTTCAGTTAAGATTGGCATCGACTTTGAAGAATAAATTGAATATTGAAATTACTAGTAAAAATTCTAATACTTCTGTAAACCCTGTTTTGAAAGGAATCCAAGAAAGGTGTTATGAAAATCTTATGGATATATGTCGCGGAATAGCTTCTTCGTTAAATGTCAATACTAATGCTATTATGACTATTCAAGTTAGTAATTTTACGTCATAATAATGTTATTAAATTTATCGCTTAAAAAGAAACAAATATATTTTTATATTTTGATTCCATAAAAATTTTTTTTTTTCAATTGATCAATTGTTTCACGTTAAAATAATATTACAGGCCATTCAAGAAATGTCTTATTCTTTACCAGAAACTGAAGAAGAAATGTTAAAAATT
Organism: Chaetogeoica ovagalla; assembly: GCA_032441825.1. NCBI lineage: Eukaryota > Metazoa > Arthropoda > Insecta > Hemiptera > Aphididae > Chaetogeoica > Chaetogeoica ovagalla. The sequence goes on from CM063726.1 coordinate 5,454,120, forward strand.
GTTGGCGTGACCAAAGCCAATTTTGAAAAGTACGGCAGGCAATTTTTAGAAATTACACAGGAAGCAGCTGCTAATAAATTCAGTAAATCAATTTAATAACATTTTTACAAAATAGTTTGTTTAATGCAATCGTAGATTTAGAGTTTAAATATCTAGAGGGTCGCTAATATTTTTATGACTACATTAATAATAGTTTTACTACAATACAAACCTACCCAACGACATTGAAACTAAAATTGTTTCAAGTATTGTTAAAACCAGTTCTAAAGAATTTTGGTAACCTTGTCGTCTTGTGTTTTCATTAATGAAAAAAAAAACATTGAATAGGCGGAGCGGATGTTTTTTTGCATTAAATTTCTATAATTATTATTTAAAGTAGTCCCATCAGTTATTTGAATATTTATAAAAACTATGATTTTTAATTAGTTGCAGAATGTGAAGTAAATGAACAAAATAATATGGAAGAGGAAGAAAGTTGGCTTAAGACTAGTGTGGATTGTCCATACTTTAATAACGTGTCCACCGGTATAGTGAATAATAATAAAAAGAGAAAAATGTATTATTCTAATAAAGGGGGAAATAAAAAATTTAAAAGAGGAAAAGCCAAAATGTACGTCTATCTTATTATAAATACTTTATTTACGCGTATTTTTTAATTAATCTAATATTATTTTGTGATTAATAATTGTATCGGTTTTTATGTAGTCCTAAAAAAAATGCGATAAAACAATCATCTACAGGATCGAAAACGTCTAAAATTCAAACGTCTACAGTGAAATCAAATATAAAAATTCCACCTTCAAACAGACCAGGATTCTTGACTGCCCCTAAAGCTTCTTTTTTTTAATGTAAGTATTTTTTTTTTTATTCAAACATGACTTTAATTATAAATACAGAGTAATTAATAATTTAAATAAATAAATTCAATTTGTATTATTTTTTCGGGGTAATAATTTATGTAATTTTCAACGTTTAAAGTAAATATTATCACATATTCTGTGTTATGAACGATAATTGTAATTTGGATATGTTTATAGTTTCGTCATTTTACTGCATTTACTATTGAGTTTCACAAAAGGTGTTGTTATGAATTATTAGAAAAAAAATTTTTTCCTATCGATATGTATATATTTCAACAAAATGTTCCTGAATGATACTTTAAATGTACAAATGTTAATTTTAATTTTGTTAATCGTTATTGTGTATAGAAATAATTATATTTTATACTTAATTTAATAGTGTCAAAAATAAACATTCTTTTGGCTTTTATTAAACACATTTTTTATTGTTAGTCTAGAAATTTAAAAAAAAACCTTTATTAAAAACTTAAATCCTTTTATTTGGAAAAATTATAAATAGTCATTGATTACAATTATTTATTTCTAATATTAGTCCCATAAATATTTGTTTATTTCCCTCCCTACCTTAAAAAAAAATTAAATGTTAGTGAATTATTAACTATGATGTTGTTGGTCCTTATTTAAAAATGTAATTGGATTATTAAATTTAAATTTGTTTTTATTTAAAGAAAACTAATTTTTTTAATGTTTCCAATTTCATAATAAATAACAGTATATTATATATTAGAATCAAATAACATTTAATCGTTTGAAATCTTTTATATAAACAACACATACAATACGAATATATATATATACACTTTTGGTTTATGCTAAACAAGAATTTCAAAACGTCCAAGTTTTCTTCCACATATTAAATATTAATTAACAATACATTTTATTAAGCTTGACTAATTTAAACAATTTCACTTTTATACACAAATTGAGTGCTTACAACACCAATTAATTAATTATCAATGTTTCATGCTGTTTTAAATGATTATATTTTACCAGATACCCAATAATTGATCAAAATCTATTACAAATAGTGTATTAATAATATATAACTTGAAAATGTTAAGGACGGTCTTCTAATATATATAAATGTATACACAAAATGATCAATAAGAAAAACGTAACTTGGCATCATATCCTAGTTTTTCTAGGTTTGGAATACACGCAAAGTTAATCATTGGAGGTGGTCCACACATTAATACTAATGTATCTGCAGCAGGTGGATAAAGATGTTCCGATATCATGTCAGATGATACAAAACCAGTACTGTACTTCCATCCTAATGATATTAACATGTTTTCTTTTAATTATGACATAAAAGGCTCAATAATAAATTTAAGTACTGTATTAACCTTCAGTAGGTCTGTCAACGGTGTACCAGATTTTGACACGATCTGAGTGATTTTTAGCCGCTTCTTCTAATTCATCTCTCAATAATATATCTTCTTCAGTCTGATTGGCAAACAGTAAAGACAATTTGGTTTCATCTTTAGGGTCTCTAGTTACCTGTCTTATTAGCTGCAACATAGGCGTGATACCAGTACCACCTGATATGAGACCAATGAAATACGATTATTATTTTAATAAGCATACACATTTATTAAATATATAAACATTTTACCAGCAATCATTGATATTTTTTTGGCATAAAGATTATGAGAAGGTTCCGTTCGTTTAACAGCTTTAATTTCGAAATCTCCACGACCATGGTAAATGAGACGACCAGAAGGGCCCCGGACATCAATTGTATCACCAATTTCCATTTTTTCAAGATACTGAGTCAGTTTACCACCTTCAGGAAACTTGGGATTTTGGTCTTTAAAATATACCTAGAACAAAAATTAAATAATACAAACCAGTATTTATCATTACCTAACTAACTGATGATCAAATATTTACTTTAATGACCAAATCCATATATCCGACATCGTTATTACTACTAACTGGCGTGTACGCACGTGCAACTAATTCTTCGTTTATCCTTGCAGACAAATGTATATGTTGACCTACTGGTAAACCTATAAGAATTTAAAAATGACAAAGTAATTCAATAATATATAAATAAAAAAATATTCAATACAGACCAACAAGTTCTGTTTTATTTTTACAAATATTAAGTGAACAAAAATTACGATTAGATTACAAATAAATTCAAGGTTATCATTCGTATCATTTTTATCCGAACAAAATCAAGTACATGAAAATATTACCGAGAACATGATTTTTGGATGGTAATTCAAATCTAAATCTTCGTGTGTCATGACTAATAATGTGTTTTTGAATTAGTGGCAATGGAATCTTAGTATTTGAATCCACCAGAGTTCTTTTCTTTTGGTTCTTCTTTTGAAAATTTGATACAAATGCAGATATGGCAAAGCCAGTAGTTACAACGATCCCAAGACCGACCAACACCGAAGAAACACTCTGAAAAAAAAAAATATTCACAAACGTAACAACAATTATAATGGGGTAGGTCTATGGGTAATGTGCGTCGATGTTTCTAAAATTACTGTTTAAAATAATTAACAATAATATGGGATTTTACCGAAAATGTGGATAAGAAGTTTTTCACAGAAAAAGAACTCATTCTTCTATTTGAATAGTTGTTGAAATTTTATATAATTAAAAATTCTCAATGCGGTGAACGTCTATAAAACGTAAAAATAATAAGCAAAAAATCGAATGTATACAACAACCCATTATTATCAATTTTCACAAGACTGGAGGATGACGAAGGTTATGTTGATGTATTTTATTATTTCTCATGGAGGAAATACGCAAAATAAAAATAGCAATGTTTAACGAGTAGAATTTTTTTTTAATCCAGTAAAATTATAGCGTTTATAATAATAATAAAAAAAAAATGTTTACCATATAAAATCAATGATGAAACTAAATAGCTTTTAATTTTAAATTAAATCAAAAAAAAATATCATAACGAAATATACAAGATACAGTATACAAACGTTTTAAATTATTGAATTCAAAAGTAAAATCTTACCCAACTATTTGAATTTCATCAGAATATTTTTAGTAAATATTTTCTAATTACTATTTAATCATAATGAACTAAATATAAATATTAAGTTAATATCGTGAAATTTAAAAGCAATAATAGAAATAGGCACAATAAATCACAAAGTTTTCTTTTTTTTTTATAATAATATGCAATTTGTACTTTATAGTGCAATACGAGTATGTGAGAAGATAAAAAAAAAATAATATAATTTGTTAAGCATGACAAGAAAGAAACCGCCACCCATTAATAATGACATTTTTTATGAATTTTATTTTTATAATTATTTAAGCATTCTTATACGTATATATATTTTTTCTCATTCGGATGGTTAATAAATTGGTCTTTACATCAATTATGCTTTAGGCGTCTAGGGGGGGGGGGTGCTGGGAATAATTGTGTTTTCTAGGTTTTTAGGATTAGAGTTAAGACATGAATGGAACCTCTTATAGAACTTTACTGCCCCTACTTTGCACAATTTTTAAACGCAAGTCAGTGTAATTGGAAATATAAGGAGGAGAATTGGTAATTTTTCTGAGTAAAGTTTTGAAAGCGTTTTATTTTGTTTAAGTTGGACATTTCGGTGTATCACATCAGTATGTATTTTTGCATTTTATACATTATTATATATATATAGCATTTTAGATTATAAACTATTTATTTTCGTAATACTTACAAGATCATCAAGAATTCCCATTGCAATTTATTTTCTTTGAAGATTTGAAATAATTTGATCTGAAAACAAATATATATATATATATATATATATATATATACATAGATATTTATTAATAAATATATACATTTACAAAAAAATTACTAAATAAATATTTATTTAAGATAATAATACAAAATAAAATATTCGGAAGTCCTTCAAAATTATTAAAATATAAATGTAAAAAAATAAAGATTGTTTCTCAAATGACGATGTTTATAAGTTTTAATTAATCATTCAAGCTTTAAGATAAGATATATATATATATATATATATAAATTCTCAGAAATAAACAACTGATTACCTCTATAATAAAAATTTTAAAAAAAATGTAATATTTATACAAAATTTATCAAAAGATAATTGTATATTATTATTGTAAGAACACAATCAACTGGGGTTAATTAATAATTAATATAAAAATATAAAATGAATTGGATTTTGTATAAAAAATTGGTTTATTCTTCAAACAAATTAGATTGTGATTTATGACCTTCAAATACGACAACTATTTTTATTAGAATAAAATATTGAATAGATCACTTGGAATAAAAAATTGGTAAATTAGTGTTTTTACCAAATAATATCAGAGAATATACATCGATACATAATTATAATATACGTTGTATTGTAATTCATTTTAGACTTTCTTAATCGACCCTCAATACATTATAATTAATTTTGAATGTTATTTTTGACATAATTTATTTAGTTCTTTCATTACTAAAATGCGATACGATAAACAGAATATATTTATTTATTTTTTTTGTTACTTATATAACAGTTGCCTACATTAACAAAAAAATAAAAAAATATGATTCTAAACACTTACCTATTATAATTTACAACAATAATATATTTTTTCATGCAAAAAAAAACTAAAAAAAAGATTAAAATTAATTTAAACCATAGAAATATGACCTTCTAACCCATTTGGTAAATATGCAGTAAATAATATATTATTGCCCCAATAATGATATCACCGAGCGTGTTTACACTATAAGTACTGTATTAACGTAAATAACGAATTTACTCATTTCAATGTAACACAATAAATTTACGCTACGATCGACGTGAATCGATTGTTACGATAAATGTTTTAAAAACATATGCGTAATGATTTTCGCACGCAGTTGTACAATCGCACATCTCGACGTGACGCGTGTATTATAGAAAAAAAAATAACAATAAAGAAAATATATAAATATAAAAAAAAAAAAATTATTACCTTTCGTATAATTTCGATTATTATACACGAGTGATTCAAGGTTGATGGAATAAAAATTTTCACGTCGAACGGCGGTTGGGTACATAAAACACTTGGGGGGATCGATAGGAAATTATTAATTACGTCGCGGTGTGCCTCGTCGAACTACATTATAAAAATGGTCGAAAATATCGTGAAATTTTATTAAATAGGATGGCGGGGAGTAAAGAAAAAAAAAAAAAAAAACTAGCGATTTCCTTTTATTTCGGCGCGCAACGGACCAACACCGCCGCAGTTTTCAGACAAATTAACGACTGAATAAATACATTCGGCGGTAGACGTCCAGAAATTTAGATTTTTTCACCGGTCCGCCTAAACAGTTCCTCGAGGACGACGGATTGAAAAAAAAAACAGCTGCTTTGCCGGCGAGCGCGAGGGCTGCGTTCGCGACCGCGTCCAGTGGAATATTTTTTTTTTCCGCGTAAAAAAAAATATCCGTTTTTTTTTTTTTATCATTATTATTATTATTATTAAATTTATCGTACGTCGTGGTGGTGGTAAAGGAAAACACAAATCCCCGTAACGAAACGCTTTTCAATAGGAAATAACGAAAATTTAAAATATTCTCCCGGCCGGTAGCGTTCGGCGGCATAACCTCAAAAATACTACGTCGAAACGCGATTATCGTCAACGCGTGAGGCCAGCCGACGTTTAAATGCGCCCAAATGAACAGCGAGAAAACAACAGCGTTTGAACGGGCGAACGGAAAACGATAAATCCGGTGAGTAGAAACTAGAAAGAAATGGGGAAATATGGCTGATTCGAATAAATTATTTCGTTATATTACATAATAATCGTATGAAAAAAATTGTTTTTTGTTCTGTACGCGTAGGTAACAATATTGGCTTTGTGGTGGAGTTATAGGAGATCGACGCAGAAAAATGTACGGATCAAAGGTATAACGGATTAACACTCGATTATTATTGTTATTATCATTGTTATTATCGTTTCGTGATTATTGTCTGAAACGCAAAACCGTGTGTTCTATCTGTATCATAATTTAAATATCGTTATACAACATTTTTCGAAATGTTCTTTGTTGTATGCAATTAATATTGAATACGTTATTGTTTTAAATTATATAATATATTTTTATATATTCGTTTTCTGTTGGTTCAATGGTCTCGTTGTTTCAATGAAAACATGTAAAACGTAAACGTTCTGTGTTACATTTTGTGTTTACGATCGAATAATGTCATGAACAATAGTTTGATTTATAGCTTATTCAAAATATAATTATTTATTATATTATATTTATATAATACTATTCAAAACTAGAATTTAAGAATTTTATGGCTATATTGTATTTATGATAGCTTTGTTTTTCTTATACTCAATTACTATGTTTTTAAAGAATTCAAAAAGCATTTTCATAAGGATTTAACATATTAAATGTCAAATTTAATTTTATTAATTGTACTTGTGCATTATAATAATCTTTTCTTTTTTTTTAGATTATATCGAGTTTTTGTAGAAACACTCGACTCGTTAAACAACTTAATCGCAGTAATTATACACAAGAAGCACCGTTACCTAATAAAATCGAAAAAAGTTGGTATAATATTATTATTTTTTTCAATTTATTATGCCCGTTACTACAATAGAAAGATTTCGTTTTGGGCACATTAGATAAGCGACCAAAATGTAATATTCCCTTTTTTTCTGAATATCTTCTATGACGACCTATTACACTTTCAACGATGGCTATAATAACTAACAAGTTGTGCAGAACTCTGTGCATTGTAATTGTAAAGATGTGCAAAACCAATTATAACAATAATTGGATTTTTGTAAATATTGTGAATTTTTCTATCGTGATAATGGGTATAATATAAATATATTTTATTTATGTGTTGATTTATTAATAATTCAATATTTTCTACACTTATTAAAATGTTTCAATAACTTAATTTATTTTATTTTATTAAGGATTTAATGTAGCATTGTAGTCTACACTTTTGAATTCATGAGCTAATTTATACATTCAAATTATTAATGTAGTGGATAACAAAAACTAAACGTATTTAAATTATTATAAATATAAGTACATAATATTTATTTTAATATAGGCGATTTATGTTTTATTAGTTTTAATTTATATATTTTTATAATTTGGAGGACTTAAAAAAAGGATACGGCATGAACAATATTATACTATAGTATAATTTGAGGAATTAAACTATTACTAAATAATTTGCAAGTAGATAACAAAAAAATAAAATAAAAATATTTTCTCATGTAATTTATGTATTATGTAACATTTTATAATTCAATAATATGAACGCATATTACCGTATTCATTTCCTAATAATTATATTTACCTACGGTTTTATAATTGCGTGTTGTCATTTACAATATGTGGTAATAAAATATATTTATATAGCGATAAACAAAGTCACGCTTTTGGGACGAGTTGGCGCAGATCCTCAGAAACGGGGCACAGACGAACATCCAGTTGTTGTGTTTTCATTAGCTACGCACCAAAATTTTATCAACAATAATGAAGGTTGTACATTTTTATTTAATCTATTTGAACATGTCTTTGTTATTGTTGTTTAATTTTTAGAAAATACTCAAAAGACAGACTGGCATCGTATAGTTATATTCAGACCTGGACTGCGTGACACTGTGTACAACTACTTACAAAAAGGCCAACGTGTACATGTCAGTGGAAGATTAATATATGGAGAATTGAAAGATGAATCCGGTAATTCTCGGACTACAACATCTATTGCGGCCGATGATATTATATTTTTCAATGGAAAAAATTAAAATACTTTATTTAAATTTAATTTACGCTAATTTAAAGCATTCTTTTTTTAGTTTGTAGAAAAGATACTCATTATTATCACATGAATTCCTAAAAATGAATTTGTTTACTTTAATTATATGCAAAATGATATATTATTATTTTGTTATAAATTTTTCTATAAATACTTTGAAGACGTAATAAAGTAAAATTTAACATTGCGTTGTATTTTATGTGACTCTCTCTTAGTCTACAACAAAGTATTTATAAATGAATATTTGTGTCTTGTACTGTGTATGGTACCGAATTGTACGTTTGCATTCACTTTTATTAATTTTAGGTGTTATTTATTTTACGATTATATTACATGTTACACAGTACTTACTGTTTCAGTTTTTTTAGGTTTTTAGTTAATATGGCACTACACACTATTAGTTTTTTTTACTGTAAAACCTGCATAATAATAACCTAAAATTGTTGCAAAGAATAGATAAATTAATAACGATCGAGTTTTATTTTATTTTGCTAATTCTATTGAGTCATATGTTTATCTCATAATTTGACTGTACATAATTTGTACGTAATAGAAACTTAATAAAATAATATGCGTGTGGATTTTCTGAAAAAATATGAAAATATGCTTTAAAGAAAAAAAATATTTTTATTTTAAAACCAGTTTACGTAATATGTATACAAAATATTCGTATGAGCTGTAAAACAAACAAATATTATTATATTCGTATAACAGTATTTACTAAGGTATAAAATTGTGTAAATAAGGCAAAAACATAATTATTTGTAACAATAATAATTATTATTAAGTTCTTGGATTGTCACTCATTTTGAGGTATGGCTGTAATAACCACGACTTATACATGGATTATGCGTTATTGTAGTCCGTGAAATTTGTTATTTAATCCGATGTTTCGAGATAAGTTTAAAATAGTCATATTATATATATATATATATATATATAGCCATAGCCGGATTGTGATATCATTTGTTAATCGTTTTGTCTTTGCCTAAAGATGTTCAGATAACAGCTGCAGTCGTAATAATAATGGCTTATAACAAGAGTTATTTTTTGAACGTAAAAATAAAAAAGTATTAAGTTCTAATTTACAATAATAAACGCTTTACAGTTTTGAATTGAACTGCCTGCAAGCGAGAATGAAAGTAGGTTTCCTCGTGGTTTCCAACTTTCAAACCATATAATAAACGACGCGCGTTGTGTATTATAAACTATATACAACTTAAGTAAAAATAATTTTTAATTCCAAAATACTTAAGACAAAAACATATTTTAAGGAGCTTTTAAAAATATGTCTTAGTCTCTATTGTAATATATTTCGATTGAATTTAAAACAACTATAATACTCATATATAAATAAGTAATATTAAAAAAAAAATGGTTATCAGTTAAAATTATTATTACTAGGCAGATCGTATGCAGGCACCAATAAATGTTTCGATGAAATATTCGTTTTTGGGAAAAATGTGTTATAATTAGTATAATATGTTACTTAATCCGTGTTAATGTGCTGTTTACTGTATATTTATATATCGTAATATATTTTAAAATAATGTAATATAATATAATACCTACTGTATAAATAATTCGAACTTGTCATAATAGTTACTACATACAATTATTATAAGTATATTATATTTATAATAGTTTGTAGAAAAATATGTGTGTGTGTGTATGTGTGTTTTTATCGTTTGTACATAATACAGTGTATATATATTATATATTCGAGCGGTTTTTATATAGTTTACCTTCAAATACGAAAACGCGCGTGACATATAAACTATTTGTTTTCATATTTATATATTATAAAATGAATTATATAATTATTCTGTCGAAGATCAATAAGCTGTATATTTATATATACATATTTTTTGTGTGTGTACAGTATAGGCGTGTTTGTTATTAAATTACGCTGCGTGTTATTTATTTATTTTTTTTTTACAATTTTACAGTAAATCGCCACTATTATAGCAGGTATATATACATTATAAAATTATAGCGCCAACAATTTGATTTTGACGTATAATAATATATATATTATATATATATAAGTTAATCGTGATCCCGCGCGTTGTAAAATAAAAATATTTTCGTGTTCATCGCATATGTATATAATGTATACAGTAGGTAGGTAGGTACAACGCGAACGAGATACGATCATTTTTTTTCTCTCCCACTTATAGCTTGTATATCATAAGAATAATAATAATAATAATAATAATGATGATGATGATAATTTACACGTTATATTTGTGAATTGCCAATGGTCGTGATCGCAGTAGATACAAATATCGCCGCGGTATAAATAAGCACTCGCGTATATTAATCAATCGAACGAGAATACACCACATACACAGACATTATATACTATATCGAAACTATGCATTTTATTTTCGTAATATATATATATATATTTTTTTTTTGCGCAAAAAAAAACATTTAATTATTATTATTATTCGTAGGATAGGTTCTTCAATGTCAAGGTCTACGCTGCGTGCAATATATATATGTTATAACTTATAAATCATGTAATAAATGTATTTATATATAGACATGCGTTTCACTTTCACGTGTAGTATATATAAGTATCATCGACTGGATAAAATTATATGGGTATTCTAACAACGTCCATTTATAAGCTGAACACACGAGTTTTTTTTTTTTTTTTTTTTTAATGGTACTTATGTATATTCACAAAATACGATTATCTGCGGAGTCGGAATAATATTATATTAAATCCAGTATAAACACTATGTGAAATGCGTTACAATTGGAATCGCGCGCACACGTTCAGTGCATATTATAATAGTATATATTATATGTCCGTCGTTTCGCGTAACGATAATGGGGGATTCATTCGTCTAAAATTATTATCACGTGACGCGTTTAATAATAATAATAATATATTATGTGTTACTATTGCAAATTATTATTATTATTATTATTATGAGTACCTATATATAAAAGTACCTATCTAATTGTATAAGTTAATGTGTTGCGGGGAAGCAATTTGGCGTTGCTTTTATAAACGATTTATTTTTCGTTTAAAACGCGCGCGCGCGTGCAGGTCGAGTTTCGCGAAACGCTTCTTATGAGCACAATTATGGCTGCGCGGTAGCTGAACATTTTTTTTTTCAAATATATTATAGCGAAGAAAATATTCAACGACGAATTATTATTGAAAATATTTATAATAATAATAATAAAGTGATTAAACGCCATAGTTTTTATCGCACGGAATATAAGTTTAATTTAAATTCCGGTTTATAAGATTAAACCGGGAATGTGTCACATTTATTACGATTTTTTTTCTACTACATTATTAAATTAAAATAATATTAACGAATTTTATAGTCTATCTATCTATCTATATATATATATCATTTCAATAACTATAGAAATATTGTATACCAATTATATTTAAATGAAATGTTTTGTGAGTTGAGGTTTTTATTTTTTCGATGATAATAAAATATGTATTGCTGGGGGGTTTTTTGCTTTTGAACCCGCGCATAATATTTTTAATACATTTCTTATATTATAAAATCAATGTATATGTATTATATATATAATATATAATATAGGTATAGGTGTCTACGAATAATCTAAATAAATCGTCCGAATAAATACAATTATTTAATTACTTAATTTAATCGATTGATTACGATTTTTAATACGCACGTTATATAAAAATACATAGTTTTGATCGTTTCTATCGACGTATCACAATAATAACGTGACGCGATTAAAAATACGGATTAATGTTATGAACTTTCAGTTTAACAATGTATACAGTCCATCGCAGGGTCGAGTAAATTTCTTTCTCTTTTTCTTCTATCAGTCATGCGGTAAATTCATTCAAAAACACACGCATTTCAAATATTAAACTATAAATATTATATATGATTTGTTAACCGAACATATCAATATTGTGTAATATGCACGGAAAATGTTTATATTTATACACCTCTCTATACGAAATGTGACGACTATATTGACCTATAAAAAAAAAAAAAATCTCGTAAATTATTATCGCATCCGGATTTTTTTTTCTTTCAAATGGTTAGGTTGAAATGTATAACAAACGCGGGCATTGAATTTCACTCGTGAATGCGTGTGTGCCACAGATATTGTAATATTACTAATTATTATATATCGTTATTAATAGTGTAATATAATATAAATCAATATTATAAATAGGTTCGAATGAACATTATTTACTAAAAGTCCCTGGATAATTGCCGCTGGTTTTCAAACGGATAAAATTAATTCGGGAATTGCAGGGTATACACCGGTCGATTTGTTGTCAACGGCGATTTTATTTCAAATAAATATATATATATATATTATGCAAGGTAAATTAATGTTATTTTTAACTTAATGTTTAATAAATACTAATGTTTGAAAAAGAAGTTAGCTGTAATAAATTTAACATAAAGTAGAACGGTATAAGCAATTTTATTTTTTTGAACACACCCTTTGTTGAAATTCCCCTGGATCCGCGCCCGGACGGACGGACGAAATGATCGGTCGTTTTTTTTTTTGAGACTCCTTTAGAGCAAACGATTCGCGCGATTGCGGGGTTAACGAACGAATTGGAAATAAATACAATTTCAACGAGTTACCTGACTTGAGTGTTGTATTCAACTCTTGTTGATTGTGCACGAGAACGTCAATAGTTTCATATCATACTTCTCGCTTTCGTTTTGGAAATTAAATTCAACGCGCTGGATTTGAAATGAATCGTAATACGAAATTTCTTAAACAAATTAATAAAAAGCATTATTTGGCATTTACTGCGGCAGTGCCCAACGTCTTATTTGTGATTCATAGGGTCATGACAATCTGCTCTTCCCATAAGAGAACGTAGAATATATCACTGCAGTACCGCCATTATTTTAGCCGTTTTTACATAGCAATTGAACGTGTCCATCGCGTCATCAACTGTTAACATAATAATATAGCTGTAATATTGGCCTGCTGTCCGTCAGCGTGTTAAATAGACATTTAACTATATTATATTTATATAAAACTAACATGTAAAACTATATATAAGATTTGATATAATATACGAGCACACCGTTTAGTTTTTTTTTACTTATATGTGTGTATATATAATATATGCCTACACCTGAACTGGTTAATGAATTATCTGCAGCGAATGGGTGTGTTCCTGATTTCTTGGAATACACGTGTGTTCCGCGTATAACATGTATCGTAATATATTGGCGTTTGCGTTGAATTTTTATGCTAATGATTATATTCGGTTCGTTTGAAATTTATTATATATTTTTTTTTTTTTGTCGCTCTTTCTGTACGATAGAAAACCCGTGACGACATGAAAAAAACAAATTATATATTTATATGGAGAAGAGAAAAACCGTACGAGTACATATATATATATATTATATAGCGGTATAATATGCAGTACTCGTATAAAAACGTATTATTATTATTATTATTATTATTATTTGATAAACCGGTGGCGTTTCGAATGGCCAAAATAATGTATGACGGAAACCCGAGTCGAATGCGCGACAACGCGGACGATATTTACAGTACAATTTTGATATTCGTTTAAATACAAAAAAAAAAAAAGAAAATAAAAAATGATACGGTATGAGTTTTAGAATTTCGTTATTACTAAAAAATAATTGAAAGCGTTAATCATCGCGTTCGCAATAAAACGATTCTGAGCAGAGATTCGACTGTGCAACACGCGCGCTTTGTCGAAAATTTCCAAAATGGTAATAATAATAATAATAATAAGAGTATACGCCGAGTGGAATATATTAAAAATTAAAAATTGTACCTACTATCGAAACGGCGACTGTTAAAAATAGTACGTATTTAAAAAAAAAAAAAAAATTATTATTAATATTATTATCTATAGTATGAAATAATTGTTATAAACAACCGTTTGAAAATTCGTAATGAGTTATTAAGACATCTTTGAGACCGGCAAATTTTTGTCACGAGTTCACTGGTTTATATATACGTAAATATTGAAATGTTACCATTTTTATTTAAACACTTATATACATAAACATGGGTGTGTGTGTTGGTTACCTATCATAATATAATGTTAACATTGAATCTTTGGTGAAAAACGATTAATAAATATTCTTAAGAAATCTATATGAGAAAATTAAATTCGTATTCGTTTGTTCAAACGCATCGCCAAAGGAGATCACATACCCTAAATATATACATATATTTATGGATGTCTCCTTGATTTTATTAGCTCACGACTTCCGTACTTGGGATTTTCGATACAATTTTTACATTATTTATTAAATGTCTTTTTCTTTTTTTTTTTTTGTCCAAAAATATCTAAATACGTATGCGAATGATTTATCTGAACATTAGTCTATGTGCATATATATATATATTTACACTGACAGGATACTGGGATAACATATTTCAATAATTCATTTTAAATTTCATGTACCATTTTTATCAAACACGCATTATACGCGTAACATATATATTATAAGCATTGACGTTATACATAATTAGTCATGTTTTTTTAACTAAAAAAAAAAAAATTGATAAGGTTTTGGTTACACAAAGTATACAAATATATATATATATATACAATATAATAATAATA
Source organism: Chaetogeoica ovagalla (assembly GCA_032441825.1). Taxonomy (NCBI): domain Eukaryota; kingdom Metazoa; phylum Arthropoda; class Insecta; order Hemiptera; family Aphididae; genus Chaetogeoica; species Chaetogeoica ovagalla. The sequence goes on from CM063726.1 coordinate 5,469,365, forward strand.
TAAATTCATTATTTTATCGCGTAATATATTTTTATTACGATTTATACAATATTTATATATAACCGCGTAGTAATTCAATAGAATGATATACAATATTGGATTTATTTAAATATCGTGCATTACAGTCTGTATAGAAAACAACAATACAATTATTTATCCTTTATTACATTATAATAAATTGCGGATTTCATCTGATCATAACAATATCTATTTAACATTAATGCATATAGTCGAATGATTAAAATTTTTTATAGTTATAAAAATAGGTAAAAATATTATAATAAAGACATTAACGATAATATTAATATTATATGAATTAAATTCTAATATTCTTCTTGTAGACTTTAAACAAGCATATAGGATAATAGTATTGATCGTTAACAACTCTGGATAGTACTAAAAAAGAAAAAAAATTCGGTATTCCGAGGAAACTGGTAAAACTAGTCGAAATATACAACCAACAGACGCAAAGTGCGTTTTATGAGGGATACGTCTGAATGTAATGCTGGTTTGAGGCAAGGAGACGAATTATTTCCAGTGCTATTTGATCTTGTCCTGGAAAAAGTGAATAAAAGAAGAAATATGTAAAAGAATAATTTGAATTTTACGCATTTTAATCAAAAATTGTCTCTTTCGTGAATTAAACTCCCCCGAAATCTACAATTGCTATAATAACAATAATTCAGAATCGGAAGAAATTCTTTGAAATTTTTTTTTTTTTTTTGTAAACGAAATATAAAATTATACATTTATTGAATATTTTATGACCATCGGTTTTGAAATAACGATAATCGATATCTATATTGACGAAATCGCGTTTTTGACTTTTTTTTTTTTTTGTAATGTAAGTTTTTGTTAGTTTTTTCTAACGATCTCAAAAAAAGTATCGAGAAAACTAAAAAAAAAAAAAAAAAAAAAACGATCTCTTTAAAGTACCGATGACTGTATTCGATTTGATACCGGAAACACAGGGCGTATGATTATTGTAAAGATCGCGTAGTACGACGACTCGATCTGGTTGAATTTTTGTGTCCAGACATACGAGAAACACTTCATTGTAAAACCGATAATCGCTCCGCTTAGAATCTAAAACGTATTGTACAGTTTTAATTACATAAATTAAGGAATTTGTTGTCTGCATGACGAGTAAATATTTATGTGATTGCGCGTGGACACGAGTATAGTAATAATATTAGTGTAAATGAGTAGGCGTATTACGTGCGTAGAGTATTTGTAAAGAAGGTTCCCACGATTCAACGACACACTACGCGCATTACCTTCATAAATACTCTTGTTACGCCATTATATTCAATATACGAACACGTTTTTTTTTCTTTTCTTTTCTGGTATAAAACACAATTTTATGATTCAATTATATTTAGTTACGCCAGTTTGACACAAATCACTAACATCGAATTTAATCAATAATAATCATAATAATAATAATCATAATGTATACTCGGTGTCCTTGCATTGCCATCGTAGGAAACGGAAGAGTCAGGCGCATATGTCGTCGAGAAGACTTGTTGAAAGTATCGTATTATACGAGTATGTGTGTATGTAATAATCCTTCTTTAAACGCACTGCACGGAGCTTTCCGAGAACAAGCAGCGATTGAATCATAACTGAATGGATATAAATACAATATAAGGAATAAAAAAAAAAACGGATCGTTTCGCAAAGGATCACAATGAAAATATAAATTTCACCACGTATATAATATATAATAATAATAATAATAATAATAATAATAATAATAATAATAATAATAATAATAATAATAATAAATAATTATTAACGTTTATAATACGCATTTGATAGATATATGTATGTATATATTCGTATAGGCCGTACATTCAATATTGCAATAAGTCGTTAAACACGTATGCAAGAAGACGTCGATGAAAACAAATTCTCAAAATTATATAGATTTCTTGAAAATCGAAAATATTAATGATTGTATACGTTCGGTATTTATTATAGAAATAATTATTACTCGATTTTCTCCAAAAAAAAAAAAAAAAAATTATCGGCAAGACAATTTATTCGAATGAACACAACGCGTACATGACAATAACAATATTTTGCATAAAAACGAAACTCTTTACTTTCCACACTTGAAAAACTACGTTGAAGCGTGTCAGACGAAAACGAACGATTTAAAACATAATTAAAGTATTTCACGTGATTTCTATCGTTTTATAATATCGTTTAAATGAAACATAAGTCTTAAAGAACAATTCAAACGGAATGTCTTCGGAAACCGTACGGACTTATTCGGACGTTCCTGCACGCGAGTAAAAACGTTTGTCGCTATACGAGTCCATGATTTTAACGTTCCAAACAGACGTTTTATCGAAGTTCTTCCGAGTTTCTAGCTGCAAACGCGTTATTGTTGTCGGTGAATGGGTTTTGTACATTTTGTAAGAAAGCGTGTTTTGACGTAGCGATTCTTTTTTTTTTCTATGATATCATTCGTCGATTTATTTATACGATACTTTCTAAGTAGCACTCAAAACGAGTGAATCAAAAATGAAATGAAAGACGATTAATGATTTTTTTTTTTTTTTGTAAAGACAACACTATAAAGACATAATACACGTTAATAGTTATTGAAAATACGAATTATCGATTTAGTCCGGAGTGTTTGTGGATTAGAAATCGGAATATTTCATCACCGACAGAAATTAAGGCCAATATATTTACTCCATTGCACCGACTGGCAAACGTATAATATTTTCTCGTTATACAGGTGTTGTTGTTACACGCGAATACTGCAGTCGGACGCTCGTGCGATAACGTATATATTATGGTTAAGAACACAAATACTTAATATTTATAAATAATAATAATACGAAAAAAAAAATATATATATTATAATAAATAGCTATTTCTCATGGCCAATAATAATAATAATAATAATAATAATAATAATAATAATAATATGTAATATAAAAATATATGGAAACAACGACGATAATCGCGCGCGCGCGGTTCTGGTGGGCGTGATGGCTCTCCGGCGGTCGTCTCCGTAATAAATATTATATTTATAGTAATTTGATTGACGTACGTATATCGACAACGTGCCATATATATATATATAATATTTTATAATATTAAATAATATGTATATATTGCAATAAACGTTCGTCCGGCACTGTTCGTATGTGATGTATGCACGCGTTGTCGGATGATCCGCGTTAATAAATATAAACGTATTATAATAAACTGTGAGAGCCGTTTACGTTCGCGGGCCGCGCGCGAATCGTATTTTTAATTTTTTTTTTCTATCGTCTCATCGTTGTACCGATTGCCGCCGGCCGGTCCAACAATGGGGACGACAAACGATGACAACGATGACGACAACGACGCGCGTGTATTGTGTACGTAACACGCGGGAGTCGGCCCAAGGGTACCGGCGGCGGCAGCGGCGGTACAACGCGCGCGCTCACGATTGATACACGCTCGACGGACGGACTGTCGCTGCGATTTTTTTCCCCTCTATCGCAGTACTCACAATATTTATGCGTGTTATTACAATTTATATTAAGACCGGTTCGTAAATACACGCGTAAATAATATCTACACCGGGATTAATAGTTTTTTTATATAAATTGTACAAGTGCCGATTAAATTAAATATTACAAGTCCGTATTATACGCGTCGACTTAGCGAAAGCGTTTTTTTTATTTTAATTTTTTACATGTACAGCGGCGCGTGAACTATTCGATATAATGAAAAATATTTTATGACGCGGAAGTCGCGCGGTCTGTTTAAAAGTCATGTGTTAAAAAGAAAAATAAACGGTGGGGGGGAAATATATATTTTAAATTTATATATATATGTAAAAAAAAAACCGTTCCCGCTTTTTTTCCTACTAAACGTACAAGCGACAGTATTTACGTTATTCGTATGCGTCGTATTGACGAACGCGAAGAGATGTAGGTCGGGGACTCGAAACGATCCGCAGACAACGCGGTGGTGATCAAAAGAAATGAAAAAAAAGACGATCTCAAGACGATTGCGGTAGAGAACGCAGTAGGGGAAATGTCAATATGGACCGCAACACACGCGGCCTTTAAACACACGGCCAAGAAGAAGAAGAAAAAGAAGAAGAAGAAGAAGAAAAGAGACGCGAGCTTTATATATATTTATTTTTTTTCTCGTGTCTCAAAATCTCCCGGCTCGGAAATAAATAATCTTGCGCGCGTTGATGTAATAAGGTTTAAGGAATATTTTATATATATATATATATATATATATGGGCCAAGAGTTACTCGTGGATTACTGGACATCCGTGACTATTATTATTTTTTTTTATTATTATTATTATTATTATTATTGAGACGTCGTCGCGTTGAACCGATAAAAATATGTTTTTTTTTGTAATTTGCTTTCCTAATAGTCTCGTAACAGTTGAATTAAGAAAATACATATAAGTATTATAAGCGCTTTTTGATTTCGCGAAATATTTTTACAATTTCCAATATACACTCGTCACTTTCGGTAGGCAATTATTGAACATTTAAACAATTCGCGCGTACCTATGACCAGTGTTGAATCCAGGTATATTTCAGGGGGGCATTTGTCCCCCCTGGAATTTTATTTGCCCCTCCTGATAATTTTAGTGTAAAAAAAATATATTTATTAAATATTTAATACTCGTTACGATTTTATTATCTTCAATAATGCATATCATACAATTTATCCATTTTACATTAAAATACCTAATAAATACCTATCTAATCGTATATTTTGCCGAAATCGAAGTATATGAATTGCACTAAAAAAAGTCGACTAAAAACGACTAAAAAACGGGTGCCCCCAATAGAAAAAATGCCTGAATTCAACACTGCCTATGACTCTGTTTCTCTATTTCTGCAATCACGTCGTGGAAGTGACGAACGGACACAACTAAAGCGATGTGTCAGAATAAATATTAAATTATTAATATTAAACAATATGAAATGCGCTTAGATTTGTCGATAGCGTTTCAGCAGCATTCTCTTCAGAAACGAACGGTGATCTGCGCAAAACGTTCTAACAGCCGACGTAAACGGAATACATACGAAAATGCGATTTAACAATAAAAAAACAAAAATTACGGTGAGAAGCAATATTTTATAATTATTTGGTATGTATGTAAAATTAAAGGATAACACAAGCTGCACAGGGGGTTATTCAGGATAAAAATCGTCTGCTGTAATACACGGTTCACAAGTGAAGAAAAAATTTCTTGAAAGTGTGTGCGACGCAGGGGCGTGTGGCTGCGAGACTAGGACAATCGGTACGGAAGAGTTTAATAAAAAAAGGTTTACAGTGATGTGTAGATATTATCGAGAATAAAACGGACAGAAACGAAAAAAATGTTTTCACTGTAATATTATAATTGTTTAATATAAAAAAAAAAATAGTAAAAAGATGTGAAAATATCCGCCCTGCTGATAGGACTATTTCGTATATAAGCGCACCGACCAGAGTACCGTAGTACAATGAATCAGGAAATCTTCTGAAAAATCACAACGCACCCTTACTTAACTACTTAACTATTAATAAAATATTAACGAAACAATAGTAATAATTTAATAATCCACAAAAATATTAGATGAAATATACTCGGATGACAATAATAATAAATTGTATTAGATGATGGTCGATTTTCAACTTTTGAAAATATGAGTCGTATCCCCCACTCTCCCTATTCAGAAATCGATTGTCTAATGATTTCGATTTAATCGGAATCATTTCGGTTTTCACTACAACGGTTACTACGAGCATATTATTATTATTATTATTATTATAAAAAAAAAATTAACATATTTTTCTAACTAAAATCCACACTTGCGAATTGAATTTTCTCTCGTCATATTACGTATCTCCGTATTAATCTGTTATACGTACGTGGTTCGGTCAAACGTATTGATTTACCAAAAGAAATCGGATTGGGTTTATACGCGCACGTGCTTCGTCGTAATTTCAAATTTTCCATCTTCTCACCGGCGGCACCTATCTCACACGTTGACCGAGTAGGTACACGAAGTAGGCAGCACAGGTTTCTCCGAACCGGTGGTTTCCAACAAAACACCGGGCACGGACCGCGATACGATTTCAATCCCTCCTCCCTCCCCCCCTCTATTCGTATCACTCGTTTCGAGTAGATGACAGACGAATATATAAAATATAATTTCGCTCGTTTTTCTTTTAAAAATTTAAATTTCTTCATTCGCGGACCACTTGAGACGAGTCCCCACAGTTGGGAATCACTGCTCCGAACGCATACGATTCATATCATATCGCGTCAGCTGTACCGTACGACGAATAACTCGTTTGTATGTGTGCCATCGCGTTTGTTTTCGGATATCCCGCGAAGACAACGCGCGTGCATGGGCGTAGCCAGATTTTCAATAGTATAGGAGGGGGGAAATTGTATTTCCCTGTGATGGAATAAATAATAACAAAAAAAAAATCGCTTGTGAATATTGTAAATAACTAATACAATGTTGTGTTATAACGCGCGATTAATTTATAATAATAAAAATTTATCAACCGCCTTTATTGCAATCGAACTGGAAAATGACAATACGAGGACACGCATTGTATGCGTCGACGATCATCGGTACAATACACGAATGATTAACACACACTGGATATCGAAGACGACGAATTAGTCATTTAACACTCTTCCTCCTCCGTCGAAAAATAAAATTAACGATTGAGAATTTTTTTTTTTTAAATATCATTGGTTTTATTTTTTAAAGAGGGAAACATCGTAAAACCAACATTAATTCTAGTATATATACGTATATAAACGACTTTCGACCTATAATTTATCTTGAACATAAAAAAAAAAAAAACAAAAATTACGTACTCAAGAATTTACAATAGACGATTTTTTTTTTTTTGAATTCATAAAATAATTTTAAACAGTTATTTAATCATCACGCGGGCGGTCATTCGATTAATTTTGTTCGCCTATAACTGTAGGATTCGATTGTCGATCAATGACTACGGTGTTGTTCGACACACACGTCGTCGACGATATTTTCAAAACTTCTTTCTTTTTCTTCTTCCTGATTACGAGGTTTCTTTCCTTTTTTTTTTTTTGGTTTTTATTCCTTATTCGAAATCGCCCGCACTAAATAGCGAACGTTATTACATTAAAACACATTTTTTTAATTATATCAATCTCAAACAATATACCTATTTTTACGTGTATAATTTAGAGGTACTCCACGAAGTATTATTTATAATACGTATACATCATGCGTACGCAATGCCAGCGGCGGATGACATGAGTCTTATACAATTTTAGTAAATCCGTTCGCGGCGGGTATAAATTTCATATTTAATTTCTTTCCTGCCTGCAACTGCGTGTATAGTAATTGTTGTTGTATAAAATTTTTCGAATTTACTGTAATCGATGTTTTGCGTTTACTCTTTACTTTTGGTGTTCATTCCGTGTGCGATTATTCGCCATATTAATGTAATTATGTATATTTTGCGGAATGTTTTTCATTGACCTCTACGAGGTTTTTCAAGGTAAAATCTAAAAAAGAAACGTTTTATATTTTCGACAGAATCCGGCGGATTCGTAATTTTTTTTTTTTTATACATATTTATATCAAATATTATTTTCCATTTGCGTTAAAAAAAAAAAAGAACTACAAAATAAGTAGCCGCTCGGATGCAAAAGAAGGAGGAGGAGGTGGAGGTGGAGGAGGATGGCCCACTCCTGTAGTATAATATGCGACAGTGTGTACGCGCGCATCATGCACCTACTATAAAATATACATTTTACTTGCAACTCACGTATCGCATACTATGCTCAGTGTATTATAATGCACGGTTATGCGTGCGCGTATTATATTTACTTGTATAATATACTCGTTAGTATTAAGTTATGTGTACACATATATATTTGTATTAAATAAATAAAAGGACGCGTGAAAGAAAAACGAATGGAAATGAAAAAAAAAACTATAAATCAATATACCTCGTAAATAAATTAATTTAAATAATATACGCAAATGTTATGCACCTATCGCAGAGTGTTTTCCGACCCGATTGGATCGTAGAATATTCCATCATCAATTTTCGTAAACTACAAGTAAAAGAAAAAAATATCATAATTTTTAAGAACCAAAATAATTCTAATTAGTAAAATGATTAAATATTCTAAAATTATTATTATTATTATTATTTGATACCTACCGAGTAACCTAGATTATTGATAAAAAAATTTTCATTGTTATTATAGGAGTGTGACAGCATTATCGTATTCATTTGTAAAGTACATACAAATCGGTTATTTTGTAAATGCCACACTATTTCATTTATCATTTTATAATAGGTTTCATGCGATTTCGAGCGTATCGACAGTTTCGAAGTGAATAAAAGTAATATGTACTTGCACTCTATGAATTTTCAGGCACGCCAATTTGTTATAGGTAGATTGTTGGCGAGGCAGTGTGTTCTGTATTTAGTTCTCTTCAATATTAAATAAATACCAAATGCGAAATGTGGACTTAGCACTTTTTCAAAATAACCGATTCAAATATTTTAATCTAAAAAAAAATACAATAAAAATAAAATCTTTATATTTACCAGAAATCACTTCTTAAGTATTGCGGTGTACGATAAAATTGCTTATATATATATAAAAAAAAAAAATAATGATCAACAACGTTATTATATTATGATTTATATTTTTTTAGCATTTAGGAATTTTTTTTGTGGGTGGTCGCCTACCTAAAAAAAAAAAAAAAAAAAATAGTAAATCTGTGGGCCGTCATAACAAAAAAGTTGAAAAACACTGATTTGTAAGTTATAAGGTTTTTCGTAAAAATACGTTTCGTCAAAAAAAAAAAATATATATATACACAAAAATAAACGGAGATTTTTTTTCAAAATATATTTTAACGCTCTTCTTAATATGATTTTAATCGTATGTATACATTATGTGGGCAAAATGAAAAAAAGATTTACAATTTATAGAAACGAAAAAATATATATTATATAATACCGCGTTTTATATTACATCCATTACAATTGTTTAATAGATATTTGCGCAAATTGAATTTTTCTTTTCCTAATACATAAATTTATGATTTTATTCGAATGTAAAAAGAAAACGCAATCAGGTATATTGTATAGAAACGATTTTCAAAACACAAAGACAATTCGCAACAGAATTCTCAGTATATAATATTATGTACTCTATAGCTACGAGTGATACCTACGCATATCTATCGAATTACATCATTTATATTATTATTATTATTATTATTAATAATAATAATAATAATAATATAATAATATATACCGGTCGTGTCGCACATCGCGCGTTGTTGCAGTCCGTTTCGCGAAACGAGACAACGTTTGAATCCGTTTTAAGAAACATTTATCAAAAAAAAAAAAAAAAAAAAATAGAAAAGTTCTTCACATCGCTCGCATGATCACAATTCGAGTATACCACATTACAATGGTCCGAATTACTTTTCGCATTCTGCAACCAGCGAAATTATTTATTAATTTTTTTCTATTTTTATATAACATTTACACGACGATAATTTACATAATCGCAGTAATAATAAACGAATAAAACAAATCTCATATTTTCTTTTTTTATTTTTACATATAATATATATATATATATTTGTGTATATGTATTATATGTAATACTTATAAAATAATATATGTTCACACATACAAATTTATTGTTTACGAGTATTAATTTTTTTTTTTTTTTTTTTACCTCTGTTTTTCTCCCGCATGCTTTTTATTATTATTATTATTATTTTATATAAATTATAATTATTATATTCGTTACGAATCCGTCTACGGTAATTTATGTTACTATAATACGAGTTATAAATACACATTCGTTTCATTTACGCGATTATCGCAATTGTTACGACGTTGTAATCATTACTGTTGTGACTCATATTAATACTGTCGCATGTTGTACGCGTTTTTTCGTTCTTTTCTCAATCGTCTCTACTACTCGTATATTATTTTATTTTGATAAACTAAAAAAAAAACGTAGAAAACACAGTTTCACTGTATACTTGCAGCGTTGTATACGTACGGCGCAGGGTGCAGGTATTAGCCTCGTGCGAAAATAATCGGGTGTCGTCAGAATCGCGCGATATGGAGAAAACGAGACAATTTCACCGAACTGATTCGAACGTTGTCCATTTCATGAAACGGACAATGTAATACGTGCGATTGTGTACTCCGTTCTTTCTCAAAGTGGGCGATAACGCCCCCTTGTGGGCGTTAGTGGACTTCAGGGGGGCAGTAAAAGGTCCAAAGATGTTTGGGGGGCGTTGAAGCGGTCTGAGGGGGGGGAGCGATAGCTGATTAAAAAAAAGCGAAAAATTATGTAATGCCGTAACTTTACCCTGGATTATGGTCGATTGTTCAAAGATATCCAACAACGTTTCCATCGTCGTATTTGTCCGAACGTGAATTTAGCGCTGTAACAACACTAATAACTAAAAAAAAAAAAGAAGAAATTTGCTGCTTGTTACCGAACGTGGCGACTTACGACTGTATTTAAGTGAATTCGAGCCTGATATAAAAAGAACTGGTTAATCTACATCAGGTTCATCCATCACATTAAGTAAGCTCGATAAATTTAAATTCAAAGATTTGTTTAAACTTTAATGAAAATACATCGAAATTCGATTAAGTATGCGTTTTTTTATGCTCTTATTAAAAATGCTCCTTTAAAATGTAAGTTTGAACTCTAAATTGTAATATGGCATGTTTAAATATAATAATCGTAATAACTGTTTAAAGATAAACAACAATTTACCGAGTTTAAACATTTTTGGGGGGGGGGGCACTAAAAAAATTTTGATTGTCAAAATGGGCGGTGTATGAAATATGTTTGAGAATACCTATGGTATACTCGCACCGTGTAATTCCAATGAACACGCGAATGAGTATACGACACGACACACACACACTCAGCGGCGGATTTAGCGTCAGGCAAAGTATAGGCATTTGCCTAGGGCGGCAATTTTAGGCCAATATTTTATTGAGAATACCCTAGGTTTTTTAACCTAGTTTTAACTCTAGTTTATTAACATAACCGCCATTAATTATTGTTTAGTATCAGTCTTTATGATTTATTTTTTTAGTAGTTATGTTAAATAATAGTATTTAAAAATATGTTTTCTCGTTGATGAGTTTAATGGGGCGGGCGCAAAAAAAAAATTCGCCTAGGGGCGACAATTGTGTAAATCCGTCTCTGCACACACAATCTATCACGCCGCATTGACTTCCTTAACTATAAATACCCTGACGGTGCACGAAGGACACGGTAGCCGATCGGAAAACGGTGTAGCCCCGGCAGGAATAGTACTGACCGTGATCCTGTAGTTACGCGCGCACACAACGACCTACATAAAACGTTTCTACGTCGACATCGATATTGTCGCCTTGACCGTCAAATACCGCGGCGGCGCATGCGATCTTGTGTGCGCGCGCGATACGCACTTCTTCCTTTCCTGTTACGCTGCGCACACATATTATCGTCTCAAGCGTAATCGCGATTGAAATTCACAACGTTTTTACCATCACCAGCACGTTGTTATTCGTTATTACGGGACGGTGTCGCGCGCGCGCGCGAAATTCAGCGTGAACAGCCGCGGTTTTCCATCCGGCGGATACGACCGCGAGCATCTCAATGCCTCCTACGGGATCGAAAACGAATTTCACTTCTAAACTACGAGTTATGAAATCGTTTTATTCGTTCATCGCGCGTGTACCATCGACGTGCGTGAAAACACAGCGTTTAGCGTGCGTGCAACGACGAATAGTAAAACGACGACCAAAGATCCGATGAAATGTGGTTTAAAGAAAAGCGAACCGGACAATCGCTGCGAACGAATTTTACGGTTGAATATTTAAAAAAAAAAAAAATAAATAAAAAGAAGACATGTACGCACACGCAGTGGTAAAATAATATTATATGAACGAGTGCGATGAGCAGCGACGCCGCGAAGAACGCTCGAATTTTCTTTCCTATATTTTTATGTATCGTATTACGTTTGTGTTATAAGCTAAGCGTGTGGGAATAATATTCTTTTTAATCTCTTTATTTGTATAAAAAAAAAAACGATTTAACGATAATAGAATCGTACGATAATAAATGAATCGCGGAATAATGAGATGAAAAAGTAAAATAGACATTAGAAAAACGAACGAGCCGGGGATATTTATTATTATTATATTATACGAGTATAAGAGATAATTGCGGAGTGGAAAAAGAGGAACGGAAAAATGTTGCGACCTTGAGAGCGTACGGAAGACTGCACCACAACGCGCTATCAGTCCAGGAGAGGGCGCGGATTCGGTGTATCAATTTCGGGAGGGGGGGGAGCAGCGTTTTGAACACAAATTATAAGGTGTCATTATTCCAAGTCATAGGATATATTATAATAACCGAACGGTTAATTACTTAGTAATTACGGTAAATTAGTATTATTTAGTATTACAGTGTAATAATGACTATAAAAACTAACAATGTTTCGTCGCCGGTGATTATAAATTTCGAAATTTATTTTAATTTAAGCGAATAATTCGAGAGAGAGAGAGAGAAAAATTCGCATGATTTATTATACCTGTTTGTCGAATACAAAAACCTATAGCTAAATAATTAAAATAATAATAATCGATAGTAACGACGGCATTAAATTTTTTTTTTTGGAAATTTTTATGGAGCCTCCTTGTATCCGTCGCCTGTGTGTGTGTGGGGGGGGGGTGGGGGAAATCGACGAGAGATAATATGACGGAGTTGGACAGCGCAGTTACGAGCAAGGAGAATAATAAATAATAATTTTAGAAAAAATAAAACCGGGAAGGGGGTATAGGAAGATGTAAATCATAATCTTTGCGGATATATTTTCGTTCGACACACATACATTGTGTTTTTGCCAGCGGCGTCATCGCGTTCCGTGAGAATGAAAAAAAAAAAAAAAAAAAACTAGTCGCACGCACGTGGCAAAAACTAGTTTTTTTTTCGCGTGTGTGTTTGCACGCAGTCGTGTGTAATGCATTTGTTAATATAACAATATTATATGCGGTTGTTGCACAACCCGCGGTCTTCGGTGTCGGCGGCGCTGCGTTGCGCGAGCGCCTGTATTAAATATATGCACACGCACACGGCCGTTTTGGCGCCGCCGTCCGTCGCCGCGGTGTCCGTGATGCATCACCACCACCACCACACGTATTCGTAATTGCCGTACCACACTTCTCTCTCTCTCTCTCGTCTCTTCGTGCACTCTCCGTCTCTCCTCGTTCTTTTGTTTCTTCTCTTCTTCTTCTTCTTCTTCTTGTTCGTCTCGTTCTCGTTTTCCAGATGACCTCTAAAAAAAAAAAAAAAAAAAAAAACCAGAATGATTTTCGTATTCGCTATAATATATATATATATATATATATGGGTAGTAGTAATAGTAGTTAGTAGTCGCTCGTCGCGTTTATTTATTTATTTTTGTTTTGTGCACAGGTACGCGTCACTGTTTCCGCAGCACTGGTGGGGGAGTCGGCGGAATTAATAAATAACGCTCGTGTTCGAGACACGACGGCGGAGCGAGCAACCGAGCAAAACGCGGGGCGCTTCGTTATACGAAACAACGACGCGAAATAAAATATTATTACCGCCGCGCCGCCCCCACAACCGTCGCCACACCGGCACTCGTCGAGAACACGAAATTCCCCGGCTCGCAGCCGCAGCCGGTGGTGGTGGTGGTGGTACACGCGAACGCGTTCAAACAGCTGTTTGTTTTGTTCGCCGACTTCTCGCGACGCGTGTACGCGAAAATTATACGAGAATTTTTTTTCGTTTTTTTTTCGTGTACACTATTTTACCTACACCAGTGGTCTTTGCCGGTAAAAAAAAAAAAAAATTATTGTACGAACACGAAAGACAAGAAAAAAAAAATATATATATACTCGTGTATACTCGCCTCGTACTCTCGGACACGCGCGTCTTTGTGTTCCCCACTTCACGCACACGCAACGTTTTAAGTATTCCAAAACGCGCAAATGTAATATTGGGAGGAACGTTTTTTTTTTTTTTATGCGTTTTTGCGATGATGATGTCATCGCCGTTTTTCTCTCTCTCCCTCGTCCATACGCGTTCATTACACGCTAGCAACGCGTGTAATCAAGAGTGCGTACGATTTTTTCGCCCGTTTTTTTTTTTTTTTTTGTATTTTCGTAATTTATATTTCGCGGTTTATAATACGTTCGATAATATAACATACAACGGTGGCGTGAGGGATATTTCCGTTTCCTTCTAAAAAAAAAAATAGAAAAAATTGCTATTTATAAAGTCGGGGATACTCGTTAACGTCCGTGTGTGAAACGGCGCGTGTTATACACGAGGAGAAGTCGGAAATCTCGAGCGTTACACAACGCCAAAACGATATCGATTTCGATACTTTTTTTTCTTATTCCGTTTGTATGAAACGCGAGGAGATCGCGTACGAGAAAATTCGACACGGTTTTCTCCCATACGTGTTTCGTATAGTGTCATAGAGCGTATTATTGAGATTTGAACTCGTCTTCACGAAAACCGTATAATATATATATATACCTATATATCCAAATAACCGGAGCGTTCGTTTTGTTTCCTCAATACGAATTTCAAATATATAAAATAAAAATTTTAAAAATCCCTTTGAACTTTCCCCTCCCCCCGCCACCGTCCAAGAAGAAATCGTATTTACGTCTTTGCAGTATTATAGAAGGAATTATATTGAACACTGTGTATTGGCCGTGGTGGACATAACGCCCGTGCGCGCGTACTTCCGAATCCCAAACATTTGAAACGCGCGTTAAATATTTGTAAAAATATACTACGTATATATAGTACCGGATGTATCGGGGAAACGCGACCTTTGAAAATGTATAGAAAAAAAAAATCCAAGTGCTTATAAAAAAAAAAGAAATATAGTGATTAACGATTTTCGAGATTTTTATATACAGTCGTACGTTGTATTGAATTCTACGCCTTTTCATCAAAAAAAAATACAAAAAAAAATGTTCTCTTTCACGAATCGAACTCCACGAAATCAATAACCGCTATAAAAGTGTCCAAACCGTTTTTTCAACATTTTTCTCGTGAATGTAATTAACGTGATGCAATCACATGTTCGATGAACGTTTACCGCGAGTTTCTATGACCGTTAGTTTCGACATTGCGAATAAATAACAATATATTATAATCTATTTCGCCGAATTCTACGTAATTTTTCGGCACGTCTTTTTCTGACGCTCGGGAAAAAAAACCCACCTCTATCGCTGAAGTACCGCCCCGACTTATATGCGATTTAAAACCGCTCCTTCTGACTCGGATACAGACGCGAAAATAATAATAATAATAATAATAAAAGAAGAAGAAGAACGCACGTCGTTTTAAAACCAATAAATTCAGATCGCATCGCTTAGGATCTGAAAAAAAAAAATTGTACGTGTATTGACAATACTCTCGATTAACCGCTGCGAACCTTACACGAACAGTGCACGTTTAAAATGCGAAATGTCAACGGATTACTACTACGAACCATTTGTTCGTAACGTTTACATAAAAATCTGTTCGAACTATACGCATCTCTTCCTCCGCCGAACGCGTAACGCCAAAGAATAACTGCCCAGCACCAATGCTGTGCGGTGGATATGGAGACGTTGTTCGTATATGAATTGGATTCTCCCGAAAACGCGTATAATAAAAATGATTGTATTATACAGGAATCGAACTCGTAAATATTCAAACGAAATGCATAAAAAAAAAAAAAAATCCTTTACACACCTAAACGCCGTGTAAATATTATTATTATTATTATTAAAAAAAAAAAATCGCGTAAATACGAAATCAGACGTGAGAATCCGTCGGAATATTGTGTTGAAATATATTATTTCTTAGCTCCAGGTGTGAAAATAAAAATATTCCTAACGCACGAATTGCGCGTCGCGTATCCGTGTTATGCTCACAAAAAAAAGTTTTAAATCGTTATATGTTTTGAATTATGATGTTGTATACTAGAATTCACGAGTTCAAACCCTTTAACGTATCATCTCTTTTCCAGCCGTTGCCCGCCGCTGTCTATTCCGTTTTCTCGTTTCGCCGTACGTTTCCATTAAACCGCTATCCCACTATTCGACGCGTAAATTTAATAATTTACACTGATTATAAATTCCGGGGCAAGTATAATTAAAATTGAGTCTCCCGACAATCTCATCGAAAATTCATTTCGCAAAACGTATTTTCAATTAAACTTATATATATATATATATATATATATATATATATATATATATATATATATATATTTATAGTCCGCAAAACTCGTCGTCTTAAACAAAACTGGCCACAATACCTATTTAATACATACATACAAAAAAAATTGATAAATAAATCATAAATAAAACATCATTTTGAAGTAGTGTTACATCGTTCTCTCACGCTTTGCACACATATATTAATATCAAAATTATTTATTATTAAAAAATAATTATAGACTGCATATTATACATTCAGATATAACAAAAAAAAAAAGCAAATAGAGAGATAAAAACATAGAGGTACATACGTACATAGAGAGAGACATAAATAGAGATACATAGAGACATTCGTACATAGAGAGAGAGACATATATAGATATACATAGAGACATTCGTACATATATACATACATAGAAAGAAAAATACATAGAGGGAAATACAAACATAGATAGAAAAGTACATAGAGACATTCATACATAGAGGTATATACATACATAGAAAGAAAATACATAGAGACATTCATACATAGAGGTATATACATACACAGAAAGAAAATACATAGAGGGAAATACAAACATAGAGTCATAAATACATAGAGAGAAATGTACATAGAGGTATATAATACATAGAAAGAAAAATACATAGAGGGAAATACAAACATAGAGTCATTAATACATAGAGAGAAACGTACATAGAGGTATATACATACATAGAAAGAAAAATACATAGAGGGAAATACAAACATAGAGTCATAAATACATAGATAGAAATGTACATAGAAGTATATAATACATAGAAAGAAAAATACATAGAGGGAAATACAAACATAGAGTCATTAATACATAGAGAGAAACGTACATAGAGGTATATACATACATAGAAAGAAAAATACATAGAGGTTTATACATACATAGAAAGAAAAGTACATAGAGAGATAATACATAGATGTACATACATACATAGAGTGAGAGACATACATAGATGGAAATATAAACATAGAGGCATAAATACATAGAGAGAAAAGTACAAAGAGAGACATAGAGACATTCATTCATTCATGCCTCTATGTTTGTATTTCCATCTATGTATGTCTCTCTCTCTCTATGTATATATGTACCTCTATGTACTAATGTCTCTATGTATGTCTATATATGTCTCTCTCTATGTACATATATACCTCTATGTGCGTATCTATCTATGTACTTTTTTTCTATGTATGTATGTACTTCTATGTATTTTTCACTATATGTATGTATATGCCTCTATGTATGAATGTCTCTATGTATCTCTATGTGCAGTTATTACTCTAGGCCATTACGCTGTTTTTTTTGTATTTTTTGCTTTTGTAAAATAGTTTTGTCTGCGGGCGCTGGGCAACCCCTGCCCAATTTTTTAAAAATATTCTGAGCTAACCTATGTAATTTTTTGTCTTAATTTTTATATATTATTTTAATTTTCTCTATGTGTCACACTAAGAACACATAGCCAGTTGCTTTGCAACTAAAGGTTCATTCCCAACACTACAATACACACACACCCTCATATAGATTTTTTATCGAATTACTTCTACTGTTTAACACAAATCATTTGTGAAATTTTTAAAATATTTTTAGCATTTATAAAATAGTTTTGCTCGCGAGCGCCGGGGAACCCCTGCCCAATTTTTTTTAATATTCTGAGTTAACTGAAGAAATTGTTTGTCCTAATATTCAGATATTATTTTAATTTTCTCTCTGTGCCACATTAAGAACACATAGCTAGTTACTTTGCAATCTCGTAGGTACACTCGCAATGCTACAACTCACACAGGCACATACAAATAATGTGTCTAATCAGGGCCGGATTTAGGGGGGGCCAGGAAGGCCCTGGGCCCCGGGCCTCCAAAAAACGAGAGCCTCCACTTAATGGGATTTTTTTGCAACCAAGTGTAAAACACAATATAATATTTGCAAAATAAATTTAAATCACAAATTGAATAAAATTGTTCAATCATTTATACAGTAAAATTAAAGTAATTTAAAATCGATTATTATGACTCGTAGAGTAGGATAAGCGATAAGCGATAAGGTATGGTTTTCAATTTTGAGAAAAACAGTTATAAATAAACACATATAACTTGTATAGCAAGCCGCCTGACCGCTGTTGTAGATAAATACGTGTAAATGTTAATCATATTATTAAATTACATTAACATATAATAATATATTAAATATATGTTATCGAAATATAATATATACTTTTAAGGTGGGCCCAGGGCCCACACATTCCTAAATCCGACCCTGTATGTATATATATATAAAGTATTACAATAAAAAAACATAAATACTGCGTTTTTAATTTCTTTATTACTTTTTTTTTTTTGTTTTACACAATTTTATAACAGTGCCGCGGTGTAACGCGAATGTCGGAAATATGACGAATTTTCGTGTACACACGACGAATTGTTAATATTTTATAATAACACAATGTGCCCTAATCGTAAACTAATTGGCGCGCTGTGAATCGCGCCGGCGCCGGTGGAAAGGACTAAAACAATATCGTAGTGACAAAGACAAAAGAAAAAAAATGTGTTTAATCATTCTAAATAAACGAATGTACGCTGAATTATTATACGGTTTATGTCGAAATCTTCAATTATTATTATTATTTAACAAGTGTAAAACGTGTGTTTATATATATATATATATATATATATTATTTTTTACTATCGCGCGCGATTGACATAATATTATCAAGCGAAAAAATAATATTTATTTATTTCGCTCGTTCCCATACGGTTTCCGACTGATCCGGGACGACAATTCAATCGAAACGCCCGCCGCGTGTGAATAAATCAAATTTCCTTCTTCTGTATACGTTTCGCGTGTACGAACGTACGCTCGTATTAATCCGTAGTATTATTTGATTTTATTTCTTACGCGCGTATTTGTTTGTTTGTATTTTTTTTTATTATTATTACGCGTTTCGACGACGTTATTTTATACGAAAAAACCCGTCAGGCATTCGTCGTTGTCGTCGTCGTCGTCGCAGGAACAACGGCCTTGACCAAATTTTTCCGTTTTATTAAATCCTACGATTTATTTTTATTTTTCGATTTCGTCTATTCCTCTTCACCGCTCGTACTACACACGAGACTGTAAGTCGCAAAAGGAAAAAAAAAAGACAAACAAAATATGCTCTTTATGGAACGCGCCCCCTCTTATTTACACCATCGGCCGAAAAACCGTCAAATTTTTACCGAACTGCGCGCGCAAATACTTACACACGGTTCTTTTAAATTCAAATTTATTACGCATAAACACGTATATATAATAATAATAATAATTTCTTAAAATGCGTCGTACAGTGATATAATAATAATAATAATAATAATATTAATATACCGCAAGAACGTAATACGGCATTGAATATTATAATCGTTACATATTTTCCAGTTTTCATATATTATATATATATGTAAATAATAAAATAATAAAAAAAAAAAAAACAAAAAAATACTATTAATTTCGTAGGATTTTTTCAAGGAGGGGGCAATCTCCGTTTGCGACTCCTTCCATCGCGGAATAAAAATAAAGACCGCCGCGCGTAGTGTGTATTAATAATAATATATAATATTTTATATTATACGCCGCGTGTAGCCAAGCGTCGGTTACGATGATATTATGATGGAACCGTCGCGCACGTGTTACGTACGCCCAAAGGTAAACGCGTTTCGCATACACACACACATACGTATATAATTATAATATAAAAAAAAATATATATTTATTTATTATACTCGGATACATGACGTCGTGTACTTGGAAAAAAATAAAAAAATTCTTAAAAATTTCAATTATTGACTGAAATAACCGAAACGTTTTCGATTTTTGTTCATTCGGTTATTTTTTTTCTACGTATTTTCACGCTGCATAAGGTTTTACTACGTATACGAGAATTTTTCAACAATAATTAGCCGCAAGCGTGTCGTGTATATTACGCACAGGTTATAGCGCAGCAGCGGCATCAGAAACCGGCGCGTATTTAAAATAATAATAATAATATTATTATTATTATTATTATAATTATTATTTTCTTCTAGGAATAATAATAAAAAAAAAAAAAAACCGCGCGAATTAAACACTATTGTCTATTTAATATATTCGTATAAATTAATGTAACGATTATTAAATGTTTATTCGATTCGTCGTCGAAACGCGTTATAGGATTTACGAATATTAAATTAACTATAGCTTTATTCAGATATGTATCCGAGAAAATATTCCGAATAAACCCGTGAAAGATTTAACGCGTTACCATAAAAGCTGTTACGCGCGTCGGCGGGACTCATTATTATAGCTCTACCGGCAAACACGGCGCTCTTTAAAGATTTATACACGATATTTATATATTTATATTGTTTAAAATTATTTTTATTTATAAAATTCCGCGGATAAAACCGATTCGTTCGGACACGCGATTTGCCAATATTCTGTTTTGAATACGTAGTTATTTTTTAAATGTTTTTTCTCGACTATAAATCGACGGACGATTGTATCGTGTTTCGTCAAACGTGTCCGATTTAGAAACAATATCGTTTTAAATGCTGATTTCAATGTCGAATGTTTAAGAAGTTTTAACGTAACCAGCGGCGTTTATTGAATGGCGAATAACGTATTTTTTAATTTTAAAAAAAAAATCCGGCTTTTGCTGGTCTTCAATCTACGGCCAAAGGCGACCCGATGAAAATCTTCTGTTTTTTTTTTTTTTTATAAAATTAAACGTTTTATAAAATTCCATACGATATTACGGATGTTTTAAATTAACAGTGCTCGTATTGGTGAAAATGAAATGAAAAGGAGCTCTGGTAATAGAAAAAAAATATGAACGTTTTACAAAAAATTTTTATTTCAATTTAAATGTGCGGACTTCAGTAAAAAAAAAAAAGTAGTTGGAGTAAGCAGTTAAAAAAAAAAAAATAGTACTCCGTTTTCCTGCGCACTGCTCCTCCCACTCATCACAATTCGAGCACTGCAGAATATGAGAGCACTCATACACGCGCTATACACGTATAACTATCGTTACGGAAATATTTATTTTTTTTCCTTTAGAAAATTTTAAAACAATTATTAAAAAATATTAAATTATTATTAATCTCATCACCGGACACGAATAGCCATCGCGTATGTCGTCGTAATATAACCTGGTACATCGCGCCACTATTATTACGCAGCATCCATCGCGATTATCGTAATTTATTTATATTTTTTTTCGCTATACGTTTAATTGTTCGAAATAAATCCAATTGTTTTCCGTATACGAAAATTATTTAACGCGATCGTTTATTTATCCGTAACTGCTTTCCGATTAAGAAATTCGCAGTGTTTAAAAATTCTTTTCAACTTCTTTCGCAACGTTTAATAAAAAAAAAAAAGTTTTTCTTTTTTATTTTAAACATTTACCAGACTTTTCGTCATAGGCATACGTATTTCTTTCTTTTTTTTTCTATGAAAAAACGGTCATACATATACTCCGCGTTATTATAATTTTTTTGCGCAACAACGAAAACACGAAAAAATAAATAACATTTTCGTAAAGTATTTTATAAATGTAAACGTCGGATTAAAACCTGTTAAATCGTATAATTATAACTTAGTATGAAAAAAAAATAATCGGTCGGACAAGCGACCAGCCGTACAGTGTTTGAAACAAAACAATTTATTTTATTTTAGAAAATTTTGATAGGAAAATATTTAGCGCCGGCGTCCTGGAAATTAATTCCTATATAAATAAATAATATATTAATTATATAAACGACGCAATAATAATAATAATAATAATAGAAAATAATAATAATAATAATTTTGTTGTTGTTGTTGTTATTGAAAATCGTTTGGAATAAATTTAATATTTCGAATTTTTCATGTGCATTAGGTCAGGTCACAAAATAATATATTTGCCCAAGGTCGCGCGAGTACAGAGTAGAGTGGGGGCAACAAATGGACGTCGCGATAATATGGACCAGGAACCGGTGAGCTTGGATCAGTTGATCTTGTGTAGTCATAGTTAAAGTTAGTAGTGATAAATAGTTACAGTGTGCCATACAACAGTCAGTCTATCTTTATGAATATTTTCACGAGTGTTTTATTTTTTTCAAACATATTTTACAGTTTTATTATATATAATAAACGATAGATATTCATATATTTCGATTTGATTTTTTTTTTTTTTTAATTTTGTGCTTTTATAGTCGTTTGTATAATCTTTTTAACTGTTCTACTATTAAATTCGCATTTATTTAAAAAAAAAAAAAGATTAATAATATCGTCAGATACGTAATGTCTGTTCAGTAGATTTAATTTTTACTACAATAAAAAAAAAAAATATATATATATATATCGACGTAAGTGAAACAATTGATTTTATTATAACACTTTCGTATAATAATATAAACGTATAATTCAGACGGGATAATATGCCTTGTAAAATCGATAAAAGAAAAAAAAATGGTACTAAACAAAATATATAATAAAATAATATATAAAATAAACATGAAAACTTAAATAAATTATGGCTAATGGAATTAATTGTACGCAGCAACATTGGGATAAACGGTAAATTTCTTCAAATAAATAAATATATACTTCAAATAAGCGTGTAAATTTTTTGTAAACTCGCATCAAAAATTCCATAAACATAACGTATAAACGGCAATATTTTAAGTGAATATAAATAAAATCCGAATTTAAAGTGTCCGAAATTATTTTCAAATAGTTTATTAATTAATAAACGACTTAAAAATAAAAAAAACGGTTAATCCGTAATTTCTAAATGTTTAAAGAACGAAACAAAAACGATTTTCCGACTTTCTAACGGTGGTCTAATCCAATGTCATGTAAAACGCAATCGTTTATAAAGATTTGTCTGTATGGTAGTGGGATATTATAAGTAAAACGTTTCATTTTTTTATTGCCAAAATTCAGAAATTGTTTTTGGGGACCGAACGAATAAAACGCAGGTTTCTTTGGCGCGTTACAAAAAAAAAAAAAAGTAAAATTATATCAATTTATTATAATTCTAGCCGAATTACGAAGACGTTCAGTCGTTTATTTAAAAAAAAAAAAATAAAATACGATTTATCCGTAATATAATATATATATGTGATAAACCAATAAGGGAAACACTCATAAATATATTTTTATTTTTTTTTTTTCTGTAAATCCGTCAGAATTTTAACGTATAATTTAAATAAAAGTATATATTTAACGATAATAATTAATAATATTGATGTGGTCGTATAAAAGAAGAAAAAACGTTTTTTTTTTTTTTTTTAAATTCTAAATACAATAATAACACTTATTGTTACCTATGCTACGGACAATGTGACTTATATTGTATCACTATAATATGTAAAAAAAGAAAGAATCATTTCGTTCTGCGTACGTATTTTTTAGACAGTGGTACGGGGAATAGTATATAATGTGATTTTTATACGGAGAAAGTGCACAACAGCAATTATTACCATACATCACTCCTATTCTATTTAAATCATTATACGTTTTACTCGGATTATACTTATCAGTTTGGTCTGCAATTCAGAAGTCTCCTAGTTGTTGTTTTTATTTATTTATTTTTTTTTATCATTTTTGGGCTTTATAGTGTTTTTTTTTTAAGTTTTTGAAAATATCTTGTTTTTCCGGTTTTTGATATTATGAAATTTGCAATGTTAATTCGTAAACCTTGAACATTTTGCAATATAAGATTGAAATTACCATATTATATTTGAAAAAAAAAAAACTATAAAACCATATATATATATATATATATATATATATTAAATGTATATATACGAGTGCGTGTACGTTATACTTAAAGTTATATTATTATAAAAATATTTTTGAAAAAAATTTAAATAAGTTATAATGTGGTATAGGTACTTTAAATTCAATTCCGATTTCATCTTTTAAATCGAAGAAATAAGTAATCAAATTGTTAAACATAACTTATTGAGTGTATGTCATTATTAATAATTATAAAAGATATCATTCGATAGTAAATTCGGCCGATGATATTTTATTATTTGCAGATGTTTTCAAATACGTACAAAATGTACATGTAGGTAGGATAAAAATTACTGACGAAATGAAAAAATATAATAATTTTACGGTTATATTTTTTTAAACTACCAATAAAATATAAAGAATTTATTAGTCTTTTTTTTTCGAAGTTTTAATTTCTGTAAACATACAAAATAGTAATGAAATATTATTCGTGTATGTTGGAGAAATCAGCTTAAACGGTTTTTATTTTATAATTAGGCTATTTTCGTATATATTTCCGTTGATCGCTCACGTTGAACTGAAATTTTATATTAACAAATTTATTGTATTCCGTATAAAAAACAACGGAATTACGATAAATCAGAAATATTGTTATTTTTAAAAGTTTCTTCGAACCTCCTTAGTAGTATTAAATGACTTTGAAAAAAAATTATATCTATATACGCCAGTGACAGTGTACGAGATTCGTATTTATTCAAAAACATTATTAGTGAATAAATAAATATTGATTGACAGAAGGAGAAAAATAACGGATTTTTTTATAAATATTGCTGTTTGCTTTCCTTTATACACGTCACGAATAAAATCGTACAATATCGTTTCTTTATACAGACGATTTTCGAATTTTCCGTCGAAATAAACGTAAATATCAACGCGATCGATTAATTAATTACAAATAAATAAACGAATCACGAGAAAATTAAAACGGAAAAGTCGTTTCGAATGCGTTACACGTCCAACGATATAGAAACAAAATATATACTTTTTTTTTTTTTTTTGTAATAATTTCGTTTAAACATAAGCGGCTATTTTTCGTTATCCGCAATAACCATCTCACGATGCATTTTCGTGTAATTATAATCCATGTAATATGAAATAATTATTCTATAAAATCGCTATTATTTTATCGATCAAATCGTTCGTCATAATGTGAACACATTTTTTTTCTTAACATTTTTTATTACTAAAGTCAACTTTTACGTCGTGATTTGTACACGCTAATTTTTCTACTTATTTTAATACACATGAAATATTCATGTCGGTTATAAAAATAAGCGTTTTTTTTTTTTTTCATTTGTAAATTTATTTTACTATCTACAAGGAGACGTTAATATCACATAAGCGTGCATATATGATAATATATAATAATATAATATTACAAAGCAGGCGTAATAATTATAATACATGAATTAAAATACAAAAATAATCCCTTTCTTTTAATTATTTATACGTAAAGGTTGCCAAATGATCGACAAATAAAAACTTAATATTAATTTCGAGTGTTTGTACAATAAAATGGATACACAACGAAATAGTGAATCTCTTCCCTGGTAGTGTCCTCCTCCGTCCTAGAGACTAATTACAAGTATAAATGTTATACATACTTCATATAGAATTCGTTTAATATATTTAATTATTTGGCTAAATTATCCGGTTTCGCCCGTGAACAGTTTTGCCCGGTATGATTAGGTGTGAAATGTGATATTATCAAATATAACTCGGCGTTGCCCCGGGTTAGGTTGTTCTGTTTTAAATATTTTTTTTTTCATCTTTATAAACTTTTCTGTATTTTTTTTTTTTTTTTTAGTGTTCAATCCGTAGATTGGTTTACATTAAATGTTCTCTCCATGATTCTCTATCTTGTGCTTTATCTTTTAACTGTTTGTATGAATCAATTCTTGCCTCCTTGACTTATATAACTCGTTCTTGGTCTTCCTTTTCCACACTTCCCTTCTAGCATACCTTCTAGTATTGTGCCATGGAGTTCTTTGTTGTGTCACAGCGTATGACCTATCATGTGCCATCGCCTTGATCTTGGATTATTTAAGAGGGTTCTTTTCTCTTGGACTAATTCTAACACTTCTTCATTTGTTTTCATTTCCGTCCATTTTATTTTCTCCATTTTTCGCCAACACCACGTTTCTAGAGCTTCTAAAGTGGTTTCATCTTTTTTGTTCAGCGTCCATGTTTCACTTCCGTATAATACTATACTCCATACATATGTTTTAATTAAACGTTTTCTTCTTCTTAAATCAACATTTTTCGATGTTAGTAATTTACTCTTAGGTAAGAATGTTTTTTTTTGCTTGTCCTATTCTACTTTTTATTTCCTTTTCTGATCTTCCATCATTGTTTATTATGCTTCCTAAATATTCAAATTGATTTACTTGTTCTATTTTGTTTCCTTTAAGGGATATATTAATGTTTGGTCCATTTTGTTCGCTGCATATCGTTAATTTTCTATATACAACATGACAATCCCGTGCAGTTTTTTGTTTGTCCCTCCGGTGTTAAGTATTTTATATTTTATATTTACACTTAATCCATTTTAATCAAATTCAATTAGGATTGTTTAAAAAAAAAAATACATTATATCACTTAGGCGTGCTGTTAATTTAATTTGTGGTTCACGGTATGCTTCCCGTACAACTCGGTTTCTTACGGAATTCAAACCCCCATTTCAAATCCCATTAGAGGCAGAGTTTTCAAAAATCCTTTCACGTTTTCGTTTTCTTTTTATGTTTGTAAATAAACGTCCCGAGACTTTTTACAATGATAACAACGCATAGACAATGAACGATTTCTTCACCAAGTGTATACATTATTAAACATTAAACCCTATAGCGTATACGTATCTTATTGCAATATTAAATTTAAATAATATATTTTTTATATAAAAATTCAAAACGTTTTTTTTTCTTTTTTCTAATAGATAGTCAAGTGTCTTAAATCCAAAAATCAAAATATGTGTTCACGATTAACGTTATTATGTGCATAGATTGTGTAAAGATATTCGTAATGAATCGATGAATGAAAAAAGAAAAAAAAAATAATAATAATAACCAATAATCGAAAAATCTTAACGAAATCGATGTTTTTAAAGGATGTGGGCGTTGAACGATTCAAACATCGCGGACACGTACGAAACGAACGATTTTTACATGCCGGATGATTACACTCTATCGTCACAGGTAACGTTAAAACGTTTTTCTAATTTATCTATAGAAAGCCCGAAAGTTCGTTTATATTCCATCGTGAAAACACCGAAATATTCGTGTCACTTGATAATCATATGTTATTGTTACGCGATAAATTGCGAATTATTGTACAACATATCATAAAGCCACTGCCAAAAGACTAATTTTCAAAAATTGTTCTCCTCGAGTTCTCTCACTAAATCGCTCATTTTGTACGACGAGTAGTATACCGCTTAATGATAATAATCTGAATAAAATTTGACGACAGAACGCACGGGGACCAATGCAAAAATTCAAACACAAAATTATATCACTCGTGTACCTCGAGAGTATCTACTCGAGTTCTCTCACCTAAATTATTATTATTATATAATAATATTTAGGTCGTTCCGCGTTACCCGTTAATAAATAATAATTCATTAATTTTATTAAATATATAATTCTATATTACGAATTCCTTTTGTTGCCCATTACACTCCGTTATATGGAAAAAGTTTCACTGTACACATTATAAGTCTACGATTGAAATTTGTAATTTGCTGCATTCAAAACTTTTTCTTTTTCTTTTCAAAACGTCCAATAGCAACGAACTTTCGCCGGTTTTGTCTATTCGTATAATAAATAAAATATTTTTCTTTAAAACCTTATATACATATATATATAGTCAGTGGTGTATAGGTATGGGGGTATACGCCGTGTAGGTATTCTCTTTTTAGTTTTTATACATTTTTTATAAAAAAAAAAAAAATGACATGATACGATGCCATAAATGGGTTTAAGACTTTTAACAGGACGATCGAAAAATATCTTTAAACGAATTGTATGCTCCAGAGTTTGTGAATTGTTTAAAAACTCTACCACCGTGTTCAACAGACGAGTGTGAAATAGGGTATTAGTTCGATGAACAATATTTGTAGGGAACTAATTCGGTTAGGTTTTATTGTTTTATAGACGAAATATGATAATGAATTAATTGAAAAAACGTTAATAATAGTTCGTGAAATGTAGATTGTACAATTTTCAAGCGAATGGAGAAGAAATGTTTAAGGAAAAATAATAATAATTTTTTTTTTTTTTTAAACGGCGTATACCCGCGAATTTTTCGTCCACCAATACAACACTGCATCTAGTTTTGTTGTTGTTGATACTATATGTTCCGAAATGTGTCGCCGCCATCGTCCTTTTTCATTTGTCCTGATGTACATATATCAGTGTATCCGTATACGAGCTGATTTAAAAATCGATGGTCTCAACGAATCGTATATAAGAGCGTGCGCGCAGTACAAAATTACTTGTCCGGGGGAGCCAGTGAACGTTAATTCACTTTTTACACAACACGATTTTAGACGATTTCAATTTGCTTAAAAAAAAAATATATATATATATATATACGTATTATTCGCCCAAGATCGACCGATACACTGCAAATACTCCACGGCTGTTTGCCGCCGAAATGGCCTTTTCGTTAAAAAATAAAAATTAACGAATAAGCCAGTTTTCTAAATCAGTAGCGCGCGCGTAGGGAGCACAATACAGGCTTACTCGATATCCTTTGATAAACGAGTCCAATACGAGAAAAGAAATCTATCGGCTAGGATAGATTTTTATCTTATGCCGTCTTCATCTTAAAAAAATCTTCTCTCGATACACCTCCAAGTATTTCGTTCCGTGTTCTCTCGCACAACACAAGAAATCATTCCCTTTATCGGCTCCCACACACCATCTCATACCTCCAACGCGCACGATCATCATTTACACGGGACGTAACGTCGTCTCAATCCTGACCTCGCCGACCCGTTTATTAAGTTTCAAGTTTACTCGTCACTAAATTTATTAGCGTTACGCAGCAATTCGAAATGAATTAATGGCTTAGGCTTAGGCGTGAAAAATAAATAAAACGGGCGTATTTTTAATAATACGTGTAACTTTCTATGCCTATACGGCTGCCTGTAGTACACTTTATTGATAAAATTTTACTCGAGTTTGAATCGAACGCGGTCTATGATTTTTATAAAAATACGACTTTTTTTTTTTTTTTGTTATTTTTTTGGACACTCTGACGGCTCCGTACGTCTCAAGATAAATTCTACTCTAATGCACACTTTTTTTTTTAACAAATCGCCGTTAAAATAACTGCACGCGCTACTGATCGTAATATATTGTTTAATATTTAACTAAAATAATAATAATAATAACAACGAATACAGTTTCATACACTCAATATACACACTTTTATTAATGAACGATTTTATACCGCGGTTACGTCGTAAGACATATTTTGACTTAAAAGACTGAGTTTAAAAACTCCCGCATTACTTCGCCGTGAATCCGTTGTAGAAATTTTCAATCGATCGAGATGATAAGTGAAAAAATCACTGCTGTGACGGAGAATGTCACTGCAGCGAGTCCCTCATCCCCGCGCGCGCGTACACACGCCAGTGCTGTTGGAATGTGAAAAAAAGATGCGCGTCTGATCACATCCGTTTTCCCCTCGCAGTGGGAATTCGACAACGGTTACAGCGAGAACGAAATAGATCTGGCCACGGTGCTCATGAACTTGAAAGAAGACTACAATCCCGCGCATTACGGAGGCTGCGACGATCCGTATTATTATCGTCAAACGATTGACGACCTCGACGGCAGTGGCGGCGGTGTTCAACAACAGCAACAGTGGCAATCATCCCCACAGTCGATTGGCGAACTTCCTCAGCAGCAACAGCAGCAGCAGCAGCAACAGCAGCAGCGCGTGCTCGTGTACGATTCGTTGGACGGCGACTATACGCGTTCCGCCGACGACGAAAACTATTTACTACCCGCCATATTGGGTAAAAAAAAAAAAAATATATCCTTATAAAGGAAACAAACGTTTCACATGTTTACGGCGAATTACAATTTTCTCTCTCTCTCTCTCTCATAAAGTCGTTCCTCGAGTCTTCCTCCGACTATTATGGTCCTATACGCGAGCGATTTCGCTCCAAAATTAATAGAATTTAATTTCACTCGATGATGATACACCTCTCCACTTCAGCTGTTATTTCAAAATTCTTTTTAATTTCTTTGCAAATCTATCGTCTCCCGTCTCCGTTTAAGTCTCGCGTAATCGTCTCCCGGTCAATTCGGTTCCTTCTCTCGTCAAACGATTCTCCTTGCGTTGTTACCTCCACGATGATCTTCATAATAATTATGCCATTTGTTCCGTTGTCTTGCTCGGCTTTCGTCTAAACGACTTCAGTCCTTTTTCTATCGTTCGGTTCGCTTTCAAATACTCCAACAAAACGTTCTTTACTCAATTCTACCGTTATGTTCTGTGAAATCGATTTCTGGTTGAAATTTCACTTGCTCCCTCCCTCTTATATGATCTGTTTAAAAAAAATTGTTTATGTATACGCGTAAAATTTTTTTTTTATTTTCGCGTTATATTCATTGCGATAAACGATAAAGATGAGACGTCCACTCAGCATTATTTCATCGAATCAGACTAGCCTTTGGCATTAGTAAAACAACGAATAATCGAGCCGATACCATTCGCAATCTTATAAATGAATACACGTATTACGTGATAAATTCGATACAGTTAAACCGGATTTAATATCCCGTTTACCGAATAATCAAAATAAACTAATCGATTAGAACACGTTCTGTGGGTTTTACACAAGTGACTTTCCTCCGAATTTACCGCACTGTTGTAAAAAAACTATACACTGGGAGATTATTATTTCTTTTTTACTTGATCAACAAAACGTCGGATCGTTTTTTGGGCCGAACGGAACATATGTATAAAAATCGATTAATACCCACCCGACTTCTGTTCTTCAATCACATAATATATTATTCTAATACATTTTTTATAAAATCGTTTATATAATTTGTATAAACGTCCCCCGGTGTTTGAACGACGACTACGACGATACGTGTTAATTTCTTACGACAATAGAATTTTCGATAGTTTCAAGTGTTTATAGAACTGAAATTCGATCAAGTGCTCACCTCCCCCCCCCCCCACACACACACACACACTTCATCATACGTTACCAGTTGGTTATAGTATAAGAAATTTATTTATTGTCTTAGAAATTTAAAAATGTATTTATTAGATATTTTTATTATCGGTAGTGATTAATAATACCGTGTCTTGGTCATTTTACAGACGCGGGCGAAGAGTTTTGCTGCAAGACGAGCGCGTCGCCGGTGGAGAAGAAACGGGCCGGCCGTCCGCGCGGCACGAAGGTGAAGAGGTCGAAGGCCGAGCCCAAGTTGAGCAGAATATGGGAGTTCATCAGGGACTTGCTGCTGGACGCCCAATACTGTCCGACGTACATATGCTGGGAGAACTATGAGGAGGGCCGTTTCCGGTTCGTACAGAGCGACAAGGTGGCCAAGCTGTGGGGCAAGTTCAAGCGGAATGAGCGGATGAACTACGAGAAGTTCAGCCGGGCCATGCGGTACTATTACAAGACGGGCGTTCTGTTGCCGGTCCAAGGCAAACGTCTGGTGTACAAGTTCGGGCCGAAAGCCACTGGATGGCACACAAACAATCCAAACTTTAAGTACGCGTTTTAGACGATTGCAGCGTAAGCCGCTCAATGAGCGTTTCGGTTACCGTTTTGAGTATTACTTGTACGTCGCACACGCATTAATATCGTTCGTATGCACAATTGTTCGAATATTATCCTCTACACGAGCATCAAGAGAAAGAAAATAAAACGGAGAGATGAAAATACCTCAAAATACATTTTTTTTTTTTTAATTAAACGGGTACAATTTCATTGTATAAGCATTTATCAATTTAAAAACGTATTGTTACAGTGAAAACGAATTTTTTTATACATTTTTTATCGAATAGTTAACGTTTTAATGTGTTATTATATATAAGTACTTGTCCTATACTATATATATATATATAAATCTAATCGTTTGTACTTAATATTATTATTGTTATTAAGTTTTTGAAATGTTTAATTTAAAATAATTTTAAGAATAAGAATAGCAGTGAATTTTATTATTTTTTTTCAATATTTGTGGTTGTAACTTTAATAATGTAAAAACGAACAAAGGCTGACACAAATTTAATATTAATAAATTATAAAAAAAAAAAAAAATAATTATACTTAACATTCGCAGTTAAATAAAATATTAATCAATATTCAATTGTATTAGCAATACGTATTAAGTTTTAATAATTTGAATCGCGAGTTCAAAATGATTGTTGTGTTCGGATCTCAATATTATTATATTATAATAATTTTCTATAGTTAAAAATTAACAAAATATACATGTTTTTATAATTTTCTACAATATTAATAATCAAAAATGACAAAAAATATATTATATATATATTATGTATATTAAAAATTATAGGTATAAAATGAAATACTTAACAATTTTTACATTAAAATAGGTTTATATAAATATGTACGCATTTGGTTTGAAAAAAAAAAAAAATGTTCACTTGCGCCTTAAGTTATCTAATCTGGCTTGCAAATCGGCATCGGCATCATTCGGTTGTGCGGGAACAGTACCGCCACCATCCTGAGCTACCACTGGCACTTTTCCAGTAGCAGCTATACTTATTGAACCAGAAGCCGTTGGCAATCCGGACAATTTATCCGTAAGCTGAAGACCCAACTCGTCTAATACTTGCGACACAATTTGATCTCTGATAAAAAAAAAATATTTTAAACATTATTGTGATAAGTATTCCAGTATTACATTATATTTATAGAAAATTTATAATCGAGGTATACCAAAAGATTTATATTTATTTGAAATTAGTAAAATATTCATAAGGTCCAATTTTAATTTTACGTTCTTGAGAACTTTTAAAACGTGTGTTTCAACGCAAAATAATATTTAATCCATAAAATTCTGGGAGCTATGGCATTTTTATTATACAAATTTGTATTATTTTTCCATAAACCAGAAAACAAAGATTAAAAATATGACAAATATTGTTAATTCAAAGTTCCGCATTTGTGCGAAATATATACCTAATTGTTTATAATAGATTTAAAAAATCATCTTGTAGAATAAACATAATTTTTCAATTAAAAATATATAATAAATAAGGTAAATATTTCCAAGTGTTTAAAGTACTCAAATTTCAAATTTTTTTCTCCATAAATTCTATGTTGAACAAATCGTCTACAATTTTTACATTTAATGAGCTACATAAAACACAGCCCCATTAAGTACAAATAAGAAACTTGTACAATCTTACGTTTCTTCTTCGTCTGCTTCATCGTCCATTGCATCATCCATAGCATCATTCATTACTTCTTCCTTCATATCCATTACTTCAGACTGTTTTTCAAATTCTTGTAGTATCCTCTGAATTTGTGGTAAATTCAACTGTCTATTACAAAATAGAATAAAATGAATTTATGAGTATCATCTACTAATATTGATTACCATACAATCAAACATAAATAAATGAAACATTTACCTGTTCATGTTTTGCATTGCTTTAGTCACGCCTTTCATCGCTTGACCCATAGCGTTTTGCGATTTGAGTGTTTGTATTTTTAAAGATACTGCTTGTATATTAGCTTTCATCACCATAAACTTTTTCTGATAACGTCTCGTCCTCACCAAGTCTCTAGCCATGATTTTCACCGATTCCTAAATCCTCAAAATATTATACTCAACTACTTAACGGTTATTATCTAATGCTTAGATTTCTAAATTTATTTTAAGAAATAAAAACAATTTGTTTGAATAAAAATATTTAGGATCTATAATATTATGTAAATTGATTGTATCAATTGACTACACTCGACTCGTAAGTTGGAATCATGTATTTAATATTAATAAAAGCATGAGCTCCTCCGTGTCGTTCAAGAATTTCTAAAGTATTGTTCACCAAGTCGCCAATATCTTCTTGTTGATATTGTGCATAATCAATGCCGTCACCAGTGTTTTTGTTAAGATTCTTGTATACGTTAAGAGGCGGTAATATCTGTCGATAATATGGCACTAGAGCTTCCCCCACCATGTCGGCTGACGTCACTAAAGTTTGAATCATTTTCAACGTGGCTATCACGACGTCCGGATGGCCAGTGTTAAGGGCTAATTTTATTGGAATAATGAGCTGAGGCACAACAGGTAATATACGATCTGGTGTACCATTTTTTAACATGTCCGTAGCCCCACGCTCCGCTACCGCACGATATGGATATGCGACTTCACGTAATCCGTCGAAAAATATCGGCAAATAATGATGGTAGTCAATGTTTTCAAATGACGTTTTCCACATAACTCGTCCGCTATCAACGGACAACATGAAATCGCCTCTGTCGTAATAACGGCGAAACGCCGTATTTCCAATTGGAGTCTGACACGAACGCGACCGTGGGGGACCAGCAACAATTGTATTTGGTTGTCGCGACTGAGAACTAAATGGCGGAACTAAGCGCTTTGTTCGCGTTTTTCTTAGCGATTTCATTATGGGCAATAGTATTATCGAACAATCACAAAATATAATATTTCTATTAATTTTAATAAGTTATTGGCTTTTAGACAATAAAAAATAAACAAGACTTACAACAGCGTAAAAAATTATCATTATTTCGTGCTATTGCTGTTAAGTCCAATAGGTAGGAGTTACTTTTTTTTGTATATGTCACTTGGTTACTAGGATACGGTTATTGATTTAATAAAAAAATATAAAAAGTAAATCAATTAGGATTAATATTTTAGTTTCTAAATGGTTTTTAAAACAAAAATATCTAAGATTTAAAAAAATAGATGTGTAATAATTAGTATAAAAGTATATAATTCGTATATTAAAAATATATATATATATTAATTAATTCCGAAACCGCACAAAAATTATATGTATCTAGTACAAATTTTAATACTTTACATTGACCAAAAAAAAAAATTTGCCTAGTTTTACAATTGAAATAAGATTTTAATAAAATGCTATAACGATAGAATATAACTTTATTGTGTTTAGTTTATTTCAAGTCGAAACGAAATATTAGTCTCCAAATCATTTAAGTTTGGCTATCGTAAGTTACACTGCATAATTTTAGGTAAACTACGCATTATTAAAATATATAATTAAATTGTAAATAATATTATTCATTTCCAAAAACGATTTGTATAATTAACAAAAAAAAAAAAAAAAATTAATAAAACCATTTAAAATAAATTTCGATTATACTATTTTCCAGCGATTAGCGTTTAGATTTTCCCAATACGATTTCTAGCGGGATTGTCGAGATTTAACACAATATTGTTTTTTTTTTTTAAAAAAAAAAACACTTGAATAAGTCTATAAAAATCATTAAAAACGATATAATATACGAAAATCATTTACCATTTGCCCATCTTTGGCCATTTTTTTTATGTCCATAATGATTTTTTTCTCCTGCTGTTCCATTCGCATGTTTTCGCGGTCCAAATCGCGCATGGCCTTATTGAGAGCGCGTTGATTCTTCCGTAACATCTCGTCGGGCGTCATACGTCGCCCGAATAACCATTCCAACGGCATGGCGGAATAGTTTTTATTCAAAGTCTCGAGTCTACAGAACGGAGAGAATAACGAGAAATAGTTCAACAGTTCTGACCGTTTCCGAGTTAAACGCGAGACATTACAGATAGGGAAAAAAAACTGGTAGCATTAATGGTGAATACATCACTCATGACTCACCCGTTCTTCGAAATTCGTCTCGGCAAACAGCCCGTCCTCTTCCTCACTTTTCGATAAAAGATAATAATAATAATAAAAAAAAAGAAGTAAAAAAAACAACAAAACAAAATATCTATTGTATCGTGCAATTCCGTTTTGTTTTTGCAAACGACTGGAGTGATAACGTAATGTCTGAAGTTAGCAATGAGATAATATATGAGTTCACAATCACGGTATTGGTAGATAAGGTCTTGTAGTTAAAAAAAAAAGAAAGAAAGAATTTACAATATTGTCAGAAATAACGAAATTAAGTCCCCCGTAAGTAGTGGCCGGACGTCCCGTATTTCAAAAGTCTGTCTCGTCGTCCCGACAAATGCTCTCGGTACGCTAAATTGTCCCGTATTTCAATAATACGTCGCTTTTCCTTATATTAAAAAAAACTTTTTTTTCTTCTCTGTTGACAAATTCGCTACCAAAAAAAGTTCTCCGATCGTACAGTCATACTGGTGTCCGGTAACAAATTTTATCTAGTTAGTACTTTAAAAAGATAATTTCTCAATTTTCTTAGTATAGTTTCTTGAAGTTTCTCGAAAATCCCCTCAGCTAAATCTACACCACTGACCAAGAGTATCCTCTCCAATAAGCAAAGTGTTTCCATCTCTTACTAACATCCGACGAACGAATTGTTCCCATTTAATTTACGATAAAAGAATTTCATCCTTTATATATCTATATTTATATTCTGGTCACCGTACCTGTAAGACAAACGGGACAATAATAATTTTCTAAAATTAATACACCTCGTATAATCGTGCAGACTTCATTAATTATATTGCAGTAGGTCAGTACGTAAAAAAAAAATATCATTTTTAACATTTTAACAAAACAGTAAATTCTACAGTATGAATAACACACGAGTTTTTCAATATAATCAATTAAAATATAGAGTAATTTGTGTATCAGAATAATATAATTAACGCGTTAAAGAGTTTTGTCGATAATATTGTGAATTATTCTAGAAAATTAAATTGAAAGAAAACGACGACGACGACGCGTACGTAATAATCTGTTCAAAACGAAGTGTAATTTATCGATTATTATTTTAATATAATAATGTTTTTAATAAATGACACGTTAGGCAAAATGCAATTTAAAAGTGGACAGACAATAACAAAAGACAAAATGAATCGTTTGAAAATCGATATTATATTACTGAACAACGGATTCTACAAATACATTTCTTATAATATGTACAAAGTTTTAAAATAACATTACTTTTTTTTCATCATAACAACACAAATCGTCTTATAATTTTTTACTGTTTTACTAATCCTTGGATTTTCTTGAACACGTTATCTGCAGACTGATCGGCGAGTGGTTCGCACTGCTCTCGTCCGAATTCTAAATAAATAATAAGCGTTGACAATTACGGCCAGGTGAATTTCTATTGTCGATCACTAATAGTACGTTTTGTTTCTTGTAAACAAACTGACCGCGACATTTATCGGCACGGTCGACCTTTAGTTAAACCTTCGTCGTACAGGAGAGTAAAGATTTTTACACGTTGCCGACATATTATTTACGTACCGTAACGCGCGAATACCTTCGGTTCTATTCCGCTACATTCTCGCAACAATATGGGAAATTGTGGATTGGCTTTTTTCAACGGCACATAGTACTTCTCGATGAATTGCCTGCGAACGGTGATTACCAATGAATATCGTCGTCATACGCAAGTGTTTTCTAATACGATCCACAACACAAACCTGACTCCTTTGCTGGAGGCCGACGATTGACACAGGTGCAACCGCAATTCTCTCAGGTGGCTACCGAATTTAATCGCCGACATGGTTTCAAAACGTTCTTCGAAAACAAGACGCTGGACGAACGCGCAAGTAGGAGGTACGAGGAGGAGAAGACCAATGAAAATATTATCGCTGCGTACGATAAACACTCATCAGTGCGACGAACGGTGTTTCTTATCAATCATCTGGGGTAGTGAATACCGATGATTGTGTTTTATAAATATTGATTGATAAGAGGCTTTTGAAAATGAATTTCCAAATAGTTCGGCCCGACCGCTGCGATTCACAAATCGGAATTCGAATTGACCCCACACGTCATTTACAC
The DNA here is from genome assembly GCA_032441825.1 of Chaetogeoica ovagalla. NCBI lineage: Eukaryota > Metazoa > Arthropoda > Insecta > Hemiptera > Aphididae > Chaetogeoica > Chaetogeoica ovagalla. The sequence continues at coordinate 5,507,440 of CM063726.1, forward strand.
CGACCAACGCTATTGGATTGAACGGGAAAAAATTCAAAAGTCCTAAAAGAAACCGTCCGATTAAAATGTTCACCGATTCCCGGACACGCAATTAGGTTTTAGAAATAAACTTTCTACTACACTGAATCGTCGATCGTAATATTGTCCATTGTTTGAAAAAAAAAAACAAAAACTTTTGTACGATTCCCATCCAGGAATTCCTCAGGTGCAATAATAAAAACTAAAATCGTCTACACCCGTTTCTCAATACTCGTCCCGGAAGTGCTCGTGGTGTAGTGTTGTTTTTACGTTGATTTTCACGTTTTTTTTGATGATTTCCAACACGGATTCGGAATTTTTCGCTATTTCTTTGACCGTGTGCAAACTAAAAGACAAACACATGACCGTTTCTTATACTTTTAATCGCTTTGTAGTTTTTGTTAAAATCGGTGCATGCCTAATACATCCTCGTCCTATTCATTTTTTTTTTAAAAAATTTAATACTTTGTTAAAATGACCGAATTTACACGTTTTCGTCCAACAATATTTTATTATTATAAATATACGACTGCACAGTGATACAAGTACTGTTAACGAAGGAGTCGATAGTTATTGCCAATGTTTGCAAAAGATTTTTTAACGTCATCGTCCACATTATCATCATATGTATTTTATGCGCTCCGCCAAGGGAAAAAATTCATAATTTCGTATTGATTGAAAAAATTTTTAATAATCGATAAATAAAAATCGTGTCTTATGTTATATACATATAGATTATGATAAACGGTAGTGTAATGTATTTAAATAAACTTTAATATTTATAATATTAAAAATATTTTTAAGTGTTTATTTTTTTTTTATACATATTACAATTAAAATTTCTATTAATGATACACAATCGGCTTACTTGTTGTTTTAAATAATTTAATAAAACACATTATCGTGGAGAGCTACAAACGTCCATTTTTCGTTCATTAAATCTACCACCGTTATTTGTCTATCCGATAAACAAAAAAATACAGACATATACATAAACTCATAAACAGACGGTTATTTGTACAATTTTGCTATAGATTTACCAACAAAATTAATCTGTAAATTTAATATTATTAATTTTAAAATTGATTTTTTTTTTTTTTGAGACTACAAAGTCTACAGTCGTTTGATGATACAATAATACAACACCAAATATTTCATGTCAATATAAATATTTTTTGTGTCCTTGTATTTATGTAAAATTTAAGAACTATACAACCTTATGGGAGAGGAAGGAGAAAAAGAAGCACTGCTAAATTATACATACTTGACACGATTTCATGATCAGTAGTACAATAAATAATATTATAGTCGTAATTATAACATATTTATACAATTTAAATGATTACAATTAAATTTCATACATATTAAAACTTAGATGATTATAACTTAGTGTAGACAATAGGATATTATATAATTGTTATGATGATGGAAAATTTAAAATTTATAAAACATAACAATTACTTTTATTATAAAAGTCATTATCGATAATGCGTTTATAAATACAAAAAAAAAAATAAATATATATATTTCTTATTATTCAAATAAGTATTTATTTTAAACATTTGAATTTAATACTATAAATTTTAAGTCTTAAATACACACATTGACAGAGAGGGCTGAACTTTAAACGATAACAAATTAATTAATAATAACAGGAATGAGAAAAAAAGAATAAATAAAATATATATTATTTGACATTGTTGAAATTGATAAAAGATCTCCAATCGCTTTTGGAATTTAACTCTAAAAACTGTATGGATTACAAATACAAAATTAGGCATCATCTAAATAAGGTACAGCCCACTCCGGGATGTGTTCATTGTTATGAAGAAACGTAATCTTATTATGCCCTTCCCCCATTCACGTTTTTCTAGAAAACGGCCAATGCGATCGTGACGACCTCTGTGTACCACTACTGCTCATGGTTGATGACGACGACGATGAGTTTGAGCGCAAATTATGAGAAACAGAACTTGTTGACGAACAAGAGCTAATACTAGTAGTGGACACTTGACCTCCGCTCGAGAACATGTCCATTACGCAAGGTCTACGATTGTTCTTGTCAAACGATTCTATAGATAAAAATGAACGATTTTACTAAATTATATTTTACGATTATACCATTAATTGTCTATGAAAAATACAAATATTTATAAGAAATTCGTTTAAAAACCCAAATAGTCTCACGAAAACAAGAAACCCATATTCAAATGAACAAGGTTTTTTGTTTTTACCATTCATATATTTTCATTGCCTTAATAATATAAGGAGTATATCGTATTAAAGCACAAAAGTATTACAAAATAAAATAATAAACATTATAATAAGTCGTACGATGGCAACATAAGATAATTTGTAATCATGTGAACTATGAGAAGAAAAGTTTTTACAAACAATGTTGCAGTAAAGTATAAATTTAAAAAGTGAAAACAACAAACAGTGAATTGATTAAATTGTTAAAGTCGTTAATAATTATAAATAAGAAAAATATAACATTCCTGTGCAGTTTTTAATCGTATAATTTATCTCGCAAACAGCGAGTTCAAGAAGTATTATACTTTTCGTTTCTCATTAATCACGTTAATTTATTTGTTAACTCTTTAATTAAAAATACTGTAATAATAATTTATGTAAAATTTAATTGCTGTGAGATAAACTCAATAGTTAATAGTTCGTCAATGGTTAAAAACAAAAAAATCGCCGTTTTGTCTTTTAACATTCGATCCATACACAATATTGTGTAATTTATTTAAAAAGTATAACATACAAGTGAATAATAAAAAGAAAAAAAAAAAAGTAAGAGTACAAACGATTGAATGTCATTGTTATGAGCGTCTGTACGCATTACCGAAAAGTGGTGTTTCGTCATAAAGAGACCCTTGACGTTCGGGTTTGACAAACGAATGCCTGTTGGTTTCCAGCAATTGTACTTCCATGACGTTTTCCGCTGCTTTTTTCCATCTGAAAACGACGTACGCGAAATTCAAACCACATTGTTCGTTGTTGGCCAACGGCTATCACCGTAACGTACTTGTAATGTTCTTTGGTGTGTTGCACTAAATATTTCAGCCAATTGCCCTTCTGTTCGCCGTTTTCCACGGTAAACGCCAGTGACACCGTCCGTTTTTCCGATTCGTTGCATATTTCTATTTCGCTGTTGGTCTTTAGGGCTCGAATCACCGTGTCCTATATAAAAAAAAAAAAAAAAAAAACCATAACACATTAGCAGTGGAAATTCCCGCAGAGCGCAACGGCTTACCCTGTCCACTTTGAACGTCTTCTTGGGCGGTTCAGATTTGGCTTCGTCCTCGGACGACCACACGGACAGTTCAAACGCCTGAAGACTGGCCCACGACGAAGACGATTCGTCTCGCAGACGTACACAACCCGAATACACCGGAGACGATATACACTGCGGTTGTGCGGCCAGACGGCAACAGAAATGCCCGAACAGCGGCAACTGACTGTTGCGGTTTTCTTGCGCGGGGAAAACACGTTTTATACTTACACGAATGGCGACGAAAGAGAGAAAAAAAATAAAATATAAAATTTTTTTACTTACGAACGCTCTCGATTTTCATATCGTGCGTGTGTACTCTGTCGTCTACTTCTTCCAGGGTCAGCTTGGCCGATGCCATTAGCTCGAAATTGGGTCCACTGGAGGAAAACGCCCGCGGACACCGGTCCCGGGTACAGTCATCATTAATATCGAGAGCTCGTTACTCCCGTGTACGTAAAAAAATAACGAACCGATTCGAACACGGTCGTGTAAAAAAAACTAACTAATGCACGGACTTACATTTTACCGCTGTTCAACTCGTCCCGCAACGTGGCGGCCAGTTTTTTGCCCACCGTGCGGCTTATGGAACTGTGCAACGTGTTCTTGATCCTTCGCGGCGTGCTGGCTATCGAGAAATCGTCGCGAAGTACGTGAGCGTACACTTCCAAATCCAGTCTGAAGTCCGGCCCGATATTTTCACTGTAAAACGACGGAAACGAACGTTGCAATAAACGGTGTGTGTGTGTAGCAGAAACACAACAAAACAATGCGAAAGCGTTAAAACAACTGATAGTGTCATCGTAAGAACACTCGAAGGTATCTCCTCCGGAAAGGAGTAGTAGTAGATTTCCGTTTCAGGATTTTCCGCCGGCAGATCGCAGTGGAAGAGAAAAGGCGCAAACGGAATGATCAAAAAAACGAAAAAAGAAAAAGAGATTAGAAGAGACGCAATACGATGATGGGACATGGGAAACGTACGGAAGAAACGCTTACGCCTCCGGGTAACGGCCTATGGGGAAAACTCTAAATCGGTCAAGGACTGCGTTGGACGACAAAGGAAACGGACAACACGTGGAGGGAAGGAACAGGATGATGGATCTGTCGGAGTGCAAGCTTGTACACAGGAAGTGTACGACTTGTAACGATCATATATTTTTCGACCACCGAATCGACGGTGTCGTTAGACCAATGAAATAAGAGGACGGAGAAAGAAGACACGAATTACACAGTATACATAGTTTTACTCACAACAGCAACACGTCGTTAAATGTGACGTCCGTCATCGACCTGTCCACCGGAAACATGAGACTGGTGTCGTACAGCTGGGTCCCGATTTTGGCCAGACAGAACACCGCGAACCGTCGGTAGTCGCCTTTGTTTTTGAAATGGTCCGTGTCCCGCCACATCAACGGGAGACGTAAGTCCGACAGCGACACTCGCGCCTTTCCGCAATTCCATCCGATTCTATTGCAAAAACATTCGATTGTACCGAATTCCAAAAACGGAAAATACGGGGAAAAAAGTCTGTTGTCAGCATTAAGAGAGTCCTATATATATATATATATATTAGAGACTCGACGACTCACTGCGGCGGTTCTCTACCCTTCCTGTGCAATTCCGCGATATAAGCCGTCATCCTTTCGTTGGACGTCAACAGACTTTTGGCGGCCTGTAGCGATTGCGTTTGATGTTTGCAGGCGGCCAAAAGGCGAGTTGTACCCTCGCGCATTTTCATTTCGAATTCCATTTTTTGTTCCAATTCAAAGTCCTGCGAACAAGAAAAACAAATACGTCAACAAGAAGACATACGCGGTAATGTCGCTAGTGAGTTAAGAGAGTAGTAGAAGAAGAGAGAGAGAGAGAGTGAGAAAGAGGCGGTGGAGATACATTTTACAATGTCTTTAACGCATAGATGGATATTTGGTCACATCCGTGGGGGAAGGGGAGGGGCTTAATATATTAGCGCATTCTTTCTCAAAGTGGGCGATAACGCCCCCTTGTGGGCGTTAGTGGCCTTTAGGGGGCGGTAAAAGGCCCAAAGAAGTTTGGGGGGCGATAGCTGATTAAAAAAAAGCGAAAAATGATGTAATCCCGCAACTTTACCCTGGATTATGGTCGATTGTTCAAAGATATCTAATAGCGTTTCCATCATCGTATTTGGCCGAACGTGCTGCAACAACAACACTAATAACTAAAAAAAGAAATCGGCTGCTTGTTACCGAACGTGGCGACTGTATTTAAGTAAATTCGAGCCTGATTTTAAAAAACTCGTTAAACTACATCAGGTTCATCCATCACATTAAGTGAGCTCAATAAATTTAAATTCAAAGATTTGATTAAATTTTAATAAAAATACATTGAAATTCGATTAAGTATGCGTTTTCATTGCTCTTATTAAAAATGCTCGTTTAAAATGTAAGTTTGAACTCTAAAATAGAATACGGCATGTTTAAATATAATAATTGTGATAACTGTTTAAAGATAAACAATTGGTGAGTTTAAAAATTTTGGGGGGCACTAAAAAAATTTTGATTGTCAAAGTGGGCGGTGTATGAAATATGTTTGAGAACCTATGTATTAGCGTAAACAGACATTTTTAGACGCTTCGACGTACCAACTAGTGGCTAACACACACACTCACTCAGACGTGTAACCATGGCGGGCAAACGCGAACAACGTTGTTAGCTTCTGACCGCTGCGGCTACACTGAGCGATCCGTCGATATCGGACCGGTATTTATACGAGTTTTTCCATGTGGCTACCCCCTCTTTGTCGTGTCGTATCGCTATCTGACGACTACTTTCTTTTCCGGTTTTATTGCGTTCGACGGGCGCGCTCTATCGGTGTACGCGGGTGTTTAGTTTGACGCTGACCGAGCTGATCAATCGCACGCGCGTATACTAAATTTATTAATATTATCAATATTATTTCGCGTGTTTCAATGAAATGAACTTAAGGATTCATTTTCCCCCGTTCTACGCTCGTTTACACGTTTACTTGTTTATTTTATACAGAAATGACTGCAATATATAATAACTTAAACTCTGTTTACCTACATATGTACTCATTGTTAAAATTGGTCGCACATGGTCGGTTATTAAAGCTCCTAAGTCAGAAATAACATTGTTTTCATCTACAGTATTTTCAAATACTTTTTTGTGCGGTTATATCAATTTCTATACCAATATTTAATTGTACATTTTCGGATTCTAGTGTTTGTTGCTGACGAGGAATCAGTTTCTCCTCTGACTAATTATTGTTTTTTAACATTAAAGACATCACACACCTCTTTTAGCCATTATTGAATTAATTATGATTTAATCGATTAATGTACACAATACACATAAATAATATTGTTTAGCACTTACTTTACGTGTTTCATTTATATATTATTATTATTTTGTGTATGAATACAATTTTGTTTTTTCTTATACAATAAGATATAATGGCAACAATTTATTTAAAAATTTTATTTATGAAGTATAGTCCGCTATTTTTAGGGAGGCTAAGTTTACAATAATTAATTTTTGATAAGACCAAGCCCCCCTAAGTCTCTCCCCCCTCGATTTTCACCAATGCAGTTTTTAACGTCTCGTAAAACAGACGCGGTTTCAATTACGTGGTATACAAGATACGTACACCGTGTATGTTAAACACAATAAAAATAAAATATAAATGGCGTATTATAAAATTAATTATTATTATTATTATTATTATTATTCGAATTGTACGTTTTTATGTGACACGCGCACAAGTGCACCGGATCACGACGACGGTTGTACGAATAGTAATAGGTCGGAAACCGATAAAAACAGAGAAGAAAAAAAAACAGACGCGTGTTGTAAAAAGTCCAATTTTTCAAACAAAAAAATATATATTTTTATAACCCGTTTTTCGTTTAACGATCGGTACGTGTTTTTGTCCAACATTTTTGTTTTAGTGTGCACAAAACGAGAGACGGACGAACTACGGAATCGCAACAACAAATAGCAGCCGCTGTTGCCGTCGATCGGGTTCAAAACACTCTCTCGGTGGTATTTAGCTAAATGTCAGAGGAACACGAATTCGTCGTTCGAATCCGACTGACATGTAAAACGAAAAGGTCAGCGAGCCGTAGGATGTTCACTATTAACGTGTAGTATTTATTAAAGGCTCTACGCGAATTGAACGAATGTAAAAGTGTAAAGACGACAACGCGTATTGCGTACAACAATACGGAATATTATTTGCGTGTACAACGGCGTTTATTAAGTTAGTTTTTTTTATGAGCGCCCCCCCCCATTTATAATTTTTTTTCCCGTCAAGTTCCCGGTGGAGGATTTCGGAAGGTGGTTGAGACGTAATATTTTATATTTTAGCACGGTTTTAACGAAAACTATATATATATATATAAATTAAATATTATCATACGCGAGCGGTTAATATTATTTAACAACTGCATAATCCGACAATACGAGAATTTCTTCTACACAAATCGGTCCATCTGTAGTTTTACCGAATACTACAAAACAACGTGCCTTCTTCTTGCACAATTATATTATTTTGTATACTTCTCTAACCAACTACGTCGACATTTTGCGCATTTCTTTCACGGCATTTCGCGCTTTAATAATAAATACCGTAACCACCACAAATTTGTTAACATCGCCCAGAATAATACGACTGTATGCGCAAAATGTTGTAACAAGAAAAAATACTAAAAAAAAACACGACACTTTGCAAAACCGTTTTCGTATTTGTATACTCGGTATATTGTTAGGATATTTGCATATTATATTACGCACAATGCATTATAACGGATGATACAATGACATTAACTTTACAATTTTTTTTTTTTTTTTTTTTTTGTATACCGTATCAGAGTTACTATTAGTTAAGCACGGCACACCTGTGGCCATACGTCGAAAACAACGAGAAGAGGGACGGCTACAATAGTGATATTGACTATTCACTGGACACGTTAAAGCATAATAATGATCGGTAAAATGGAAAAAAATATTTTATTTTATGTCGTAACTCGCTCTTCGTACACGTGTGGTTAGTTTTTTTTTATACCGTACGTAGTATATTTTACGCAGAAATCGTATTATGTATAGTTTGACACAACTACGCGTCTGGTGGGATGAGAGTGATAAACTCTTAAAAACATTTCTCACGAGAAAACGTTATTATTGATTTACCGATTACCGCCACGAATACAATTTTAACTATTTTTCGTAAATAGTTTTAAGCGCACAAAATGTATTTCGAGAAAATTTAGTGGACAACATTTCACGCGGTTCACCCGACCGATTTTGTTTCTGAAACACACTAAAGACGATTTCCCTAAAGACGTAGATCGAATAAAGACACCTACTATAACATTAACTTTTAAGATTCTTACTTTGGTCATCAACCTTTGTTGTAGAACATTTTCACAGCACGATTTAATCGTGTAAAAAAAGAGTGAGAGATAAGAATGCCATATAAGAATGTTCTAAAAAAAAAAAAAAATTCAAACACGAGCAAAACAATAATTCAGTACCTATTTTTATGCCATGAACAGTAGTAGTTATCAATAAATTAACACCAATTATATCAATAATTTAAATATAAATTAAAACAGTCGGAACTGTTCACGAGCGAAGTTGGATAATTCGGGAATGTGTGAAAAACACAATATATATATAAACTGTATACGGGTTTTATATAGTTCAAAATAAGTATAGGTCGATTTTATTAAAAAGGAACTCATCTTGGTATTAATTTTTTATCGATTTAGTACATATTAAATTATCCATTTTACAGAAGTTTTCAACGCGAAAACGACATATATATAATATTCTCGTAAAAACCGTATAAAACAAACGATATAATGTTTTCAATAATAATACATAATTTAGAAAATAATAACGATTTGATTATTATTGTTTTTTTATTCAAATAAAAAGAAACGCGCAGTCGTAATGGCGTGTATGCAATAGTTAATATAATACACCGTATTATTATTATTATCTCGGAACAGTCTTTTAGTCTCAATTTATTATAATATTATTAATATCAATTCCGCGATAAGTATAATAATGTAAAACGTCCAGGCGGTAGCTTTGAATAACTCAAAAAACAAACGCAATAATTACGGGTGGCGGTTTATCTGTTTTTGTGATTTTTTCGTGTACTAAAGAGGAATGTGAGTGAGACATAATATTATAATCTATGAACGAACTGTACAACGTAGATTTGTTAATTATATTTTTTTTTCTATAAAACGCCATAATTATAATATATTATAGTCTATTAGGAACGATAACCGAGATTAATATTTCATATTATTTATAAGTAAATACAAACGACACACACACACAATAATTACACGTTTATAAAATACATATAAAACGTTTTATTAGGAAATAAAATAATAATTTTTGTTTGGTAAAATTAAATTATTAATTTTAATACGGATCAACAAGGTACGTTTTTTTCTTTTTCAACCGGAGTAGTCCTTCTGTTTTTTATAAATTATTATACACTGAAATAAATAATAATATTACTATAATTTTATATATATATATATTTTTTTTTTTAATTAATAAATCATGTACGAAGTAATAAGAATAATTCGAAAATTAGGAAAAATTATTTATCTTTTTTTTCTTTATTTATTACATTTTAATAGTGTAATGTGCGAGTAGGGTTTAAAGTTATATAATAACCAGTCCTTGAAAATTTCGGAGACCAAATTTTTTGCAACTTCTGCGCATTTCCCTTAATATTTGGTCGTAGAATTTTTCGCGAAATTTATTTTATTTATAATTTGCTTTAATACTAAAGAAAAAGTTTCTATACCTTTTTTTTTTTTTTAAATCGAAAATTATTTCTCGAATTTGCCCACGTGCTGTTCATTAAGGAAATACGCGTTTTGTACAGCTGCACTGCATTTGAACCGGGGACACAAAACGAAACTAAATTCGACGAGTATTATAATAGCGTAGACAATTTTTGTTTGTCGTCTGCAATTATGTTTTCGCGCAAAATAATTAGCAAATTATCATCTACTGCTTGACGATGTCACTTATTTTCTCGTGTTCAAAAAACGTATCTTCGTCGAAAGCAGAAACCCCGTTTTCCGTAGACATCGTACGTTGTAAATTTAATAAGAATTACCGATTTTATTAAACGTTTTTATGACGATAATGTTTTTTTCACCGAGCCGGTAAATCGATATTTTGACAAATAAAATTCGAAATCCGGGACAAAACTGGAGTATAGTACACACGTATATTATGACGTGAGATTCGTTCGTCCCAACGTGTCTTCTTTCGCTATTTTCGATATTCAATTACGTGAACTTTTTTATGTTCTTATAAAGAAAACATTGAAATTTTCTATATATAAATTGAATTCGACATTGGAACGGATCGTGACGACACCGCGTGTGTTCGCGAAAATCCCGGCTAGGGGCAGAAATATAAAAATCGCTCGCACGTGCGTTATCATTCGGGCGGATCGAACGCGATACACTGCAGTAGCAGCACACACCCGCGGTAAAATTAGGGTGATCTACGAATGAGAAAGGAAGATGTATGTACGGCAGCAGGAAGTAAAAAAGAGCCACTCTGACACCAATATCCTGTGCACGTATGGTATTATATTACACGCAGGCACGTGTCTGTTGTTCCATCATTGTATGATAACATCTGCGCATCAGTGGCTGCGCTCTTTGTGTCGTCTAGCGCGAGCGCGAGATGAATTAAGCAGGGGGTCGGAAGCGAGTTTAGAGGTGAGAAAATCCTCGTCTTGCACGCACGAATCATGGTAAAACAATCGTTTCGTATACTTCCTCAACGTACCCCGATCGACTGGCGGCGATGCGGTAAAAAGAGTTGCTGAGAACGGATTTATCGTGAATTTTATTACAACAGAACGACTAGCCCACTTTTTCGTCTTTAAAAATCGATTATTAGCAATTTTTTTTTTTTAATTTGCTCGAGTAATTTTTTTAAGAATTTAGAGGGGAAAAAAATAATTATAAACGTGAGAAATTCGTTCTACAGTAAAATTCACGACGAATTCAAATCTGTTTTCATAATCTTTATCGTCGCGTCACTATCTAGGTCTCTATCGGTATTTGTTTTAAAATCACTCCGTTGGAAGTAAATACGAAACGTTTATTTTACTACGAATCTTTTGACACAAGACCATTATTTTGTATATATATATATATATTATAATATATTAGTACAGGTATAAATCAATACAAGAGTTGTGTAAAATAAAAAAAAAGTACTTCGCTCCATAATTATATATATAATAAGCGTGCAGTATAATATTACGTTATGTGTATACCGATACGGATTCGATTACATTTTTTAAAAGTGTGTCGATCGCGCGACATTTGTATTTGTCACGGACGTCTTCTGGTTTTTTTTTTTTTTTTTTAGTCGTCGCCATATTTTATTTTAACGAAATTCGTTGATTTTAACGACCCGATTTTTCATTTCTTTTCTGTTTTTCACTCTGGTGTAACGAAGAAAAACAGCATACACGATTTTTTTTTTAAATTACTGTTTTTTATTCGACCCCGGGATACGATTAAACAAACAAACGTCGAATACGTATATATATATATAATATAAAGTCCATAAAACCGATTTTCACATAAACGTTTCACGTGCGTTCTATACACACACACACACACGTTTTCGAGCTGGTTTATCCGTTAAAAGTTAATAAAATACGAATTGAATTCGCAATTCGACTCGAACCCAAAGAAAATAAGGAGAACGTACAGAACGGTTTTATTGAAACGCGGTATACATGCGTGAGTGGTGTGACGGGCGAAAAAATAATTTATTCGTTTATATATACTCTATATATATATATATATAACAAACGAAAAATGCCGCATACTTACTAATTTTTAACGGAGAGAGAAAATCGGGTTTTTTTTTCGCTTATTTTTTCGTAATGGGTTTAATTTACCATTATAATTGTATTTGGAATGCAACGGACCGTACAGATTTGTGTGTGGCACTGGAAACGGTAAAAAACGAAATTCATATCACCTATATATCGATACACGAAATTATAACACTGTACTACCGACGACGTAGTGTAGTTGTACACCAGTGTAAATCGTGTTCGTGTCACGTTAATCTTACGCGTATACGCGTTTTTCATACTTCAGACAACACGGTTTGAAAAATCGTTTGAAATATAAATTGGTTCCAATAATTTACTGTACAATATGTATATAAGTATTAGCGTGTAATTATATTTTACACATTAAAATGTCTATATATACACACACACACACACACGAGTTATAAAGGAGGAAACAAATAATTATTCCCAAAATAATATAAATATTAGGATTTAGATTTTAAATACTTATTTCTATATTGGTTCGATTTTTTTCTGCCAATGTCTTTTCGCGTAGAACATGAGGAGCTCGGACGCTGCGGTAGGAAATTTTATCATCTATAGTCGTACAGCGCGTTAGGTTCAATATATTGACTACGATTTTTGTAATTAATTTACGCGATACAATATAGTGCGATTTAAAATGTTTATTTATTTTTTTTTTTTTACTTTATATCGATCGTTCCGTAGGATTATCTGGACCGGGGAGTGTTAAAAAAAATTGTATTTTTTCTTATGTACAACACACAATATTGTCGTTTATCTGCTGTTTGAAAATTCCACGTTTACATACACATATATTACGACAAAAATGTATACGCCTAAAAAGAAGCAATTACACGCGCGACACGCGTCGTCAGCCGAATATCTTATCGGCCGCGGTGGTTTTATCTCCAAATACATTTTTTTTCAAATATACGCTTTAATAATATTTACTTTTTAAAAGTAATAAATATTACGATAAATTCGACTCGCGTGTTGTTTGACTGTTAATCATTTTGACGTATTGTTAAGATTATTATAGTATTAAGAACGGGAAATTTCGTTTTGGAAATATTAAGTTTTTTGCATAATGTACACCGCGTTGTATGATTTATTAGAAGAAAAACGTATATTCCAATTGTCCAAATGTCACTATATTAAAAGATTAGAAGAGCGTTATACACAATTTATCTTATATTATTCGCATAGGTCAATTTCAATTTGACAATCGATTCAAGACGATTTTTAATTTTTATTGATTCGATCGGAAAAACAATGATTTTTATTATGTATACTGGTGGCGTATAGTAGTGTACCTATAACGTAGTTAACGTTTATAATTTCTATCACTATTTATATGCTCGCGTTTTATTTATTTATTTTTTTTAAATAAATACACGAAAAAATAAGTTATTTTTAATAAATTTAATCTCAAAACGTGGACAGACAAACTTAATATTAAAGCGTATGCGTGTGCTAAGTAAGAAAACAAAAAACAAAAACGTTAAGCTCTCTGCAGATTCGTGTGCAAAGATTGTTTTTTCATTATACGTCGAATAATGAAGTTGTAATAATATTTATTTTTTTTATATATATATAATACTCGCACATCATTTTAAATCTTTCACTTTTTTTTTTTTTTACCCAACACGTACATAATTTTATGACGAAAATTTGAATTGCGGTTTTCAACGGTAATACGTTTTTTTATAGAAAAAAAATATATATTAATATCCATATATACACAGCGTATACATAAATTACGTTGAGAAATGTCGATGAATCGAAATCCGATATCTATATGAACGCGCGAATACGCAATTTCCGTTTCCTGTTAATAGACCACATATAATATATTGTGAAATGATTACACACATTTAATTGACACGTTATAAATTAATTTCGCGAATAAAAAAAAATATATATATATATATATATATTGCAGCGTATGTACGTTCGTGTACTTATAGAAATAAAATCATAAATCGCTCAGTGTTGTGCGTAAGCATGGTGGAAAAATTATTGAAAACTTAATTTACACATATCGTTTTAGGCATAGTTTGAAAAGTGTCTGCGAGCCGAGAATGATGACAAACTCTTGAAACAATAATATTATATTAAGAGAAAACGCATTATTGACTTTCCGATTTACCGTCGCAATGTGATCAACGATTCTCAACAATTTTAACGTTCGCGTAAAATGTGTCCGAGGAAAATTAATAACGGGTACCAACGAGGAGTAGAGATAATTGTGTCATTAAGCAGTAGACAATTTTTTTCTCCGTCGCTGACCCGATTATTGTGGTCTGGTTTCGTTTTTGAAATAGAATATATAAATATATAACGGATCTTCCGAAACACATCGATCAAGGTAAAGACGTCTTCTAAGATTCTTTCGTCGGTTGCCTGCGGGGGCGGCAGCACAACAACGCATTGATAATTATCGCGCAGGTTACCAATCCCGGTTGCAAGAATTGTTTTGTTAGTGTACATGATTTGGTCGCGTAAAAAAAAAAACGAATTCGAGGGCCGCCATATACATAATATAGAGCCGTATTTTAAAAAAAAAATGTGTTTTAAACGAAAAAAACGATTCGGTGTTTAATTAGGATTATTATTTAAATCGTAAGCATCATGATCTGGACAACGCCGGAAAGACGAGGCGTCAATAAATTACAAATTATACCCGTAATAATGTAAACATAATACGTTAAACAATTTTGACCGTTCGCGGATGAAACCGGGTGTAATAATATCATACGTATATTGCGTATACGTGTTAAACAATAATAATAATAAAAAAAAAATTCGTTAAAAATATTGTAAATATTACGTGCATTTTGGTTGAAAATCGCGTTACACGTTTCAGAGAGTTATCGATTTAAGAGGAATGCCCCCGAATATCTCGTGAAATTATTGAAAAATTCGACATAATACGAAAACATTCGGAAACGCGACGTGTGTCCCCCCCAGGCACGAAAACACGTCGATTTTTTTTTTTTTTTGTCTGTCCTCGCGTATAGTAACCGACGCAAATAAATAAATACGTATTATTATGATAATTCGAACAAACAAAATATATTTTGTTGACAACATATCGTATACAACTAGTTTGCGGGGTCTGGATCCATATATTATATGGTTATAGCCAGTGGTAGGACGAGGCCCTTGTCTATGCGTACTCTTTTTATTTCGTACGTTTTCTCGATTAAAGAGTAAACGTTTTATTTGTGAAAATAAAACGTTTTCCCTTAAGAAATCATTGACAGAAATCGTTAGTCGCTATTCCATCAAGAGACATGTTTCACTTAGTCCTGACAAGATTCGTCGTATAATACTTGTATATTATATATATATATATATTACATATTTCTAATCAAAGTCGAACGCTAACAACGCACGTGGAAAAAAATTATTTTTATAATTACAAATATAGAATCAACAATGTTGTAATGTATACAATACACATTACGAATATTATATAAAAAAATAAATAAATACGTTTTCGCGTACAACGAAGATATTAAAATATATTTATATATGAATTCAATCGGCGGGGCCTTCGGGTACACGGTAACGACGGTGCCCGACCAAGTCTAACGGACGATCGTATAATATCGACGACGACAATATTGCACGCACGTGTTTCGCAGCAAGAAGATATTTTCGCGCGAAACGAAAACCCGAGAAGAATTAAGAACACCACAGACAATGACGATAAAAAAAAAAAATTATTTCATTTGATTTCCCGTCTGCGGAGTATATTCGTGAAATTCCTTTTCTCCTCCGTCGTTTACTCCGACGACGTCTCTCTCTCTACACACACAACAGCAGCAAGCAGCCTCTTCGGGCAAAGTGCCCATCATCATCACTCGCTCTCTCGAGTGTATACACACACGCCCAACGTGTGACTCACATATACAATCGGTACATCTCGTTCGTCATCGTCGGTTGTTATTTCAGTTATTATTAACAAGTACGCGCGAGAACGCGACCAGCGAACGTCAACAACAACAACAACAACAACAACAACGATAATGTTTATAAAAAAAATACGTAAACGAAAACGGTCCGAGACGGAAATCTCGGACGGTCCTGTGCTCGTCGACACGATTCTCTTTATTTTCATATCTGGTCCCGCCGACTATTGAAGAAGATTTTTACGTTTCCAGCCGCCGTTTTGTTATCACAACGAGACGACGCGTCTAACTCCACAGTCGATCAACGACATTCCTCTTATTTTCCAAACGGCCAGAAGTCGACTCGGGTGCGTACCACCGACCAACCCCCGTCTACGCGGCCACACCGAAGAAATCGTCACTCGGCTGCGGCTCGTAATAATAATTGCCGATTAAAATGTAATGAAATCGAATAATTTACTAGGCGTTATATTTACGAAGTGAACTGCAAGCAAAAAATAAATAATAATATTCGTTCCGAAAATGCTCGTAATTCGCTGTGCTATTTTAAAACTGATGTCCTACTTATGTACGAAGTGAACAACGAACACGGAATTATTGTAGAAGAAAAACACAGTAACGACGACGATAGACTACTAAGTATAAATACGTTAGACGATGATTTCAAGACGAGTGTAATCGATGCCTAAAAACAAATATACGAGACAATATGTACACCGCGATGTCGGAGAAAGTGTGTGTGTGTGTGTATAAGTAAAATAATAATTATCGCGACTCGGTAAGTGTACAGGGCGATCGTATAAGAGATTTCGCCGTCGATATCGTATAAATAAACCACCTCGTTGCGAGAGCGATTGACCGATAGTTAGAACTCTCGTAAATCTTATAATTTACATAAAAAAAATAATAATAAGTAGTTTAAAATATTTTGGTAAGTATCACACCCGCGATCAGTACTTGAACTTCATCAAATGACAACCGTAAACTATCGGCGTCGTATTTTAACCTGCGGTAACGATAGGCGCGTGTACACGTCGTTGTTGTAGGTTTAAAATTACAAAAAAAAAAAAGTAATAATAGACTTTTATAATATTAGAATATAATGTAAAACATCGTATCCCGCACGTACGTTTTTGCATTAACGGGATCGAAAGCGGATATTTTCTCTCTTCGTCTTACACACACACACACACACATGAAACATAGCAAAATAGACGTTTTCTAGTTCCGACTCTTACCGATCGATCTAACGATGGTGCGATAAGAAATTTGAAAACGGATTTGAATTCCGAGCGTGAAGTCTACTTGAGTCCCACATTTAAAATTTTTTTCTTGTAAATCTTTAAAAATTAATTGAACGATTTTAAAATAAAAAAAAAAATTGGCCAATAATAATCGATTTTTAAAGGTTTCGAAGTAAAAAAAAAAAAAAAAAAAAAACGAAAAAAGTGCGAAAGTCGTTTTATAATAAAATTCACGACGAATTCAAATTTTGTTTTCAAATTTCTCACCGCACCACTAGATCGATCCGGTACGCGTTAGAAAACGTGTATTTCGCTGTGTTTCGCGTGTGTATAAGACGAAGAAAGAAAATGCCCGTTTTTCAATCCCCTTAACGTAGTATTAGTCGCCACACTATATAATAATATATTCTCTTAACATTACGTATATTCGATAAATAAATCGGAATGGTAAAAAATAAAAATAAAAAAAGGGCGGACGACGAATGCGACAAACATTCTTCTCTATTCAACCGCAATTTTCGTTCGTATTGTAATATTACAACAAGCGGCGGCGTTAAAAAGTAAACTTTCTCGAAAAAAAACATTTAAATTATTATTTATCGCAACGTCCTAAGTACCATCGCGCGATTTAAATTTATCGGCGTAAGAAAAAACAGTATTTTAATCGTTCTTATGATTTATATATTTGTACATCTATAAATACTATATAATAATATATTATAACGCGATGTTTATATACGCAAACACAATATTATTATTATTTTATATATATATATATATATATATATATATATATATAAAACCGGTTACTATATACATATTACGCACGATGTCACCGTGTATTTTTCGGTTAATAAAACGTTATATACGTATTATATAGATGTGTATTACGAAGGACATGGATTGTGATAATATTATTAAAATGATTCCCCTCCGCACGTCTCAATGAGTTCTCGACTCGACGACGATTATATAAACTTCGCGATTTATATTGCCCCGCCGCGGTGTGTTTATCGTTGATTGAAACTGTTAGATAATATTTGTACACGTTTCTTCTAAATCATACAGTCACGACGAAATCGAACGAATAAAAAACTCGCTAAATATTGATTGATTCGTCTTTTAAAACACACACGCGAAAAAGGATATAAAAAACGTCCGGGTATAATATTATATTAGTTATACTTCTCTAACGGTACCGATTACGCGTAGAATTTGTCTCTCCAACGACAACTCTGTTCCGGACAAGATGAGCGCAAACGACCGAATTATGTGGCGATATTATAGTCGGTTAGGTCTGCGCCGTAGTAATAATATTATTATCCATCGGGCAAGAAAGTCGAGCAGGCGACAAAAAATAAATAATTCTAATTCTAATATGGACTTCGTTCGTTCAACAACGCATAAATGTTAGGCACATTAAAATGTCCGTTGGAAATTCGCAACCATTTACGGTAAACCGCGAAATAAAAGAATAAGAATTTTCTCCAATTTCGATATTGCGTCGCGAATTCATTTGACGATTCCAGTGTTGTTGCTAATACATCATGTGATGAAATGTCATTTTCAACGGTTAAAAACAAATTTAGATCGATTACGAAGCAATTACGTTTGAATCCATTTTGTCTTTGAAATGCGATATATATATATATGACGTTAAAGAAGTGTAAATTATGATTAAATCACAAATGATTTATAATTATAGAACGGGGTGGTAAAATAAAATGTGCGTAGGAAAACGCAATTAGTCTTATATTCTTATTTGGAACGGAGTATAGGATTAACATGCCCGGATTTATAAAAAAATATAATATATCATTTATTCGTGAAAAACACTCTAAAAAATAACGGGATTTCATTGAAAAATTAATAACAATAAACCGATTAAAAGCGAAAAATTCCATTATATTAATAATGTCCAGCGTGAAAAATCGATTTGAAAATACGTTTAAACAATGTCACGCGACATAAAACCATCTTAAAAAAATAATAAAATTAAAGTTTTTGCGCGTGCTTTTTAAATATTACAGAATATCACCACCGCCGCCGCGACGATTCACTGTTGGCCCACACAAAACGGAACGAGAAATACGAAATGCCGCGTAATAATTGCGTCGTCAACGCGCAAGATTTTTTAATATTTCACCCGCAATCGCATTAGATTAAATTTCACTCGAAAATGTCATTTTTAATTGATTACGAATAACGGGCATTCATGTCATTATTTTAAAAAGGAATTTGTTTTTTCTTTTTCGTTTATATACTGCGCTCTAGACACATACATTATTAAACAACCTATTGAAAAATAAACAAAAAAATAATGTTATCTACAACGTTCTATTGATATACTAATAATAATAATACCACCACCACCATTCGTGTTTTTTAATAAAATTAATCGACACACACATAAAACTCCATCGTTCGCGAATACGAAGTAATATTGAATTCTGCAGTAATACAAGTTTCTTTGCCCGCGTTCAGAATGTAATTAAATCGTTTAGCGTACAATTGAACGAAATATTATGAAATATGCAACACGGCGCGGCGTATCGTCGCGCACAGTAATTTTATATATCAGCGCGTCTAATCGAAAACAAAAATCGCACTACTAATACGAAAAATCCATTTTCAATCGAATTGGAAACACGAGTAAACGTCTCCCGTTCCTTTTTAATACGCGTGTTTCTTAGTAAATATATTCGCCGAAAGAAAGAAATAAAAGCGTAAAAAAAAATATATATATAATTATATTAAAAAACGTTTGAAATATACAAACGGATTTAAAAAAAAAATATATATATATATATTTTATACCGATTAAACAGTACATTCAATAGTATTAATACGTTAATTATTATTATTATTATATATCAACTGGCGTATTGTATATGATTATTCGTTCTCTTTCCTCTTCGGTTTTGCGTGACATTAAATGTTTCTTTTTTTTTTCTCTTTACATGAAATTACGCGTAATAGAAATAAAGTTTTTTTTTTATATATAACAGCTGACACGAAATCATTACAAAATCTTTTTTCTTTTTACGCGACCAAATAACAGTGAGAAAAAACTAAATAAGATAGTTTCATCGACAACTCTAACAACCGAAATCAAAGGTAACAAATGAAATCAATGTATCGCACAGCCCCCCCCCTCCTCCCCGCAGCAGCTGGTAACCGTGACGGAAGAATCTTAAAGGTCTGGTGTCTTTCT
Organism: Chaetogeoica ovagalla; assembly: GCA_032441825.1. Taxonomy (NCBI): domain Eukaryota; kingdom Metazoa; phylum Arthropoda; class Insecta; order Hemiptera; family Aphididae; genus Chaetogeoica; species Chaetogeoica ovagalla. The sequence continues at coordinate 5,527,999 of CM063726.1, forward strand.
GCAATGCGTTAGACGCAGTCTTTAGACTCTACGCCCCCGGGGGCCGCGTCCCAAGCGGTGTTCAAACATTTTATCGAATTCGGTCGGCTCGTAAATACAATTTGAACGTTTTGAATTTCACGCCATCATAAGCTGCTGTTGTTATTTTATATAGACGATAAAAAAAAAAAAAACTTGAAAACGCTTCGACGAGTCCTCTCGGTAGGTCATAAACACACGAAGCGGCTAAAAAAGAAGTTACTGAAGCCCTCCCTGCTCTCTCCCACGAATTCTCGGTGATGTGCGATAATTGATGTATGGTTTTATATGCAGCGGCAGCAGCAACGGTGACAAAAATGATAACGATCCGCTGCAACGAACACCTCTCCTAAAACATTATACGAATGGCGGCGACGACGACGACGCGGCCTATAATAGGTAGATATATTCCGGTCACGATAGTTTTATAACCGCGCGCGCGTCCGGGAAATCGGCAACGCGGCGAGCATTGTGTCCGCGGCGTGTGGCAGGAACGACGACCACAAACAGCAGCAGCAGCAGCAACAACGGCTCTCTCTCTCAGTCGCGTCTCTCTCAGCTATTGTGCGTAACGTATATTATTATTATTATTATTATTATTATTATTATTATTAATACGGACGATAGGTATATTGTCCCGACCGCTTGTGCGTGGCGGGCAAAAATCGTGTGACGATCTCGTACGTAACGAAATAATGATGAAAAAAGAAAAAAGTACGTGCGTATGTGTGAAGTGTATTATACGTATAATAAATAATAATGACGGTTTGACGAATCATAACGGGTTATATTATTATTATTATTTTTTTTTTTCTCTATTTAACGAACCTGCCAATATAATATTACGTATGCGCGTATGACGTGTTGACACGCATAGCGAATTCTGCGTGCGCCGGACGACACGGAGATTCGCGTGGAAAAACGATTCCGGCCGTCGCCGCCGATGGTAAACGAGAAAATTGTGGAGAAAGAAACAAAAAAAAAAAAAAAAAGGAGAAATTACACCGAATTTAATTATTATAATACTAAGTACTTATACGTATAGGAATTTCGCGCGTTACAACAGATGTACGCGCCAACGAGGCTAGAGAATATACGAAAAAGACGATTTATATTTTAATAATAATAATAATAATAATTTTTTTTTTTTTTGACAAACGTATTTAAAAACACGTGAAAGATATAGTGTTCTTACATTTTTTTCCCATTTGAAAAATAACGCGAAAAAAAATCGAAAATACCGAAATCATTACGTCTATGGGTAAATGTCCATAAACTATCATGTACGAGTAAATAACCGATTTATCACGCACACAAAACGTATAAAACGATATAAATATATTATTCGCGTGTCTAGTTCCAAATTATTACGTTTTTGCAGAAAAAAAAAAAAACAAACTAACTAAACACGAAGAAATAAAAATAAAAATATTGTGTTCGTGCAGTAAACGATAAGATCGTGATTATAATCACTATAATGCACGACCATCCCTTAGGAGTGAAGAACAGGGTTACAAAGAGGACTCGCTTTTTTTTTCTGAATCTGATATAGTAGTGGTTTGAAAAGTTTTTAGAGCAAAGGAAAGAAAATTATTGCGCTCGACAATTACATAAACAAACCGAATAACGACAAACATTTCAATATATAAAATTAAATGAGGAAGCCGAGAGGGGACAATCGAAGAGGATACGACGGGATAAGTCGCACAGTGCACTTTCCTCTGTACGGAACGCACGAAAAGGCGAATCATTAAGATTTTATTTGTAACCACCGTGAGAAAGTAGAAGACACATTTTTCTAACCAAATGTCACTTACGACATTGGGTAAAGGCAGAGGTGAAATACGTAAAATTTTTTAGATAAATTATTTTAATAAAAAAAGAACAGGAACGTCACAATCAATGTGAAATCAGACCAAGGAATAAAAAAAAAACAAAAACAAAGGACATATTAAATTTGACCGAAAGAAAAGATTTTTGAATGTGTGCTCTAGAGTCTTTGGGCAACAGCAATGAGTCATTTATATTGTCGCCTATGAAAATAAAACTATTATTATTATTATTATTAAGCTTCGTTACTATTATTATAATTTTTTTTTCTTGTAAAATGCCAACCACCGTTTTTTTTATCGAGTCTAAATCGTGTTGAAAAACAAAAAAGGGAAAACGAATAACTTTATTGTAGTTCCCAACATCTCTCTACTATTGTGCTCGATAAAAAAAAACATTTTTTAAATTTAATTAACAAAATAAGAAAAATACTTCAATGTAGAGAGTCCAGAAATTAATAATCGTTAACATGAAAGGTAAATAATACATTTAAAGTGTAGAGACAGTATGATGTGTAATATTTTACTGATACAAAATTTTAATTCGTAAATAGAAATTAATACGAGATAAATCTTAAACGAAGGCCCTGAATATAATGGTTGAAAAATATAAAATGTATTTATTTTTTATAATAATACTGTGCAAATCGTTTCAAATTATTCGACTGTATATATATATATAATATGACTTATTGAATAATAGCTGTCAGAGTGTTGTTATTGTATGTATATATATATAAAAAAACAGACCGAAACTGAATTACGGTTTACTCTAAAAAGTAATTTTCACCGATAACTCTTTAAATACTTACGATTATTATAAACAGTTCTACGGACCGTAATATGACGTAATCATGTAATAATTTATGCAAATAATATATTCGATAGTCGTTTGTACTTATTGCGTTTTAACATTGTGTGCTGAACAAGTTATAATGATGAGCTGCACATTCAAACAGCAATGGTGGCGTATTTAGTTTTTTTCCGCCCCATCCCCACGACCGGTGAATATTTTGTTATGTCGTAAAATGTAAGTTACAACAATTTTTTTTCGTAAGAAAAGCATTTTTTTCTCTTTTAACATACCATTATAAGAACATCGTTTTACAAAGCGTGTGCACACGCGCGTTGAATATCCATTGCGAAGTCGAATGGGTTGATTTACGTATTTGAAAATCAATCATCGAACATTCGTTTTACGATCACGACATTGCGGCGAGGCAGTGTATTCGTATAACAAGATTTTTTCATTCGATTGCGAAATTAATGACTATCAACTCCTCGCACCGTCTTGATACAGCGTTGGAGTAAAGATACAACTTAAACGTACAAATAATGTTTTGTTAGAAAAAAAAAAAAAAACTAATTTTACGGACTACTACTAATTTGACGGACTGCCCCTTAGATCACGAAGTGTTTCTTCGTATACCAATATTATTCGACGCGTATTCTGTTTCTTTTGAAAATCGATTTAAACAGATACGGGGGAGTCGAGAAAAGTTCTCAGCGCAACCACGGCTGTACACACACACACACACACACACATATATAATATTGTAAATGTTGTGTGTGTATATAATGTCCGATTTTATAGTAAATTATAACAATAAAAGTTACTTGCGAGTATTTAATATTTTCAACGAAAATTACAAATTTTTTATATCACACACGGTGTTTTTGCCTCGTTCATAGGTGCACGACATTGTTAAGCGTTTGCCCGCTATAAAGCGCGCGCGCACGCAGTGTGCGATTCACGTTGACCGCCGCGCCTATACCTGTGGCAGTCCAATGATTTCGAACTGCTATTTATAAGCAACTACTTTTCCTTATTCTATATCTACATTTCGTCTTAATAGATTCGCAAACAATTCTTCTTTGTTATTATTATTAGCTGATGTAGATATTTCATTGATTTCCTCCTCCCCACCCATTGAACATCGTGTATAATCGCCATTGCTCTGAACATGGTATTCGAAAATTTTATCGGAACCGCAGTTATAATTTCCGTCGGTGCGATCGCACATCTTCAACACGGTTTAGGCGTCGGATAAAACCCGACTTGGAACTATAAAATATATATATATATTTTTTTTAATATTGAGTTAAAATTTGGACCGCGAAACACTTAAATTGAACTATTTGAACTACGACGACACTCAATTAACAGTTCGTGAACCGTGTGTAAACAACTGTCACGATTATTATGTACCGACATTGAACGACAAAAATGTTACCCGGGGTATTTGACATATGGGCACGGGACATCATCAACTAAACATAAAAAAACATATGCGATTTAGTTTGTATGTTGTAAAGATCGCAATCGTTAAAACACCGCTTTCGGGAAGATATGAAAAAACAAAATTATTTTTGATTAAAATAAAAAATAAATAAATACACACATATACATATACATATATATACATATTAAAATGTATATTTAAAAAAGCCAATGAGTATTATATAAAATAAAATAAAAGAAGGTTGTTGTATATGCTATTTTATTACTACCGGTTTCGACTAAAAGTCATCATCAGGTAAAATATTAAAAAATACAACAATTATTGATTGTTAATTTTTACATATCCTTTTGATTTTTGTTTTTAATTTTAATTTCATAAATTCCTCTCTGTTTCACTACTTTTTTATTTTTGATTATTGCGCGAAAAAAATAAAATAAATAAACTCGTACGAAATATTCGTGAATATTTATAATATTGATATGATAAAAGCGGTGGAGAGTGTGGGATACAGTACTATAAAATCCATATTATGTTATATACGACATTATGTTTATCGATATTATAAATAGTATAAAAATATTATTTTTTAACATCGCGCTACGCGTATTTACGTCAAACGCATTTTTTTTTATTCGTCGCGCACACGCGGTATTTAAATAGAACACTCTTGCGCGCGCGCGCGCGTACTATAATAACAATAATAAATATCAGTATATTAATATTATAATTAATATTATTATATAAATATTAGAGGCGTCGCGGATTTATTTATTATTAGTATTTTTTTTTTCTTCTTCTTCTGGTCCTTACCTTAAGGTTATGAGCTATCTGCTTAATATAGAACATTTCCATGTCTTGTATGACGGCGCTGGGTTTGCCGCCGCCGCCAGCGTTTTGATTCCCGATAACAACGGCGGTGTCTTGTTGTAAATAAGCGGAATTCCGCCGTTTGTCTTTCAGCGTCAGCGCCGCGGCCAACGGCGGAAAACACGAATTCATCGCGCGCCGCTGTCGAATCCGACCGGCGCTGTGAAAAAAGTAGAAAAAAAAAAAAAGGACGCGAACGATAAAAGCGTGCGTGGAAATGTTTTCGTATATTATTATAAAATACGCTGGGCGCGGGCAGAAATATTGAAGTCGGAAAAAAAAAAACGCGTATCGGCGTGGACCCGATCCAAATCGGACGGCCACCGTGTCCATGTCCTCTCTATTTCGGTCGCCGTCGGCTCGTTTTGTCGTACGTCTCTCGCGGTAACGCATTATATACATGCGTATAATTATACCGGTCAAAAAAAAAAGCCAAATAAACACTACTCTTGCGCGCGGCCCTCTCGTCGTGTAATAATGCAGTGCGTATTTTCACATAATATACGTCGTATGTACAGCGATAACAACAATAATAGCGCGCATGAAAACAAAAATAAGATCGTGGACGAGAGATCTCGAACGATCATCGCCGAGCGGGGGACGACGGCGAAAAGGGGGAAACGAAGCTGGACGGAAGAGAGCAAACGTGTACCGAACGAAGAACACAAAGAAGCGACACACGTCGCGGCGAGAGGGGGCTCGTACAATAAACCACCGCGGGTGTACACACGGGCGTATACATACACGCGCGCGCGCACGCACGCAATCGTTTTTCATCGCTATACTATTATAAATACGGGTTTTCGGAAGAGAAAAAAGTAAAAAGAACCAACGAAAAATATTTCAAAACGTTAAACCGCGTTGGATCGAACGCGCGCGCGCGCGTGGGATCGTAAAACACAATTCGCGTGTAAAAGCGCACGACACAACGAGAACGACGGAGAAAAAACAAAAAAAAAAATAGATAGCCGAGATAAATAATAATAATAATAATGGTCGTGGTACGCGCTATGCGTTTTTAATAACGCGTACGCCCCGCGATGTGTTTTGAAATTTCAGAAAAAAAAAAAAATCCTTTCAAAAATATTCCCGTAACGGGAAAATATCCCTCGTGGAAAACGTGCGACCGAGACGTATAACAGAGCAGCGAGCACACGAGACGATAACGTAATCCGAAAACGCGCGTCGGATTATTTGCGATATTCGCGCGGTCGGACAATATTACGGGAATCGCGGTCTCGAAGAAAATTTCGTTTTATAAGCGCGCGTTCGTTCAACGATATCGAAATCCACATATAATATTATTACGCTGCGATATGTCGTTTATCGTTCGAATGCCTGACGCCGGCAGTCCATCTCGGGCGTACATATTTTTTTTTTTACAAAAATCCATCGCATCGCATCAATTACGATAGCAATTTAATCACGATTTTTGTTTTCCTTCAATCTTTTCAACGGAACGGAAAGCATAACAGAACGCTGCGGAGTATCGTTTTTCACGCGCGCAATTAAACCATTGCTCGTTTTTACTCGGTTTAAGGGACACGCGTCTTCAAGGAACAATACACGTATCACATGTCCGACGTCCTTCTTCCCGTAACTCGCGCGCGTTATTATCAAACACCACGATACTTTCTAATTCGTATTTGAAAACCACTAACGACAATTCGAATACCGTAAAAAGAAAAAAAAAACGATTAAAGCAGTTTATATTGTATACGCCCCGGTGGCGGTCGTGCATTTATTGTATTTGTCCGAATAAAAATACACAAGGGCGTAATATAAATGCGAGTCGTCGTCGTCGTTTATTATTATTATTTTTTTTTCGCTCTACTACTACTACTACTACTACTACTAATTTATAGTTTTTAAGTAAACTGTTTGAAAGAGGAAAACGTAGAACGAAAGCCGGTAAAACGCTGGTTATAAATCAAACAATAACTCGTCGTCGTAACACACTCGTTATCATTGCAACAACGCCGAAAATGTTTGATAAATATACGTAATCGTGAAAATCTCATAATAAAGTTTTAATACTCGGCTCGGTATTATTGATTGTGTCATCGGTCACAGTGAAGACCCTTAAGCCGACTTAATGATATCGTACAGAGAGGAGTACAACTGGGGAAACGACGAACCGACAAAAAATAGCGAATTACAGAAAAAAAAATTTACGATTATTGTAGACGGATCGTCGTCAGATACACCGTAGTTTTATACGTATACATATATTACGTGAAAAAAAAAAGAAAAAAGAAAAGAAATCGGTATTTTTAATGTTTCTAAGTTAAAAGCACGTTTATTTTCTCGTACGAATACCAAATGGAAAGCATAAGGCGTTTCGAAAAGAATATTTACGCGTTTCCTGCAGCAAGAAATGATAAAAATGTGTTCCCGCGTACGAGACGGACAAGTTATAAAAAAAGCTTTCGGCTGTTATACAATTGCCGAATTAAATAATATTAATCCGTTACCCGGCTGTAGGAAAGCGAACAGGAATGAATTTGTAAACACGACTTCTGAGGTAACGTTTATTCGTACGTGCGGCGGCGGCGTTCGCGCGGTGTTTTATGCGCGTGGAAATGTCACGCCGCCAAAAACCGGTTCCCCGCGCCTTTCACGCGGAGTATTGGGAAACGCGCGCGAAAAAAAGTCATAACAATCGATTGCAACGCGGGCCCCCACATCGCGTTGTACTGCATTAACCTTAAACGTTTTTACTAAATTATTACAACAGAACCGAACGATATTTATTATATATATATAATATATACGTATATAAATATCGATTTTCAATCCAATCGGCGATTATTATATAATATTTTATTTAATTATTTAAATCGTCGGCGGCACGGAGGAAACAAATGGGAAAAAAATAATAAATCATATATATATATATATTCTCGAGTGAATAATAAATAAAGAAACACGCGCGGTATTATGAATATTACGCAATAACAGAAAGTGGACGTTTTTAATTCGTTATTAAAAAAAAAAAAAAAAATTATTATTATTATTATTATTATTGTCGATTTGAAAAATCCCATCTCACTCCGCCGCGCACACGCGAGATTTTGTGTTCGTGCGACTCAATCGATTTATCGTTGTTTCTCTCCGTACCACTACTCCCGCTGTATTTGGTACCGTCGAAATAGGTGTACACGGAGGATAAAACGCGATACGTTTGTACATTAACCCGACAGAAGTTTGGGAGAGGGGGAGAAAAATAAAAATACGAACGTATAGATTAACACGGTGGAAAAAAAAAAAGGATTTACGACAACACATAATCACTATATTATTATAATGCACAACGGACACTCCGATTTCTTATTTTTGTTTTTAATCGTTTTCTCCGTTATAAAATAGTGTTGTTAAACCACTCGACACAACCACTCGAAACTCGACCGATTATTATTATTATTATTATTATTATTAAACTCTATAATTAATAATTATTAATTAACATAAAACATTTTCAGGCTAAAAAAGCGAGAAGACAAAAGTTTTTTTATATTTAAATATTTTTTGAATTTTTATAAGTTAAGTTTAATAATATTATACATACACAAAACTGTTCAAAATTTTGTTTTTATCGAATTTAATTTTTTATTATTATTGAGCGGTGCGTATTTTTAAACATATCCGTGAAACGGACACTCCGCCGCCGACGAAAATTTTGTGTTCGTGCGACTCAATCGATTATCGTTGTTTCTTACACGAGATGTGTGTTTTTAGTCAATAATAACAGAAAACACGCGTTCTCGTTGTTGCTTAGGTATAACAACGAATTGCTCGTCGTAATAAAACAAACCGTTTACGTTTCGGACAACCTTTGTAATATTGTAATTTATTTAAAATAAAAATAAACTTCCCCCTTCGCAGAAAAAAGAAATTCGGGTCTGCGTACGCCGGTGTTTGTGATGGGCATTTGGGAGAGACGGCGAGCAAAAAAAAAGTACTACACGTTCGCGCGATAATAAAGTGAAAATCCCCGCGGCGAGTCAATCGATCGTTATGACGACGAAATGGAGGAAACGCGCCGAGACGTTTTTTTGGTCATACGCAAACGACGACGACGGCGACGATAACGAAGAAATGGGGGACACCGGGGGGCTGCGCCGTAAAAAGGGATGGAAAAAACGACGAGACGCGGAGCGAGAGAAAGAACGGCCGCGTTTTTCTCTCTCTCGCTCTGCGCGTCTCGTTCGAATATTTATTCGTTTTTAAATCGTAATTTACTTGACGGCAGAGGAACACGGCTGGCTGCTGCTGCTGCAGTAGTTTCGCGGACACTCGCGACGACGACGCGTCAACCGACAGACACACGTACGGACGCCGGACGTCAACGACCGCGCGGTGAACACACACGACTGTCCGTCGTCGACGGTACGACCCCGACGATTGCCGGTTATTTTCGTTCGGCACGCCGACGAACGCGCCACCTGACGTCCGTTGCGGACAATCGCGGGCGCGCGCGCGCGCGGCACGATTGACGGACGACACCACCACACTCCGCTACATATAAATATTATCGCGATTTCGTGTCGAAGATACGCCGCGGGGGAGACGCTGCTCGGGCGGCGGGACGCGATGACGAACCGACACGGGAATAATCAAAACGCTCTTGTCGTAAGTACAAATGATAATAAATAATTATTCATTTCGATCGTTCGCCCGGCGGCGAATAGTGTGCGCATGCACGCGTCAAACACTCGCCGCCCCCTTTATATTTATAAATAATAAAATATACGTTCGACTTGTCCGTCAACTTGTTAGGTTAGGTATTGAAATTTTCGTAAACAATTATATAATCATAATTAATTCGATCGTTCGCCCGGCGGCGAATAGTGTGCGCATGCACGCGTCAAACACTCGCCGCCCCCTTTATATTTATAAATAATAAAATATACGTTCGACTTGTCCGTCAACTTGTTAGGTTAGGTATTGAAATTTTCGTAAACAATTATATAATCATAATTAATTACCAACAACGTCGTCCGAATGGCAGCCACCTCCTGGTCCGTACGGATTGTAAAAGAGAACATATTAACACACAACGATATTCAGCCGCGAACGGGGAACCCGCGGTTGAGTTGTACTACGACAACGGGCACACAGTGACAAAAAGGAATTCGCCATAAACGTATTGAACGACAATATTATCGTGACGCGCGGTTTTCTTGACTAAGTCCAAACTACAGTATGTCGAAAGCATTTGACAAAAAAAAAAATCGTTTTAAACGAATTTCCTCTTAAACGTGTTTAATTATTGCGCGAATCAAATCAAAAGAATACTAAGAACTCGAATGGTTTCGGGGAGACGTTAGTAGTTAAAGTCACTCGTACCAACACACTTTTTTTCTCTTATAAAAGTACGAGGATCGTTTTGTACCGCGGTTTTGTTTTCCGATATGACGACGGTTGGTTATAGTAGATGTGAATTATTATTATCGTTATAACTAAAAGTATTTACGTGTTTTCTGCGCGTGCAATGTTACTAATACAGTTTTATATCTGTTCGTTTGAAAACGCTTCTTGAAGAACAGATTTAAATAAAACAGTGTCGTTTTATCAATGGATTCTTTGTGTGGATCCACACCGAGTGTCTTATTTACAATTTCCTTGTTGCGCCGTCGAACAGAGGAAATCCGAAAATGGTTTTACATTTACTAGTTTTACAATTGAATGTATAATTTTTTTTCGTTACACTCGAATGAAAATGACGATATTTTTGTAATTTATTTCGGTACGGTCGCGGCGGTTTTATTCGTCGTTTGGTTGCATTATTATCGACGAATTACAGTGGTTTTTCTGTCAAAATTTCGCGGCGCGGACATTCTTTTTCTACGCAGAAATACGATACGGTTAGAACCAAAAGGCACGACCGTTCATGACACGTGCACAACAAATGATTCAGGTACGTTTCGACGAAATGGAAATAATATACATGTCATTTTTATTATCCTAAAAAATTTTTAAAGATTGCGCATATTAAGCTTAAACATATTTAGTAATACAGAGACGTATTGTATAGAAAAAAAAATTTCATAATAACTATTTCTTTCTTATTCGTATGATTAATACGTAAGTGGGTGATATGGATGGATGAATCGTCAATTTTTATAATGTATTTTTTCAAACGTTTCAATTTTATATACTAATACCGATGATAATAATAAAAAGTGATATTAATGAAATATTATTAACTGAAATATGAATATTTTACTGTATTTACAGTGCGATACGCGCTTACGATATAATATTTAAAACCGTAACACAACCGAAATTCAATATGACCCATTTCGTGAAAAAATCTGCCATAAATCGACCTTTGCGACATATTTTGCGTTCAAAACTAAAAGTATAGATTACAAACGGTTGAATACAAACGCAGAGGTTAATAATAATAATAATATGTGAATGCGCATATGTAAAAACGAAAATTCCAAATGCGTTTCGTAGAGACCGCGCGTAGACCACGACGGAGAGGAGTTTCTTCACAGATGTAAATCATTCCCTGTGGTAGGTACCACGTTTTAAGTGTGTTTCATATATAATATGTTCCGTTTTCCCGAGAATTAGGGTGTGTAACGACTAAAACGCAAAGTAACACAAAACACGTGTACACGTGTCGAAAAATTTGCTGAAATAAAGTCTTATAAAATAATTACGATAAATCCGAATTTCGAGTAATGTACTATTGAAAAACAAAAAAAAAAAAAAAACTCATTTATAAACTCGTATTTTATTTCAATACATTAAAACGGGAATAAAGCAACATTTTTACAACGAAAATATAATCACGATTTTATCTACAAATTAGCAATTATGGTTCTTGTTGTATTAGAACATATAATATTATTATGTTTTACAATGAATCCCCCAGCACCCTCACATTTAAATATAAGCACAAACAGTGTAAAGTTTTTTTGTCCGCTTACAAAAATAATGAAGCATTTTTATTTGTACAGTAGACCTCCACCAAATGATGAACAGGATTTAGCCCGCAAATCAACACACCATCTCCTCTCATCGCGTCAATTTTTTTCTTTTTTATATGTAAATCCACTTTAATCGCCCCCCCCCCCCGGGTTAAATATCATGTTAATTCCCATCTTAATAATTTAAGTAATGCCTCCCGGATTGTTATTATTATTATTATTATTATTATATACGTAATAAACAGATCATTTTCGGCCTACAAGACAAACGGGTTCTGATGACGGACTGTAATAAAGTCAAATTGCGAATAACCACAACACATATCTCGTAGTAGTAGTAGTAGTAGTAGTAGTAATAACAATAATAATAGATATATTAAATTTTAACGAGAAATATAATAACATAACACGCTGTTGTGTATATTATGTAATCCGTACAGAGTGTATAATTATAAAATACCGAAATACATTCGTTTCAAAACGAACATAGGTCGTCTTTAATAGAATCGAGTTTTACGACAGAAAAATAAAAAACGCCGTTGAATAATTATTTGAAATGCGTGTAACGTCGTCATAACGATACACGAGGCTACCGAACGCCGGTATAATTCGTTTTATATAAAACGTACATCGAACGACGGCCGATTTGCAACGACGATACGCGGCGATCTGTGCGTCACAAAAAGAAACGCGCTACAATTTTTTTTTGTTTTCAAATGACTTGTAAAACATGTCTACGACATCGTATTTCCGTTGCGAACAAGAAGAAACCAGATTTGAAGAACGATATTTATTTATTTTTTCTTTTTAATTCGTTCGCCTATTATTATTATTACTATTCCCTTTCGACTATAATCACTTAAAGGAAAAAGAAAAGAAAAAAAAAAAACGAACGAACGCATCTCACGGGCCGCGCGATTCGTTACAACAGCACTTTGTCGGCGTCATATGAACCGTTGTTTCACGGGCGCGATATATAAGTTAGCCTTGACAGTGGCGCCGCGTCAGTCGTTTTCACGTGTCTAGCGGGGGCTGGACGGATCGTTATTAACTTTGGTCCGGAAGACCGACATACACACATCACACTCTACATTGGATTGTAACGATTATCGTCGCCGGTATCGTACACAGAACAGACGATAACGTTGCACGAACAAAAAAAAAAAAAAAAAATGTAATAACGCGCGTTTATTACAACAAACGATTAAAAAAAAAAAAAAAAAAAAAAAAAATTTCGATTAAAATATTTTAAATACGTTTTCCGTACAACACGCACCGAATTCAGGGGCGTATACAAGAAGGGGGGAGGGGCGATGGGGCGATCGCCCCCCCCCTAGATACTTGTGTATGTACCTATATCAACTAAAATTAATCGAACTAAAACTAAAATGTCATAAAACATTTTTTTATTTAAAACTTATTATTTTTATATAATTTTTCGATAATTCTAAGTTGGCAACAGATTCGACGGGCCGTTTTTCTATTCGCCCCCCCCCTAAGGGATGAAGTAAATACGCCCCTGCCGAATTCCATTTTGAATTACGCATTTTAAATTCCGTTGTTTTTTTTTTCACGCGACGTATATAAAAATCAATATAATATTGAAAAAAAAAAAAAACCTTTACCGTATCGAATAAATTAAAAATATATATATATAAAAAAAAAAAAAAAAAACGCGTTGAAAAAGTAATACGCGCGCGCGATATCGGGATTCCGCCGCCGCCGCCGCCGTCTCTCTGCAATGTCTTCCGTCGTTTCCTGCCAATATTAGTAATTCGTTTGATTACGATAAAAGTTCCAATCACTCGCCGCCACTCGAAATTACAGGCGCGCGTGCGTGTTAATAATATTTACTCATCTGCCATTTGATCTGTATGTCATTAACGTCCTATAATAAATGTACCATTTCGAGATAGAGAGAAAAATCGTTTTACATAATTATCTCCCCTGTTATAATAATAATAACGGATAACGCTTAGTTATTTTAAATCCTCACGTGCGTATAATATTCGTGTTTTCTATACGCATCATAGGTCAAAGAACCTGGACGCAAATATAATTATATTCTATGCGTGTTTTTGAAACGAGTGTATAAATGGATCACACGGAGTATAATATTATTCATAAAATATCAACACAAATCGAGTAAAAAAAAAACACGTAGATATAAATACATATATCGTACGCATATATGACAATACGTTTTGGTTTATTTACAATTGAATATAATATAATATATATATAATACTTGTGCGTACTATAAATAAAATATATATTTTTAACTAAAATATTAAAAGTATTATACTTACAAACGATTTTTTATTTATTTTTCAATATGTATAACAAGTACGCTCCCCGATACAATGCACAATACAAATGAGAAATCGAACTCTTTTATAATTGTTGAATCCATATCGGGAGGAAAAAAGTAAAACGTGTAATTTGTAAAATAATCGGCGTACTTACTTTTTTTCTTTTTTAATTCACGAACAAATCAATTATTACGCTTTCTTTACGTACAAAAATATAATGTCAGTATTGTATTTTCTTTGATTTATATCATAGAGAATATTCATCAAGTGTATATCTTGAATAGTAGTTCTATATTTTAAATTATATTTCTAGTTTTAAAACTGCGATAAAAAGGAAAAAAAAAGTATAACGACTCAAAATGATATAATATAATCCGTTTTTCGCCTATGGAGTAAATATTTAAATATACAATTTCGAATCCGCGAAAGAAACTAATTTAGTCGTTCATCGTCCGTTAAATGAGAAATATTTAAACTATATAATATTGTAATTTCGAAAATTCGATTATTAATTTTTAATTAAACTAAATGAAATCGTTCACTAAGAAGTATTCATATCAATCACTAACACATAATCTACTTATACATTTGTATGATTTAAAATATTTACTTATTTAAATGTAAATCCATACACATTTAATCGACCACGAAGCCGATAATCGATTCGATTAACCTGAGTTGGTTGTAAAAAAAAAAAAAAAAAAATGAATATTGCTCAAATATTCTAATCATCCGACAGCGTTTCATTCCCTAACAAAATAATCGTTATTTCCAAGCTCTCGTTTTTCTTTTTTCACAGTGTATTAAGAGAAGGCTAAGTCATTTTATAAAAACAAAACAATAGTTGCGATATATTTCAACAACGTTTTTTTTCTCTTTTTTTTTTTAAAAAAATATATATTACGCGATTAGGTGTAGGTTTTATAAAAAAGATAGGTTTTTTTTAACTCTTTAAATTAATTGAATGAAACAGAAATCGGATATTTGAAATTAAAATCGTTTAAATTCTTAACAAATTCGAAACGGACGAAAAAGATTTCACTTGTGTCACGATACACCGAATGGAAATTATGTTCTACAAACAATAAACATAATATTATGTAAGCAAGTAAGAGAGACTCTTGACCTTTATAAGGCGTAATACTTGCAGCTATATACCGCAAAAAACAATTAGGATTAATATAACTAGACTGAGATATGATGAGAATATTGCTATATATATATATGTATTACCGATTTACGTCTACGTCTACAGAGAACTCCACAGCGATGTTCGAGCCTTAAACATCCAATGTTTTGTTAAATGACGACAACGTTATAAAAAAATACTAACCAAATTAAATGTACAAAAGAATACGGAGTAAGATAAAATATTTAAATAGACCTGGACACTTCATAGATCATCGTAGTTATTACGTAACAATTTTCTAAAGGAAACGTTGCGATAAAACCAATATCAATAGAAACAAGAGTTGTGATCATTTGTCAAAAACGCAATGTATAATAGTGAATTCAGAAGGGGGAACAAAATAATAGTCGTAAAAACCGGATGCAAATAATGATATTCATAAAAAGGGGTAATACGGAGAAGAAGAGAACATTAAAAAAAAAAAACTACTATACTTTGAAAAGATTGTGTATTCAAACACTCAATGTCCTATAGAAAATTCTAAACAGAGCATATATACATATAATATTATATAAGTAATGAATAAAAGCAAAAATAAATCAACGCTAATGTTAAAACAAAAATGTATTTAATTAATTCACTATACAAATAGTACACATTGTTATTATACTTTTTATACATATATATAATATATATATATATATATAAGTCGTAATAATTTTAAATCTATTTAAATTATAAATTTAACAAAAAAAAAAAAAAAAAAAAAACCGTTTGTATCAAAATGAAAAAAAGTTTTTTTTTTATTTACAATAGAGTGCAAAAAAAACGTATGTTTACGTTATACTCCACATAATTATTTATTCGTAGACATAATAATAATCGGGAACGAAATATGACAATTGAAAAAATAAAAAAATAATAGTCAGCATACTATTATAACGTTTTAATAAATAACCTATTACAAAAAATGTTATAACACTAAACAATTGTTAGAAGAAGGAGCGAAAAGTAATACAATTTATAATAGTAAAAAAATATTTCACAAATGACTTCTTGGTAGGTACACTAATAATAATAGGTGAGTTATTCGGTAATTTTAATCAGATAACAAACCGTTGCGACACACAAATTGAATAATAACATTTTCGATGTTGTCATTTAAAAAAATTTAATAATCAGTTACGTATTTTTTTTATCTATTACGCCATACTTATATGTAATATATTATTAAACTAAATGTAACATTATCAGATGTATTCAACTTGTTTTATAACGCTTAAAAACCAATGGCGAATAATAATATAACACTGATGAAAGAAAGAAAAAAAAGGAAATGTTTAAAAATTCTATACGACTATAAAACTATAATTAATAATGTTTCGAATTGGGAGTATAAGTATTTCATATCGAAAATATTTTAAATTTAAATATCAAACATATATTTGAATTATTCGTGTAGAACACGCATATGTGAAATTACTAGCGCGAAATTTTTTTTCTTGTTTTTACAAAATCGAAATAAAAATTCAAATCAAAACATTAAATTGATATTACCCGATACGAATGCTTGAGCATTGTAAAAAACCTTCAAACTTACATTCGTTCTCATCAAAAAAAGTTTCTTCACCCACCACGGACGGTCAGTGGACTCTATTCTAATACATAACGTCACACACGTCTGTTGCTGTTGTATTGTTCGTGTACATCGCATTATTATTTAACACATAAAAGAAATTGAAGATGAAAACTCAGCTTGGAAAAGAGAAAACGCGCACATGTCGTTCACACCAGTCAAGATTATACACCCAAGGACATAACTTACAAAATGTATTTTAACCGTGTACATATATAACTTCCAAATGTATAAAAAAAAAACACTTTGTAATTTAATAAATTGTTATATAATCTTCCAATTCTATTCAATCGTTGAACTCCAAATTGTATATCGAAATAATATTGTATTTCAAATTCTAAAAAATGTATTGGTTATACAACGTACAGTATTATTATTATTATTATCTATTATCACATTTTGTTATTCGGGCAAGGGAAATGTTCAAAAAGTTGCAAGTCGATTTATTTATAAAAAAATAGTACAAAATAGTATCCTTGTTAATGTATTCGATCTGTAGATTGGAAATTGGATGCAAATGAACGATCGTATGCGCTAGCAAGTGAGGTCGATTTTCGATTTTATACCATGTATAAAACTTACGAGTAGTTATAAAAACGAATTGAAAAAAAATATATGGTAAAATTGTAGAAAACCGATGAAATTTACAAAATAACAATTTAAAAAAAAACTTTTTTTTTAACAATATGATTGATAATTCGGAAAATAATTATATTTTAAAGACTTGAAATTAGGATAATAAAAATAATGTAGATCAAATCGAACTATTTATATAATAATTTTTACACGCTTTCATTCGTAGTGGCAGATTGGCGTATCCGCATATAACACATATCTCACACACTGTCTAAGTAAATTCATATAATTTGCCACGGGATATTGTGTTATACACAAAACTTGCTGATAGCCCTCTAATAATAAACACATAATAATAATCCATTGCAAAACGACGCGATTTCAGCAATCCATTATTGCTGAAATCGATTAACCGTACGGATACCATAGTTCAACAAATAGTTTCTTGTTATGTTTATAAAAAAAAAAAAAACCGTTTTTATTTATGTCAAATGATTAATGAATCGGCGTAAAATAAAATTAAAATTTAGTTCATTTCTGCATGCGAACGCTTGTTTATTATTATTATTATTATTATTATACGTTTCACAATATCCGCAGCGCCAAGCGGAACAAAGTTAAACAACTTAAAGAATTGATATGACAATATAATAATAATAATAATAATAATAATAATAATAGAATATAGATGATACGTTAAATTTATTTAATCTATATTATATAGAACCATTAACTAGGTTACTAAATTACATTTATAGTAAAATGTATATTATCTAAAATTATCGATTTAAATAGTTATATTATTTTTATAGAGCTAAAATCAAATTCGTTTTTTTCCCGAGTTAGGTTTTATATAAGATACCGATTTAAATATTTTCGTGCAGATACAATATAAATAATAATTCAATTGTTTGAAATGACCGATTGATCATCGTTAAAATATGGTATATAATGGCGCACGATTATTTTTTCTTTCTACCCACAAATATCTTGAAAACAGCTATTATATGGTAATAAGCATATACACGTAGAAAACCTACGTCTATACGCATACATATAATTTGTACAAATTATTTTTCAACATTTTTACAACGAGATTGAATGCGCGCATTGTCAAATAACGGGTGTGTACATACAACTCTTGCAGCACCGTAAAACTAAATAACTTCGTCGAAGACCAAATAATACGAATGAAAATATAAATTTTAACTACAAATTATCCAAAATAAGTCTATGAATTAAAAAAAAAAATACTATTATATTTACAAGGATCAAATTATTTTATACCAAATACTTGTTTTACACAGTATTATAATACACTATTGTAAATCGGTTATTTACTGCAAGCGATTATTCAACGTTTAATAGAATATTGTGTAGGTGTCGACAAGTATATGATATATGTAAAAAATAAATAAATATGTTTTCGTATACGTATTGTAAAACAAAATATGTCTGGTAGATGTGTTATAATAATAGTGTATAGTATTTTTTATAAATTTATGAAATATTTCGTTAGTAAACTAAACGGATTTGTTGCATACAACAAATAAAAACCTAAAATCTACTAAGGATTCGGCATTTTTAAAAATTATTATGAAAGACCCAAATAAATACAATACACGGAGAGCGTATAGAAACGTGAGAGAGACAGTGGTACGCCGCTGTTTGTTTCGTACACTAAAATCGAATCAAACGTATTCATTAATGAAATAAAATTATCATTAGATCATAATAATAATGAACGCGTGTTACATTATAAATGTTTTCGATTCATTCGTTTCTTTTCTTTCTTCTTTTTTCCCCCTTCCCAAATTTGATTAAGGCGTTTAAAAACGCACACCGAGTCAATATATACAGGGCCGGATTTAGGAATGTGGGGGCCCTGGGCCCACCTTAAAAGTATATATTATATATCGATAACATATATTTAATATATTATTATAAGTTAATTTAATTTAACAATATATTAACATTTACACGTATTTATCTACAACAGCGGTCAGGCGGCTTGCTATACAAGTTATATGTGTTTATTTATAACTGTTTTTCTCAAAATTGAAAACCATACCTTATCGCAGGAGGCCGTATATTTCCGGAAAATAAACAGACGGAACGTATAAATTCCGGAACGTATTTGCCCGGAATCTAAAAATCAAAAACGCTTATCCTACTCTACAAGACATAATAATCGATTTTAAATTACTTTAATTTTACTATATAAATGATTGAACAATTTTATACAATTTGTGATTTAAATTTATTTTGCAAATATTATATTGTGTTTTATACTTGGTTGCGAAAAAATCCCATTAAGTGGAGGCCCGGGGCCCCCCTGGCCCTCCCCCCTAAATGCGGCCCTGAATATATATATATATATATGAAATTAATATAATAATTAGTATAATATAAAATTATATTGTAATATAATATATATTATATAATACAGAGGGAATGAGAGGGCAGAAGCTAATAATATTAATTAATTTATATGTCAATAATCAATATGTATCAGACGGTACTTATTGAAAAAACTGATTATTTATTAATTTCTCGGGGAAAAGAAGAAGTGACTGCAGCCTCATTGACCCAAGTCCGGCCACGTTACTGATATAATATATATATATATTATAATAAACACGTATTTCCATAAAATAATATTTCCAAAAACGAAAACGACGCGTGACGACAATAAAAATATCTTTTTCTCAAGCAATACGCCTATTAATAATGGTTTTTCTTTTTAAACGAAACAAAAAACAATAAACGTTGTGAACTACAAGAGAAATCGTCGAATATCGTGTGTTTTAACATTTTAAAACAAGCGAAGCGGATTCTTGTAAAATTCCAATTTTTTTTCTTTTTTCGTAAGAACTTCGAATTATTTTTGTACACAAACTACAATACCTGATGTACGTTCGTCGCAGTACGGCGAGTAATGTGATTCTCCGCAATTCTCGTGTGATCATCTTGACAATTGCCGGCAGAATCTTCGGGTACGACACACAACCGTACGCGGTACATTCTGAACTCTCCAACGGTTTATTATTATTATTATTATATACGGGAGCATTTACACGCTGTATTTCCACAGAGAAACGATAAAACGGAAGAAAACACCGACGAAACGCATTATTATAAACGCTCGTTTGCAAATGTTTTAACGAAATAAATTCCAAAAGAACGCAAAAACAAAAAAAATTATACCGCTATATTGTCGGTCAGTTTACTACAGGAGGAAAACGCGGCCGTTGTTTCGAAAAAAAGCCTGGAGCACGTGCGTCGCGCAGTGAAACACGAACTGAATCGCGTTTAAGACGCGCGTTGCGCATGTCTCATCGATCTGAACACACGACGCACCGCTGTTGCTGTAGCAGCACCTGCAGCAGGTAATCAATTCACAAACACGAGTGGACGCCGGACGGCCATAAAAAGTAGGGAAACGTCAAACGACTGCCTTGCATCGTGTGGTCGTCGTAGTATTTTATGATGGAACGAGTTCGTACAACTAAAACCGTGCGTGGCACTCCATGTGTGCGTGCATAACCCGACAACAGCATCCCATTTCTATAGGGATGCTGGGGGGGGGGGATCCGTTTTGAAGCTCGTCAAAAACCTTCCGCGGTCCAAAAACACTTCTTTAACGCAATACGTTTTTTTTTTTTTTTTAAAATTTGTATTTCATATTTATTTAAACAACGCATTGTTAATAAGTTGAAATAAAATTTTCCGATATACTTTCTGTACATTTCGTTTTACGATTGCAAAACACTCCCTTCCCCTCGATTGAAATAGAGACGATTTTACGTAGAACTGTTAAGCCAAGTAGGGGAAAAAAAGAGTTCTGTTAAACGTCATAAAAGGAAAATATTCGATCACCTACTTAGGAACAAATTCTCGTTTGTGACGAATATTTTTGAAGGACGAATAAATGGATACAGAGGCGGAGGCGGACCGAGGAAGGCATACATAGAAGAAATAATAAAACGAGCTGATTGTAGTCGATGTATAGACATAAAACTATTGGCTTTTGATAGAGAAGAATGGCGAGCCAGATTTGCAACGACAAGGCAAGGCCTTTAGTAAAGAAGAATTTTACGTGCGATTCAATGTGAAAAATTGTATTTTTTCTTTTTTAAATTTTAACGAGTTCTCTAATATTTGGAGTTTTAGCTTCGATCAATTCATTTCCATCGCGACGACCATCTCAAAGACACCGAAATCTGAAATCGATTTTTTAGTTCATTTTCGAAAAAAAAACCGCTTTACGCGCGCGTTGAACCACACACACAGTTTTTTTTAACAAAGTTTTTTTCCTTTACAACTTTGTGGAATTCGATCATTTCCATCAGCATGACACACAGCCTTATTAGTGTTGAAAACGATTCAAAGCGATTATCCGTTCACTCCATCCGTCGTAAAAATAAAAACAATCGTTCGAGATTTGCACTACGTTCTTAAATTTTTTTTTTTTTTTTTTTGAAATCGGTAAACCCAATAATACACTCGGATTTGAGTTTTGTAAAAATAAAATATGAATTTATAACAGACCGCAGCGCAAAAGGGAACGATTCGTTCCGATATTGCGAGAAATTCGTGTAGAAAAACCTTTGCTCGACCAACGTACATCACCTGCGTATACAGAACAAGAATCGAGAAACGATTTGAACTTTACAGTGGTGATGAGTGATTCGACTCGAATAAAGTTTACTGTTTTGATATGCTACCGCGGTGAGTAACCTCACTCGAGGCGAGTAAAATGTAATTCGCAGCACGACACAACACACTTTGATGGATGATAAAAAAAAAAAAAAATATCACTGTTTTATTGCGGATCGTTATCCAATAATATTTAATAATAATAATAATAATCAAACGTGGTTGCGCGTGTATTATATAAAAACATTTTATTCTTACCGTTACCATAAGAATATTTAAAAATTATAATCGCGTAGCTATCAGATACCAGAAAAAAAACCCCGTATTTGCCAGCTTGTTTGAAAAATATTACATTTAAAACGCTTTTTTACCACGAAATCATATTTCTATCAAACTCGTGTATAACGCACGATTAACGTCTCATTCAACGCGATGTGTACCTTTGTACACAAATTACGAATAAAAAAAAAAAAAATCGCATTTAACAGCTCTTCGTGAGATTATATTATCGTACGTTTGTGTAAACACCAAATGTGTTATTTGTTACGACGACGGGATATACAATAACTTCGAACTAATTACTTTTACACAGACACTTTTTTTTTTTTTTTAATTTTATTTCAACACTTTTAACACGCGTTGATTTTTTTTTTTTAAATAATTATATAATTATAATATATTTGATTATCTTTTATTACATAATTATAATATATTTAATAAAATATAGCGACGATGAACACGGATAAACGTTTGTTTATGCAGAACGTGTTCTCGGGCGTCGTTTGACGAAAAACGAGAAGAAATAGCACCAGAAAATGAAAATTTCGGGCAATTAAAAAACAAAAATATCGCCATCCGCTTATTATTATTATTATTATTTGATATTATAATTACGTCGAATTTTATAATTCCTACAGTTGTGGAAAAAATCAGCAAGTTTGCTCACGAACACGAGGCAAGAGACTGCTGTCTCAAGATTTTTTTTTCTGTTAATAATTATATACTTACAATTATTATAATAACATATTCCTGGTCTGTTGTCATTTTACAGTAATAGTAACCTATGATTACCAATATATATATGTTATAACCTGGGGCCCGGACGCTTTTGCATTTTTTTTTAACGTCTTACGCGATGCTTTTCTAACTAAAAACGCGTTTCAATAACATACGAATTTTTTTTTTTTTTTTTGCTTTATTTCGTTTTTTTTCCGGACACTTTTTCAAATCATTTTTGTACTTTTGGGTCTTTTTTTTTTTATCTATTTTTCAATAGCCGACAGAAAAATCGCGGGTTTGTTATTGTTTTACGTAATTTTTTTTTTTTCGTTTCGTTTATAATTTAAAATTTTAGTTTTAAAAAGCGGCGACGAAAAGTTGAGAAAAACCGCGAATAATAAATACGTCTTGTACGCATTTTGAAATTTCGGACACGCGAATTTATCGAACGATTTTCGTACCTAAACGCTTCTTTTCAATATATAAACGTCGTGTGAGCGTGTGCTTTTTCCGTTAAAAACTCGTTACGATCAAACAACGGACGCGACCGTTTTCGTTTTCAACGTTCGCCAATAATTGTTTTTAAATCGGCCGATCGGATCGCATCAGCTATACGTCAAGAAAACAATACGATTTTCACTATATTTCTAAAACGTATAATAATAACAATATATTCGCGCAGATTTTCATTTACTTTGTACTTGAGTCGTATCGATTCTCTCCGTCTGATTCTGCTGTGAAATTCGCTGACGCTGTGCAAAAACGAGTTCTCTTTGTCCGCCGCCGCCGCCGCCGACGTCTGGTGTTTCGTCGACAGAGACTTTCTGGAATTCTTCAAAGTAGGAGCCATGACGAGCCCGGAACGCGATAATTTCCCAAGTGTTACGAACGGGAAACGGAATAAACGTCGTTTTCGATACTCGATCGGACGAAAACACACGATAAAACGTCAAATTATGTATTTAACATATATATATATATTAAATCGTATTATTATATCGATTAAAGACAATTGAAAAAAAAAAAATAATAATAACGGCAAACGGACAACGCGATTGCGGACGACGAGTAAAGGTAAAACGGAGATTTTTTTTTTTTTCAAACATTATCCGAAAACTTAACGTCGTTGCGATAACTCCGCCGCCGCCGCCGCCGTCACCGCGTACGTTACGCTCGTAACAGTGTGGCCACAGAGACGGGCGAAAAACAACACCGTTTCCCCCGTCGCCGGCGTATCGGTGTTCGTTCGATTAATAATTTTCGATTCAATTGAAATACGACGTGAAGTTACGATTAAACCGTTATTGTTGCCAGAGACCATAGGCGTGCGCAGACCTTGCTGACAGGGGGGGCAGAATTTAATCATGTATGTATTATATAATATATAATTTAATATTATTTTGGTTATTAGTTAATTCAATTAATATTAGAGATGGGAGTATTTTAATTGTATATATCATTAATTTAACTACAAATTTAAAATAGTAATTGAAACTTCAAAGTTTATTTATAATATATTAATATAAATAAATAAAGAAAATAAATACATTCTTTAAAATTTACAAAAAGACAAATCTAACTCTATCTAGACTCTATGTTTACATATTATTCATTATATAAAATTATATTATATTATTTTTTTAAAACTATATTTGGAAGAAAACTTTAGCCCGCAGGAGGGGCAGCTGCCCACCCTGCCCCCCCCCGTGCGCACGCCTATGCCAGAGACGGATTTACACAATTGTCACCCCTAGGCAAACTTTTTTTTTTCGGCCGCCCCATTAAACTTATCAACGAGAAAACATATTTTTAAATACTTATTTAACATAACTACTAAAAAAATAAATCATAAAGACTGATACTAAACAATAATTAATGGCGGTTATGTTAATAAACTAGAGTTGAAACTAGGTTAAAAAACCTAGAGTATTCTCAATAAAATATTGGCCTAAAATTGCCGTCCCTAAAAATTTGCCGCCCTAGGCAAATGCCTACTTTGCCTGACGCTAAATCCGCCACTGATTGTTGCTTAATATTTCAATATTCTATTGCACCCGTAACGTACAATATTATGTCGTGCGCGATTGTGTGACGCATTTCGATTGAGAGTGTTCACGCTAAATGAACATATTCGGATACCGCCGCAGTTTTTTTCCCCACAATCGTCCCCCCCCCCGGTTCCGATCGGAGGAATTTTTTATCACTTATTGTCTGAAAGGGACTTACACGAGTTTTTCGAATGTTGAACGACGTGAACCGGTGGGATTTTTTTTTTTTTTACTATTCATTGTAATCGTTATGATATTTAAAAAAAAAAAAAAAAAAACAATTTTTCGTCGATTACAATTGAAAAAAAAAAACTCCGAATATATTCTACCGCTATCTCTGTATATTATAATATTGCCGCGGGTCGTTACGCGATCGAAGCGTACTATTTTTTTTTTTTTTTTCATTATACCGATAGAGCGCGCTACGCGACTGATTTTTAAAAAACCTATACGAGAACAACGGTTTGATATCGTGTTACACGCAGGGCCGGGCCTTCACTTAATGGGATTTTTTTGCATCCAAGTATAAAACACAATATAATATTTGCAAAATAAATTTAAAATTTTTAGTAAAATATTATTTTGCGGTAAATGTTAATATATATTATTAAATTAAATTCACTCATAATAATGTATTAAATATATGTTATCGAAATATAATATATACTTTTAAGGTGGGCCCAGGGCCCCCACATTCCTAAATCCGGCCCTGTGTACACGGTAATTAACAGTGATGTTACGCGAATTGTTCGAATTCATAATATTTGGGGGAAATGTTCGAAACGAATTAGACGCGGAAATAGTTCGGTTCGCCAATGTTGGCCGGACCTCGTGGAAAACAATATTCATATCGAATCTGTCGATGAAGAAGAAATACATTTAAGGATTAAATAAATTAAAAGTATGATTTGTTCCATTTTCATTTTGATGGAAAGTAATATTTCCCTCCAAAACCGTGGTGAAACGATTTTTTATAAGGATTATATCGATTGGCTCGATTGTTTTCGGTGTCGGAAAATTCAAAACACATACACATTAATCTTGTACTAATATTTCGTAACTGTATGATTAAAAAATATATTGTTTTATCGTTTTGTTTTATATAATATTTTTTTTTTTATTACCCGTTTAGTATATAATAGTTGAAAAAGTTATAAAAACGGACACTGTAATGTAAATCAATACGCGGTATGAAATAATATTCTGTTGTATATTAATATATGTAGTTATTTATTTTTGACTAAATCCAATTAGTACTTTTAAATCTATATCGAGTATTTGGGGTTGTTTTAAATATTTAAAAAAATTAATTTAAAAATTAAATTTTTTTTTTTAAATTCAGTTGGAGTTCTCAGAGGCGAACTGGGCCGTTGTGCTACTATGCTATGGAACAGTGTGGCCGACGGCGTATGTTCGTGTAGACGATTGTTTTTTCAAAATTATTCAGGTTTAATAATAATAATAATAATAATACAAATGAATATCAGGTCCTGTATTGTTTACATTAAATACAGGCATATATCGCGTGTTCGGCACAGATTATTATTAAAGGTTGTTAATTTGTTATTCGTGGTATGAAACGTTACGTTTCCGACGCTTTTTTCCTAATGAATAACGTCAATGAATATACGAGATTTTTTTTTTTATTCGAAAAAAAAAAAAGCGAAGATCGCAAAACCGTCGAATGATTGGACCGTTCCCAATCCGCATCCGAGGGATTCGGATTCGGTTCGATCTCGAAAATCCGGGTTCGTAATAATACATCACTAATAATTAGTTTCGTCTTCATTTTTTTTTTTTTTTTTGCTATTTCTCCGACAGAATATGCCTCTGACGTATTGAGAACGAAACAAGAATTGTTTATCGTATTATACTTATATATGCTTTTAAATCCCGCGACCTCGTGTGGGGCTACAACAGGAGTGTGAAATAGATTTGAAATGCGGGCGCTTGAAGGATACACCGCGAGTTGTACGTTTTCCTGACTCAAATTTATTATATATCTGTCGCCGTCGGTTCGTGACAAAAAAAAAAAAAATCATAGACTACGTATTATTATAATACACGCTTACAGCGTTTATCCGTGATCCAGTGTAAATCTTGTCCTATATAAGTAATCTAAATTCTTGCAGCCTTCGGACAACAATGGTTTACATTCTGTTAAAGAAGTATATTGTATAACGCGTACGTCTCTATATTATTTTATCGGAACAAGAACGCGGTTTCGGGCATATTCAAATGCAGTATATATTTATATACACGCGTAACCTTAACACGGATACATTTTTTTTTCTTTTTTTTTTTTTGCGGAAAATCGTTCGTATCATCAAATATTCATCATGATCACACACGCAGAGCAGAATTTTATTTATTTATTTTTTGTTTTTTTTTTTTTGGTCAGGTTCAGCCCCCTTCAGCCCATTCTCGCAGCTCTTGTACGAACGGCCGCGCGCAGTTTCGTACATAATAACTATTATTTTTTGCAACATGTGCAGCTGTGATAAGTGAATTTTAAGATTATTTCACTGGAAAATTTCCGTTGAAATTAACTCGATATGTTATTGTTATTATAACTTATTGTTAAATAGATGAAAACACAACGATTATTATTGCAAGGCCCTTTCAGATTTTCATCTGTTCACTCTTTTATTTTAAGACCCACTTAGCCCGGAAACGTTTTAACGAGGAAGTGGAATATGAACGGATAAAAGAGGTGGAAGGAGAGACGTTCGATCAAGGCGTTAGAAAAAAAAACTCGTCCCACCATTGAACAAACGTTTAGACCTTCTTCAAGGCGACTTATGTAGAAAAATAATACACACTATATGTGAAGTATCCTGTACATTTCATGAATAAATTTGCGTTTTTTTTTTTCATTAACAGTTTCACGTTACTCTTCGAACATCCCTCATATTATTCATCTCGTTTCAAACTCCCTCCATTGGTAAACACTCGATGAAAATAAGAATATTACACTTTCAATAGATAAAATTTACTAATTTTTATAACATACAAAATAACAGACATTTATATAAAAAAATAATCGACTTTTTTCTACTAATTATACGATTATCAATATTATTATATATAATTTAGTTGCGAATTTATTTATTAAACACACACACGTTTAATTTTTTTCTTGTGTTTCACAAAATGTCATCTCGGAAATAAATAATCATGCACGTTGATGTTATAATAACATATATACCATACACACACACACACTACGAGTATACCTATAAACTTGATATACGACACACCCAGAGGCGGAATAGATGGTCTGGAAAATGAGAGTTTTCCAAATAGCCTGGATCATATTACGGCCTGGTGTTAAACACTCTGTTCAAATCAGCTCTTTTTTTTATATATATATAATTTATAGTTTATGTCAATGGAAATACGATTTAAGGGACTATACGCTATATATGGGCCAATAGCGTATTATTGGATTAGCAGCACTTTTGAATATTCATTATAACACCGTTGTCGAACCGATAAAAGTAGGTTAAATTTACTTTTTTAATTGTTAAATTTAAAATAATATACGTTTTATCTAATCACTTTTGACGTTGCGCAATATTTTCAAGAATTCTTATTCCAAGACTCTTCCAGTAGGTAATTGAATTTTCGAACCGTTCCCATTCATAATCTATATACCTACGCCTTCTGAAACAATACAATAACCTACGCTATTACATACATATTAATTATCACATATAATAGATTTAGACCGACATGCATATAGACGCCTATGGGAAATGAGAAATAGATTACTATTAGAATAGAAATAAAAGAAAAACGCTCATTTCTCTTTCACTATAAATCGTAATCAAATCTAAATTCATCTAAATCAATATTGTTATATTTTATAAGGTTAGTTTGAGTTTAACGTACGAATCATTTCCAAATATGGAATACGTAGCGAAATAAAAACAGTTAAAAAAGAAAAAATTCAAAACATTTCTACGTTCAAAAATACATATATATAAAATATATTCGATTCATATAATATTATACAAAAAAGTTCATCCGTATACACATATATATGACCATGGTCGTAGACGAGGACAGAAGGTTTCGACGGGATTCAAACACCCTCCAGAAATGTAGAAAAAAATATATATATATATTATTGTAATAATATACGCGTGTACCTTATAAGTATCCTGATATTTATTAGGTAATATCAGTCTTCTATTAAATTTCACCCAAAAAATCAAAAATCTTTAATATATAAAGAAAAAAACATTTTACTTTAAACTATATCTAAATACAAAAAAGAAGTTTACACAAATTGGTACAACTATACTAACGGTAGTTAGTATAGTTTTAAATTATATTAATATAGAAATTATAAATCAAATAACTGTATAATAATTATTAAAGTTTTAATTTTGAAGAATGTCGAGTTAGATTTTATTATTATTATTATTATTATTATTATTATTATTATTATTATTATTAAGTGTGCCAATTATATTGATCGATATTCGATAAAAAAAACTTATTAAACTCTCGCCACGGGATGTATACATAGTATTTACAGTCCAAGACCATGGTCGGAAATGATTAGGTATCGCGATTCTTCATGCATGTAGGTAATGCGAGTGTAACGTCATCTGTGATGTGTGATATTAATATGATATATTATACAAATGTAATCTGCATCCATCGGATAACAAAATATTAATTGTAAAAAGTGAATCATAGAAAAAAAGTGATTAAATTTCAATTCTCCCGAATATTATATTTTCTAAAAGTATTATTATGTAATGTATTCTAAATTAAGTTTATCCATATAAAGGAAATCGAACGACAGGGTATTAGAAGAAGTGGAAAATAAAAGCAATTTGACAAAACACATATTGAAAAGAAAAAGAAAACGTACCTATAGGACATATCGTCACGAGACCAAAAACTCATTCGTAAACAACGTAATTGAAGGGAGAATCATCGGAAAACGAACAAGAGGTCGTTCTAGAACTTCATACCTCGAGGATCTCAAGCAATAGGAAAATCATCAAGTCCTACCAACAGACGAGCATGTCGTGGCAACTAATATAAAGACGTATGGTTGTCACGACAACCCTTATATGATAAATGCATAGGTCTATGATGATAGTAAAATACGATATCTACTTATTACCGCATTACGTTGTCTTTTCTTTCTCTCTCTCTCTCTCTCTCTCTCTTGTATAATTGAAATTTACGGATGCTATTATATATGATACGCAAACAATAACGATCAATGGACTATTACGACCGCTATAAATTTAGTTTATAGTTTACGATTAATTGTCCAATCTGATACAGTAAATCGTTATCAATATTAAATTCTATCGATTTCGAAACAAATATCGAAATCAAATGCGTTTAAAAAAAAAAAAACGAGTTCAGACGAACGTATTAATTGTATACGTATCCCGTACACGTAACGTGTCTTATTGTAAGGTCGCTTTTAGAAACGGTTCGCAGTCTTTACAAACAATATTAGCACAGCTGTATATGGCGCAACAATTAACAATAGAAAACGTTTTACCCCGAGAGCGAACATGGATCTGCGTACAGGATGGAGTGTAAACGCCCTCGAGGCAATAATATATCATATTGTATATGATCTCCCGCCGATCACTACACACGAAAGTCAATGTATATAAGGATTGATGGACAACGTTCTCTGCTGTATCGATCATCTGCAGCTACAGTCGAGTGTCGATTTGAAAATTATAATAACACATCACCAATACCAAAAAGCGTGTGGTGTCTTAACGACTAAACTAAACCCGTCAATATACATTCGTCATGTCTTTGAAGGTAAATAATATTTCTACAATTAATCATTACTTCCTATAATATTATATTATATTATATTGGATTGATATATATATGTATTTATATTTTTTTCTACTTGAATGGGGGAGGGATGGTACAGGGATTTAATGTAAGGGACTTTTACTACGCGAAAGTGGTTATCACTTAACGATAGAGAGAGAGAGAGGCGTAGTCTCCCTCATTTTATTTAAATACATTTTTTTTTTAATATTATTATTATTAGCAGAGCTTTTTTTTTTTTTAATTTTTCCAATCCGAGCACTGGATACGCGCAATTTAATATAGTAAGTAGTATACATGGGCGAACGTTGAAAATTTAACGCGGAATTTTATATATGGTAAAATATTAATGAATTTAAGCGTGTAAAATATTACAATATCTACACAGTGTCGTACGTTAATATATGTTCACGTAAATATTCATTTTAACTGATGCGTGCAATAACACAAATCCTGCACGAGTATTTACATTTATTTATTTTTCTAATCACACCCATAATACTTTATATTAACTATTTATATAGTAGTTCAATTTTTTTTTATCTTTTTGACATTTTAATCCTATATATTATATATATTATCGTAATCAATTAGACTGAACTCTGCAGTCACTCGGAATTAAGAATATATTTTTTTTTCAAGTACCATCACTTATGATTTGCTTTCGAATTTCAAATAATACGCGATTCTAAAACGCCCATTCAAACGATCCACTCGAACCTGTGAGTAGTAAATTCACAGAGCCGGTTTTTTTTTTTAAATATCAATGTAATATTAAACTTGATTATACGCGTATCTTTTATTTGTTATAAGATCGTACAGTATTATCGCGTAAAGTATATCCCAGAAATAAAATGAATATTAATATCGAATGTAATAGTAACCAAAACGAACACGGACTCTAAAAATATTTCTTCGGAATTTGCAATACGCAATTGTAATTTTATACAATCCGGAAATGAAAAGTTCGTAATTCGAAATTTAGCTTATATACAATATATATTATTTATGTCTAAATTGTATAATACTACGTAAATCAATGTAAAAATCGTTTTAGCAAAATATGTACCTACACGTTTGAATTTTATATAAAAAAAAAAAAAACGAGCAAAACTTGGGGTATATATTATAAAATATAATATCGATCTACAAAATGCAAAATCGATCTATATAAAAATATTTACCGTTTCGTTTTTTTTTTTTTATACTCTATACATGGTCTGATTTTTCGATCAATCAATGATTATTCTCAATTTCGAGAACTTTCTTGTTTCTTTTAACCGACCACAGCACCAATCGCACGATACATTGTTTTGTAATTACTACTCCATAATTTCGAGACCAGATAATCTTACGTACAGATCATACAATAATGAGCTCAAAAAGATTACATGTCTAAATCGCATTCTCATTCACGCAATGCCATTTACTTCATAAATCCTTTTATCGAAATCCCTTGAACCGTTTATGCGGAAAACACTGTACCGCTATGGTATACATAACATATTCCATTTGATGATACACAATCGCGTATACGCGACGTCTGTTTATATAACCTGCGGGCTTCATTGGTGTAGGTAAGGGGGTTTGAAAGATTCAACTCCTCTCCCCATTTAAAATATACCAATAATAATAAAAATAATTTTGATGTAGGTATTTGGATACTACAAAGTACACAAAGGACTTTTCAGTTAAATATTTTTCAAAAAAAAAAAAAAAATGTTCCTAATTGTTGACTGAAGATGAATAATTTTTATGATACGATTTTAGAAAAATGCGTTTGATCTTCTTCTTTTTTTCAATACTCTTCCTGTGTGTACTGCGAGTACGGAACGTTCCGTTTCAACTTTGAAACGTTGAACGATACGCTTAAGAAATACCATTGGTCAAGAGCGATTAACACCTGTACTGGTTCTAATATTTATACAACCGTCCTCCACATACACAGTAATAATTATTTCGATTAAAGCCGTTAGACATTGGAGTGGACTGTAATGTTTCAATTAGAGAATTATTGTATTGGCCTGTACTTATTAAAGTTTTTATTTCCATCACACGTATTTGTGCAGACATCGTTCACGAGTATAGGATTATAGATCGTACGGGTGATTCATATGAATATATTATAATAATAATAATAATCTAAAATGTACTCCGAGCTGCTCGCTTATCGCGCTACAAAATATAATATCTAATAATCGTCGATTATCCGTGTACGTGTATGGTTATATGCAGCAATTAAGATCTAAACAACACAAATGATTATTCATAAAACCCGGTTTGTACACGTAGTTTAGAAAATTTTTTATTGTCTTTTGCACGACGGTCTATTGTCACGGTACAATGAAAAGTGTATTTTATTATCGTATTAAATCGCCGTATCAGAATCCCGTTTTGCGCTCTACATTCTACACCTCCCCTAATGACTGTAGATATAAATACTTATTATCGAAAGCCATGACTAACTTCATAACACATATTTATTATTATTTTATTAAATATAATTCAACGATGTCGTATGATTCATGTTCGTTACGAGAGTTGCGGGGAAGCGAGTGTATTTTCTCTTTTCGTCTTGCACACGCGAATCATACGTAAAACAAACGTAACGACGCGATGACATACAGATTTTGAAAACGGATTTGAATTCGTCTCGAATTTTATTATAGGCGCGTTTCCGAAATTTTTTTTTTTTTTTCCCCCATAAATCGTTAAAAAAATTATTCGAAAAAATTAACTTCTTGTACCGGTGATACGAATAATACGACATTATTTATAAAATTACAAATAAGTCGGATACATCTCATCCGTCCCATCCCCGAATAGAACGCAACGTTTTCAATTCGTTTTCGTTGTTCGTGGAAATTACAGTGTTTGTTGTGTGTGGTCGGCGCGCTGACGATGACGTCTGGCGGCGACGCGGATACCGCACGCGCGGCAAACGACGTCGTCAAGACGGCGGCAGCGGACGACCTGAACGCGGCCGAACCGTCGCTGTACTCGACGGCGTACTTGGCGCCCAAGACCGTCGCCGCGGGCCCGCCGTACAATCCGTACGAGGGCGCTGTGGGCAGCACTTCGACCAACGTCGTCCGATCGCCCGGACAAGTCTCCGCGTTCCAGAAAACGGTCCCATGCCAGCCGGCCCGTACCATGCAACCGGCGTACTACCCACATGCCCGACCGGCCCGTACCCGTATCCGGCCGGCCCGTACCCGTATCCGGCCGGCCCGTACCCGTACCCGGCAGCCACCGGCGCGATAGGCCAACAGTACCCGTATCCGTACGTTCCAGCAGCCGCGACCGGTCCGTATCCGTACGTTCCAGCAGCCGCGGTCGGCGGTCCGTACCCGAACGCCGCCGCCCCGATTAAACCGTACGGCTACGGCCCCGCTCCCGTGGGACCGCCGCAAGCATATGCCGCTCCGGTCGTCACCCCGCCGCACTCGGTCGCGCACACCAGTTTCACCGGACCGTACGGAGGAGCCCATTACTCGTACAAACGATAATATCGTGCCGTCCCCGACGTCTTTCCACACCCGCCGATTATTATTTATTATTTTCCATATATAATATTAACAATTATTGTTTAGCATACGTTGTGCTCTTTTATACATATTATTATATAACTCACGAGTGTTTACGGTATAAAATAAAGTCAAACGAATACGAATATTATGTTTTGAGGTAAAATAATTATTATACGTATATTACGATACACGCGCTTAATTTTTTTTTTTTTTTTTGTTTTCTTTTATCCGTCCGATTACGTTTCGATTCCAAATCGAAACGTCTTATATGCTTTTTGACGATATGTTTCAACGTTTTCGTTGTATGTCGTACGAGTGTTATTTACACATTTACCGTGCATATTGTTATTAATAATTGTCACGCGTATACACACACGAATTTCATTAATCCTCGCGCACAGATAACGTGATATTATTGGTAAAAAAAAAAATAATAATAATAATAATAAGAGATCCCGTTTTTTTTACCCGATAAATTATTATTTGTGGTCTTCGTCTTTTACAGTGTGGTACTGTTAGTAAACCTACGACTGAAATCGTATAGAATTATTGCAATAGGTATGTGCGTAGTGCGGACTTTACGGTTTGCATAGTGTGTGTGATGGTTAATGGTCAGCCTCATGAGCCACCGCCTCCCGCGGATTACTTCGTGATGGCCGTCGCTACCCATGAAAATAAGTTCAACGTTTCTGACAAGTAATCCGAAAATCAATACTGAAGTAAATGTTTTTTATATTCGAAAACACAATTCACCGTTACACGAGGTACAAATGAATCAACAAAACATTTCTCTCTTTCGAAAATTTATTCTTTCCATTCAAATAGAATACCACCCGTTTCTAGATCTACTGGATGATTCACCTCGCCGTGAAATTTTCGAAATTCGGCGCCTGTGGCCCACAGCTTTAACACACTTAACCGCAAACGATCGCCATAAATTCATGAAATATACTTACATAAAATTGTCTGCGCGTTCGTTTTTTTTTTTTTAATAAATCAAAATAAAAAAAATAAATAAAACGATTCGTTAAAACGTTTTATTTATTTATTTATTATTATTATTATTATTATTATTATTATTATTATTATTATTATTATAATAAACTGATTGTGTACAAGACAATTAGTGTCATCAAACTTAAAATTTTCCGAACGATTATTTGGTAGGTACTACGAATATACACAATAGTCTCGTAATTCGTTACATATGTATATAAGTGTTTAATCGTAAAACGTCTCTACGAAGTAATCTATCTAATTGAAGATAACCGCGCAGACTACGGGGTATTATATATATATATATATTATACGAGTATAAATAATTCGGTTAAATCGAGTATATATATATATATATATATAATATATGTGCGACATTAATAATAATCACTCGTGAAAACATGTGTAATGTACCTGTAATGTATACGTAAATACATGCAGTACAACAGCGCGGATATACAAAGACCGGCGCAGTACTACTACTCACCGCGGTGTGTGGCAGTTTTTATTTGAATATTTTTTAATCTTTTTTTCCCATATACTTCGGATATAGTATCCGCGATGCCGTTTATTAAAATGACATTTTATTTCTTCTGCGTTTTAATCGTACTGACGCTAATATTTGTAATACATTTCGATTCCACGCGAGACGGATCGTCTGCAGAACACACGTACGTATAAATCCTATATCGATTATATAATATGTATGTACATTAATTTTTTTAGATATAACACTTCGTCATGATTGCACACATGTATAGGGCCGGTTTAAGACACGCATCAGCCAGGCACTTTTCAAAAATAAAAAATTATAATAATAACCGATGGTTAAATTTAAATTTTCCCTTCTATCATCCGCGTATTATGAGGGGCGACGGAGGAATTTCTTTTTCGGAATTCACCATTTTAAACCCGATTAAAAATATCGTCGTGTACGATGAATAAAGTATTAATTCGAAACAATCCGCATCGTTATAGTGGGTGTGTATATATCAAGTAAATTGTATTCGAGAGAACACAATACATTTCGTTATCATCTCCGATGCAATGGGGGGAAGTGTGTTCGACATTGAACTTCTCGAGGATCCATCGAAATAATTCATTTAACGACGAACACGTATTATACCATAGTAAGAAAATAACGCACTGTCGATATTGTCACCTATTCGAATTCCGTAACCTATAAAATATGTTGTTGGTAAACATTTTTTTTTTTTTTTTTGTAAAATCAAAAATAATACGTCTAATTATTACGGTATTCCATTAGGGAAAAAAAACACGGAGGAGGCAAGTCATTTTTATATTTTATGAGGGCGTAGACTCTTAGGATCGGCGAAATTCGATTTTGCCACCTACAGTGACATATTTCGATTTGAACCGGCCCGGAGTAATGTGAATTATACGTATTATACAATATTGAATTAAATATTCGTAAAGCGTGTGTTCCAAATGTATGTCGTAATCATTTCTGTTCGAAATCGGTGGTGACGTTTCCATTCGATAACTAATAAATAAAACAAAAATAAATATCTCTGTAGATATATATATATTTAGTTATACTTAAAAGAAATACTCGAGTTTTCTTCAAAAATGTTGTCTTAACTCAATCACAGTAGATAAATATATGAAATCCCCTCAAAACAAAAATCCCGAGCGCCCGATTCGCACGAATAAATTAAATTTAACCACAAAGGTTTTCGGTTAAATATATTTTTGTCGAGTAAAAAAATTGTGGTCTGTTTTGAATCACATCTCTCGAAATTTATTAACAGCTGCACACACGCACCATCAGATTTCTAAACAGAAATATTATACATGGGCGCCCGCAGGAAATTGAAGGGCCATAATAAAATGTTTACATTAGTGCAAAAAGTTTTTCTTTTTCTTTTTTCCTCGTCAGTATTAAATTTATAAACCTATATACCAGTCAAAATACCAATGAAATGTTTGTTTGAACAATAATAAAATTACAAATTTTCAAAATTATATTTGAAATTTTGAAGTTCAGGGGACGGAGCAGACGCCCCGTCTCGCTCTCTCCTCTCCGGGCGCCAGTGTATACCATGTATATAATACACATAATTATACAATATGCTTTTGGGATTTTCAATAATATCGAAATCAACAACTGTAACAGTATTGATATTTGTGCTAATATCGTGACATATCGAAAAATCGATTTCGTCAAAATTCAATTAAACCATAAAAAAAAAAAAAATATGTATATATTTATATAATTTGTCATTTTTAACAACTGGGTTTGGTTTAACGCGATCGGTTTTAATTTTTCAAATAATAAAATTTCAAGTTATTATATATTTTATATTAATATACACTACCTATATATATATATAAAAGCCAAGAGAAATTGTATACTGTTGTTGTGAGATGTGCACAATATCCCACGCGATCATCCATTCTTTTCCATCCAACAGTCAGTGTTTTACATTCGACAAAATAAGTCAAATAATATTTGACGATATATATTAAGAAATCGATATCGCAATGAAATTTAAAGACCCTCTCTACAGACTATAATACATATGTTCTTGTTACGTCTTAATTAAAAATATTAATTAAATGTACCATTACAAGTGTTTTCAGGACAATCATTGAATCGAAGCTCGTTGATGCAACGGTAACAGAGAAAAAACGCGTGTTTTTTCTGAAAACACATAAATGCGCTAGTTCTACTTTTCAAAATATATTGATGCGTTTCGGTCATGGAGAAAACCTTGATTTTGTGTTACCAAATGTGAATAATTACATTGGAAACCCCGTACACTTTAACAAGAGTATGGCGATTAATAAATATTCTACTGCAGACGGCCGATTCGACATGTTCGTACATCATACCAGATATTCAGAGGATGTAAAATCTGTAATGAGACCTGGCGCGATTTACATCACTATATTACGCGAGCCAACGTCTTTGTTTGAGTCAATATACTCGTTTTATCACTTCGACAAGAAATACGGAAACAATATAATCGAATTCATCGACAATATTCTATTTGACAAATCGTCGTCTGCAAAGCACTTAAGACGCTATAGTGACAAATTAGGAATAAATCAAATGAGTTGGGACTTAGGATTAGTCGCTAATGATTTTGAGAACATCGAGAAGATTAAAAAACATATAAATATGATTGAAAGAAATTTTGATTTCATAATGATATTTGAATACTTTGATGCCTCTCTTGTTTTGTTTGCAAATCTAATGCAATGGCCGCTGGAGAAAGTAGCTTACTTGCCATTAAATGCCAGGAATAATACGCATAAAAAATTATTATCCAATTATAATAAAAATCGATTAAAAAGAGCCAATATGGCTGATTACATGTTGTACAATAGGTTTTTACAAAAATTTAAAGAAAAGATATACAAGTATGGATTAGAAAATTTAAAAACGGGAATAGGAAAGTTAATGACCATAAATCAAGAAATCGTAGAGAAGTGTGTCGAATCGAAAACAAATAAAGGTTATGCCAAAACGATATCATACAAATTAAAAGTAAATACAAATACAATGTGCAAATATTTTGCAATTAATGAATTGAAATACACATCGTTTCTACGGGAATTACAATACGAGAGACATAGGAAGTATAAAGCGTTGGATACATTAATGAATAATAATTAAACATTACAAATATATTCAAATACAAATTTTTAAACATTGATTTATTATGAATATCTATGTTTTTATAAATAAGACATTGTTGTAAAAACTCACAAGTTATAAATTATATTTATTTTTAGATTAATGTTTCAGTCCATTATTAGATCACTGTAAGCCAGATCCCAATAATGTTCCACTCCATGTTTTTTCAATTGTTCTCGAGCTAATTTTTCCGAAGCACAAACTTTAAACTTTATTTCTCCGAAATTTCGTTGTTTAGACATACCCTAAAATAAATTTATTAATTAAAAAAAAATTATTTGAAGATCTGGAATCCTATTCCTGAAGAGTACATAACTATGAAATAGCATTCTTATATGAATTTTGTATAACGGATAAAGAGTGATAGATTTAAAAAAAAAAGTGTCAAGAATACTCATAAAATATTGTCTTACAAATAAATTAATAAAAGTCATTATCGTTGTATTAACTTTATAATAAAAATCATTTAATTGCATCATATTTTATAAATAATTCTTAAATAATGAAAACGTAATGTTAATATTATAATCATTATCGTTTTAGAAATTTTAGTTGTTATAAATTATTATTTACAATATTAGAATTTAATTTAAATATATGTATACATAGATTATTATTTTAAGTTATACTTGTTATTAATTATAATTTATCTCATTTTATTGTCATTGATGATTATTTAAATAAATATAATTAAACGATACAAATTTAAAAAATAGTTACAAATTGCTTTTGTGAATAAATTGTATATAACTTATTTATTTAATACAAATATGAGTTATTTTATTTATTTAAATTAAATAGCAAAATATGATATTCTCCATAATTTATACTAGTTTAATATTTCTCAAACTATTAAATAGTTTATATAATCGATAGGAAAATGACTCGATAATAATCGATTCTCATATCTGGTAAATAATTGAAATTTAATTTTGGTTAATAAACAATGCAACACATTGTTTTTACTATAAAATTTGTAATTGAACATGTAATGAGTTCAGAGTAAAAATTACAACAATTTATTACCTCCCAAACTAAAGTGCATTTATTATTTAATTTTGGTTCTGATTCATCTTTAGTTTTAATAACATCGTCTTCCCACTTCATTCTATGTAACATCAATCTAAAACAATAAAATATCGTAAATTATTTGGTTTCAAAAATTATCTCATTTAATACAATATTTACCTTTTGTATTTCTTCTGTTGTTTCGGACCACCTTCAACAATAACAACGTTGCAATCCTTACACATAATTACACAACCAGTCATGAAAAGTTGTTTACAATTCGTTTCTATTTTGAATTTTTTTGATGGATTACTCAAGTTATTTATTCTAAAACAGACACACACACATAATTAGTATTACAATTATTATTCCAATAGTTTTATTAATTAGAAGAAAAATTATATACTAATATACCTATATATAGTGACATGAACGCCTAATGAAGTATCTTCCTGCAATTTTCTTATTTTTTTATCACGTTTTTGTTCTGGATTTAAACGACGTGAAGCATTAGCTTCTTCATGAGCCTTTTGGCGCTTTGCCATTTGCGCCCTTACATGAGATTCCATTTTAGTTGGATCTTGAACTGCTTCTGTACCCAATACTCTCATCAAGTTTGATATACGAAGCTAATAAATAAAATATTAGCGAATATAATGTCTGTAAACATTGAGTTTAACACGAGAGAAAATAATGAATTGAGATTAATTAATATTACATACTTTAGGCTCAGCCGGAGGTTCCAAACCAAGTCGGATCTTTTCTTGTTCTTCTTTCCATGTTTCACGACGGTTTTGACGGCGTAGCTTCTTTCTTTCTTTTTTCGTTAGAAATACTGGATTGAAAATTGGTTTCAAGGGATCAGCTGAAAATAATTTAACATGTGTTATAATGTGTATAATTAAAGTGGTCCCACTAATAATAATCTTTTTTTTTTTTAACATTATTAATAGGTATGAAAATTGCTAAAAATCATTTTTCAACAAAAATTTAATTGATATATTTTTATTATATATTTACTTGGTGGTCTCATTTGTAATGGATGTTCAACTAAGTGTGATATATTACTTCTTTTAAATTGAACTTCTCCAGTATCACTTAAGTAACTATAATTTCAGAAAAAATAATTATTATTTATTTATTGGTTTTAAAAAGAGTTTAATAATAAACTTACGTTGGTCCATCTAAAATCACACTATCCCACCATTCAACATCAGGACAGTGTTCAGTCAATTGTTCTTCTTTAGGCACTAACAGTGCCATTTTAGTTACAGAAGAAATGCCTGTTTTACGAGCAATTTGTGAAATTTCATTTTGCAACTTTTCCAATTGTGCCTACAATTATAATAAACCTTAAATAATATTAACTACGAAAAAAAAAACTTCATTTTTTATAAAGTAGAAATATTTTTAATAAAATATTTCTAATTTTAGGTTATTAGAATAAAATATAAATATTTATATTATCTTAATACCTTCATTCGCAAACGATCAGCGATTTGTTGAAATTTACCAGGTTCGTGGAATTTCAATGATCTTTTTGTACGAATATTTGCTTTTAACGTCAATCGAGGGTCAAAAAATTTCACTTCAGAAGAATCCTCATTTGATTTTTCACTAAATGTTTGTTTAAATTCTTCTCGTTTTTTCGCTCTTATATTCGCTTTTAATGTTGGTATAACTTGTGTTAACTGAACTTCCTTGCCAGTAATATCAATTGTACGTCCTTCACTATCAAGAATTAAAGGAGTCGGTTTTTCTGCAGATGAATTTAAAGTTTTAGGTACACTTGGAACTGTCTTGATAATACCACTAGCTAACTTCTTTTGTATTTGTGCCTACATTTCCAAAAACAAAAATAATCTTCTTATAATGGCTACCATCGTAACAATTTAATACAGCAATATTAAAATCGAAGCAAAGGCATACTGCACATATGTAGTAAATAGTCAATAATAACCTGTAATTGAGCTATTTTAGCTTGTTTTTCAAAATCGGTAGTAATTTGTGATTTTCTATCTTTGCTATAATTTTTTTGATTGCCGGTTGATGGTATGGACAATGCTTTTTTCCGCTCTTCAATCATTTTTTGGGCATTTAACATCATGTCTTTAATCTAATAAAAGAATAATAACGTTATAGCCGGTATAATCTTACACAACTAAACATGCAAAAAAAAATACCTTTCCAATGGAAAGCGCGTCCTTTTTAATGGCCCCAATTATTTCTTCTTCTCTTTTACGTTTAATAGCGCTCATGTCGTGCTCGGTTTCAATACTACGCTTATTCGTTAAAGGCAAAGCACTAACTTTCATCGTCATTCCTTTGGCCAAGTCAAATGCTTTATCCGTTAGAGACAAAGCTTTACCCGGATCTAACAGCGGCGACCGGAGTTTTTCTGAAAGAACAAAACAAAATAAACATTTTGAAAATAATTAATTAATAACGGAAATATTTACCGGCCGTCTTAAACTTATCATAGCCAGATGACAAGCAGTGCATTAAAGTGGTCACAAGTGACGGTTCCCTGAATCCCAGAAACTTCGCGACCGTCTTCTCCAAATACGGTTTAATATCCTCAACTTCTTTTCGAGTGATTGATAACGCCATGTTCTAAGTTTCCGTGAATTACGTTAATGAAAAAAATAATTTAAAAATCAATCGCGGATAACTGTTTAGTTATAAAACGAACGTTTGAATACTCCAAACAATAAATCAGGAAAAACTGAGATACTTAACACTGCAAAACGTTTGTAAACGTTAGAACACTTGAATGTGCGGTTTGTCGTGCAACACTATCAGAGAAAACAGATTAAACACGGTCGAATCATTTATTCGTCCATGGGATTATTGATATCCAGTGTGATAGTAAAAATAATTGCGATGACCACGACCGCCGGTGACGCTATACCCACGATTTAATATATCTTATACCGCGGTTATAGCTTTAGATATAGTTGTCTGTCACAGATATAAAATGAAATCAGAAGGTTGCGTGTTCAGATCACGTCTAGGTCATCAGTTGTTGTGTTGCGCACGTTTTTAATTAACGGGGTGAAAGTAAAAAGAATAACACAACTGGTTTCGTTTCGACAATAACTACAAAAAATAATAATGTCAATTATTTAATAAAATAAAAATGTTTCTTTTACAATATTTTTTCTTACAGTGTTACACCGGTCTTGGTGTCTACAATATTTTATGTCTGTGCGTGATATGAAGATATGGACCGCGCTTAGAGAGAGAAAAAGAGAGAACGAAATCGAGATCCAGTGAGAGAGAGAGAGACAGACAGACTACAACTACGCCTCTGATGTAATAAATAACACAAATAATAATTATTCAGTAAAAGCGTTATGTAGGCAATTCCATCTGAAAAGGGAGGGCTATAATAATCCGGAATGTACGTGTACGGAACGTATTTTTCCGGACCGTATATCCCCGGAATCTAATAATCAAAAACCGTATTTAGCCGGAACGTATTATTACGGAATATATAACGTCGAACCATATAACTGCGGAAAGTATATGCCCGGAGACAAAGAAACCATAAACCGTATTTATCCGGAATGTATAATTACGGAACGTATAATCGCAGAACGTATAAACGCCGGACAGTATAAATCCGGAACGGCGGCAAAAGGTGTATAGGGATAAGG
This sequence comes from Chaetogeoica ovagalla, assembly GCA_032441825.1. NCBI lineage: Eukaryota > Metazoa > Arthropoda > Insecta > Hemiptera > Aphididae > Chaetogeoica > Chaetogeoica ovagalla. The sequence continues at coordinate 5,571,948 of CM063726.1, forward strand.
TAATAGCAATAATCGTGATATTACAAGAAAAGTGTCCAAACCATAGACCTGATAACAGAACCAAGCGTTCTTATCAGTATATGATTATATTGTCATGATGTGATAAGTCATGGAGTATACCTTCTACCATTATATTTCCGGAATTATACGTTCCGCAACTTGTGCTTTCCGCCACTAAACGTTCCGTAACTATACGGTCCGCACAAATATGGTTTATATTGTTTAGATTCCGGCAATATACGTTCCATGATTATACGGTTTGATGTACTATATCAGTTATAGTGTACAATTCCGTAATAATACGTTCCGTCCAAATACGGTTTTTGATTTTTAGATTCCGGGCAAATACGTTCCGTCTGTTTATTTTCCGGAACTATACGGCCTCCCCTGAAAAGCAGGGACTCCCTATGGTTCCTGTAAGCTCCGTACATTATACATTTTACCTCATATCGGTTATTTTCTAAATATGGGAGTGGGAGAAATCAAGTGATGATGACGCAATCGTCGTACACAATATTTTGCTTATGGATATTATTATCATACAAACATCGAGATCCCGTTAGAGCACTACGGTGGTCTATATCAGTGATAGACAAAGTACGGCCCGCGGGCCAGTTCCGGCCCGCGAAAGTATTTAATCCGGCCCGCTGAAAGTCCATCGACATGGATAATATATGGCTCATCATAATTACGTTTTGACGGTTGAGAATTATAAAGTAGATTCTACTTAGTGGAATAATAGATGCATAACCTATAGATCAGCGGTTCCCAACTTCAGGTCGCAACCCAAATTAGGGTCGCAGAGGTTTTCCAGCATTTCTTACAATTTATATATTTTATTTTTTTTACATTATAATTTTAATTTAGGAAAAAAATTCCCGAAATATTCTAAAAATGATCGAAGAAAATAGTTTTAAATATATAAATCGATTGGCGCGGTCGTACCCTCACAGCGCGGTGTAGGTTTAACACAAAATGCATTTTTTCTATAATTCTGGCCCTCTTCTAAAATTTCTTAAACTTTGTGGCCCCCCATTAAAAAAGTTTGCCCACCACTGGTCTATATAGTGCCTTACTCGACTGTTATTATATTGAATAAAACGTATTTATATAATAAAATTTATAGTTTAATTCTGTATCATGAAAATGCCGAAACAATTATAGCGTACCAATGATTTTACGACTGTCGATCAATTTATATTAAACACCTTTGAAAATTCACTTTTTTTTTTCTATATCATAAATGTTATGCACTTTATATTTGCGCGTATTTTTTTTTTTTTTAAACTTGTATTTAATATAATTATCGGCCCTTTATAATACTCTGTTTTAAATAATAATAAAAAATTAATAAAGTGTAAAGGTGTTGTTTTCTAAAATAATTTTTAGTCATTTTTACTATTGATCAAACACAATTTAATCAACGTTGTTACTTATTCATTATATCTTTGATGAAATTTATGTTTGAAAGTTCAATTCGCATGCAACCCGTGTTCTTCTTTTTCTATAAAAACATGGACTGTATTACACAGTGTACCGCAAATATTCGCTTCTCGCGTCCTAGGCCAATCCTCGCACTTTAGTACACATGCGCGGCATTTAGGCGTCCTGTAAAACTCCGTTTAGATACGGAGTTAGAAGAAAAAAAAAGTATATACTCGACAGCGCACGTACGTACGTACATAATAAGCGATTATTATTATTATAAATGTGTTTTTTTTTTTTTTTTTGAGTATAACAAATACCCATATAATTGGTATTATTCACGTTATTATATAGGACAAACATTATTAGACAATAATATAATAATAACATGCGGAAAACGCGGTCTGCAGTTCGACTCGATCAATATAGAAATTGCGAGACGAGAAATAAATGGAAAACAAATAAAAAAAAAAAAAACTTATTTAACGCGGCTTGGAACGGCGATATATACATTAAAAAAAAAAAAAAAAAATATTAACGTTAACTATAAATAATTTTATATAGGAACATTTGTTTTTCGTTCTACGAATATTACATTATATAAATAAATATATATATATATATAAAAACAAAGGAAAAATATGTATTTAACTAAAATTGTGTGCGGAGAGAGGCGGAGAAAACAAAATAATATTTCCGGCGAGCTTCTCAATCGTCGTTATCGTCATCTCGTGTCGGCGAAAGCGGTTCGATTTTCAACTCCGGCGGCGGCGTCGTTGCCGCTACTGCTGTTGCAGTGCACGCGGACATCGTCAATAGCGCTGGATTGGTGACGGCAATTATGTTTCCGCCGCTCGACGATATGATCTGGAGTTAAAATCAAACAAATAAATAACAAATTTCATTTTACGCTAATCGAACAACGATTATTCGTACGCGCGTTTGCGGTATTTATTATTATTATTATTATTTCGCGTATTTCAATGAAATGAAATTAACGTGATGGTCCGTCTTTTCTCGTTGTACATTCGTTTACTCGTTTATTTTACATTTTTCCTATTCCATTGACTTAAAACTGGTTTACTCACATTCACACGTTTCCTCGACCGACCGAGTTCACCGTCAACTAAGCACTAAACGCTGGATCACGACGACCCATGATCGCGGTATGCGCTGATCGTCCGGTCGAGCACTCATTCAAGCCTTATACACAGTGGCGGATTTAACGTCAGGCAAAGTAGGCATTCGCCTGGGGCGGCAATTTTTAGGCCAATATTTTATTGAGAATACTCTAGGTTTTTTAACCTAGTTTTAACTCTAGTTCATTAACACAACCGCCATTAATTATTGTTTAGTATCAGTTTTTATGATTTATTTTTTTAGTAGTTATGTTAAATAAGTATTTAAAAATATGTTTTCTCGTTGATAAGTTAAATGGGGCGGCCAAAAAAAAAAAAATTTGCCTAGGGGCGACAATTGTGTAAATCCGTCTCTGCTTATACATGATGTTTAATGGGGGATTGGGGTACTTTGATAATCATAAAGTAATTGGACCAACTTACGAGTCGGTATTTAACCAACAATTATACTGTAAACGCACACTGATTCGTGTGCCTATTTACTGAATCGAAAGTAAAATTTTCGTGGTACGGTGAAACCCGTGTAAAAAAAATTCGGTATTCGTTTTTGTCGAAAACACAGGGTGCTCTGAACCGCATTTGCCACCGTATAACGAACCGTCATTTATCGATGATTTAAAACGGCGTCTACACTTAAAATGCTACTCGGATTGGTGCGAGTGTATCGCACGGAATACATTACGGATGGTCAGTGTAGATTTCTTTTCGTGTTTTTCTCTTTCTCCCCCGGATGCTGACGAATATGCGCAACCGTGCGTATTTTATTTTTTTCAAATGTATTTTTAACGAATCCTATTAATTACAATTTCGGGGTAAGTGCTGCAGACGGAGGGTCGGACATCCGAAACCATCTATAGGGTTTGTGTACACTACACAGGGACGTTACCAATATAATACAATCGCGTTGTTTTGTTTTTTTTTTTTTTTTTTTATATTACTTGGACTTTGTCATTGAAAAAACGCTCAGCCAGATTTCTGTTGCCGTTGACTACGACGCGGAGAGCGGAAGGGCTGCTGCGGTGACGACGATGACAACGACGACGAGGTCCTTCGTCGTCCGTGTCGTCCGTATCGCCGCCGTAAGACAAGTTACTCTGAAAACGAGAGAGCAAGAGAGAGAAAAGAATATAAATTATAAGTACGGCGCAGGGGGCATGAAAAGAGTACAGTGTGATTCGGGTTAATAATATACGTGTATATTAATACGGGTTAAATCGAATAAGCTGCAGCAGTCCGCGCGGGCGTTGGTCGTGTTATTCCGAGATATTTGTTACTCAAAATAATTTAAAAAATAAAAAAAATAAAAAAATATTTACGATATTATACAATCATTTATTATGTACGAGGGCTATCTCAGAATCAACGTCCGACGTGTTATAATAATTCATTACATACGAGCACTTCGGTCACGTGTTTCTGCCTGTACATTATTCTCTTAATATAACAATATGCCGGGTTTCGACCGTTTTCGTTCAATGTCATTCTAATACAGTAGTTGCCGTAACAACACACGGAGAATACAATTCTATTTCCCGCCGCCCGTGAGATTTGTTTACGGAATGAGCGTGCATCACCATTGCTTTGGCTGTTCTTTGTTTTCCTGGGTCTATGTACTGGATCCAAACACTGGTCTCCAGTCACAACAATTCGCTGTAAAAATCCGTCACCTTCCGTCTCTGAACGTTCGAGAAATGTTCTTCCTGAAGTTAACAGTTTAGCTCTTGTGAACATTTGTAAGCCGTCCCGGGACCCAACGGGCACGGAACTTATGATAACCACCACCACCACCAACGTTTTCAGACACGATTCTGTGTAGAAGAGTACCTACTTCGAGAAATTTCGGAAAATCCTATTGAAAGGTCTCATCGAATCGCAAAACGCCCGTTTTCTCGAATAAATCGATCAACTCGGTGAACCAAATTTTCGCTCTTCGTTACGCACACATCTGTGCGTCCGTTTTTAAATCGTCTACACCAATCGCGTACCGAACCGTCGTCTCGCCGTATTGCCGAGTGAACGACACATAACCGACGATGAATTCGAACTGCGCTTCGGCTCGCAGAGAAAAAAAAACGAATAAACGAATAAACGCCTCACGGACGGCGGCACGTAGAATCGCGCAAGACTATTAGAATATAATTATTGGACGAAACCTGTCATTAGAGTATAATTGTACAGGTTGCGACACGTAGAAACGTGTTTCACCGAAGTGTCCGTATATGTAATAATAACACATCGGGAGTCGATTTTGAGAGATAGCTCTCGCGTAATATGTTATATATGTATATAAATGTGTAATACATACCTGCTGGTTCGGAAAAACAAAAAACAAAAAAAAAAAAAAGAAGCGAAACAAGCTAAAACATAAAATGCAACGGGTTTTTGGTTAATACTGGTAATACGACAATGCACAAGATGATGATAATAATAATAATAATAATAATATATAAATCATAAATGGAAGATAATACATATGATCAGGAGGGACGAGGCTCGCGAGTCAATGCGTCCCGCGGTTATAAGTGTGGAATAATATGAAATTTTACGTGACATTTTGACACGGTTTTCTTTTCTCTCTCTGCCGAATTTAATAGCTCGAATTTTTAATGGGACGGGGACGGGGGTTTAATAGGAAAACGGTCGTGGACATTGTTTGGTTTTTCTTTTTCCATTCATTTGTATCGTCGAAGTTCGAGAGCGTTAAACAAAAAAATCGACTCAGATACGTAGTATATAATATAAACTATACATTTTATATTATATACGAAGTAAATTAAAATAATCGTTCGGATGGATATATTTTTATGTATTTGTTATCGGAGGTTAAATTTTTTTTTTTTCACATTGAAAATGTTCGTTTTAATTCAAATAATATATATATATTATTATTAATTTAAAACGAATATCGGATATTGTATATATTTCCTATGGAAAATCCTCGTTCTTCCCAATTCGTCTTCGCGCGTAAAATATTTTAAACGACTTGGGGGTGAGTAGTTTTCATGAACTAACGAGCCTCGGTAATAAAATAAAACTAATAGTATTAATAATTAATAATAACGTATTGTACATACACACGCACATGCCTGTTAAAATAATAAAATGCAAATTGTAAACCTAGTGGATGTTAAAATATAACGTTAATGAAATATATACAAATAATACATATTGTATGCCTATACAGGCACGAAAATAATTTAAAAAAAAAAAAAAATCACTCTAAAACCGTGTTTGCTATTACATGTAAACACATGGAAACGAATCGGTTGGATTTTGTTGTCAACGATATTCGAAGTATATTAATTTATATATAAAATATTTATTTTTAACGAAATGTGACGATACGACGTGCGTTTTCAAAATTCACCCGGGTCTTTTTTTTTCTTTTTTATTTCTTAACCGTTTAACTGAAACGAATTTAACTGAAACGTCGGTTTACGACGTTTTTAAAATCCAGCGATTATCGTCGCTAAAAATAGACGTAGAATTTAAAAAAAAAAAATTTTTTTTTAATCTTGACGAATCGCGTTTTTCGTCACGCGCGCGCATTTAGTTTTGCATTCAAAACGAGTATTCACGAGAGAGGAAATATACGCGCGAAAAAAAAATCGAAAACGTTTTATTATTTTTACGGGAAAAACGTATTGAAAGTATTGTAAATAATTCAGTTTCGACGTGTAAAAAATTATTACCAATTATTTTACGAAAACGATATTATAAAACCCGGTATTTTCGTAAATTTATTTCAGAATATTACGATGGAAATGAGTTCTGGATTTTAAAAACGTTTTTGGTTTTGATCAAATACACATACATTGTCGGTCGTCGAATGTTATATATTGTTTTACCGTAATATCGCGTACGATTGCGTTTTCGATAGTAAATATACTATTGCCAGAGTTCTTTTTTTTTTATTATTATTATTATTATTTTTAAATAGGAATATAGAAAAGCGACCTGACAACCAGAATTTTTTTTTCGTTTTTTTTTTTAGCACACTTCGCCGGAATGTCCGTTAGCGATTTTTTTTGGGATGAAAAAAAAATAGGAAGAACTCTCAAAGCGGATCGGTGCAAGCGTTACCGCACTCGCCATCACCACCGCCGTGAACACGTTTTACCTGATTACCGGTAGTGGTGTTCAACTGTGACGACGGTTTCCCCTCGTTGTGATAGTCCACACTGCACCGGGTCATCGAGTCTCTCGAATCGTTGACGTCCTGTGAAACAAACGTCATATGACGTAAACGTTACGGGGGACAAGCAGAATAATACACCGACGACGCGTAAACTTTAAAAACGTTGTTGTCCTCTACCGGTTCGAATATAAAAAGAAAACGAAGCGATGGGGGGAATAAGCGGAGTTCGCACAGTGCGTGAAAATCGTGCGAGACCGCGGCATTATTGCGGCTACCGGAATTTTTTTATGATCCCGTACAAATCGATCGTTTCAAGAGAATGACGGAGGCGGTTTTTTCAATTGCGAATTTCCAACATCAGCGTGCAAATAATACACGACGTTCATATATTATAAAAAATAAAAAATGCCTCGTATACGCACAAATAAATTATTAGAGCGTTCATCAAAATGTTTTTGGAAATTTCGAATAGATAAAGCGTTGATAACCTACACAAAGACGTTTTTAAATATATAAACGAAGAGTTTTTTTTATTATTAACGTGGCGAACTATTAAAACGTTTATGTACCGACCGACGTCGGTGACTTTCATATACCGTATATTATACCGTAGAGAAATTGAATGTCTAATATAACCTCTGCAGTATAGAGCAACGGTAATTTTGTCTTAAGAACTTTACAATTAACGAGCGTGTCCCGATAGAGGATTTTGGAGGAGGTACTTTTTTTTTTTTTTTTAAACCGGCACAGCCGTGAAATGATGCGTCGGGCGCATGCAAAGGTTACCTGCAAAGGAGAACTAGTGTTGCTGTACGACATTTGAGAGTCCGTGTCGTCCGTGTCGAAACCGACCGACAACGTTCTATCGATCCTGTCCGTTCGCGGCGACCTGTCGATAAACACAACACGCGTTATTTGATTTACTCATTTCCATACGAGCATCTATACCACCCGGCCAGCGGCCAATTACTTGTTCCGTTGCAGGTCGTTTTGTTCCACCAAAAGCTGCGCTTGGCGATTCTTCAACGTTTCCAGTTGTTGTTGGACGGCCGGGTCCTCTCTGGAGCTTTGGTCCGAATCCAATTCGTCCCGGCGATCGTTCACAGCCTTCAGTTCGTCCGTGATCTGCTCTAAACGCTTCTGCGGAAAAAATATAATTAACGAATAATATACGGGGAGCGTATTATTTATATTGTAAGTCGAGCGTGAGCTTCGTAACAGTGTGAAAATGTTTTTTTATTACTATGAGAATTATTATAAAAAACGCAGACGTTTATGTGTCAAGTAGTCTGACGAGAACGCAGATGACGTTTGCCGCCGCGCGGTACTTATATTAAAAGAAATGAAATTCAAAATTTATTTGAATGTCAATGATAAGACTATATTACTTGTCGGCAGATTTTGAGCAGTTCGTCATCATGGTGATCGTCTATTCGAGGCCTCTTCGATCTGTAACAGTCGCCATTTACAGTCAGTCCTCTGAAACTCTGCATGCTCGACCTGTTTCAAATAACATTGTTTCGTGTATTTTATAATAGAATAATACGAATGACCGAATGGGATTTTTATGACAACGACGGATTTCACAGAAAACGTATTGAAAATGAAAATGGCATTTGTTTACTTGGAATGTCCTTTGGAGTAATGGTATCCCGAGTCGCGGACCACTTGACGGGCTAATGGGAACAGCTCGTCTCGTCTGGTCAACAGTACCGGTAATAATTTGCATATCTGTGCGGCGGCTTCGTTCACGGACACCTGTACGATCGTATAATTAATATCTTTTAAAAAACACCCCCCCCCTTCTTCCACGCGTGAAATTAATGATAATTCGAATGATTTTTTTTTTTTTTTTTGTTTTTTTTTTAGTGAGAAATATAACGACGCGCGAAAATTTAACTGGACATTTCGATCCGTACGGCGTTTTTAACGCGCGCAAGAGGAGCATTCACCTCGTGTAACGTTAAAGGTTTCTCGGGTTTTCTTTTGCAATCGAACCGTCCGTAAATAGCGGAATACTTCCTAATGGATTCTATACGCCGCGGGTCTTCTTCCGGCATGTTCATGACGCACTAAAAAAAAAAAACACCACCGCCAGTTGAGCAGCGAACTGCCGCCACACAAAAGTTTATATCGATTCCCCGGTGGTAAGCGTTTACCTCGAGTTCCTTGTTTGTCTTCCGTTTCGCCGTTTGCGCTTTGGGTTGGTATTGCGGTAGTCTTTGGACCAGTTCCTTGGCCGACGCGGCCAACCGAGCGATTTGCGATTCGTCCAATGACGGGGACAACTGCAAAGGCGAACCGGGGCTCTGACCCGGACTGTTACTGTCACCGTAGTGCTGGCCGGCCGAAGTCGTCGCTTCGCTCGTTTGCGACACCTGAAAGCCGTTTCGAGGTGTTATCGAATTGAATTCCACGCTAAAATGATGAACTAGAAAAAAAAGTCCCGACTATACACGAGAGGATAGACCGTTGCGAACGAGATGGAAAGACGGGGTGTATGATGACGAACAGAATGACGTGTGAATCGAATAGACGTTCGACTGGGAATTACGGAGAGGATACGCAAGGACCGTTAAGCTGAGGACGAAGAGAACGAATTTTATACGTAAATTCGCCGAAACTACGGTACTGAACGTTCAATCCGACCGTTGAGCGATCTCGCACAACGCGTCGTAACACGCGCGCGACAGACGCGTATATCGCAAATGTACAAGAGCGCGTGTGACGGTCGTGGTAAGACGTAATATTATACCTGTGGTAGTTGATTGGTCGAACTGGGTACTGGCGACGGCGACGTGGGCGGCTGGTAACCGTATACCAGTGGAGTGTAGTAACCGTGGTGGATGGACGTCTGGATCAGCGGGTTCGGGCAGGCGTTGAGGAACGGCCTGACCGGATTCGGCGGTAGGACTATCGCGCCGCTTGCAGCACCTCCGCAGGGAACTGGAGACGTCAGCGGTGTTTGGAATATGGCTGCGGATAGGAAGACCGTCGTCGATAAGTATCACACGACCGCTCGGCGCGATGCAGTGGCGCGCTTACTGAAGGTACACACATTAAGAAGGATCATCTCCTTTTTTTTTTTTGAAAACATTTATGTCTATACGATTGTGTTTGACTTTTATCGACGGGTATATCCATAAACGATAATATCGTTATTGGAAAACGTTAAAACGCTAGAACGTTTGTATAATGTGTTTGTTGAACTCCTGAACGCACATTATCACGTTTATAAAGAATAAAAACACATTTAAGAAACTCTACGAACGTTGGTTATACACTATTCGTTATTTATTTATTAATTTGTCGTATTGAAATTTGTAAAGTCGAATGAGCTTGCAAATGCTATATCCATACATAAATGACGTTATAGTCATTAGGATGTCGGGGAAATAGTAATCGCCAAAGAACCCTGCAGGCGAGACTTGACTAAATCACATTTTATACTGTAGACGTATGAAAATTAATGGTCCGTGTACGGTTAGGTTAGGTTTTCGATTAATTAATTTTCTTTGTAACGCACAAAACTCAAACGCTAACGATATGTAAACTCTAATTTGCCATCCAGTAACCCATGCATTTATCCCGGATTGAGTTACTCGAACCTCTGCGGTTCGATCACGGATATCGTCACGTTCTAAAAAGAAAAAACACCTATGCGAGTTTAGTGTAACCGTATTTTTATATATATATATATTTTTTTTTTTAGTGTTTGTTTTATACCGTATACGTTATGCGTTCTATAATATCCGCACTACTCGCTTTTACGCGATGCCCGGATGGATCCCACTAAACTAAACTAAAAAAAACCGCGTGTGTGAAAAATATATATATATATTTTTTTCCAAAGCGATTTTTCAATTATTTTCCTTTTTTTGAAAATGCTTTTTTTCCCAATTTCACCGCGCAAAAACGAATACGAATAATATTGTGTTTTTAATACATTTCGTTAATCGTTCCCATACATCAGATCGTGACGCACATATAACAAATATAGTAATTACTATACGAAATTAAAGATTTTTAATGTTCGACGTAGCAGTTAAGGTATATATTGTCGAATATAATTAATATTTTTATATAATACACATAGCAATAAGATTTTTATTAACTTAAAAACAAAACGAATTTTGTCGAATGCGTGTATACATTAACGATACGATAATGTCATATACATGACGTTTTGTTTAAGTATACGGATTTTGTTAAATCCGTTATTATAATATATATAGGTACAATCACGTTATTTTAAAATTTTTTTATTTATATTATATTGACAGTTCCGAAAACAAAAACCCTCAAAACCCGGAATTATAAATAAATAAATATATATATACTGTTTTTTATTCGGGCGGCGGGTTATCTGCAAAGAAAACTCCTCCAACACATTGCAGCTGCGACAGAAAAATTGATCGAGCAAACTTTTTTCGTCTTTTTTTTTTTCCTTTTCTTTCTTTCTCTCTTTGCTCTCTCTCTCTCTCTCTCTCCCTCCTTCCCTTCCACCGTTTCTTCCGTCACTCGTTCGCCTTCATTCTCTCCCCTCGATTCGACGACGTTCCGCACAAAACAACAAGAGGAGTGAGTAGTAGTAGTAGTAGGACTGCGGGTATAGAGGTTTTATGATTCGGTTCTTTTTTTTTCCTCCTTTTTTTCTTTCTTTTTTTTTTTTTTTGTTCCTTTTATTTTTATTTTCTACCCTTCTCTCACTCTCTCTCACTCAGAGTGTTGCAGAGCGATTTCTCTTGTAAAGACAGAGTGAGAGAGAAAAGGGTAGAAAAAACCCTGCCGGCTGCCATATATATATATATATAAATATATACATTATATACAAGCGCATACAAACACACACACACACATCCAAGTAAACGAATATATGTGTGTGTAGGTGATAGCGTTGAAAATTTACACCACAAAATGTTCAGCGTGCGTCGGAAAAAGGACGGGGGAAAAGCTTTTGAAAAAAGTCGTATATAATACATTTTTTTTTTTCACTCGGAAAATATTTTTTCCCCCGTTGGATTCGTTCTTGGCTTTTGTACGAGCTGAGCTTCAGTTTTGGACCGGAAACAAAATGTTATAAGAATTCCGTATTCAATTTTTATAGATATTCAGAATTTTTTTTTAACTCTACAATAAATGGAAGTTGTTTTCTACGCATATAAATGTATTTATTTATTTATTTATTTTTTTGTAAATACTCGGGGTCGAATTTCAAAAAAATAAAAATTACACTTACATATACCTAATATATTATGTTGCAGAAAACGAAAATATTTTATACGGCATTTTATTGAAAAACGAGTGTGTGTACATGTATTATATTATATAGAAAATCGTAATGTAATACGAATTTCAATAAGTAAAATATTTCACTCACAAACGTGTAATATAATTTATGATTTTTTACCGGAAATCCTTAAAAATCAGTTTACATCCACGAATTTATATTATTATTATTATTATTATTATTGTTATGCGTTTAATATATTAAAATAAACTTTTGTAGTATCACGAGATAATTCCGTTAAACTATTAATATTAATTGTAAATAAAATTATTGCGTCGTAAATATAATTAATTCTAATTACGAAAAAAAAAAAAAAAATAAAAATAAGAATATTCTGTATATAACTTTTAAAGTATAAGCGTATTTTATAATACTGCATTCATTTTATAGGAGGGAGGAGAAATGAAGAGATATACTGTATTATATTTAATAACCGAATGGTACTATAAATATTATGTACTGGTGTATATATGTAATACGCTTAAGTATTTATCAAATCAATTGTAATGAAACAAATTATTCGATTAATTTAAATTGTACTTCAAAATGTTTTTGTCGACATACTGCAGTACAATAGATTGAAACTTAACAGGAAATTTCCCTGACACTGAAACGGCTTTAAACCATCATTTGACCTTAATGATTGAAAAAATTGTAGTAGAGAACGATATAGTTTTTGCTTCGTTTCAAAGATTTAAAAACGTTTACCATTCTGTGTTATATGTCATCTTATATTTAACTAGCCGTATGCACTGAGTACTGAAAGCGAAATATTTAGCGAAAACATTAGATTTTGTATCAAATTCAATTTTCAAACGTTTAGTAGTTACTGTCGTAATGATTAATATGTTATTTTTCATTACGATTTAATTCAATTTTACAATTAATAATAATAATAATAATAATAATAATAATAATAATAAAATGAATTATATTTTATTTAAACAATAGTTTTTCTTTTCATTCAATAAACGATTAAAATAATGAAGAATGTTTAATTACGTGGAGTGATATTAAACATTTGAAAAAAATTAATTAATAATCGTGGGCTTATAATTCATTTGGAAAATATGCCTTTAAAAAAAAGTCTGCATCGTTCTACAGAATAAGAGCTCATAAATGCTCATTGTTTTATAATACACGTTTCTATGTTTTTTTTTTTTTTTTTTAAAAACATAAATTTCCGAATCATAATAATAATAATAATAATATGTACCTAAATATAGCATTTTCTTCACGTATATATCGTACACACGTACTACATAGTATATATATATATATATAAAAAATATTTTAATGTTAAAATTCAATAAAAATTCAAACCGGAGGAACTGCACTGCGTGTACTAATCACAATAACAACAAAAGGAGTGACTGGTGTGTACGCACTTATTATACGCGTGTGTTGCGTGCGTAGAAAAGGGTTAAAATAATAATAATAATAAACCCGGTGGCTCACCAACTGCTCCTGCTGCTGTTTGGTACATCATAATAATAATAATAATAATAATAATAATAATAATAATAATAATAATAATGCATATATTCATTGTCATTCTCTTAACGCGTCTATATAATATATTTACTGTGCGTGTGTATAATATTATTTATTATTATTATTATTTATTATATTTTGTTTCATTAGAATTCGACCTACATACCTACAGCCATCGAATGATTACCATTACTTTACAACTGTTATAATGACCCGTCGCCGACATTTGGTCAACGCGAACCAGAAAAATATTATTATTATACAGGCGGCGCGGCGTATTAGCTGGAAATATGTCTTACACGTATATACTTACATCACGCGGTATATTATTCGACCCGGAAACATGAGACGATCGATCAAATTTCTCACGAAATAATCGTAAGCGTTTTATTTTTTCATTTTCGTCTTACGGCATATATTACGTTAATATTAGCTGAATTACCCGCGGTGAACGGTTTTGCCCGGCATGTGAGAGGTGTTAAGTTGTGAAATATTATCATTTTGTTTATTATTATAATTATATTTCAAGCGCCTATTTTGGAGGTGGAATTTTCAAAAACCCTTTCTTAGCTTTGATGCCTACGTCATACAATAGTTTTATCTGTACGCCACATTTCATCCCGATTCGTCCAGTGGTTCGAACTGTGCGATGATAGACCAGTCGGTCAGTCACCTTTCCCCTTTATATATATATATACGACGAGCATATAGTAAAGATCCGTTTCGTTTCGATAATAACGATTTTTTTAAGTTTTTTTTTGTCTATTTAAAATATACGCGTTTTCCGGTATATATTCTACACACAACGCGAACGCATTTAACACATTCAACCGGGAACCATTATACATACCCGGATTGCTGACCCATTCGTGTAAAGCTTTTTGCAATCGTCTGACGTGCAACGGTTTCGACGCCATACCGACCAGGGCCATTATCTCGAGAAATTCTTCTTCGCCAGCGTCACAAAGTTGTTGTAAATCATCGCCGCCTGTTTATTGAAAACAAAAAAAATAAAATAAATACTCCACGTTAGGAAGTATATTTTTAGTAGATTTATGTTTAAAACAATAACCAGCTATTGCTATAGTTGTTTAATTAATTTTTTTCGTTTCGATTATATATATATTTTAAAATATTTTTAATATTTTGCGCAGATATTCACACGAAATCACTATTAAAATATTACCATCTTTTTCGTATACATATATATATGTTAATAATATATACTAGGAGTTTACGCGCAGAGGGAATTGTATTATATATAAAAAAAAAAATATATATATATACATATTGGATCAATAAATGTTTGTATAAAAACAGTATAAGACGAACAGGCATTAGTAGCTATATTAAATAATAATAATAATAATGATAATGATAAATACACAGAGACTTAAATTAAATTCGTGATATTATTTATTTACGGTATATTCGCTATACATAATATATTTTTTTCTCTACTTAATTTCATTTTGAGTAATTTTTTTTTTCTTTATGAACATTTCAAATGTATTATTATTATTATTATTATTTCCATTTATAATAATCGAATTAAAACGTATTTGGTGTTTATAAATTTATTTTAATTGTTATTCAATGGCATTTAAATATTCTATAAGTATTTAATATAATTTATATATATATATATATCGCGGGTATATTGTATTTTTTTCTTTACAATTTTACGCGTATTCTTACCCATTTCAAGTAGAGTGTCGTAATACGCTAATAGGCTGGCTCTTTGCATTACTCTGTACAACTGTAATTCGGCTTCGTTACTCGGACTGGATGTCATGATCACTGTAACACGCGTGTAATAAAATAATATTAAAACGTAAATCCGATAATATTTTCAAAGGCCGTTTCCGCGATATTCGCGATATTTAACCTTTCACAGTGGCGCTATCCTATTATTATAACCTTTTCGGGAAGGGTAATAAAAAAAGAAAAACATTCGACGACGAGCGAAAAAAAGAAATGCTGCTTTTTATTCATTCATTACTCATATCACCACGACGACGCTAAGGAGTTTTGAATTCGGGCTACCACTAACAATATATTAAATGCGTCTGCTCTGCGTTTTTCCTGCTCATATAAAATATACTCTTGTATATACAAGTAATATACTTGTACATACAAATAATTAAGTCTAATATAATTCAGTTCCGCATTACGTGACTTTTGTCGTTTTATTGTCATAGACGCGGAGAGTGAGTTCTTTAAGCGATTTGTCTGAATTTTCGATGGGGTTGTGCGGATCATTCCTTGATTGTATTCATCATCGTTTGCTTGGTTTTTTTCGCATTCACGTATTTCTGAGTCTTTAATGTTCCATAGTTTTAGTGCCACAGCACATCTTCTCTGGTCTGTGCGGGAATCTATTCAGTATTGCCCATTCTCTCCGGGGTAAATGTTGAAACCCGGTGCCAGAGTTTCTGGCGTGTGTATTTTGTTCACAGTCTGATTTTCCCACGAAGTATGCCGTTTCTCTATGCACTTCTCATTTTCCGTCTGTAACCTCTCGGCAGAACGGTGTTCGTGATTTAAAGCGAATTTCAGCAGGGTTTTTCAGAATATAGAGTTTATCGGTTATCTAGTCGGTTTTTTTTTATACTCGTTCCATTCGTTTTTCAGATATTCTTCACGTCTCAGTTCCGACGGCGGAATATTCGATAACATATGTATAAACGTTTATATTTAATTATATAATATACAGAGAGAAAAACGCGGCACGGCTCTTGGTCCGAATCAGACACGGAGGGGAGAAATAGTGTTTTATCCTCGCCACGCATCGTATTAAACGACAACGGCGTCCCGTTGTCGTTGCTCCGGCAATTCCGTATCGCATATAAAAAATATATATATATATTTGTTTTTTTTCCAGTTATATTACATTACGGGTGTAGCAGTACATAAAACTGTCCTGGCGCCACATCGACTACATCATATCGTAAAAGAATGTATATTTTTATACTTACGGGGTGCCTTATTTTTAAAAATATTCTATTATTTTTCACGAATAATCGTCGTAACTACGGATATAAACGCGTTTATAAACGATAGCCCATAAAAATCGTAACGTTTTAGACGAAAATCTCTTAATACGTCGCAGCGCGTTGTTGTTAATTTTCCGACAATTCGTCGTCAAACGTGTTAATCAATGTGTTACAACAGTAAGTCGGCGGGGTATCCGTTCCCGAGAAACAATACTCGTTATCATTGTATAATGAATAATCTGTGAATAATTATTACGAGAAAAAAAATGTCTATGGATTAGAAGAAAAGTCATATTGCGCGTTCGTCAGATTTGTTCGCGACCGAGAGTACACCCTGCGAGTAGTATTACAATCTCACGCGAGAAAAATCCGTAATAATTGTGCAAAAAGAAAAAAAAGAAGACAAAAAAAATTGTTTTTTTTTTCTCTCTCGAGTCGAGATAAAAATTACTAATTGTAAGCGATTCTGTTTTTAAAAATTCGATAACACGCACACCCACAGCCACACACATACCGCTCGTATTTGTTTAGTCGTATATTTTATTATTATTATTATTAAAAGTTTTATAATTCGTCAAAACGGCACGATGATTTTTTTTTCCGTTCACGTCAATTCTCGCGCAGTCATTTAAAACGACAATAATCGATATTACGTTTCTCCGCGACAATATTATTATTGCGCGAGACCGTATCTTAAACACATCCAAACATATAACAACAACAACAACAATAATAATAATAATAATAATAATGACGGGCGTATTATTGCGGCAATTCAATACAAATGTATCCGAAATTTACTGTAAAATTATTATTATTAATATTATTGATTTAATATTAATATTATTGATTTGAAATTTCAAAACATTTTTCGTTATGTTACAACACGCCATATAAATATTCTTAAATCTTAATTTTTTTTTTTTAACGCGCGCGCGCGGTAATCTTGTTCGGGAGGTTTTTTTTTATACGTACATACGTATAAAAGGGTTAGTGGTCAGAACAATATGTGGTGTGTCCGCCGGGGCCGTGTGGGACGCCTTCTGTTTATTAGATCCCGCGTGTGTGTGTGTGTATCGTTACGTTTTTCTAACGACTTCCTGGGCTAAAGCGACCCGCCGCCGGGGCCGTCTCTAATGCGCTGCACGAACGGTTCGTTATGTGCGTACAGTAATTATTATATTTCACAACATCATCGGACGGCCAGCTGAGGGCTGAACTCGTTTTCCAAGGCTATCCCCGGATAATATCACCACCACCGCGGGATATATATTTATAGAAAAGAAAAAAATAGTCGAAAACAACACGGGCCAACAGTATTGACCCTTATAATATAAATAATAATAATAATATATTTTATTGGTTTTATATCGGTCGTCGAAATTCCGTCCGCTATTCCGGTGGCGGTGCGAACTTGTTGCGCGAAGAGTAGAAAATTCGTTGAATATCGCTTAAAACTATTGCGTGTATTTAATTCGTCACAACAATGGAATCATTTATTTCGTATTTATTTATTTATTCGACACTTACGAATAGGTAAATGAAAATAACGATTTTTAATGTAAATACTA